>CM057454.1:394532500-395992500 GCA_016271365.2 Neoceratodus forsteri | reverse complement strand
TCTCACAGATTCACCAGCTTCTTGATCAGTCTCTTGTTGAACACAGAATCAAAGGCCTTGCCGAAATACAAGGACAGAATACCTACCACCTGGCATTTGACCACAGTTCTAGTGATTGTGTCAAGGAAGTCGGTCAAGATTGTTTGGCACGATCTCCCATCCATAAAACCATGTCCCCACTCATACAGGAGGCCATTCTCTTCCAGGTACCCTAATAGCCTTTCCCTTACTATGGCTTCCATGAGCTTTTATACAGTTGAGGTCAGGTTGACCAATCTGTAGTTGCCTGGGTAATCTCTGGGACTGCTGTAATAGAGTGGCACTACATGTGCCATTCTCCAGTCCTGGGGTACCACTTCTGACTCCAGCGAGCTATTTAACAGGTTGGCTAGGGGACCCACATGTTTCTCTGCAGCGCCTTCAGCACCCTCGGATGGATGCCGTCAGGGCCTGGGAATTTGTTCATCCTCAGAGTTAACAACATTATCCACCTCAATCAATTCATCCATGTTTCCTTTCCCTCTTCCCCTCCTCTTCCCTTATGGCACTGGGTCATCCTTCTCCTTGTGAAAACCGAACAGAATACAGTCCAGCCAACTCATATTGGACACATTTAAGCCAGTCAGTTCCCAGCTGCCAAAACCACTTGCATAGTAGACAATAATGAAACATACTGCATAGTACGGATTATAGTGCCTGTCTATATCAGACTCCGGAAGCTGGAAAAGGTACTGCTATCAGCCTTAACGTGTCTACTTTCACCAATAATGAGCCTGCAAATAAGCTATTAATGGGCTACTGTAGTTCACAGTCCTCCAACTTTTGTCCTATTCCAACACAACCTGTAAGAATGTAGCACTTGTAAGAATTTGGCACCTCATTCCCGATACCTGCTAAGTGTGAGGGCACATTCCAAATTTGTTTCTTTTTGAGTCTGGCGAGGGGAAGAGCAAGAAGTGACCTATTCTCATGTCTTGTGGCAGTCTCAAGCTTGCAGTATTACGTAGCTGGTTTATTTTCTTCTGGTTTGAAGGCATCAGGTTCAGCAAAGGGAAGCGTGAAAAATACATTTTCTTTCTTAAGCAGGGGTCAGGGACAATGAGTAGAAGTGCTCAGCCACGAGAAAAAGGCACTTTCTTTCTTAAACAGGGGTTGGATTCCTGCTTCCCACTACCGTTCCCCGATCAGCTTACAAACGACACAGCAGTGCACATGCACCAAGACTGAGAACTGTAAGGCAACTTTGTCCCAGAATCAGCATGCAGCATTTGTCAGGTGGGGTCCCACTTCAGCATCAGTTCCATACTATATCAACTAACAAATAAAGTACTGTACTATAATGTGTAAAAAAAAATGTTTTCCTTCCTGAATGCTGCTTATGTTGTATGAAATGCATGTTTCAGGATACAATTAACACCAGTTATAATGGACCATTTGGGATCTCAACAATGTGTTTGTTATAAACAGGTTACACTGTATTCATTAGGTGCCTCTGCCTTGTCTGCATTCACTTCCACCTACCCCTTCCCCTTTCTCAGCTGTGCTAGTCTATCCTTTTTACCACTTTTCTCACAGATGTACCTGAAAAAGGACCTTTTCTCCTATTTTAATTCCTTAACAACTAGTTGCAGTTCTTTCTGCGCTTTAGCCTACCGGACTACTTTTCCTGCCTCACTAGCTTTCTTCATATAGTCCTCTCTGTCCTCCTCTGGGTCCTTCTGAACTTCCTATAGGCACTCTTATCCCTCACTCCTTAGTCAACCTCTTTACTGGATGCTTTGGCAATCAATTTTTCCCTTTCAGTCTAACACATTCCTTTATGGCTGTCACTATTCCCTTCTTAATGATGAACCACTTTACATTCACCTTCATTTCTATATTATCCAGGTTCTCCCCCTAGCAGCTCCCCTATTCTTCTGAAGTCCAGGACTTTGGTCTTTGTGGGTACCTTCTTCTCCCTGCCATGTCCAAATGGAACTACACTGTGCAATGGTCTCTTCAGCCCAAGGATTTCTCAACCTGGATGTCCTGGATGTGGTCCTTTTTTTCCAGTACCAGACTATGGACTGCCCCTTCCCTGGTGGCTACTGTGACACCCTGGGTCGATAATCTACTCTACAGTACACTGCATCCAGGATTACCTAGCTTTTGGCGCAGGTCATGGTCAGGATCTTCCAACCCACCTTAGGCAGGTTAAAGTCCCCCCAATTACCACCTCTCCCTTCCCTGCAGTTGCTTTTATCACCAAACCCAGTTCCCTGTCCCTTTCCTTCTCCTGGTTGGGTGGTCTGTAAACCACCCCCAGTCTCATCTTCCTCCCTTTATTAAACAGTAACTGCACCTACATCGCCTCTGCTTTAGCTTCTTCCTAGAACAAGTTATACTATAACTTCCCATATATAAATGACAACCCCCCTCCTTTTCCTATCCCTCTATCCCTCCTATATAATTAATTTGTACCCAGGGATTAAGAGGTTCTAGTCATGGTTAGAGCTAACCCATTTCTCAGTGACCACCACAAAGTCAACACTCCTCTCCACCAACAATGCCTGCAGGTCATCCATCTTATTTCTGAGAACTAATTTCAGGGACACCACCTTCCAACTAAAATCTGAGCCCCCCCATTTCACCTGACCCTTCTGTCTGCCTCAAGGTCCACTTTATCTGCTTCCTTCCCCCACTCTCTACCTCTCCTGTTACTCTCAGTCCAGAACTAACCTTGAATTTTCCCTCCCTGGTATGGGGAGGAGGCCTGCTAACCTCCTCCTCCTCCCAGAGTCTCGGGATCTGAAGGCGCACTCCTCCCTCCCGCCCAACAGTTTTAATTAAGTTCCCTGGATACGTATTCTCCAATTTATCTCTAAGGACTCTTGAACCCCATCTACTGAGGTGCAGTCTGTCCAGTGCATAGAGGGATTTGTCAGACTAGGTCTCCCCCATGCCCCTAATGCAGCCATAACCTTCCTCCTTGCACCTTCCCACAACCAGTCATTAAACTCCTCTATCCTTTTCTTGCTGATCATGCTGGCTTTTGGTACTGGCAACACCTCTGAAAATGCAGCTGATTGGGCTACCCCTCTACAGATCCTCCCTATTTCCCCAAACCTTTCCTGTACCACCCCATCTTCTGTCTAGCTAGGTCGTATGTACCTAAATGGGTGATCTCATGAGGTTCCCCCAATCTCCTGCACTAGCTGATAAATCCTTGGGAACATCCTCTCTGCTGTCACCCCCAGCATGCATATCACCTTCCTCCCCATACCTGGGTCCTCTTTTGTTTCTCCGAGAATACCTTTGACAACTGAGTTTTGAAGGATTAACTCCCTTTCCCCTCCACCTTTCCTAGCCTCTCCCTCCTCTGTAACTATCCCTCATGCCTCTTCCATGCCTGTCTCATCCTCCTACCTTGCACACCACTCCAACACAGGGCCTCACCTCCTGTCTGACTGATCCCTCCTTCCCCCTCAGCCTCCTCTCTTGACTTCCTCCCTCTTCTCTAATCTGCTTCCTTGCACTGCCTAAATACTCTGCCTTGGTCACCCTACCTCCCTCCCTCCTGTTCCCCCTTCCCCATACCTTCTCCAGTTTTCTTAGTCCTCTTTCCCTTCCTCCTCTGCTGTTGTGTACCCTTCCATCCCCTCTCCCTGCCTAACCCCTACTCCCCAATATTTGTGCCTGACTTCTCTCTCCTTCTCCCCCATCCCCAGTCAATGGTAGGAATCTATTCCACACTAGCACCCCTCTAAGTGCTCCACACTGGTTTGACCCCTTGTGACCCCATCTCTAACCCCACCTCCACTTTCCAGTTTTCCTTTCTGAGGTAGAGGTACCTAGAGCAACTGGGTCTTGCCCTCCTCAGCCCTCCCTTGTCTGCATGTCCCTCTCATCTGGGCTGCCACACCCATTTTACTATCCCCAGCCCTGTTCCCTTCCCTCCACTTCTCATTAGCCTTCTTAGCTCCCATCTGAGCTGCCTCACCTTTGCCATCAGGTGATTCAGGCTCCTACACACCAGACAGCCACCCATTTCCCACAGCATCCCCAGGAACACTGCTGCTCCACATCCCCTACAACATACCACCTTACTCCTTGTTGTCTGCTGCCTCTACATGTACCCGCTCCCCCACATATTACCCCAAACCAGGTCCATTCACTCTGCTTCCTTGTAAGCAGACCCTAGACAATTGTTGGCTACAAAGCTGCAACCCCTCCATTTACTATGTTAGCTATAGCTCCCTTGAAAGTTAAACTCAAATGAGATTGGTTGCAAACCTGCAACCCCAAGTTTACTCTATCAGCTGATCCTACATAGGAACTATCTGATGCTGAGCCAAGATGGAGTTAGCTGCAAAGCTGCAACCCCTAGTACACTGTGTCAGCTGACCCTAGATAGGAACTAGCTGAATTCTCTCCGAGTCTCTTACATGCTAACTTTTTTTGTAAACTGACCACAGAAGTTGCAACCACTCAGTATTCCTTGCTGAGAAAGGAACTATATTACAGAATCTTAATTCCCCTGTGCTTGGGGCCTACTGCAGATGGTAGTAGGCATAGATTTCGGGAGGGGTGCTTCCAGGTTTGAGCCCCCCCCCCCGGGAAAGCTGAGCCCCCCTCAGATAGGGTAGTCTAACAATAGGTTAACTGTTTTGGCCAATAATTTTTAACCTGAGAGCACCCCTCACCAGAAAAACTTAAACTCTACACCCACGAGTATGGTAGTGACCTTTACACATCTGGTTCAGCTTTTCCTGCTTCTTCTATGAGGCTTACCCCTGAGAGGGAGTATCACCCTATCCTCCTTCCTCAGCTCCAAAAGTACCTCAGTTGTGTCACCTTGCCCCCTCCCCCACCTAACCATGCCAGTCTTCTGTTGAGCAGTGAGGACTGTAGTCTGTGGTCTCAGTGTCCCTGGATGCCTCTCATCATTCAGACGCCACACTCCTGCTTCATGGTAGGTATGCTTCAAGGCTGCTCATGTGAGGGGTCACTAGGCCTTGTGAATATTATATATCAACTACAGCCTCCCTATTTGAGATCTGCATCCATGTGGCTCCCTAGGTCCACCACTCAGACCAGCTGTCCAGCTCTGCAACTGCCATCAGCCCTCCCACTGCTGATGTCCTCCCATCTTCTGTCACCCACAGTCCCCAATTCAAACAACGAACATTTTCTTTTCTTGTTTTTTTTTAAACATCATGTTTTTTTAGTCCCTCAAACAAACAACCCATTAAAGTATCAGGTTGATTCTGCTTCACCTCCCTCTTCTCACTTGGTGGCAATGACAAGAGAGAGGGTGCTACAAAACCCCTGGATTTCCATTATTCCATCCTGTGCGGTCATGTTGGGTCGGGTTAAGCAATGGATGCTTTGCATGTCATATGGCACTACTGGAAGGAATGAGTGTTAAGCTGCAAAACTACAACCTCCCTCTTGGAGGTCTGCAGCCATGGGGCCCACTGTGGGCCCACCACTCAGGCAGGCTGATCCAGTTCTTCACCCACCCACTGTCCTCCTACTACTGATGTCCTCCCTCCTCCTGTCCCCCACAGTTCCTGATTCAAACAAAAATCATTTTCTTTAAAAAAAACAACAAAAAAAATTATTTTTTTTGTCCCTAAAACAAAGAACCCATTAACATATCTCCTTGATCCTGCTCCACGTCCCTCTTCTCACTTGGCGGCAATTGTAACAGTAATGAGAAACTTTTCCAATACAAAATGGGTGGGGTCAGCACCACCTTCCCCCATTTGATTAGCAAGAGTTTACACTTTTGGGCTGGGAAATACAAAAGGCCCAATTTTCAGAGATCTGGGAGCAGGTTCCCAGTGTGGGGACAACAGCTAGTTTAGCTTTTTCCCTGCAGAGGTGCTGATTTTCCTTTTTGTGCTACCAGGCATAGCACGTATACAGCAAAAATGGTCACAAGTTGCCATAAGGTGGGTGACTGGTTGGAGGACTATACCCATTTCAAAAATTATGTGAATGTGGCTGGTCATGCAGGAGCATCACAGGATCCCCTGTTGCCATCCTGTCCCAGCATATGTGCAAGATGTTCAGTTCAGGTTGGCATTCAAACTGAAGGTGGCAGTATATGTTATGTTTACATGCCACAAGTATTCCAGTATTACTCTGAGTACATACTACACAAAGGGTCTCAGAAAAGCTGCAATCTTATTGACTGTCTGTATTTTGAGACCCTTACATTAATCTCTGTTAACCTGTCTTGTAGAGCCTTATAACCATGCCATGGTGCATGAATTCTTTTGAAAAAGTAGTAGCATTCCATTCGGTGGCACTACTGAATGAATACAAAGGTGCATTCTAACATTCTAAAATAACCTTCTTGGGCAGATGGCAGATGGGCTACTTTATAAAAAATCTCCCCGTCAATGAACATTCAAAAAGTACAGTGTTACCTATTTTTTTTTAATATTTTTATAATAGCAATAAGGCACTCTCAGGGGTTAGATTAACAGCCAGTTCAAACAGCAGAACTTGTTTCTCAGCACAGAATTTCATCATATAGTTTGTTTTTTTTAGCAAAAATGCATTTCAGCTGTGCTTATATTCATCATCACTGTATTTTTAATTCTGTCACATATTTTTAAAACAGCTTTTATAGCTCGTGCTGTAATTAATGACCCGAGTCATTAAAGGCGGCTGTCACCCACAACTGAAAAAAAAAAAGTCTTCCATTGAGGTTAACTTGTACATACTAGATTCATGCTGTGGCTATACTAGGGTGGTGCTACCACATATTTTTGATGGTAAACAGCACAGGAACACACCAGGTTATATTTGTTTTGTTTTTCTTGTGAGCATGATGCAGGAGCAAGAACTTTCAAAAACATTAAAATCCCATGTCCCAGTTCAGGAATTAAAGACAATGAAAAAAAAAAATGGATGCACTGATGTATTTGCCAGAAGTACATTACTGCTGAAAAAAACAAACAAAAAAACCTAATGTACATGGTAACAAACAAATACTGCTGCTTTAATCATACATAGGGACAATGTGGCACTCGACTGAGCCTTGAGCCTCTTTAGAGGCTGATTAACAGACTGGTACTCTAACCCTTGTAAATGCCTTATTGTTTAAGTAGTCAATATATAATAGGCCATGAAAATCCTGTAACTTCACTGACCAAAACAAATCACATGACGGTTGATTTTTTTTCTACAGCTGCACACCTAACCTGAACTATATTCTTTTTTTTAATAAAAGACCATTTTAAAAGTGGGATATCTAACTCCAAAGTTTATGATCATGAGGAAATAATGCATTTCTCTGGTGGTTGTGGCACTCGGTTATATCTTGTGCTTAACCACTCAAGGCATGCATTATTTCCTTATAAATGCACACCCTGTCATGTGTTATCCCTTGTACAACCAATGCCTTGTCGAGTCTTATTGCTTATGAATACATGTATCTGTCATGTATGATGTAAATACCAACATTTGGAATATGGAGGCAGTATTCCACATACTGTACTTATACTCCAAAAAATATAGCTGGGATATTCCAGTAGTATTCCAAATACTGGTGGAATAGTGAGCTATGCAAAAACAGAATTTTTAATACTCAGAATAAGCACCATAGAAAGGCCACCAGTCATTCACAAAACAGTGTAGTGAACATACCAGTAAGGGGGATTCAGAATACTGTGTTACAAGTAAACCACTTGTCTGTGGAAGCGGAGAACCTTGCTACACTGCAAAGAACAAACTATAACTACATTTAGGACCTGGAAACCTGGTGAGGCATATTTCTTGTAAAGTAAGAGAGCTACACTTTCTATAAAAAGTTTCATATTTTGTTTTCCTTATTAGCATTATGCAGAAAATTGCAGGATTCCATTAAAAGTGTAGTAATTTTATAAACAGAGGGAGTGAGATACAACTGAATTTGCTTCATTGTTGGGGTTGAGACCTAGGATTTGGAAGGATATTTTTGCAACATTTTAAAAGTGCCCTGCTGACTGAGAAGTGAGTAAATTTTTATCCCTGTACTCAGTAGAGTGATTTGTGCAGGAGACTTGGTCTAGTAAAGTGTGGTGTTAGTTGAAGTACTATAAAGGGCAATACTCACCAGGGTGGTGGAACAGTTATGTATTTGATTGTTTCTAACAGTCACCAGTGGCTGTGGACTACCCACCTACCCTACCCCACACCTGCTCCCCCAGGCGTGGCATTTCTTTTATAGCCACAGTTCTGACATCACTTCCTCAAAAGGTCTTGCGGCAGAACTGTCATATACTTAATAACCCTGCACAGTGCAAAAAGGGTAGGTACACACCACAAATAATAATAAAAAAGACATATATAGTATATTATAAGGGAGAGAGACATGTGGGGAGTGGTGCAATGCACTGGCTGTGGGGCAGCAGTTTTCCAGGAGACATTCTGGAAACTGCATTGCTGTCCTATTTGCAGGCAACTGCCAGCTCTGAGGGAGGAGGTTGCCCACCTCCAGGCTGAACTAGCAAGGACTATGGAGGCCTCCCCCTTCCAAAGAGCACCACTGCCACAACCACTGCCTCAGAGGTTGCCAAGTATGAAGAGCAGCTGGACCACAGTGGGTTCTGGGAGGGTGCGGGTGGTGGACCAGAGGCAAAGCCCCCTAGTTGTACCTCTAGACAAATCATATGCCATTCTGGCAGAGCAAGGTTCCTCTATGATGGCACCCTCAGTTGAGACCCAGAAGAAAGCTGAGGACATCCACAAGGGAGACCCACAAAAGGGTGGCAAGGGACACCACAGGGGAAAGAAACAGCTTCTGATAGGGGACTCTATTGTTAGGGGGGTAAACCTAGGAAATGAAGAGGAGAAGGAAGTAAAGTGTCTTCCTGGTGCCATGGCTTGGAGGGACAGGAAGCGAATCCTCAGGATTGCAGAAGCAGCATCACAGGAGAGAGAACTTGATATCATAGTCCACCTTGGGACAAATGACCTAGCTAGGCATGGGATCAGTGCAGTGCAGAATGAATTTGTGGAGTTGGGGAGGGGTCTCAGATGGGTAGCAAGCAAGGTAACCTTCTCAGAGGTGCTACCAGTCCATGGCAGGAGTGAGGCTAGGGTACTGCACACCATGCAGTTTAATGAATGGTTGCAAAACTGGTGCAGAGCACAGGGCTTTGGCTTCATTGGGGACTGGGGGGCCACCTGGAGAGATAAAGGTCTATTCTGGCATTATGGTCTGCATCTGTCCACGACGGGAACCAAGCTCCTAGGTGATAGGTTTAAATGCTTCCTGGCAAGCTTTTAAACTAGCCAAGGGGGGAGGCGCTAATAAAAGGCAGGAAATTTCAAGCCTCCCCCCACAAAACATGGCAGGTAGGAAGGTAAACACTGAGGTACAGAGCTCAACACAGGGCAGGACAGTGGTAAATGGAAAAATAGACCAGGACAGTAAGAGCAGGGATGGGGGAAAAAAGGATAAAGCCAACATTAAATGGAGGGCAATGAATACCAATGCCCATAGTCAGGGAAACAAGCTTCCTGAGCTAGTAGCCCTGATGGAAGATGAACAGTTGGATATTGTGGCAGTCACGGAAACATGGTACACGAGAACCATGACTGGGATGTCAACATACCAGGGTACACAATCTACAGAAGGGACAGGGAAGGTAAAAGAGGAGGTGGAGTAGCTCTATAAATAAGGAAGGATCAAAGCTACAGAACTAAAAAGTAAAGGGGAGGACAAAGAGACACTCTGGGTCACCTTGAAACAGGGAATGGCATCACAATCCAGCAGGGGTTGTATACAGACCCCGTCTCAAGGGAGGAAATGGACAACAAAATGATAGAGGACATTCTCAAAATGGCTGAAAAAGGGAGATACTGTTGATGGGGACCTGAATATGCCAGATGTTAACTGGATAACAGGTACTGCAGCCACATCCAAGAGCAGGGTCATTCTCATGCCTGCAGGGGCAGGCCTTAGACAGCTTGTGTTGGAACCCACTCGGAGGGAACAATATTAGACCTGGTACTCTCAAATGAGAGAGGATCACAAATTTAGAAGTCAGTAGACATCTGGGAACAAGCGACCACTGCACAGTGTGCTTCACAATGAGCACAACCATGGAGATAAGCCATACAAAAACAAGGATACTGGACTTTAGAAGAGCTGACTTTGGCAAAATGGGTGAATACCTGAAAAATGCACTAGCAAATGACCAAAAAGGAGGGGTGGAAGAACAATGGAGAAAAATCAAAACTGCCACCATAGAAGCAACAAGCCTTTGTGTGAAGCAAATAAAGAAAACAAAGCGGAGTAAAAAACCACTATGGTTTTCAAACGAGGTGGCAGGGAAGGTAAAGGAGAAAAAGGCTGCATTCAAAAAGTATAAGGAATCACAGAAGGAGCATGACAGGGAACTGTACCAATTAAAGCAGAAAGAAGTGGGGAAGGCAGTCAGACTAGCAAAGGCCCAAACCGAAGAAAGAATAGCCAATTCAGTTAAGAAGGGGGATAAAACATTTTATAGGTACATTAGGGAGCATAGAAAGGTTAAGGGAGGGATAGTGAAGATTAATAAAGGAGATGGGAGGTGGGCAGAGGGAGACAGTGAAAAGACAGAGATACTGAATGAATTCTTTTGCTCAGTATTCACAAAAGAAGATGAGGAGGAGCTAACTAAACCAGACAATAGAAGCACTCTGGGTAGGGAGATTGACACCAGTCCATTCACAGAAGAAAGAGTCCTGAAAGAACTCCTAAAACTCAAGGTGGACAAAGCAATGGGGCCTGACGGGATTCACCCTAGAATCCTAAAAGAACTAAGGGAGGAACTAGTGACACCACTGACCACGCTTTTTAACAGATCATGGCAGGATGGGGCAGTACCTGAGGAATGGAGGAGGGCAGACGTGATTCCCCTTCACAAAAGTAGGAGCAAGGCAGAAGCGGGAAACTACAGACCTGTAAGTTTGACCTCAGTGGTAGGGAAAATGATGGAATCACTTCTGAAAGAAAGAAATGTTGAGTACCTAGAGGTCTGCAGGGCACAGGACCCAAAGCACCATGGATTTACAGCAGGAAGGTCATGTCAGACGAATCTACTTGATTTCTTTGACTGGATGACCAAAGTAATAGACCAGGGAGGGGCTGTGGATATGGCCTACCTAGACTTTAGCAAGGCATTTGACACAGTCCCACACAAAAGATTAATAATCAAGTTAGCCAGCCTGGGAGTGGGTCCCAGGCTGGTAGCCTGGGTAGCAAACTGGCTGCACAACAGGACACAGAAGGTAATAGTGAATGGAGCAGATTCCGAAGAAAGGGGAGTTACTAGTGGAGTACCTCAGTGCTCAGTACTGGGTAAAGTCCTCTTTAACATCTTTATAGGTGACATTGCAGAGGGTCTGGAGGGAAAGGTATGCCTCTTTGCAGATGACACAAAGATCTGTAACAGAGTTGATACACAAGGAGGGGTAGAAAAGATGAGAAGGGACTTGGCAAGGTTGGAGGAATGGTCAGACATGTGGCAACTTAGATTCAATACAAAGAAGTGCAAAGTAATGCACATGGGAAACAAAAACCCAGGAGAAGAGTACACAATAGCAGGGGAGGTACTAACAACAACAAAAATGGAAAGGGACCTGGGGGTAGTCATATCAGATGACCTAAAGGTGGGTAAGCAATGTGAAAAGTCAGTAAGGAGAGCCAGGGGGATACTGGGATGCATAGGAAGGGCATCACAAGTAGAAAAAGGGAAGTGGTTATCCCTCTGTACAGACAGTTGGTGAGACCCCATCTGGAGTACTGCGTGCAGTTTTGGAGACCTCATCTACGCAAGGACATAGACAGGATGGAAGCAGTCCAGAGGAGGGCAACTAAAATGGTACAGGGTCTGCAGCAGAAGCCATATGAAGAGAGACTGAGAGAGCTTAATATGTATACTCTTGATGAAAGGAGGGACGGGGACATGATAGAAACGCTCAAGTACCCTCAAGGAATCAACAAAGTCCAGGAGGGTAGCATCTTCAGAAAAGAGATGTGTAAGAACAAGGGGCAACAATTTAAAGATAGAGGGGATGGCTCAGGGGTAATGTGAGGAAATTTTTTTCACGAGAGAGTGGTGGATACATGGAACAGCCTTCCTGAGGAGGTCGTTGGGTCTAAAACAGTGGAGGAATTCAAACATGCATGGGACAGACACAAGGCAATTATAATTGGGGGTTGCAGGAAGTAGGCTGTTGGTTAACTAGAATCTGCAGCTTATCCAGTAGGTAGGGAAATGGGCAGACTGGGTGGGCCAAGTGGTCCTTATCTGCCATCAAAGTATATGTTTCTATGTTTCTCTGTTAAACCAGCCCCAGTGTCTCCATGTCTTATCCTGCACAAAGCAGGAAAGAAGGTGGCCTTTTGCTGATTTCCTGTGAGGGTAGCACCCTCCATGCAAGTTACAAGTGGGGTAGCTCAGGGATCAGTCCTGGGGCCAGTCCTCTTCAATATCTTCATTAGTGACATTGCAGATGGACTGGAGGGTAAGGTTTGTCTGTTTGCATATGACATCAAGATCTGCAACAGAGTAGATGATCCAGATGGGGTGGGTAGAATGAGAAGAGATCTGGATAAACAAGCAAAATGGTTGGAAGAGTGGCAACTGGGGTTTAATGCAAAGAAGTGCAAGATTATGCACATAGGAAAGAGAAACCCTGAAGCCAGCTATAGGCTGAGAGGGGAGTTGCTGGCAGTCACAAAGGAAGAAAGAGACTTGGACATCATCATCACCGATGACCTGAAATCATCCAAGCGGACCACTAAAGCAGTAGGTAAGGCTAGGGGGATGTTGGGGTGTATTAGTAGGTGTATCACAAGTCAGAAGAGGGAGGTAATAATTCCTTTTTACAAGACACTGGTAAGGCCCCATCTGGAGTACTGCGTGCAGTACTGGAGGCCACACTTTCACAAGGACATTAACCAAATTGAGGCAGTCCAGAGAAGGGCAACCAAAATGGTGTGGGACTGCATCAGAAAACATATGAGGACAGATTAATGGAGCTCAATATGTATACCCTAGAGCAAAGGAGGGAGAGAGGTGATATGATCGAAACATTCAAACACCTTAAGGGCATTAACAAGGTGAAAGAGTCTAACATGTTTCAATATAAGAAAATAGCAGGACAAGAGGACACAGCATGAGATTAGAGGGAGGCTGATTAAGAGGTAATGTGAGGAAGTTCTTTTTCACAGAAAGGGTGGTGGATGCATGGAACAGCCTACCTCAGGAAGTGGTGGATATGAATACAGTGTATGTCTTCAAACAGGCATCCGATAGGATAAGGGAGCAATACAGATGAGCATGAAAAGATAGGCTATTGACATAGCAAAGGCCAATGGCACATTTATAAGGTAGAAAAATAAATGGGCAGACTGGATGGGCCTTGCGGTCCTTATCTGCCATCAACTTGTACGTTTCTATGTTTCTATACCTCCACACATTAGAAATCACTAAATATACAAATATATAACAAAAAAAACACTGGTGGCTCATCTAGGTGGAGAAATATTTGCATATTGCTTAATGGTTATTCTCATAAAACAGCAAACAGTGTAACTGATCCAGGAATAAAATAAATAGTGATGCAAGTCAGAGCGCATTGTGACAGGAGTAACAGTCTCTTGTAACCTGTAGACATGATAATGAAATATAGCTCAGTGATTTATTTCAATAGCTCTATGACATTAATAATTTCTATAAAGTATTGTACTCTTTACCTCTAAACATGCCCACTGAGGTTGATAACAGTCCTAAATGATTCTCAAAATGTATACCTGCATAGAAGGTTGTCTCACTAAAGGACAAATGTGGTGAAAGTCACATGTTGCTTCTCTTCTGGCTGTGCATTTAGCAAATCTGTGTAAAATTTAGGTATCCTTGGTGACCTTCATGAAACTCGAAAACCCATCAAGCAGGCTAAGCTCATAACACGAACCCACCCTTTCAAGGGCCGCTGTCCGGTTAGCCCTGAAAGTGATAGTTCTAATTCTGTGTGATCGATTGATGACTGACAGTTCAAACATATCAGAGGTACCTAGCACCCTCCTATCAAATATAGCACTGCCCTAACAGAATTAAGTATTTTGTGCCACTTGCAGTACCATCATGTTAACAATATACTGTACAGACACTACTTTTAAAGCAGTGGTTCTTGTTAGATGGAACTGCAGCATTATTCCAAAAACAACTAACGGATACCCCCAGTCTCCCTTAAACAGCCTCCAAAGTCACACTGAACATATTGAAAAACATAATATTGAAATAGAATTCAACTCACAGTTCATCTCTTTTTTATATATCTCCAGACTTGGTCTTTAACATTCAGGAATTTGTAATGGAAGTAGGATCTTTGTCCCTTGGACTAAGTCTGCTACTGCCTCCTCAGAAGTGCAGTCATAATCCTCTCCTTGGAAAATCATACTGTTTCTTCCATTTCAACAAATTGTGAAGTCATAAACATAGGAAGGCAACTTCACTTGGTGACAAGCAGCAGGACCAAATTACAGCTAACATACATGAACCTTGTTTTCATGCAAATGTCATGCATACACGAGACTGAGGGAAGGAGAAAGTCAGAAACGCTATGAAATAAATGCCAAATGATGTATAATGTACAGCATTTTTAATGGCATCAGATGTTCTTTAAAGGTGGTAGGAAACAATTATAATACTTAGTTTGAAAACACCCTCTTGTGCTGGCCCATTGGTGCAATGGTAGCACTACTGTTTGTGACACTGGCTATCTGGGTTCAGAGGAAGCCCAAATTATCAGGGGCCAGCGAGAATCCCAGAATATGCTGTCCTCCTCTTGGGGGGGGGGGTCTGTGTACTCCACTGCAGTACTGCCAACTGGGTGACCACAGGTGTCAGTGGAAGTGAAGCTATGATGGGTGTGTGGGAATCTCCAGACTGGGGACATCGGCATGTCTGTTACAGTCCTGGCTCATGGAAACACCGGGAAATAAAGAAAATCCTCCAGCCTGAAAAATAAAGTTACCTCTCTTCACAGGCTGGACAACTGCTCGCTGGACTGCTGACCCAGAACCGAGCTAAAATGTCTCCTGAGCTTGGGGAATCTGGGGAGTTCCGCCACAGGGGGTAAACTGTGGGGCATTGCAGGGTTGGAAGCTAAGTCCCAGGGACAGTGGAGTGATAAGGCTAGGGGGAGAGGAGGCTGACAGGGCATGCTGGGTGACAAAGGGGCCAAAAGTACAGTAAATTCAAAAAAAAAGAAAGAAAGCACCATCTTGTTTCTGCCTTTCAATTGTACCTGCTCTTCTGATATGCCTTTTTGTAGTTAAACAAATGTTTGTTTTTTCCTTGCTTTTTACTGCCACTAATTCAGCTGACATTCACAATCTTCCATGTCTGCCTTCTGTTTTCCATTTCTTGGGCCTTCTATGATGCCATTTATCCAATTTTATATTTTTCACAGAGCAGTGTGGAGCATCAGAATTGACAGAACAGAATGTACAGGAAACAGAAATTGACAACACTGACCACTAAAGAGAGAATACAAAATAGGCTCAGAGTTTGTGAAAAAACAAACAAAAAAACAACATAAAATTCTTTATTTAGTAAAAAAAAAAACAGCTATTCAACTCATATCAGAAGAGTGGATACTGTTGAAAGGAAGACAAGACAAAAACATGAGGTTATTTGCATGCATTTGAAATGGTTTCTTTTCTCTTAAGTCTAGGCAAGGGGGTATTGGATTCAAATAATGCTTTGTAATGCTTTACTTAATTTATTACTAAGAAATGGTATCCCACATGGTTTCAACATTGTTCTTGCCAGGTGCCTTTTGTAATCTTTTGTATCCTGCCTAGTATGTTGTACACTCATAGAAAAGTACAATTGCGTAACAACTTATGTAACAGTAGATTTTTGAGAGGATCTCTTGCAGCAGGCCACACCTATATGACTTGGCAGCCAGGCAGTAGGACCACATGGAAACTTTTCTAGCTAGCATATTACCAGGGGCAACCAACGGCAATGTCACTGACTGACGTCATACCTCCTCTATAAATGTAGGTGGCCCCTTTGCCCCCTCCTCAGTTCTCCCGCTGCAGACCGCAAACAGCAAATCTCTTGCTGGGGAACTGAGGAGAGCCATGGCTACCCACCATGGCAATGAAGGTGAAATAGTAGTAGAACCATCATGGAGAAGATAGACAACAGTAGAGCAGACAAGAGTCCAGGTGAAAAGAGAGTGGGACAACATGATCTGCTGCATGACATCCTTTCAAAAATCTACTGTTACGGTACGTTCTTATTAACTATATTATCTATATTATCTTTATCAAGGGTATCTCTTGCAGCAGGCCACACCTATAGGATGTGTTTCAAGCAATTCTGATGGAAGAACCAGTCTGGGTGGCTGTAAGTTGTAGGTCTAAGAAAGGAGACCCTGAATTACAGCCAAGCCAAAGCTTGTCCTTCTACAAGAGGCAATGTCCAGACTGTGGTGTTTAGTGAAAATGTAGACAGAACTCCAAGTAGCAGTGGCACAGATCTCTACTGCTGAAACAAGCAGGCCACTGAAGCAGCCATACCTCTGGTTGAGTGGCCATGGACAACACCAGGAAGTTCCTTCCAGTACTTCCTGTAATGAAAAATAATACAATTAGCCAACCATTTGGACAGGCACTGTTTGAAAACAGGTATGCATTCTTTCCCAAGGGTGAAGGACACAAACAGTTGAGAGGACTTCCTGCAGTCTCTCATACGATGAGCATAATAATGCAGAATTCTATGACCATCAAGGGTTTGGAACAATCCTTCCTCTGGATTGGCATGCTTTGGAAAATAAACCAGCAGGTGGGTGGTTTGGTTTAAGGTAAACCAAGATACCACCTTAGGAAGAAACCTAGGGTTTGTATGCAAAGAAACCCAGTCTTTATGAAAAAAACCCAGTCTTTATGAAAAAACAAATAAGGTGTCTCACATATCAGAGCCTGAAGCTCAGAAATCCTTCAAGTAGAAGTAATGGCAACTAAAAATAGTGCTTTTCATGACAGAAAACATAACTCGCATGTCACAGCAGGCTCAAAAGGAGCCAAAGTAAGTTTCTCTAACATAAAATTCAAGTCACATGGAGGGATTATGAATAGGAGGCTTCAGGTGAAGAACTCCTCTCAGAAAGGTACTGAACACTTCACATTGTGCCACCATGTGGCCCTCAACAGGCACAGGGAAGGCCAAAAATGGCTCATAGGTGCGCCTTAATAGAGGAGCATGATAGGCCCAGTCAAAGAGGGTCAGCAAGTATTCTAAGACCTGATTCACTGGACAGAAGAATGGGTCCAAAATGATGTGAAGTTGCCCACAGAGCAAAATATTTTCACTTCATGGAGTAGGTGTCCCTGGTGGAGGGTTTCCTAGCAACCACCAGTACCTCAGCCACCTTAAGGGACATTCCAGATCTTGCAATGGCTATATCTTCAGGAGCCAGGCATGAAGGTGAAGTGACTTGAGGTCCAGATGGACCAGAGTGCCCTGTTCCCTGGGAGAGCAAGCCTGTGCACAGGGGCATTGGCACTGTAGGTTTCACCACCAGGTGTTGTAGTAAGGGTAATCAGATCTGAAGAGGCCAGAAGGGGACAATGAGGATTAAGGTGGGCCCTTTCATCTGAAGCTTGATCAGTACCCTCTATACTAAAGGGAAGGGAGGGAAAGCATAGAGAAATTTCCCTTTCCAAGTGAGGGACAATATGTCCAACCAGAAATCTCCAGGCCTTGGAATGAGTGAGAAAACATGTGGCAGTTTTGCACTGACTGGGGATGCAAAAAGGCCCCAGCTCTGGATGACCCCACCTGTGAACAGGTCTTTAATGACCAAGGTCATCAGCTCCAACTCGTGCATCCAAGACTGTGACCAGCTAATTCTGCCTGCCAGAACATTTTGTTCACTTAGAACATGGATGGCTAACAGTTCTAGGCCATGTTCTAGAGACTAGTACCATACCATCATCACTTCCTGGCCCAGGGGATATGAATGGGTCCCTCCTTGATTGTTTATGTACTGGGCTACACTGATATTGTCGGTCTGCACCAATAGATGTCCTGGGGACAGATGAGTCTTAAAGGCTTGCATAAGATACAAAATGGCTCTCATCTCTAGGACATTGATGTGGAGGCTAGTGTCCACTTTGGACCATGTCCCTTGTGTCTGGTGAGATCCCAGATGGGCTTCCAGCCTAGCCTCCAGGCATCTGTGGAGAGAATCTGCTGAGGGAAAGAAATGAGGAAGGGAACCCCTCTCAACAGGCTGCTGGGTTCCGTCCACCAGAGCAACACCTTCTTAATCAGAGAGGAGACCTAGACTAGTTGGTCAAGGTAGTCGGTGCACTGATCCCATTGGACCCTTAGTGGCCATCAGGCGATCCTCATGTGCAGTCTGGCAAGGGGACCATGACAATGGCTGTAGCCATGAGGCCCAAGAGCCTGAGGAAAGTTCTGGCTGTTACATACCTGTTATGATACAGAAGCTCAGTCTGAGCCATCAGGCAGTCTACCCTGTCCTAGGAGAGGAAGACTATACCCTGGGCTGTGTCCAGTACTGCCCCTATGTATTGAAGCTGCTGACAAGGGGTCAGCACTGACCTGGGCAGGTTGACAGTGATCCACAGGACCTGGAACAAGAGTCTGATATGGGACAGAGACTGGAGGAGGGGATCCCTGGACTTTGACTTGAGCAACCAGTCATCCAGGTAAGTCAAGACATAGAGTCCCTCCCTCCTGAGGGCTGCTGCCACCACTGCCAAGCATTTGGTAAAGACTCTGGGTGCCGAGGATAAGCCAAAGGGCAAAACTAGGAACTGATAGTGCTCCCCTGGAAGTGGAATCTGAGATACTGCTGGTGGAGGGGGGCACACACATTGACATGCAGAAAAGCATCCTGCATATCGAGGGAGCATATCCAGTCTCCATGGTGCAGGAGGTGCAGCAGGCCCTGCAGTGTCACTATCCTGAACATTTTTCACTGAATGTAAGAATTCAGGACCCTTAAGTCCAGAATGAGATGCAAATCCTGTGTGCACTTGGAGACCAGGAAGAAGTAGGATTAAACCTGTTTGGTTCTTTGAGTCTCCTGGAACTAGTTCTGTGGCCCATTTGTGCAGCAATGCCTGGATCACCCCTCAAAGCAACTGGGGTGTGGTCAGGGGGTAAAAGGATGGTACCAGACGGTTCTCTGTGGGCCACTCTGGAAGTCCTAGTGAGTGACCTAGCTCTATATGTATACCCTCAAGGAAAGCTTAATATGTATACCCTCAAGGAAAAGAGGAAGGGGGGGCATGATAGAAACTTTCAAGTACCTCAAGGGAATCAACAAAGTCCAAGAGGGTAGCATCTTTCAGAAAAAGAGATGTGCAAGAACAAGGAGGCACAATTTAAAGATAGAGGGAGGATGGCTCAGAGGTAATGTGAAGAAGTATTTTTTCATGGAGAAGGTCGTGGCTGCATGGACGGGCCTTCCTGAGAAGGTCGTGGAGTCAAATACAGTGGGGGGAATTCAAGAATGCATAGGACAGATATAAGGCAATTCTGGTGGGGGGTAGAATGAAGTAGACTTTTGGTTAACTAGGCTCTGCAGCTTATCCATTAGGTAGGGAAATGGGCAGACTAAGTGGGCCAAGCGGTCCTTATCTGCAGTCAGATTCCATGTTTCTGTGTTTCTATATAAGCTGAAGGACCCAGGCATCTAGGGTGATCTCCCACCACCTGTCGAGCTGAAGGGAGAACCAATAACCTACCACTGCCTTCTGCTGAGTGGTGGGGGTCAAGCAAGGAGTCATGCTGAAGAGGCTTCAGCAGCTGGAGCCTTACCTCCACCTCAGGGAGCCTGTCCTGTGGTGAAGGTGGGGGGCAGGCAGGGCAACAACTGCTCTATGCTTACTAGAAGGTCTGGTGCTCTGCTTAGGGGGAGAAAGGTTTCCATGTGGTCCTAGTGCCTTGTGACTATGTCCTATAGGTGTGTCCTGCTTCAAGAGATACCCTCAATGAAGATCTAGCTCTTCTATAGACTGATCAGTTACTGTAGCTTTTAGAAAAGATTTTCAGATGAAGAACTAGACTGTCAACTATTAAATGCTTGATTTTTTCATGCTTTCTTTATCCCTACAGTCCAGAGACAGAAACATATTTTCCAGGCAGGGCATATGAATTTGAAAGGTCAAAGTCAGGAATAGCTCTGAAAATCTAGGATTGCTGAATGTGACGATGGGAAGAGTTATGTAGGCACCATCTTTATTATGTGCATCAGTAATAAGACAGTTAGTTACTGACAGTAACATTGCTTGAATGAAACAGAACCATGCCTAGGCTTGACAAAAAAGAGAAGGTTTTGTCAAATAAATGGCTTGCCAAATCAATGGGGGAGTATATTACAAAGTAAGATTCATGGAAACATCTCAAAACTCTGTGCCAAACCAAATTAGAAGACTTATCAGATGACAACAAAATAGAGTAGAACATAGTTTCAGTCTGGTTCACTGGCTGGGTAACATCACATCACACAATTACCGATAAACCAAGGTGCTAGCTGGAGGATGGGAATGCCATGAAGGTGTGGTAGCCAGCTCCCAGTGAGGAAGGGCACAGGCTACATGGCATTTCTTTGCACCCTGCCAACCAATTACAGTGTGACTTTGGTGTCAGCTATAGTAGGAAGCTCAAGGAGTGGTCAAGGGCATAGCAGCTGGGATTTAATGTGAAAAGCTGCAAAATCATGCACTTAAGGCACAGAAACCCAGAGGTACAGTACAAAATGGAAGAAGAGGTATCAACAGTCACCGAACAAGAAAGGGATGTGGGAATAATTATACTTGATGACCTCAAGGTGGCGAGGCAGTGCAACAAGGCAGTGGATAGGACCAGCAGGATATTGGGATGCATATGGAGGGGTATCAATAGCAGAAGGAAAGAGGGAGGTAGTTTTTTCCACTGTATAGACCATTGGTGAGACCCCACCTGGAGTACTGTGTCCAGCTCTGGAGACCACATTTCAGGAATGTCGTAGACAGAGTGGAGTCTGTCCAGATGAGGAGGAGGAGGGCTACAATGGTAAAGTGTCTACATCAGAAGCCCTGCCTAAGAGGAGACACTAAAGGACCTCAATATGCATACCCTGGAAGAAAGTAGGGAGCGAGAAGATATGATAGAGACCTATAATTTTTGTAGACTATAAATGCCTCTTGGGGGTAAATAAGGTACAGAACAGTAGTATTTTTCAGAGGAAAAGATACAAGAGAATGAGGAGGTATGCAATGAAGCTGGAAGGGGGTAAATTCAAGAAAGCTGTAAGGAAGTACTTCTTCACTGAAAGAGTGGAGGATGCCTGGAAAAGTTTCCCAGCAGAGGTGGTGGTGGTGGGGGAGAGGGCAGTGGTGAGACTGAAAAATGCATTGGATAAGCATGAGAGAATCTTGATGGAAAGCCGGGGGGTGGGCTGAGATCAAGCAGGGTCTGCAGTGACAGTATAGGCAGGGAAACGTGCAGACTGGTTGGGCCAAGTGGTCCTTATCTGCCATCAGATTCTATGTTTCTAACCAGAGGAAAAGGTTGGCCATAGCTACCCAGTCATCAGTATCAGGGAACAGGTGAGCCAGAAGAAAAACATTAAAAATAGAATAATTAAAACAGACTTTGGTTTCTCTACATCACAGATTCAGACCAAAAGTCTAAGCACTTACTTTCACTCAGGAAACATCTGAATGCTGACTTGTAGTACAAGTGCAAAATGTTTTACTGAGATTCAGCAACACAAACAACAGCCAACAGCCAACAGCCAACAGGGCGCAGGGCAGACCAAAGTTTTGCGCAGCCTTTGTACGCTTTGTCCAGATGCCTGCCTCCTACTGGTATCCTCTATAATACACATACAATGGTGTCAAAGTGCAAAGGTGAAAAGCAGGCAAAGCAAAATACATATTCATATATAAATGTTAAAAATAATGTACTTCTAGCTTATATCGAGTTTCATAATTTATTACTCACTTATACATAAAATAATGGTACTTCAAAAAGATCAAGTAGGGTCTGTGGCACCTGTTTAACTTGAGGCAGGCAAATTACAGAGGGGTGTTAGCTGCCTTGGGGTCTAAATAAGCAACTTCTATTAAATCTCATAAAGCAAAATAGTAATGTAGTACTTTAAGGTCAGAAGGGACACTAGGTTCATACAGTTCCCACCTCCCTCCCCCCCACACACACACTTGATAAGTAGGGACCAGCACATTTGCTGTGCAAGTATGTACTAATTTATAATCATGAAATGGATAGTCAAAATCCTCAGATCTGATTAGCCAAGATCACATTCAGCTGGGATGATATCTCAATACATAGTTTTGGTCTGAAAGCGGGTCATGTCATCTATCAACAAAATCAAAATGGATCCATTTCATAATCACAGTAATGCACTTCAAGGTGTGCGACATCATGGGATATCATCCATTGTCAGGTGGTTGAAGTCACTTATTCTATGGCCTCATGTTTCACAGTGCATCTGACGTGGGATGATATCCCATGATATTGTACACCTTGTTATGTAGTATTGCTTAAATATTCCCCAACCAAATTATTTCACATGGTAGCTTGTTATTCCCTTGGTAAGCAGAAAGTTGTCCAGAGTTACCTTTAAGGTCTGTTCTGTCTCCATGCTCACTTCCTCCATTGGTAAGCCGTTCCATCGGTTCACTACTCTCTTGGAGAAGAAGTAACTCTTAATGTTACCCCTGAATTTACTACCTTTGAGCTTCAGGGCATATCCCTGTGTCCTGCTGAATCACACAAGATCAATCAGTTTCATTTGTTTGACATGGTTGATACCCTTCAGTATGCAGAGGAGTGAGATCATGCCCCCCAGCCTCCTCTTTTTCCACGGTGAACATGTTAAAGGCCTCCAGTCTGTCCTCATAGCTTTATCCTCATTAACCCTGACCATTTTGATGGCCTTTGATGTGCAATACCTTTTTTGTATTGGGGAGCCCAGAACTGTACATAGTAATACGTTTGTAACTAAAAATGATGACTGTTGCACACGCTGACGTGGAACCTTTGTAAAAGAGCCTCGGCTCAAAGGTATTGTAATCCTAGATTGAAATAAATAAATAAATACATACATACATACATACTTACATACATACTACAGGTGGGGCCTGGCCAGGCTAACCACAAAATTAACTCTGTGCATTCTGATAAAGGACCAGTAGATATCTACATGGCCAACTCAAAGAAGTATTGCAGGAGAAAACAGTTAGGCACAGATTAGAGTAAACCAAGGAGGAATCACACTGCTGCATTGGTGAAATTCCAATGAGCTAGTGCTGTTTGTTTGTGCACAATCAATTACTGCCATATGAACCATTTACAGAAGGATTCAAAGTGCAGTTGCCTTGTGTAAAAATATCAATATTTCAATGTTAAATACATGGCAAACCTCCACTGAGAGTGGATCAACGCACCAGGGCATTAGATTGACATCAGTGTCAGTTAGTGTCTCAGCAGCCAGTCTTGATTTTGCACATTTATGCAAATTTAACTTTAGTTTTGCATATTTGGGCCCAGGCCAGTGCTTTGTAAAGTTGAAGGATTACTTCCCCTGCTCTGCAGGTTATATCCTTTTTAATACACACTTAAATTCTTCCAGCATCTTGACAGTGGCCATGCTCTGCATGGCATGCTTCAGACCCTGTCTATAATGACTCCCATGTCCCTTTCCTCCTCCACAGGAGCAAAAGGATTCCAGTACAGTATGTAGGCTAACTGGCCTATGGTTCCATGAGTCTGTCCTTTCCCCTTTCTTGAAGATGGAGACCACATAGAGTAGGTCACTTTCCGGTCCTTTGGTACTGCACACCTGTCCAGACAGACTCCTGAAAGATTCCTGTAAGAGGACAACGAAATGCTCCTTTAGCTCCACTATGATGTTGGGATGAATCCCACCTGCCCCCTGGGAGTTACCTGGATTGATCTTTGTCATGTAGTCAGCTACCAGGGTGGTCATGATGTCTGTAGGTTGCATCATGGTTACCCTTGATGCCATGGGCCCTCCCAATGAGCTCTTCCAGGTCCACTGGTGAACATTAAAACAAAGTATGATTCAGCCTCACAGCCATTGCCCCTGGCTCAAGGAGTCCAATCCCCCCCCCCCACATTCCTCTTTCCATTTATGTACAGGAAGAAGGCGTTGCTGTCATCTGCAGCTCCTCCAACTATCCTGGTTTCCAGACCCTCTTGTGCTTTCTTAGGTCTGTTTTTGAAGTCCCTCAGGGCAGCTCTGCAATCATGGAGGCAACTTGTCTCTTTTCAGTAGTTCTAGACCATCTTTTGTGTAGGCTATTTGGCTAGTTCCCCGTTGAGCTTGGGTCACTTCTTGTCCCTTTTTCCCATCATTGCATACAGGAATGCAATCCTCTGCAGATGTTTCAAGTATCTACTTCAACAAAGCTCTCCTGTGCTCTGGAAAACTAGCGTTATTCAGTTCTCTCAGACCCTTGTAGTTAACTAATAAAAAGCTAATTAATTAACTGTGTAATATACTGGATACAATCTTTATGTGGCCTGCTTGTATTCAGTATGCTTTGGAGTCTTAAACTGTAACTCCACCCCCAAAACAGCATTTTGATGATGTTAAGTCAGGAATGATGAACAGGGCTACAACATGTTCAGTATAAAGTGTAATATGCATATCTGCGTGAGAGTGGGCTGCTTATGTAACTTTACACAACTAATAAGAAATACAAATTATAAAATGGCAAGAAAAATCCCTGGGCACTGACTGGTCACTTTAGGGATAGACCCATGATGTTATCCCAGCACAACATCATGGATCTAGTCCTGGCGTACACATGACCACATTAAATGTTGAAAAAATCAGTCCACAGCCCATGTCCAAGTTGTCAACACTAGACATGACTGCTGTGACTTTTGCCAGTACTTCAAAACATTTTTAAAACATACACCTCTCCCTTCCACTGTAATAAAAGAACCCAAAAATCATGTAGTAATACATTTTCTGTATACATTATAGAACAGGCACATTTGTTTTCTGTTTGTTTCGTTTTATGACATTTGAATTAAAAAGTTAAAACAAAGCCATTATCGTGATCGACTTCAGTACACTATTCCCCACTCCCACCCAAACAGAGTGAAGTCACTCACTCCCTCTGTCAGCTTCTTTGTTGAGTGCAGATTCTAGTGATATCTTAAATATTTCATTTAAAAGTCAGAAGAAAGCTGTCATCAGAATTGGCGTCAGAACAATCCCCTTCCCCTTCAACAGACTTAGCTTGTACACACACGTCCTCCACTTACAAAGCCGAAATTGTGATCAGCTTTACAATACTACAGTGCCCGCTCCTGGCCCGATCCTACTGCTCCCCCATACCATCCACTCTGTGGGCCTTCAGCATCACCATTTCTTACTCTGTCACTTCTTCCTGTCCCCCCACCGGCTGCACCAGTTCCTACCATCATTTAAACATAGAGACAAGTTGGCATGAAGAGAACAGAGGCACTCCAACAGGTCAGCAGCTCCACCTACTGGACAAAACAAGAAATCAGAACTATTTTTTAGGTAAGTATGCCTACCCATTAAAAAAAATGACATAAAAAATCTAGCTTTAATAAACGTTTTAAAGTTTTTTCTTGTTCCTTTTCTTTACAAACAAGCCATTTCATAATCACAATAATGTACTCCAGGGTGTGTTTCATGCTGGGATAACGTCACACCTTAGTGTTGGCCACACTCAGCCTGTGGCCTCATGCCCAGCAACACAAGACATAAGGTTATCCCAGCACAACA
Source organism: Neoceratodus forsteri (assembly GCA_016271365.2). NCBI lineage: Eukaryota > Metazoa > Chordata > Ceratodontiformes > Ceratodontidae > Neoceratodus > Neoceratodus forsteri. The sequence continues at coordinate 395,966,685 of CM057454.1, read as the reverse complement.
CACACACCCAGTCATACATTATTGCTTAAGTCATACATAACTCCATATGACCTTTTTGGGTAACCCTTGCCTCAGTACTTTTGTGCTGAGGTTCTTTGTATTTTTAACTTTACCCAAGTTAGTAGCCCTCATTTTATTCTGATGAGTAGGATCATATTTAATAAACTACCCCAAAATGAAATGGGCCTGCTAAGTTGTGTATTCTTAGTATAAACAACCCTCCATGTTCTACTATACTTTACAATTAGCATGCCATAGTCCTGTTATTCACTGACTGTATTTTTTTATTGTTTTGGCTGGGAAAACTCACTAAGACAAGGCTCATTATAAGATCTGACATTGGGAGTGGTGCTGGAGAAGGGAGGATTACAGATTAAAACAACAAAGCTAGCAAAAAAATGAAAGCATAAACATAACAATAACAAACTGGCATTGTCGATATTTACAGGGGAGATGAATATGAATAAGGATGTCTACAGAGATGGTGGGTGTATAGAGAAATACTATGAAGTACATACAATATGAACATAAAAAGCAACTATAGAGGATGAAGAGGACTAGAGAAACGAGATTGAAAGGGCAGGCAAAAAGGTTGGGGGAAGACAGACGGTCAGTGAGTTGGAGTTAGATAAGAGGAAGGTGGAGAATTACATACAGGAACAATTAAGAGAGGGGAAACCAGTGTCATCAAAATGCTGTTTTGAGGGTAGGGCTACAACTTTAAATGATGGGGAATCACAGGTCTTGTAGAATTCAAGGGTTTCAGCTGATTAATTATTGTACTGTATAAAAAAAAATACTTAAACCCTGGTGTAAGTGGCACCCCACTATTACTTGAATGTCCCACTTGTTTTTGTTGCTCTTTAAACATGAAGAGCATCCTCAGACTATTCCAACTTTATGTGAAATGTTTTGCCAGAGAAATGCCATTATATCATCCTAATGGTTAGAGCAACACATTCTAAGCCAGGAGACCCAGGTGTGAATCCTGGTACAACTTATTCACTGTGTGAACCTGAGCAAGCCATATGACCTCCCAGTGCTTGAGCCTTCCAGCTGTAAAACTAGGTAGAAGGAGGACCCCACTGGGAATGAGATGTTGCATGTCAACCTATGCAAGATAATAAAATTGTTCAATAAATAAATAACATAAGGTGCTACATCAGCAACAGCCGTGGTTATTGACTCTTTCAGTGTTTTCCCACAATAGGAGTCATACTAATTGCATATAGTGAATATTTATATAATGCAAATTTAATGAAACATTTCTACCTTATGAATGCCTACGTGTGTTTTACTTTATTTAGGCATGTGGGTGGATTTTTTTTTTGCATCATGTCTTTATATCCCCTATGGGCCCAGGACCCACCACTCCTTCGAGCAGCCATGGTCTCCAATGGCCCCCTACTACTCCTCCCCTGGAGCCCTCCTACCTCATATTGCAGCCTGACACACCCCCCCCGGTAGCCCAGCATAACGCTTCACTGAGCGGGTCCCTCTTCTCCGAGGGGGAAGGCACCGGTGGGGACACCCAGCAGACTCTTTCTCTCAGCCCCCGGGGTGCTACTGAGGTGGATTGAGCTTCCGGGGAGGTCCTTCAGGGACGCTGGTAGGCTGGCTGCCATCATCTGGTGAATCCTGAGCGGCTTTTCCAGTTTTCTTACATCCCTCCATTGCGATGCTCATACAGTGCTCCCAGTCTCCACTGACGGTTGCTGCAGAGAGATTCGTCCCAGTACGCACCCCAGGACAGGAGAGCAGTCCCATGGATGCTCGATCCTCTCTTCCCCCTGCCGATCCCCAGCATCCTGAGTCCGTTCCTGAACCCGGGTCACCAGCATGGAGTGAGGTAAGGCGCCAGCCCTCAGCCCTCTGCGCCACCGGACCAGCCTGATTTTTACATTTTTAATGGCATTGGGGTATTCCCATCACCTGTTAATTAAGTTTTAATTGTGTATACACTGTAGATTTGATTGGATGAACACTGCTCCCAGTCCCTGATGAAGACCTGGAAGAGATCAAATAATGGAGGTGTTTGTCCTGATTCCATGTTTGTATTTGCTACTGTGATCTATTTTGAAGTCGTAAAAGTAGGGACAAGCACTTTAAATCAACATGTGGGACAATGTTTTTTTGTAAGTTTCCAGTCACCGCGTACCTTTTTTCATAATTGATCTCTGACTAGCTTTGATCAATTTCATCTGGGTCTGTGAACGTAAATTGTTGCACTCCCCCTTCACCACAGGATTGCTGTAGTTGTTATTGTACACTATACCCATCAGTATAAGGTTGCTTGCTGTACTTTGACTACTTGCATTCAGTCCACTTCACATCACATCACATCAGCTTTCTTTGAAGGTACATCTGCTAGTTAAGGCTTGCTAAATGGTTGGCTGGTTTTAATTTCAGGCATTGCTGTAATGAAGACGGGATAGTGATGACCCCCCCCCAAACTATTCCCTTAGACGAAATCCAAGTAAATTCTCACTAAATCAAATATCATAACAACAATCGTGGGCCTCAGAAACACCACCATTGTCATAATGACTAGCTGCTCGCTGCGAGTTTTCCAACATGCTCTGATCGCTGACATTTGTGACAAATTAGACACCAAAGAGTTAGAGATGGCCTGTTAAAATGAAGCCTGAGGCTTGCCACTTCTCAACAGTCTTACTCTTTAAAAGCCTGGGGTAAATGGGAGTGAGAAGCAGCTCGGACAGAACGCAGACATGGCATGTAAAAAAGGAAATGAAATCCTAATCCTCTCACCCTTTGACTTTTGCAGCTTGCTGCATAGCAATGTGCTTTCAACCATTAAACTGCTTTAACCTTCTGAAGTGCCAGATCAGCTCCAACTGTCAGAGAATTTGCAAAAACATCACACAGGCTTGGACTGTTTTCTTGCAAAGTATCATACCGGATTTTTTCCTGGAACATCTTTCTCTCCCAAACCCAGTTTATGCTTTGAAATTTGTATAATTGCTTGTTTGAAACAATAATTAAAGAATATATTCTGCATAAATCTTGGTGCTTTCATGCAGCAGACAACAAAGTACAGTTATTACACCTTCAATAATATGGTCAATTATCAATAATCAGTAATTGTTTGTTTTTTTGTGCTTCTCCCCCAAGCTACAAACATACAGTTGCAGCAACGTACATGGTTAGATATTTCCAGATGTTTCATGAGACCGTATCTCTAAAGAGTGTCTCTCTGGTGATCTTGCAATGGTACTGCAGAAAAGCAAGGAATTTCTCTAGAGAGATCACAGAAATTTCAGGAACTATCTGATTATGTTGATTGCTGTACCTTTACTCTGAAGTCATTCAGACTTTAAATTATGAGTGTGGTTTGCAGAGTTACACAAAAACCAAACAATTTTTATATTTCTTCTCTCCTAGCAGAATTTTGTGGACCCTATGTACTATTCTTCTTGTAAACTGTCTCATCAGTTTATTGACTCCAAGTGTACTACATGCACAATTATTAGTAATGTCATAACAGTATTACACATTTTATCAGAGGTAATTGGTGAAGACAGAAACACTATCAACATGATAAGTAGAAACAAGTTTACATTCTTCTTGAGGGCAATCAGTGCAAACACAAGAACACATACATTACCCCTCCCTGGGCTGGCATGTACTGAGTCTGCCACTGGCAGAATGTATCCAGTCCTGATTTCTATGGTTTAATTCAGCTCTCAAGCCTGTGTTACTGTCATGTTAGTGTGATATGCTAACACAGGTAGGCGTCCTAGTCATGGCCTTTTTTATCACTTTTCTAATTCCAAGACTGATTCATATTTTTTAATTTCTTTTTCCATAGAGCTTTTACTTCCCTGCTGCCTCACCAGCCCCCATCCAGATACCCCCCAACACTGTCACCCACCATCCCTGGGACCTACCCAGGAAACTCTCATGACTTACCCCTTATGGTGGAGTCTGAGGGCCTTGCTCATGCCCCTTCAAAGCAGGATCTAGTCAGGTGCCCAGGCAGTGGTGCCAGGCATGCAAAGGGTCACCCATCATCTCACAAGCAAGGGGATTTTCACAGGTTGTCCTTCCTCAGGGCAACTGACATGCAGTGTTGAGTACCTTGAGGCCAGTGGGGCACAGGACTCAAGGCAGCATGGGTTCACAGCGGGAAGGTCATGTTAGACAAATCTAATAGATTTCTTTGACTGGGTGACCAAAGTAGTAGACATGGGAGGGGCTGTGGACATGGCCCACCTAGACTTTAGCATGACATTTGACACAGTCCTGCACAAAAGATTAATAGTCAAATTAACCAGCCTGGGAGTGGGTCTCAGGGTGGTAGCCTGGGTAAAACATTGGCTGGACAACAGGACATAGAAGGTAATTGTAAATGGAATTCACTCTGAAGAAAGAGGGGTTACTAGTGGGGTACCGCAGGATTCAGTACTGGGTCCAGTCCTTTTTAATGTCTTTATAAGTGACATTGCAGAGGGACAGGAAGGAAAAGTATGCCTCTTTGCACATGACACAAAGATCTGCAACAGGGTTGATACACAAGGAGGAGTGGAAAGATGAGAAGGGACTTGGCAAGGTTGGAGGAATGGTTAGAAGTATGGCAGCTAGGATTCAATGCAAAGAAGTGCAAAATAATGCACCTGGGGAAACAAGAACCCAGGGGAAGATTACACAATGGGGGGGGAGGTAGTAACAACAACAAAAAAGGAAAGGGACCTGGGGGGTAATCATATCAGATGACCTTAAGGTTAGCAAGCAATGTGAGAAGACAGTAGGGAGGGCTGGGGCTATACTGGGATGCATATGGAAAGGCATCAACAGCAGAAAACAGGAAGTTGTTATCCCTCTGTACAGACAGCTGGTGAGACCCCATCTGGAGTACTGCGTCCAGTTCTGGAGACCCCATCTCTGCAAGGACATAGACAGGATAGAGGCAGTCCAGAGGAGGGCAACTAAAATGGTGCAGGGTCTGCAAGAGAAGCCGTATGAGGAGAGACTAAAGGAGCTTAACATGTATACCCTTGAGAAAAGAAGGGAGAGAGGGGACATGATAGAAACTTTTAAGTACCTCAGTGGAATCAACGAAGTCCAACAGGGTAGCATCTTTCAGAAAAAGAGACGTGCAAGAACAAGGGGACACAATTTAAAGATGGGGGGGGCGGTTCCGGAGCAATGTGAGGAAGTATTTTTTCACAGAGAGGGTAGTGGATGCATGGAACAGCCTTCCTGAGGAGGTTGTGGGGTCTAAAAGTGTGGGAGAATTCAAGAATGCATGGGACAGACATAAGGCAGTTCTTGTGGGGGTTAGGAAGAAATAGGCTGTTGGTTAACTAGGATCTGTGGCCTATCCTGTAGGTAGGGAAATGGGCAGACTAGGTGGGCCAAGCGGTCCTTATCTGCCGTCAAAGTCTATGTGTCTATGTTTCTATGATGCAGTGCATCTGTTGGTCTCCTTTGCTTTCTGGGCATCCCAATTGCAATGACACCCAGCTTCCATTAGATGACATGTGCATTGTGGGAGGCACAACCCACCCATCCACTGAGAGGACAGCAGGCCCTAGGGTGCTTGATACTCTTACCATCAGATGACCCCTAGTAACTCAGTATGGCTCTCAAACATGGGCTACCAGTCTACTGAGTGGGAATGCTGCTGCTGTTCTACCAAACTGGCTCAGATCCACATATTTTAGAAGACAAATACATGGTCCATGGAACACCTTTGCTTAGTAATTTTGTAATCATTATTAATCAGGGAGGAGTGCAGTGTAGTGGTTATAGTACAGGCATGGGAACTAGGAGACCCTGGTTCAAATCCCACCAAAGCCACTTACTCACTATTTGACCTTAAGCAAATCACTTATTTTCTAATTACTTCAGTCCTTCCAGATGTAACACTGGATAAATCAGGACAACACTGAAAATGAGATGTTACTCTGTATCTCAGTGGAACTATCCTGGATAAACAAATTGTAAAACAATTACTGTAGCTCCTGAATTATGCTTCTGTGTATCATGGTGATGATTCTTTTTTGCTCTGGGCATTGAAGGAATTTGGCCATGGGGGCTTGAGTGCTGAATGAATTAATAAGGGCCCCCAGACTTTTACTGATTGCCATTGCTGAAATTAATCATTTTATACCAGACAAGTCAGAAAAATCTATACTTGACCACAAGTCTTTGAGTGCTCTGCCCTTAAATGTTGTCATCCCAACAACAATCCTGATTTCTGCACATCACAAGGTCCATCTCACTCCTTGTGAGCTTTTATGCTTTAGTTTTAGGTGTATTTGATTTAAAAAGTCCTGATTACATCTCTAAACAAATGTCCAAATATTTATAAACATTATCAAGATGTTTGCTGCCTCTGCTCAGTTACGCTCTTGGCCCACTTGAAGCCTATTTGAATGAGTCGGGACTCAGCATGGCTTGCCTTATTTTCTGTGACTCAATAATATAGCAAGTAGCTCAGTTTGTTCCATTGTAATAGCTCCGCCCTCTCAGATACCAGTAGTGGTGGGCAAAGTGGCCGGAATTCGCAACAATGCGGAATCCACAAAGTATTCCGCAACACGAAGCAGAGTACTTCATGTTATAATGGGGAACGTGAAGTCCATTGAGAACAATGACTTCATGTTATTCCGCCTTCCCCAAACCACTTCTCCACTAATTGTGCCTCACTTTGTCTTGTTTTTGAGCTGCAAAGGCGAATTTTGCAGTGCTTCATGAGATTGCAGGTCACATGGGTTCTAGATTGTTCTGCACAGCCTCAGTTCTGTGTAGTGTGTGTAGTGGAAGGTGGAGACAGTTCCTTCTCAGAGCTCTGCGATTCAAATCCTCTAAAAGCTGTTAAAAAAGCCTTTTTGTACAATTTGTTTTGCTCACAATTTAGTACATCGATTGTAGGAAACACTCCTGTGCTCATATCACTGAGTGTTTATTGTTGTGTGTGGATTTTGAATGTTAATTTAGAACAGTCAGTCTGTGTACTGTGAAGTGTGCTTTGGGGGGGCATATCTGTGGTGTAGCAGATTAACTGGGAGAAAAAGGCAGTCTTTCTGTTTTGGTTATATTTTTCTTGTATAACTGTGTTAATGTACACACAGTAATATTTTCTGTAATTCTTGACATTTTTTGGCTGATTGTTGTGGTGCAGCAGTGTATAATTTCAGTTTGTTTAAAACATTTGGTTATACTAACATACTAACATACTAGAAGCCAGCAGAGTAGGCCTATTGGTCTATCACGTCTGCTCATGCTTCAGCACCCTGATTGGGTACTGTAGCCCTCTATCTGTCTCCTTTCACTGTTGCTCCATCCCCAGTCCTGCCGCCCCCCTGGGCAAACCAGCCTCTGCTTCACCCCATGCCTATACCTGTCCCACCCCCTCTTGAATCCCTGGGCAGCACATTCCACAGTTCCACCACTCTCTCAGTGAAGTACATCCTCCTCCTTTCCCCCCTAATTCTACCACCCTCAATCTTCCAATTGTGTCCTCTGGTGATTCCACCCTCCTTCAGTTGAAAGTTCCTATTGCGGCTTACCTTATTTACTCCCTTGAGGTACTTGAAGACCTCAATCATGTCCCCCCGGTCCCTTCTCTCTTCCAGTGAGAACAGGTTGAGCTCCCCTAGTCTTTCCTCATATGTCATATCCCCCAGGCCCTGGATGATTCTAGTTGCTCTCCTCTGAACCCTCTTCAGGAGTTGGCTATCCCTCTTTAGGTGCTGCCTCCAGAACTTCACACAGTACTCCAGATGTGGTCTAACCAGGCTGTTGTACAGTGGCAAAGTCACCTCCCTGTTCCTTGAGGTAATCCCCCTAGTGATGCATCCCTGCATCCTATCTGCCCTGACCACAGCCCTCCTGCACTGCTCTGAATTATTCATGTTAACATCCACCAAGACTCTTAGGTCTCTTTCCCCTGCCGTGGCCTGCAACTCACACATAGTTGGGGTTTTCCCGCCCTAGGTGTAGCACTTTGCACTTGGAGGAGGTCAATTTCAATTTCCAGGTGCAGGACCACTGATCCAGAGTATCCAGGTCCTCTTGCCAGGCCAATCTCCCCTTCTCCCCCTCCACCACTGCCCCCAGCTTAGAGTCATCAGCAAAAGGACTCATTTCACACCCGATACCTTCCCTGATATTGGAGATGTAGGCATTAAACAGGAGTAGCCCCAGAACTGATCCCTGTGGGACCCCCCTTATAACCTCCCTAGGAGAAGAGACCTCCCCTCCAACCACTACTCACTGAGTGTGACCTGAAAGCCAATTTCCAATCCACCTAACCATCAATGGGCCTACCCCCATCCCCGCAGCTTCTCCCTTAGGCCAATGTGAGGGACCGAATCAAAGGCCTTGTCGAAGTCCAGGAACAGTACATTTATTGGTCTCCCCCTGTCGAGTGCTGATGTCACCCACTCATAGAACTCTACAAGGTTTGTTTGACATGATCTACCTGGCACAAACCCATGCTGCTGGTCATCCAGGTAACCCATCTCCTCCAAGAAACCTCCCAGCCTTTCCTTAAGTATACTCTCCATTACCTGCCCCACCACCGACGTCAAACTGATGGGTCTATAGTTTTCTGGCTCTTCTCTTGATCCCCCTTTATGGATGGGCACAACATTTGACTGATTCCAATCCCTTGGCACCCTCCCTGTCTGGAGCGACAAGTTAAAGAGATCCACCAATGGCGCAGCCAAAACTTCTGCCAACTCCCTCAGTACTCTGGGATGAATAGCATCAGGCCCCGGAGATTTATCCATTTTTAGGGACTGGAAGGCTTCCCACACCTGACCGATAGGAATATCAGCATCTGTACCCCTCCCCATTCAGCAGAACCATCCCATCCCTGATATCTCACCCCTGACCTACCTCCCCCAGTTGCTTGTTCTTCATCAGGTACCCAAATAGTCAGGTCTGTTGTGACTTCTGTGTCCTTCAACCCCTTTTTTGGAAGTTCCCCAGCCTCCTCCCTAGTGAACACTGAGGCAAAGTACTCATTCAGTACCTCCGCCTGCTCTACAGCCCCTTCCACCCACCTCCCCCAGCTGTCCTCAACCTACTGAGCTGGCCCTTGACCTTCCTCCACTCACCAATATACCTAAAGAACCCCTTTTCCACACCCCATATCACCTGCACCAGCCTCTGCTCTTTCCAGGCCTTCTCCCCCCTCACCACTCTGGTGACTTTCCTGGTTGTAAGGCGATAATTCTCTCTATCCCTCTCTCATCTCATTTTTTTTTGTACCTACTACAGTACTACCAATGGTTTTCAATTTGTTACGCATTGCTTGTTGTGTGTGTGAGTATGTGTGCGATGCGTGCCATTAAATCAGATGCCTTTTATTGTGCCACAGAGTAAATTGCAGCAGTGTGAACCTGCTATCCACTGCACCTGCATGAATTTTTTTATACTGCTTTGTGGTATCTTTACTGGTAGTGGACTGTTACTGTCGTGCACTACTAACCCCCCCCTCCCCAACTGGCAAAAGGTTTTATTTTCCAGATTTGGATTTGTGACTTGTGAGCACTGGTTAGGTGTTGTTGTGCCTTTGCATCTGCATCTCTTGAGTGCGCAGCATAATCTTAATCTGTCTGTGTGTTTGCAGTACACCATTAATTCTGGGAGATGTTGCATTTTTTGTTACACTCTCATTTCACTTTGTCAGCACTGGGGAATTTTCTGGACACAAGACAGTAACATTTTGGGGATGCACATTAATTCTGGTGACTGTGTGTGACCATTGCACACATGATGGAGTGCACCATTAATTCTGGGAGACTTTGCATTTTTTGTTACCCTCTCATTTCACTTCATCAGCACTGGGGAATTTTCTGGACACAAGACAGTAGCATTTTGGGAATGCACATTAATTCTGGTGACTGTGTATGTGACCACTGTGCACATGACAGAGTGCACCATTAATTCTTGGAGACTTTGCATGTTTTTTTACCCTCTCAATTCAGTTCGTCAGCACTGGGGAATTTTCTGAACACAAAACAGTAGCATTTTGGGGATGCAAATTACTTCTGGTGATTGTGTGTGACCACTGCGAACATGATTGAGTGCTCCATTAATTCTGGGAGACTTCGCATTTCTTGTGCTCTCATTTCACTTCATCACCATCAGCACTGGGGAGTTTTCTGGAAACAAGACATGAGCATTTTGGGGATGCACATTAATTCTGGTGACTGTGTGTGCAAAGGGCTGCCAATATTATTGTCACTTCACCTTACTTCACGTTAAGGCAGAATGACAACGCAAAGTAATAATTACAAGGCAAAGTGAGCCTTTTGCATTGGCCACTCCACATAGTGGAGTGACAACACGAAGTGCCCACTTTGCTGGCACTTCGCTGGCAAAATTGAAATTAGCTGCATCTCTAGTAGAGATGGGTGAAGTGGCCCCAATTTGCTCTGTGAAGTTATTCATGGAGTGAAGGCGAATTTGCGGAGTGCTCCGCAATGCGAAGTGGAGTATTTCGCGTTATAATGGGTAGCGAAGTCCATTGAAAACAATGACTGCGTTATAGCCTTCCCCAAACCACTACTCCCACTGGTTGTAAAGCGAAGTACATGGAAAACAATGTACTTCGCCTCACTTCACCTTGTTTTTAAGCTCCAAAGGTGAATTTTGCAGTGATTAATGGGATTTCAGGTCACATGGGCTCTAGATTGTTCTGCACAACCTCAGTTTGGCGTAGTGTGTATAGGAAGCTGTAGGAGACAATCTGCTCTGAGAGGTCTCTACGATTCAAACCTTCTAAAAGCTGTTAAAAAAGCCTTTTTGAGTCATTTTTTTTTGCTGAAACTTTAGTTCATCGATTATAAGAAACCCTCCTGTGCTCATATCATCGAGCGTTTATTGTTTGTGTGTGGAATTTGAATGTTAATGTACAACATTCAGTCTGTGTACTGAGAGACAGTGGAAGTTTGCTTTGGGGAGGGGCATATATGTGGTGTAGGTAGATTAACATGGAGAAAAAGTCAGTGCTTTCTGTTTTGGTGATATTTTTCTTGTATAACTGTTAATGTACACACAGTAATACTTTCAATAATTCTTGCTATTTTTTTGCTGATTGTTCTGGTGCAGCAGTGCATAATTTTAGTTTGTTTAAAGTATGTGGTTATACTACTGAAGTTTTCAATTTGCTATGCATTACTTAGTGTGTGAGTATGTGTGTGATGCGTGTCATTAAGTCAGATACGTTTTATTGTGCCACATAATTTCAGCAAATGTGAACCTGCTATCCACTGCAGCTGTGTAATTTTTGTACTTCTTTGTGGTATCTTTACTGGTACTTGTACTAGTGACTGTTACTGCAGCAGTGCAGTACACTGTCCCCCCCCCCCGGGGCCCACCCCAACCGGCAAAGGTATTCTTTTCCAGGTTTGAATTTCTGATGGTGAGCACTGGTTAGGTGTTGTGCCTTTGCATCTGCATCTCTTCAGTGTGCAGCGCAATCTTAATCTGTCTGTGCATTTGCATCTCTTTTGGGCCCAATCTCCATCTCTGACTTACTTATGTCACAGTTGTTTCTTTGGCTTCCCTTCAGAGTACTGGACAGGTGTGGGGCATAATTCTGCATCAACATTGCACTCATTAATATGCGTTTTTAAGTCAGGACCATCATCACAAGTCACTTGTGATACAAATCATGTTCTTCATCATCACAGTCACAAATCATGATTTACGATCACGTTACAAATCAAAACATTTATTTGTTTTGCTAGTTACTTGGCTGTATTGTAAGCCTGTTTTGCAGTATCTATCCATGCTTCACCACCGCACCATTGTACTCATTAATGTTTGTTTTTAAGTCTGGGAGTTTTGTGCCACACCTCATCAGGACCCGGGGAAGTACAGCCATAGGCATTCACGTTTCTTCATCATCACGGTCACAAATGCAGTCACAAATCACGATTTACGATCATGTCACGAATCACAACATTAATCTTTTTACTAGATACTTGGATGTATTGTAAGCCTGTTTTGTAGTATCTCTCCAGGCTTCACCATCTCACCATTATACTCCTTAATAGATGTTTTTAAGTCAGGGAGTTGGACAGTGTCTGCAATACATACACAGACTGGAAAGAAGACTGACTGCACACATGCAGTCTAGCACAATATACTTGCACTGCTCAGAATACAAAATGTCATGCATATGGAAGACAACAAAAAAGGGCATAATTACATGCAAGGGTCGGAGATGGTGGAGGAATACATTTTATAACACAGCAAGGAAGGTGTGGGGGGGCATATGGTGTGAGGTGCTGCTGTGGCCCTCCTCTTTTTAGGGATGCCGCAATGCACAGCTGCACCCTCTGCCACAGAATGGCCAGCAGGTGTAGGCATGGTCCATTCTGTGGCAGCCTGCCACTCCAACTGCTGGTGATTGAGCATATGGGTGTGCTGGCCCCCAGTCCCCAGGTGAGTCCCCTGGGGGCCATGGTGCACCTCCACCTCACATAGGTGGCAGTTGCCCACACTGCTGTCCCCCGACACAGTCAAAAAACTGCCAAACAATGGAGGTGTGGAGGACCAGGCACAGGCAGAGGATGGCCAGATGAACTGGCAGCCAGCTGGTCACAGTGCTGAACAGGGATGGGATCCACACCTGGGCCCAGGGGAATGGCACATCCTGCTCCAGAGGACCTGGTGCTGGACTTGATGGTGGTGGTTCAACTGCCTCAGAGTCAGGACAGGAGGCGGTGCTGGCCCTGCTTCTTGGGGGGGGCATTCACAAGTTTCGAGAGGTCCAAAAGGAATGGGCACCCATGCCCTCCACACATGCGCATGGTATGATGCTTACCACTACCATGCTCTCCCAGAGCTGCCCCCGCCCCAGACATTCCCTTACCCTAGTCCATCTCTCCTACTGAGATCCCTCAGTCTGAGCAATCACTACTCACACTGTCGCACAACACACACACACAGTCACACAGACACAGACAAACAACTAGCTACTTATAAAGGTAAGAAAAATAAAATTTACAGAAAGAACAAATTAAGTAAAGAAGAGTACAGAAAAGACAAACAAATTTAGCTTTTAAAAAAGCTGTTGGGTCTAAATCAAAGTTTAAATCTCCTCCTCCTCCTTGCTCTGATCTCAAAGTATCAGCAGTCACAAAACACACTACTCTCTCTCCATCTGCACAGGAGAAAGTAAAAGTGTCTGCCTGTATGACTCACTTTCCTCCTGCCTCACTAAACAGCATGTGACTTATAGTACTGTAAGCCATGTGATATATGTTGGGGGTGCTGCCAAATCTGAAACATCAAGTGGATCACTTAGAATCATAATGAGGAATGCGAAGTCCATTAAAAACAATGACTTCACCTTACTTCACATTGCCATTCTGCATTAACGCAAAGAGGTAATAACAAGGTGGAGTGAGCACTTTGCATTGCCCACTCCACGTGGTGAAGTGGCAATGTGAAGTACCCACTTCGTGTTCACCTCGCCAGCAGAATTTAAATTCACTGCATCCCTAATCTCTAGATACCAGCCCCAAGTATTCATGTAGGCTGCATACTTTTCCAGTGCTATCTTGAAACTGCTGCCCAGTATGTTAAGTGAACATCACAGCACCTACAGTGAGGAACTATAGAAATAAATCCTCGACATTTAAGGATAGTGCCACGTTTCCACCAATATAACGTCTGACCCAGCACTAATGAACTAAGTTACTTTTCTTGTGCAAACAGAAGGCACAAGCTGACATAATGGCACATTTAAGTTTTTAAAAGACAGAGCTCACTCTGAGGAACAGTTCCCAGTCTCATCATGACAGAAATGAAGAAATAATTTTACAGACTTGCAAATAATGGATAATTAGTGGTACCAGCAGATTTGTTTGCTCATTTTTTTATAAAGTTTCTCACTGGGAATGATTTGTTTGATTATTCTGCTGAAACCATTGCAAAATGAAGTAATATTGTTAGTATCAGTTGGAATTTTATGTTGCCAGACTTTCTTGGTAGCACTTCAACTGTGGAATCACCAACATTGTTTTGCATTGACACAAAAGGTCTGAGAAACTCAGACCCCTCCTTTATCATCAGCGATATATTTTTCAATTATCATAGACAAAACAGTACAAATGGAGTTTTATGAGGCTTCTGGGTGAGGTAAACTTTATCTTAATTTCCCCAATGATTAGTTACTGGCACTTGATCCCTTGACATCAGGTTAGCTAGGCTTGGTGTAACAGCAACTTTTCTTTTCATTTCCAAGGGCTGAATGCAGTTTTTAGCTAATCATTAACAGACAGTGTTCGGGCACTAGTGGATTAAAGGTAGGCCTACAAAACAACTGTACAGCCTAACTGGTTAATATTGATGGAATCTTTTAAAAAACTGTTTCTTGTCATTAATTACAAAAACAACACATAGACTATGCTGCCATTTGTTTGGCACATTAGGCTCACGAATTTGCTGGTGTACTCCAGGCTGTGGGCAGAATTTTCAAAACTATTATTGCAAGCACAGTTCCTGATTTTGGGCTGCATGTGTGTCAGAATAAATGTGCCTAAATGTTTTACTGAAATGAAACAAAAAAAATAAGGCACATGTAAATTTTGTGATACGCTTCAGTTTCTGAGTGCAAAATGTGGCACTTGTGGCCAGAAGGTATGCCACATTTTATGTGTTCTAATTTTTTGTTGACAAGTAACACAGTTATGCTGAGATGATGCCACAGGTTGCCTTCATACAGAGGTCCTTTGGAAATCTGGCCCTGTGCCTTTTTACAGCAGGATCAGAAAGAGTCGATGTGCCTACACACCAAAGCTAGAGTTGAAACAACTACAAATAAGCCAACAAAGTGCAGGGGACTGACAGTGGGGAACTAACTACAATTACATGCTTTTAACTCCCATTCATATCATAATTGAGATTTTTGGCATGAAGAAGAGTCTGCACTAGATCATAATATCAACTGTTTAAATACCTGCAGTAAAACTGCCCAGGAAGATATCATTTGACTACTTCGACCTGAAAGTGCGTTATTGTTTTTTTTTTATAAATTTTTCCAGACCTTGTTGTACATGGCTTGATGCCAGGACTTTCTACCATTGACAAAATCTGCAGCAAGTGCTCTTTAAAGAGTTACAAGTAGATGGGCTTATTCAGCAGGAGCTGGTGGTGAAGGTGTTTGCAACAACAATCATCTGTTAACCCACATTCATACAGCACTCAAAGGCACTCCTTTTTATATAACATCTATGCACTGTATCTAAATAATGTGTGCTTGGCCTCTGCTTTACTAGATGCTGCAGAGGTGTAGCCTACAACTAATGGAAATCTGAGACTGGCTGCACAGAGCACAGGGTTTGTGATTTACCTTGTCTGATGCATCCTAAGTGGCTGTCTCCTTAGCTTACATTGTGCATTAAGACATAGACAAGAGCATCTTCTCCACTTGTTTTATTTACAGACTGTTAGAGTGCTATGTTTGCCGGCACAAAAACACAGAACCAGCAAAATGATATTTTCTTGAGCCATAATGAAACCTTTAGTAGACTAATGAACAGTTGATAGTAGATATGCAAGCTTTTCAGACCCCCTTGGGTCTCTTCCTTTGGTGTACTGTATTTGATTTTAAAGGCTGCATTGATGTTCAGTTTCACAATCATAGCTAAGGGTGCTAGCCCATGAACGTGCTACACACTATCAAAGTACCCATTCCCCCATAATGTGTATGAGGAAAGAGGAGCATAAACTGCATGTAAACAGTTGCTGGTACTGACTCTACAATGTTTTTTTTTTTTTAGCGGATCTTCCACTTATAATAAATAATACTGTTTATACATGATAAAACATCTCTTTTTTTGCCAGGTCCCCTGATATAAAATAAATCATTTATGAATATGTTCAGTATACTTGCTTCTGTTTTCTCTGTTACAAATGCAGTAACTTGGAAAGCATAATTTCAAATATGAGCTAAATGTAAATATTTGATGCCTGTTTCATACAAGGTGGAAGGGTAAATAAATGACTTAAAATGCTTGAACTGACAACATTTATGTACCCTCTCTCTCCTCTCTGTCTTCATTTTTCATTGATAAAATATGCATGGTTTTCTTCTTGGAGAGTGTATTAGTAGCAGCAGAAAGTTGTGTCTCTTCAGAAAGGAAGTCTTTGTTTAGGCATCAATCCTGGAGCTTTCTTACCATTGTCTGATCTGTCAGACTAGATGAGCATGTGTATTTAGGGGTGCAAAGATGTGCTGCCACACCTGCTGTGCAGAGCTGTGAATTCACAACCTTCCTGACTATTAAAATGTGTTGTGCTGGGAGCTCTTTTGTTGTAATGAAACTGTTGGTGGTTGCATGTTTAAAGTGTCACAAGTGTCAGGCTTTATAACAATCACGATGATCACTGTAAAATAACCTCTTATTTTGAACAGCTAATGGTAATCTAGGGTGAATTAAAAGCTGGGCATCACATGGGCCACTAATAGGCATTGTGATGTTTCACTGGTTACTGCTTATTGTTCTGTGACCATAACAAAAACAAAGTACTGCCAACACTAGAGTAACTTTATATCGATCCTTGAAAAAGTTTACAGTGAGCGATGTGAATCAGTAAGATAATCCTGTGATTTTATTTCAGTTCTCTTCCTCATTAGTACGGGAAGTAGGATATTTTCTCTTTAAAAACCCATGGCCACATGGGCCAAAATATACCAGCCCTTCGATTTGCATTGATTTTCATTAAAGGTAAAATCAGGCAGTTCATGGTGAGTCTTATAAGATGTGAATTAACTCATACGCTCTGGTTTAATTTATGCATCATGTTCATGAAATCAGACGACTTTCAGAACTGTCCTGGCTCTACACTTGATTCTTCCGATGTAGAACTTGAAGGTCTGCATTCTTTGTTTTCCATCTGTTTTTGTTCTTTGTAACTGTACCTCTCTCACCATCAACAAACAGGACATCCCAGTAAATGAGATGTTCCATCACAGTGGGCCTATAAACAACAGTATTTCTTAATTGAAAAACATTTTTATCATATATGTTTTAGCAAAAATATATTTCTGACAGTCTTAAATTGATGACCAGTATCTTGTTGATGCCCTCAGATATAAAAAAACAGGTTTCGCAACTCTTATTGTAATTAATGACTGAGACACTAAAGATGGCCTCCATTTGGAATATTTAAAAATCTCTTCTGCTGAGGGCACCTTCTCACTTTTAATACTGGATGTATACTGTGGATGTGTTATGATGGTGCTAGTCCACCTCTGTGATGGTAAATAGCACTGCACCACACCAAGATGTTTATTTTTTTCATGGCTGATATTGCAAGGGAGCAAGAACTTGTAAAGTCTCTTTCCTTCCCATAGTGTATATATATATATATATATATATATATATATATATATTTTATATATGTGTATAAGTTGAAACATTCTATGTTGAACCTTATTCAACGAGCTGAATGAGATTTATTAACACATTAAAATCCCATATCTCAGTTCAGGACATAAAAAACTTGAAAATAACAAGTGGTACATTGATGTTGTTGCCAGAAACAAATTATTACTGTACTACAAAAAAAAAAATAGACATGACTAACAAATGCGGCTGCTTTAAAGGCATGTGTACCATTTTCAGCTTTAGCAAAGTTACACAGTTTGTGTTGCTACATATCCAAGGGTTATAGAATAACAATCAGATTTATGAACATTTACAGTATGTTTGTATCCCTTAATGTTACTTAAAGAGCAGCTGATACCTTCAGGACCTCTTTAACAAACCATAATATTTAGACACAGTTCAGCTTCTGTTTCATGTTAGCTCTGTATTTCTCCTCCCTATTATTTATTACTGTGGTCATTTGCATTTAAAAAAATCTTTGTTCCTGAAGAGTTCATCTGTCCCTGTTGCTTTCTCCCTACCCAAGGTCATAATACACTGCTTGTGACATCACAGTTACTTCCACGGTAACAGACTGTGATGTCACAATAGAGGATTACGACTTGAAGTAGGGAGTAAGTTATAGAGGCAGATGAACTCTAAGGCTCCATCCACACTGCACAGCTCAGACCCCATAACTGATAGAAACCGTTACAACAGGGGAGCGATGCAGTGTGTCTACACTGCCGCAGTGTCTGTTACGGGACTGGCACCACCAGTCCACACTTTGGAAAGCTGGGCAACCGTTGCTGTAACGATCCCACAGTACGGCCGGCTATGGGGAGCAGTGCCAAGTGTCCACACTACCCGGTAACATTACCTAGGTGTAACCAGTTTCATAACCATTGTTGAAACCACCTCATATGTGGTTTCAACAACGATTATGAAAACTCCTTCTGTAACGTTACAGCTGTAAATGCAAACCATTGCGGTAACGGTTTGGGCACTCTGTAACTTTACAGAGGGGTAGTGTGGACAGGGCCTTTGGGAACTCTAAGGGCTAAAGATCATTTAGTCATGCAGATTTACTCAGTAATAAATAATGGTGTAGAGAAATACAGTATATAGAATATATATGGAATGCGAGCTGAATTGTACCTAAATATTATGTTTGTCAAAGTTTTCTTTGAGGTATCAGTAACTCTTTAAATATACATTACATTACTCAGACATTATGGGCAGGACTTCCAATGGATCCAAACAAAGTGCATCTGCTGTTCTCTTCAACACAGAAATACATCCAGACTGTCCAACACTTAATACAAGTGTGTTCAAACAGGACACAACTTGCAATTGCATCTGTTGTTTTGGTTGTTTTAATTTCATTTTGTTTTGCTTGTTTGTTTTGTTTTGTTTTGTTTCTGCAGATCATGACTTTCTGTCATAATGATTGCAATGTCCGAAAAATAACAGCAGGGCTCCCTTGATGCAATCAGGTGGACACAAAAATCAGTTTAGCATGCATTTTTGCCTGCATCCAAGCTTTCAAAAATACCCCCAATATGCTTAAAGCGTGGAAATAGTCCTGTATGATGAATAGCAAACCTTTTCTTATATAGAAAATAAGTCATAGGCAGCTGTGTAGTGCAAGGATGTAGTTCCATTGAGCCGTGATGGTGACATCATAAGCCACAAGAATGGAGCATCATCATAACCACCTGATGAACTCTCTGCCTTTGATATACTGTATGGTTACCAATTCATAATACAAACTTAACAATTTTGACAAAATCAAGGAAACATTATTTTTCTTCATTTTCTTTGTTCTACTTTTAAGCACCTACTCTGCAGAATGTATTTTTTTTATTTATGCTCCATACAGTGCCAAAGTGCCTTTCCCAAATTAATTTTAAATTAATTTCAACAACTGCTACTCCCTGTGGCCCACTGATGTCATGACTGTAGAAATGCATTTTTCACATTTAATCTGCTTTTTTAGCCAATTCATTTCCACCAGTCATACTTAATTGGGAGTTGTCCCACTATTTATAGAGTTTGACCCTTTTGGGAATACTTTAAAACATAAAATAATTATACATATATGTTTTGTACAGTACTTAATAGATAGTCTTCATGTCTAATTCTTTTGTTATGTATTACTGCTGTAAGTTCATTTACATGGAAACATGATTCTTTGTCTTAATAGTCCTCATACCCCTTCCCCAGCAAGAAAAAACACAGGTCTTGTTGAAATGGCTGCAGCAAATGTTTAGTAATTGGAATTTACACTATTGGAGTGGCATGCACAGCTGGTAGATTGGCTCACTCACCTTGGTGCCCCACACACCTTCCAAGGAAGGGTCATATCCCCTTTCTGCTTGCCCTCTTGCTGTTTACCCCATACCCCTTCCCCTGGAAGAATACAAACACACACACACACACACACACACACACACTCACACTCACAGGTCTTGGAGAAATGGTTACAGTCATATGTTTACTAATGGGAATCGGTCACCTTGGGTCCCTGCATCCCTTCCAGTGAAGGAACATACCCCTTGTGTGAGCTGTGGAAATTATGTACCTCCTGAGTTGGTACCCAAGCCCCAAGAGTGGGTGGGTCTTGTGGCTGGGGGGCAAGTGAATACTCCAGTTTGGTGTCACAGCTCCCACCGGCAAGCCCAATGAGGCTGGACCATGACCCCCCTACCAGAGTCCAGGCTTTGCTGTTCCACAGACCACATACCACCCAGGGAAGACAAGCTTTTCAGAATAATTTGACTCATCCCTCCTTTTTCCCCTTAGGCCATTGGTCTAAGAGACTCCCAAGCTGCCATAAGACAGATAAAGTTAATCCCCCAAGCAGCTGACTCCAAATGTTGCTCAAAGACCTGACAGAAAGAGTTCAACAAGTCCCATCCATTACCCCATGAATGTACACCATCCTTAACATAAAGTCCCTGGCTGGAGGTGTTAATGTCCCAGTGCTAAACCACAGTTCCCTCAATGGACTTCATTAAGGGTCACATTTCTCTGTTGATGTGTATACATACGTCCTTCTTAGCTTTAAAGTTAATTTTATGCTCTCAATGAAGCTGTTGAATGATGTGCGACCAAATGATCTTAGCCTTTAGCCATCATTCTTTGATAGACAGCAAGTCCTCATTCATCCACAGGATCACAGCCTTGGTGTTTCGAAGCCCCAAGTCATTCCCACCCAGATGAATCACAAGGATGTCCGGTGAACTCTCTTGATAGGCCTTCACTGTCAACCTAGGGAGAAGTTCCTCCCAACACAGGCTTCTCTTGTTGGTCCAGTGAATCTACACTTTCTGCCATGGAATCAATAGGTTCTTCCCCAGAGTGATGTCCCGTTCCTTCTGCTGCACAATGGATGATGTAATGTCCAGAGATCCACACCTACTTAGAGCCATGAAGGGAGCCTAGAAAACAGCAAGACAAAGTTAAAGGAAATGCAGGTAGGCATAGCATAAAAACACCTAGAACCTCCACCATCCCATGGTCTGAATCTAACTGTCTGAGGGCCCCTTGGTTTCTGTGGTTGTTGCCATTCCACTACTAAAGGAACTTGTGTTATAATGTATGGCATTGAGTCCAGTTCCCTGGACCACCAACCCAGATATGTGTCTGAATTGATAGGCTATTACAGGCTTGCCATCTGCACGATATAAGAATGCCTCACCTTTTGCCAGGTGGAGAGCCACATAAGTGGCCACCAAGGATTTATGCCCCATGCTGACCCAGTCAGGACCTTCACTGTACATCAGCAGACTATACTGTTTGTGAGGTTACTGTGACATCTGAGATTTCCAGGCTCACTGCAGCCCCAGTTTGTGTAGCTTTCACCAATTCAGAGACTTGGAGTGTCCCACAGAATACCAGAGCAAATGTGCTCTTAAATAAAGTGGCCTCATATGCAGTCTGGCAAATAGATATGGGTGAAATCTGCAAATTTCGTAATGAGAAATATTTAATGAAATTCATACATTTTGGGAAATATTTCATAGGTGCAAAATGTGAAATTTTGCTGGCAAAATGTGGAATTTTGCCTGCAAATTGTGGAATTTTGCGACTCGCTAGTGAAATTCCACCATTCGCATATGAAATTTCTCATTTTGCCAGCGAAGTTCTGCATTTTGCACCTGCAAAATATTTCACAGAATGCACGAATTTTACAAAATATTTCATGCATCAAAATTCGTGATTTCACCAGTGAAATTCAATTTTGCTGAATCTCTACTGGTAAATCACTGGGAGGGATGCACACATCTGTTCAAGGATCACTGGCATAACTGGGCACTGGGGATCTGACCTCTTGGTATGGCCCTTACCTTACCATTCAAATACCTTCCAAACTTTGAAGGAGCTAGCAGTGTCCGTGAAATCCAAAACTTGGGAAGAACATAATAGGCCTGCCAGGTGCTGCCCTACAACCCTGGCATCATGTTCTACCTGTATCTGTATTGCTTAATGTGCCATGTTTGTGGCTCAGGTCATGCCTGAAAATAGTCCTTTGGACAGGCACACCTACCCAGTTATCAAAGACAAATAAATCAGGCACCACCATTTGGATTCTTTGATATAGCTGCAAAGTTGGTCATATGGAATGGGACAGCTGTTTGGCCATCCCACCACTTCTTGCACTGCACAGTAATGTCCCATGTCTCACTGCTAGACTTCTCTGGTCCATGGAGCAATAGCATTACCAATACACTTCAAGGTCTTATGGTCACCACTTTCCACAGAAATGGGAGGACCAGTCATGGACTCTATTCCACTGCTGGAACCAACTCCCCAAATTTATGCTACTGTGAACAAGATAAAGCACAAGCAATACCATTGTCAATGCTAGGAACACGTATAGCTTTAAAATGGACATTCAGCAACATGCATTTTAGGACAAATATCCTTATGAGGTCACCCAATGGGCCATTATCTCCCAGCTACCCAGTTATGGTGTATACCACTCTCATGTTGTCAGAACAAAAGATGATCTTCTTGTCTCTCTCAATCTAAAGCCCCATATACACACAGTGCCACCATAATTGGGAACAGTTTCAATAGTGTTATTTGTTTGTTGAGCCTGGCAGCTGTCCACATGTAGGGAAATTAAATGGCACACCATTCTTCCTGAAAGTGTGCCCCAAAACCTAGCCATCCAATATTTGAGTTGCCACCCTTGGATGAGGCAAACGCCAGACACTAAACCACTCTGTAAACTCCACCCCTAGCTCCACCCCTTTTCATGATTGATCCTACATTGTTCCTCTACTAAAGTCATTTTTAATGTCATTGAAGACTTAGCATTTTATTTGTTAACCAGGTAGGCACACTGGACCAAAGACCCTTTATCAGGTGTGCCCAGGAGCCTCCCAGCTGCAGCAATGGTTAGCAGTAGGGACATCCTGGACTCCCTGCAGAGGGCATTCCTCAGGCAACTAGTTAAGGAATACACTCATGGTTGAGGTGATACCAGACCTGGTACTGAGAAACAGTAACAGTGTCACTGATGTCATGGTGGGTAGCCACCTGGGGACAAGTGATAATCATATGGTGTTGTTCAATATAAGAAATGTGTCAGAATCAAACCACACTAAAACAAGGGTCCTGGACTTCAGGAGGGCTGATTATAAGAAAATGGGAGAATGCCTCAAGGATGCCATAGCAGGGATATTGAAACTGAGTGGGGTCGAGGAGCAGTGAGCAAAAATAAAGGAGGGCATTAAGAAGACAACAAATCTCTGTGTCAGGCAGCTTAAAAAGGGCATGAGAAAAAAGAGACCACTATGGTTATTTAAAGAAGCAGTGGAGAAAGTAAGGGCACAAAAGCTAGCATTTCAAAGGTACAACATGGTACAGAATGAGGAGGATAGGGAGAGATATCAGGAGAAATAAAAGGAGGCAGGCAAAACATTTAGGAGAGAGAAGGCATAAATGGAGGAAAATATTGCCAAGTCAGTAAAAATGGGGGATGAAACATTCTTTAGGTATATAAGTGAAAAGAGGAAGAACAAAGGAGAGATAGTAAGGCTAAATAGGGAAGGAGGGGTTTGTGTGAAATAGGACCAGAAAAAAAGCAGACACATACAGATGAAAGGGTATGTGATGTGTCACAGACAAGGGACAAGAGTATGAAGGGAAGGGAGGTGGAAACTATTCATTTTACAGAGGACAGAGTCCTCAATGAACTAGCACAATTAAAAGTGGATAAAGCAATGGTGCCTGACAGGGTACTCCCTAGTATACTGAGGGAGCTTAAGGAGGTACTGGCTACACTTCTGACAGCCCTGTTCAACCTATCACTAGATATGGGGGAGCATACCTCTCAACCTCCCTCATCAAAAATCAGGGACAAGGCTTAAAATGATCAGGGACAAATGACCGAAATCAGGGACACATCTGAAAAATAGTAATATTAGTTCCAGAAGCTGGGTACAACATGCTTCTTAGTATGAATAGCATTTTGTTAATGAGAACTACACTGTAACACCAATGGCTAGCATTAGTTTGTGATTCAATTCCCCATTCTTCAGTGACAGAAATGCCAAATTTAGAAGGGGCAGAAGAAATTTCAGAGGCAAAATCAGGGACATCCCTGAAAATCAGGGACAGTTGAGAGGTATGTGGGGGAGGTTCCAAGGGACTGGAAAAGGTTAATGTGGTCCCACTTCACA
The DNA here is from genome assembly GCA_016271365.2 of Neoceratodus forsteri. Lineage (NCBI taxonomy): Eukaryota > Metazoa > Chordata > Ceratodontiformes > Ceratodontidae > Neoceratodus > Neoceratodus forsteri. The sequence goes on along the minus strand of CM057454.1, from coordinate 395,942,627 downwards.
AAAGTGGTAATAGGAAGGAGGCCGAAAATTACAGATCTGTCAGCCTGACTTTGGTGGTGGGGAAAGTAATGGAATCACTACTGAAGAAAATTATTGGGGAATACCTTCTGACCAGTGTATTGCAGGGTCTGAGGCAGCATGGTTTCACAGGGGGGATATCTTGCCAGACAAGCCTGATTGAGTTCTTTGACTGGGTGACCAGGGAAGTGGATCAGGGCAGAACGGTGGATGTTGCCTACCTGGATTTCAGTAAGGCATTTGACACTGTTCCACACAGAAGACTGGTGAGCACGCTGGGTAGCCTAGGAGTGGGTCCAAAAGTAATGAAATGGGTAGGAAGTTGGCTAAGTAACAGGAGTCAGAGGGTGGTGGTAAATGATGTTCACTCTGAAGAAGGCATGGAGATCAGTGACTGTGCCACAGGGGTCAACACTAGGAGTGGTTCTCTTCAATGTCATTATTAATGACATTACAGAAGAGCTTGATGGGAAAGTTTGCGTGTTCACATATGACACAAAAATCTGCAACAGAGTGGACACATGGGGGGGGTTAAAAAATGAGGGGTGATCTGAAAAAGCTGGAAGGCTGGTGAAGGGTTTGGCAACTTGGTTTCAATGCCAAAAATTGTGAAATCATGCAAATCATGCACATGGGGTACAGAAACCCCGGGAGCAATGTGCCAATTGAACAGGGAGGTATTGGCTACCACAAAACAGAAAAGGCACCTGTGAGTAATCATTTCTGATGACCTGAAGGTAGCAAAGCAGTGTGATAAGGCAGTGGGGAAAGCTAACAGGATGCTTGAGTGCATAGAGAGGGATACAACTAGCAGAAACAGGGAGGTAGTGATTTCCCTGTATAGATAGTTAGCAAGCCCCCCCCCCCCCAAAGTACTGTATCCAGTACTGGAGGCCCCATCTCTGGAAGGACTTAGATCATGTGGAAGCGGTACAGAGTACAGCAACCAAAATGATGCAGGGACTGCATTAAAAGCTCTATGTGGAAAGACTCAAGGAATTAAATATGTACTTTCTAAACAAAAGAAGGGAAAGGGGGCATGATAGAAACTTTAAAATACCTAAAAAGTATTGATAAGGTAAAGGCAAGTAACATTTTAAATAGTAAAAGATGCTCAAGGACAGAGGGTTATGACACGAAGCTTGGGGGGGCTCAGAGTGGATGTGAGGAAATACTTCTTCATGGAAAGGGTGGTGGATGCCTGGAACAGCCTTCCAAAGGAAGTGGTGGGGCTGAAATGGTAACAGGATTAAGTCATGCATGAGATAGACACAAGGGGACTTTAGAAAGAAGACAAGTGGGGGAAAAGACTGGAGATTGAGTAGGGTCTGCGGTGGCACAGTAAGTAGAGAAAATAGAGCAGACTAGGTGGGCCATGAGGTCCTAATCTGCTGACAAAGTCTGAATTTCTATGAGACATAATTACAGCTTACAGATGGTAAAAATATATATAACAAATACAGTCACACAATAATCAACAATATCTTACTCCATATAAGCAAGTATAAATTACTTTCATAAAACGTAATTTTGTTAAAAAGCACCATAAGATGCAGTCCATTAAAAACAAAAACATACTTAAATCATCAGTGCAATACACATTTTAACATACTGTACCTGTGAAATGTGCTTTTCTAGGTTCTCCTTATTCATTTAATTATTTATTGAAATTGCCATAAACATATAAAGATAAAGACAATCTCATTCATACATGTTATTGGGGGAGTGGGGGGGGAATATTGGAAATAGCATACAAGATACATAACATCAAATTGTTTCCTTTCTATAGTGTATACTATACCTTTTTTGTTTGTTTATTTTCTGGCTTCAGTTCCTTTTCATGTCCACAATACTGTTTCAAAGCCAAAAGCAGTTAACATACTATTTTCTTAAGGAAAAAAGAAAACTAATTTAAAACATTTAAAACTGCTTACATTCTGGTAGAGGTGAAAAAGTTTACCAGCACGTGAAAGTGGAAGATATAGAAAATACAGGATGGGCAGCTATGAAGAACCAGTGTGTTGTGTCACAGAGGGGCTCTGATTCCCTCTGACCTTAAGTGTGAAGCAGAACAATGCTCTACTATACACTATAACTGATTTTTTTTCATTGTTACAAAAGATAGGGGCAGACATTTTGCCCAGCTGCCTTAAGATGCAGAGCTGAAAAGATCACGTTAAGTAACTGTTAACAGTCTTAATAGACATACTTTACCTCTCTCAGGTTGACTGCTTTTTCAATGAAAGGGCTATATTGACAACATAACTAGTTGTAACCTGGACATGCAGCTGAAACAATGAAGGATATGACAGAATTTGTTTTAAGAGTATGTGAGCACTCAAAATGGCTCAAAAACCTTTGAACAAGATTGTATAACTGGATAGGGACCCTGAAAACTAGATTATCAGGTAAAAAACCTGACAGGTTTCAACATTACGATATATTTGTGAACAGTTCCAGCTCCTAGCTCTCCACCGTCTCCAACCATTCTGACATGCCATTAAGATGGGCAAAGGATGTATTCCAACCCTGCAAGTCCTCTCAGAAACCTGACCTTGCTCAAAAGACCCCTCAGGGAGTCAATCTTATTGTGGGGAAAGCAACATTCCTGTCTCACCGTGTTGATCTCTATGCCTTGGAATATCATCGCTTAGCTCAGTGCTTTAACCTTCCATATAGACAGAGAGCAGGGAGGGTGGAAAGGGGGGATTTGGAGGAGGGGAAGGCAAGGGGTGGACGAGAAGGGTCTGCCAGGGCCTGACCCCTCCAGAATGCTGGGGACCCTGCCTGCACCAGGTGGAGGTCAAGCATGAACAGAAGGGAAGCAGGTTGTAGGCAGTGGGAGTTAGAGCATGTCAGGAAGGAAGAGAGGGGGGAAAAGAAGGGTCTGCTGGGGCCTGGCCCCTGCAGTGTGTTGTGGACCCTGCCTGCACAAGGCAGAGGTAGAGCATGACAGGAAGGAAGCAGGCAGTGATGGGGAGTAGGCTTCAGAAGGACCAAAACAGAGGGAGGTGGGAAAGAAGAGGGGCCGAGACCCAGCCTTTTCAGGAAAGAATGGGGTGGAAGTAGGAGGCAAGGAAGGTGTTTGTCTAGGTTCTGGACCCCTCCAGGATGCAGAGAATCCTATCAGGGGCCTAGGCCAAGAAAGGTGAGTGGGTAGTGAGAGTAAGCTGGTGTACAGAGGAGGACCGGAGGTGGGAGTAAGGTGGAAAGGAAGGGGTGCTGGGGGAAGATGTAGGGGGAGGGTTTTGCAGGAAAGAGATGGGCGTGAATCTGAAGCAGGCTCATAGGGGAACAAGTTAAGGAGGATTGTAGCAGAAGCAGTTAGCACAGAGAAAGTTATGTAAGGTAGACGCAAGGAAGTGGGAGAAGGAGGAGTGTCATATTTGAGGTTGGAGGGAATTCCAGATTTTGGGGAAGCGATTTGGAGAAACCTGATTGGCCGATGAGGGTGGTACAATGGGGGACTAGCAGGGTGCAAGTGTCAGAGGATATGAGGGAAAGGGAGGAAGGCGGGGAGGGAGGGAGCATGAGAGGTAGGAAAGAAATACACCAAGCCAAAGTTTGTAAGTTAGCTTAGCACAGTGAGCCAGGCATCTGTTACCAAGTGGGGGGAAGGACAGGGCATGGTAAAGGTCACAATAATGGGTTTGAGATAGGGCATCAAGAATGAATCGACAGAAGGAGTTGAAAAGAGAGTCCAATCTGGTAAGGGAAGATATGGGAGTGGCACCATAGACTACATCACAGTAGTCAAAAATGGGGAGGATCATCTTCTGGATAAGTTCGTGCCGTGCCATAGGAGGGATGCAACTACGGTTCCTCTAAAGGGCTCCAAGCTTGGGGCATAGTTTTTTTAGAATGGTGTCAATGTGGCCAGAGAAGCTGAAGTGTTGGTCCAGCCAAACCCCAAGGTATCTGAAAGAGGGAGTGTCCTCAAGGATGGTCCCATCAAAGGTGATGTGAGGCAAACCAGAGCTGAACCTGGTGAAAGTCATGCTCTAGAGTGGTTGTTACATCAATGGTGGTTTTGCCAGAGGTGAACAACATGGTGTCATTGGCATACATATGGGTAGAAGAGGAGGGGGAGCAGACTGAGGGAAGGTCATTTAGGAAGATGGAGAAAAGGATGGGGCCCAGCACAGAGCCCTGTCGGACTCCTGAGGAGATTGGGAGGGGTGGAGAGATTGCATTCTGAATCCTAACTGATTGTGTTCTGACTGTGAGGTCAGCTCTAAACCAGGTAACAGCAGGAGTAAACAAAACCAGCAGCTCTAAGGGAGTCAAGCAGGAGGGTATGGAAGACTGTGTCGAAAGTCTTGCCGAGGTCGACAAAGATGGCAGAGGTGATGATATAGAGTAAATCAGATATGTAGTACCTTTTACATCAGTATTTACATATTATGTACTTAACTATTATGTGCTGTCTTTAAGCAAAGATAGAACTGTTCAAGAGAAAAAGAACTCACTGTAACTTATATGAAACGGTTATAGGACGAACACATAAAAAAGTTTTCATAAAAAATTCAAATAAAAAAACAAAAAGCACAGCACTTGCTAGCACAAAAGGATACAATTTTAGTTGAAACTTATCTTATATTAATAGTCTCCATGTTTGAAATATTGCATTAAATATGCACGTATTAACTAAGCAGCAAACCATAATTTATCTGGCTCAGAAGATAAACAGACAAGACAGGTTAGAGTCTGGGGGGACAAGTGATCCATGTAATAAAGACATACAAATAGTCCAAATGTTATAGTAACCACAAATGCCAATGCTCCCAAACCTTCTCCAACTATAGAGAAAAAGTTTTTTTTTTTATAATAAAGAAAACAAAACAAATATTCTTGTTATGTTAGAAAGAAAATTCATTTTTTATCATTTTTGACATAGTGTTCCCAGCTATTAATTCTAGCATGAACACCAATAGGTGAGTCTTATGACCACTTCAAAATTTCATAAACACAAGTGTTTATTTATTTGTGTACACCCTGTGGGTGGGGTGGAGGGGTTGGGGTATGGAGAGATTGTTTCATTCATTCTAGAATGTTATTATGGGATTTACAAATATAGTTTCAAATCCCAATCTTGATTTAAACTGTCTGGGATCAAAGCATTTAGCAAAAAGTTCCAAAAACTTTCCCTTTGTGAAAGTCTGTTGAGATGGTCACCCCCTCTTCTTCCCACTCTGACCTATTCCAGGCTCATAAATCTGAGGATGCTTGGATCACTGTTATGGCTTTCAAGGAAATGTACCACCACAGGGCTGTCCAAGTCTGAGTTCCTTATATCCCTAACATGTTCTTGGATGTGAACCTTAAGAGGACGTATGGTGCAGCCAACACAGAGTTTATTACAGCCACACCACAATGCATAAACTATGTAGGTAGTAATGCATGTGATAAATTGCCTAATATGTACCACTCTCTGGTTCATGGGAGCAGTAATGAATGCTCTTTCCCTGGCTACAATATGAAGAGAAGTTACAATTACCATATCTCTGCATTCCTTGTGGCCGAACTGGTAACCATGTTTTTGTTTGTTCTTTTTCCCTCCAAAATTTGCTCTGTACCAGATTATCCCTAAGATTTTTTTCCCCGTCTGAAACTTACCCTGGGTCTCAGTCCTATATGTTGCACTAGTGTGTTGTTACTTTGAAGTACTGACCAATATTTAATTACCACATTCCCAAGTTCTCCTGCTAAAATGGTTAAATTCTGTTACAAAATTAATTCTAGTACTCGAGTCAGGAGGTCTAACTTTGGGTTTTAGTAACTTAGTTCTATTAATCTTGTCTGCTATAGTCATGGCTTCATGCCAAAAAGCGTTGTTTAAGTTCCTCTGCCCGAAAAGTAAAGGTTTCTTATTCACTACAATTACACAACTTTGGCTGTATGAAACAGAAGCAGGAGGAAAAACACAAGTAGAGAAAGGGGGGGGGGCAGTGAGGTGCAAAGGGAGCAGGAAAGACAAGGACAGTAGAGGCAACAGACAAGAAGAATGAGCAGGGACAACAGTACAGCCACATGGACCACACAGAGCTCAGCATTCGAGATGAGCAAAGCATGGAGTGAGTAGAAAAGCTGTCTTAAATGTGAATGGTGGAAGCAATTATTCCCCCACATCAAAAATCTGGTAAAGCTGTCCCAGTATTAGAGTGTGTGTGTGTGTGTGTGTTTGTCTGTTGTTGGGAGATACATTTTGAACAGAGTACAGACATTTTTCTAAGTGACAGTTCCTATTTTGAAGGAGATCATTTTGTAAATTGGGGGAGACAAATTAGCAAATCATTGTACGTGATTATCTGCTCTGGCCAAGTTGTTCTTAATCATCCATTAGCAGCGATTTTAAGTTATAAGCAAAACAGAAGACTCAGCTGACAGAGTAGCACCTTAAGCATTTGCCCCTTCCATCAGTGTTGGGACCTTTAAAGCCTATGCAAAGGATATATGGAAATGCTGCCACATCATCACAGCAGTAAGGATATCACTTGTGACGGCAGTGACCCAGCTTCAGGAATGAGCCCTGATGCTGAAAGCCAGCCAGGGGTAGGAGTATCAAGTGTTCCAGACCCTTACAGAAATATAAGTGTGCTGCATATGTGCAGAATACATGCCACATGCTTAAGTATGCAATGTTTGCATATGATTCACATACATAAAGTGAACCTATGTGATTCAGGCCTAAAAAGCACATCAGATTTGCAAGCTGCGAGCTTGACATGTGTGCAGCAGGAAAGCTGGTGTGAACATCTTCAAAACATAACATTAGGTTCACGTGTTGCATGCTTGACATGAGTGCAGCAGTTACACTGGTGTGAACATCATTTAAAAGTCACGTCAGGTTCACATGTTGCATGCTTGCCATGTGTGCAGCAGCTAAACTGGTGCAAATCTCATCTGAAAAATACAAGTTTCTATTTCTCATACTACTGCTGGCAATTAGAGCCATTAAAATACCTTTTTCATTGATTTCCCATTAAAATGAGGTAAACTCATTAATTCTGATTATTTTGCAGGTTGTTTAATGGCTTTTGATTGTTGTCATTAAATTGCCATTTATTTGTAAAGTATTGTTTGCTTACTACATTAAATGCTTAGGATATAGTCAGCCAACATCCCCCATTCCAGATGTGCGAAGAGGGGCCTCTGTGTTGTGAAGCCTGACATTTTTGTTTTTGGTCATGCAGGATCCACGATGGATGTTCAACAAAATTGTTGTCCAACACCCCGATAGCGAAACCGGCAGGTCAACTGCATTTTGCAGTCAGCTACCGCTTTCCAATGGAACAAAGTGTTTTCATTGGGGGGCTTCACCCCCCCACATGGTGGGCTGTGCCCCCGCACCCCCCCATTTAGGATTATCAACTCTGAGTTTTAGCTGATTTGAGGGGGGTGCAGGACCCCCAACAGACACTGGCGGGTTTCAGCGAGTTCCCTACAGCAACGTGGCACTGTAGTCGATGTAGGGGACCTCGCTGTCAAAAAGCCGGCCATGCAGATCCCCTTACGCATATTTAGTGCTACAAATGAAACAATTTTATTGTAGCCAGTTTTTTTAGAGGCGGATTCTATTTAGAGTGTGTGGAGGAGAGTGGGGAAGAGTGTACCAAGGAAAACAGTGAAAGTCCCAGGACAGGAGGGTGCATTGTGTCCCTTGCTAAAAGTTTGTATAGTCATTTGGATGGTGGAATTAAGCCAAAGCAGATTATATTGTGCACACCAGCCTGAGGATAAACTGGGAGTGAGTTTTTGGAATTTGAGACTGTTTGGTCTATGGAAGGGGTTTTTGCCTGAAGGGGATATTGAACTGAAAAACAGATCTTTAATTGCCCTGAAGATCAGGGCTCTACATTAGTGGGTGGCCTGCTAGCCAGAATCTGCTTTGCTCAGGAGGGCTAAGCCTGGACTGGTTGGGGAGCCGGCTGGTGGGTTCCAAGTTCTCCAAAGTCCCTTGCTGGGCCAGCTTCGGGGAGGGGGGGGCTGGCTTAGGTGGGGAGAAGAGGCAGACATTTCTGGTGGTGGCCCCCACAAGTAGGGCCCATGATCATTATAGCTGTGAACAAGATCTGGATTGAACCATCTCTGCAATATCCCTTCTTTGAGGAATTTCGTAGAGACAGCAAAAACACCAAAAACGGTCAGATCTCAGACTTCTATGTGTTGGATTATCTATTGGCAGTGAGAGTGCCGTGTATTATTTATGGTGCCCCCAGGTAGTGAGAGGACCTGGGGCACCATATCTCAGTTGACATTATTTGATTTCTGATACACCCAGCAAAAGGGGGTGTGTTTAAATGCGGGATTATTTAAGTTTTAATTTTCTGGTTTTAGTTTAGTTCACATTGTTTTATTTTCCTGTGAACTGTTGTTTTATTTTTGCCAACTGTGAATCATTCTTTCCTGGACTTACATGGACCATTCAGACTAATTCCTTTTTATTATTTGGATGTTATACTCTGATTGATAGTAAGAGTGTATGGGGAGGAGTTTTATTGCATTTTGTTTTATATTTGTGGGGGATATTTTAAGTTTGATGTAATATATTAGTGTAATTTCTCCCCTTTGTGTAGGGGGGGAGTGGTAAATTAGGGGGTTTAATGTGTTTGGTTATTTGTGTTTTGTTTGATATTATTGTATTAGTTTTTATTTTGGAGTTTTTGTCTTAATTTTGGAAATGTAGTTAGTTATTTAATTGGGAATCTTTTCAGGTGTGTTGTATTGTTTTGAGTCTTTAATATGTGCAGGAGGTCCATCCCCACAGTCATGCGCTATTCGCCCTCCACCCTTCGTGTCCTCTGCCCTCCCCCCCCCACTATTACAGCTATCGACATACTAGTGCTGCAGAGCACTGGGTATTGCTCATAGGGGGAAGAGCGGAGTAGAGGGGTGCAAACAGATGAGGTTGGATGAGCGGAGCCATCATATTGGGGTAAGGAGATCCAGAAGATGCCCTGGGGTGAAATGAAGTGTGGAACGTGGCCCTCCATGCCTGGTCCCCATAGCCAAGGGCACCAACAATATTGGTGGGCAAGTAGCTTGAGCAACTCCAGAAGCCGTCCTACCAGAGCGGTGTTGTGTAATGCCAGATCCATCAGAAATAAGACTGCAGTTATTGCAGATCTTGTTGGGACAGTGGATCTGGTGTGCATTACTGAGACCTGGCTGGATGAGAATGCAGGCCCCATATTAGAGGCCGCTATTCCAGCCAGGTACTCGGTGTTACACTGCCCGAGGTTGGACCACGGGGGGTGTTTGCGGTCTGTTTTAAGACCGAACTGGGCCTCACGAGTGTACCAGTTGAGGAGGCTGAGTCTTTTGAGTGTAACGTAGAGGCAGGTGTGGGTTGTAGGATCGACCTCACCTACCGTCCACCAGGTGATGAGAAGTGGTTCCTGCAGGAAGTAGTGGACTTCATTATCAGCATGTCATTCAAGTCACCCAGGCTGATGGTCCTGGGTGACTTCAACGCCTGGGTCAATGATGAACTCTTGCAATTTGGACAATACTTCCTCCAGTCGATGACTTCATTGGGCCTTACACAAGTTGTTACTTCTGCCACTCATAGAAGTGGCCACTCCCTTTACTTAGTCTTCCTCCTGAGGATCAAAGCCTTCGATTTGGAGGTAGAACCTGTTGGATGGTCTGATCATTACACCGTGGGGTTCACTTCTGCACCCCCCTTTGCAGGTCTACCCCTGTGGAGATGGTCAGATACGGCCCTTTGAGATATGTAAGCTCTGATGGCCTGGCAGTGGTACTTGGCCTATCACAGCTTTCTGGCATGAGCAATGATCTGGATGCCTTGGTCTTGGCCTACAATAAAGCCATCTCCTCTGCTCTGGATAACATTGCTCCAGTCTGTGTTCATCCTCTCCCCTTCGCCCTTGGTCACCATGGTTTGATGGGACCTTGAGGGAGATGTGGTGACAAGGATGAAGATTAGAATGTTGCTGACGGAGAGCCGCCTTTGATGCCGACCATCTTAGACTGATGGAACATTACCAAATCTATTATTCTGCAATCTCCCATAAGAAGGCAGAGTTCCTGTCTGGGGAGATTGTGGCTGCTCAGAACTGACCAGCTCAGCTCTTTCAAACTGTAGACAGACTATGCAATCCAGCCTGCCTGCAGGTTCAAAGAGCCTTTTCACAAGTAGAATGTGAAGAGCTTGCTCGCTTCTTTATGGCTAAGGTGGCTGACATCAGGGCGGCACTCCAACCTGCATCCTTTATGGGAGGAGTGATGGATTGGCACCCGGTCACTGACCCTGGGCTCTCCTGGAGTTCCTTTGACCGGCTAGAGTTCATTGATGTCATGGGGATTGTCCAGGGTATGTGCACTGTATGCTGTAGTATGGATCTGGGTCCAACCTCCCTGATAAAGGGTTGTTGTGATGTTATTAGTCCAGTTCTAGCGTGGATAGTCTGGTGCTCCTTGGAAACAGGTGAGTTTCCTAGCTCCCTGAAGGAGGCGGTGTTAGCGCCCCTCTTGAAGAAAGCTTCTTTGGACCCAGACTGCCATGCTAACTACAGACCAATCTCTAACCTTCACTTTGTGGGGAAGGTGATTGAGAAAGTAGTGGCCGTACAACTGGAGAACCATTTGACCATCCATGACATTTATGAACCACTCCAGTCTGGTTTTTGAAAGAGGCATAGTACTGAGACTGCACTGGTTCAGGTGCTCAATGATCTCTTGATGGCAAGAGATCGAAAGAGCTGTTCTATCTTGGTTCTTCTTGATCTCTCTTCTGTGCTTGACACTGTATACCACCAAGTACTCCTTGAACACCTGAGGTTCATTTGCAGACTGTTCAGTACAGTCCTCGGGTGGTTTAGATCATTCCTCAATGGCAGAACTCAGAGGGTGGTGTCAGGGATAAATTCCTCTGGCCAGTCTCTCTGTCATGTGGGGTTCCTCAGGGTTCGGTGTTGTCCCCCATGTTATTCACAGTGTACATGCTGCCCCTTAGAGACATTGTAAGAAGGTATGGGCTGAGGTTTCACTGCTATGCCAATGATACCTAGCTCTACCTATCTTTTGCACCTGACCAGGATAGAGCTCTCTCAGTATTTAACAATGGCCTCATTGAATCCAGAACTGGATGAATTCAAGCTGGTTGAGGTTGAACTCAGAGAAGACGGAGATGATGGTCGTGGACCCGGGCTGCTGGATAGTGGGGATGGGAGTCATTTTGCCTTCAGGATTATTTCTGGGTGGCTCCCAGCTCCCAACCTCTGAACAGGTGCGGAACCTGGGGGTGATTTTTGATGATGGGCTGACGCTGCAATCTCAGGTGTCAGCAGTCATCAAATCATCCTTTTACCATCTGAGGAACATCTGGATTAAGCACCTAGTTCAGTCCAGTGATCTGCCTACATTGGTCCACGCCTTTGTGACCTCATGCCTTGACTATTGCAACTCCCTTTATCTTGGGCTACCTGGGGTTGATATCCGCTGCTTGCAGCTCTTACAGAATGCTGCGGCCCGGCTATTGATGGGTACTCCTCGTGCCTGTCATATTTCTCCGGTGCTGCATAAACTGCACTGGCTGCCAGTATAGTGGCAGATCACCTTTAAAGTCGGTCTTCTGACTTATAAAGCTCTACATGGACTGGGCCCAGACTACTTGAAAGAGCTTCTGGTACCCTACTGCCCTAAGCGATCACTCCGCTCGGCAGATGAGGGGTTGCTAGAGGTTCCGAGGGTTACTTTGAAATCTTTGGGAGCCCGTGCTTTTATGTATGCAGCCCCAACCCTCTGGAATTCTCTACCCCGTCCTTTGCTTGAGTGCAAATCTGTGGAGGAATTTAAACGGGTCTTAAAGGTCCATCTGTGGTTGTGAGCTTTCCCCCTGATGATGATGTTTTAAATGCATTTTATGAATTCAGTATTATTGTATTGTGTTTTATTTATTGTTTTATGAAGTTTATTATTAAGGTACCTTGGATTTAGAAAGGTGTGATATAAATAAAGAATATTATTATTATAAATGTGTTTCTCCTTGTCGTCATTAAATTGCAATGTGTTTCTCCTTGACTGTTATGTTTCACTTACTTTCCCTTTGTCATTCTGTATTGACCATGTACACTATGGCCATGCTTACATGCTTTGTGCTGAATAGGGTCTTGGAAGCATGCACCATAGCTCACATACTGAAACATGGAGATACAGTACCTCAATACACAGTGGAAACCATTTTATTTACTTATACTGATGCTATCCCTTGAGAATTAATTTCTACCATAAAGTGGGGGTGCCATTTAGGTAAGGTAAAGCGGGGCAGATGTCCCCCCCGACATTTGTGCCTAGGTTGTTCTTATGGTGTGGCAGTAATGGCATTACATTTGGATTTAATCTTTTGCACAATAAGTGCCCCACTGGCCTGTGTTGCGCTCACACTTCAGGTGCACTCCTGACTCGACTGCGTCTGTATTGTGTTGTCCACTTTCTCCACCTGTTTGCTCCAGCCAAGCAAGAGCACATGAGTCACACGAGTGGGACACTGTCTTTCCCACCACAGAGAAGACTTGCTGCACACTACAGCTTGGAGGAGTTGCTGAGCACCGAACTCTTAATAGCAGTGTTGTGGTGGCATATTTTTGTTGGTCTGCTCTTAGTGAGTCTCTGTCTCTCTTGGTGGCTGTAGGAGCTGGGGTGAGCTGGAAGCTAGCTCAAGACTAGGCTACCTATTTATGCTACTATGCTCGCCTCACAAAAAAAAGCATCAAGGGCCCCCCATGGCAGCAAACTTGGCCTTGCAGCAGCAGTGACAGCTGTGTAGGCCTTGATTAGTGCATTGCGGCAGCAGCCATGGCAGCAGCCAAGCAAGAAGCAAACAACACAGGTTGGGTTTGGTTGGTGAGGCGACTTGGTTGCAGACCACATTGGGGACCAGGGATGGTTGGTTCTAGCATCCAGCTTCTGGCAGAAGAACAGAGGAGGAGGAAGAGGAGGAGGAGCAGACTGAAAACTAGGTTTGTTGAACACTGAGCTAAGCAGCAGATTCTGGCCAGATGGCCAGGTAAGTTAAAGAAAATAATTTTTTTACAGGGGGATTGGGGAAGGAGGAAGGACATACTGATGTGTTTTTCATGTTTCTGCACCTCTGGGCAGCTTTATGACCCATATGGGATGGATATTGAATGGAATGGAGTTGGGAAGAGAAACTGGAACAAAGGTTTTATTTTGGGGGTGGGGCAGAACTTCACCAGTGAAAATAATTGTTTAGTAACTGGGTGGGTTTAAATCCTAATCTGATACACTGATCCAGGTTATAGACAGATGAGTGTTATTTGAATGTTTCCTTATTTGCATATCACTTTTCAGTCACAACAAATAAGTTTTATCTTTTAGAGACATTTTAGAGCTTGCCGACTAGGGGCTAACTAGCACCTGGCCTCCACTGGTTGTTGGCTTCCCCCTTCTGATATCTGAAATTGTGCCCCTGCCATGAAGTCTAAATTTACAGGGCATCCGCTGTGTGAGCAATATGTTTTCCATGAGAAATGGATGAGGGGCAGAGCAGTTTTCAGGGGTAAAATGAGGGCTGTCCCTTGCATTCAGGGTCTGTTGAGCAGTATGATTTGCACACACTATTGGAGCCCCACTATAGTCAGGCTTATCCCTCCCCCCTGCCCTCATGAAACTGAACTCCACATACCCATGCTCAGGCACATTATGACATAGGGCAAGGGAAAGTGCAGGGGAGTGCCCCAGTGAAATGAATGAGAGTACTTTTTTGTTACTATTTTATCCATTATTGATGGACAGTTGGAGATTAATGAAGGCAACCACTCGACTAACAGGGGTCCTGTTTGTAGAACAGTGGCCTTCTTTATTCTCCAGCTCAAAACTGAAAAGTATATCAGTGGCTATAGGCATGCCATATGTGTGCAGATGTATGCAAATTTGTATTGAAGTACAGGCGAGCCATATGTATGCAGGTAGTATAGCTTAGTGATAAAGGCACTGAACTGCAAACCAGAACCCATGGAGCTCTGAAGACCTGGGTTTGTATATCATCAACCCTCACTTGTATATGGTGTGATCCTGTGCAAATCACTTAACTTTTATGTGTGCAGTTATCAGTGACCACTTGCTTTTTGCACACATGCCACATGCATGCAGTCTGTTCCACTTTAACATAAAATGCACACTTTCCATACTTGCTTGCTGCATGCATGTCACATGCATGCAATGGGTTCCAATTTATCATTTATGTCATGCTTGCAGCACGCATATCACATGGGTAGTTTTATGTGCGCAGCATGAAAACCTTTCATATAACTATTTCTGTAAGGGGGCAATTGTTTTCCTTTGGGGAGGGGGGCAGCTAACTGCTGCAATACTGACACCTGGGTGACCACAGGCGGTAGTGCAGATTGAACAGCTCATGTGAGGTAGCATGCTGGCTGGTGCCATGCAATTCAAGCTTGTGTACATATACATGCCCACAATCACCACTAGTATGCTGAGGGTGTGTGGGAAGAACATGATAAAATCCTGACTGGCAAGATGATAACTGACCTCCCACAGGCTCTGCACCAACAACCAAGTCACCTCCTCTACCACATCCAGACCATGAAGTGGCCTGATAAACCCTGATGACCCCACCATTAGGGGCTAAGCCGTAGAGAACTGAGTTAGGGTAAGTAACCCACTATTCAGTTATTGTCTTTACCGCTGTCCACTTATAGTACTTGACTTAGTCTTGCATGTGAGTGGGAAGCTTCATATCTCTTCCTGTTGCAGTAAACCTGCCCTGTATTAGTGGTGGAACTTCTGATTCATATAACACTTGGCCTTGGCTGCCACCCTCTGGCATGATTTTTATCTCAGCTGAAACATTGTCATCAAGTTCTTTAGCATATCATCAGCTATTGGTGTACATCCTGATGTTGTCAGATGACTTTTGTTCCTGCAATAAATGTGTCTTTCATAGGGTGATTACCTTATAGAATAATGGTTCTGTATATCTGGCTGCTACAGAAGCAGGCTACCAGCCTTGAATTTTCTCTAGACATACTGTCTCTCCTTGTTTCAGCTCTTGTCATGGCCTTGCTGATCAAACATAGTGCTGCTTCTGATTAGTTTGGTACCACAGCAGTCCTTTTCTCATTTCTCTGGGTATCTTTGGTTTCAACTGGTTTGCTGCGGCAGACAGCCAGCCAGCCAGCCTCTCAACATTCTTTCCATTAGCATTTGGGCATGTGAGTATGGCATTCCTGACAGTCGGTGTGTTATGGTTCTTCAGCAATGCCAGATGTGGATCTGTTCCAGCTTCTGCTTTCATTAGCAACAACTTAATCTGAATTTTTCTCTCAGCCATCCAGTTTTACTGTAGATTTGTCAGAATTGAGATTATTAGTGGGATGCTCCACTCATAGGCAAAACTTCTGAATTCCTGGCTTGCAAAAATGGTTCATGTTCACTTAGTAATCCTTTGGTTTGCCATGGCAGTCAAACACAAGCATTTACCTTGAATATTATTGACTTTGCCACCCAGTTAAGAAGCTTCATCCCTTCTGTCTATTTAGAGAAATAATCCTTTACCACCAAAAATGGATGCAATCTGAGCTTGAATAAGTCTGCTGCTTCCTTGTGCCGTTGAAGTTTTGTCATACTGTGTAGCATGAGTGCTTTCCCCTTTAACTGCTGAGATGGTATTTCACTGATAACTGATTTACTGTGGGATCAGTTAGCTGTCACTGCCATTCTGACCCCTATCTTGAAACAGTCTGTTGATGCAGCTACAACATACTTTGCAGCCTGGATGATGTAGTCAGGGGTTTGAATGTGTTCTAATTCATGGGGAATTGTTCCCACCAGGGCCTTCAGCCACTTTAGGAGATCTCTACTAGTGCACATAGCTGTTGTGTTCACCCTTAGGGATACTGTTGAAACCTGCTGTATCCTCTTGGGTGGTCTTCTAACTTTTTTTGTCTATCATGTCCTTAAGTGTGGAGATGCTTTCTGAGCAGATTGCCATCATTTGAAATAATACAGAGATGGTAGGGTCAGTTTTGTGGGGTATGGATCGTGAGTCATTTGAGTACGGGGTAGGTTCTTTCCAGGTTCTTTATTCTTGAAGCCTACTAAGGTAATGTGCCTCCCGCTCTTTGCTGATCATGTACTCTTTTTCCACACAGATAAGGAAGAATTTTCCTGGTGTTTCTGTTTGATGAGGGGCCCTAATATGGACTCTATTTCCTCAATTTAAGTGATGGGCGAAGTGGAAAAAATTTGCTCCGCGAATTCATTTGTGAACTTTCTGCAGTTCGTGAATTAATCCACCATCATGAAGTGCAACTTTGCAATGATTGGGAACATTGCAGATTGTGAAAACTTCATGAATTGCAGATGTAGGAACTTTATTTATGTATTTAACTTTTGTTTACCAGGTAAGTACAATGAGCCAAATGCCCTTTTTCAGGAACGACCTGGGGTCATAAAACAAAAGTCAAGATGTTAGTACAGTACTAAAATACACACATGCAATATGCAGGATAAGCATATTCGTAAGACATTTACAAGATAACGAAAAATATTTACATTGTAATTGTTTTAAAAAAGTGTATTTAACTGCTGTTTGAAAATGATATGGCTTTATTTTATGAAACTGCTTTGACAAATTGTTCCAGGATTTACTGTAGTTGTACAGAAAGAAAAATCATGCTCAATCATAAGAGTTGAGGTAGTTGGAATTTTCAATATGCATTTACCAGTAGATCTAAGTTGTCTACCTTTGCTTTTAAAATCAAGCAAAGGTTAAAGTGGAGAGTCGAATTATAGGCTTAAGGTAATATTGATTATACAGTTCAGATTAAATAAACTATTTAACTTTGGTGGTAACCAACCTGACTGTGCATAGACTATACAGTGATGTGTTCTGTAAGGCAACCTTAGTGCAAATCTACAAATCCTGTGAAATGTAATATTTAAAAATGATAACTCAGAAGCAGCCAAATTTGAGTAAATGTAGGAATTATAATTTAAGACAGGCAGAAGTAAACTATTTGCATTGTATATCTGGCCTCAGAAGTCAAACAGTTCTGTATCTTGTACAATGCACTCAGCTTTTGATTAGTTTGTCTAACTATTGACCTTGAGTGTAATGCAAATGTTTAGTTTGGGCCCAAAAGTAATCCAAGATATTTTTTTTGTGTGTGTGTTATTTATTTATTGCCCCTTCCCTGCCCTCCTGGCTGGACATTCCTTCAGGACACCTAGGACTCTCAGCCACCACCTCAGGTCGCAATCTACTGCTCCCCATCACTGCCAGTTATTCCCCTAGGTGACCCAATGTAACTCTTCATCTGGTGGGTCCACGCCTCGGTGGAAGATGTACCCATAGACATAATTGCTTAGCCCAGGGGCCGGCAGGGGGTCAGCACAGGGCTTATCTTGGGCTACCATGGTGACAGGGACTGGTGGCTATCATCAGGTCTGCCAGGGGGCCTTTTTCCATTTTTTTTTACCTGCCCACTCTACCCTAATTGGGCCTGTGGGGGAACGGCAACCTCTGGCAGGGACATGCAGAGGGCATGTCAAGGCTTCACCCCCCCAGCTCATCTCCCAAGCTACTGTCAGGTGCTGAGGTCAGACCCCCACCAAGATGAAAGCATCCAATGGATGATCTTAATCCCTCCCTCCCTCCGCTCCTGGCACCCAGGCTTTGGGTGCAAACTCGGGTTGACAGCATGCTGAGTGAACCCCTTTGGTTGATGCCACATATCCAAGATATTTAAATTCCTTAACTTGTACCGGCAAAACACCAGTTGTAGCAGTGATCAAAAGTGGCATACATTTTGACAGTTCTCACTTGGATCCAAACAACATACATTTTGTTTTATTGCTATATAGCAATAAATGGTGTTTCATAAGTCAATGGTTTAAGAGTGAAAAATCAATATTAAGTGTCTGATTTATTTCATTTATAGAAGAAGAACTAGAATATATTATAATATCATCTGCATACAAAATGGTATTTTTGTTTGTTAATATAGTTGGTATCAACAAACAAGGAAAACAGTAAGGGCCCAGGACTGAGCCCTGGGGAACTCCCTGTTCCAATGTTTGCATACTAGAATAGACACCATCATAATTAACTCTTAAAGAACAATCTGTCAAATAACTGTGGAACCAATTACATTGAGAGTCTGCCAGTCCAATGCTTCTCAGCCTCCCAAGCAGCAGGGAATGATTCACCAAATCAAAGGCCTTGGACAGATCCACAAAAACCACACCAGTAAGCATTTCCTCCATCCATACCTCTACAGATGCAGTCAGTGAACCTGGTCAAGGCTGTAGCAGTACTATGGTACTTACAAAAACCATGCTGCTCGGAAGACAGAAGGCCACAGGACTGGAGATACTCAACCAATTGGGTGTTTATAAGTTTCTCTAATATCTTACTTGGTGTTGACAATATTGAAACTGGTCAATAGTTGTCCATTTCTGTATGTGAGACAGTTTTTAAAATAGGTCTTAGTATAGTATTGCTTCCATCAGCAGGGAAATTCACCTGTAATTAGCGACATGTTAAATGTCTTTGTTAATCGATAGTAAAAATAGAATCACAGATAGGTTACCATTCATTACTGTTGAGTAATACCATCGAGAGGTTCTGGATAGATAGGAACCTCAAGTGCAAACCTTGAGAGGTTCCTGTGTCCAGAACCTTGAGATGATGTCATTCACCTGTAATGAACAGTAACCTATCCATTATTTTTTAATACATAAATCCAATTTTTTTTTTATTTCTGTAATGGGCAGATGGCCACTGCACCGAATGTGTCTGTTGGTCCAGGCTGACTGCAACTGCATTGTCTCAGTTGTCATTCTGGTCTGGTCTTCCCTCACCCACCTGCCTGCAGAAAGCTATGACTGTGTTGTTTTCATTTGGTAGCCAGTTCTACCTCTTTGTTTCATCGTGAAGGCAAGATGAGCTACATAAATCCATTTTGGGTGGAGTACAAAGAAAAAAAAATCTGGGAAATGCCAAGCAGAGGGCTTGATTCAGTCTTGCTAAGCAAGAGATGGCCACCATGTTTTAAAACTTGTTCTGCCCCCCACAAAGGAGAAGCGTCCAATGGGATGGCACACTTAGGGTGACATGGGGGGCAGACTTGCACTTTTCCTTTTGAAGTTTGCTGTTAATAGTATCATTAGGATATGGAACAATGGTATTATTGTACCTGAACTAAGCTATTATCAGTTGTGAAGCATAGTATTATGACTCTTGGAGCGATGGTATTACCAAAATAAATTGTATGCTTTAGGATAGTATTAATTTACAAATCTATATATTACATGTGCATAATTATTAATTTTAAAAATCATGGTTCAAGCCCATCCTGACCTGCGCCTTTTATTTACCGACATTTGATTTAACAAATTCAATACCTGTTTAGGTTTTATAATACAAAAATAGAATGGGGGCACTGACTTATTTATAGTTTCTGAGTTATTCTGATCAATAAGTTCCACATTCATAAAATCTTTCTTATGCTTAGTCAAGTCTATAAATTTGTTTAAAAATGTTTTACAAATTTCTGAATTGTTATATTTCTTTTTTTACCACTATTGTACATAGTACCAATTAATTGATTACATGTTGGCTCTATCAAGGATTTTGGAAGCCCAAAACTTTTTCAGATTTCCTAAATTTTCTGTTTGTTTTTGGAAATACTCAGATTTACATTGTCTAATTAGATTTTTATATTCATTTCTTAATTTACAATATGTATTTAGATCAAGCATACTATTGTAAGATTTAAAAAGTTTCCATGCATTATCACTTTGTTTCATTAATAGAAACAATTGTCGAGTTCTTCATTAGTTTGTTGTCCGTCTCACCTTTCTAGTCACTTTAGAAAAATATTTATTTTGTATATCCACCAGAGAATTTATAAAATAATCTATAGCTGAGTCTACATCAGGGATAACATCTAAAATTGACCAGTTAATCCAAGCAAGATCTCTCATCATGTTGTCTGTTTTTACAGTAGTACATTTTCTAAATGTTATATATCTAGGAGTTACCTTTGCCCTTTTGTTATTCCAAGTGCAATATACAGGTAGATGATCACTCACTATATCTGGAAAAGTTTCCTTACTTTTAATATTGGAAGGATTATTCATTAGAATCCAGTCAAGCACTGTATGTTTGTTGCTTGCCAGATTCATATGAGTATAAGTATTGATTAGTTGAAAGTAACCATAACTAGATAGTAATGATTCCAATGCTGGCTTCTGTGCAGGGTTCCAGCTTAAACTGAAATCTCTCATAATTAAGACATCACTATACAAATTGGCTGTACCAATAAATTCAAGAACATCTTTTAATCCTTTCAATCCAGACTTGGAAAGGTTGTAAACCATACAAAATGTAAGATTACAACATCCTCCCAAGACTAGTTCTAGCAAAAACCTTCACCATTTGTGCTAGGATTATAATCAACTGACATGTCACCAATTTCCAAATTATCTCTGTAATATATAGAGAATAATGGCTATGCAACTGTGTGTTACGGATTTTTTTACACACCCAAGGTGTGTGATGACCTATACACCTTGAGAGTGAAGCTTGAGAAGTTTATGAGGTCATCACATACTGAGGGTGTGTAAAACAATCATTAACATTACAGCTGCATAGACATTATTTTTTGTAATTACTTGTGCAGGGAGTTTTTTTCTGTTAAAGCTTGAGAAACTGAAGCAGTACTCAGAGAGAGAGAGAGAGAGAGAGACAGCAATACACACACACACCAGCTAGCTAAGTCTCTCACTCTCTACATTCTAAACAATATTTTATTTTTTCTTATTTGCTTTTTTAAGTTGCACTGTGAAGCTCTCCAGGACTGCAGCATGAGAAGTCAGTCACTGTGGTCCATTCATGATTAGAGATGCTGTCTCCCAAATCTGCGAGCAAGTTCTAACACAACAGCAGGATCAACCGGAGAGATTTTCTTTTTTTTTTTGTAAAGGCAGGATCAACCGAATGAATAGTAAGAAGCACTAAATAACTTGCCTGTGAGGATGGTGAGAGGCAAACCCTTAAGCCCAGAGGATTGAAGCAGTCCTTGGAAAAGGAGAAATGAAACCAGGTGTTCAGCCTTCCAACACACAGAGTCACAGCCAATGAGGCAGCGTGCCACAAATGAGTGTCACCGAGCGGTTAAAAAAAGATCAGAGAATGCCGGAATAACTGGTTCTATGGGTTATTATAGTGTTTGAAACATGGGTCTAGTCTGTGTTTCACAGGGGGTCACCAGTAATTATATAAAGATTGCACCACCTCTCCTTTCCTCCTCTATCCTTCTGAATCAGTTTTTATCCATAAGGTTATGCAAGTTTTTCTTAACAGAAGGCTTTAGCCAGGTCTTAGTCAAACTTAATATAGCTGTTGCATGCAGGGAAACCAAGGCCTCCACCTCTGAAATCTTTGGTAGCAAGCTTTGTACATTCACATAAGCAAACTGCAATAAATCGGAATGTCATACGAATCTACGTGGGCCATCAACATCAGAAGTGGGGCCAGGATTTATCCCCACATCACCTGACAGTATCACAGATAACCATATAAATGGAGAAATAAAGGAGAACAAAGCTATTGACATGTTGCTTAATGGTGAAAATTAATTCATCCTAAAACAGAATCCTAAGTTGTATAGTATATTGCCTTCTTCTGCAAGCATCCTAAACATTTAATACATTCTGGAAATAGGCTTGTTGAATGGGATAATAAATTTGAAAAGTTAAACTCATCTGTGACCATATCATAATTCCTAGACATAACATTCTGATTTATCAAATATAATGTTGTGGCAGGAATTCAGTGGACACAGAAATTACTATAATGCTAAATTGCTTCATATTATTATCAGGAATGTACTCAAGAATATTATGAAGCTTTGGCCAGTGAAATTCCTGATAGCCACTGCACTAACTTTTGCTGTGCAAACAAATGTATTCGTATATATACTAAGCAACAGTTCAACCTAGAATTTAAAATTTAAAAATGCAACAGTTATTTATATGTAGGTGTCAGCTCTTGTAGGCCATGCACCTGGCATGAGATATATGAAATAAAAACACCTCCAGTACAATGTGAACACAGCTTCAAATATCTGAACAGTCACCAACCAAACCACTTAAGTGAAAAAAAAAAGTTATCAATAATTTAGTAGATTCTCTGATATCCCCCATAAAAATTTTCCTGAGTGGCTCTTGCACCACTCGAGCTCGCACTGTGGGGTGGCACGGGTTTTGAAGTGCTGCTCCCAGCCCCCTTTCATCCAGCTTGCTCACTGATTAAGCTTGCTGCCAAGCCCCTGTCCACCAAGCTGTTAGCATAGTGAGGCAAAGTGTCTTCTGGAAAATAAACAGAGCTACTAAGTCTTAATAGAAGCACTCACACAGGCTTCAGTATGATGTAGCATTAGCCAGCAAACGTGCTTCACTCACAGGAGCTCTCTTCCAATGGGCAGCTGGCATACTGGTGCTATGCATCGGCATGAGGTTTTGAAGTGCCACTCTCTGCCCCTTTCTATCTAGCTATCAACCCGTATCACTCCCTGTAGATTGTGTAAACTGTTGTTCAAAGAGTGAATACTAATAACCTAAAGTCAACAATTAACCAATAAACTGCAGTTATTAAAGCCAACAGGTATCATTATGGCTAAGCATATCTTTCATGTTATGTAATTAGTAACAGCAACAGAAACTTATGAGAAATATTTGTCCTTAAGAGGCTCTAAGTTTACAAATTAAACTCAACTAAAGCATAATCCTTTTTACTAGTCCAACTGTATGATCCATTTAGAAAAAACAAATATACCAAAGAAGTAGAGGAGAAACATCATGGCACAACCAGTGTCTGATGTGCACACTTCTAACCCCTCAGGATCTTACTGAAAACTGCATTGTCTTACATTAATGAAATCCTCCAAGTTCGGGGTGCAATCTTATGCAAAATTCTAATTAACTGCCATATAGCAGCAAGGTGATGTGGCCCAGGGTCTTCGGTCAAATCAATAGGCAGGTCTGGGTTCAAATGTCAAAATACACCAAGAAATACAAATATTGAAAAGCAAAAAAAAAAAAGAGGTAGAAACTAGTTAGCCTCCCAGTGACCACTAAGGTTACTCAAATCTGTTCATCAGCCACCAAGGTCATTGCAAGCTGAATGCTCCATTTGCCCCCGCAAATGCAACATCCCAACAAGATTAACATGCAGGGTAGATTTTCAGTGTGATGTAGGATCTGATATCGTAGAACATTCTCAACTTCCAATGAAGAAGTCTCTGGCAGAGGGGAACATGAGACCACAGTACTTGCATAGGATCCAATAAGGAAGGAAAATTAATACCAGAAAGCTGGCCATATCTGCAAGGGCTACTTAAGCACATTAAATAAAACATTTTGGTCCTTACTGACATGAAGCCAGGGATGTTTGAAGAGATTATTGCAGTAGAACACTTTACAGGGACATTTTGCACTGTGAGTCCATTATCTCCAAGCTAGGGTCCCCGGAGCTTCACGTTGATGCAATTTTACAAGTTCGAGCAGCAATCCTATATTAAACCTTGATGAGCATGACATGGCAGCAGGAGGATGCCACTCAGGATCCTTGATCGAATTGGTGGACTGGCTGGACTCAAGTGACTGAATATGCCAAGGAGGACATGTGTGAAAAAAAGAGGGAGATAAAAGCTAGTCTATTCCCCGATGACCACTAAGGGTATTCAGTCCTGTCCACCAGCAGCTGGAATCACTTCAAAACACATGCCCCATCTGCCTGCGCTAATGCCATATCGCAACTGGATTGCAGGTCGGGACAGGATTATAGTGTGATGTAGAAACTGAGATCGGAGCAAGTCTTCAGCCCTAAACAGAAAGGTTGCTGGCAGAAAAGGGCAGGGGACAACATTAAACTATGAATGTGTTAAGTAAGGGAGTTCTGTGTCTATAAGTGAGCAGGATAACAGAATAACCGTTTCTTTCTGCAATGGGCTATTTAGGCACATGGAGTGAGATCCATTTATCTTTAACGTTATGGAACCTAGAGTGTCCGAAAAAAGTAATGAGCGGCCTCCATATTACCCCTCCAGTCTTCATCCTTATGTCCTTTTGAGATACCATGGAGCCAAAGGCAATAAGGCTAATATTGAGAAGTAAAAGAAATAAAACCATGGGGCTGCTGAAACAGGAAATACGTCCTCCCTTTAATTTGCTGTGGTCAGGTCTTGCAACAGAAAGATACAGCTTAAGAATAATTTTGATGGGTGCTCCTGGGGAAGCAAAATAAAGGAATTCATCCTAAGAGAAAGCACAGCCCTGGAAAACAGAAACAACACGCATTAGGAGACTCTTTTTATGCATCCATGTACAGAGCAGGATCCCTTCAGTTGTCCTTAAATGAGTCCAGTAATAACTTCTTAAGCTCTTGGGAGTCATGATCTGCAGAGTTGAAGGAGTGCCAAGTACCTTGTAATAAAATTTGGAGTCAGGCAGGGTAGATCATGTAAACTGTTATCCAGGCTGCAGTAATCTTTGTCACTATCAGATGAAAAGCAGCTCACTTTTGTTGAGTAAGAGCAGGGAGGTCCTGTGTAATTCGAAGCTTATTGCCTTCATAAGATATCCTTTATATCTCTAGTTTTTTGTATAACATGTTAGTGTTCCAGAAAGTTAAGCAATTTTAAGATGTAAGGTCTTGGGGAAGAGCCAACTGGAAGTCTAGGGTGAAAAGAATGATGCACCCATTCCACCACATACTGTACTCTGAGTTGCTTGGGGAGGGACTAGACAGCCTTTCCAAAAGCTTCTGTGTAGATAGAGCAGTGGTGGCCCCTTCTGCTACTTCAGGGAGACCAAAAATAATAAGATTATTTCTGTGGCTTCTCCCCTTGACATCTAATTTTGATTCCAATATGGCCATTCTTCGACGCCTGTTTCCAGTTTCCAGTTCCAAGCGATCTTTCCATTTTTCAGGGAATGTAGTATTAGTTTCCACATCCCTTACATGCTTACAGAGGTCTGCCAGATAAGCTCATAAAGATTTCAGCTCTTCTGTGAGTTTTTAAGGAGTCTTTAAAGGGCTGGAACGCCAATTGCAAGCGTTCCTCCGAAAGTGGGAAGGGTGCCACAGTAAAAGTAGCTGAACTGCCAGCACCTGCACCTTGGGCCTTTGGTAATTTCAACTGTTTATTCTGCACTTGTGGGTGTGTGTGCTGTGGAGGAGCTTGTTTCATCTCTACCTCCAACATGTCTGCAAGCATTCTTCCAAAGTCACTAAAAAAGGATATCGAACGTTCTGTATTAAATATTCCAAGCAGTTAGAAAAGAAAAAAACAACTCTGTGGGTAGAAAATAAAACTAAAACAATGGAGTAAGTGGGAGAGCTGGATCTGAGCTGCTACTCCAGCAAGAGCATGATGTGAATCTTCCTCACACAGGCTTTCGGATGATGTAACATAAGCCGGCAAACTTGCTTCACTCACAGGGGGCTCTTGTCCAACAGGCTGGCTGGTGTACTGGTGCCATGCAGCAGCACAGGGTTTTGAAGTGCTGCTCCCCACCCACTTTCACTCAGCTTGCTCACCAATTAGACTTGCCACCACTTTGCCCGCAAACTGTGGCCCAAAGTCAAATCTTGCGACGTACTATGGAATTGGAGGTCAAATGCCATGAGGAGGCAGTTTCTAGTACAGTCTACTGCAGACAGAGTAGGAGAACAGTATTGTGGCATGCATCAGAGGAAAAAAAAAGCTTTAAAAACCTTTAAAACTAGCTGTTTTGAGAGCCAGTCACTCCCAAAATATTCTATGTGTCCTTGTGCTGCTAGGATCTGTTTTCTTTGTTTAGATCTCTGCAGAATTTTGAGTTTAAATAGTGGTTTCATTTTTGTCTGTCTCTGTGAAGGAGTGGACTGGGGAAGGAAAAGTGTATAAAAGCAAGAAAGGCAAGCTCTTTTACTATGGATTTCTCAGTCAGTTAGTGTTATTTAAAAAAATGTTTGGTCTTTGTGAGACATTTCTTATTTTTATTTCTGTGGCTTTGGC
The DNA here is from genome assembly GCA_016271365.2 of Neoceratodus forsteri. Taxonomy (NCBI): domain Eukaryota; kingdom Metazoa; phylum Chordata; order Ceratodontiformes; family Ceratodontidae; genus Neoceratodus; species Neoceratodus forsteri. The sequence continues at coordinate 395,916,534 of CM057454.1, read as the reverse complement.
GTGATTATTAAATAAAACATTTTTTTGTGTTTCTGTTGCTGTTTTACTTCTTCGTATTACTTTTCTTATATGGTGACAGTTTTTTGTCACTTTTTCTTATAAATTACTCCCGAGTCCTGTTATTCTTGTTGCTATATCATTCCTGTTCTGTTTAATAATCAAACGTTTTGCAGACACGGTGCTGATCCATAATTTTCATTTGTTCGTTGTCAGTGTTGTCTGCTGTGTGTCAATTAAATGTTCTCACCCATGATCTGTTAACCCAGTTGTATAATCCTTGTTCTATATAAAAGTAAATTATATATTTGTTTATTTAAACTACTAGTAGAGTAATTGTCCTGAGATACTGCTGATCCCTGAGTTTCTTCTATTGAGTGATGTGTCTTTTGCTGTTGTTTAGTTAAATGTGCTTACTCTTGTCCTGATCCCTGTTGTTTAATCACCGTTCTGTATAAAAATGTTGTGTTTTGTTTAACTACTACTACCACTAGAGTTCTTGTACTGAAACACTGCTGATCCCTGATTTTCTTGTATTGGGGGAGTCATTCTCTGCTGTTGTTTAGTTATATTTGCTTACCCTCATCCTGTTCCCTGTTGTTTAATCACCGTTCTATATTAAAAAAATATATATTTAATTTTTTTTAGGTACTAGTACTACCACTAGAGTAATCATACTAAGAGACTGCTGATCCCTGATTTTCTTTTATTGGGGAGGTGTTCTCTGCTGTTATATTCGGTCAAATTTGCTTACCTTTGCACCGCTACCCCATTGTTTAATCCCTGTGCTATATAAAAAAGTACATTTTATTAACTACTACTGCAGTAGTTTTCCAGATACTGCTGATCCCTACTGGGGAGGTGTTCTGTGCCATTGTTCAGTTTCCATTTGCTTACCCCTGCCCTATTACCCTGTGTTGTTTAATCCCTGTTCTGTACAAAAAAGAAAAAAATGTGTAGTTTTACTAAAATACTGTAGTTTTACAGAGTGCTGATTCCTAATTCTTAGTGGGCAGTACGGCAGGCTTTATTTGCATTTGCGATCGTTCATCAGAAAGCAAGGCAAACTTGACTGAGCATAGAAAAATGCCTGCAAAGAAATGATCTATTAAAGTGACAAGTGCTGGGGGGATAAGGCAGCAAAGAAGTCTGTTTTGGAAAATAGTGCTGCAGTTCCCAAAAGTATGTCTGCATCAACGTGTTCTGTGGGCACCGGTCCTGTGGCAGGTACCAGCAAAGGAATAGTCAACAGCAGTGGCATAAGTGTAGTGAAATTTATTTCAGCCAGATCTGTTGCATCCATGCTGGTTGGGGATGGAAGTGAGAAAAAGAGAAGCACCAGTAAAGAAACAGTGGTCCAGGAGGAGGAGAAGACTGTTGGTGTTGCTGTCCCCATGTCAGTTGGTGTTGGTGGTGATGATGGTGTCGTGCTTGAGTCAGTGCATCAGGGAGAAGTGGAAAGTCAGATCCCTGATGAGTGGGTCATAGAGCAGGAAAAAGTTGATGAGGAAGAAGACAGGGCTATGGAGGAAGAGGAGGAGATCAGCGGGTGTGCTTATAATGATGACATGTTGGTCCCCTATGGGAGTCAGAGGGGAAAAGGCACAAGGGTGATGCAGCACATTCAGATGAGGAGGGGTATGTCATTAGCATGTCTCCAAGCACCCAAGTACCCCACCCCCCCATATTATGGAAGGGATGAAAGCAGCACAAGAAACTCAACTTTCCACACCATCCACTCAGCTCTCCCATTCCCACCTCCATGTGAAGTCTAGAGTTACAAAGTCCCTAGTTTGGGATTTTCACATGCTTAATCCAGATGATGAGACCATCACAATATGTCAGCTGTGTCAAGCACAGATTAATCAGGGTAAAAAGCGCAGCCACCTAGGCACCGGTGGCCAACACACACACCTGAGGAACAGGCGCCTCTTGCACTGGCAGCAACACCAGAAAGCCAGTACAGGAGGTCCCTGTTCCTTAGGCAAGTTAAACATAAGTGACAGCAGGGCAACAGACCAGGAGGAGAGAGGGCTGAGTGGGGGGGGGGATAAGGAGGAGGAGGAGGAACAATCCTTGGCTCTGCCTAGCAGTGGGCATAGCAGCAGTGGTGGTGCCACTCTCTGAGGCAGAAAAGTACAACACCACAGCAAAAACAAATAAACAAAAAAAAAAATAACTGGGTTCATGCAAACTGAACATCCACAAGAATCAACTACTATCCCACCAACAATGCTGCCCTGAATCCAGCAGTTTGATCGACCAACCCCAAAGGTCTAGCCTATACTAAAGAGTGTGTTTGAGTGGCACTCCAAATTACCCTCCCCCGATAATGTCACTGCATGTGAGTTAAACGCAGCAACAGCTGAAATGCTGGCCATCGATGTATTGCTGTTCTTTTTTGTGGAGAGTGCTGGATTTTGCTAGTTGATGGCCTGTGTCTGTCCCAAATGGCAGGTTCCATGGGGAACTTATTTTTCTACAGTGCCATTCCTGAACTCTATGGGACAGTTTCACAGTCCATAATACATACCCTGAAACATTCATTATCACAATATATCCATTTGAGCATGGATATGTGGACCAGTGGCCAAACATGCAAGCTTATATTTATGCATCACAGCACACTGGGCATAGGTAGCTGGGATGTTAGTTGATTTAGGGCATTGCAAAACCTTAATGAAGCAAAACTGTGGTGGGATTCAGCAGTATGCCACACTCAGTATGAAAAGTATAACCAGATCTCACATGGGTGAGAAAATGCTTGAAGTGCTACTCATTGAGATTGATGATTGCTGCCACACCCAGCCACTCAAAGCAGGTTTTGTTGCGAGTGACAATGGCTCCAATGTTGTAAAGTGCATTGGTGATGTGTTTTTCCTTTTCAGGGTGCCCTGCCTGGCACACTGCCTTAATCTGGTTGTGCAGCAGTTTCTCACCCATGCAGATAACAAGGAAATGTTGACTGCTGCCCGTTGCATCTGTGTGCATTTTGCACATTCTGGAAAGGCCCGTGACCAGCTATGGGAGCTCCAGCTAAAAAAAAAACATCTGCCTCACTATCATATGAAGCTGGATGTTGTGACAAGGTGGAACTCCATGATGTACAGTATATGACAGAGAGGCTTTATAAATAGTATAATTCAGTTTCAGACTGTCTGCTGCTTCACATCACCATGGACAGTGATGGAGTGTCCACGACTCTAGCAACAGAGCAGTGGCACCAAATGTATGGCCGTATAAGGATTCTCCATCCATTTGAGCACGCAACACAGGTAGTGAGTGGGGACACTGCCTGAATAAGTCAATCAATTCTCCTTCTACATGTGCTGAAGCAGACACTGTTAAATGTCCAGCAAGGGATGGAGGCAAGTGGGGATGGTGGAAGTTGTGAACTAATGGAACACATGCTCCAGGTGCTGGACAACAATATGTATATTTCTGGCATTCTACAGTCAGATGAATTTGCAATTGCTGCCATGCTAGACCCATGCTACAAACATGGTCTGTCAGCAATAATTGAAGGAGGTCGTGAGAGGATCCAAAAGTTGAATGACTACCTAATTAGATGGGTATATGGTGCACAGATGGAAAAGGCAAAGAAGGCACAAAACACACAGAGACTGGGTGTTGCAACCACCAGCAGCTCACATGGAAAACTGGCTGAGAAACCCTGCAAGGTACAGCTGAAAATGGACACAAATCCCATTTGGGATGTTCTCTGTCAGGTGGGAGTGAAAGCCATGGAAGAAAAGGAGGAGGAGGAGAATGATATGGCAGCACAATGAATGGTAGAGGCCTATATGGTAGACACAAGGCACCTTGGCTTTCTGATGAGCCCTTGCTGTACTGGAGCAGCAAAGTCACTGAGTGGCCAGCGCTGGCAACAGTTGCTGTAAAATACCTGAGCTCCCTACCATCCAGTGTTAGTGTGGAACATGTATTTAGTTCAGCTAGGGCTATTGTGCATGAAAGGAGGACCAATTTGTCACCCAAGAATGTTGCCATGCTAACATTCATAAAACTGAATGAGGGGCACATTCCACACAACACAGTGATATTGATGGTGTTGCCACATGAAGTTGGTGCTGGTGAAGATGACGATGAAGATGTCAGCGCTGCCAAGGCTTCTACCAGTGAGGTGCATGAAGCAGCAGTGCTCAGGAGAATTCCCATCCAGGGACAACTCCAGTCTGGAAGACTGTGAGGGCTGCTTGTGTGATGATGTGGAAGAGAAACAAGGCTGAAGAAAGATGTGTCCCCCCCCTTCCGCTCAGTATACTCTGCTACTTTATTATGATTCAAAGTGTGAGTTTTTTCAATCATTTTACTGTTTCCATCCCCACTTGTTGTGCTGCTTCTTGCGCCTAATACATTACATGCCTCCACCACCATCTGAGATGTCTAGACACAGTGCCCAGCTTCAGCCAGCAGCAATAAACATTATTACCAGCACGTCCATCTCCACTTCCTTCCTGCCTGTGTCCACCAAGCCATTCAATTTAACAACTTTGGCCACTACAGTGATACTATTGCTACCAAAGCATTACAGTACACTACTAACTAGATGGATCATGCATGCTCCAGCCAGGAATTAATGTCACCACTGCCTCCTCCTCTGGCCTGCTTAGGGCCTATGCAGCCACATACAGTTTTGACTACTGCCTCAGCACTAATGAAAGAAAACTCCTCCTGAATGTAAGGAAAACTGTTTGCCTTGATCCTATTGTAGGAAAGCAAGGGGCAGAGAGGGATGACCACCACCACAATGACATGCCATCACAGCCTGCTCCAGGCAGCAGCACCCCTCCTCACTTCCTCTTCCTCCTAAAAATGCCATTTTTACAGCCATGGAAAGAATGACAGCTGCTGGTTACAGTGCAGACTCCTCAATCTCCCCCCTCAAAATTGATATAGTGGATGGTAACATATAATCACACAGCAGGTCCACAGAAGCAGCAGTAGCAGTGCCCGATTTGGAACTACGTGTATGTAACTTGACCAGTCGACCCTTCAGTAAAAAGTGATTGAACACACAGACACCAAGGAAGTGTCACACAAGCAGACAGAGGACAAAATATATTTCATTCCAAACTTCAGATCTTTCAATGCTGTTCTCTCTTTTTCTTCATTTTCCACACAAGTTGCAACATACAACACCTGGTTGGAATGTCTGGAAAGAAGATGAAAATAAACAGGAACAGAGAACATTTAGTCCATCATAACCAAAAATGTGAACCTTAATGTAACCCCCACCCCCCCCACACGAAGAAACAAAAAATACTCACCATCCACACTCAGAGAAGGTAATAACCCAGAGGGAAGTGGTGTCCAAACAGTCACTGTATACAGTGTACACTTCCTGCTCACTGCATTTCATTGTGTACTCCATCAGTGTTCAATCAGTGCACCTGCAGGTTTATGTCAGTGTTTATGCAGTCCTGATACAGTGTGTCCAAATTATGGTAATTAGCACTACAATCACACTGAGAATGTACTGCAATTAGCAGTGTTGTTCTTGGCCCAGCAACACTGCCTGAAGCAATGTTTTGCACTGTTTTTTCAGTGTGTCCAAATTATGTTACTTAGCACTGCAATTACACTGAGAATGTACTGCATTTAACAGTGTTGTTCTTGGCCCAACAGCACTGCCTGAAGCATGCACCGATAATAACAGTATGGTGGTGTTAATGTTTTACATGTTAATTATAGGCATTACTGATGGTGGTTGTAGGTCTGTCAGGTTGGCTGTACTAATTTTTTAGCTCTGTGCTATTCTGAGAGGGTTTAGCCTGCGGTTCAATATGGGAATAGCTCCTCCCACAACCTCTAATTAAGCCCTCCACTAATCACACCTCCCTTGCATAGGGAGTGTTTTTCCTGGGCTCCCTGCATGGCTCGTGTGGCTGTGCTGTCTCTGTTCCTGCTGCTCTGTCTCTATTTTGTTTCCCCCCTGCCCTCCTTTCCTGGCTCTGTTGTGTTATTTGTTTTTAATTTTTTCTCTTCTCTGTTGTCCATGTCCCCGTTTGTTCCTCCCTCTCGGAGATCTGCCCACCCACCCCTGCTTCCTTCCCCCACTCATCCCTTCCTCCTGTACCTGGGTTTGCCCCTTGTTGTCTCCTTTTGGGATTTTTCACCCACGTTCCATCCCATCGACCGCTGATGCTTACGAGCGTGCCTGGCTCTTCTCTTTGCTTAGTGCTTCCTCCTTCTCCCCTCAGATGCTTGCCACTTCCTGTTCCTCCCCAGTGGGCATCTTGTTCCTGTCCTCCACTCCCTGGCCCTTTGCACACCATCTGTCCACAGCACTCCCAATGGATTCCCTGTCACCTTTTCTAACGGAGTGCTCCCTCTACCACAGTATGTACCTCCTGTTTTCACACCGCTTCCTATATTGGCTAGCACTGCATTTGCAGTTACTGTTCTTCCCAGCACTCCATCTCCACACTTTGAACCTACTGCTGGGTAGCTGCTCCTCTTGCCATTATGGCTTGTATGCCCAAGTCTCATATCTCTCTCATGACATCTTTCCAGGAATTCAGACATGCCGAACTGATGCCGCACTTGCCTAGGACATTTTTTGACTCAGGATTTTCTGCCTACAACTGCTCCTAATTTGCTATCCTGACCTCCATTCTAGACTGTGCATTTCTGTATCTCACCCTACCTCCATTCATGCAGGGCCCGGGACAGTTAGGTAGTCTCCTCTTCTGCCAGTAGCCATTTCTCCTTCATTACTGTGATGGTCACAACCTTCTACAGCCACTTGTCCAAATACCACTAGCAGCTCCTTGCCGAGCTACTGCATGTTACTCTGCTCCACTGCCATTATGGCCCCCACCACATTTAACTTGCAACTTCTGCATATCGCCTGCTTTGGTGAATGACTTCATGCTGCATCAGGTGCTCCCTACTGCTATGCTTTACTTTCTGCCGTTACACCTATGTTTCTCTTTCAGCCATGCTATGTCCATCAAACAACCATTATGACCTGTCTGCTACAACCTGCCTTCTCATGTGCTCATTTCTCACTGCCCCAAGCCTGTGTAGACCCCAAACATTGCAGCACTATCATTTGCGACAACTAATTTTGCAACTGCTCTGGAAGTACAACTTGTGTACCCCAAGCTGCACCCGCCAACCACCTACCCATCTGCAGTTTTGTTTCCAGTTTTTTTTTTTCACCACAGGTACTGGTTGGCAGCATCAGATAGGGTGTTTCTATAACTAGCTCTGCATGAGTATAGTATTTGTGGGGGGGGGGTCACATGTCTGGGTGTGAGGGCATGTGGGGTGTATAATTGGGGTATGTAGGGGAATGGGGTGTTCCCATTCTTCTGATCCTAGCCATTCTGGCCTACTCGCCATTTTTGCTTCCATCCTAGAGTGCCAGTGTCCACTTACTTCTCTCCCCAGGTTCCTGTTTCAGCTTACAGTGGGGCCTCCTTCCCTTGCATTGTCCCTCCTCCACATCCATTCCTTCTCTACAGCACTGCCCGTTTGTTGTGACTGCCTTTTCTATCATGTTACATCTATCTTACCTGTGTTTCTTTCATCATATCCATCTCATCTCAATTCCCTAATCTACTCTCCTACAGCAATGTTCTGAACTTCAGCCAGCCCATACCAGCAGTACTCCAGACTCCATCCCTAACTCGCATCTTCTGAGGTGCTGAACAAAGGTAGGCTTGCCCAGTTTACTGGGGATGGGATTCTGTTACAATCTCTGCCTCCTGCTACTTTCCAGATGACATCCTCCATCCCTAACTCTGCTTGGCTGCATCGAGAGAAGGTTAGCTCACCCCGACTACCAGGGATGGGAGTAATGTCTACAATCTACTGAGTCTTAACATGCTTCTCTACCTATACCAGTTGCCACTTCCCTTTGGGAATGGAACATTTCATCATGCACCTCCTCATCCTTCCTATGTCTCACTGCCTCAAGACAGGATCATCCCACCTCAGCCATTGTAGATGGGTGTTGAACATCTATCCCACAGATGAAACTTTGTGATTCTCAGCCTGATACCCGGCCACTGCTTCCCTTCTAGAAATTGACTTTGCCTACCTTGCCTTCTACTTCCTACTTGGTCTGCAGCCTTGATCCCTTGGTCTCTCACATTGGCCGTTATGCCTAGTCTCATGGGAGTCCATTCCGCTGCTTCACATCTGTTCATTCTCCACCTGCTATCTGATGCCACTCCACTTTTTAGAACTGGACCTCCTCCTGCTAGTAACACTTCCAGCTTGAAGTGGACCTTCGTTCTTCATTTGCCTCCTTCCCCCTACTTCTGCAGAGTGATATTGAAGGCTCATTCTCTCTCCTGTTTACCATGCATTTAAGCTCATTCCTACAATCAACTGTTTCGATCTTACCTGCTCTCCTCTGGATTGTCGTTTGCTGCCCCCTCCTGGACTTGTGCATTTCCCTTCTGTGTCTTCACCATTTACCATGATCTAGAGTGTCATGCCTTTCATCCCACCCCACCTACGCTGGGTAGGAGCCTGCTCCTGCACCTGCTGGTTCCACCTTCTGTATTGTCCATATTCTGTCTCATTGCCAATTCCCTCCAGTCTCAGAACCAAATTCTCTGACTAACTTCCAGCCTTCCTCACCACTAGCTGTCCCTCTCATTCCTGGACCTTCATACTTCAACCCCTTGGCTTACTTTCTCTCATGATTTGGATCTTATCAGCTGGTCTGGTATCTATCTCGATCCTGTTCGATTGCTTCTGGGACTTCCTTGTTGCAGGTCACCCATCTAGTTGATGTTCATGTTCAATTCCTCCTTCAGATATGGGAGCATTATCCTTTTTCATTTCAGCACCTTCTGTCCCTTTGCTAGTTGGTTAAAGCCTTCGTCTGATGTGAGACCATTGTGACTGTACCTTGTTGCTGTTCGTACTTCTTTTCACTCCTCGGTCTTTCATGGATCATCATCAAGTGACTGCTACAGCCTTGCTGTATTCTACTGCCTTTTGCAGAGGTGCCAACCCAGTCCTGTTCCTTCCAGCACAGTATGCCATCTGGCTTCTATCATCTCAATGATGTCCTGGATCAGTCCTTCACTCCATTGGGATTTACTCCAGACTTTCCTCCCATCTTTGGATGGCTGCTTTCCATCTCCTCCTTGCTGGTTCAGGGCTTCATTCAGTGTGGTGGGGCTCTTTTGGGCATCCTACTATATCCCTGACTAGTATTCCTACTCAGGCAACTTCTGCCCTCATTTATTCATGGCATACTCCTACTCTGGCCATCCTCACAGCTCCCATACACTACTCAATGGATCACTGTTCATTTCACTTGAGGAATCTACTTCTAGCACGCATTCCTTGGCAACATATCTCAGAAATTCTTACATTAATTTAATGTTTTCCGTACTACTTAATCAGCTCCCCTTGATCATTCTGGACTCTCATTTCTCTGAACAATAGAAACATACCTGTCTCTCTCCATTGGACACTCCCTATGAATCTTGTCCATTCAGTCTTCCTGGACTTTCCATCTACCATACCTCACAGGCTATCATCTCACACAGCAAGGATGTAACTTCTCCTGTTATGCTCTGACTCACTCTCCATCATCGTTCCTCCAGATGCTTGGACTTGCAAGATACATCATGGCACCTCGGAAATTACCTACTGTCAGTCCGCAGCTTTCTACCATCATCAAATTTGTCTACTAACTTATTAGACTCTTACTTCTTCAATAGACTTTGGTCATTCCAAAACCTTCCCAGCTGCTTTCAGTATATTCATCGTTGGATCTCTGCTGCCTAGCTACTTATGAACACCACACCATACAAACCATCATTTGGCTCCTAGACAGCACCATTCCTCACACAATCATCCGCACTTCTTCATCTAGTACCTTCAGTCAAGTTAATCACCCTTCCAGCAGACTCTCCAGCCTCTGCTTCATGAACTAGCTACATTAATCTTTTCAGTAAAGACTATCACCAAGAACAGGCTCTTTCTATTTCCTTCCAGAAATGTGCAACTGTTAAGGCAAGTTCATTAACCCAGCCTTGCCTCCCAACCAGTCCTAATCAACCATAGCACTCAGCTCCTACAGCATGCCACACTAATCAACCTCACTTCCAATTCAGCCTTCAGACTCTTCAACGTATCTGCCTCTAAGCTTCTTTCAAGGACTTAGGCAGCGGATTACTTGTATGTCTAACCAACCATAAGCCACTACAGTGCATCTCATGGACAATCACAAGGCAGAAATACCTGTATTTATTTCAGCCAGTGTACCAGCTGAGAATATACAAGTATAAATTACGACATCAATCCCAAATACACCATACATTCCTTAAACCGAACTTCCACACAGTCTCTATACATATTCGATTGCCATCAGGACTGCATCTGCAAATCTTCCTCTATTCATCTACTAATCACTCAAGGCACTCTTCCTATCTGGTTGAATTCACACATAACTGCTCAAATCATTGCAATTCCCACCATTCACTGTTTGGTAGCATATTGATCAAATTAAGCTCTCCCGGCTCATTACGCACCGGCAATCTCTTGGACATGCAACCTTCATCCCCTTGGAAATCCAGACTCTAGTCACCCTTCCTCATCTGGATCTGCTTTACACTTAGGATTCTACTGGTCCTTCAGAAAAAAACTACTTTCCATCTTCAGAATCATCAGTCAATCTAAATTGCACATTAATCAAGGATAGACCATAATCTCCAAGGCACCCAAAGACTCTCTTCTACTCATTTTTCACTTCACAGAAGGTTTCCCAGTGACTCCTCACTTACTGTTGAATTCCTTGCCTCCAGACCTTACCTTGAAAGTCAAACCTTACTCAAGTTCGATCATTCACACATGACTTCTCATATCATAGCATGTCCATCCTCCACTGCCTAGTAATTATCGATCAATTCATGCTAACTCCACTCATTACGTTCATGCAACCCCCTATGGACAAGCATCCTTCATCACATTGGAAATCTGGACTTCATTTACTTTTCTTCAACTGGATCTGCTTCACACTAAGGACTCCACCTCTCCTACAGAAAGAGGGACTCTTCAACCACAGGATCATCATTCAATCAGCATCATCTATGGCTCAAGGATAGACAATCATCTCTCCAAGAAGATCACCTTCCCTAAATTAGCTATGGTTACTAGAACTAGGTCCTTCTTCTTTTAGCATGCCCAGAAGATGAGCAGACCACCGGCCATGGGTCCTCAGAGGTTTCCTCCCCCTTGGGGTTTTTCCTCTCCTGAGTGCCAGGGGGGTCATACTCTCCATGAGTTGGAGGAGGTATCTTTTGGGGCCTTCTTTTCCCTAAAAATTACTGCTACATACCTGCTACTTAAGGGTGGGAACAGAGTTAAGCCACAAAAAGTACTACAAGTTACACAAGCACTATATACCCCATTGCTATTCCACAAACATTGAATCAAATTTAAGACACATACAAAGCAAGCTTTAAAATGTGCACATAGTACACAGTGTTGGCTTAGGGTTACCACCGGTCCCAATTGCAGGACAGTCCATATTTGTGTAGCTGTGTCCTGCAACAAACCATGAGAAATAGTACATGTCCTTACATTATAGTAGAAATAACACTTTCTGAATAATTTTTTTAAAACTATACCTTAACTAAAACACCGTATACCCTGGCCTGAAGTATGTTACTGCAGTACTGTTAGAAACAGAGGACCCCAGCCAGTCATCTTGTTTGCCCTTGTTACCTTCCCTGATTACCACCCTACACTCTCATTCCATTGTCTCTCCCCCGGTCCAAAAGATGGCCATGCCAACTGAGCATAACCACCACAGGATTTTTAGCAAATGAATTTATTTTAGAGTTCTAGGTACTCCATTGGGTGTGCATGCAACAGCATTTGTGAGAGATACTTTTAAATGCTAATCTGCTGATGGCAGAAAGTGTGTAAGGAGCTACAGAGCTACACCTATCATTAATATCCAAAACAATGTAAAACAGCAAGCTCTAAGGTATATCATTTACTGTCACTAAAAGTAGGCAGTAACCCATTACAGGGTATTGGTTTATCATGGATTAATCAATACACCTTGTGTGTTGTGAATCATGTGGCTGCATGCATTGTTTCCTCACAGAACCAGTGTTAAATCTGCAACAAATGCATACCTTGTTGTGGGTGACTGCGCTAATAAGGTGTCTTTCCTAACATCTAAACCCACGTAGAGGTCAACCCTTACACCAGCCATGATTTATTAGGGTGCAGTCATGAGCAATCTGCCAAAAATAAGGTTGTGAGGAATCTTTTCTTCTGTCGTATGATGCTACTTCATGATGTGCAGTTCCAGATTTCATCCAGTTATACGGCTGTTTAACTTGTTTGCACCAGGGAAAGTAAAAGACCATGAAGTGGACAATGACACACACATACCCCTTTTAGCTGTCAGCATAGCTTAGAAAATATCAATCTACAACAGTAGTTTTCAAAGTGTGCACAAGGAGGGTCATGCTCCAAATTAAAATAAAATTTACATGTCCATAAAATTTAGCCACACACAACCCATTCAGAGGGACGCCACAACTTGAGTAGAATACAAAGCATTTTATTAATAATGAAAAAAGCACCTGATGCGTTTCAGACAAGTCAGCATCTGAAACACGCCAGGCATTTTTTTAATTCTTAATATGTCTCCTTCTCTAACAAGGTTGTAGTGGTATTTGGCACCAATTGCCATTTCACAAGAAACTGCAGCCTCAAGTCCTGTTGTTTGTGCCGTCACAGTTATTTTTTTCCAAGCAAGAGACATGTCATGTTGGTGAGCTCAAAACAGCTGAGCAGAAGAGAGAGAAGGAGTCCTAATCATGTCTCAGCTCAGGCTGCACCATATGGACTTGGATGCAACAGAAGCCAGGGCAAGGAGACAAGGACTGAGGAGAAGGGAGGGACGAGGTCATTCAGAAGTTTTTTTTTTTAAGTTTTATTTTGAGATGGCCACAAGGCCAGAATAGTGAGAGACCAGTGGGCCCTAAGCCACAGCCAGGCAGACTGAGTTGGGAGGAAGATCAGGGTGGAGCATAGAGGGTGTATAGCTGAGTCCACTTGACTGGAGGCCTTGGTGATGAGTCACCATCATATAGTGAGCCAAGCTAACAGTCACACACCCACAGAGTACTAGAGTGGTCAGGTAACAAAATTTGCTATTCCAGGCCGCAGCCAGTGAGTCAGTGTGGTTGTAGTGTGGGCAAACTGAAGAAGGACTGCAGCAGATAGAACAGCAGCCACAGCGGGAAGCAAGCGGAGGTCATCACAGTGGGGGCTGGGGGGGTGCCACAGGAAAAGGTGATTTTTTTTTAAGGCCCTGTCCCTGTCTCCCCATCTGCCATAATTATTGGCAGTCTAACATTTACATGATGATGGTTAAGTGTTTGATGGAATTGGGTGTTCATGTATGTGTGTGTGTGTGTGTGTGTATGTGTCTGTGTATCCATTCTTCTTGTAACATTATGCTGGTATTTATTCCATTAGAAGCTGCATGTTCACTGTATTTACACTACACTGCCTGGCTGTAGTCAACATGTATGATACTGGCTACTACAATTCTTACCAATAATATCAGGAGTGCCACTGCTTTTCCGTAAAACTGGTAGGGAAATACTTTTCTGATCCAAAAGAAGAAATGAACTTACTGTATTCCTGAGTAATACATTATACAAGAAATCTTCACAGCTCCCAGCTTAATTTGAAAATGCCTGTTAACCTTACTCTGAATACTAACTTTTGTCTTTGATTCTTCTTAGTTAGTATTGAAATCATAATTTTATGTTCACTTTTGGCTAATATTCAGTAGTAGTAGTAAAGTAGTCTGCACTCGAGCTGAAAAATTTAAATGAGCCTTGTATTTGAAGACTAACTTAGTAGCAAGTAAGTATTAAGTTAGTAGTTAGGTAGTCATATGCAAATTAAGGCAGTGCTGTGAAGATTAAATAATTACTTAATGAATACTTCTGAATTGTATAAGTGAATACCAATGAGGACTAATAAAGACTAGTTGAATACTTTGCAATAATGGTAAAGTAGTAGTACTATAGTACTCGACTAGTGTTTATATAGAACCATATATGCAATTCGCGTAGCTATAGGCTATGTGCTGTGCTCCAGTTGTGCTTGCCAGCTAGCCCAGGTGCAGCTCAAGGGGATAGGGTTTCAGTAAGCACCAGTATGCATAAGGTCTGTAAACAGTGCCAGTGTGTGGGAGCAGACTATTGCCTGCAGGCATCCTGCATTATTAGGTATTCCATGAAGGATAGAAGGGAGAGAGGGAACATGATTGAGACCTTCAAGTACCTGTAGAGTATGAACAGAGTAAGCACTGGAAGTATTTTCAAATTAAAAGGTGGAAGGGAAACAAGGGGGCACAGTGTGAAGCTGGAAGGAGTCAGATTCATGAGGGAAATGAGGAGGCACTATTTCACCAAAAGTGTGGTGGCAGAATGGAAAACACTGCCAAAGGAGGTGATATCCACTGAGGACATTGGGACAGGTTCAGAGGGAGGGTTCAACCATGGGGGAGCAGGAAGTGGGAATGAAGGATACAAGGGCAAAATCAACGTTGGGTGGGATTCAGGGGGAGGGACAGCTGCAGTCTAAAAGACTGAAATGCTGCATGTCACAAACACACTCAGCAGGTCAGACCCTCTGCTCCCACAGTTCCAACCTCAGAGTACAATAGTGTGAAAAGGTAACAAACTGGGTAACCCTCCTGTCTGCTTTTGGGTCCGAATTACCTTTAGTCTCAAATTCTGGGGGGATTCAAACTGTGAACCTTATGCTAGCATACCCAAGCTACAGACTCAGCTACGTACCCTCTTCGGGGACTGCGGCGCAATCTTTTGCCAGGGGCACCAAACCAGGCTTCCAAAATGAACCCTTAAAACTCTATAAGAGACCTTAGATATATTCTTACCTTCTCCCAGTTTAGTAACACCATCAAGCCCTTGAACAGTTTTCAGACTTAAAAATACAGGCACTCCACATGCAAAAATGACGGAGGAGACCTAGTCGGAATCTTAGAGAATATGTTTATTAAAAATGGATAAAAACAGTAAGATAAACTACAGAACAAATATCAAAGAGCATCACAATCACATAAAAAAACAAGGAAAACTACAGAACAAACTCCTACCAAAATACATTTAGATCTTTTCTATCTAATGTATTACCTCTGTAAGTGCAGTTAAATTAGAGAACTGTGTCTCTCTAGAGTCCCAGAATGATATATCCATTCATTTCAGACACAAGTATCAGTTTAAACTGTGTATCCACACCCTTTCTGTGAGTCATCTAGCTCCCCCCTTTTAGAATAAAAAAAATACAAATATGATGCCCTATCAGGAAGTATATTAAATAATCTGACATCAGCAAAAACTCATTCCCCAAATTATGAGTCTTTGATCAAGCAGATACTTTTAGGTTTACAACCCTCCAACCCATCACCTAGGTACGATATAGCCAACTGGAATCAGCTAAATGACGTCCTGTCCTGTAATAAAATGTATTTTTAGCTTCCAACTTCCAAAGCATGAGGTCATAAAAAAGCCATAAAATGCAATTTCTCAAAGATGTTAATTACATTACAGAGATCTCCTGGTCAGTTTACATATCCAGTTGCTTCACTGATACCTGGGTGGGGTGTCCATGGAAGCACAGGCTTTCTTGTGTGAGACAATCACATACTGTATTTTTATATTACAAATATCATACAATAATCATTACCAGCTGGCCAAGCATCACAATCCTCCCCAACTAGACTGAATTTGGGGGCTCTATCCCCTGCATGGGATAAGCTTCCCAAGTCAGTTCACTCCTCATTTAGACACGGTAAGCCATTTGCGTTCTCATTGGTTGCTTCAGCCCTATTTAAGATCGTCATGTCATACCCTTGCAAGGCAAGACTCCATCTTAATAGTCTACCATTAGTTTTTTCCATTTGAGTCAGCCAAACCCAGGGGGTTGTGGTCAGTTTGTACCTCAAAATGCTGCCCATATAAGTATGGCTCTAACTTCTTTAGGGCCCACACTATGGCAAGACACTCTTTCCACAGTAGAGTAAGCCTGCTTCCTGGGAAGTTACTTTTTACTCAGGTACACTACAGGGTGATCTTTCCCTTGGTTGGATGTCTGACTCAGTACTGCCCCAATACCCTTGTCTGTGGCATCAGTCTGGACTATGAAGGGTCTGCTATAGTAAGGACTTGTCAATACAGGAGCACTGCACAGTGCCTCCTTCAGTATGGTAAAGGCTTTTTCACAAGCTGGTTCCCAGGTAATTGTCTAATCCATCTTTTTCTTTACCAGGTCAGATAGGGGAGCAGCCAGGGTACTGAAATATGATACAAATGTCCTATAGTACCCTGCTGTCCCTAGAAAACTCCTGACCTGCTTCTGCATTTCTGGTTTGGGCCATGCCTTGCTCACCTCTATTTTTACTTGGTTGGGACGGAGCTGTCCCCAGCCTACAACATGCTCAAGGTATGCCACTTCAGCCATGGCCACCTGGCACTTCTCAGCTTTGATAGTGAGCCCAGACCTCTGTATCCTGCCCAGCACTTCCCTAAGGTGGGACAGGTGTTCCTCCCAGCTGGCACTAAAGATGGCAATGTCATCCAGGTATGACATGGCATACTCTTCAGCACCATTTAACAGTTGGCTCACCAACCTTTGGTAAGTGGCCAGGGCATTCTTCATTACGAAAGGCATTACTTTAAATTCAAATAAGCATATCAGAGTGATGAAGGCCCACTTCTCCTTAGCTCTGTCAGTTAACTCTACCTGCCAATGCACCTTTGTCAGGTCAATAGTCGTAAGGTATGTTGCCCCTCCCAACTTATCCAGGAGTTCATCTGTTCAGGGCATCAGGTGGGCGTCTGACTTTGTGGCTGCATTCAGTCCATGGTAGTCCACACAGAAAGGAATAGAGCCATCTGGCTTGGGCACAAGGACTACGAGTGAGGCCCAGGGACTGTGGGATCTCTGGATTACCCCTAAACCAAGCATTTCCTCCACCTTCCTCCTAATGTCCTTTTTGACAGCCTCTGACACTGATATGCTGTCAGCCATTTGGGCGTCTGTGTCCCTGTCTCCACATCGTATGTCGCTAAGTGAGTTAGTCCAGACTTGGCACTAAACAGTGGGCAAAGTATGCTAAAACCTCCCTTATTTCCTGGATCTTGTCCGGGGCCAGCTGGGGAGACAATTTAACTGCCTCCACAGAGGACTTCCACTTGCTTTCTTCCAGCAAGTCCAGAAGGGGGGTCTTTTCATCCATCCCCTTCCCAGGACTACATACTGCAAACACTATGTCAGCCCTATCAGCATACGGCTTCATCATGTTGACTTGGTACATTATTTCTGTATGTCTTCAGTCAGATAATTCTATGATATAGTTCATGTCATTTACCTTTCTAACTACTTTGTACGGTCCTGCCCACTCAGCCTGCAGCTTGTCTTTCCAGACTGGAATAAGTAACATGACTTCCTGACCCACCGTGTATGAACGAGCTCTGGCTCTGTGGTAGTACCACACTTTTTCTTTCTGTTGGGCAGCTGCCAGGTTGCTCTGGGCTGTCCCCATAAGCTCCTTCAGCCTTTCCATAAACCTAAGGATGTAATCCACTATGGGAGTTTCCTGGGTGGCATGTCTGCCTTCCCAGTCCTCCCGGATCAAGTCTAGGGGCCCACGTACCTGGTGTCTATATAAGAGCTCAAAGGGACAACTCTGTTGACTCTTGGGGCACCTCCCTTTATGCAAACAACAGGTGAGGAAGGTATTGCTCCCAGTCCTCCCATGCTGTTCAGCAAACGTTTGGAGCATTGACTTCAGGGTACTGTTAAATCTTTCCACAAGCCCATTGGCTGGCGGGTGATAAGGTGTTGTACACCTCTGCACCACCCCACACTTCTCCCATAAACATTTCATCAGGTTCAACATGAAGGAATGCCCTTGGTCAGTAATAACCTCCTGTGGAAACCCAACATGGGAGAAAATCCCAAGTAAGGCATCTTCCACTTTGTCTGTCCTCAGTGAGGATAGGGTGACTGCCTCTGGATACCGAGTGGCATAATCCACCACAGTCAAGATGAACCTCTTCCAGGAGGAGCTGGGGGTATTTAAAGGCCCCATAATATCTATTCCCACCCCCTGGATTGGCTTCTCCATTATGGGCAATGGAATCTGGGTGGCCTGGGTTTTCTTACCTGCCTTCCCTATTTCTTGGCACTTGTGACAAGACCTGCAATACTCCTTTACCTGCTGGGTGAAGTTGGGCCAATAGAAATTCTGGGTCAACCGCTGTGTAGTGCAAGTGATTCCCAAATGACCAGACAAGGGAATATCATGCGCAATCTTGAGCAACTGCTCACAGTACCCATGGGGAATGACAAGCTGCCTGCCTATCACCCTCCCTCTGTCTTTACAGCTTAAGTATACATCAGTCTATTTTACCAATGACCCTTATGTTTACCGTCACCTCCCTGTGCTCTGTCAGAGTCTGCCCAAGCCCTCATCTTCTCTAGACTAGGGTCACTATTCTGAGCAGCAAACTTCTTACACATTCCCAAGGCATGGGACATGTCCCCTTCAGTCTCTAAACTAAGGTCCCTAGCCCTAGCATTAGGGAACTCAGGATCACTGTCATCCCTAACCTTCTGACAATGGGTCACTCCTCCTTCTTCAGAGTAACCCTCTGTAGCTGTGTGGTTAACTGCTACTGGGGAAATTTCTACCCCCTTTTCATTAGTCTCCATATCAGGAAACACAGGCTGGGGAACCAGCCTCCCAGCAGTTTCCACAGTGGCTTCTCTGCAGTCCAGGGAACTACAGTTTTTCCTTGCCACTTGGCTACAGTTAACTGCACACACCATCCCCTGTTTGAGATTGTTGCCAAGGCTGATGTCAACTGCTAAAGTTTTGGCTACAGCCACCTGTTGCATAGTTCCCCCTGTTTCACTCCAGTCTAGGAGAACACTAGTGAGTGGAAGTGTGTTCTCCTCACCAGTGAACCCTTGTACAGTTACAAATATATTGGGTATAAGCTGACCAGGCTCTATCAGATCCCCTTTTACCAGCATCAGGGATGCCCCTGTATCCCGTAACCCTTGTGTCTGTACACCATTCACCGTGACTGGGTGCGTGTGTTCCCTCATGTTTGCAAGCATTCTTCTAGGGACACACAAACAACACACTTCTAAACTAGCTCCATTCTGCATATTGCTTGTCCTTTTGGAACACTGTCTGGCAATATGCCCAGTTTCTTTGCAAACCCAACATTCATTTCTCTTCTCAGAGAAATCTTTTCTTTGAAACCTGAGGCTAATTGGCTTCAGTGGAGGCAGTGAGGATTTTAGCTGCCCTGAAGGTGTGCTTTTCCCTTTCTGCAGTGCCACACCCACCCCATTCGCTCTCAGAGCAGGTCTGCTCTTGGCATAGCGGTCCGAGAGTTCATCAGCCTCTTGCAGTATTTTGGGATCTCGGTCTTCCAGCCAGGTTTTCAGCTCTCCTCCAGACAGGTTTTCAGATCTGCTGGGCATGCCCCCAAAAACTGCTCTAACAATATAGCATTTTCAATTTTATCTACAGAGTTTGCTTCAATTCCTTCTCACCAATGTTTTAAAAACTGATGTTGTTTCATGGCTAGCTCCTCGTAGTTCATGTCAGGACTTCTCCTGAGCTTACAGAATTTAGCTCTGTATACTTCTGCAGTTAAATCAAACATTTTAAAAGTGCAGCTTTACGTTTGCTGTAATCATTACTGTCCTCATTGTCCATTTGGCCCAAAGCATCCCAAGCTTTCCTGGTAAGTAGCGGGGATAGCTGGAAGCTCCAGAACCCTCTAGGAATCTTTGCCTGAATAGAATACTTTTCAAAAGAATTTAAAAAGGTATCCATATCCTCCCCCTCTTTAAATTCAGTTATCAATTTGGAATTTAATTTGTAACCCAGTCCTGTAGTTCCAGTTAAACCCAAGCCACTTACCTGCTCTGGTGCTGGTAGTTGGTGTCGTAACTTCTCCAGTTCATGTCACCTCTGGCACTCACACTCTTCACAGTCCACCTCTTGCTGTTCACGGTCAGCTTCTCAATGTTCTAACTCCCTCTTCTCCTCTGTGGCTCACTATTCTTGCTTCCTCTTCTCCTCTGTAGCTCGCTGCTCTCACTTCTCTTCTCTCTGAAACTCCAGCTCCATTCTGCGCAGCTTAATCTGCAGCCTGATTGCTTCTGGCTTCAGAATGCTGGGGACCTTCCTCTGCTGATGTGGCCCTTGGCTTGCACTGGCTCTGTTGTCTTCCTCACCAGATCGGAACACTGCACTGGCTGCTGGCCCCTCCACACCCAAGATTCAGTCCTTTACAGTCACAGTCTGTGACTCAATGCTCTAGGCATCTGCTGCAATCAGGGCATCCATGAGGTTCTGCTTGGTGGCTCTCCCCTCATGCAGGACTCCTCTCTCCCTTGTGCAACTTCTTCAGGTAGTCTGCAGTGTGCTCACTGTAGTTGGAAGCCATCTTCTTTCCTAACTATGGCTGCTCTAACTTGCACTTGAGAAAAAAAAAATAAAACAGGTAGGAACTTGACTGTAAGCAAAATGATATAGTTGTTTCTTTTTTAAAAATAAATCACTGCCTTATTTTACAAGTGAGTTGTACAGTATTAAGCTGATACACTGAACAGTTAAAGCTTGTGTTACCACATTTTTTGCACTGCTGCCAACCAGATCTGTCATAAGTACACTCAGCAGGTCAGGCCCTCTGCTCCCACAGTGCCAACCTCAGAGTGCAATATTGTGAACAGGTAGAAGACAGGGTAACCCTCCTGTCTTCTTTGGGGTCCAAATCACCTTTAGTCTCAAGTTCTGGGGGATTCAAACTGTGAACCTTATGCTAGCGTACCCAAGGCACAGGCTCAGATACGTACCCTCTTCGGGGATTGCGGTACAATCTTTTGCCGGGGCACCAAGCCAGGCCTCCAAAATTAACCCTTAAAACTCTATAAGAGACCTTAGATATATTCTTACCTTTTCCCAGTTTAGTAACACTATCAAGCCCTTGAACAGTTGTCAGACTTAAAAAATACAGGCAATCCACATGCACAAAATGACGGAGGAGACCCAGGCAGAATCTTGAATAATATGTTTACTAAAAATGGATAAAAACAGTAAGATAAACTATAGAACAAATATCAAAGAGCATCACAATCATGTAAAAGAAAAACAAGGAAAACTACAGAACAAACTCCTACCAAAATACACTGGGATCTTTTCTATCTAATGTATTACCTCTGTAAGTGCAGTTAAATTAGAGAACTGTGTCTCTCTAGAGTCCCAAAAAGATATGCCCATTCATTTCAGACACAATTATCAGTTTGAACTGTTTCTCCACACCCCTTCTGTGAGTCACCTAGCTCCTCTTTTTAGAATAAAAAAAATTAAACATGATGTCTTATCAGGAGGTATATTAAATAATCTGACATCAGCAAAAACTAATTTCCCAAATTATGAGTCTTTGATCAACCAGTTCCTTTTAGGTTTACAACCCTGTAGTCCATCACCTAGGTGCCATATATAGCCAACAGAAATCAGCTAAATGATGCCTGCCCTGTAATAAAATGTATATTTAGTTTCCAACTTCCAAAGCATGAGGTCATAAAAAGGCCATAGAATGCAATTTCTTAAGGAAGTTAATTACATTACAGAGATTTCCTGGTCAGTTTACATATCCTGTAGCTTCATTGAAACCTGGGGGCACCCATGGAAGTACAGGCTGTCTTATGTGAGACAATCACATACTATATTTTTATATTATAACTATCATACAATAATCATAACTAGCTGTCCAAGCATCACACTGTACACTCGAGCAGACTAGATAGACTGATAGGCCTCTATCTGCTGGCAATTTTGTATGTTCGTATGCTGTGTGTGCCTCTCAAAGCAGTGGATATCCCATCATGGCATGAGGATATCCCCATCCCTACTGATGTGCCATAAGGTCTGGAGGGCAGGGGATGGCACCTAGCTACCCTTCATAGTCCTATGTGTATGTGTAGGTGACAGAGACTGTCGTTAATTGGAGTATCACATTTTATAAATTAAACTCAGTTCAGTTAACTTGAAGTTTATACCAAATGAGGGGTCCCAATGTGTCAATGGTATAATCACGTAATGTAAGAAAAATAATTACTAAAACTAAAGGTTTCCAAAAAATGTCTTCAGAATGTCAATGTAATACCTGTTCTTTACCATTATACTACCACTGCAATTTCCAGTATACTACCATTGTGGGTTTCATAAATGGTATCACAGTGGATTTGTTTCAACTCCACTGTGATACCATTGTAACCATAGTTATACCATACAGACAGTGGTACTTCACTGGTCACCCCACCTCTACTGGTACCACAGTGGTAGCAATGTGCACCATTGTGATACCACTGTTTGTTGGTATCACAGTGGCTTTGTTCCAGTTCCATCATGATGCCATTGTGTCCACTGGGATATCATTGACACACAGTGGTAGCACAGTGGCAAACACTTGTGCGATGGTAGCATAATAGTGAGCACCAGAGTGATACCACTGCAATTGGTATCACAGTGGATTTGTTTCAATTTGATTGCACTACCATTGTGACCACTGTAGTACCATGTGTCAGGTAGCACAATAGGTGCACTTGCAGTGGTAATTCAGTGGCCTCATTCAGTGCCTTATGCTGGTGGTAGCACAATGGTCATGCAGCATGGTATCACAATGGCTTGCATGAGTTACTGGTATCACACTGACCACATTGTAGGGGAAAACCTGCCGGCAGAGTAATCCCAAAAAAAAATAATTAAGGCACATTTAACAAGATCAGATATCTGCACATCTTTAATGTAGTTGTCATCCAACATCTGCTAATCACCAGCTGTACATTGGAAATCCTACCAAAGTTATCTGTACACCAGTCATGTCCCTATAGTCTGTGCTAAACAGTGTCCTCCTAGCCTCACAACATAATGCCGCATGGTGTGGCCTCAGTGCAGAAACCCTCCTTGTTCACACGGAAAGCACAAAGGGACTTTGTGGGACACTCCTTCTGACTACAAAATAAAAAAAATAACATAAATGGCCCCAGTCCTACCTGTTCTAGAAGTAGGGGAAAGGGTCTTCATGGGAGTGCAGACAGTTTCAGCTCATCCCAGCATACCACCATTGGTTGCTCCAGTGACATCTTCCTGCAACAGAGTATATGCCATAGCTCAGTTGAGAAGTGACTTTCTTTAGCATGGTATCCTTTGTTTTTCTGCAGGTGGGGCAAGAATTGTTAGAGATCATGACCCCATGATCCCCCCCTTGCACTGTCACTTCCAGCAACCCCATGCAAGCTGTCACACCAACAGACCCTATAACATATACGCTGTCACACCTCACAGTCCCATACTCCCATGCATGCTGTCACAGCTTTTGATTCCATACCTTCATGCATGCTGTCATGTCCCTCAACAGACCATGTGCCCCCATTCATGCTGTCACAACCAATGGCATTTGTTGTTGGGGAATTCAAGAATGCGTGGGACAGACATAAGGCAATTCTAGTTGGGGGTAGGAGGAAGTAGGTTGTTGGTTAACTAGGATATTCAGCATATCTCTCTCTCCCAGGATCCCCGATGGTGCCATCAGTCTACTGGTTTACACAATTTTTAGTCAAGATCGAGTATCTAAAAGAGGTGGTGGTTGTGTACTCTACCTTAAGGATAGCTGACAGGGCATGGTCCTAAATTTACCCAGCCTAGGGCCGTTCTCCCAGGCCCTTGCCATTAAGGTCCTTCTTGGGACCCATAACAAAACAATTACACTGTAATCAGTCTACATCCCACCAAAGAACTCGACCCAAGGTCTCCAAGCCATCACAGACTGCCTTGGAAGCCTGACCCTAAGCTCCGAGGTTATACTGCTTGGTGATTTCAATATTAATTGGCTTTCCTCTGAAGCTAACCACTTCAAAGATGCAATTCAGGCTGTCCACTTTACACAGCTCATTGAAGCACCCACTAGGACCAATTACAGAATGGGCACTAGTACTCTGCTTGACTGGGTACTCACAAACTGACCTGAGCATATTTCCATCACCTTTGTCATCCTGGACTACATCAGTGACCACTCCCCTGTCATGTTCAGTCTGGCTAATAATTTCACCAATCCACCTCCAAGAACAGTCACCAAAAGGGTTCTCAAGCCTGGTCACACGGGTCACTTTAAAGCTGATCTCCTCAAAGCTGACTGGTCAGCAGTATTTGGGACTTCTGACACTGATAGTGCACTTGACCATTTCATCCTCCTATTCAATATGATCTGCGACACTCACACGCCCTTCAAAAAGTATAAAATCAAAGGCCATTTCAACTCCTGGATGAGCCCAGACACCCTTGAACTTATGAAAAATAGAGACCATCTCTGGCATGTAGCCAGGGCCACAGGGAAGCAGTTCAACATTTTAAATTACAGACGGGCTCGAAATAACTTTACCAGAACCATCCAAATAGCCAAAAACTTATACTTCAAGGAGGCCCTAGCCAAGAACTGGAATGATGGTCATAAATTCTGGGCAAACCTAAAAGAAGTCACTGGAAATAAGCCCAAAATGGCCACCACCATGCTCAGCATTGATGGATTCCCCATCCTTGATCCTAAATCTATAACCAACATCTTCAACCTTGCTTTCACCGACCTCCGTAATGTCCTCCCTACCGACTTCTTCTCCCTCACCAACCATGCTGCTCCTTCACAGATCCCAGTGCATCCCCCTTTTCACTTCAAGACTATTACTATTGGGGAAGCCAAGAAATACCTGTGTAAGGTGCTCAGTAAGGGGAGATACAGTGGATATAACCTCGATCTGAAACTAATCTCGCTATCTCTGGAAGAAATCCTGTCTCCCCTTACCCATATCCTCAACCTATCATTCTGGTTCGCAGTATTCCCTCAAAAATGGAAAGCCGAAGTAGTTACCCCTGTGTACAACAGCGGAGATTGGGCCATGCTCAAGAACTATAGACCCATCTTTATACTTCCAGCACTCTTGAAGGCCCTGGAATGAATCATCATGGACCAACTTGTCGAATACCTGGACAAACATAAGCTCCTATGCCCTGAGCAGCATGGCTTTAGGTCAGGGCACAGCACCACTACAGCCCTCCTTGAATTCATGGGCTTCATCCATAAATCTCTCGATCTTGGACAGCTTGTTGTGGCAATCCATATCGATCTAACAAAGGCCTTCAATATGGTCAATCTTGCCCTCCTAGTTGAACAACTCACTGCTACAGGCCTTGCCCCCGAGGTAGCTGCATGGTTCCACAGTTCCCTGCATTGCTGCTCCCAGCAAGTCAGGATAGGTACTGTTCTCTCAGACAGCAAACCTGTCTGCTCAGGCATTCTGCAGGGATCAATACTGGGTCCCCTTCTATTCAGCTTATTCTTGAATTGCCTCCCCTAAGCCAGTCAAGGCCGCATCCTCCTTTATGCAGATGATGTGATTGTCTTCTCAAATGGCTCTGACCCCAGTGTTCTTGAGCAGAAACTACAGAGCGACTTCACCAGTGTAGAGTGTGAAAGAGGAAGTACCCTCCCCCCACATTTTTTTTCCTCTTCCTTATAGGAATGATAATGGGCCTGGAATGTACCTCTGCTTCTTGTCTTTGTCCAGTGGATTATAGGTTTGTTTGTTGGGCTGGCCACCCACTTTGTTGTATATATGTTTGTCTATTGTTTGCATTTTTGTATCTTTTCCAGTACATTGAGGTCCCATTTTCATGCCTGTAATAAAGGAAAAGTGGATTTAAGCATAGTTGTAAATAGTTGCTGACGTCAGGACTAATTATACATATTAAAGCACATCTCAGACTTAAACAATTATAAAAAGATTGGTTTATGCAGAAACTTTTTTTTAAATTTATTTATTATAGTATAGGGTTTACAAACCCCCCTTCCCCATATGGTACAAGCACTCTTCAGCATAAGTATAAATATAGGCAAGAGAAAGCTTCATATAATCTTAATAAAGTCTTTTTGGGTTAATATAGCAGGGCTCTTTAAGATTCCCCTGTTACAGGTTCTAGACAGCCATCATTCTGTTTTCATTTTGGCTGGTGAAAGAATGAATTTATTGTGAAGCCTGCTAGTTTCGGCTCCTGTAAGTTCTTTCCCTTAGAAGCGCTTGTGAAAGCGACTGTTTTCCCCTGGTTTCATTGCCGAAGTCCCTCTCATGTTATGATCACCGTAAATTTACTACAATGTTTGAGCGCACATTCCTGAAGGCGTTTTACTTGCTTTCAGACCAAATAGGAAGAGTGCTGCTTTCTGTGAATTAAAACTCTCTTTGCATACCTTTTTGATGTGGAATTTGAGGACTGCATCTCTTTTGTGGACCGCCTGAGAGATGAGGATTTTGCAGCAATGCTGGCTCCTTACTAGAGTCCTGTGTGTTTCTTTCTACTGCAGTAAGCTCTCTAGGAGCTGGCCAGCCTTGGAGCAACTATTTTAATATGCTGGCTTAAAGGGGCAGTGCCTACTTCTGCTGTCCTTGATTCTAAAATCATTCAAAGGAGCTGTTTATCATTTGTTTTATTTGTAATATATTTCTGTATTGAAATAAAGATGTTGTAGTGTTGAAAATAATATAAATGCTTTGTAATTAAAGAACTTTTGAGCCAGAAAAGGCTCAGGGGAGGAGTTGAGTAATCACATGACTTCTGGACAGTATATAAACCCTGTGTTCTCAATCCAATAGAGTTCAGTTGATCTTAAGAGATCAGACCTGAAAGTGCTGTTGTAAGCCTCCTAAGATGCTAGTGCTTGCTAGTTCATGATTTTGTTATATTTGATTTGCTCCTCTTAATTTTGTCGTGTTCAGTTCGCTTTTTATTAATATTTAAATAAATATTTTTTTGAGTTTGCTTCTTCAAAACTGCCTTCTTGGTCCATCATTTCCCACAGCCTGTGACAGATGGTGTCAGAAGTGGGATGCTGTGGTGGATCTGTGCGCAGATTCCAGTGGACCTGAATGCAAGAAGACGAGGCAGTCTGGAGTGGAATGGCTACATGGTCCCGTGTCCAGAAGCTACAACTACCCTTATTGGCTGGTGTGGAACCAGTAGTAAGGAGGAAGACAACTAGAAGAGGAGTGGAAATTGAAGACAAGAAGCCTGTGGAGGGGGCCCAAGCAGCTGACCCTGAGGTGGAAGAACCCCCTGAAGACTTGAGACAATTATTACGCTGGCTTTGTGTCCGCCAGATGGAGATGGAAAGAGAGAATCAAGCAAGATGGGCAGACACATTGAGAGTGATCCAGACTATAGGTACTGCTAGACCCCCTGCTACACCAGGGACAGTACAGAAGGACATTAAATTAGTCAAACTTTCCAGTTCTGATGATATTGAGGCATTTCTAATGACTTTTGAGAGGGTAGCAACTGCTTGCACCTGGCCCAGAGACCAATGGGTCATACGGTTGGCCCCCTATTTAACTGGAAAGGCTCAGTTGGCCTATAGCCACGTCAAAATGGTTCATGTCAATGACTATGACCAGGTAAAACAAGCCATCCTGAAGAGGTACGATATCAGTACTGAGACTTGTAGACAGCGTTTTAGATCCTTTAAGTTTCAGACTGCAGACAATCCTCAAAATGTATATACTCAGTTGAAAGACCTGTGCATGAAATGGTTACAGCCTAATACTCGGACAGTAACCCAGATATTGGAAGTTATTGTACTTGAACAATTTATCAGTATACTTCCACAAGGTGTACAATTGTGGGTGAAGGAGCACCGACCAGAAACAGCAGAAGTGGCTATAAGACTGGCAGATGACTATATTGCAGCAAGGCCTCATACAGCTTGACCTTTAAGAAGTTCCTGGATATCTCAGTCTATGGTAAGATCACCCTCTCATACTCCTATACCCAATGTAGTAGACAGTAATACCACAGGGACTAAATTAAGTACTAGGCCTGTGAAGGGATATAAACCAGATATTGTGTGCCATAAGTGTAATGCCAAAGGGCACATAGCAAGATTTTGCCCTAAAAAGACATTAGAAGATGTGCATCTGGCTCTGGCTAATTGGGGACATTATAGAAGACCAGTAAAGATGGGAGAAAAGGTGGTATCAGGACTTATAGACTCTGGCAGTAAACAGACTTTAGTATATGCCTCAGTACTGGATGCTAGTTTAAAGACAGGAGGGTCTACGACTGGCGTTTTATGTATACATGGGGACGTACATCATTACCCTCTAAAAGAGACAGTTGTACAGGTGGATGGACACAGTCAGAAGATGAAAGTGGGTGTGGTTCCCCATATCTCTGTCCCAGTCATTATTGGACATGATTTTGTGAACTTTGAAGCTTTATTAACAACAAATCTTACTGCTATGACAACTAGAGCACAGACCAAGAGTGAAGAAATATTGGGACAAACATATCCTTTTGAGGAAGATCTTTTTGAAGTTGAGGGTAAAGATAGGAAGACGAAAAGTCAGAAACGAAAGGAAAAACAACTCTGGACTAAAAATAAGAAAACCTTTGATAAACAGGACTCTAAAAACAACTTAGATATATCTGTTAAGATGCATGATTCAGAATTTAAAGAAGCACAAACCAATGATGTGTCACTAACCCCATTTTTTTCACAGGTGGGAAAAATTGATAAGTCTAAGGGTCCTATTTTTAAAATCATAAATGGGTTGTTACATCGAGTCTGCACTAATACACACACTGGGGAAGTGGTGGAGCAGTTAATGGTGCCTCAACCTTTTAGAACACAACTGTTAGAACTAGCCCATGATATACCCATGGCTGGACATTTAGGAAGAGACCGGACATTAAGTCACCTCCTATATAGATTTTATTGGCCGGGTATACATGAGCAGGTCACTGAGTACTGTAAAAGTTGTGAAGCCTGCCAGAAGGTAACCAAAATTGGGTGACAAGATAAGGAACCTTTACTACCCATGCCATTGGTAACAACTCCATTTGAAAGAATAGCAATGGACATAGTGGGTCCTTTGCCCAAAAGCTCGAAGGGTAATAGGTTTACTCTAGTGGTTGTGGACTAAGCTACGAAATACCCTGAGGCTATACCTTTAAGAACTGTCATAGCCCAAAGGATGGCAGATGAATTAGTAAAGATTTTTAGTTGGGTAGGCATACCTAGAGAAATTTTAACAAACTGGGGAGCCAATTTTTGATCAACACTACTCAAACGGCTATACCAGGCTTTAGGAATAGAGGCTCTGTTTACAATACCCTACCATCCGCAAACCGATGGGCTGGTAGAACGCTTTAATCAGACCCTGAAACAGATGTTAAAAAAAATTTGTAGCAGATGAAGGTAAGAAATGGGACACCTATCTTCCCTATCTTATGTTTGCTTATAGAGAGGTCCCTCAAGCATCTACGGGTTTTTCCCCTTTTGAGCTACTATTTGGGCATAATCCAAGGGGGCCTTTAAACATTGTCAAAGAAGAGTGGGAGGACTATAAATATACAAAAGAAACACTTCCCCTGGAATTTTGGCAAAGGTTACGTCAATGCCTAATGTCATATGTTCAGATGCCCATAGTAGTAATTTGCAACAACAAATGAAACAAAAGGCATATTACGACAAAGGTACAGGACGTAAAGAGTTTAATGAAGAAGATAAGGTTTTACTATTGCTACCATCCTCAGAACATAAGCTATTGATGAAATGGCAAGGCCCTTATGTTATTACTCAAAGAACTGGTCCCATGACATATGAAATAGCAATACCAGACAAGAAGGGTAAGAAACGCATAAATCATGTCAATCTATTGAAAGCCTGGGTAGAACGGCCAAACTCTCTGTCCAGTTATGTCCTTCCTCAGTCTAAAAATGAGTTAGACATAGTGTACCAATGGTTAGAAGGTATAGGGAAGGTGACAGATCTGCTGATCAACCCTGAGCTGACGGCAACCCAGAAATCTGACTTAGAGAAGGAGTTGGGTAAATTTAAAGATACGTTTACAAGTACTCCTGAGAGGATTAGAAATGTTAGTCACCACATCAGAGTTACAGAAAATCAACCCATCAGACAAAAGCCTTATAGACTCCCTGAAAGGGTAAGACAGGATGTGATTCAAGAAGTAAAAAGAATGTATCAAATGGGAATCACTGAACCATCTCATAGTGAGTGGTGTTTCCCTGTGGTGGTAGTTGGAAAAAAAGAAGGGGGCATACGTATTTGCCTGGATTTTAGGAAATTAAATGTGGTATCACAGTCTTACAGCTATCCAATGCCACGTATAGATGACATCCTGGATCATCTGGTTAATGCCATGTATTTTAGCACTCTTGATCTGACCAAAGGGTATTGGCAGATCCCATTAGATACTGCTGACAAGGACAAGACTGCATTCAGTACACCTATCGGTCTGTTTCATTTTACAGTCATGCCCTTTGGATTGCAGGGTGCCCCTGCAACTTTCCAGAAGGTAATGGATACCCTGTTAACTCCCCACACAGCTTATAGTGCAGCCTACCTGGACGATGTTATTATCTTTAGTCCTTCCTGGGAAGAACATATAAAACATCTGTCAGCAGTATTATCTACAATCTCCAGGGCTGGCCTTACTATAAACCCACAAAAATGTGCAATAGCCATGCAGGAGACTAGATATTTGGGTTTCCATATTGGTAAAGGATGTATTAAACCAGAGATAAATCAAGTTGCAGCAGTAGCACATAGTCCTACACCCATTACAAAGAAAGATGTAAGATTTTTCTTGGGACTTGCTGGCTACTATCGCAGATTCATCCCTAATTTCTCTATGTTAGCAGGCCCTTTGACAGATGTAATGAAGAAAAGAAACCCTGAGAAGGTTAGATGGACCGAAGAATGAGAAGAGGCATTCCAATCCATTAAAGCCAGATTGTGTTCTTCTCCTGTGCTACGCACTCCTGATTTTTCACAATCATTTATTTTGCAGACTGATGCATCTCAGTATGGAATTGGGGCTGTGTTAACCCAGATTGTGGATGGGGAGGAGCACTATGTAGTCTACATAGGTAGAAAACTTCATGAAAGGGAAACACACTATTCCATCATAGAGAAGGAATGTTTAGCCATTAAGTGGGCCATAGAGGCCCTTCGCTTTTATCTATGGGGTGTGGAGTTTGAATTATGAACTGACCATAAAGTCCATAATCCATTATGTTGGCTACAGGTAATGAAAGACAAAAAGACTCGCATAATGCGATGGTATCTTGCCTTGCAACCCTATAAATTTACCATTAAACATAGAAAAGAAACAGCACATGGTAATGCCAATTTCATGTCAAGATATGGTATGGAGAATAAGAGTACTTGCCATCAGGCTTCGGGGTAAAGTTGTGTCTTAATTCAGGAAACAGTTTTCCTAGTTTTTTGTTGTAAGACTTTTTCTATTTAGGGACCCCGAGGTTGAGCCCTAGGCGAGGGTGGGCTATGGCTCCATCTCTCGTATTGAGAGATCTGATGATGAGTACATTAATAATGCTCTATCAGAACCAAATCTGTAGGTTTGGTTTTGGGTGGGGAGGAATGTGAAAGAGGAAGTACCCCCCCACACATTTTTTTCCTCTTCCTTATAGGAATGATAATGGGCCTGGAATGTACCTCTGCTTCTTGTCATTGTCCAGTGGATTATATGTTTGTTTGTTGGGCTGGCCACCCACTTTGTTGTATATATGTTTGCGTTTTTGTATCTTTTCCAGTACATTGAGGTCCCATTGTCATGCCTGTAATAAAGGAAAAGTGGCTTTAAGCGTAGTTGTAAATAGTTGCTGACGTCAGGACTAATTATACATATTAAAACACATCTCAGACTTAAACAATTATAAAAAGATTGGTTTATGCAGAAACTTTTTTTTTAATTTATTATAGTATAGGGTTTGCAACCCCCCCCCCCCAATATGGTACAAGCACTCTTCAGCATAAGTATAAATATAGGCAAGAGAAAGCTTCATATAATCTTAATAACATCTTTTTGGGTTAATATAGCAGGGCTCTTTAAGATTCCCCTGTTACAGGTTCTAGACAGCCATCATTCCGTTTTCATTTTGGCTGGTGAAAGAATGAATTTATTGTGAAGCCTGTTAGTTTCGGCTCCTGTAAGTTCTTTCACTTAGGAGCGCTTGTGAAAACGACTGTTTTCCCCTGGTTTCATTGCCGAAGTCCCTCTCAGCGTTACGATCACTGGTAAATTTACCCCGAGATCGAGCGCACATTTGTGAAGGCGTCTTACTTGCTTTCAGACCAAATAGGAAGAGTGCTGCTTTCTGTGAATTAAAACTCTCTTTGCATACCTTTTTGATGTGGAATTTGAGGACTACATCTCTTTTGTGGACCGCCTGAGAGATGAGGATTTTGCAGCAATGCTGGCTCCTTACTAGAGTCCTGTGTGTTTCTTTCTACTGCAGTAAGCTGTCTAGGAGCTGGCCAGCCTTGGAGCAACTATTTTAATGTGCTGGCTTAAAGGGGCAGTGCCTACTTCTGCTGTCCTTGATTCTAAAATCATTCAAAGGAGCTGTTTATCATTTGTTTTCTTTGTAATATATTTCTGTATTGAAATAAAGATGTTGTAGTGTTGAATATAATATAAATGCATTGTAATTAAAGAACTTTTGAGCCAGAAAAGGCTCAGGGGAGGAGTTGAGTAATCACATGACTTCTGGACAGTATATAAACCCCGTGTTCTCAATCCAATAGATTTCAGTTGATCTTAAGAGATCAGACCTGAAAGTGCTGTTGTAAGCCTCCTAAGATGCTAGTGCTTGCTAGTTCATGATTTTGTTATATTTGATTTGCTCCTCTTAATTTTGTCGTGTTCAGTTCGCGCTTTATTAATATTTAAATAAATATTTGTTTTGAGTTTGCTTCTTCAAAACTGCCTCCTTGGTCCATCATTTCCCACAGCCTGTGACATAGAGATGTGGTTCAAAAATCATAAATTGATAATGAACTACAAGAAAACAAAAACTATGCTGTTTTCCAGCTCTCTAAACAAACACAAAAACTCCCCACTATCAATGTGCCATAGTGGCGGGGTTTCCCTTGAACTTTTTCAACACCTTAAATACCTCGGTATCACTATTGACAACTCACTCTCCTATACTCTCCACATTGACAACACAGCCAAAGCTATCAAAAAGCACATAGGGCTACTTTATCTTCACAAGCATAGCCTCTCCCCTGAAGCCCTCAGCATAGCTGTTCACAGTTCTGTGGGTTCCCTGGTGGACTACGGGCTGTCTATATATGGTTCTGCCACAGATACTGCTCTCCGGCGCATAAAAACTGCACTCAGCAAAGTATGCTGGCTCACCATAGGTGAGCACCGACTGACTCACACATGTGATCTCTATGCCAGGG
This sequence comes from Neoceratodus forsteri, assembly GCA_016271365.2. Classification (NCBI taxonomy): domain Eukaryota; kingdom Metazoa; phylum Chordata; order Ceratodontiformes; family Ceratodontidae; genus Neoceratodus; species Neoceratodus forsteri. The sequence continues at coordinate 395,883,109 of CM057454.1, read as the reverse complement.
CACACCGGCTCACACTCAATGGCGGACTAAAATATCAATCCTGCCTTCTGGCCAAAAAGATCTGCCCTGGTCAGCTACTGCCAGGGGTCCAACAACTTCTTGTTCCCAGCAATAATCCACGGCATATCCATAACTCCAAACACCAGTCCTTCCTAACTCCAGAATGTCAAACATCTCAAGGACAAAGGTCCTTTGCTTACTGTGCACTGCTGTAGTTCAACTCCCTCCAGGAGAACATTGCATGCCTGCCCACACTGGGTACTTTCAAAACAAACTTAAAGCTCCTTATGATATGCGAATCTTGATGTGCCTGCCATCATTAGCACCACCTTTTCCACCCCGCCATAACTTCCATCCCCTGCCCCCTCAACCCTTCCCTCTCTCCCCAAGTAGGCCCTCCTGCTCCCCCCGCATACCTAGCACCCTCTCCCTCTGCCTCCTGTCTAGTCACTTCCCTCCAATCCCTACTGCTGTACTGATATTATGCTCTCCTTTTGCACATTGCACTTGGGCTCCTCCCCTTCACCCCCCTTTCTTTTTTTTAATTTAGCAGTTAGCAACGCTCCAAACAACCTCTTGTTTGCTGACAACTGACTGGTTTCACCATTGGGCACTGTAAATTGTCTGTTTTCCTGTGACCTGTACTGTGTTTAATATATAATCCTGCTTGTTTACCTTTGTATTTCTGCAATCCTTTGTATAATTTCACTTATCTGTTGTACTGAAATGTCCTGGCGTGGAATCTATGTAAAGAGTTCTGAGCTCAAATAATTTTCTGAGTACTGAAATAAATAAATAAATAAATTATCCAATAGGTAGGGAAATGGGCAGACTGGGTGGGCCAAACTGTCCTTATCTGCCATCAAAGTCTATGTTTCTAAGACCTCATACACTATCACACCCATCATCCTGCATACACTCTGTCAAACTAGTTGAACTATATCACCCAAATAAACAGTATACGTGAGCAGTGAGATCAGTGTATAATTTTTAAAAGCTATTATTGTGATCTGCCGTGCCTTATGGCAGATTACACTGAGCTAGAAAGAAGACAAGAATGGCAACACCCCTCTGTTATTCCAGGTGTAAGTACATTGAGCACAGTGCCATATTGTGGATGGCAATAGGAACCTAAGAGATACTAATCTGTAACATTAAGTGTGTTGCAAGCCCTTACATGGACTGGCTGAATTGCAATTCCTGCCTTTTTTTTAATTTTTTTCTTCAGCTCTGTAGTCCTGAAGATAGCACAGGCTGATGTGTGGGATGTGAATCCTGGATAAAGTCCATGAGACACCTGCTTGCTTGCCTCCCTCCCTCTCTCAGGGCCATGAATGGAGCTCCTTGTTTGAAAGGCAACAGCACGTGTGCTTATAGACACCAGAATAACATTAAATATAATGATTATTCTACTTGTGTGCATTCCTTGCCCAAGTGTTGTGATAAAGTCACTTGCACTTCCTGCTGTATTTTCCTCACAGTCAGAGATACAGCAGCAGCCTATATTTCCCACAATACTTTCGCTCTCTTGTTGCACCAGCTCTCCCCATGCAGCTAGCATACTTTGGGCAGAGTCTGTTCTCCCTGATACTACCTAGCCTGCCACCACATGCCAGCAGCAGCTCTACTCCTCCCTGTCCTTCCCCCAGCAGTCAGCATCTTTCCCGCTGGGCAAATTCTGTGTTGTTGTCCTGGATCCAGATGCCAACCAAGGCTTGGCCCATAGCCTGCAAACCCTTTCGGAGGTGGCATTCCAACATAAACAATGGATCCCTATCAACGTGTTACCCTACACAACCACCTCAGTGCACCTGGAGCAGCAACACCTAACACCTCTTTCAGTGGGTGTCTCAGCCTCCTGGCATCATGCCATCCATTGTGAAAAATCAGCTTCTGCTGGCCTTTATCAATGAGAAATGCCAGAACTTCTGAACCTTGGAAGATGCGCTAAACCTGGGGAGAAAGGCAAAGGCTTAACATTCTTAATAACTTACTCAGGGCTGTCCCCTCACATTTATATTGGCACTGTGAAGGAAAGGCCCCTTAAACTTACAGATCTGTTTTAGTTCAAAACATTTCTTCCTGCATGGTTAGGAAATGCCATGTGGGAACCTGAATACATACTTAGTTTGCTTGTTGCATTACTGTTGGTTCTGGCATTTTGATTCCTGATGTTCCACTGCAAATGCATTAACATGATATGTGGGTTATAAGCATAGACAATGCAAAGGGTGCAGGAGACAGGCAATGCACAATTGAGGAAGCATCATCACAGCTTGCCTAACTAGCATAGATAAGAGATCTCTTACCTGGGATCTGGGGAGCCTGGGATGGGTGTCTTGGAGTGGTGTTCAATTGTAGCTATAAAAAAAGAATATCTACGGGGTCACAAATAAATCATAGTGCTTCAAGAACAAAATGGGACTAATGGGGAAGTTTAAACATAATTATACAATGGCAAGAAAGAATCCGGGACTCTGATTGGTCAGTGTGTGCCTGAAACAGTGATGTTATTACACAATAACATCACTGTATTGTTTTTCCACTAGAGATACTTTCTTTTTACATTATAAAAATTTACTAAAAACATTTTACATTTTTTATTTTATTTTGTATAACATCAAGCCATTGTATAATTGCAATAAGGCACTCCATGGTGTGTGTTATCATGTAATAACGTCACTCCTTGGTGGTGGAAGCACTCTGCTTCACCTCTTGCTTCAACCCACCCCAGGAGTGATGTTATTACATGATAACACACACCTTGGAGTGCCTTATTGCTTAAACAATCCTCATCTAATATATAGGTGGTCTGTGTCCTGTCAGATCACGGTCAATGTCCTCTGAGACTTGTAGAAATAAAGGGAAAAAAAAAGGATTATTATAAGGAATAGAGAAAAGCAACAGTACAGACAGAGTTCCAGAGAAATACAAGAGCTACAGGGAGAACGTAGATATTGCATACACAAGCCTGGTGATCCCTAATTCAAATCCTACCACTGTCACTGGCTCAGGATATGATATTGGGAATGACATATGACCTTCCAACTTTAAAACTGGGTTGAAACTTGGTGTCATCATGAACTGGTAAGGGGACGAGACAGGCTATAGCCTTAAAGTGTAGGCCTTATTTTGATTAAATAATTTTAACAAAATATGCCTTAATTCTGCTGCCCATGGATACCACCTGACCTACAGGGCATGTGTCAATACATGGGCCTTCAAGGGTGGGTGGATGAAAACAACTGATGCCACAGATGCCCCAGCCTCCAGCCCATGGCCAATGAGCAAGGGCATGGCAATGGTCAACACCAGGCACAGTTTTAGTGGAGTCGGCAGCGCACATGACACCAAATATTAATAGCAGTGCAAATGGCTCAGTGTGGAATCAGCAGTGCATGTGGCACAGCAAGTGGTGCACAAAACAGCAAGCTGGTGTCTATGCAAATGGCACTGTGTGGTGATGACAGTGTACATGGAACAGAGTTGGCAGTGCATGTGGCAATGCAGTGATGACAATACATGAGTCATTGTGTGGTGTTGGCAGAGCAAGTGGCACAGCATGGAGTCAGCAGGGCACATGGTACCACACAGAGATGGTGGTGCACGTGACAGTGTAGTGGCAGTAGTGTACCAGTGAGGTGGTGGCAATGTCTGCAGTGCACATGATACAGAGTTGGCAGTACATGTGGAAATGCACTGTGATGGCACTGCACATGGCACTGTGCAGTGGTGGAAGTGTATCTGGAACAGCGAGGTGGTAACTGCACATGACACTGTGATGTGGGGAGTGGATATGGCACAGTGTAGTGCCAGCAGTACTAGCCTTACCAGTTGAGGGTTATAGAGGGAAAATATTTACACTAATTGATCAACTACTGACTGTCAGTTGTTATGACTATTGGTAGGCAATAGTTCATCCCAAAAAGTCAAGGTTTTCCATTATGTATCCTAGCAGCAAAAGGGAACAATGTATGAATATATCTTTTAATATTGTGAGCACTGTGTAAAACCTATTGGGCACTAGAATATTTGTAACCTGGCAGAGTGGACCTCTGGGGAGAGGTGGTAGTTGCAAGCCATTGCTTAGCAACAAGGAGCATGCTGTATCATTGCAAATCAAGGGGGCTGAACACTAAACTGTTGAAGTGCAGAGATTTGAACAATTCTTGCAGCAGTAGGGGGCTGATTCTGTCAGCAATTTAACAGCTGTCCACCACATGAGGTGGTAGTGCTTTTTTAGCATGTTTAGACAGTTCGGCTACTTTTAAAATTACGTCATATGGGCAGGGCTCGTCTTTCACAACCCAGAAGTAAGGGACCTGCCTTCCACTTCACTCACTACTTAATTGGACCCACGATCGAGCGGGGATGTTAGTAGGAGCAAACGGGAATGCTCTGTATGAATAAATCTTTTAATATTGTGAGCACTACGTAAAACCTATTGGGCACTAGAATATTTGTAACCTAGTAGAGTGGACTCTGGGGAGAGGTGGTAGTTGCAAGCCATTGCTTAGCAACAAGGAGCCTGCTGTATCATTGCAAATCAAGGGGGCTGAATGGTAAACTGTTGAAGTGCCCAGATTTGAACAATTCGTGCAGCAGTAGGGGCTGATTCTGTCAGCAATTTAACAGCTGTCCAACGCATGAGGTTGTCGTGCTTTTTTAGCATGTTTAGCCAGTTTGGCTACTTTTAAAATTAAGCCATTTGGGTGGGGCTTATCTCTCATAACCCAGAAGTAAAGGACCTGCTTTCCGCTTCACTCACTAGTTAATCGGACCCACGAGCGAACGCGGCGCCACGCAGGCACGTGTAGTATGCGTTCAGAGACACGTGCATCTGTGTGTGTCCACTGAGGATGCAAGGAAGCAGGGCCTGACTATACATACCCCTATAGCAAGTTTTCTAACAGGCACACTAACTGAATACTGTGAGAGGAATCACCTGTAGAGCTGGAGTTTATGCTTGCACTTGAAATAGAAGGAGGGGTAAGATCCAAAAAACAAACATATAAATTCAAGAAGTTCACAATGGTTCAAATAAAAGGGAAAGTTAAAAAACTGCATAAGCAATGTGTGGAGTGTAATATGTACACTGAGGGGTCCAAATGAAAGGATTTTCACTGTGATAAATGTGTACTATTGGAGACATTAAAAGAAGAAATTAGCCAGTTACATAAAAGAGTAGAGGTCCATAAAGAGATAGATAAGCTTGAAATGTTCATTGATACAATGGTAGAAAACATTACTACACAAGAAATTGATAATAAAATGAGCACTCCAATAAATCTGGGTCAGGGAAACAAATCCATGATAAATGATGGTGACTTGACAAAATTGGAATTAGTTAAAAAGGGACATAAAAGGACAGCTGGACTAGACATTGAAAATAAACAAGATTCATTGAGGTCCCAAAATATGTTTGAAATCCTACCGGAAGACGAACAAAACAATGGAACCTTAACTACACAAAAACAGGGTGTCTTATTAAAAGAGCAACAAAATATATTGAACATTATCCCCCCAACACAGAAAGAGACAGGAGGTGTACTCCCAGGTCAGGAGTCCGAATGCATTGGATCTGATAGCCAGAAGAGTATGAAAGCTAGGCAGGATGATAAAAGTACTCAACCATCTGCTAAGCAGTTACATAAAGATATCCTTATTATAGGTGATTCTATCACCAGAGGAACAGATACTATAGTATGCAATGGAAGGAAACAAAACCCACAGTGGTTAGCACACTCCCTGGAGTTAGATTATTAGACATAGATGGACGATTAAATGGCCTAATGGAAGGGACCCAGAACCCACTAGTCATCCTACGTGCAGGAATTAATGACATTAGATCAAATAAACTAGAAACCATTCAAAACAACTACAAACATTTATCCCAAAGGACAGCAGGGGAGAGGTTCCCTGTCATATAACTAACAAACATCATAAGGAAATAAGCTTAAATAAAACACAATGAAATGCAGTACTGCTGAATTCTAGGAGTCTGACGAATAAACTAGATGAATTTAAATACCTCCTAGGCTATAGGAATATTGAATTAGCAGTAGTCACCGAAACCTGGTGGGGTGACAATGGTATATTTGGGAAAAATATTGTGGGATATAACTTGCATTCCAAATCTTGGTTACACAGAAGGGGTGGAGGTACAGCTGTTTATATAAAGGACACAATAGATAGCAAAGAACTCCTACTAGAACAAAACAACATAGAGATGCTATGGATCAAGTTATTACCACCGAGATCTGCTAAAATAAAGCTAGGAATAATCTATGTACCTCCCTCTGTTACATTAGAAGCTGACAACACAATACTTGAATACATAATTAATTTGAACCCAGCAGAAAACAACATTGTACTGGGAGATTTTAACTTACCAGGGATTAATTGGGTGAACCTGCAACGAAGTACTAGAGCAGAATTAAATTATATTGAAGTTATGGGCCATGCCGGGTTAGAACAGAAGGTGTTGAAAGAGAAAAGAGGGCCCAATATTCTTGATCTCATTCTAACAAAAATGGGAGATAGGGTGGGTAATGTGGAGGTAATAAGTCCACTGGGAAATAATGATCATTGCTCAGTGTTTTTCCATATTAAGGAAGGCCCTAATATTAGTAATGTTATGGGGGATACATGTACATTAAATTTTAGAAAAGCTGACTTTGGGGCATTGAAAGCAAGTATGGAAAACTGGGACTGGGAGACTGAATTAAGTGGCACAACTGTAGAAAAAACTTGGGGGATATTATTAATTATACCATGGACATAAATATAAACACAAAATCTTGTACTCCAATTGGCTGGCTGGCACCTTCTCTGCCATAGTAAATCCTATGATATACTTGCAGCAAAAGTGCCCAGCCAACTCATCTAAAATCCATCCGAACTCTGGGGTTGGCAACGAAAATCACCATCTTGAGCAGAATTTTTTAAAAAGAGTGCAGCCAGAACAAAATGTTGCGCCCCCACAAATTCGTAACTTACCCTACTTCATTCCTCATTTCCTTTTTCCCATAATCGTCACCCTCCTGTCCCAGGACTGCCTAAGATGGGGCACCAGGAGGACACAAACATCACTGCCTCGTACTTTTAAATCTCCCGCCATTGCCGCTCATCATCCTCTGTCCTCGGATCCTCTCCAGTGTTCTGGAACCGAAGAAAAGAGCAACAAACCCCAGATAAATCAACTTAGCCCCAAAACATAATTAAAAAATACAAAACGCCGCCAGTTCAAACTACTGTACTGTCCTCGCGCACCACAAAACTGCACCTGGAAGTAAACATACAGATGGACCACAGCCTGTGAACACTCACACCGCACGCCACTCTGCCACCACTAAAACAGAATGGAGACCATTGTCTTTGTTTTTCTGATTAAAAAATTAAAATAATAACCCTGTAGACTGCTCAAAATAAAACTATAGACTACCATAATCCTCTGTACCAAGACAGAGCAGCAAAGATTTCCCTACGTCTTTATTACAATGCTGCTTACCGAATCAAACCAGGACCTCCGAGAGAGACACAGCTACACACAATAGTGCAATAACGTGTATGGTAAACACTTTCTCTTTTTTTACTTTTGTCCAGAGCTGGGGAAAAGGGGGAAGGAGGACTGCCATCTATTAAAATATTCTACCTAGCAACAGGGAACTAGTTAACACACAGTGAAAGAAAATTACAGGAAAAATCAACAAAAAAAAAACATTTTCAAGTAAAATCACTTTAATCTTAAATTCTTTAAAAAACAGGTCCATGGTATAATCGCAATAAGCCACTCTGGGGTGTGGGTTATCAGGGGATTTACCACGGCTGGCGAGGATTTACCCACTTGGCTGCACCTCATGGGCAAACCACTCCAGCCGTGGTAAATCCCCCGATAACCCATATCCCCTTGTGGCTTATTGCTTAAATAAAATATCAACTGAAGTCACTAATTATGTACCAACTAGAATGAAATATTTCAAAAAAAGGACAGTTACAGGGTGGTTCAATTTAAGACCTAGTAAAATGGTAAATAAAAAAAAAAGGTTGTTTAAGATAGTCTGGAAATCTAAGGACACCCAGGGTATGGTAGTATACAGGGAGATGGCCCGGGTTTTAAAAAGAAATATTAAAAAAAGCGAAAGCAGACTATGAACTAACATTAGCAAAAGAGGTAAAAGATAATAAGAAACTGTTCTTTGCACATATAAATAAAAATAAACAAGGCCATAATAGTATCGGACCTTATGTAAATACTGAGGGTAAATCCACCACCATTAAGGAAACAGCTGACATACAGAACAACTATTTCTGCTCAATATTCAATTCTTCTAATTCTGCCAAACCTAATATCATGGCCTATAATACTAAATCAAAGCCTGGAAAAATAATAATTGACCAAAAAGATGTTAGAGACAGGCTCCAGAAAATTAATATAAATAAATCTCTAGGACCAGACAAAGTACACCCCAGAATTTTGAGGGAACTAGCTGACCAGCTGGCACCCCCACTTACTTACATCTTTCAGTTGTCTTTAGATAAGGGGGAAGTAGCACAGGACTGGAGGGAGGCCCTGGTGGTGCATATATTAAAGAAGGGACCAAGGACTAACGCAGAGAACTTCAGACTGATTAGTCTGACTTCTATTTTGGTTAAGATTCTGAAGGGTATATTAAAGGATCTTATTCTAGCACACCTTGAGACGAGTAAACTTTTAGATCCCACACAGCATGGGTTCACCAAAACAAAATCTTGCCAGACTAATATGTTGGTGTTTCAGGAAAAAACAAGTAAGGCCTTAGACCAGGGGAATGCATAGAATATAGCCTATTTGGACTTCTCTAAGGCCTTTGACAAATTACTGCAAGATGAACTTATACGAGTTCTTGAACAATGTAATCTGGACTTAAACATCATAAATTGGGTAAAGGCTTGGCTGAGCAACAGAAGACAGTGGGTGACTGTGAATGGAGTCCTTTCAAAGTGGGCAGGGGTGACAAGCAGAGTGCCACAGGGCTCCATGTTGGGACCATGTCTCTTTAATATCTATGTCACCTCACTAAACTTCTTTCATCCTAATATCTGGATCATAAAATTTGCAGATGACTGAAGAATCGGGCAATAGCAAACACAGTTAAAGATGGAGAAGTCCTGCAAATAGCTATAAGTGAAATCTATGTATTGACAGTTAAATATAAATTAAAACTAAATATTGATAAGTGTTCCATTATGCATTTGGGCAGAGAAAGTTTAAATATAATATATACCATGGGCAACAAGGACCTACCAGTCACTTCTGAGGAAAGAGATTTTGGGATAACAGTTACATCTGACCTTCAGTTTAGTACACACTGACAGAGTAGCAAGAAAGGCAAATCAAAATATAAACTGTATTCTGAGTAACATCAGCAGTAGAGATAGGGAAGTGATAATCCCTTTATATTGTTCACTGGTTAGGCCCCATTTAGAATATGGGGCCCAGCAGTGGTCACCCTATAAAAAGGAGAATATTATTAAATTAGAAAAAATTCAAAAAAGAGCTACAAAAACAGTCACTGGATGTAGAACACTCACTTATACAGATAGACTGGAAACCCTGTATTTATTTACCCTTCAGTATAGAAGGACAAGGGGGATATGTGCATGGTATATAAAACACTTCAAGATGCTACCTTAGCAGCTAGTTTTGGTCTGGTGTTTAAATAAAAAGAAAAACACCAAACTAGAGGCCATTCTCTACAACTATCAATGGGAAAATGGAACTTACTTAAAAGAAAGTTCTGGTTTAGCCAAAGGGTGGTTCACTTGTGGAACAATATTACCCACTGAGGTGGTTACTAGTAATGCAATCACACTTTTTAAACTACAGCTTGATACTTCTAACTCAAACAAATACAAAATGAAGTAAACTGTATACTGGCAAACACATCAAGGATGAAAGTCCAATTTAAGCTTGTGTAATCTATGCAATCTATGAAAATTCTGGTATATATCCTAGCAATTCCAGTCTGTCCACCACTTTCACCATCCAGTACTCGGTTCAGCACCCCCTGCCCAACAGCCAACCACCCTCTTCTGTGCTAGATCACCCTACCAGGCACCAGACTATCCTCCATGCAGCTGGACAACCCTTTTAGCCCTAGCCTCTCCCATGATGAGCAACCTCACTGGAGCTAGAACACCACACAGCCTCCAGACCAGCCTCTTCCCCAGCTGACCACCCTTCCTGCATCTGGACAAGCCTCCAACTACATGCCATACAACCTCCATGCAGCTGAAGCACACCCCCTAAGCCTTCACACCAACAGACCACATCTCTGCAGTTGTACCCCCCATGCACCTGGACCAGCACACCCCCAGCCAGCCACTCTGTTTACAGCTGGACTCACCAAAAGACCCATACCAGCCTCACCATACAACCACCTACCCTGCAGCTTGACCTCACTACCATCCCCAAACTAGCCCCCCCACACCAGCCACCCTCCCTGCTGCTGGCTCACCCTTTCATGCCCTGGACTAACCTTCCCCAGCAGACAACTCTCCCTACAGCTGGACCCCCTGTATTTGTTCCCACTCATAGAACTGCCCCCCAAGTTATGCACACTCCCTGGAGCTGGACACCCAAATAACCACCCTTCCCAGGAGCTGGTCCCACCCTCCCTCCAGAGCAGAACCTTCCCTAGACCAGTACCTCCCTGCAACTAGACCCCCCCCTCAGGTCACCCTTCTGAAAACATGAACCCCATTCTTCTCAATGTAGTATAAACAAAATGTGAAACACTAACATACAAAATATAAATTCATGAGCACCTTTAAAATAAACAGCAACATGGAATCGTAGACTCAGTCAAAAGTCATGCTTTTCAGAAACAGGAAAATTACTTAAGAAACTCTTCCACAATACACAAAAGAGTGATCTTCATAATCCACAGTCTTCAGCAAAAGAAAAAAAAGTACACTGATCCCAGCATTACAATTTCATTTAATGCAATTAATTTACATATGCTAAAGATGTAATTAAATACAATATAAGAATGCAAAAAAGCACAGCTTTCCCATGCAGCCCACCCTACCTTGAATCAGTTTATGAACAAACAAGATCCAAGGAAATTAAATTCCTCCAAAAGTATATAAGGAGATATTTTCTTAAACTACACTCAGCAGTTTTAGTAACATAAAACAAACACAAGGATCCCATCATTACTATTTAATATAATGGATTAACACATGCAAATGTTATAATCAAATAAAATATTTAATGCAAAAAGCAGCTCCCTCACACAAACATATGAACATATGAAAATGCCAGCAGAAGTAGACCTCACAGTCTGTCGAGTCTGCTCGATTGTGCAACTAGCCCTTCATCTCGCAGCTGCCCCTCCCACTCCTCCCCTCCTTAGATTTACCCTCACCCTGTCCCATCCCCTCTTCAAACTGCATACCATCTTATAGGCCACCACCTCCTGTGGTAGAGTGTTCCACTTTCCCACCACCCTTTCCATGAAGAACTGTCTCCTTACCTCCGTCCTGAATCTTCCCCTCTCCAGTCTGATACTGTGTTCTCTTGTGACCCTTCCTCTTCTTAATTGGAAGATCCCCTCTGTTTGAATCTTGTTTACACTCAGATATCTGCAATACATAAATCTCCCTTTATCATTCTGCAGGTTGCTCCAGATTTTATCAGATAAAAAAAAAACTGTTAAGTCTTTTCTCTGTAAATATAGATAAATAGGCTACCGAATGAATATACACACAGAAAATGCATTCTGGACTTTCTCATTCATGCAGTCTTCCTGCTGCTAAGTAACCCCCCCTCCATGAAACTACAATTTTAAATGCAACTAAATCAGTAAAAATACCACACATAATAGATAAACTAGAGACACAATGCACACTAGACATTTTAAGGAGTGATTTAATTGAAAAAAAAAACTGTATTTTAAAACATTTTCCAAGGGTTTTAGCCACAGGAGTTTAGAGCAGAGAAAATGTCTTCACAGCAAAATATTCAGTCAAAACTACACAGCATTTCAATTAAAACCTGAGTAATGATTCCGTTTACTGTATTTTACATTTCAGGGAGTTAAAAATGATGCACTTTTCTATTTAAACATAAGCACTTACCTCATACATGAAAATCTTAACTGCAGACAACAACAGCTTAATATTCCAAATGCAGGCTAACAGTCACTCTGAGCAGGAACAGGAATTGGTTGTGGGAAATGTAGTTCACTGACTGAGTAGAGTTCTGGAAAATGTAGTTCTGTAGACTTTTAAAGGGACACGGTCAACCTTTTTTTTTGCATCATATTATTTCTAGGTAAATAAACGCAATTTATGATTGCTTCCCTTTTGTAAAATTTATTGGTGTTGCTGGTTGTTCTCTCTGTATCCTTGCTTAGTAGAACTGAAATGTGTGGTAATGTACCCATACTTGCTTGGCTAATTCAAATCCTTGAACTGTAATCTTCATTAATGATTCAGTATTATTAAAAAATTGTATTTTGAAGAGCACTGCAGTTCTATTTCAAAGCCTCATTTAGTAATAATTTACTCTTAAACAAGTAGTCTGCTAAATACTTCTAAGAATTTATTATTCTTAGAGGTTATTTTTTTTTAATGATTAAAGATGATCAAAAATGACAAAAAATAGTCTTCAAAGAGTAATTAATTACTGCTTTAATACTAAATTTAGTATTCAACTTCAGTGAGCTGGAAGAGAGAAGGGAAATGACTCCCAGGAGGACGAGTTGCAATTAAAAGGGAAACAGCCTGAGCCTATGGAATTAAAAGGGCAACTTCCCATTGAAACCAAATTAGTTAGGAAACAGGGACAACAACCAAGAGGAAGAATTAAAGTATCTGAAACCCCATCCCCTATTAATTCCAGAAAATAAATCAGCTAGGTAAGGACAAATCCTTGATTCTTGGAAATGCAGAATCTCATTTCTCCTATCTACTGTAAATTAATCTCACCCCACTACTGATGATAAGGAGCACATATGGGGGATGGACACATCCTGCCCTTTCCAAAATAATAATGGTCAATGGGACATAGAAGTTAATATCCCAAAGATGGGGTCCCAAGAAAACCCCAGTATCCCCAGTGAGGTGCTCAGGTGCTCCTGATAATTCAGGAGCAAGGAAGGAGTAAACAAACTTGCTGGCAGTAGCCCCACAGAAATAAACTGCAGCTTGCAGTTTAAAATATTTTTTTTTTATTTTCTCGGTGTGCTTAGCAAATTGGGATGAACCTGTGCTAGCTAGAAAGTCCACCTCATGCTGGGCAGCTGGTTGCCACCTGGCTTACTAGGGATTTGGCATCCCAAATGTAGGAAGGGCTTTGGCATGTGTGGTCAGTCACAACCATTCCTTTTTGAAAAGAGTGCAGACTGAGGAGAGAACAAGCAGCAGCAGAAGAGGAGCCAGTGACCTGTAGGGGGTACTTACCTCAGACTTGGGGGGGTCCTCGCTGCATCCTGGCCAGTCCTGTGAAGACATCCAGTCCCTGTTCCATTGGTGCTGTGACCTGTAGTGTCAGGGATCAAGACAGCAAGCTGAAGCATTAGCAGTCAGCTGGCCACAGTGCAGGCTTTGCTTAGTCCTATTTGTTATTTTATTTAGTTAAAAAGAAAAAAGTATCCAGTCCCTCAGCGGTGGTGCATCAGGCCAGCACAGTGTCAGAGCAAAGAACCAGCAAGGCCTAGAAGGAAGACTACTGATCATCTGCCTGCAGTCAAATCCTACCTTCTCCACCCTCCCTTCTCTCTCTGTAACTTCTTCCCATGCTGGGGCAGCGAGATAGCACCATTGGACAGGTGATTTCTGCCAGAACTAATTACTAAAAAACAAATATGTTTAATCATGCCAGACAGTGCAACAAGGGATGGCCATAGCTGTTTGTGGGGCTAGGGAAAGGCCACAGAGAAAAGGATCACCTGAGGGCAGATTTATTTAAATTTATTTAAATCACGCTTCAGTGGAGAAAAATTGGCAGGGGAGGAACTATGTAAAGTAGGTATCTCCCGGAGGCAGAACAAAAGGGGAAGCAGGCCCTGTATTCAAAAGTAAAGGCTCCAGTGAAGGAGCAGGGCAGAGAACAGCCCCATTTTCAGATATGTTAACCTAGGTGGGCTACTGAACTAGGGCTAGCTAGCTCAAACATTTCATTTATTTATAAATAAGCATCTGGTGGGCCACTTGGGGTAAAGCAAGCCCCAGCTGTAAAAGAGATAGCACCCCAGGGTGGAAAACGGTGGCTAGTAGCCAGATGGTCACCAGTAGCCAAATCCAGGGCTAGTGTTTTAAACTGCAAATTTTGCTAATTTAAGTACACTAGAGCAGTGACTCCAGCCAAAACAAAGAGGAAGGGAGTAGGAAAGCCAGTCAGCCACCCTAGCAGTATAGTTGCCAGTGCCCTATCCTAAATCTAATAACCTGTTAAGTATATAACTGACCCATAGCCCCCTTAGCCAGGGAGTGACAGTTAGCATGGGATCCCTAGCATATAGGCTGGCTAGACTGCCCTTAGCCAATACCCAGAAGTGGTGATTTAACATCCACTTTCTATAATAGCTGCACTAGGACAGGCAATAAATACATGGAAAACCTGGCTAAAGCTGGATTTGTCTAGCTACACGGGAACTCTGAGGAATATCCTTCCTCCCATGAGCAGCTGCTTTGGGTTCTCTCTCCCCATTTCCTCATCAGGTTGTTGTTTGCATAGTTTAACTATAGTTCCCCCTTTCACTGCCAGACTGTGCAGCTCAGAAAATGACATTGCCCTCAGTGGCTCTCAGCTCCTTCCCTGTTAAAGGTCTGTCATTAGAGCTGGCTATTTTGTTTTTTAGTGGTGCCTTATTCCTTGTCTTACTCTGGATGGTGTTCTGTCTGTGATTTTTTTCTCCTGTTTTGTATAAAAATTGTAAGTATATAGAGCACATCCTCATGGTGAAATTAACTAATTTCAACAACAATAATACTTGTTGCTAATTGCAAGACAGCATTTATCCACTGAGTACATCACCAGAAATACCCAGATCTCTGTTAGTAAACCCCCAAAAAAGCAATTTGAACATTTACAAAGAATTTAAATTATGAACAAATATTAACTGTAATGTGGAAGCATAATAAATGTGTGTGAACCAACACTTTGAAGGTGTTTTTTTAAACATAGTCTCTAAGATTTCTAAGAAAGAGCAGTGGTAAAAAAGTGTAACAAAAATGCTAAAGTGTTGGCTGTACTACTCCAGTGTGCATTAAAAATTAATGAAGGAAATGCAGTGGTGAAGTGTGCATGAAAACTTGTAAATTATTTGCAGCACTATTACAGTGTGCATCTAAACCTAAGAAAGATAATGCAGTGGTAAAGGAGTGTAACAAAAAGTCAATGGAGTGGATTTACAGTGCAGTGAATAAAAGCAGTGGTATATCAGTGTGGACTGTAATAACACTGAAATGAGACTCAAAACTGCAGTGTGCACTCTATTTCCCTCTGGGAAGTGAAGGTATTCAGGAAACACTACCAGCAAACCGATTGCATCCTATTGATTATGACGACACCTGCAAATACAAAAACATTCTGAGAAAGAATGGTTATCAGTTAGCAAACAGTGCTTCTCACCCCCCAAAAACACTTCCCTTTCCCTACTATGCAGCATTCAAAATGGAAAGCATCATAGCCAACACATCCCTCCAGCAGAAGCAGTGACTCTCTATAAGAATTCCCTGCAAGAAAACAGCAACACGGGATGTTTACAAACACAATGAGTTGAAATTTCTCTCTCAATCCCACAGAACATGACCCCTCCCCCCAAAATAAATAATACTTACCATTGGTAGTATGAGTACAGCCACACCGGGCAACATCTATCTGTCACCACTCCAGCCACACACAGCAGCAGCACCAAAACTTATCCTTCAAACTGTGGTCATCTGTGGGCATCAGCACACTTTACCATGGCAAGATAGAGAACCTGTCATTCTTGGTCACTGTTTTCCCCACTTTTGTCAACATCAGCAGCAGCAGAATCACCAGTACTTAGCAACAGCAGCAGTTCAACTTCTCATTGAAACTTCTTATTACTAGGCATCCTGAGAATTTCTCACCATGAGATTATGAATTTTTCTTCTCATCCACTTTTGTCCTGAATTCTCAACAGCAGCACCAGCATGAAGCATCTTCTTGAGGGGGTCATGTGGTGCAGCTGAGCTGAGAGCAGCAAGGCTTCTGCAGCTCCATTCCTTCATTGGTATTAGTGCTATTTTTACCCTTTCATTGAGGTGGCTTAGTGGTTTGGTACCTCTCTCTTGAATATAAACATGGAAGGGAAGCAAGAGTGTGACAAAACAGGATCTCTAGCAAAAAAGGGGTATAAATGATCTGCCTCCCCTCCACCACCAGAGGATAGCCAAGCACCAGGGCCTGATACACAGATTGAGTGTAAATCCGATGCCAGTATGATTGCTTGGGAACTTGGTGAAATGAAAGCCTTTATGAGTGGAATTCAAACAGACATAAATAATTTTAGTTACCTTGACCGAAGTTAGTGTCTGTGGAAGCCTTGGGCCACTGGGTCAAGCATGTGGAGTCCCGGATTAGCAATTTGGAGGATTGGGCCTGGCTGGCAGAGGGACTGATGGAACAGGAGGTTTGGGCATCATGGGATGAGCTGAACAGCCAGGAAACAAGGGATCAAAGGTGTAATGTGTGGCTATTTGGGCATACAGAGAAAGTAGAAGGGGGAGATATGCTTCACTTAATACAGAAGCAGCTTCCAATCTGGCTTCAATGGAAATGAGGACTCTAGTTGAAACTGAATGAGCCCACAGAGTACTGACTGGTCCCCCTGCAATGGATCCATCTGCACGTCCCCAGCCAGTCATTTTTAAACTACTGAGATACACCGACTGGGTGTGGATTTTGAAGGATGCTAAGACTGTCAATGACATTCAGTGGTAAGGGTATGGCCTGTATTTTTGGCCGGACTACCCTAAACAAGTTTTAGAATGCTGCAAGGCTTTTGATCGGATTCAAGACATGGCTCAGGATCAAGGACTTAAGTGCTTTCTCAAGCCTACAGCTACTTTACATATTTTCTTGTCAGTCCGGGTTAACTCTTTCATGCTGGTTTTTGTTGGATTTGTCATGGCAGCCAATGGGAGAATGGAATCAGGGTAACTGGGCATTACAGTCTCCAAATCCCCAGCGTACCCCATCGGCTAGAAACTCACCACCTAAAATGGGTCAGAGCACAGCTCAGGACACTTCTTCCTGCCCATCCAGGCAAGAGGAGGAGGATACAATGGATTGAGGTAACCATGCACCTAGTGGTATGAAACATCTCTCTTCTCTTCTCTTCTCTTCTCTTCTCTTCTCTTCTCTTCTCTTCTCTTCTCTTCTGATTTATGAAACAGCTACTAGGTTAAAGGGCTTGCTTAACTCAATCAAACATCGGGGTATTAACAATGTGCAGTTCTTTAGGAGGATAGGGCAGCAGGGGAAACGTCCTCCTTTTTCCTACTGTATGTTTATAATTATTTATAGGGTTGGCTATGGTATGAAGGAATTTAACACTAATTTTGGCAATAAGAATATGGGATCCCTGGGAATGTTGATGGATATGACTCTGTGAGTGTGGAGGGGATTATTTTATTTTATTATTCTATTTTATTTTATTTTATTAATTTATCTCCTCGACTCTCTTAGCCTGTGATTCAAGATTCTTCCTGCAGGTTTCTCCCTTGGTGTCCCTGTGTCCTTTGTTTTAAACTGAGAGTTGCAATTCTGCTTCTTTTTTTTTTCTTTTCAAGGAAGGGTGAGAAAATAGTACAGGGCATTTATTTCTTGTAGCTCCACTATTTCAATGTACAAATGTGGTAGAACTCATAGAAACATAGATTTTGACGGCAGATAAGGACCGCTTGGCCCACCCAGTCTGCCCATTTCCCTACCTATTGGATAAGCTGCAGATCCTAGTTAACCAGCAGCCTACTTCTTCCTACCCCCACCCCCTAGAATTGCCTTATGACTGTCCCATGCATGCTTGAATTCCACCACTGTTGTTGACTCCACAACCTCCTCTGGAAGGCCATTCCATGCATCCACAACCCTCTCTGTGAAAAAATACTTCCTTAAATTACCTCTGAGCGCCCCCTTCTATCTTCAAATTGTGCCCCCTTGTTCTTGCACACCTCTTTTTTTGAAAGATGCTACCCTCTTGGACTTTGTTGATTCCCTTGAGATACTTGAAAGTTTCTATCATGTCCCCCCTCTCTCTCCTTTCCTCGAGGCTATACATATTAAGCTCCTTAAGTCTCTCTTCATATGTCTTCCGTGCAGACCCTGCACCATTTTAGTGCCCTCCTCTGGACAGCCTCCATCCTGTCTATATCCTTGCGAGATTGGGTCTCAGAACTGCACGCAGTACTCAGATGGGGTCTCACCAACTGTCTGTACAGAGGGATAATAACTTCCTGTTTTCTGCTGGTGATGCCTCTCCCTATGCATCCCAGTATCCCCCCAGCCCTCCTTGCTGCCCTCTCACATTGTTTGCCCACCTTTAGGCCATCTGATATGACTACCCCCAGGTCCCTTTCCATTTTTGTTGTTGTTAGTATCTCACCCCCATTGTGTACTCTTCCCCTGGGTTTTTGTTTCCCAGGTGCATTACCTTGCACTTCTTAGCATTGAATCTAAGCTGCCATACATTTGACCATTCCTCTAACCTTGCCAAGTCCCTTCTCATCCTTTCCACCCCACCTTGTGCATCAACTCTGTTGCAGATCTTTGTGTCATCTGCAAAGAGACATACTTTTCCTTCCAGTCCCTCTGCAATATCGCTTATAAAGACATTGAAGAGGACCGGTCCTAATACTGAACCCTGTGGTACTCCACTAGTAACCCCCCTTTCTTCAGAGTGGACTCCATTTACTATTATTCTCTGTGTCCTATTCTCCAGCCAATTCTTTACCCAGGCTGTCATCTTGGGACCCACTCCCAGGCTGGCTAACTTGTATATTAATCTTTTGTGTGGGACTGTGTCAAATGCCTTTATAAAGTCTAGGTAGACCATGTCACAGCCCCTCCCTGATCCTACTACTTTGGTCACCCAGTCAAAGAAATCTATCAGATGTGTCTGGCATGACCTTCCGCTGTGAATCCATGCTGCCTTGGGTCCTGAGCCCTCTGGCCTCTAGATACTCAACAATTCTTTCCTTCAGAAGTGATTCCATCATTTTCCCTACCACTGAGGTTAAACTAACAGGTCTGTAGTTTTCTGCTTCTGCCTTGCTCCACTTTTGTGAAGGGAATCACATCTGCCCTCCTCCAGTCCTCGGGTACCACCCATCCTCCCATGATTTGTTAAAGAGGGTAGTCAGTGGTGTCCACTAGTTCTACCCTTAGTTCTTTTAGAATTCTGGGATGAATCCCATCAGGCCCCATTGCTTTGTCCACCTTCAGTTTTAAGAGTTCTTTCAGAACCCTTTCTTCTGTAAATGGGCTGGTATCAACTTCTGTATCCAGAGTGTTTCTACTGTTTGTTTTAGGTAACTCCCCTCTTCCTTTGTAAATACTGAGCAAAAATATTTGTTTAGTATCTCTGCCTTTTCACAGTCACCCTCTGCCCCCCTCCTCCCTTTATTAAGCCTCACTATCCCTCCTTGGTCTTCCTTCACTCCTGATGTACCTATAAAGGTTTTATCCCCCTTCTTAACAGAGTTGGCTATCTTTTCCTCGGTTTGGGCCTTTGCTGTTCTGACTGCCTTCCCAGCTTCCTTTTGCTTTAACTGATACAGTTCCCTGTCCTGCTCCTTCTGTGATTCCTTGTACTTCCTGAATGCTTTCTTTTTCTCTTGAACCTTCACTGCCACTTCCTTTGAGAACCATAGTGGTTTCTTACATCGTTTTGTTTTGTTAATTTGCTTCACACAAAGGCTTGTTACCTCTGTGATGGCAGTTTTTATTATTCCCCATTGTTCTTCCACCCCTTCTTCCTGCCCATTTGCTAGTGCATTCCTTAGGCACTCACCCATTTTGCAAAGTCAGCCCTCCTAAAGTCCAGTACTTTTGCCTTTGTATGGCTTGACTCTATTGCTTGTGTTTATTGTGAACCATACTGTTCGATGGTCGCTAGTTCTCAGATGGCTACCCACTTCTACATCTGTGATCCTCTCTTCATCTCCATTTGAGAGAACCAGGTCTAAGATTGCTCCCTCTCGAGTGGGCTCCAATACTAGTTGTCTAAAGCATGCCCCTTGTAGGGCATCTAGAATAACCCCACTCTTTGAAGCAGTGTTCCCATTAAGGCTGCAGATCTGGGGGTGCACTGCACCCTCTCCAGAAATTTTCAGGGGTACAAAATAAATTATAATGGTTCATTCTACCATTTGTACAACATTTTTGTGGGGTACATATACTTCAGATAGAATTATGGGGGTACAGTGTACCCCCTTCACACAAAAATGTACTTGAATTTCATAAATTGTACTTGAATCAAGTACAGATGGGGGTAAATGGGAACACTGCTTTGAAGTGGCTGCTGCAACTGCATTCCAGTTAACATCTGGCATATTCAGATCACCCATCAGCAATATCTCCCCTTTTTATGCCATTCTAAGTATTCTTTCTATCATTTCCATGTCCATTTCCTCCTCCTGAGAAGGGGGTCTGTATACAACCCCTGTGCGGATTGTGGTGCCATTGCCGGTCTCCAAATTTACCCACAGTGCTTCTTCTCCTCCCTGTTTTCCCTTTTGTTCTGTTGCCTTGATTCCTTCCCTTATGTAAAGAGCTAGTCCTCCTCCTCTTTTACCCTCCCTGTTCCTCCTGTAGATAGTGTATCCTGGTATGTTTATGTCCCAGTCATGGTTTTGTGTGTACCATGTTTCTGTGACTGCCACGATATCCAGATGTTCCTCCTCCATCAAGGCCACTAATTCAGGAAGCTTGTTACTCAGACTGCGGGCATTGGTACTCATTGCTCTCCATTTTTTGATGGCTTTACCTTCTTTTGCGGCATCCCCCACTGACCTGTCTACCTTGGTCTTTTTCTCATTTAGTACCCTGTTTTGTAGGGAAAGGCTGGGATTTTCCTGCTGTTTATCAGTGCCTCCCCCTTTGACTAGTTTAAAAGCTTGCCAATGAAGCATTTAAACCGATTGCTCAAAAGACTTGTTCCCTTCCTGGACAGATGCAGACCATCCTGCCAGTATAGGCTGGTGTCCCTCCAGGTGGAACCCCAGTCCCCAATGAAGCCAACCCCCTGTGCCCCACACCATTTTTTCAACCATTCATTAAACTGCATGGTGCAAAGTACCCTCGCCTCACTCATGCCATTGACAGGCAGCACCTCAGAGAATGAGATTGTGTGTGCTACTTGTCTTAGGCCCCTCCCCCATTCTACAAAGTCCTTCTGTACTGCTCTAATCTCATGATTAGCCAAGTCATTTGTCCCTAGGTGGACAATGACGTCCAGCTCGAATTCCTTGCAGCTGTTCTCGTGATCTGAGGATGCTTCCTGTCTCTCAAACCATAGCACCAGGCAGGCACCGCTCAGTTTTCCCTGCTCCCCCAGTTCTATCCCCCTAATAATTGAGTCCCCCACCAGGAGCTGCTTCCTTTCCTTGTGGTGTCCTCTGCCTCCTTCCTGTGGGCCTCCCTTGTGACAGTTGTCCTCAGTCTCCTTAATCTCCTCTGCAGGTGCATCCATAGGGGAGCTATGCTCCCCCAGAATGGTGTATGGATTGTGGTGTGGAACAACTGACTGGGTGTGCCTCTGTTCCACCATCCTCACCCACCCCGAGCCCACTGTGGTCCAACTGCTGTGCTTTCTTCACAACCTCTGGGGTAGTGGTTGTGGCTCTGGTGCTCCCTGGATGGGGGAGGTTCCCTTCCTACCATCCAGTGTGACCTGGGGGAAGGTCCCCTTACTACTGTCCAGTGTGGCCTGAAGACGGGCAACTTCCTCCCCAGGGCAGAAAGTTGTCTGCAAATAGGGCAGCATCTCAGCCTCCAGAAAGACTCCCGGAAGACTGCTGCCCCACAGCCATTACATTGCACTACTCCCCATTTTTTTGTGTGTTTTTTTGTGTGTGTGTGTGATTGGTTTGTAATATAGAAATATATATATATATATATATATATATATATATATATATATATATTTATATTATACAGTGTCTATGCTTATATTGTCAGTGCAGTGTGCTAGAGAGGATATGACAGTGATATGCACCTTGCACTCTTGAAGAAATGATGTCAGAACCCCAGGTATAAAGGAACTATTTCAGGGGTGGGTGGGGTGAGGGTGGGAAGGGGTTGGGCCTAAACTGTGCCCTCACAAAACAATCAGCTAAAAGCTCACCTGTGATGTTATTTCTGGCTAGGTTTCTGTTGATCTTTTTCTGCTTGGGTAGTCTGTGTGGTTGTTTGTTACAGACTTGGGGGACTGCTAGAGGAAACTCCTTGGTACTCACTGAATGCTGTATATAAGGGTTTAGTTAGCATTGTGTCAGACCTCTGGGTTACTAGTTCTGCTGTTTCATTTATGCCCTGGGTCTGTGGGCATGGAAGATGGGGGAAGATTCAGTTAGCCTGGGTCTGATGCTTTATTATCTCAGAGACTTCCTTTGACATCCTTGAGGGGGACTGTGGTGTTAACATTATGTTTTGAAGCTGTTAAGCTTGGGGGCATTGAAAGTGGGTCGGCGGACCATGGCAGATTGCCTTGTTTTTTGTTTTTTTTTGTAGGGTGCTGATGCTGGGTAATAAGAGCTGGAGTGGGGGGGAATTTTTTGTTGTTGTTGCATTTTGCTTCTTTTTTGTTCATTAACCTTCTATTTCTTGTTTACACTGCTTTTCCCTTTGTGTTTTGTGAGCCATGTTGTTTTCCATGATAGGCTCCTTGGTCGCTACCTGCGGGGGGGTGAAATTGTATTGGGAATGGGTATCCGAGGGCCGGAGGCAGTGGCCCCGTGCATACCCAGTATAAATGTGGCTTACAGGTAGGTTTGTGTCTCTCTTTTTTTTGTGTACAGTATATAGGTTATGGGTACTCTGAGCTTTATTTGGAATGTTCAGAGATTTTATGGGAACACAGGATTTACCTTTTGGTATTGTTAGCTTTCACCAGTGCCAGGGAAGGAGTGGGGGATATGGTGGGACAGGTTTGATTGGAATGGTATCCTGTAGTTTCATATAAAGTGATAGGATAGGGCAATGATGAGAACAGTAGATCCCATCCTTTCCCTTGATCCCCCATGTTTTTCCAGGCTTTGCATGGGTCTTGGTTTTAAGTTGCTTGGGATAACTCTTTTCCCCTGATGGCAGTGGCATATTGTAGTTGAAATATGTACTTAAAGGAAAATGTTCACATGCTGCATACAGCAGCACTGGTTTCAGAGCAGCATCATGAATGCAACTGCAAATCAAACAGTTTAGGAAAGCGATGATTATCGTGAAATTGTATTCTTTTTTCGATCGCTCCTGTCCCTCCTCCATTTTGCCTGCTGCTCGACCCCTGGTGAGCTCTGCCAACCCTGACCATACCAGAAGTGATATTTCATGTGGGGAAGCCACTATCAATGCTAGCAATCCAAAACACTACAGACTACACCTGGACTGGTGAGCCGCAACTGCATGTACCTCTAATAGTGCTACTTTCTGCCTAAGGGTTGCTTTCTTTTACATCCACTGCCACTGTTAACTATTTTTACCTCTAGCTGGCATTTTTACCTCTAGTCAGCAGTGTGTGAGTTTGTTTCACTCTTGCTTTAGGTCAAGTAGTGAGCGACTCAAAGTTTATGTCTGCGGTCTGCCTCCTGTGCTCCATGAGCACTGCTATGTTGTTTGATGACTTTGCAACCTGTTGTGTAGAACTGCTTCCCCATACAACATGATTCTGTACAACTGCCTGCATTTCATCAATAGTCATTGCCCCTGACTCTCCCATAGCAGTTGTAACAGACCAGACACCAGACACATTACCCCACTCCACCTGATCTGTCTATATGTGCAATTAGTCCTGTTCCATGGAACCAGTAAACAGAACCACAATCCTACTTTCTGGCACTCACTTATTGGGTCATGTGGTTATTCTTGATGTGTCCCTTAAGTCACTGCTGACTTATGAACTCATTGCTTGCAGATGCACATATTGCTGATGTTTACAGTTCAGTCTGAAGATCACAAGATGCACTCATTCATTGATTTTGGCTTGTAGCGGTTGCATTGTTATTGGGGGGTCCTGTACTTAGGTGTGCTGTGTCACTTTTTTGTTAGCACTTTATTTAACTGTTTCACCAGGAGGGAACACTGTCCTTGTGGCCACAAGGCATATACCATGATCAGTTTGTGCTTGGTAAAGCACCAGAAGGTCTGTGATGTTCTGGCACATTGCAACCCTATGTACTTCTTGCACACTCACATAATTGGGGGCACACACTGTCCTGCATCATATAGAAGTGTGGACTTATTTCTGTCAGTTTTGGTGGGTGTCATCCTCAGACTGCATCCTATGTTGCTTTACCCTCATTATCAGTGTCCATGATTGTAAGGCTTGTAGCCCTCTGTACAAGTTTCACAATGCCATTTGAAACTTATTGCACATCCACCTATCCAGTGCACGTTCAGATGCAGCATTGGAAAATGTTGAGGCAGAAATTGGCAGTGGATGCCAACATCTTTGGGTTCCCCCAAGGGAAGTCTGTGGGTCGCGATGGCAGAAGAATCACAGCCCTCCTCTCAATCAAGCCTCAGCAGCAGACAAGGGCTGCAGTCTTCTTTGGGCTCCCCCGAGGGAAGACTGCGGGTCGCAAGGGCAAAAGAATCACAACTCTCCCCTCAATCAAGCCTCAGCAGCAGACAAGGTATGCAGTAAGGAGCAGGATGCTCGCTTGCCTGGAATGGCTGAGTGTTGGAATTGGTGCCTTTTTTTTAATCATCCTTCCTCCATTTGAGTCATCAGACAAGTGCAGATAGTTTTTGCACTACTGATCTGTGCAGCCAAATGTGAGGGTTTGTACCTATTCTCACTGTGCACCTTAAGAGATGTTGGACTAACAGTAATTTCTGCTCATTCTAAACGTAGCCTTAATTTGTGCAGGGTGCTTGCAAAGTGTATGTAATTTATGCTTCACTGGGTTAAACAGTGCCTAGACACACTTCTCTGCAATTGCCACCTCTTGCAGTCAGCATGCAGCATGATCCTTGATTTAAATAGATGTGCACCCTAAAGAGAATAGGCTGCTTTAAAGTTCAGAAAGCTGAAAACTGATTGTGACTGTAAAATGTAGTGAGTAGGGAAAAGTGTAGTGAATAGGGTTATTTTTAAAATGCAGCAGAGTGTTCTTTCTACCCACCCATAGCCTTTCTATCATAGCTTGTCCCCAGTATAATTGCAAGTGCTGCATTCTGCTAAATTGAACCTGCTTTCTCCCACAAAACAGTCAGCTTGAGCTGGACAAAAGCTCTGCACCTTAATAGCGCTGTGGAACCGAGGCCATTTTAATTCAGCTGAGACTTCCATCCCCCTCTGCGCAGTGCTGTTGCGACCCCCTCCCTCTCCCCCTCCCCTTTCAGCCACACCTGTAAACTGATTCTCCCTTTTGTCTGTCTCCACAGGGCTGCAGTCTTCGGCTCACCAGGAAGCCTTCTGCAGGTCATGAGGGCAGGAGAATCACAGCCCTTCCCTAAATTAAGCCTCAGCAGCAGACAAGGTACGCAGTAAGGAGCAGAACACTCACTTGCCTGGAATGGCTGAGTGTTTTGTCCCTGCCATCACCCTTGGTCGACATCGAGCTTTATAGGAAGAACCACGTGGCTCCCTAAACCAATCAGTCAACTTTCCCATCTGCAGGTTATTTTCTTTAGCCACTAGTGGCCGCTACACTCTTAAATCCCTATGCTTTTCAATTAAATTCTACCTACTTGATACACAGCTCACAGAGCTAATCTCTAGCAGCTGTTATCCAGCCAATCTAGTAGTTTATCACTCTGTCAGGAGTTGAAGGGGTACCAGAGCCACCTTGCCCACTACCCAACCACGCAAACAGTCGCTACCCCCCCCCCCGGAAGTCAGGTTTTGGGATGGAATACAAGGGTACTGTCAGCTCTCTCCTGTATATCATGGACTGTCAACTAATCCTGTATCACACTAGCCTGCACCTGTCCTGTCTAATCCTGGCAACACAGAGATTGGGAGGACAAATCCTGTTCCTAACACTGCTATTATGCTTACTTCAGGTGTCTACCTCAGTTCCAATTAACAACCCCCATGGAGTGAAGACCTCACAACACAGTGACTTTACCTTCTCCAACCAAATTGCTGAGACACAACATGTGCGTGCCCATGCCACCCTTATCTTTTGGAAGGGTTCTACCTATAACTCATTTTGCATGCTCAGAAAATACAAAATGTCACAATTGGTACATCTCCCATTCCACACTATTAAACTGTGGTTTCTCATTTTCATCATCGTCCTATTGTCAGGGGATGTAGAACTTAACCCTGGCCCCTCTGTCCACATGTCTTCTGCTGACCTATCGGCTATCCCAAGGAAAGAACTTCTCATTGCCCATATGAATATTAGGAGCAGTACCAAGCACCTCGCCATTCTCGAGGCATGGATGAAAGTGCACAGTCCTGACCTACTCTGCCTATCGGAAACTTGGCTCAAGCCCCACATTCTGGACTCCTTATGTTCCTTAACTAATTACTCCCTGATACGGAGAGATAGGACCTCCCCAAAACATGGAGGAGGGTTGCCCTTCTCTACAAAAAACATTTTGATATTACTGTATGCCCACCCACCACCTCCCCCTCAGTCTGTGAGTCCCTACACACAACCATTGCCCTTGGTGCAAAAAAAACTTCACATTATCTGCGCCTACAGTCTTCCCACTGGAGATATCACAGGTCGTCAGGACTGACTTAATCAAACAGCCATGAATGCCAAGCAAAACGAGGTCATAATCTTAGGAGATTTTAACCTAAACTGGCTGGGACCAACTCACGGTGCACTGCTGATGCTAACACAGAGTTATAACCTTCACCAGACCCTAACTGGGCCTACTAGAACCACCCCTTCTCTAGCTACATCCACTCTCATAGACTGGGTACTGGTGAATCGCCTTGACCATGTGCAAACTACAGGCATCTTGGCAGATGCTATCACAGACCACTCACCCACTTTCTGTGTATGGAGTTTGGAGACTACTCCCCCACCACCTCCACACTACGTCACTATTACCAACTTTGCCAAACTGGACGTGGAAGCTTTTCTCTATGATGTTTCCTGTATCAACTGGTCTGACATCTATTGTTCCCATGATGTTCAAACTGCCCTTGATATCTTCATTAACAACTTCACAGCACTCCAAGATAAACATACTCCAAAGTTCACCAGAAGGGTCAGGGGTAAACAAACACAATGGTTACACAAGGATCTGCTTGCTAACCTGCCCACTTGGGACAAGCTCTGGAAGATGTATAAAGAGTCCAGACTACCAGTGGATTACAATACCTAAAGGGCCTCTCGGAGCACCTGCAAAAAACAAATCAGGACTGCAAAGAACATCTACTGCAAGGAACTGCTCACTAACTCAGCTGGTGTCCCTAGAAAATTCTGGACGCACATAAAGACCTTTCTTGGGGTTGCACAGTCATTGACCCCAGGGGATATGATCCAAAATGGCATGCATTGCAATGACTCAAACACCATAGTGAATGCTTTTAACAGAGTTTTCATGGACATGTCTTAGTACACCTCGTCCTTTGCTTCATCTCCCACAACATCTCAGCCTTACTGCACACTCATGAGATCTGCCTCTGGTGCTGACCACTGCAAACTACCTACTACCCCCCATTTACACTTTAAAGCTATATCTAGGTCTGAGGTCCAAAGGATATTGCAAACCATATCAGACAACACTAGCCCTGGCTCCGATTCACTCAAGCCATGACTCCTGAAGCTAGCAGCACCATTGATCGCCTCACCTTTGGCCTAGATTTTCACTCTGTCTCTCTCTCTCTTGGCATTGTCCCTGATCTCTGGAAGATTGCCCGAGTTACGCCCATCCTGAGAAAAGGTGACCCAAAGGATAAAAACAACTACAGGCCCATAGCCATTCTCTCTGTGCTAAGCAAGCTGCTGGATAAGCTTGTTGCAACCCAAACAATTGCCTATCTTACAAAGAACAACCTTCTCTCAGACACTCAGCATGGTTTCAGGTCAGGGCACAGCACCTCAACTGCCCTTCTGAAATTCACTACTGATGTCCTCTACAACATGGACAAAGGCCTACTCACTGGAGCAGTATTTATTGACCATACTAAGGCTTTCGACCTCGTTGATCATTCCCTGATTCTTTCAACCCTGCATAGACTTAACTTCTCATCCCAAGTAGTTGACTGGTTCAACAGCTACTTATCAAATAGATTACAACTTGTTAAATTCAACTCCACTCTCTCAGATGTGACCAGTACTGACATCGGAGTACCCCAGGGTCCATCCTGGGACCCCTTCTCTTCTCACTTTACATTAACAACATAGATTCTACCTTACTCTCCTGTTCAGTTATCCTATACGCTGATGATCGCAACCTCTACTCCAGCGCTGACAAAGTCAACATCATCAATGAAAACCTCTCCTCGGTTTTCAGGAATGTGCAGACATGGCTAAATACAAATAAGCTCATCCTCAACACTAAAAAGACACAAGCCATGCTACTAGGCACTGCCCCCAAACTTAGGACCTGTAAGGAACCCCTCCTAGTCCATGACTCTGAGGGGTCTCTCATCGACTGTGTCACATCCTTCAAATACCTGGGAGTTCTCCTTGATAAATCCCTTGATTTCAGTCTGCACATACAGTCAACATGCAAAGCTACAAATGCCAAACTTGGAATCACCTACAAGATTGCTAACACCATCCGCTAAACTGGCTATTGCCAAGGGTATTCTGCTTTCAGTGCTGATATATGGTGTCTTCACTTTTGATAATGCCCATAAGACTGCTCTCCATAAATGGGATGTCGCATATAACAACATATGTTGATATGCCTCCTCTTCACATCACCTCAAGCACCACTGCACACTGTATAATGAACTGGGCTAGATCTCCCCTTCTGCCTACAGACTTTACTCCCTAGGGACCCTCACAGACTCTGTAATCCAAAACCAAACACCCTCCTCCCTTGCAGCTCTACTTGTTCCACTGACACCTGCTTGTGGACTACACTCAGCAAATAAATTTCTACTTACCATACCCAGGTGTCTTACTTCTAAAGGCTCTGGAGCATTTCACTGCACCGCCCTGGCCACCTGGAACTCCCTCCCATCTGCCCTAAGACAGGCAAACTCCCACCCAATATTCAAAAAAGAACAATATCGCCACCTATCCCGGGACCCTTGCACATGCTTTGATCCCACTTGAGGCCTCACAGCTAGCCACCCTACCTCACCCAGGATGCTGCTGCACTTCTGAACAATTTTTGCCTTATTTTTGTCTTAATAGCTGCCTCTTAGCCTAGTCTCTGTTGTTATTTGCTTGTACTACAGTCATCTTGTGTCATCTCTGCCTAGCCATATGTATAATCTCTAGTACTGTCTGAATTGATCTGTATTCTTACCTACATGTACTATATACTGTGTAACCATATACTATGTAATTGTATAATCTCATATCTTTTATGTATGTATTCTCCTGGGTCGTGCCTAAAAATAGTCAGCTCTTGGCTAGCGCACCTAACCCGGTTAACAAAAACTAAACAAATAAATGTTATCAGGTGCTAAGGTGTTTTTGGGGACCATTGGAACAGCACTAGTGACTTACACTATGCTAGTGGGTAGGGATGTGGGGGTTCCTGTGAGAGTCTGTGAGACAAATACTTATGCAGGTGATTAGCTTTTTTTTTATGGCCTGACAATGCTGTTGTCAGTGATCCAGATAGCACGGTGAGATTAGCAACTGTTTACATGCCGCAGTTATCTGTAAGTACAAGAGGGGGTTCCCACACAGAACTCAATGGCACTCATTATCACCCCATCATTGGTGAGAGTGCAGCAATTATCCAGGATGGGTTTCAGAGAAGCATGCACCCTTCACAGTTGCCTTTTCTGTAGCTGGTTCTGTTTGCCTAGAGTATGAAAACTTGTGGCAGTAATTATCCTCCTGACTGAGTGTCTCTGTGCAGCAGTACAGTAATCATATTCTATCAGTGCCTATGGCATGACATAGCATGTTGATGGAATGAACAATTATGGTACACAAAATCAAATACATATACTGTGTTCTCTGCTGTGCAACACTGGGAGATTAGTATGTATTGTACAATGCACTGGCAATCAGAATAGCATCCAATAGAATCAGACAAGCAGTGAAGGGGGAACTAAATAAAAAGAAACACTGCAACAAAAAATCGTAGGCATGGAAGTACATCTGAGCTTAGAACAGAGCTGGCAATAATTTGATAGCGAGATGTGTCATACAGCAACCTATCATTTTTGGAGACATGAATACATGAGTCCAAACCAGAGCAGCAAAATCCATGGAAGGGACCGCAGGAGTGTCTTAGGGTAAAACCATCGCCCCTGTAGCAAACTAAATCTTGTAATAGCATATAGCTTGTGTATTTGGCATAGAAGTACAGTAGCATTTTAGGACATGAGTACACATGCTTATGAAAATCATAATGCTGCAATGCGTGCAGCCAAGTTGCAGGGCTTTGAATTTATTCAGCTGTTTGGTCTGTAGCCAATATCGCTATGGATAACACTAAAGCCGGCAGCTGAGGAAAGACGAGCAGTTGCCATAGCTACAGGCAACATAGACAAAAGTATAGCAACATGCAGCAGTAATAGGCAAAGAAATGGGAACATTACACTCCTTGTGTCAAATGAGTGATGACATGCCATTGTATTATTAGCACCCTGGCAGAAAGATGTGCTTTGGAGAAACAATGAGAAAAGGGAAAAATGGACCTGATAGCTGTACATCAAGACAAAGTAGCTGGCTGCGAGCACATTGTCATTGTGCTGCTACCCATCAGACAGTAGGGTAACATTGATTTATGTGATAAAGGTGAAAGCCTAAAGGCGATTGCTGTTATCATGAAGTCAGAGTGCCAAAAATTTATTTCAGCACTCTGACACCCTCGTGCACAGCAAAATGGCACCGGGGACTTCATTTTTTAATGTTTTATGCAGGAGCTGTGCCCACCGCACCCCCACTTAAGAATTTCAAGTCCAGGGAAGTGCATGTCGGGGATGAAAACATTAAAAAGTTTGAGCTGGTCGCAACAAATACGCACCAGCACCCGGACCTGAACCCAGTACCCTGCCCACCAACACTGCCAACCCACCCACCATGCCATGGGGTCGGCTCGGCAACCTACTGTGGCACCACCGCTCACATACCCTCCCGCCCCTTGCTGTGCATGCTCACTCCCCCCCCATGGGCGTATGTATAGTGACTTCCCATCACTATATTCACTGACCCTCCCCCATCCGGCCACCCTACCCTACTGTAGCCCTGCAGACATGCACCAGGGATTGGGTTTCCATTATTGTAGGCACCCAATTGCCGATGCTAATATCTTGTGCTACCGAGTAACACCTCATTGCACACCCAATTAAGTGCAAAGAAAGTGCGGAAATTATAAGGAGGAGCAGATTCAGGCATAGCAATAGAAATCAGAATAATAAACCTGCTGTACCACGAAAAGGAGCATGCAAACCCCTTTAGGTAGTGGCAGGGTACCATAATCACTTTGGGATTAGGTAAAAAGCTGACTGCAGCTGCTGGTCCAGATCTTGTACGTGTTTCATTGTGGATACCTGCTGTTCACACATGTAGACTGTGCTGTGAATAATTCAGATCAGGGCTAGAACACTGTTCAGTCAGAGATTTGTCCAGGAAATATCTTTCAAAGGCAAGCTGGACCACAACTTAGCACCGAAGAGTAATGCGTTTTAAAAACTACAGTAGTAAATTTAACTATTCTGCTGACTGGATATCAATGCTGCCCAAACATGACTCAAAATTACAGTACCAAAAGCTCCACAACCATGACTGACACACTGACAGACTGTCCGGTTAAAAGATATCAGGAATATACAGTTTGTATAGCTTGGAAACACAGTTCTGCAAGGCTTTATACACTCTCCCTGTCTCACCGCATGGGACATCACTGTCCTGACTGAACATACTGCGCATTAGCATTCTGGTCAAGAATGTCACTGATCAGAGATGCTGAATGCAGGAAAAATGCAAGTTTATGAGCAAAAATTTAAAAAATTGCAAATAGCAAGAAAAAACAACTTTCCACAATGATGTTGTATGTGGAGCATGCTATTTGAGGACGCATTCAGTCGCTAGGTGGACGTTTCCCTCTAATGCATTTGTATATTACTTTATTGTCTTGGCTTAAATCCCAGAATATATTAGTCCAACTGTGGAATGTTTAGATATCTTTTATCTATATATATTTTGGGTGTTATAAGTACATCTTAATGTTCATGTATAGTTGTATTTTTAGTGTTCTCATGTTATATTGTTATCTTGTTATTTTATTTAGTTGTTTTCAGGTTATTTGACTTGTTCGCTGATTATTATTGTATTGGTTCTTATTCTACTTCACATATATTGTATGTTATATAGATTTATACTACTTGTATGTTTGGAGACCCATTTGACATTTAGCTTGGTGTTGTACTGAACCTCGCTGGACTGACATGTTTGTTATTCTTTTTCTACTTTAAATGTTAATAAAGAATTAATTATAAAAAAAAGCATCTTCTCGATCTTCTTTTGGCACTTGGCACTTGTACGCTATAGCAACATGAGGCACCTAGCAGCAGGAAAGCAGTTTGGAACTTGGGCCACTACTTAACAATTGCGGCTTGCAGGAGAAATCTTCAAGACACAGACAAGAATGATATTTTCACTCTCTAGACACTAGCTCTTGAAAATCTTCTTGACTTCTCTTGGTAGTTGCATACCACAGCAACAGGAAGCAGCTAACAGCAGGAAAGCAGTTTGAAACTTGGGCCACTACTTAACATTTGTGGCTAGCAGGAGAAATACTAAAGACACAGACAGATGATATTTTCAATCTCCATATAGTTTCTCATGTCATTCTTCTCAGCTTCTCTTAGCAGTTGCACACAACAGCTGCAGAAGGCACATAGCAGCAGGAAAGTAGTTTGGGAGGGACTTAGGGAACTACTTCAGGTTGATGGCTATCAGCATAAATTTTCAATACCAGAAGGCAAACAAGAATTATATTTTGGTTGGTAGGGGTGTTCTCATGACTACTGTTGCCATTTCCTGAATCCCGTTATATACTCTCAGCTATGGCATGGCGGGCACAGGCAGTGTGATATAATAGTCTGCCAACTTTAGATAAGATATGAAGGATTTTGGGGGTATTTTTGTTTAACTTTTTTTATTTTTAGGATATTTGTAATTTATTGGGGGGATGGACAACTACAACATCTAAAAATAGTAACTACAGGCTATAAAAGGACAAGGGGGATAGAACATTTAGGAAAAATTCAGGAAGATTAAGGTAATTACTACTACAGTTTTTGGAGAGGGGAATACATGAATTAGAAAGTAGGAAAAGGAATTAAAAAAGACAAAGAACAGGATAGTAAAGATTTCTTGTCTCCTTTTTAAATTATTTTTTTCTTTTTTGGGGGGAGTGACAATAAAGTATAATTTCAGAATGAAAAAAAAAATAATCAGAAAATCTACTGTCTTCCACTATGCATCTCCTCCACAAGCTTAATCAGTGTCTCATTCATATCCATCAAGGTTCTGACATCACACCAGAGATCAAAAATGTTAGTCCACAGTACGACCATGTATGCCTGTGTAGCTACACCTTGTGGATCTGCTGGTGGTAGGGATCCTGGGGTTGCAGGTGCCACCAATGCCTGTCCCTGACCCACGCTGTCTGTGAACTATGAGTCCTGGCAAGCCGACTCACAGCATGATGGCCTGCCCCCTCATGCTGTCCAAAATCACCTTCAACAACATCCTCACCTGTTGTTGCTACCTCCCTTAGCATAGCATGCCACTCAGCATGGTGGTGAACACTCAAATGTGTCCATTGCCCACCAGTACCCAAGTGGCTTCCTTCCTTTCTTCCCATGCCTTATGGTTCTTCCACATAAGATACATGTCATGAAACTGTCATCATCACCATGACTAGTAAAAAAAGAACTGTAAAGGTGAGGTTCTTGGTGGCTGTGGCGAGGGGGGCTTCCTGATGTTGTGGGGTGCTCTGAAGGGTGGGTGGAGCTGCTGTTGGTGGTGGTGGTGAAACAAGGTGGGGGTGTGGGGACCATAGGCTGTTGCTGCTGATTCAACTTCTCAGGCTGCTGATGTTGAGGGCTCCTCACCTCCTCAGCTGGTATGGATACATGTTGGGGGGCTGTCTGACTACCAATAACAAACATTCACCTGTTTAGGTGAATGACTGCACTCAGATGTAGCCCACTTGGTCCAACAGGTCCCTCCTAAATTTTTTGATAAAATCAAAATTAATAATTTAACCAAGAGAAAAACAACACAGACAACAGACAGGCAGAGTCATAAAGACAGACAATATAAACAGTCAAAAATTAGAAAAAAAAGAAAGATTATCTACCACAACAAACAGAAGTTAGAACATATAAGGTTAGCAAAATAAACTGAAGTCTTTCAAAAGTTAATGATTTCTGCAAGTAGAACTATTTTTGTTCTCTCACACACTACTAGCTGCTGCTGCTCAGTCAGCTAATACAACCACTCTACTACTGAGAAAACAAAACCAGATCAGTCACTTCCTGCCTGACTGGAATGTCCTATGTGACCTGTGTGGCAGTTTTGCCCCTATAAAAGTTTTTCTTTAAAATAACTGTCAGTATCACGAGGCATTTCCCCTTCTCTATGCCCTGCACCTTCTAATAAATCTATCTGCTGCAACAGTCTTCTTTATCTATCATACTTTCCCTTTTCCCACTATGATAAGGTGACCTCCTATTGTAGTTCCTTGCTATGCTTTCCCAGCTGAATTTCTTTTCCTGCCTCAGGATCCAGTGACGTCAGAAATGGGAGGGGGGTGCCATTTAGTAACAAAAACTAAAATGCCCCGCAAAAAGAAATAAAGAAGTTCCTTTCAACTCCCTTTGTATCCCATTTCTAGAAACAGTGTAAATTTTGTGAAGTTTGTAGGTATTTTGGGCTGAGTATAGCTCCTGAGGGAGATAGAAGGTTCGCACAATAAATAAGAAAGTGAAAGCGCCAGGTTCGCACTTTAAAGAGAAGAAGTGAAAGCCCCAGACACGGTAATTAGAAAGCATCTCTCCTCTCCTGTTAAAACATGTGGAGGATGCATTTTTAGCTTGTTTAATTGTTCCCTGTTTTTTTTGTACGTCTAAAAAAGAGGTAAACCCTCCTCATTAGTGGCAGTGGCAGCCTCTCAGTACTTGGTTGCAAACTGCAACAGAAAGAAGATAGGGAGGTTCTTCTCTTACTCTTCTACAACACAGCCCATCCCAGTAATGCCAGAATTTCTCTAAATTAATTGCCTTTACACTGAGACTCGGTGGGTGAACAGCTGTAATTTTAGCTCCTGCTCCATGGAGAAATTCAGGCCCTGGGCTTGAGGGTATAGAGGTCTAATTGTAAAGAGTAAAATGCTGGCATAAACAAAATGAACATAGGGCTAGGTAACGCTATCAAATAAAATTCTTGGTTACTAGCAAATTACACTAACTTAATATGCAGGACATTTCTGTAAAGACACTTTCAGACACATACCTTGATGTGGACAATATCAAAGGGAAAAACAGAAATATTGAAGTGGATTTTATATGTATTATATGTATTGTTTTCCTTACCCAGGGTCAGCTGCCAGGACGTGTAGCAATGGCTCCTCTTAGGAGGCAGGCAACCCTATATGAAGTATATTTATAGGACAAGAGATAGTATGACACCTCTTTGGGGGTGGAGCCCTAGGTCCTTAATAGTCTATTATCCATGCATGTTCATTTTTTTCCCCTTGTCATTATATATTTTGAGTGGAAAGAAGCCTTTAGAAATTAACTTATATATTAGGCATAGATTCTAATCGGCCTGATCCACCAACATTTTGTATTAGCATAGAAATTCTTTGTTCTTAGATTTAGGGGCAGATCAGACCAGTCACATGTTCCTTAATACCTGTCCTTAAAGATATTTAAGAGGCTTCTGTGGTCAGTTGAGAGAGATTGATGTGAGAGAGCAGTTCATCTCTATTCCAGGGACATTCCATAGATGCAGTGGAACATTGATGCAGCTACTTCCACTCTATGGGAATACGTTTTATTTTGTTGTTGCTGAAAAGCTCTTGGTGAGCCAGGCTTTGATTTGTAATTTCATGTAAACCAGTATTTTTTTTTATTTCTTACTTTGAGTTGGTTATCTATTATGACTTCATCCTTGCAAAATAAACAACACACATGAAGGAAATGTGTGCCTAACGTGATATGTGTCTCCAGTCTCTGCTTTCTGAGTTGGTTAAACCCACACATTTCTACAACCTGCAGAAACTGAAACACGTGAAAGAGTCTTTCTTTTATAACTTCAGCTAGACAAACGCAAGGCAAAGTTACAAGGCGAAGTAGGCAACTTCACGAAACTTTTCACAGAGGCAAATTTGGTGACTTCACCTGGATTTTGCCCATGAATTAAAACTTCACTGCATCTCTACTCATTTTGTTGTTTAAGGCCAAGTGTCTCTCCAACAAAACTCATAATCCTGGTTATATCATTGAACAAGCATAGTATGGAGGAGATTTTCTTGGAGCGATTGTCATTCTTGTTAATGTCTGGTTCATCATCTGATTTGTAATCTGAGTTATGTCTCACACATTTTGGAAATTGTCGATATGGCCTGTCTAGTGACTGCGGTGGAGGCAATGGTGGCAGTGCAGGAATAGATTGGAGTTTCTTGAGTTTTTCCTATCTCTTGAACAGCCAGGTGGCTTAGGATGTCATGGTTATTTGGTCCTATGGGTTGCAGCGTAGGTGGAGTTTCATCCAGAACTGGAGATACTGGGGTTGGATGTTATCATTTCCATCATCCATGGAACAGATGGCCCAGGCAGTGTGCTTCAACCCTGAGTGATATTGATGCATCTGCAAGCTATGGGTAATAGCGGCTGTGTGTATCCTGGAATGAGCACGCTCGATCTTTAAAAAAGATCTGTTGCAACAGTAATTCTTTATCTTGTACTAATCTATATCTTCTCCCCATGTTCCCCAACTATCAGGAAGGCCACCTGTAGTTGTCCTATGCATCTCTGTTTTCTTCTCTCCTTTCAATTCAGTTTGCTCTTCCACATTTGCACTGTGCTCCTGATTACATGTATAAATCATTATTGGCACTTAGCGCCACTCGATCATGCGTATTCTGCCTGCATGAAAATGTGCACAATTGTCTGTGTGAATGTGCGCACGATCGCCTGCGTGAACGTGCGGCAGTTCGTCTGCACTCCCACGGAGTACATTTCCAAAACAGACTTGTATGTCCTAACATTTAGTTAACATTTAGCTAGGACAAACCCAGTGAAAATAGCCCTTATTTGCCTTCTTGTGTAGCTTAGGGGGTTGAAACTGCAGAGTGAAATGAAAGACAAGCCGAGTGTCTTTCTAGCTGTTTCTGACACCCTCCTAGCAAAATAAACTGCAGAGATAGTTTTCTAAAAATAGAATGCGTGCACAAGGTTACCTATATTTTGGTCCTTCAATTAATATTACCTGCAGTTTAAAGTCCAGTGCTAAAATGAGGCTGCTTGGTGCTTGCTATTTTCTGTGTGATAGACTGAAAATGAACATGTTTGTCTCCTCAGGCTTCTGCAGCCCATTTTGTTGTTTGTTTCATTTTAAAACAACACATTTCTTACTGAAAAGAGACTCTTGTATATTAACAGACTTATGCTTTGTATGCTATGTTTTAGGTAAAAGAAAACTTGTACTGCTGTGCTAGAAAATATTACCTTACCTATTTCTTACAGCCAGGATTTTCCTCCATCCCTCTGACTCTGCTATAGGGCCAGGTGACCATTTTCTCTGTTAGTTTATAGTCAGAAGTGATGGGAGGAGCTGATTGTTTGGAATTGCACACATAGAAAGAATTTGCCTTATTATTATTACAACTAGCTTATGTTATTGTGTTTCTAACAACCTATTGTTGGTCTTCTTTCATTCTAAACTGAAAAATAAATGTTCTGGAAGATTTTTAGTTTTTAGTTATAAAAAGGGGCGGAGCCTAATTGATCACCTGATCCTACTCCTGTATAAAAGGACCAGATCTGGGAGCATTTTTTTTTAGTTGGTGATAGGGTGCTGACCCTATCAGGCCCCTAGCTCTTTTCTAGGTGGATTTTGTTTCAGTTCAAAGCTATACTGAACCATTATGCCTTTATTTGATGTCTTCTTGTTTATGATTATTTTCTTTTGATGAAATCAGTCTGCTTTTGTTTATTTCTGTTGTATGAATAAATACTTATTTTATTTGGCATCCTGACACTCTGTTGTACTTCCTTACTACCCTTGTTTACACTACGTAGCAGCCTGGATGATGTAGTCAAGGGCCTGAATTTTTCTGATTCATTTCCACCATCCATGGACTAGATGGCACAGGCAGTGCACAGCAAGCCTGAGTCAGACAGAGCAAGAGTCAGGCTGTACTTGCCACAGTCCTTTCATCTGACTGTTGTTCATTGTAGCTGACTGCAGGACCTGGAAGACAGTGATAGAATGGGTAAAGTGAGGAGATATGAAACAGACGTAGACATTTTTTTAATGACAGCCCTTCCTAACATGGCTGCCAAGAACCACACTCTCACAACAGTATAGAAGATTGTGTATGAGCAATCATACACAACAAGGCAGTTGTATAATCAAGAGGTTTCTGTGGTAACTGGAGACCTCGAGAGTCAAGCTCAAGAGGTCCGTTACCATGGAAACCTCAAGACTGTTCAACTGTCTTGTTTGTGTATGATTGCTCATACACAATCTTTTATAGTGTATGGGCATCCATAGGCGGCACTCCTTTATCCCCCAAACAGGTCTCGAATAAAAAAAAAACACCTTACTTAGGCAGCAGTTCCATCATGCTACTTACTTCCTCACCACCACGGCTGCTCAATTGCGCATGTGTGCCCACGTTCGATGTTGTTGTACTGCACTAGTGATGGACTCGGTGCAGCACAACAACATCTTGACGCACTGAGTGCTGCACAACAATGCTGTTCCAGGCATGGATTTCCATATGGAACAGTATTCCACCATACACTATAAGGCTGTTCTGGGATTTTAATCCAGGACATAACACACCATAAGTATGAATTATACCCCTAGACCAGTAAGTCACCTGAAGGATGGGGCCATGTTTGAGACTTGACAATGGGCATGAATAGGAGGGCTGCCATGTTTTATGATGACAGTAAGATGACCAACAAAATGTGCATTAATATTACAAGAATTTTGGGATGATCAAGGTGGTCACTGACAGTTGCACAAGAGTTTTGCAAGATTTCACAGTCCGAATTCCTATATTGTCTCAGGGCATTAAAGATGGCAGTGGAGAGTTGGAGCAGTTGTACTCTTGAGGCAAGCTGGACCCATAGCCTAGCAAGGTTTCTCATTGGATCTGTAGGTGTCTTGAGGCACTCCAAAATGGCCATCCAGAGAAGAAGATGGTCTTGCAAAGTTTTTTGTATTAGCTTGCAACATGAAGTCTAGGAAGCAGCATGGAGCAATCAAGCAGAGAGGTTCTGGAAGAGTGGGTGTCCTGGTGGTAGGAGACAGACTCAAGGGGAACCAAGAAATTGTGAGTGTGCTGGAAGGTCAAGCTGTCAAGATGGATGCTGGGGACCTGACTGAGGGAAATTGCTCACATGAGCACCAGACGGTCTCTCGGGATAATGTGGTTGGATAAAGCATATTGCAGGGCTGTGAATGCTAGGAGACAGTTGCATGCTAGAACATCAGGAGGATCACAGGGTGGTGGTTTAAAGAATACTGTGATAAACCCGCTCAGAATCACACAGGATCAGCAACTGTTGAGTAAGACTGGGAGCCCAAATCATCAATGCTTGACGCTGTTAGCAAGAAAGACCAGCTGCAGGGGAGTGGGGCTAGAGGCATATGTCCAGTGCTTGCATACCAGTCATGAGTTAGTAGAGCTGGAGACACCAAACCAGCAATTTGATATAAACTGGGGCTGCTAAGGGTAGGGGCATCCAGAGCTGCCTAAATTGAGGGGAGAGGGGTCTTGGTGCATATGAACAAAAGGTGCTTCAGTGGTGTTCCACTCTTTGTCTACCTTTGGCCACTTGATGAGGGGCAAGAGGGGCAAGGGTAGCAAAGCAGGGTAATGGCCACTCATAGATGGGCCAGTCCCCCAGAGTCTGAAGTATTTCCTTGTAAGGCTATTCCCTGCTCACATACAAATAATTAAAGGAACTTGTGAAGAAAGGGAGGAACAGAGTGTCCCAAGAAGCTGACCCAGCATAATTTGGCTAAAGGAGAGTTAGAATTTTTTTTTTTTATTTCCTGTCATACACATTGTTGGTGTACAGGTAGCAAACACAAAAAGAAAGAGTAAAATACATAAGCAGTGGTAAATGTAGCAAAAAGGTTAAATAGTGCAGTTTTCCTGAAAGGAATTAGACTTGGGAGGTACCATGTGAGTGTCTGGTCTTTTCAGATGCACAAAGTAAACTGGAATACAAACTTCTCTCAGTGCAGTTTAACCCCTGCAAGATATATTTTTAAATCAAGGATGGAAATGAGAAAGGAAAAGTGTGGCCCACTGGGAATTGAACCTCAGACCTCTGGTATGCCTTTCCAGTGCTCTAACCATTAAGCTACAGGCTCACATGGATAGAGTGCCAGAAGACTTCCTTAAATCCAACACATTCCTTTTCTCAAATGTGTTGCATAATCCTACAACCAGGAACATGTAAAAAATACAAACTTCTCTCAGTGCAGTTTAACCCCATGCACAGTATATTTTCAAATCAAGGATGGAAATGAGAAAGGAAAAGTGAGGTCCACTGGAGGAAGCTAGGCTGTAGCAGGCGAGAAGCTTCTCACTCAAGAGTATTCAAAATCTAGGGGGTTAGAACCATGAAAGTATAATTCTCCCTTTTGAGTCACATTAGGGTATTTAAAATGGTTAAAGGAGCTTAAATCATTTTAAAGCTCTCTAGCACAGTCTGCATCCTCACCAAACACAGCTTGTAATCCACTTTTAAAAACTGTGTTTAAGCTCTGATAAGATCAAGGCTCAAACACAGTTTTTAAAATGTTTCAGGATTTAATTTGGACTAGCCACTAGTGCAGATGCTTGCAGGTATCTCAACATGGTTCAGCGGTGGTGCGTATTAGGATTCATTGCTACTGTGCAGTGCATGATGGTAAGCAGTTTCCTAACACACTTTTCAAACCACTGCAGCAAACCCAGAATTTGGCTCAAAGTGCAGGTGCTCTGGTCCATTATTAAACATGGGCTTGAACATGCTGTGTCCAGTGTGGATACTACAACACTGTAAGACTTAGTCTGATTTTAATAACGTTTTGTGTTACTGTGCCGTAGTGTGAACAGGGCCACAGATATACATTAGTGTTGTACAATGAAGTAACAAAGAGAAACAGTTCTATTACAGAACTTATATAGCCTAAATGCCTTTAAATTAATAAATTCAGATAATCTTGGTCCAATTACAGACTTTATTTTGGCAAATAAATCATATTTTTCTGCATACAGAGACCTGCACACAAGTGTAAATATTAAAGTAGCTGCAGCTGAAGTGTACATAATTTTTAAAGTAAAGTGATATATGTGCATTTTACTTTTTAAAATAAAGTGACAACCACAGGAATGTGCCTTGCTACATGCTAAAATAACGGCTTTCATGGCATTGAGATTTATATTGCAAAGTATGATTAAAAACTGGAAATGGACAAATCATTCGATAATTAATTTTGTTAGTGACTTCAGCAAAAATGTGTATTTTACATTTCATAATAAAAAGACTTCAAAGAGATCACTGTAAACTATTTTGATCTTAACAGTTATTTGAAGTCACACAGACACACACACACACACACAAACACACATATTAGCCCCTATGCACTAATGGGAGGAGTGGCTACATGCCGCATATCATGGGCGTGTATCCACCCTGCACCCATTGCACCCCCACGTGGGATGCACCAATGGGGAGTGCACAGCACCTCTGCATCCAATGCCCTGGTTGTGTGAAGGGCAACACGCTGTGGGCGGTCCAGCACTTAACACCATGCACTATGAAGCATAGTGCTGGCCACATGGGTGCGGAGGATGGTGTAGGGTATAACAGGGAGAACGCTGCCATAAGCCCCCTATGCACCCCATGTACACTACTGTACACTGCCCGGATGGAGAGGTTGGCCCACACTGCCAACGGGACCACTGCTGCTGGACCAACCCATGGCCACCCGGCACCACCCAGCACACATTGGTGCATGGCATCTACCAGGTGCCCCCTCCACCACACTCACACAGGTACTAGCCCATGGATGCTGCCACCCCAGAATGGCACAGCTAGTCAACTCCCACCCCAGGCCACCCAGGTGTGTTGTGGGGTACAGTGCCACGTCACACCATCAACTGACCCCCCCACCCAATCACAGCAACCAGCTCTGGGGCCACATCGTGGGATGGCTGGCAGCATTGCCGTCCACTCACTGCCTTGGCCACCAGCCATAGGTCGAACATGGGGTGCACTGCTAATGTGTGCCCCACCACATAGGGGATCCACTCTGTGTCCCAGTCAGGGTATATGATTGGATGCCTAGCTGGGTCCACAGCCCAGACAGGTGGTCAGCAGCCATGAATGCTGCCGGTGTGTACCTTTCTGTGGGTGTGCAGCAATGCAGGTGGGGTACATGCTGATTCTGTGTACCATTGTCCCAACAGTACATAGGGGCCATTGCAAGTGGGTGCTATCTTTAATGACTTGAGTCAATTACAGTCATAAAAAATATATTGTACGTGAATCATAGGAAGTCAGCAACACATTTTTTTAAACAGAAGAAAAATAAAAAAAAAATTATATGATAGCATTTTCCGCTGACTAGCAAACACTGCTGCTTTCAGCTAAGACAAAACATAAATGAAAAGTTTGCCAAAGTAATGCAAACAGCAAAGCACAAAATGGTACCGAAAAACTGAATTAATGGTAACTTTTTCCAGTTGCATAAACTGGGTGTCATCATAATGCTGAAAAAAATTACATGGTTTTGGGCCTGGGTCCATTGAGTTTTAATTGCTAATTCTCAGTAACCATCATGAAAAGCATGAACTGAATAATGTAGTTCATGCTTTTCAAGATAGTCACTCCCTCTGTATAGTGCACTGCATCTGGCTAGTCACCCTTGATCCCACTCCTGGCTGGCTCTCAGCCTTATGTCCTGTTAGATACTATAAATAGCTTGCTTTAAGGATTTACATCTTATCATCTTACAAGGAGAAACAGATGTTGGTACACACCAGTGGAGATCTGATTGAAGTTTATTTGCAAAGTGCCCTTAAAGAGCCCTCCAAATGGATTAGAGCTCACAGACTACTACTTGGTGCCATCAAGAAACTATTGCTGCTTTTGTTATCGTGTTCTGGCATCATCGAGTTAAACCCCGGTCCACCCAAGATTATATCCTCTTCTTCAGACCTAGCTAATACCAGAGGTATGAGTTTCATGCACGTCAATGAGTACAGCCTACTAAAGAAGTTTAGTTCTATACAGGCTTGGATTTTTCATACTAAACCTGATGTCTTGGTGGTTTCTGTGTCCTGGCTCAGATCTGATACCACTGACTTTGAGGTGAACATACCATCCTATACCATTTTCAGAATGAATAGACAATCAGGAGGTGGTGGAGTTACCATCTATGGCCATGACAAGTTCCCAGCCTCTATTATTAATTCTGCTTCAACTGCCAAAGAATATTTATTTATTTATTTTTATTTAGTTTTTGTTGACCGGGTAAGTGCACTAGACAAGTCCTGCCTATTTTCAGGTACGACCCAGGGGAAGGGGATACAGATGAATGCCAACTGATCTTGAACCAGATTAAGCTGCTGGTGGTATGTTTAGTGAATGAGGGAAATTTGGCCAGGACACCGGGGAAATTCCCCTACTCTTTTCGATAGGTGCCATGGGATCTTTAACATCCACCTGAACTACCACCAGTCCAAGCAGATGGGACCTCGGTTTAACGTCTCATCCAAAAGACAGCACCTCAGAAGTGCAGCACCCTCTCATGCTGCACTACAGTGTCAGTACTGGGATATTAACCCAAGTGTCAGATGTGGGAACTGAACCCACAGCCCTCTGATCTCCCGGCCTCAGAGGTGAGTGTGCTACCTACTGAGCCACTGACACTGCTAATATGAAAGTCTGACTCTTATATCAAGCTATCCCCATCCGTATTCCTCTGTATCGTAGGATGCTATAGGCCCCAGTCAGCTGGACTACTGCTGTTAGACTATTTAAGCAGCGTAATAAGGTCCATGACCTCAGAATTTATTATATTGGGTAATGTTAACCTGGACTGGTGTTCTAGGAGCTTCAAACCACTAAAAAACCTTTGTGACTCCCTTGGGCTATCCCAGCTTATAATGGAAGTAACACACCCAAACAAAAAGAACCGAAATAATAGCACACTGCTGGACCTTATCTTAGTGAGTAATCCCACCTGTACTCTCATGCTAGTGTACTCATCTCTGATACCAGTGACCACTGATTTGTTGCCTGTAAGAACTGCCCCCAAATCAGCTTCAATATCCAAATTCGCTGTTAAGAGGAATCATCACAATTTCGAC
Organism: Neoceratodus forsteri; assembly: GCA_016271365.2. Taxonomy (NCBI): domain Eukaryota; kingdom Metazoa; phylum Chordata; order Ceratodontiformes; family Ceratodontidae; genus Neoceratodus; species Neoceratodus forsteri. Next base: position 395,838,204 of record CM057454.1, on the reverse strand, counting down.
CCTTGTGTATTTATATCTGACCTACGGAACACTCTGAAATGGAAGGAGTTCTAGCTAGCAAAAACAATAAACAGAATATATGAAAATACAAAATCACACATGCCCACACAATGCAAAGCATCATGGGCTGCATATGCAAATCACCACAGAATGTTATGCTGGTTCAACTTTAAGCAGAATTGCATGGTGCCGAAAGGCCTCTCACACAGTTTGCAAAGGGTGCTAACAGATGACATAGACACGTGTTTCGTCCTACCAGGACTCATTAGTATGCCTCGTCTGTTTGACACCCCAGTGGAATGAACCAGGTACCCTAAGCCGGTCTGTCTGGGTTATGTTGTGGTGAACCCATTAAAATATAAAACTATTTAAAAGACAAAGAACCTCTGTGTGCAAACACTGAGGCAAGGGTTACCCCAAAGGGCATTTGGCTGGGAAGCCAAGTTTCAAGAAAATACAAAATCACACATGCCCACACAATGCAAAGCATCATGGGCTGCATATGCAAATCACCACAGAATGTTATGCTGGTCCAACCTTAAGCAGAATTGCATGGTGCCGAAAAGTCTCTCACACAGTTTGCAAGGGTGCTAACAGATATGATACCTATATATGATATCTTTCAGGAAATTATTCTTGGGGTGTTTGACAAACATGCACCTCTGGTTAAAAACCACACCAGGAGAAAATCATGCCTGTGGTTTATGGCTGAGTTGAAGGTCGCCCTACTAAATAGGGACTCACTCTGGAAAAATGCACAGAGAACTAAGCTCCCAGCAGTCCGAAATTCATTTAGGAGGGCAAAGAACCTTTGCACTAAGATGGTCAAAGAGGCCAAGGCCAATTACTACCAGGCAGAACTCAATGCGTCTTCCAAGTCTTCTGCTAAATTCTAGAAAACCCTTAAAGAGACTGAAGGTCTGAAAGACTGACATGTCTACCAAATCCTTACTTGCAAAAGTATCCATTGGTGGCACCACAGGGACTGATTAAACAGTCAATTCTTGACCAGCTTAATAATCATTTTACTACCACAGACTAGCCTTCAATACTTCTCCCACCAATTCCCTTCATTCCCAACTCCGGCCACAAGTCCTAGTACCTCTGGTTACTGATGTAGTGTTCTCCTTACAACCTGCTTCACTGAAAGAGGTTGAAGAATTACTTCTTCACTTGGACACCAAGAAGAGCACTAGTGCAGACCACATAGAGACATATGTCCTAAAAATCAGTCTCCAAGCCCTGGCGGTGCCAATCCCACATCTCTTTAACTCATATATCCTGCATGGTGATATGGAAAACCACCCATGTGATTCCTTATTCAAATCTGGTGATCCTAGTGTCCTTAATAACTACAGGCCAATCTGCTTACTCCCTATCCTATCCAAAATGTTAGAGAAGATAGTAAGTAAGCAGCTTAGAAACTACTTAGAAACTGCTAATCTATTAAATCCTCTACTATCAGGATTATGGCCACATCATAGTACTATTTCAGTCCTTGCAAAGGTTACCATTGACTGGCAGGAAGTTTTGGATACCAAGAACTTTGTGTGTGCAGTATTTCTGGACCTAAGCAAGACATTTGATACTGTCGACCATGAATTGCTCTTAGCAATCCTACAAAATGTTGAAGTGGAGTCCCCCTCCATGAGATGCTTCTCAAACTATCTCATAAGTTGTCATCAGCAGGTAAAAGCGGAAGGTGATTTCTCACCACTGAAACCACTTTTGAGGAGCGTACTGCAAGGGTCTATTCTGGGACCACTGCTTTATGCAATCTATATTAATGGAATTGACATAGGAATCAAATCTGCAAACATTCATCTATTCACTGATGACACAGTACTTTACATTGAGAGACCTACTCCTTAAGCAGCTTTCATGGCTCTCCAGCGGGAGTTTAATCAGTTGCAATTACAATTACTGAACCAGAAACTACTCTTGAATGCCACAGAAATGAAGGCAATGCTCTTCTCACCCTTCACAAATGCTAACAACCTTACTATACAAAGATTCATTCTCCAGATTACTACACTCCTTGGTGAACCACTAGAATTTAAAACATAGAAACATAGACTTTCACGGCAGATAAGGACCACTTGGCCCACCTAGTCTGCCCATTTCCTACCTACTGGATAAGCTGCAGATCCTAGTTGACCAAAAGCCTATTTCTTCCCACCCACACAAGAATTGCCTTATGTCTGTCCCATGCATTCTTGAATTCACCCACTGTTTTTGACTCCACAACCTCCTCAGGAAGGCTGTTCCATGCTTCCACCACCCTCTCTGTGAAAAAATACTTCCTCACATTGCCCTTGAGCTGTCCCCCCTCTATCTTCAAATTGTGTCTAAATTTGTAACTAAATTCAAATATTTGGGTGTTTGGATTGATCACAAGATTTCCTTCATTGTGCATATTGAGGAACTGATAAAAAAGCTCAGGCAGAGGCTTGGCCTCTTTTACAGAATAAAAAATCTGCTCATCCAGGATGCAAAGAAGAGACTAGTACTCACCACATTCCTATCATTACTGGACTAGGCTGACTTCTTGTACTGCCATGGCCCTGCTACTGCACTAACAAAACTAGATACTCTATACCATAGAGCCATAAGATTTATCACTGGTGCTCCATATTCTACACATCACTGCTCCCTATATGCTGCAGTAGGATGGACATCCCTTGCTTATAGAAGAAAAAAAAATGCTGCCTTCTGGACGTAAAGAGCAATCACCAAAAAACTACCTCTATAGAAACATAGAATTTGATGGCAGATAAGGACCGCTTGGCCCACCCAGTATGCCCATTTCCCTACCTAATGGATAAGCTGCAGATCCTAGTTAACCAGCAGCCTACTTCTTCCTACCCCACCCCCTAGAATTGCCTTATGACTGTCCCATGCATGCTTGAATTCCACCACTGTTTTTGACTCCACAACCTCATCCGGAGGCTGCTCCATACATCCACAACCCTGTCTGTGAAAAATACTCCTTAAATTACCTCTGAGCTGCCCCCCCTCTATCTTCAAATTGTGCCTCCTTATTCTTGCACACCTCTTTTTTTGAAAGATGCTACCCTCTTGGACTTTGTTGATTCCCTTGAGGTACTTGGAAGTTTCTATCAAGTCCCCCCTCTCCCTCCTTTCCTTGAGGCTATACATATTAAGCTCCTTAAGTCTCTCTTCATATGTCTTCCGGTGCAGACCCTGCACCATTTTAGTTGCCCTCCTCTGGACAGCTTCCATCCTGTCTATGTCTTTGCGGGAGACTGGGTCTCCAGAACTGCACGCAGTACTCCAGATGGGGTCTCACCAACTGTCTGTACAGAGGGATAATAACTTCCTGTTTTCTATTGGTGATGCCTCTCCCTATGCATCCCAGTATCCCCCCAGCCCTCCTTGCTGCCCTCTCACATTGCTTGCCCACCTTTAGGTCATCTGATATGACTACCCCAGGTCCCTTTCCATTTTGTTGTTGTTAGTATCTCACCCCCATTGTGTACTCTTCCCCTGGGTTTTTGTTTCCCAGGTGCATTACCTTGCACTTCTTAGCATTGAATCTAAGCTGCCATACATTTGACCATTCCTCTAACCTTGCCAAGTCCCTTCTCATCCTTTCCACCCCACCTTGTGCATCAACTCTGTTGCAGATCTTTGTGTCATCTGCAAAGAGACATAATTTTCCTTCCAGTCCCTCTGCAATGTCGCTTATAAAGACATTGAAGAGGACCCGTCCTAATACTGAAGCCTGCAGTACCCCACTAGTAACACCCCTACTAGTAACATATCAAATTGTCTTCCACTAAGTGTGGTATGCAAGTATGCTTTGAGAAGTGCCTCCTATATCTCACTTACTGTACTCAAAGTCACATCGAGCTTTGTTATCTCATCTATAAGCTATGCACATCCCATGCTATGGAACAACCTACAGAAATCCTTGAAATTGGTCCACCCTATCAATTTCTCAGCATTCAAAATGCTTTATGCATGCTCTTTTAAGGAGTCCTGTAACTGTTTCCCCAATTAGCATTGTGTCCCCCTGGCACCTGCTGTCTACCACACCCCTTTCCTTATCCCTCTCTATAGGTTCCCATATCACTGAACAGGTGCACTGGCAGCTGCTATCTACCTCTCCCTTTTCCTCTCCCTCTCTATAAGTTACCATATCATTAAACAGTTGCTCTGTATTGGAGTCAGTAAATATCCCTCAGATGTCATCAATTGTCCCTTACCTTTACTGGTTCACTTCACTGGTCTCCTTCTCTTTCAAACTTTTGTTTTTGTCCTCCTTTTTCCACCTATCTATGTTTCAAGCCTACCTATGTGTTCTCTTCCCTTATTTTTATGCTTCAAGCCTACCTTCATATTATCTTCCCTTTTCTTGCTCTCTGTGCCCCACACCCAAGGTTTTCATTACATTACATGTAAATGCTATGTTACTCTAGGTACCTGCCTATGTTTTTCAGCATTATATTGTCCTCTGTATAATTACCTAAATATTCTTATTTTTCTGAATACTGATGTGAGCATTATTTTGCCCTATATATAATAGTGTATATAGTGTGTACTTATTTAGTATGTCTCTTATGTTTAGTGGGTGTTCAGTCTACTCTATGTATAGAATATGAACATGTATACACTGTTTATATAACTTCAGTATGTGTATTGAATATGTATGTTGTCCAAGTCCACCTCAAAAATGAGTTTTTTCTCAATGGCATTTCACCTGATTAAATAAAGATTTGATTTGATTTGACACAGGAAGAGGAAATATAGGGGAATCTGTCATTGCATTAGAGGCTTCATATACCCCTGTGTGTTTTCTACCTGCAAATAAAAAAGTGTTGGACTTCACATCAATCTTTCAGTCTGTGTGCACCAAATCTGTCCTTGCATTGGAGGCTTCATATACCCCTGTGTGTTTTCTACCTGCAAATCAAAAAGTGCTGGACGTCACTTCAATCTTTCAGACAGCATGTGCCAACTTCTTATTTCCTCTCCTTGTTAGGCAGTAATGCATGATGTGAATGGTTGCCTGGTGCACCTCGGTTGATGTGTGCATGTCATTATTTTGTGTCATAATATGGCCACTTCTTTAAATAAAATACAGTCTCTTAAAATATACTCTCCCCAATTCCCATAAACACATACACTCCCACATCTGGCTTGCTGAATATCTGCAGAAAAGGTCCCTCCTTTTAATTAAAAAAAACTCACCCCAAAAGTATATAGATGCCCCGGCATACAAGGAAGAATGGCAGCCATGATAGTAAGATCAGAAAGAAGAACTGTGGTCCTATTCCACACATTCAGCATAAGTAATAATACCCCCACAACATAAAGAAGTTCTTCCAGTTACCACTGCATAACATTTCCTGACAGAGCAACTATGCAGTTCTCTGGACTGACCTTACTTCTGGGTCTGCAATTTGTGTGTCCCCGGACAATAGTATACCCCTACATGTATACATTACCTAACCTGGCTTATTGATTACCTCCTTCCATGGCCCTCCATTTTAAACTATAGAACCCACCAATATATATGGAACACTCACCCAAAAAGAAAAATGCATTACAAATTCGAATTACAATTTCTCACCAACTCCCACTTTGCTAAAACCAAACCTACTATGGCTCATTATATTGTAGCATTTTAAAATACACAGACACAGACACAGGCACAGTCAAGTCCCTGATAAGGTGTATGGCATTTTTTCAAACCAGTCATTTATTAAATATAGAAATTCCTTCCCCAAGGTTTGTTTTAATAACAAAATTTGAACCGTCTAGCCTGCTGCCTAAACCCACATTTATGAACTGTATAAAGAATTAAACCATCTTTTTACACAATTTAATCCTCATCTGATGCTTCCCCAACCAGAATCAGCTTGCACAACACGACAGCAAATCCTATACTTTTTATCCCCTTCTTGCCTTGCACTTTGTTTTAAAGTTCATGCAGAGTAAAGTCTTGGTTATGTGTTTCTAGTACTACTGCTGTGAGTGAGTGTTTGAAGTTGGAGTGCTGCTGTTTTCTGGTTCAGATGGTGCCTCCCTGGTGTCTGCTCCATGCATGGTCAAAAGTGATTGATGAAATGATTACCCTACTACTGCTGTAATAAAGAAGAGGCTAGGGGAAAAGTAGGCCCTATATTACCAAGCCAAGACCCAAACTGGTAGCCCAGCATCCCAATGCTACAAATCCTAGTGCCAGTGAGATTTTCAAAAAACACTCCACACTGACTGGTGCTTCAGTCCAATCACCCTACACTTTCATTATGTCTTGGATGGCAGCCAGACCCACCTGACCCAGTCACTCTGCTTGAGTGACGACAGCTTTTCCTCTTCCATCATGTTAATGTTATGAAACCTTTCTGCAGTCTTCCTAAAAGGGAGGGGATCAGAAGAGAGGCGAGGGAGAGAGAGAGAGAGAGAGAGAGAGAGAGAGAGAGAGAGAGAGAGAGAGAGAGAGAGAGAGAGAGAGAATACGTCACAGTAAGTTAATCACTCTTCACCATCTTGGGGGGGGGGACTGGAAGTGAAACCCATGGGGGTGCTTAACAGAAAATAACTGGGAGCATTTACTGTAACAAAAAGTATAATACCATAAAAAGGAACAGGATATTAGGACTCTAATTTGCAAACATTGTCTCTGTGTTCTAGATTTAAGAACAAAGAAAGCAATATCCAACAAAAAGTAATGGTGCACCTTAGTAGTTAATGTATATCTTTTATTTCCAGCCACAGCTTTTCTGATATTGCTGTTCCTCCAAAAGACAATTGAACAAGCTTTAAAAGTACACATCATAGTGTGTGAAAGGCTTTGACATAATGTGATACAAGAGGCTGATGGAACTGTCTGTGAGAGTGGCCTCCAGCAAGCCACTTGACCTCCCTATGTCATTCTGCTGTAACATTAAGCAAGGTGCAAGGACCTCCGCCAAATGGTCACTCACATTTGGGCTGCTACACTACCCTGTCCTTGAGCTGATAAAAAAACCTTGCTTTCTTCAACTTGTTTACAGTAAATAACTTGCACAGAGGGTTGGAAGTTTTCATCCACAATTTGTGTCTTTAGGTTTGATTTTTTTAAAGGGGAGTAATATCAGACTAAAAGCCATGCTTGTTTTCATCACTTGGACATTCATATTTTATTTAGATATTTATAGACTTTGTGGTGCATTGTGGTCATATTTACTTCAAACTCAAACAGTTGTTGCTTGTTAATTAAGGAGAAGGCTGTCAACTTCATTTTATTGGGAGACAGCTAAAACAACACAGTTTTGCTCAGAGCATTATTCACAGCACTATATCAAAGATAACTTGCTGGCTTGGAGGCACAATACATAGGGAGATGACGGAAGGAATGTTGAATTGATGAGAGACACCTGGACAGTAGACACTTGAATAGCAGTTGGGCTGCTTGCTAAAGTACATTAAAGCATGTTAAAGTGATACTTCAAAGTGGAGAGTCAAGATGTACTTCTGGACCCTTTATTGTAAAAATGAGGGGTCTGATGACCCCCTGACCCACTCCCCAGGTCCACTTCTTATGCACTCAAGTGAATTTCATTGGAGTGCACATCCAGCCTACAGGACGGATGGAATATCCCACTGGTGAGTACATCTGGAGTACTATAAAGGATAACCTCCTCCCTTCTGCTTGTGAACCCTCTAGCAATAAAGACCAGCATTCTGTTTGCCTTTCTTCACTGTATAACCTGCTTCAGGTTGCTGGTAATGGCTTTCCCCAAGTCCTTTTCTTCCTCTGATTCAGTGACCTTGTCATGGGTTGAACAAATCAGGTCACACAGGAATCAACAAATTTTGTACAACATACCTAAACGGTATGATTTTTATTAAACAAACAAACAAAAAAAATTAAATACAAAAAAAATAACAGCTTACATCAGCAAACTTACGAAAATAAACAAACAAAATAAAACTTGAAAACAGCACAGCTTCCCTGCCAAGTGTCTAGCAGTGGAGCATAATCTTGTGCAGTATAACAGAGAGCAGGAGGTCCTCACATGAACTCTCCCTAACAGGATCTAACCTGAGGATCTAGGCTGGTTTCTTTTAAAGAGTGGAGCTCTACCTCTTAGCTCAAAGCCCCACCTAATTATTAAGTTATTTGCACAAAATCTTCTTATTTCTTTGTACAGTCAATTACATAGAATATACATATATGAAAGGCATAACAAATAATCCATTATTATGACATCAACATAAACACCCTAATGCTCTATCAGGTATTATTGCACATTTCTTGCAGAGTGGGCTGCATTATAGACAACTCCTCCCCTTTTGTAAAGGTAACCTAGGAGCTGCAGCATATAAAAGAAGGGAGAAAGGTGCTGCTGACTTTCTATAGGAGACACCACCTTGCAAGGACATCAGCACTGCTTGGAGACATGATACTCCTGGGAGTTGTGTAGGTAGACCACATTTTAGTTCTTCTCCATTATCCTGTATTTTAGTTAATTTGCTATCTGTTTATCCTTTCCAAGAACAGGATATTCCAGTCTGCACCTGTACATATCCTAAAGAAACTGGCATTGATAATTTTTTAAGTTTGACTGTCAATCCCAGCTTGCTTTTTACATTGTGCAAGAACCTTTGCCTACCAAGTCTGTTTACAGACCTTTATTCACTTTCATTCTTTAAGCCTGCACATTTCAGGGCAATACAGGGAAAAAGTGCTTAAATTTAACTGGACCATGATGTAGAAGAGCAGAAATAGGAAGGGGATGAAAAATAGTTTAAATTGTAATACACAGCGCCAGATGGCCAGACTGACTGCAGCATATTCTGACTGTTTTACACAGAAAAGTGGGGAGAGAGGGGGATAGAAAGAGACTGGAAGACATAAATTGAAAGAGTTAAGTGCTGTTGCGCAACACTCTTTGGAACAGATGTCGGAGAGAAAAAGAAAACGTCAGGTTCAGCTAAGCACTACTCACATGGGGGGGTTCAACTACTACAGACCTTACCCCCCCCCAACTGTACTGGGCCCTCGGGTTCTTTCCTCCTATGTGCATGACCTTGCACTTCTTCACATTGAACTCTAGCTATCATATGCCAGACCACCTGTCTTCTTTTTGGTCCTGCACCCGTTCATCAGTGTCCACCCTCCTACATAGCTTGGTGTTATCTGCAAAGAGAAATATTTTTGCTACAATGCCATCCTCAGTGTATTAATGAACACATTGAACAGCACTGGGATAAGCAGTGACCCCTGTAGGACTCCACTGGTTATTTCCCTCATATCTGAGAGTTCCCCTCCACTACCACCCTTTGTGTCCTACCACTGAGCCAAACTACCACCCACCCAGTCAGTTTGCTTCCCACCCTTAGGTCCCCCAACTTCCTGATCAACCTTGTGGGGGAGCAAGCTGATAGCCTTGCCGAAATACAAGTAAAGAATGTTAAATGCCTGGCTCTGGTCTTCTGCCTTAGTTACCTAGTCAAAGAAACTGATCAGGTTGATTTGACAGAATATCCATGACATGAACACATGTTCTGTCTGGTCCTGAAGCCTGTTTGCTTCAAGAAACCCGACTAGCTTTTCTTTCAGAATGGTCTCCATCAGTTTACTTACAGTGGAGAGCAGACTGACCAGCGTGTAGTTCCCAGGGTCATCCTTGGCCCACTCTTGTGCAGTGGTATCAGATATGTGGTTCTACGCTTCTGTAGTACAAGCCTCCATATCTACTCAGCAGTTTCCTCAACATCCTGGGATGCATGCCATCTGGAGCAGGGGACATGTTTTCCTTAAGGAACATGAGCCCTTTCCTAACCCTGACTTCTGCTTTCTTGTCCTCAGCCACAACCCCCCCCAACTCCCCCAATCCTCCCTTGCAGCACTGGTCCATCCATTTCCTTAGTAAAGACATAGCAGTTGTATTTGTTCAAAACCTATATAATCTTTATGCCCACAACCACCAACCCCCTTTTCAACTTTACTATGACTACCATCGGCTTCCTCTTTTTGCTGATGTACCTGAAAATGGCTTTCTCTTCCACCTTGATCCCTTCTGCAGTTTGAAGCTCATTTCTAGCCTTGCCCTGCCTGACAACTCTACTATCCTCCTTAGCTTTCTCTAAGTAAACCCCCATCCTCATCCTTTCTGAACTTTCTGTACTTCCTGTATGTAGCCATAATCTCCCTCACTGTCTGGCCTTCCTCCCTATTGAACCAACTTGCTTTCCTGGTTTTGGAGTTTTCCCCCTTCTGCTCAAGACAGGTGTTAGTGGAAGCCACTATCCCTTCCATGGTCAATTGCCATTTTTGATCCACCCCCATACTTTCCTTAAGGATAGCTAGGTGTCCCCTCAGTGTCTCGCCCATCTTACTATAGTCAGCCTTCCAGAAATCCAACACTTTCAACTTAGTGCTTGAACTTTCATTCCCCATATCAGCTCAGAACCACATCATTCAGTGGTTGCTGCTCCCCAAGGACTCGTCTACCTTGATGCCCTTGATGGGATTCCTGCTTTTTAATACCATGCCCAGGGTGGCTCCCTCTCATGAAGATTCAGTCACCCCTGAACCATGAATCCATTCTGGACTGTGCCCAAGTTCATTTGGCTCCTTGCACAGGTGGTAGACAGGATACCCAATCAGTCTTAGGAAAATTAAAGTACCCAGTTACCATCACCTCTCTCCTTTCAGCTGCCATGCTAATCATGGTACCCTGTTTCTCATCCTTGTCCTCATCTTGATCAGGTGGCCTAATAAAGGTGGCCTGACAATGCTAATTTCAGAAACTGAATATAGCAGAGAAAGTAGACAGCCAAAGATAGGAGCGCAAAGGTAGGATATTACTCCTTCTTATGACATGTGGCTTGCTGTGGTCCTCAGTTAAACTGTAACCATTGTAGTATGCCCCTTTATAAACATCTGGGACCCTGTGCTCTATTGAAAATAGCCCATATGTGCTGTGATACATTCTGTAGCACTAGGGCCATGTTATGCACATCCTGCATGTCCTTTAGATACTCACAGATGCACTAACAACCCTCCCACCACATGTCCCTTCCAGGCTCAGATCATACTTTTACTTGTGCATCTGCATGGTCAGTCAGGGCTGGAGGAGGCAGGGGCATGTCAGGGGCTAGGCTGTTAGAGTGCAGCATGCGCTAAGGTAGTTGAACTCTGCCAGCCCAGTGCTAAGGGGTTCTGCTACAATACCCAAAAGGTTGTTGTAACTGATGTGCACCCCTCTCTGGCAAGTGTGATGGGGCCCCAGAAGTGTCCCAGAGGCTCAAGGTTAAGTTTATTAACAGATGTAAAAAAACATATAGAATGTGTTACATCTCAAAATTTTAAAATCATTAAATCAAGTACAATCATACAAAATATCAGTTTAACAATAATCCATCCATAAATAAAGCACCATATCCATATAATATCTTTAGCAGGCCCCATACTTATCCATAATAAGCATTTACAAATGTTGTAACCCCATATATAGCATTTGTTTTGTTCAAACGTAGCAGATATTTCATACAGTCTTCCTCATTCCATGACTTATGCTTATGAAGAAGTGACATAATCCATCTCTTCTTCTCTAGCATTAGGGTGTCACAGACCAGAAGGGCATGAATTATATTTGGAGAGTTTACATTTTTACAACTACATATGGGTTTATTTCCCTTCTCCTGCTTCTTCTTCCTCTGAAAAGAAACAATTTCCAAACTTTCCAGCTGCATCCTACACAAATTATTTCTGTGCCATTTGTTTTCACAATGTGATAAGTAATATTCTGGCCCCAGTTTTGCTTTATGCTAGAATAAAGGCCACATGTCTATATTATGAATTTTTTCAAAATCATTCTGCATTTCAGTGTCATATACCCTCTGTATAATTTCTTCTACAAATTGGTTTATGTTTATATGTGCTTTATTAGACCAAAGGTCTTCCAAACCAGCTTTCATTACAATCATATTTAAAGTTGTAAACCAGTTTATTGGACTCACTCCAGATTGTAACCTTTCCAAGTGATCTAACCAGCACAATTTTGGAAGCCTGTCATTAGGCATTTCCTTTGTTTTTTTTCCCAAAATTTAACTGCTCTTACTTTAATTCTTGCTGAAAGAGGTCTCAGGCCAGCTTCTAATCTCATAAAGGCCATGTGATAATCCCTAGGTATGTTGAAAGTATTTGATATGAAAGAGTTTTGCATAGTTTCCAGTTTTGTTTTGTTCACATACAGTATATGCCCCCGACTCCACTCCCATATAAGGACTGAGTGGCCATTTTTGCTTCAAAAGTCACTTTAAGGGCAGTGAAAGAATTGTTAGAAAACTTATTTGCAACAGCACCAACAGCACTCATTGAGCTATAGGATTTATTTTTTACATCAGATATATGGGGATTCTGGGACATACTGTTATAAAAAATGACTCTGAGGTATCTATACGCCTTCACCTCATCAAATTTTAAACCATGTATTACCCATTGCTTTTTAGTAGGCCTTTTACAACCAATGGTCAACATTTTTGTTTTTTCCACATTCATTTTTAAATCCACTTTTCAAAGGAATTCATTAAACTTGAGACACCTCTTCTCAAACCAATGGGGGTTTGAGAGATGACAATAGCATCATCCGCAAAGAGCAAACGTTGGATTTTTTCAGCATTAATTGCAGGGGCAAATGTATCTATTTTGCTAATATCCTTTAACAGAGTCTGAATATATAAAATAAATAGTAGAGGCACTAATAAGCACCCCCTGTTTTATGCCTTTCTTAATTTTTACTTCCTTTGAGAGGGCTACATCTCTGGTATATCTTATTTGGGCTGTTGTGTTATAATGTAATGCTTGTAGCACAGCCAGAAGTTGCTTATTTATTTCTAGGGCTTCCAAAATCTCCCACAACTTGTTCCTGTTTACTGAGTCAAAGGCAGCCTTTATGTCTATGAAGCAAACACTTAAGGTGCCCTTTTTCCACTTAACATAAACGTTAACCAAGTAGTTCAGCATAAAAATTTGGTCCATGGTACTAAAATGTTGTTTGAAACCACAGTGAAATTTTGAGACCAAATTATTTTCCTCCACCCAAGATATGTCTATTTAACAGTAATATTGTATACATTTTTGGACAACTGGCAAGAGGGTGATTGGCCCGTAACAATTTAGGTTTTGTCTTTGGCCTTCCTTAAAGAGAGGGATGATAACTCCTTTATTCCAATTACTAGGGATAACTTGATATTGACTTATTAGCAAAAAAATCAGGGTCAAAACCTCTGCCCGATGATCAATATTATGCAGAAAGAATTCAGCCAGAACACCATCCACCCCTGCTGCCTTGTTCCTTTTTTGTGCTTGTATAGCATCCTTTACCTCACTTATTGAAAAAACAAGCAGGTTTGTATTTTTAATTTTTTTACTTTCATAATTCTGAGGAGCATCTACCACTACAGTGTTATTGCCATAAAGCTTATTGAAATGTGAAATCCACTGTTCTTCTGTTATCATACCTAGCATGTTATATTATACATTATTTTCATCACACAGCCATATGCCACTAGGGTCCAGAAGGCTTGGGAGTCTTTTTGCCATATAGCCTCTGATAGAAAACACCATAAGATACTTTCATAATCTTTTTTCTTTTTATGAATTAAACTCCTATATTCTGACTTAAGAGTTTTAAAGGCAGTCAATATAATAGGAGTAGTTGTCTTTACTCTTAGCTTACTTAGGTTCTTTATCACTAGTCTCAATTTATCACATTCTTTATCATACCATGGTTTATCAAAGCCAGTTTTAAGCTTTGCTTGAGTAGTTTTCCTTGTGCACAGTGCCTTTTCTATTAATTTAGTGTACTCTTCAAATTTTCTTCATTTATAATTAACCTCAATCTTATTTTTACAGTCTGAACAACTTGGAAATTCCATGCTTCTATAATAACGAATAATCTCATCAATTGTTTCCTTTGTATGTTCATTCCAAATAATTGTTTTCCTGTATTTAATACACATATAATGTATGTTAGAACGCTGTTAACCTTAGGAAATCATCATTTCCTAAGGTTGTTAACCTATCGATGTGACGTAGATATGTTGTTAACCTATCGATCCTCGCCACATCGATAGGTTAACAGCGAAGTTCTGCTATCAGGCGCTTTTTTCCGACGGGAACCGACTGAAGGGAAACCAATGGGGAAGGACTGAAGGGCCGCAGCGGTGACTTTTTAAAAAACGTAAGCCATTTAATTTTTGATAGTGGGACCATACACTATAAAAAATAATGTATGGTCCCTCTATCGGCAACCGGTCAATTTTAACCATCTCGAGGTTGCCATGGCGATGTAAACCTCTCTAGCTTCGCTCTCGAGGTTTACATGGTCGCCCTGGCAACCTCTCGACTGTTAACTGACCAGTTAATGACAGAGGACCATACATTATCCTCTATGTTTTGATTGGCATCAAGTTCTTGACTAAGTTTTTAGTAATCTGCTTAAAATAAGAATCCAAAGCACAATTCACGGGAAGATGATCACTATCCCATAATTTATATACTTTAAGATAGCTCACTTTAGGGTATTCCAAGGTATCAATTAAGCATAAATCTTGGACACTGCCCCCATTAGCTGTAGGAAATGTCACTTCCCTATCCCAGTAACCCTTTGAGAGTCCAGTCAAGATTCTAATTCCAAACTTATTTAGAAATTGTAAGAATAACTTCCCATTCTTATTCAGAGGTTTATCTTTTGATTGCCTTATGGGGATGTTTACAGTATCATCAATACCACATTCTGATGAAAGTTCCTCAATACTGGTGCCTATTCACACATTAAAGTCCCCAGACAAAAATATACATACTCCATGGAATCTGGACTTGAGTGACTCTATATCATTTCTTATTCTTTTTAAGATATCACATTCCTTCTGCTTTAAAGCTAGGGGAATATAGATATTAAACAGTGCCATAATTTTTGTATTTCCAGCAATTGCTATGTACATATAAAATTCATTATATATACTAACTTATAGGTTTATAAAGGCCAACGTTATATCAATAAGAATAGCTAAGCCACCCTTATATCTGCCATATTTACAGTTTTTGTAGGCTGGAGTTACCCATGACTTGTACCCTTTCATCCGTAGATCATCTGACTTCCTCATCCATGTTTCTTGTAAAAATAATATTGTAAGATTTGACAACCATTCCAGACAAGCTTTGCTTTTGAGATTTTCCTTGAGGCCTGTTGTATTCCAAGTTAATATACATAGGCGATTGTTATGACCTTCCAGTCAGTTGGTTTCATTCAACATTTCTATTGTACTATCCATGAAGCTCAATATACTATTACTACCCTCACTACTCTCCTCCTTTGTTACTGATATGTCAGAAGCAGCTGATTCCTCCGATTCAAGGACCACATTGTTGTTAATTCTATGTCTTAGTTGTTTTCTACCTCTTCTATAGAAACTCTCTCTCTCTCCCCTCTCTCCTTCTAGGGTATATTCAGATTTTATTGGTTTCAAGTATGCCAAAATATGAGGTTGTTTAACTGTGAACTTCTCCCTTTCCTCCTTGTGAGGGGCAGCAGAGGCTTCCTTTGGTTGAATTTTACTGTTGGTTACTGGAGTTAATCTGATCATGGCATTTAATGTTATACCTAGTTCCAGGAAGCTATCCTTTTCTTTTAAAATGTGTTTTCTTTTATCTACATTTCTTATGTCCAGGCAAAGCCAGCCTTTAAATGGGCAAGCTTGATGTCTATAAGCATATTTGATATCTTGTCAACTTATTTTATTGCCTAGTACACCTTTAATAAGATTATAAGCAGCCAGTTTAGCTATGTATGAATTTTCATTCTTTGATTTTGGAATACTTTTTACATAGATAGTTGGCAGCAAGCTATCAGTTGCTATTAGTTTTTCCTTTTCTACTTTTTCCAAAAAGTAATTAGAGTCTTTTGTGTTTACCTGCAGATTATCTACACTGTGAGCCTTAGCAAATCTCACTTTACTAGGTAATTTACCTGGATTCTTTTATACCTTTTTCCTTTGAGACCACTTTTTACTGTCTTTTTCTTTATTCTTCTTTTGTATCTTATGATGGCTGGTTGAGTCAACCTCCCTTTGTTTTTTGTTTTTTTTTTACTTTTTTTGCTAACTTTTTTATCATTTAATTGGTTTATTTGTAACTTCCTTTGGTTTAATTCATTGATCAATAAGTCTATCTCCCTAATTTCTTTATTTGCTATTTTTTTTTGTTATAACTTTAATTGAGTTTTTGTTCTTTTTCTGTTTCTTATCACCTTTTTTATGTATATTTCTGGGGTCTTTACACAGGGGTTTCTGTACACACTTTATCATCAATAACACTTTTATATTCTGTCACACAAATTTCTTCCACTGCAGCTGGACCATATTCACCCTTACTAACATTGGATTCATATTTCTCCACATTTTCCTCACAAGGTTCCATTTTTTTATGTAATACTCAATAAAGGCATGGAAGAGTGCAACTATCTCCAGAAGCTGTGTGTTACTAAAGCAAATCTCTTTTTTAAGTTCCTCAATTTTATTTAATAAAGTGTCCTTATTATTATGATTCACTTTATAGTCCATGCAGGACACTGCTTCAGTGTTGGTAGTTACTTTCTTATCCCCCTTGGTTGATGGTCCATCTGACCACAAATGTCAGACATTATCATCCCTCTTTTTTTTTGACTCTGCATTTATGCCCCTTACTTCCCCCTTCTCTCCACTCTCTCAGACTGCCCCATATACACAAGCCTCATTGCCGGTGTCTGCCCCTAAAGTACATTGGTCTACTTCTCCTCTGACCTAGATGCCTAGTTAACCCCCTGGTGTGGGGTGAGGAGGAGACCCACTTACCTCCTGAACAGCTCTGCTATGGAAGTGGACTTGCACAACAGAGTCTGCCCTGATGAGTCAAAGATGCTCAGTGAGGAGTCATTGCCTAGGAGAGATGTTTCTTTTTCCTGTTCATCCCCAGGTGTTGGCATGCAATGAGGGCCAATGAGCAAGATGATGTGCTGAGATGCGCTCCTGCTCTGCCCCTTTGTCAATGTCTGTCTTTGTCCCCATACTGCTACCTCCCTCTACTGCACCTGCCACCCGAGTTCCCCCAGGTGGTGGTACTGCAGCGGGAGCTTGCAGGTTGCTCCCCCATAGAAGGAGAGCAGCCATTGGGTGCTCTATCCTTCTCCTCCCTGACTGACCCCTGGCAGTCCATGCTTGTTCCTGAACACAGGTCATTGGCATGGTATGAGGTAAGGTGCCACCAGGCCAGCTCCTTATCATCCCTCTTTGATGGAGGGTCCAGGGTACATTCATTTATATAGGGTGTCAGAAATGAATCAAATCAGTTGAGATAAGAACCAACAGCATTATTTTGCTGACTAACTTGTTGACTAACCACTTGATTTCCATTGTTTACATCAGCTTCTGGAATTGGAGTTACATTCCTTCCTCTATTTACAATACAGTCAATAACTTGTATGTTATTCATATTGGACACTTTTGGAGTGAGGCAGGGTACAACAGCATCTTCAATTTGTGCATTATACATGCAGTTGTTATTATCTGACACTGGAACCTCAACTTGGTTAATATTCCTATTTTTCAAGTCTACACTCTGCTGTTTGGGCATATCTAGGTCAGACATATGTAACTCAGGTCATGTAATATCATTTAATTTCCTAGACTGTAATTTACCATATTTGGTTGCACCAAGATGTTTTTTTCCAAATTTCTGATTTCTTCCAATAATGGATGTGTAGATTGGCCACTTGTTAAGCTTTTACTAAACTTTTTTTTACTGGGATGAAGTAAATTTGGGGTTAAAGTGCTTTGTATTTTTTTTTGTTTCCTCTAAATTCAACTTGTCCATGATTAGGTCATAAAAATTGTGTTATTTTTACAGATTTGAAAACTTCTTGTACTTTAGCATCAGGTTTTTTATTTTTTTAACTGCCTTACGGCTATAGATTCTCATTTATTCTGGCACTGTATTAGGCATATTCACAACTTTTACTTTTGATAAAAAAGACCCAAGATTGCTTGGCCAGAATAAATGTTTCCTTTCCTTTTTAGCAATATACCAGTAAAATTGTAATCTAATAAAATAGAAGCTTATACACACTTGGTAGAATATAGTCTATAAGCTTTTGGTCACCTTTTACATTCACTTAGGACTCGATAAAAACAATACAAACATGAAGATAAGACCCCCCCAAAATTTTTTTTTTAGAACCACTTAACACAAATTATCTGATCTGATCATATGTAAAACACAGCGATAGTATTTTGAACAAGAGAAGAAATCACTTCTTATCTGTTACTCCTCTTCCATTGGTAGCATGAACATTGGTAGTCAATGCTCACCCTTTGTTGTAAACCACACTGCTGGAGAGTTCATTCAGTAAAATATTGGAAGACTTGGCTGCATCTTTCATGGGTAAAGTTTTATAGTTCAGAGTAGGCTTTCCAAGATGAAAATAAAAAATTTTCCTCATTTTCTCCTGCACAGTAAATTGTAGAAAGCATTGCTTTTATCCTCAGCATGATGAACACCAAAGGCACCCATGATCACTTTATAGCTGGCACTAAAAAAGGAAAACAGGGGAAAAGAAAAATCAATAAAAACTTATAGGCCCAAAAATTTAAAAAATACATATAGCTAAACCTTGCTGCCCAACCCTTCAAATATATCCAACCCTACAAATATAGGAGTATAGTAATAAATGTACCAGTTACAGATACATAGAAATATTTGAAAGGTACAAGAAAAGGGCATCGGGGTGAACCAATACAACTAAATAACACTCTAGTTGGAGAAAAAATGGAAGAAGAAAGAAAATCCCCTTTACATTATATCAGCTATTGAAAAACTATACTGAATTACCAAATCCCAGTCATTAAATACACTTGTTAGTGTTGAATGAATGTTTTTTGCTAGTTTATGCAATAATTTATACAAATACTTTTCTTTGTATTACTTTACTTACTTGCTTGTTTTTTGTAGCGATTGAGGTAGATAGTTCCCGGGGGCTGAACATTTTTTAGACGATTAGGTAGCTAGACAAATTCATACAATGGAAGACTTAGTATGGATCTACTAGGCCAGTGAGCCTTCACTACTTTTCATGTTCAGATACCTGGTACATTAACTCATACAAAAGTACGGACACTGTGCAAAGCTTTAAAAAAGCAGAAGTAAATCACCACAAAAGAATGTTAAGCAGCAGTTAGCCTTAACCATAGTGAATGGTAATAGCATAGTACAAGCTCAGCGCAAGCTCAGTGCGATGGCGGCATCAGAGGAGAAGATGCCAATATCACACGTGCGCAGTAAATACCTTCTCAGGACATAGGGCTCATATGATTTAATGCCCATGAATTTCAAAGCTTAAACTTAAAAAACTTAAACTTAAATGTCCAAAGTATCTGAGAACTCTTAAAGATATTAAAATACTTGAATATACACTCAGAGCAAAGTAAAAGAAATGGAATGGAAATCATTAGAAAAGGTTACATTTGGGGTTGTTGTTTTTTTTTTGTTGAGGGGGAGTATTTTCTGTGTTCGGAATAAAAACCTAACAAGCTTGACAATGATCT
Source organism: Neoceratodus forsteri (assembly GCA_016271365.2). NCBI lineage: Eukaryota > Metazoa > Chordata > Ceratodontiformes > Ceratodontidae > Neoceratodus > Neoceratodus forsteri. The sequence continues at coordinate 395,818,605 of CM057454.1, read as the reverse complement.
TATAAATAATCTTATAAAATCTCAAAAAAAATATATATAATAGAGAAAAATAGAGATAGAAACAAATATAAAATCTCTAAAAAATATATTAGAGGCTTAGCACTATCAATCACAGAATGCAGGTCTCAGAACTAAAGGCAAATAGAAAACTCACAGTCAAGCAATGTTCAGTAAAATAAAAAAATAGAGGATTCATTCACTATGTTCAGATCTCGCAGTAGTCACCGTTCTCTCCACTGTCTCCACTAAAGTGCAACAGATTACAGAAGATTGCCGCAGTTCTCTAACCACAGCTCTCAGGTCTCAGGTCTCAGCTCTCAACTCCTTACAGAGTTCATTACTCTCCCTGTCCTTCACAGATCCTTGCTGCTCCTCACTGCACCTTGCTTCACTCCCACTTCCCATCCTTGGCCTTCCCAAAGGGCTTCCTTTGCCTAGGGAATCCTGCTGCTCCCACCAGGTGGCCTTCCTCTTGCACTAGCCTAAGAGAAAAATAAAACAAAAAGCAGGCGCCAACACCGCAGACATGCTCAACATAAGATAGACTGGAAAGACCACAATTCAGGCAACGGTGGTTTACCTATTATGAAACAAAAGTTTTCCAATGTGGTCCTACTTCTCTCTGCTACTCCACAGCTAGAGATGCAGCAAAATGTAATTTCACTGGTGAAATTCTGGCGAAATCACTAATTTTGCAGTGCAAAACATTTCTCGTAAATGTATCCTTATGGCAAAATTCGCCTGTAAATTCTGGCAAAATTTCACTGTCAATTTTGCCTTTCACCTGCACATTTCATCACATGTTAGTATCAGGTGAAATTGGTGGGGGGGGGGCTTATCACAAGACTTTTTCTCTAGCAGACTGCTGGTCACATGGGTGACTGAACTTAGGCAGGAAGCCAGACTAAATGTACTTCCTTTAGAGCTGTTTCAGCCTAATAGTAGGAAGTAGGAAAGTAAGGAGAGTAAGACTAGAGACTAGCAGGACAGCAAAAAGGTTTATTTATAAAAAAATAGTGTTTGTGTGTGTGTTTGCTTTTTTGTGATCTGTTCCCCATAAGTTTAAAAAATTATATTTATATATCTTTTTAGAATATATGTGTGTGTGTGTGTGTGTGTGTGTGTGTGTGTGTTTGACTCCCCGTCCCCCAGTCCTTCCCTGTATCTTTCTTTCTTTATTTTTCTTTACTTTTGTAGTAAAGAAACATTTTCTTTATGATGGAGAGGGAGAGTGGTAGTGCACCACCAGCAGCAGTAGGAGGATGTGTGCTCTGCCTTAACAGGCATGCAGTTTGCAAATGCAAGTCTTGTAAAAAAGCTGTCAGCTTAGTGTGCTACTCCTGGTTAAACAATTAAATAAAAAAATGAAAAAAAAGTGCCCCCCCAAGAGAAAGATATGCCTGTGGCCTCTCAGCAGCAGCCCACCCTGCTACCAGTAGCAGCAGAAGAACCTTGCACTCCACCTCAGCAGCATGTGCCCCCCAGGACAGCAAGAGCTGCAGGAGCCCATTGCACCTCCTCAGGAACATGTGCAGCCTTTGCCTGCCCTGAGCAAGAGCAGCAGGTCTTAGAAGAGGAGGCCACCACAGATGCAGCAGAGAGATCAGCTGATGAGTCCCCCCAAGGTGTCTCCATCTCCAGTTTGGGCATTTCTTTCCACAATGGTTGGAGATGGCAGTATTGTTATCTGCAACCTTTGTGGCAAAGATGTGCGGCATGGAAAATAAGGGTCCCACTTTGGGACGGGTGGACAGAGGAGCCACCTGTGGTACCACCACAATGCAGAGTGGCAATCCAAGCTGCAAGAAGCTACAGCAGCAGGAGGCAGTGATGGGTCCTAGCATCAGGGCATCCAACATCCCAGGAGACACCACAGTAGCCGCAGCAGGAGGAGTGATGAAACACCCTACACCCACTGGTGCAGGCATGCGTCACCTGGTTTGGTATCACAGCCTGCAGCAGCTCTTCCACCAGGACCACCAGATAACATCAGGATGGAGGACCTTGAGTCCGTGCACCAAGAAATGGTGGCAATATGCACAGAGGTGCAAGGTCTCTGGCAGGAGGTGGACCAGTTCTTCCAGGAGGTCAAGGGAGAACTAGACAAAATAAGGAAGGACCAAAATAAGGTCTTGGATCTCCTGGCAGAGCTGTGTCATGGGGGTGGTGGTGGTGGTGGCGGTGTTGTCGGCAGAAGTGGCACTGGTGCAACTTAAAGAGGGAGTCCAGTCAAAAGTACTGCATTACGAGCTATTTTGTAATTCTGATTTCAGTCCCTGTTCAAAACAGCCAGTTTCTGTGAAAAGCCACTGAAGATGTCACAGCCAGAACTCAGATTAGTCCTCCCTATCAGCAACCTTCTAGGACCTATTTCTTCAAAGTTATCGAAACTGTAGATACAGTATATATTTAACAAAACAAAAACTGACACAGGGTTGCCTGCAGTGCTTAGATTTTCAGAATGTTCATATGCATGGTACTGTACTTTAGAACACATCAGGAGGTGGTTTTGGAATGCAGCACTGAACAAAAGTATAGACTATCAAAGTGGTGCAATTTTAGAATGTTGGGGAGGCATTTAATCTCAGCATGTGGCAGGGATGTGCCATCTCACAGTGTAGTAGGACACCCAGTCTCAGAATGAGACAAGGACACACATCAAAGAATTTAGTGGGGACTGGCAATTCTGGAATATACTATAAGTAAGGATGTACACCATCGGAATATGGCAGGACACACTATTTTATTTTGAAACTTCTTGTCCTTGCCACATTCCGCAGTTGTATGCTTCCACCACATTTTAAAATTGTGCATAGCATTCCCATCATGATCCAACATTGTGCGTCCCAGCCATATTCCAAAATAACACATCCTTGCTACATTCCAAAATTGCTCATCCACACCACTTTCCAAAGTTGTGTTTCAATGCCACATTCTGAAACTGTCACCATTACATTCCACTACTGTCACCACCACATTCTAAAACTGAGCATCACCACCACATTCCAAAAGTATGTCACCACCGCATTCTGAAACTGTGCGTCACTGCCTCATTCCGGAGTCATGCATCATCACCATATTCCAAAGTCGTGCATCACCACCATATTCCAAAGTTGTGTGTCACCGTCACATTTTAAAGTTGTGCATCATCACCACATTCTGAGTCGTGCATCACCACCATTTCTGAAGTCTCATGTCACTGCTACATTCCAAAGTCATGCATCACCTCCACATTCCAAAGTCACACGTCACCACCAAATTCCAAAACTGTGTGACTGTGCATCACCACCTCATTCCGAAGTCGCGCGGCACTGCCACATTCTGAAACTGCACACCTGCATTATTACCACATTCTGAAACTGTATGTCAGCATCACCACCACATTCCGAATTGTGTGTCATCGCCACATTTAGAAATTGTGCGTCATCACGACATTCCAAATTTGCACATTATCACCACATTCTGAAATTGCGCATCAGCCACATTCCGAAACTGCACATCACTATCACATTCCAAAAATTGCATGTCAGCCACATTCTAAAACTGTGTGTCAGCCACATTCTGCAACTATGTGTCAATGCCATATTCCAAAATTGTACATCACTGCCACATTCCAAAACTATGAGTCTCTTCTATATTCTGAAATTGTGCCTTCCTGCCACATTCTGAAATTGTGTATAAACTTCCATGCGCCAGTATTGCCTGTCATTGTCACATTCTGAAAATGTGCATTCCCACCATATTCTGAAACTACACATCCCCACTACATTCTGAAGATGAGTGTCACAGCCACATTCAAAAACTGCATGCTCAAGTTACAGTCTAAAATTATGCATCCCTGCCTCATTCTGACTGTGAGTTCTGGTTGTGACATCATCAGTAGCTTTTTACTGAAACTGAATTTTTTGAACATGCAATAAATTTAGGGTTACAAAATGACTTGTAACTTTTAAACAAAGTAACTTAGAGACCTCATTTTTGGCATGAGTCTGATTGGGGATATGCTGATTCAAATTCTGAATTTACTGATGCTAGAAAGTTTGGCCAGACTCCCTCTTTATGAGATAAACTGCTATGTATGCACCAGTTTGTTTTCTGTACTCTTTCTTTTGCAAGTCTTGCTCTTTTTTTCTCTGCACCCCCTTAAAACAAGAAAAGCACCAAAAAAATAAAAAAAGTAAAAAAAAAAATATTTTCTGTCCTCTTTCTCTTCCATTATATATCCTATTTGTTCTTTTTCTTGTCCTGTGGTTTTCTATCTTATATATTATGTTTTATGTAATGTTTATTCTCCCCCATTTCCCCTCTGTCTTATGATTTAATACCCTTACCCTGAGTCTGACCCTGCATGTCACCCCAAGTACTAGGCCCATAAACTGTGTACCTTCTTGTTTGTTTTATGTTACTTCTTCTTTATTTGCTTCCTCCTATCCACAAATGTCAAGTATTGTAATTTGTTTGTATGAACAAACATTTTTCCCAAAGTTATGTGATGTTGTTGTCTGTTGTGTGTGCTAAGGGCTGGTGGCAAATTGGCAATTGGCTATGTGCAGCATCAGTCCAAATACAGACACAACAGTCATAGAATGAAATAATTAAATAAGCACTATTATTGCAAAGTTAAACATGAATTTTTTTTATGCTGAACAACATGTGCTCCCTGACCTAGCCACCTTCAGAAATGTTAATTTTGTCCCTCACTTCATCCAGCCATTATGATAATGTTTTATTAGTGCATCACCACAACCACCACTACCACCACCACATGTTCATGGCCCCGGTGAGTGACCCGGTCCAAAATGTGCACTTTGGCCAAAGTTTAACACAGCCTCTTGCCACCATACTACTGTTTGCAGACTAGAGCAGGAATGGTAAAAGGAGAAATATGACTGGCGAAAAGTTTGATAAAATTCAGACTGAAATATGGACTGAGTGAAGATGTGAATAATGCATCCCCCCCCAGCCCCAGCACCACCACCACCACCACCCATACATTTAAATAGCTATTTTTGGGCCTGTTTGCAAAGTATTTCAGCCAGAATTGCAGGCAGCACTGATCATGCCAACCAGGGCCTACAAGTCCAGAAATGTTTCCCAAAAAATGATGCATTAAACTTAGACAGAAATCTTGCCTCAGCCTTGATGTTTTATGCACCCAAACCCCCACCCAGACCAAATGATGGTCTTTGGTCCACTGTTTACAATTATCTTTAGGCCCCATCTTGTTTCTGTCAGTGCAGTACAGGCAGTAAAACGTCCAGAACAGTTGCATGAAAAATGGTACATTAAATTGAGACAGAAATATGGTCTCAGCCATGATGTGTTAGGGTGCCTCCACCACCACCCAGACATTAAATAGCTGTTTTAGGGCCTGTTTGCCAAATATTTCTGCCTGAAACTCACTGCTGCTGGTGCCAAACCGGGCCTACAAGTCCAGAAATGTTACAGGAAAAAATGTTACATCAAATTGACACTGAAATGTGGAATCAGTCCTGATGTTTTAGGGTGCCCCCAATCATCCAGACATTAGAATGTTGTTTTGGCCACTGTTTACAATTGTTTTTCGCCCACATCTTGTTTCTGCCAGTTCAGCACAGGGAGTAAATGTCCAGAAACATTGCCGGAAAAATGGTACATTAAACTGAGACAGAAATCTGGTCTCAGCCATGATGTTTTAGGGTGCCCCCCACCACCCAGACATTAAGTAGCTGTTTTAATATAATAATAATAACATTTATTTAGTTAAGCGCCTTTCAAATTTTCAAGGCGCTGTACATAAAAACATGAGCACACCAGCATAATCAATACATACAGTAAAACAACACAACAACTATTACAAGTTAAAATAACCAATTACAACATAACCAGAAGTGCCTTCTCCCATAGAAAGGACTTTAAAGCCCTTTTGAAACTTTCCACCGTCGTACTGTCTCGGAGCTGACGGGGCAGAGAATTCCAGAGGGTAGGAGCTGCAAAACCGAAGGCGCACGCTCCAGAGGACTTCAAATTTACCCTTGGAATCTCCAGCAACCCCATATCAGCCAAGCGGAGCTGTCTCAGAGGGGTGTAGGGCACATGGAGCTCTTTCAAGTAGTCAGGACCAAGACCTTGTAGGGCTTTGTAGGTCAAAAGACCCACTTTAAAGGTGATCTGCCACTGTATTGGCAGCCAGTGCAGAGTGCGCAGCACCGGGGTAATATGACACCTACTCGAAGCCCCAGTCAACAAATGTGCTGCCGCATTCTGCACTAGCTGCAAGCGGTGGATATCAACCCCAGATAGTCCTAGGTAAAGGGAGTTACAGTAATCAAAACGAGATGTCACGAAGGCGTGGACCAAAACCGGCAAGTCACAAGGTGGAACCAGGTGCCTAATCCTGGTGATGTTTCTAAGATGAAAAAATGCAGTCTTGACAACTGCAGACACCTGATAACGAAGGGTCTTACCAGTGTCAAGCTCCACACCCAGGATACGCATCCGTTCAGCGGTAGGGATCTCATCTACCCCCAGAATTAATCCAGAGGGAAACCCCACCCCTAAACCCTCAACCCTGTGGCCGGGGTCCACCACCATAACCACGGTCTTTCCCGGATTCAACTTCAAACCACTGGTATTCATCTAGTCTTGGATATCAGCAAGGCAGTTATTCAGTACCGAGATAGCACTAACCTGGTCAGGTGCAAAAGACAGGTAAAGCTGGGTATCATCAGCGTAGCAGTGAAACCTCAGCTCAAACCATCTTACAATGTCTCTGAGAGGTAGCATATATACTGCAAATAACATGGGGGAAAGCACCGCACCCTGAGGTACCCCGCAAGGCAGAGAGAAGGCCCCAGATGAATGCAAACCTGAGACCATTCTCTGCGTTCTCCCCTCGAGGTAAGATGAAAACCATCTGAGGACCACACCCAATAGTCCACAAATGGACCTCAGGCATTCGAGCAAAACCCCTTGATCCGCAGTATCAAAAGCTGATGACAGATCAAGGAGAACCAAAATAGAATGGTGTCTCCGATCTCTTGCCATCAGGAGATCATTGAGCACCCGAACCAGCGCAGTCTCAGTGCTATGTCTCTTATGAAAACCAGACTGGAGAGGTTCGTATAAACTATGGATGGTCAAATGGTTATCCAATTGCACCGCCACAACTTTCTCAATAACCTTCCCCACAAAAAGGAGGTTAGAGATCGGATGGTAGTTAGCTTGGTCATCCAGGTCTAAAGAAGATTTCTTCAGAAGGGGAGTCACCACCCCTTCCTTCAGAGAGCTAGGGAAAACTCCCATCTCTAAAGAACACTGGATAATCCGAGCAAGGACCGGGCCGATAGTCTCGCTACAACCCATAATCAGGGAAGTAGGGCCCGGATCCAAACTACAGCATGTTGGGCGCATCTCACGGACAATCCTCATAGTGTCTATGAAATCCGGTAGATTAAAGGAACTCCAGGAAACTCCGGGCTCTGCGACAAAACATTGATCAACTGTAACAACCTTAGAGTGAGGTCGGGGACACTGCCTCTGAATGACTTCCACCTTATTCGCAAAGAATCGAGCGATCTCTTCGCAATCAATTTGCGTGAAAGCTCTACGGATCTGCCGGCAGACTGGGTTGCACAATCTGTCGACAGTTCTGAAGAGCTGAGCTGGTCAATTCTGAGCAACAGAAATTTCCCTGGACAGGAATTCTGCCTTCTTATGGGAAATTGCTGTTTGGTAGAACTTATAATACTCTAGCAAAAGGCCTGTTTGCCAAATATTTCTGCCTGAAACTCACTGCTGCTTGTGCCAAACAGGGCCTACAAGTCCAGAAATGTTTACCAAAAAATGTTACATCAAATTGAGACTGAAATCTGCTGTCAGTGCTAATGTTTTATGGTGCCCCATCAGCAACCAGACATTAAAATGCTGTTTTGGCCACTGTTTACGATTGTTTTTCGGATGCATCTTGTTTCTGCCAGTGCAGCACAGGCAGTAAATATCTAGAAACTTTTCCTAAAAATGGTAGATTGAAATGAGGCAGAAATCTGGTCTCAGCCATGATGTTTTATGGTGCCCAAACCACCACCTGGACCAAACAGTGGTCTTTGGTCCACTGTTTACAATTGTTTTTGGCCACATCTTGTTTACGCCAGTGCAGCACAGGCAGCAAATGTCCAGAAACATTGCAGGAAAAATGGTACATTAAATTGAGACACAATCTGGTCTCAGCCATGATGTTTTAGGGTGCCCCCCCATCCAGACATTAAATAGCTGTTTTAGGGCCTGTTTGCCAAATATTTCTACCTGAAACTCACTGCTGCTTGTGCCAAAAAGGGCCTAGAAGCCTAGAAATGTTTACCAAAAAATGTTACATCAAATTGAGACTGAAATCTGCTGTCAGTCCTGATGTTGTATGGTGTGTCACCACCTCAGGGACCTGAAAAGGGGTGCCAACCCATGCAGAGAAAATGAATTCCTCCAGCAAAATGCTGCTGCTACTTGCAGTTCTTTCCTCCTGCTGCTGCTGCTGTTTCAATTGATTGAGACAGAAATGTGCACTTATTTTCCTATCCCTATGCTGCTGTACTGATTGTCTAGCTGTGTTGACTGACTGACTCTGTGTAAGTAGCTTGTCTGGTGGTGGGGAGTGAATGACATTTTGGGGGCACTGTAGCTTGCTGTCTGCTGCTGTCTCTGTCTACTACTTTCCAAGTTGCCACAAGAACTACTGTTCTGGATGGTTGATGCCTGGTGGTGGGTGGATTATCTTCACACAGTCCTTACTGCTGCTGATGAACATGTAAGTATCTGTCTTTATTTTTTTTCCTGTGCAAGGTAAGGGTGTTGGTAGGTTGGTATTATGGCATCTTGAGTTCTAATATGCTTGTACTGCTCATATATAATTTTTCAGTGTGCTGTGGATGACATCATCATGCCAGGCCAGGAGGGAGATTTATGGATCTTTGATTGCACTGCATTTGCCAATTTCCCAATGTAGATGGTAAGTATTGAAATTTTCATACTAGTGTGGTATGTCTGTTACTGTCATCTGGTTGTCTGAGCTTGATTGTAATGGTGTTATTTTTTGCTTTTGTCAACATCAGGAATTCCAGAGAAGTTAAGTCTCATTCCATCCAGCTGCCGCTGCTGCTGCTACTGGCTGCTCAACCAGATTTGGGGGATTTATTTAATTGTGTGATGGTTTCACTTTCACAGTCCTTGAGGTAAGTATTTCTTCATTTTTTATGGTCTTCTGTAGTGGGGGGGGTTGGTGGACAGTCATGGGTGGTGGTGGGGGAACTTTTCAACAATCTTGAAAATGTGTTCTTATTTCTTTATTTCAAGGTACACAGTGCTGATAGGGGAAGGGGAATGTCTGCTAGTGCTACTGTGCTTCATCATGGACCTTGGTCTGGAATCATGTGCACCACACAGCATGTTCCTGTGGGGAGTGTCTGCATTTTAATGACATCACAGGGTATGGTAAGTATAAATTGTTTTCTCTGCTTCTTCTTCTTCCAACTTGTTAGATAAAACCAGGTATGCAGATTGATGAGTACCAACATTTTTTCTTATATTTGGTCTTGCTTAGGTCATTTTCCTCTGTTGAGGTTTCATCATATGTCTTATCTTGATGACTACATGATAAATCCAGGCCCTGCAGGAACTGTGTTGAGTCTGTGGAAAACAGGGGTGTTGCTTGAACTGTGATGTTGGCCACTAGACTGCTGTTCATACCATTACCATTAATGAGTAATCGCCACTACCACCCACATACTGGGAGAAACTATATGCCAAAACTGATGGTTGAGATGGTGTTTAGTAAATAATTAGGTGGAGGGGGTTAATGTCTTGTCTAATCAATGGAGATTGCATAGCTGCAGTAATCATGAACATTTTGATTCCATTCCAAAGTGAGGACAGCAGGCCCCCAACCCCTGACACCCCGAACCATTGAGGTTTCGGTGTACCTTAACCTGGTACTGTAGCATAACTAACATTTTTGGGGATTTGATGTTGTAAGTTGTTAAGCCTCTTCATGATTACTTTTGTAATTATTGACTCACATCATTTAAGATGGCCACCATTCACCATTTTTCAAAATGTGTTCAACGTGTGGTGTTAACTGTTGAATTAGCATATTATATTCATATGCTACTTGTACTAGTCTAGGAGCTAGGGTTCTTGTACTTGTCACCGATACTAAGTGGCAGAAAAATTTTTTTCAGTTGCATGGAGTGCATGGCTGTGCCAGGTCAGATCAGGTGATGAGAGGGGGCGGTGGGGCAGTGTGGAATTTGCCATCATGGGCACTTTCAAGGACATTCAGACAACATATCTTCCTGTAAGATGGGGTTGATATAGTCAACATGAAAAGTAAGATATTTTTTGAAGAAAAACATTATAACTGTAATCATGCAATTGCAAAATCTTTATGGGTACGGTAATTAAATTGCTGCTGCTTTATATAGGCTTGGGGGACTGGTGGTGAGGTTACCAATCAACGGGTTATGGCAAAGGGTGATCAAATGAAACATACACACTGCAGCACATAACAACATATTTCCATAACCAATCCAATGGTACATAGCTAAAAATAAAGTGTAACATACACACCCTAGCCACCATACTGAGTTGAAAGTTGTTGTGGGGGGGGCTTGGAAGAAACTCAGCCTTTTTCAACTTCCAATTCCACACATACATCTCAACCTCCTGCCTCATAAATCAGGGACGAGGCTTAAAAAAATCAGGGACAAAGGACCAAAATCAGGGACACTTCTTCAAAATTGGAGATATCCACTCAGGAAGCTGGTAGAATAAAGGGCTTAGTGTAAAACACATTTTCTAAATAAGAACAAGTATGTATCTTTAATGTTTGACATTAGTTTGTGCTTATAATCCCCACTGTTTGGTCACGAAAACACAATTTTTAGGAGGGACAGAGTAAAATTTTGAGGCAAAATCAGGGACGTCCCTAAAAATCAGGGACACTTGAGAGGTATGATTCCACATCATCCAAGAGGCACCCCTCATAGTCTTGAAGACTGGAGTTCTCATCCAGTGGGAATTCTCTCAACATTGCTGCCTCATCCACCTCACTGGTGGATGCTTTAGTCAAGGGATTGTCATCATCCTCATCACTGAGACACAGTTCTTGTGGCAACACCACTGACATCACTGTGTTGTGTGGAATGTGATGAATGTTAGCATGGACACATTCTTGGGTGACAAATTGGTCCTAATGTCACTCACAATTGCCCCAGCCACACTAAACACTCATTCCACAGTGACACTGGATGGTGGGCAGCTCAGGTATTTCACAGCAACCGATGTTAGTGGTGGCCAGTCAGCCATTTTACTTCTCCAGTACATCAGTGGCTCATCATTAATGGCAAGGTGCTTTGGGTCCCCCATGTAGGCCTCCACCATTCATTCTGCTGCCTCATCTGTCTCCTCCTCCTCCTTTTCCTCCATGTCTTCCACTCCTACCTAAAAGAGAACATGGGATTGCTTGCTGTTTTCTGCTCTGCCTTGCCCATTTTCTCTGATTGGGTTGCCTGTGAGCCACTGGTGGTGGTGGCAACACCCATTTTTGATGCAGTGCGTGCATTTTCATTTGTGCAGCACGTACCAATCTAATGAGGTTCTCTGTCAACTGTTGTACTCACTGATGACCTCCTTCAATTATAGAGGGTAGGTCATGTTTGTAGCATGGATCCAGCATGGTGGCGATTGCAAAGTCAGCTGACTGTAAAATGCCAGATACATGGGTATTTGCATCCAGCACATGGAACATGTGCTCCATTAGATCACAAGTGCCATGATCCCCACTTGCCTCTGTCTGGTGTCACACATTCACTAGTGTCTTCCTCAGCACATGTATGAGTGGTATGGACTGACTTATACAAGCAATGTGCCACTCACTGCCTGTGTAGCATGCTTGAATGGATGAAGAATGCATATTGGCCCATCAATTTGGTAACACTGTTCTGTGGTTAGAGCAATGGACACCCCAGCACTGTCATAGGTGGTGTGCAGCAGCAGATATTCTGACACAGCCTTGTATTGTCTATGCAGCCAGTCAAGCATGTACAGTGTGGAATTATACCTGGTGACAACATCAAGCTTCATCCGGTGCTGAGGCAGATGGTTATTGTGCTATAGCTCACGTAGATGATCACAGGTCTTTGCAGAATGGGCGAAGTGGACACAGATGTGACAGGCAACAGTAACTGTTTCCTTAACGTCCGTATGGTTGAGAAACTGCTGAACAGCAAGATTAAGGCAGTGTGCCAGGCAGGGCACTCCAAAAAAAACACCATCGCTAATGCACTTCACTACATTGGAGCCATTATCACTTGCAATGAATCCTGCAATGAGTGACTGTGTATGTAGCCACTCATCAATCTCGTCCTGCAGAACATAAAGCATTTTCGCAGCTGTGTGAGAACCTCTGACACTTGTCATACTCAGGGTTGTATGCTGCCGAATACCAGCTGTGTTGCTACCACCACAATTTTGCTTCACACATGTTTTGCCAGGCCCAAAATCAAGTACCGCACCAGGCAACTGTGCCAAGCATGCTGTTATGCACAGATATGAGCTTGCTGCTGTTTGTCCACTGGTCCACATATCCATGCTAAGATGGATATAGTGTGATGCACTATGCTTCAATGCATGCCTGATGTAATCAGCAACTCTACTATTCAGCTCTGGCATGGCACGCTTAATAATATAGGTTTGTGATGGAACTTGCCATTTGAGACAGGCACGGGCCAACAACCTGCAGAACCCAGCATTCTCTATGAATGAGAATGCCAACAGATCAATGGACAGCATTTCAGCAGTGGCAGCATTTAACTCTCATGCATCAGCATGATTGGGGGTACTTTGTCTGCCCCTCAAGGATGGTCTTTAGAGTTGGCTGCATCTTTGGGGCAGTCCGACCAGAACTCTGTGCTTGTGGCAGCAATGATTTTCTTTTTGGGGTAACACTTGACTCTTGGGGCTGTGTAGACCACATGAAACCAGCTATTTTGGTTGCTTGTGGGTGTGGTGGTGTACTTTTCAGACTCATGGGACTGGGACTCGCACAGCCACTGCTATGCCCACTACTCGAGAGATCAAAGGATTGCTCACCCTCCTCCTCCACCACTGATCCACTCTGCCCTCCCTTCTCCTACACTTGCTCTACTACATGTAACTTGCTACCAACAGCTCTGCATCTTTCTGGTGTTGCTGCCATCTCAGTGGGTGATTGTTTTTCAGGTCGGCATGTTGGTCACCAGTGCCTATGTGGATTCCCTTTTTCCCCTGACTTACATGGGCTTTACAAAGTTGTCATATTGCTGTGGTCTCATCAGCAGGATCTAGCACTTAAAAGTCCTAAACTAGGGAATTTTGACCTCTGGACTTCAGATGCTTCTGGGACTGGGATAGTTCAGAAACAGGTGTGGAAGTGTGTGTTTTTTGGGCTGCTCTCATCATTTCGGTAAAACTACATTTGGGAAGGGGTGGTTACATGACTGCTTGATGGTTTGCTTATAGGCTTTGTGACAGTCTCAGACTGACCCACGGGCTGTACATGTAAATGGCCTACATCACCCTTGACCTTTTCTAACTCAGTCTCCCATGTGGTATCATCCCAGTCATCATGATCACTACCAGTAGCAATGATGTCCTTGTCTTCCTTCTCCTCCTCCCCATCTCTGTCTTCTTGGAGGACAACACCTTTTTCTTTCTCTACGAGCATCTCAGGGGGATGACTATCCTTATCTCCAGGACTATCAGACTCTTGTTGAACACTATCATCACCAACTCCTGCAGGAACAAGGACAGTCACACTGACAGACTTATTATCACCCCCCTCCGAGTCCTGGAGCACTGTTCTTGTGCTGGTATCAGTGCCTCCCTTCTTCTCACTGCCAGATCCCCAACTAGCATAGCTGCAACAGTTTGAGTTTTAAAAAAGGAAGACACAGGTATGCCTGACCCAGTTCAGCCACCAGCTTCTTTGCTGGTTACTGCCGCACCACCAGGGCCCACATCAGAAGACACTGATGCAGACATACATGTGCTTTCACTGCTATGGAGAACTGGAACTGAAACTGTACTGTTTTCAGCAGACTTTTTAGCTCCCTTATCCTCCTACCACATTCCCCCCCCGTACTTGGCCACTTCTTAGAAGGCATTTTTGCTGACTGCTGCTTCAAAGCTTTGCCTTTCTTTGGGAGTATTTGAAGAAAGGATGTATTACTACTAACTGTGTGAGTAACACCTCACACATGAATGATGATGTCACACATCTACAGTACTGGCTTCCTTACAAATCCAAACACAATCAGGACAGGTATCAGTACTTAGAGTACAACTAATACCATATATGGTAGGCAGCCTATTATAGTAAAAAACCAAAACGTAACTTGTTTTCACCAAACAGGAAGGAATTAAAGAAACACACACAAGGAAAAAGGGCACAAGTGGCCAACTTTAAATACAGATCACCTGTGTCTCCGGACAAATAAAGTACTGTAATGTGTTATTACTCAGTACCACAATTTTTTTTTATATACAGGCAGATACAACCATTAAACCACAACAAAGGCAAGTAGTACCACACAATATGGTAGTGGTCTGGATGGGAGGGATCACCAAGAAATCTCTTGAAAATGAGTATTTTAAAAAGCCACTATGGTTCTCACAAGAGGTGGAAGGGAAGGTCAGGGAGAAAAAGATAGCATTCAGGAAGTATAAGGAAACACAGAAGAAGCAGGACAGAGAACTGTACCAGTTAAGGCAGAAGGAAGCAGGGAGGGAAGTCAGACTAGCAAAGGCCCAAACTGAGGAAAAGATAGCCAACTTGATTAAGAAGGGGGATAAAACCTTTTATAGGTACATCAGGGAGCGTAGAAAGACAAAGGGAGGGATAGTGAGGTTGAATAGAATGGATGGTGGGTGGGCAGAGAGTGACAGTGAAAAAGCAGGGATACTGAATAAATATTTCTACTCAGTATTCACAAAAGAGGAAGAGGGGGAGGTGCCAAATCCAATTAACAGATGCACTCTATCGATCCCAGTCCTTTCACAGAAGAAAGGGTTCTGAAAGAACTCCTAAAACTGAAGGTGGACAAAGCAATGGGGCCTGACAGAATTCACCCCAGAATTCTAAAAGAATTAAGGGAAGAACTAGTGAAACCACTGACTACTCTTAACAAATCATGGGAGGATGGTGTGGCACCTGAGTACTGGAGGAAGGTGGATGTGATTCCCTTTCATAAAAGTGGGACCAAGACAGAGGCAGGAAACTACAGACCTGTCAGTCTGACCTCTGTGGTAGGGAAAGTAATGGAATCACTTCTGAAGGAAAGAATTGCTGTGCACCTAGAGGCCAGTGGGGCACAGAACCCAAGGCAGCATGGGTTCACAGTGGGAAGGTCATGTCAGATAAATCTAATTGATTTCTTTTACTGGGTGACCAAAGTAGTAGACCAGGGAGGGACTGTGGACATGGCCTACCTAGACTTTAGCAAGGCATTTGACAGAGTCCCACACAAAAGATTAATAGTCAAATTAACCAGCCTGGGAGTGGGTCCCAAGGTGGTAGCCTGGGTAAAACATTGGCTGGACAACAGGACACAGAAGGTAACTGTAAATGGAGTCCACTCTGAAGAAAGAGGGGTTACTAGTGGGGTACTGCAGGGTTCAGTACTGGGTCCAGTTCTTTTTAATGTCATTATAAGTGACATTGTAGAGGGACTGGGAGGAAAGGTATGCCTCTTTGCAGATGACACAAAGAACTGCAACAGGGTTGATATACAAGGAGGTGTGGAAAGGATGAGAAGGGACTTGGCAAGGTTGGAGGAATGGTCAGAAGTATGGCAGCTTGGATTCAATGCAAATAAGTGCAAAATAATGCACCTGGGAAACAAAAACCCAGGGGAAGATTACACAATGGGGGGGCAGTAACAATAACAAAAATGGAAAGGGACATGGGGGTAATCATATTAGATGACCTTAAGGTTAGCAAGCATTGTGAGAAGGCAGTAGGGAGGGCTGGGGGGACACTGGGATATATAGGGAGAGGCATCACCAGCAGAAAACAGGAAGTTGTTATCTCTCTGTACAGACAGTTGGTGAGACCCCATCTGGAGTACTGCATCCAGTTCTGGGAGGCCCCATCTCCGCATGGACATAGACAGATTAGAAGTAGTCCAGAGGAGGGCAACTAAAATGGTGCAGGGTCTGAAAGAGAAGCCATACGAGGAGAGACTAAAGGAGCTTAATATGTATACCCTTGAGGAAAGTAGGGAGAGGGGGGACATGATAGAAACTTTTAAGTACCTCAGTGGAATCAACAAAGTCCAAGAGGGTAGCATCTTTCAGAAAAAGAGATGTGCAAGAACAAGGGGACACAATTTGAAGATCGGTGGGGGCGGTTCAGGGGCAATGTGAGGAAGTATTTTTTCACAGAGAGGGTGGTGGACACATGGAACAGCCTTCCTGAGAAGGTTGTGGGGTCTGAAACTGTGGGGAGAATTCAAGAATACATGAGACAGACATAAGGCAATTTTTGCAGGGTGTAGGAAGAAATAGGCTGTTGGTTAACTAGGATCTGCAGTTTATCCTGTAGGTAGGGAAATGGGCAGACTAAGTGGGCCTAGCAGTCCTTATCTGCCGGCAAAGTCTATGTTTCTATGATTTTATAATACGCGCATCAGGTATTACGCAAACAATGCTATAACAGTGAAAGGGTAACGTAAGTTAATTAAAACAGGAACACCACGCAGTGTGCAGTCAAGTTCCAGCAATAGCATACAGGGGAACAATTCAACAGTGCAGTGTGACTGTAAAAGGACAAGCTCAAGTGATCAAGTAGAAGTACTTAAGTAAAGGTACAACAAAATATAGAACCGTTGATTTTCACAGTTTTAGTAACACAAGTTAACACTCCAGCAAACAGAACTAACCACAAAACAAATAAAACAAAGGATCAGCACTGTGTGATTAAAACTTTAGAATTCATAATCAATTCACAACTAAAAGCAGAAGAATGGTATATATAACACAGATAACAGCGGCAGGAACTCTCTCAAACAGGACAGAGAAACTTTTCAGAGAAAAATAAATGGCAAGATATAACAAAATTAATAAGAAATAACAGTAAATAAATAACTCACAATTGTGAGTAAATATCAGTCTGCTTGGCTATAGCCTGCACTGCTTTACACTCCTACCCTACCCTACCCCACACAACTCTTTCAAAGACAGAGAGAAAGTAAAACCCAATTTAAACTAAGTATTATACACAGATCTGCAAAATTAGAAAATGTTCCTTAGCAGCAGAGTAGCACTGGGAAAAAACTTTATATTTTGCAGCAATTACCTCTCAAAAACAAGTTTTAGCTATGTTTTTTCAGAGGCTTTATTGGTTCTGATGCACCACAACAGTCTGCTCTCCAACTCAACACACAGCAGAATGAGCTGTAAACAATCTACATGTGACTTTTGATCTATTTACCCACAATGCATTGCAAAGTTCACCTTTGGACCAACATTTTTCTGGTGAAATCAAAAGTTACGCCGGTGAAATTATGTCACAAGGCGAAATTTGGAGCATCAGTGGGCGAAATTGGCAGACCAATCCATTTAGACGAAATTTCGTCATTTATAGAAAATCGTGAAACCAAGCAAAAATTTGCTTTGCATAGGCAAAAAATTTTGCCAAGCCATGTTATGCAAAATTTCACCGTTATTCAAAATCAAGAAAACAGGTGCAATTTCATTTCGTATAGGTGAAAAATTTCAAATAATTGTGGAATTTTGCAAAATATTTCGCCAGGTGAAATATTTCTATTTCGCAGTACACTATCTGCAGCAGAAAGAGCGAGGTGTCTCACAAGATGTGGCAGCTGGAAAGAAGAAAGCTGGGCACACACCTCTCAACAATACATTAACTGAGGATAAATTTTTTCAAAAGTGCATATTACTAACAACCCTCCCCACCCCATGTCCCTTCCAGGCCCAGATTGTATTCTACTTGTGTATCTGCATGGCTGGTCAGGGCTGGGGGAGGCAGGGGGCATGTCAGGGGCTGGGCTGTTGGAGTGCAACATGCGCTAAGGCAACTGAACTCGGCCAGCCCAGTGCCAAGGGGTTCTGGTACAATAGCCAGAAGTCTGCTGTAACTGATGTGCACCCCTCTCTGGCAAGTGTGATGGGGACCCCAGCCCTCATCTATGCCAAAGAGTGCTGTGGTGAAGATGCTGACCATGGCAGTCCTTTGTTTAGCTATCATAATGTCCCTGTTTCTGTGTTATGACAATTTGTATGTGGACTGCAAGATCCCATGATCCACTCTACACAGGTGGGGTGCTACGATTCCACTGATGCAGGGTTGATGCTCAGTAAAGGGTCAACCAGCGCCCCACACACAAAGAAACATACAGAATCCAGTGAGCATTCATGAAGCAACTAGCAGTCAGAAACCAAAATGCTGCCCAATAGTCTTTAATATCACGCTAATGGTATACCATGTACAGGGTGACCAAGATTGAGCACTTACAAAAAGGACAACTCAATCACGGTGCCTCTGTAAAGGGCTACCTGGCGGGGTAGCAAGTGGATACCTGGGTGGGCGAGGTAGGGTGAATGGATGTATGCATATATACACATGCGCTGGGGGGAAGGGGAGGGAAGGTATGTGGGAGGGGGTGTGGCGGGCAGCTGCCGAGCTGGACTGCTAGCTTGGTGGGATGGGTGGTCACTTGGGAGGTGCAGGTTTCGGGTCCGGCATGGTGTGGTTTTCTTTTTGCCAGCGGGTGGCTTTGTAATTTTCCATGTTTTTCACCTCCCCCGACATGTACCCCCTGGAGCTGAGAATCCATTAGTAGGGGGGCACAGGACCCCGCATAAAAAAAACATCCGTAGGTCTCAGGCGCCCTTATCATCCTCGACACGAGTGTGTGAGTACACTCGCTGTAAAGGTGATTGCTATTCAGCAATCGCCATTATGACATGGAAACCAAGCTAATGAATCCAACTAAAGTTCCAACTAAGGGTTTGCTGCAACTTACTTTATTGCATTCTCATCCTCACAAACAGGTATCCCTGCAAACTCAACATTCATAAGACTCCTGTCTGTAGTCTTCCTTCACTATGCTCCTAACCCTCCCCATCTGTATCTTCCTCCTATCTTTCCTATCCCCATCCCCACCCTCCCATCCTACCAGCCCTCTTCTCCATCCCCCCAGGCCTCTTTTCACAGTCTCCCATCTCCTCTCCACTTCCTCCTCCTCCTCATCTACCCCTCCCTAACCTCTGCTGCATCCATCCATCCTACTCTCCCCACTCCTTCCTCCCCCTCTCCCAGCTCTACAGCAACCTTCCTCCCTAGGCTTCTCCACTGTCCCTCCCTCAGTTAGAAAAGTCTCCACCATGTCCTCTTTTAGCTCCCCCTTCCCCCTCACTTAAAGGGGTGAAAGCCCCACTCTTTTCTCCTCCCTCTCTTCTTTCTTCTCCTCCTGGCAGGCAACATTGAACCTAACCCCAGCCTCCCTCTCTTACCCATCTCTCTCTGAAATGGCCTTCACATATACCACCTAAATACCAGGAACCTTCTCCCAAAGTTTGACCTACTTAAAGTATGGACCTCACAGTACTCTCCCAGATTCCTGTACATATCCAAGTCCTGACTTTCTTCAAGAATGCTGGATTCAAACCTGGCGCTCCTGAACTTCAACCTTTTCTGACAGGACAGTGGCAAGCGCGGTGATGGAGAAGCTTTGTATGTATGCTAAAACCTGTCCTGCACAGTCATCCTCAAAGAATCAGTTCCTTTCACTCATGAACTCCTACTTACTAAGCTATCCCTCCCTTCTACCCTTCCTATTTATGTAGGTGTCCTTCATGCCTCCCCAAAGATTTCTCCCTCCTCCATTCTTGGTAGTCTGTCTTCCCATGTCTTCCAGACTGCCTCTGGTGAACTTATCCTCTTGGGTGATTTCAGCTTAAATTGTTTTTTCCGCATCCTCCAAACCCACACTCCAAAGAACTGAGTTCCTAAGCCTACCCAATTAATTTCTAAACCAGCCCAACTCAGCCCTCACTCCACCAATCACTCTCTCCCTGGACTGGGTACACATCTCCCACCCCCATCACATCATAACAGAGGCATAGGGTAAAAACTCTGCAAACAGAAACAGCATGGCAAACAATGCTGCAAGCAAAATTCTGTCCTCACAAATGAGGTCGGTGAAAAGACAGAACATTACAAAATTCATGTACACCATAGAAATAAACCAGAAAAATACATATTTTTAGTTTTTGCAGTGGGCTCCAGCCCCCACGCCCACCGGAACTATTATAATCAACTCAGAGGGGGTGTGGACCTTGGGGATAAGATGAAACTTGGGTGGGGGAAACTTTGTTTGTGAGGCAAAAAATAAAAAAAATATCAATATCAGGAGAAGGGCAACCAAACCCTGGTTCCCAGGTCTCCCAACACTCCAGGTGCTTGTGCCTTAGCCACTCCAACACAGAAGCAGCTTGACCAAGCACAACACAATAAACTTCTTCAGTCCTTCCTCCACTCCACAGACTGTGACAGGGGTAGCGGACTTACCTAATGCTATTATACCCCTGTTGCTGTCATTCCTTTCACCATTTCTACAGCATGATTTATTCTGCGCTATTCTTGCAGCTCCTAATTGTCCGGGTACCCATAACAGAAAGCACACTGCTAGATGCATTCAGTGATCATGGTATAACCTACTGTGTTAGGAAAGTGAGACTTACCCACTCCACCCCCCAAATATTATGGTATAGAAACATAGAAAGTGACAGCAGAAGGAGACCAGTGGTCCATCTAGTCTGCCCTAGAGTTTCTAAGATCAGCTGCTGACCTCTGGGCCTAGCTCCCTCCCGGCTTATGATGCTCCTGACCTATTTGTTGCTGCCTGATCCCTTGCCCTATCCCAACTCCTTTGAATGCTAACAAGGTCTGTGTCCCCACCACCTCGGCTGGCAGGCTATTTCATGGGCCCACAACTCTTTCTGCAAAGTAGTACTTCCTTACATCCCTTCTGAAGTTCCCTCCATGAAGTTTCCACTTGTGCCCTCTAGTGGTTGAGCCATCTACCCTTTTGAACAATTCTGAGCAGGTAACTGTTTTGATATCTTTCAAGAATTTGAATGTCTCTATCATATCCCCCCTCTCTTCTAGTCTCCAGTGAGTATATGTTCAGTGATTGCAGACATTCCTAGTATGAGAGTCCTTGGATACCCTGTACCATTTTGGTTGCCCTTCTTTGCATGGTCTCCAGTCTGTCTCTGTCCTTCTGAAGGTGTGGTCTCCAGAACTGGACACATTACTCCAAGTGAGGCCTCACCAAGGACCTGTCGAGTGGTAGGATTACCTACTTGTTTCTAATGTCAGTTCCTCTTCCTATATACCCCAACATTTTGTTTGCCATGCTGTAAGTTTTATTGCATTAGCTCAACTGCTTCAGGGTGTCATTTATAATGACCCCAAGGTCTCTCTCTCCTCCTGTGAGGTGTTGAGTTGTACCCTGTTGAGCCAGTACTCAGTTCTGGGGTTTCCTTTACCCAGATGTAATACTTTGCACTTTTTTGCATTGAACCTAAGCTGTCAGGTATTGGACCACCTTTCAAGCCTTTTATAAATCTTCTTGCAGGTCCCTGACTGCATCCATGCTATCAACCCTACCACCTAGCTTTGTGTCATCTGCAAAGAGTTCAAACTTGCCCTTAATACCTACTTCTGTGTCACTAATGGACATATTGAACAGGACTGGGCCCAAGACTGGGCCTTGGGGCACTCCACTAGTGACACCACCCTCATTTGACCTTACTCCATTGACTACCACTTTCTGTCTCCAATCACTGAGACAATTTCTTACCCACCTAACTATGGTCTCGGCAGTGCCAAAGTCCTCCAACTTCTTCAACAGATGGTTGTGTGGCACTGAGTCGAATGCCTTACAGAAGTCAAAGTACAGAAGGTCTACTTGGTGACCCCTGTCTAATTCTTTGGTCACCCAATCGAAGAATGCAATGAGATTTGTCTGACATGACCTTCCCGCCATGAACACCTGCTGCCTGATATCTTGCAGGCCATTCCTTTCTATGAATTCTACCAGATCCTGTTTGATTAGGGTCTCCATAAGTTTCCCCACCACAGATGTGAGGCTGACCGCTCTGTAGTTGCCAGTCTTTTCTGTCCTTGCCCCTTGTGCAAGGGGACCACATCTGCTCTTCCGCTGTCCTTTGGCACAACACCTGTCAGAAGTGACCTGTTGAACAAGTGTGTTACGGAGACCACTAGTTTCTCTGCTAACTCCTTCAGTACCCTTGGGTGCAGCCCATCTGGGCCTGTAGGTTTGTATCTATTTAGATTCAGTAGTGCCTCCCTAACTCTAGCGGTGGTAATTGAGGGAGTTTCCACATGCAGTTTCCCTCTGTCTGCAGCACTGATGCTGCTCTCAAGCAATAGTCAGATGTGCTCCTTTGTTGACACCGACCAAAAAAAGCTGTTCAGAACAGTGCCTTTTGCCCATCCTCCTCTATGCTCTTACCTTTATCAATGAGTCTGACTCCCCCCCCCCGCTTTCTTTTTTCCCTGAAGTAGTGAAAGAATTGCTTGTTTCTGGATTTGACTCCCTTAGCAATCTTAATTTCAGCCTCTGCCTTTGTTAGCTTCACACTGTTCTTTTCATCCTTGATCTTCTGGGTGAAATTATCCCAACTATCAGTGCTATGGGTCTTTTTGTGGCTGTGGAAAGCTTCCCTTTTGGCTCTAATTGCTTTTCTGATCTGGCCTGTGAACCATAGCAGTCTTTTGTGTTTATTATTTTTTTTCACTGACCTGATGCAGAGTTTTGTAGCTTCTTTTTAGGCCTGTTGAACTAACCCCCAGATGTCTTCCATTTCTACATTTTCCTGGATCCTGGAAAGTTTGCCCCTAATTATCAGCTTCATTTTTTCGATATTTGCTCCCCTAAAGGTCAAGACCTCTTCCCGGGATTGAGAATTTATATCCCCAGGGGACAGCTTGAACCCAACAGAGTTGTGGTCATTATTTGCCAGTGGTTCTCCAGCGTTTAGAGCTCCAACCACCTCTGAGTTTGTGAGGACCACACTGAGGATGGCATCCACTCTAGTTGGAGTGCTGACCAGTTGGTTGGTTAGTTGGTCTAGATATTTCAGATCTCTCAACACTCATGCCCTACTACATGACCTTTCTGCCTCAGACTGGTCACCAGAATTCCATGCCCCTGTCATTGATACTGCCCTCTCCCACTTCCTAGTCATTTTTACTCATATGTGGAACTCTTATATCCCCCCTAAGAAAATCAACAGTTAAAAGTGTCCACCATCCATGGATCACTCCAGACCTTATTGCTTTGTGCAAATAAAGCGACCGGGCTTGGGTCTGTTTCACATCCTCCCAATCCCTAGCCGACCTCAGCAATCCATACACTAAGGCTATTTACAGTGATATGGTCCTCTGCTTCAGAAAGTTATCCACTCTATTTTTGACCCCTCTGCCCCATCTTCTCCCCAAATCCTCATGGTAAATGGCATTCCAGTCTCCAGCCCTTCCTCTGTCACAACTCATCTCAATAATTTCTTCACCACCTGTGCCCTATGCTCCTCTTCTTTCTTTCCCTTGTTCCCTTTCAATTCCTCTCTGCCTCCACTCCTCCATCATTACCCAAAGGGTACTGTTTCCCCTCCTGTCACCCCCTCCACAAAGTTTTCTTTGCCCATACCTCACTCAACCCATTTAAGACCAGCCTTGATGGGTGGGACCACAAACTCCTACAAATCTTGGCCCTAGTCATTGCCTCCCTTCTAGCTCACATTCTGAACCTCTTCTTTTTCCTCTGTGCTGTCCCCCAGACCTGAAAAGTTGCTAAGGTACTCCCTCGACATAAAAGGGATGATCCCTTCTCCCCTGGGTAACTACTGGCCCATCTCTCTCTTCTCCTCCCTTGCTATGCGCCAGGAGTCCCTCATCTACACCAGATTCACTAATTTACTTCACTCCTCTGATTTTCTCTCCCCCTTCCAATCTGGCTTTAGGCAGCACCATTCTACTGTATCCTCCCTGCTGTGGGTTACTGGCTCTATTCTCACTGAGATAGATTAGGGCCACATCACCTCTGCTTTATTCCTCGATCTGGCTAAAGCCTTTGACTTGGTGTCCCACCCCCTCGTTCCTAACAGACTGTGCTCCACAAGCCTCTCAGCCAATGCTGTTGATTGGTTCTGATCATACCTCTTGGGCTGTAAACAATCTGTACAGGTGGGAGACATTCAGTCCCCCCTCCCAGCCTAGCCGGAGTTCCACAGGGCTCCATCCTAGGTCCTGTTTTCTTCTCCATTTTTCTCAATGGCCTGCCCTCTGCTTGTGTCTCCTCAAGCATCCATATGTACACAGACAACATGGTTATCTACACTTCCGGCCCTATGGCCTCTGCTGTGACCAGGCCACTCCAACAGGATTTTCACAATGTCATGCAGTGGTCCCATGAAAACAAGCTCAAGGTCCACACCAGAAAGACAGTGACCATGAACTTCAGCACCTGCCAGAAACTGGCCAGGGTCTCATCCCCCTGTTTTTACCACTCTATATGACACTCCTTTGAAAGTGGTCCTTGCGTTTAAGTACCTAGGAGTCTGGCTTAACAGCAAGTTTGATTTCTCCATCAACATAGACACCATTCATGCCAAACTTCGGCCCAAATTAGGTGCCCTAATCACAACAGAGATGGTCTCTCCCTACAGGTCCACAAGAAACTAGTAACCTAAATGGTTCTCCCAGGCTTTGATTATGTGAATATAGTCTATGGCATTGCCCCCTCCTTCACCCTTGCCAAACTCAATATCCTGTGCAATGCCTTCTGCTGTTTTGCCACTTTCTCTCCTCTTCATACCCATCACTGATCCCTCTGCTCTTCCCTCTTCACCCTCCCCCTGTCATCACATAACCAGGCCCACTGCATTGCTTTCATTGCCAAATACTGGTTTGGGTCCCTGTCCTCCTATCTCTCTTCCCTGTTATCCCATGTCCTATGCTCTTCCTACTCGCTTCACTCCAGGGACTCCCACACCTTCTCCTTTTCCCAGTAGCACTCTTCTGCTGGCCAAGCAGCCTTATCCTATCACTTCCCTTCCCTCTGGAATTTAATCCCCTTCCCTTTCACCTCTCCCCTTCTTTTCCTGCCTTTAGACTCCATCTTAGGCAACTTCCTGAACCCTGCTGTTCCTGTTTATACCATCTCTAACCCTATATGCTCTCCCTCGACTACTCCCCTACTCAATCCCCTCATCACTGCCATTCACCTTTTTACCCTTGCTCCAGTATGCACTGTGCACTTTGCTTCACACATAATTGTTTGTTGCTCACTGCTGTATACAATGCTGTGTTTATATTATGCCAAAACATTTTACCACTGCCTCTGTGTACACCAGTTATCCTGTAATTGCTATGCTGACTCTGAATTGTATTTATAGTTGTTCTCCCTACAACCCTTTCCCTGAGTTGCACCTGGATATGAGCCTTGTCTCATTGTGCCTCTCCTGGTCAGCAGCTTTAAAGTAAATAAGTAAGCAAATAAGGAAAGAAAGAAAGAAAGAAAGAAAGAAAGAAAGAAAGAAAGAAAGAAAGAAAGAAAGAAAGAAAGAAAGAAAAAGTAAGTAGCTTAAAACAGCATAACAAGATGGACAAATTATTTGATACTTTCCAAAGAGTACAAAACATCCCAACTCAAAACAATCAGTTCCAGAAGCCATGAGCTCCAACACTTCTACTCTAATAGAGTTTTCATCAGGTTGCGTGACCTGGGAGAGGCATTATTGCTAGAAATACTGAGCATGTGGTGACATCAGCACATTCCACTGAGATAGGGTTAAATTCTTGTGCCCACCTTGTTTTCTTATATATATATATATATATATATATATATATATATATATATATAAACAAATTACTACTAAATTTGGGTGAGACTCAATCTGAATCCCCCAAATTAGGAGCTATAAGTTGTCCAGTATTAGCTTATGTGGATGACATGGCAATATTGTCATTAACCCCATCAGGCTTGCAAAAAAAAATTTACATATTAACAAATTTTTCTAAGGATATGTCCTTAAAAATCAACCTTGAAAAATCAAACATGATTTTTGTACATATTCAGTATTCGGTTGCTTCTTGGATATTCTTGTTGCTTGCACACCGGAGAACATCACACATATTATGGACCCCATCATAGCCCTGGCTGCAACATTTAGATAAATCTAAATCTTTCTGTTCAATGCAGCTGATTATTATCTTCTCAAGTCCACATTTGGAATGATCACAAATTTCCTGAAATTGATTTCCACTTCAGTTGCCAGTTGACAAGTTCCTTTCATCACTTTCATTTGTTACATATCGACAAATTTGACTCAGTTGGTCAGTCTTTGGAATATCTTGGGTGGTATCCATTATTACACAACCTTTATTTCTTCAACAATATCTTGCTCAATATACTTCTACCAAACTTTGATGAGTTCATCCTGTATAGTATCACTAAGATACTGAAATGAACCATTTGGCATGGAAACAAGCTGCTTCAACAAGGGATCATAGCTAGCTAACAGTTCCACAATCTAAAGAAAATTCCCACTATTAGAATGCCCTTAAACCTCTCTGTTCTCCTGAAAGCAAAATATCACATAGGTAATGTAAAAGGAACATTAAAGAGATGCTCCAAAACTTGTCTCCAGGAGTTTTTCTCCTTTTGTATTTGTATTTTGAGTTTCAAAATCATCATCGATTGCCTCATGTAATTGCTACTGCTCATACACTAAACAAGAATCTAAATGTATTGTTGATGTTTCATGATATTCAGTTTTGCTACTTAGGTGACTCCAGCTTCGAACTCCTCTGACTCATGCCACATTATGTGAAGGTACACTACGATCAACAATCAACATGGCTTGCAATATGCGCAGTCTAATTTGAGGGAGTAACAAAGTCAACTACAAAGTAATTTAATTCCTATCTTTGTTGTAATATCATAATAGGTTGTGGAGAAACAGCACCCCTCTTGATTTTTGTCTCATGTAAATGATCCATTGGATTTATAGGAACCATGCGATATATATATCTTTTTACTTGGCTGTCCTAAACATCTAAAGGAAAACTACCTCTGTCTGTGGGGTTTTTGTCATCAGCAGGAGGAACTGGAAAAGCAGGTACTTCACTGTTTAAGGCAGCAGGGGCCAGATATACAAAGCCTTGCACTCGGTGCAAATCTGTAGTGCTGGAATAGTGCAGAATCTGCACTGGACCGCAATATTCAAAAGCCCTTTTAATACCGGTGCTATGTGATAGTGCCGATGCTAAACATTAATGAATGCAGGGGAGGGAGGTAGGGGAGTGGTCATGAATGCCGGTGCACCGGCATATTCAAAATAGTAGTGCCATGCTACAGATTGTTGCACCACTGGTAATGGGGCGTGAAATACCACCTGCAAAAAGCATGATGCAATAAGTGGTGGTGGAACCCAAAGTAATTAGAAGTGACACTTTGATTACTACCATAGTAATTCAAAGGGCAACTTCTAATTACCACCAGGTCCAATCCTGATAGTCTAGTGTCTCCCCCCCACCCACTTGTATTGCCGATAGGGGTGCTCAGTCCCCCTGTCAGCAACATGTATCTCTCCCAACTCATGTGGCACACTGGGAGCCATCCCAGTGTGCCCAAATGTCATATTACTTTTAAAATAATGCCTTGGTGATGGGGTGCCCAATTCCCCTGTCAGCAGCATGTATCCCCCCAAGTCATGTGGCACACTGGGAGCCCACTCCAATGTGGTCAGATATGTTTATGCACTGTTAGTTCCTGTAGATAAAGAAAACCATCCCCTGATGTGTTATTTGTTTGTTATTTAACCTGGAATAAAGAAAACAGTCCCTCGTCGTCTTCCCAGTTCCCCCTCCCCCATCGCCACCCTCCCACCTCCCCACACCCCCTTATCCCATACTTACCTCTGGAGATTGGTGCTGTCATCTTCTGAGGACTGGAACACGTCTACACTCTTCAAAGCTGAACCGCAAAATGAAGAATCAAAGATAAGCACTGTATAATGGTTGTCACTGGGGGTTTCAACTTATGATGGTATCTCAGACATTATTAGGGATTTTGACACCAAATTTTTAACATGGGGTTCTTGGGACCCCACCTCATGAACACTGTCACTGCCATTTTGTTACTCATCCTGAAAGGTGATTTTGCGGTTGCTGCATGGAATCACCTTTTGGGACTGATTAATGAAACAACAGTGCCACTGTTCATGAGATGGGGTCCCAAAAAAGCCCATGTTGCAAATTTGGAGAAATAATTCCAAATAATGACTGCGTTATGAATGTACATAGAGACTGCATTGTGCATGCTTGTAATGCAGTGTCTACACACGCTCATAACTTTTCCATTGTGATTGGTTGGCATCCATGGCACTCCAGACATTACCTCATGGGTTTTAGCCCACCTGATAGGCTAGTGATGCACATGACCCCAGATCAAATTTCTAGTATATCCAGGTCCCAGAAACCCCTGCTTTCCAGTTTTGAATCATGCATCTGATCAGGCAACAAGCACACCAGGAATCCCTGTCTGCTCCTCTAAGGTAGGACCTTGAATCCAAGAATATATTTAATCAGGCTTAACTCAAGAAAAAAGGCACAATGTATGCAGTTACAGTTATGGAACATTAGCAAAAGGTTGCTAGATATTGCCAGGAATATGCCTAGCCTAAGCTAGCCCACTGGCTCTGTGTTAGCTAGCTTGTGTGTTTTTTTTTTCCAGCCCTTTGGGCTGTATCCTAAAAAAAATTGCACTGTTTTTGTTGTGGTATGCGTTTAGTTAACTCATTTGTTGGCATTGTGAATTCTGCTTGTGTAGTACCGCGCGGCGTGGTACGCTATCCTGCCTGCGCACCCCCCCGGCACTACTCTGGCCAGGTGCTATGGTGGCTTCCATGACTCCCTCATGGATAGCAGGGAGGTTCTGGGGCAGAAAGTATTGTGGGCTGGCCAGTGGCCTTGTCCTAGCCACGCGATGACCGCATGGTCTCTCTCTCTACTTCCTCCCCCCTTCCTCCCTCTCCTCTCTTGCCTCCTCTGGCCTCGGTTCCCCGGAGGCCTGTAATGCACCACTCCCTCCCGCGCCACGCTGCCCCGGACCCAGCTGCTGGTGCCTCCTTTGTCTCCACTCGCTTCGGGTGAATCTCCTTAGTAGGCCTCTGCTTGGGCCTACTCCGGCCCTAAATCACTCCCCTGCCTGCTGGCTGCCCTAAGGGGAAGCTCCCCTCTCTTGCAGCAGCGTCACCTCCTGCCCCCACTAGGCCGGCACTCATTTTGAGGACATATGTCCCTCTCCCTCATCCTCGCGGCCTAGCCTGAGGGGGGGAGCATGTTTCTCGGCTCCCGGCCTGGAAGGGAGCGCCTGCCACAGAGGTCACTCCCAGGGACAGTGCGCCTCCCCTCCATCGCTCAGCATGAGCCAGCCTTCCCTGGGGCTCTGTCTCCACCTGCCTCCCTAGTCTTCTCTCGGAGGAGTGTGGAGACCACCAGAAACGCCCCCTGTCAGCCTTGTTCCCAGGGAGGCAGAACTCGAAGGCCAGCATGACTTCCACAGGCCATATCAAAGCCCGCCTTTGTGGGATGGGGGGGCATTCTTCAAAATGGTCTGGGGGCACGGCGCAAGGTCACCTGGGGGGAAAAAATATATAATACATAAAAGGGAAATTTTGCTTGGACAAACAGCTGATGCCTGGGGGTTTCCCCTCCTCTGAAGGGTCCCTCCCACAGCGACCCTCTAGTGGGGCCCCAGAGACTGAGCTTTGGGCCTAACCCTTCTGGACCTTACTTCTTGTTCTCCCTGCTTCTCGGGTCCCTCCCACAGCGACCCGAGAAGGTAAGACTCATCCCCCTGGGCCTCCTCTTGGTCATGCCATGGCTCCCTCCCATAGCGAGCCATGTTCCCAGGCCTCTGGCCACCAGGCCCTCATCCCTCCATGGACCACGTTCTGGGGGCCCTCGCATAGCACCCCCGCAACCCACGTACAGTGTGGTCACAGGCTATGCAGACC
Organism: Neoceratodus forsteri; assembly: GCA_016271365.2. Classification (NCBI taxonomy): domain Eukaryota; kingdom Metazoa; phylum Chordata; order Ceratodontiformes; family Ceratodontidae; genus Neoceratodus; species Neoceratodus forsteri. The sequence continues at coordinate 395,788,464 of CM057454.1, read as the reverse complement.
TCCCTCAGACGTGTTGGGGGGTTAAAGGAATCACCCCCTGGGCATCGTCTATAGTTCCATTCTAAGGTCTGCCTTTCTCTCTCTCCCCAGATGGTGAAAGCAAAGAAATGCTCCTCATGCAGCGCTACCCTTCTGCCCCAAACTCCGGGTCCCCTCTGCATGGCCTGCCTCCTTGACGATGACGATTCCTCCCCGGAACAAACACCACCCATGGACCCCAGCAACCCAGGGTCCAGCAACCCTATGTGGATGGACCCGGGCTCCCTCCTAATCCAAAACCAGCAGGCCGCGGTTGCCATGATGGAAAGCCAGCAGAACATTATGCTCAAGATCATGAAAAAGCTGGAATCCCTCACTCAGCACAGAGCAAAACCACTGAGTCCAGAACCTGACAAGGTGGGGGGGCAACTGGAGGAACATCTGAACCCTGAGGACACCTTTCCAGACGTCCCATGCAAAGACGCGCATGAGGACAGGGAGAAAGACGATGCAGGGGAAGAGGATGAGGCAGAATCAGACGAAGAGGATATGGAACTTCCAGAAACACCTTCTCTGACCTCAAAATTGTGCTCTTTTGACACGATCCCAGGGCTTATGAAGATCATCAAGGCCACCATGGGTTTCGACACTGAGGAGAGTAAGCCGGAGTCAAAGCTAGACCCCATGATACAGCTGAGACCGTCGATCACAGAGACTTTCCCAGTATGTCCTGCTATTGAGGACATCTTCAGTAAAGAGTGACAATCTCCTGAACCGGGCAGAATGTCAAACAGAAAGAACCTGGACAGAATGTACCCGGTCCAAGAGGAAAAATCAGATATCTGGTGTAAAGCCCCCACCATTGACCCCCAGGTGGTGGCTCTTAGCAAAAAAACTGTACTACCATGCGGTACAATAGCCCTCAAGGACCCTACGGACAAGAAAGTAGAAGATATGCTCAAAAGGGCATTCGACATCGAGGGCACCGCTGCAAAAGCAACCACTACAGCCATCTATACGGCACAAGCACAGATCCGCTGGCTCGAAGAGCTCCAGGAGCAGGCCATCCCTAAGTCCAGGGAGGCAGAACTGTTGGAATGTACTTTAGATGCAGCTAAATACCTATCCAACATGGCAGTAGACACCTTGCGCCTTCACGCCAGGGTTACCGCCATCACCAACCGTGCTCTGAGGGCACTGTGGCTGAAACTGTGGGATGCAGACAATGAGTCAAAAACTTTGCTACAAAACTTACCACTACAGGGTAAATATGTTTGTGGGGAGGGTCTGCAGGATTATTTGAAGCAAAAGGAGGAGGGCAGAGACCTCCTTAAGAATAAGTCCAGGTATTCCTACCTCCCCCTCCTCGAGGCAGAGGTTTCGGGGGGGGAACAAACTGTACCAATCCCGCAGGGACACACCACAACAAAGCCACTCCTTTTGAGGCAGAGGCACCTCTCACAGCTTCTGTAGCCCATACTCTCAAAACTATCAGTCCTCCTCCTCCTTCAGAGCCCGGGGACAAAGAACCGGAGGATGAGGTAGAGGCTACAAGGAAAGCAACAGTGACTACCACCTCATGACCAGACAAGGCCAGGACCTCTACCCACCAGTGGGACAAAGACTAACTCTATTCACCCATCGCTGGCTCCACACAACCTCGGACAGGTGGGTCCAAGATGTGGTAACCAGGGGATACTCCATAGAGCTATCCCATGCCCATATCCCCCAAAGATTCGTATCCTCCCCCATAGCCAAGAGAAAAAACATCTCCGCATCTGGTCCAACAAATCTTGTCAGAACTGATTCAGAACAGGGCCATTCAACCAGTACCAGTGCCAGAACAGAACCTGGGGTCTACTCCATATTCTTCCTGGTGCCCAAGAAATCAGGGGAGCTCTGTCCCATCCTGGACCTAAAGCACCTAAACTGTCACGTGGTGTCACACTGATTCAAAATGGAGACCATCCGATCAACTCTGCGCTGTGTTCGGGTAGGCAATTTCCTGACATCCATAGACTTAAAGGACACATACCTCCATATTCCCATCATTCGGAAACACAGACAATTTCTCCTTTTCCACATCCTAGGTCACCACTTCCAGTACCAGGCCTTGCCATTCGGCCTCTCCTCAGCCCCAAGAGTGTTTAACAAGGTCTCCATAACCCTGGTGGCCAGACTCAGGGAACAGGGACTGGACATCATCCTGTACTTGGATGACTTGCTCATCCGGGCCCGGTCCGAGAATCAGGTATGGATACACACGGAATCTGCCTTACAGGCACTCGAAGACCATGGCTGGGTGGTAAATCGAGAAGAGAGCCACCTCGCTCCCACAGAGCAGATCGAGCATCTGGGAGCACTCATCAACTCGGCCCAAGGATGGGCAAAACTGTCCTCCTCGAGAATTCACAACTTGATAGACCTGGCCCATCAAATGAAGGCCCACCGCCAGACAACAATGGGAAGGATAGTCCAGTTGTTGGGCTGCATGGCTTCATGCATAGACCTGGTGCCCTGGGCCAGGTGGCACATGCGTCCACTCCAAACTTACATCCTGACTCGGGGGGAACCGAGCGAACACAACCTACAGGTCGTGGTACCACTACCCCATGCAGTGAGACTCTCATTGGCACGGTGGACGGTGGAGTCGAACTTGACCAAAGGAGTCCCACTGGAGGCCTCCTACTCTATCATGATAGAAACGGACGTGAGCATCTCCGGCTGGGGAGCTTGCCTGGGAGACACAACGGCCCAGGGCCTATGGTCACCAGCGGAGTCAGAGCTCTCCATCAATGTCCTGGAGATGAGATCCATGTTCCACGCCCTAAAGGCATTCAGACACCAGGTACATGGTCAGTCGGTCCTGATCCAGCCTGACAATCGTGTCACGGTGGCCTACATAGCAAAGCAAGGCAGAACCAGGAGCAGGGCCATGCTGAGGGAGGCTACAGCAGTCCTCAACTGGGCCCAAGCCAACCTCAGACACGTGGGCATGGTTCACCCGTCAGGAAAGCTGAACGTCCACGCAAATTGGCTCAGCAGGCAACAGGTGCACCCAGGAGAATGGCGGTTGCACCTGGATCTCTTTCAGATGATCCAAGCGACATGGGGACCCGTAACCATAGATCTCATGGTGACATGGGAGAACGCTCAGGTCAGGGACTACTACTCACAGTTCAGGGACAGTCTCTCCCAGGGAACGGACGCCCTGTCACAACCATGGCGGCGGAGGCATGCTTATGTCTTCCCAACTCTTCCCCTGATTCCACAGGTACTAACCAAGGTATGGGAGTCACGTCACACAGTCATCCTGGTGGCCCCCTACTGGCCACACAGGTCGTGGTTCGCAGCTGTTCTAGAGCTTTCCCTAGCCAGCTTCAGGATACCCTACCAAACAGACATGCTCTCACAGGGCCCAATACTCCACCCGACCCCGCAGACTCTGAAGCTCACTGCCTGGCTCCTGAGAGGAGGAGACTGAGGGAAGTGGGCTACTATGACTCCATCATCAGCACCTTACTCCAGTCCAGATGGTCTTCCATCACTTCCACCTACAGTAGACAATGGTCTATTTTCTCTCGGTGGTGCCTGGAATGGGGCAAGGTCCCCGAGCAGACCAACATGGCTACCATCCTACTGTTCCTCCAACAGGGAGTGGACAAGGGACTGGCCCACTCTTCCCTCAGGGTGCAACTATCAGCCATAGGGGCGGCCACGTGGCTCATCGGGGGATACACCCCGGGAGCTCACCCTGACACCGTACATTTTTTAAAGGCAGTAGAGATCCTCCGACCAAGGACTCGACCGACCATCACCCCTTGGAACCTCCCACTAGTCCTTGATTCCCTCAACTCGGCTCCTTACGAGCCCCTCCTCGAGGCAGACCTGCTCTGGGTCGGCCTTAAGACATGCTTTTTGGTGGCAATCTGCTCGGCTAGAAGGATCGGAGAACTAGGGGCTCTATCCTGCACAGAACCTTATACAGTATTCACCCCACTAGGGGTCCATCTGAGAACGGTTCCAGCCTTCCAGCCAAAGGTATCCACCGTCTTTCACAGAGAGAAACCCATCGAACTACCCACCTTCGCAGAAGGGCCCCAGCAGGGCACCAGTGTGGTCCCACATCATCTCAACGTCAGATCCACTCTCTCCATGTACTTAGCCAGAACGCATCCCATACGCAAAACCAAAAGATTGTTTATCATCGCAAAGGGACAAAGGCAAGGTAGAGCCACCTCCAAGGCCACCATTGCTGGGTGGCAAAGGAGAGCCATCCAGAATGCCTACATAGCAAATCAGATGACTCCACCTTGGGGTATCAAGGCTCACTCCACCAGGGCGGTCGCCACTTCTTGGGCGGAAAGGGCCAATGTGTCCTCAGAGGACATATGTAGGGCAGTCACGTGGAGTTCCCTCCACACATTCACCAGACACCACAGGCTTGAACAGTTACAAGCTGTATGGCCCACATTCACCACGCAGGTCCTTGTAGCAGCATCTTCAACCCCTCACTCTTAGACCACTCTGTTACCCACCTTGGGGACTACACTGCTTCTTATCTACCCATGAGGTAATGTCTGGAGTGCCATGGATGCCAACCAATCACAATGGGTGTTTAATCACCTGGTAAAGGTGATTGTGTTGGTTGGCATCCATGGCATTCCAAGGCCCTCCCCTTCAGAGTGCTCAGAGTGACCAGGACTGAACAAGGGGGTCTTCAACCCACGGAAGGCTTACGAGGGGATAGACATCAATAATTGTTTTTATAATGATAAACTACCAGTCGGGCCTTCAGGACCAAGATTAGAGTGTAAATAGTAGGAGAAGAATAAAGACTCGGCCTACGGGCCACTGATACTATGTCGTAGCCAGCATCTTTTTTTTGTCTCTGATCATATCTCTTATTGCCTTAGCTTGGTTGTGTCTACATTGTATGTTTCTTCTCTCATACTGACTAACCTTAATTTCAGCTATGGAAGATTCAAACTGGAGAGCAGGGGTTTCTGGGACCTGGATATACTAGAAATTTGATCTGGGGTCATGTGCATCACTAGCCCATCAGGTGGGCTAAAACCCATGAGGTAATGTCTGGAGTGCCATGGATGCCAACCAACACAATCACCTTTACCAGGTGAGTAAACACCCATTTTCCAATATTTTCTCCCCAGAGTTTCAACATTTAGTGTCAGTGGCTCAGCAGATAGCATACTCACCTCTGAGGCTGGGAGATCAGAAGGCTGTGGGATCTATCCCAACACCAGGCACTTGGGTTACTATCCCAGTACTGACACTGTAGTGCAGCATGAGGGGGGTGCTGCACTCCTGAGGTGCTGTCTTTTGGATGAGATGTTAAACTGAGGTCCCATCTGCCTGTTCTGGTGGTAGTTCAGGCAGATGTTAAAGATCCTATGGCACTTCTCGAGAAGAGTAGGGGAATTTTTTATTTCACAGAATAAAACAAATGCTTTATAAATGTAGTATATCCACAGTCTTACTTCAGATTTTCAATTTACATTCAATAGAGAGAAAGCAAAAGGAAAAAAAAACTAAGTTTCAACACTTTTAGTACAGAAGATATTCATTTCATAACATATAAACCAACACATAACAAATTTTTCCATTGCCATATCATGTCACTGGAATATCATTATCCGTAACCCAAGGCATTCCCTTCCACAGTCCCAACAACACATTCCTATCCACTTTATTTTTTTTCCTCTTTATATATAGTTTGTAAGTCCTGCATAATTTTATTATATAACTCCAAATGGGTTCCTTCTTTTTGTTGCAATGTAAACCCACCTCTCATTAGCCATATGTTCCATTTAAAAATCACCATAATAACTTGTAACTTATTTACATTCCATTTCCCCAGTTCTTGTCAAATACCCCATAAATTATATTTTCATAAATTATTGTACTGAATATAGGTTCTCCTCACTGATCTGCTACATATTGCCAGAAACCTTGAATAAATGAACATACAAAAAACAGATGTACTATAGTTTCTTCCTGCTGTATACAGTTAATTCTACTGCATATCCTTTCCTGCAGTTTCTTGTGTTTTTGGTTCGTTTTCATATTGATTTTTTCATGGCATGCTAGCCAGTGTATATCCCACATTTGTTCCGGAATCGTTTATTATTTAACATAGTTATTAAATTTTCTTTGAATATATCAGGGCATTTACAAAAAACTTCATCCTCCCTACACAATGTTTCTAATAACACAAAATATAATGTCTTCCTTTGTATTGTCATAATCTGTTGTGTTGTTACCTGCCATTGTTTTAACCTTAGAAAAGTATATCTGACATATTCCGGAATCATCGCAGATCTTTTAAAAGTTCTCAAGGTCTGAGTCTCCCATTGCAATAACCATTGTTGACATTTTTCCCTTAATAACCACCCCAACCAAACCCTTGATTTGTCAGTAACAGTTTTAAATTACTGTAAAAAAAGAAAGTGTTGAAGAAAATGATCAGATTAATCATGTTTAACCCTCCCTCCCTGATTAGTAGATATAAAATGTTCCTTTTTAAGGGATTCAATCGACTCCCCCAGCATGCCTGAAAAACAATACTTAAAAGAGCCATTTCCATTACTTTTGGAGGAGGGAAAAATATAACTAATATATAGGAAAATAGGAATAAGAAATGTTTTGATAAGATATACCTTCTTTTTTTTTACTAAATTTTCACTTATTCCATTGTGTCACTTTCAGTTTTTCCATTTCTAACTTTTTTTTCCAATTTAACTCATCTAAGTGTCCTGTACCGTATATGATACTTTAAATATCTATAGGATCTGGCTTTCTCGAGATCTGCTCTACCATACCAGTAAATCTTAATAAATAATTCAGCCTCTGTCCTACACATTTATTAATGTCTAAAGATGCTCCCGGTAAGCTACCAAAAATTCTGCAAAGATTTAATACCCTAGATATTGAAGATTTATTTCTAATCATTATATTCATATCATCAGCAAATGCAATGACTTTGTGTGCTAAGCAATGTCCTTTAAATAATACAGGTATGATTTCATTAGTTTCATTTATCTTCCTTAGTAATGGGTCTATAAAAAAATAATAAAGAATGGGACTCAATGGGCATCCCTGTCTGATTCCTCTATGCATCTTACTTATAGGCCCCTTCTAGCCATTTATAATGGGTACAACCGTAGCTGTTTGGTAAATACATTTAAACCAATCAATCATAACTTCAGGAATGTGAAAATGTCTTAACACCTCCCATAAAAATGTGTGGCTCAACTGGTCAAAAGCTTTCTTTTGATCTAATGAAACCAGAAACCCATCCAGCTCCCCTACCTGACCTAATTCATCTAATTCTCTCATTAGAAGTAGATGACTCTGCACTTGCCTGCCTGGAATTGCATACGTTTGTACTGGAAAGATCACAATATTTGCTATTGATGTTAGTCTTTTAGCCAGTATTTTAGGTAATAACTTAAAATCTGAGTTAAGAAGACTAATTGGTCTCCAATTATTCAGATCCTTTTTGTCCCTTTTTTAATAGACATACATTAAACCCACATGTTCATGTATAAAGGCATATGCTTAGTAAATAATATCTGATTAAATACTTCTTTTAATTCCACAAGAAGCTCCATTCCTATGATTTTTAAAAATTAATTTGGTAAACCGTCAGGTCTCAGTGTTTTACCATCTGCCAGCGTGGATATTGCCTCCTTAACTTCCTAATCCTATATCGGCCTCATCAATTCTGTCATTTTAGATTGTTCTATTTCTGGTATTTCCATATTCTTCAAGAAATCCCTTAGGCCATCTTGCACTAGTTCCAATGGTTCATACATTTTCCTAGTGTAATCTGTAACACTTTGTGCAATCTCTGGCTGTGTACACATTTCTTTTCCTGTATCATCTCTTATACTTAACATTTCTTTGGCCATTGCAGATCTTAAAGAATGTTCAAAAGGGTAAATAATCTCAGATCTCCCCCTGACTTCAAATTTCTGTTGATGGTATAGCAACTTAACTTTATCATTGTGAAAGGTCATCATTTGTTGCTTAACTCTCTTTATTTGTACAGTAAGGTTCTGTCCTGTCTCATATGACACAGACATTAATTGTTGTAATGTTTTCCTATTCTGCAGATAAGCTAGAAATGTTCTTTTGTTCTGGGTCCTACTTAAGTGCTTACATAATTTCTACATTTCCCATTTAGTATCTTCCCACCAGGTTACAGCAGTGTCATAAACAAGAAAAACAGACTTCCTGGCTAATATGAAAGTTTTTATAGTTTGCATAGTTAAAAGAGTAGGGGAATTTCCCCCGGTGCCCTGGCCAAATTTCCCTCATTCACTAAAAATACCACCAACAGCTTACTCTGGTTCAAGATCAGCTGGCATTTCATCTGTATCCCCTTCCCCTGGGTCATGCCTGAAAATAGGCAGAATCTGCCCAGTGCACTTACCCAGTCAACAAAAACTAAATAAATAAATAAATTAAAATAAAACATTGCATTTTGTCACTTCTCCTCATGAACAGTACAGCTGTCATTTTTCACAACCTGCCCAAAATGTGTTTTCGCACCTGTGATGCAGAATGGCATGGTCGCTGTGCTAAATCAACTTTTGGGATGGAATAACAAAATCATAGTGCAACCGTTCATGAGGGGAGGTCCCAAAAAAACCATGTTGACAATCTGGTGAAAAATTCCACAAAATGACAGCATTATGAGCATGCGTTGCACAGTTTCTATGCAAGCTTGTCACTTCACCAATTTGTTATGTTTTCACTCCAGATTTTCAACATTACCATTTTTCACACCACCTCATGAATAATATAGCTATAATTTTTCAAATCCTGCCAAAAAGGTTTTTCTGCACCTGTGGCATGAAACGGCTTTACAGTTGCACAGAATTATATTCCCACAGGGCTTTAAAGGTTTTCTGTACTGGGTACATGCAGTGAGGTGATAAGAAGGTGATGTTGAACATTTGGGATGAAAATAATTTAAGATGGCACAGTTATGACTATCTGTTGCAATTTCACCATACCTACTCATAACTGTATGTGTGGAAAGCGCAGGGGCCAGAGACCCCTGTGTTTCCACAGCTAGTTACATATGTCCATCTGTGGAGGGATGGGACAGCAGGGTACAAAGGACCCTGCACTCCCACTGTAACATATGGATACTGTTGTACTATCTGGAGGGAGGGATGAGACTCTGCACTTCCACATCAAAATGAGGATACAATTATATTATCTGAAGAAGAAGGGAAATTAATTTCAAAAAAACTCCATTAATGCATCAGTTAGGGTGAATACTATAGTGCCAAAAGCAGGGAAATGAGGTGTTAGGGTTTCCAACCCTAATGCCCCATCCCCAGGGTTTCCACTCCTACCACTCCACCCTCTACACACCAACAGGCGTCTGGGTGTGCGTTGGGGTCATCGGCCTAACTTTCACCCCATGCTCCCTGTACTGCACCACCTCAGCTTGTTTACACATGAAATGGGATGAAAGTTAGGCCATCAACCCCAAAGCACACCAAGACACCTGTTGGTGTGTGGAGGGTGGCGGGGTGGGGGAAGAGTGGTAGGGATGGGAACCCTGGGGTTAAGGCATCAGGGTTGGAAACCCTAACACCTCATTTCCCTGCTTTTGTGACTATATTATTCACCCTAACCAATGCAATGCATGTACATATATATATATATATATATATATATATATGAAAACACAAATTGCACACATACCCCAGTAACGCAAAGCATATGCAAATGCCCATGAATTCATTTGGACTGGCACAACTTCAAGCAGAATTGCATGGTGCCTGTAGGCCTCGCAATACAATCAGCAAAGGCTGAGAACAGCAGACACACTATATGTATATATATAGTTATATTGTCCTCTACAGTGTCCCTCAGTACAGGAGGCATCCCTCTGTGCACCTCTCACTATAGCCCTGACCTGCATTCATCCCTCCTGAGAACAGTGGTGCACAGACAGAGACTGTACTGTACATCCAGAATTTCAAGCAGGGAGTTATATTATTGTATGGTGCTACATAAATCTTACCCTGTGTACATATGAAGGTAATGGTTTCCACTGTGTGCTGAGTTTGTGTCTCCATGTTTGCGGATGTGCCTGTCATTATGGGGATCAGTGTCCTTCTTTGTTCCACATTCAGAGTGTCTGTGTCCCTCATTCCAGTACTGACTGGGAGGGAGGTATGCACTGCATTTGCCTTCCGAGACCCATGGCCTGCAGCTAACAAACTGTTTCTCAAGACTGGCATACAGTGGAACTGTGTACATACCCCAGCCTGTGGCTTTTAGCCTGTATGTCCAATCTGACCTAAAGGTGGAGCTCTGGGCACCATCCAGCCTGTGGTTTTGACCTGTAGTTCCAGGCTGATCTACGGGTGGAGCTGTGTGCACCATGGAATGGCACCAGTCAATCTTCATGCTAATGTGTGCTAAGCAGGCCTTAATGAGATACTAATGTGGCTGTTTGCACACAGATTGCCTAAGTAGGCTTATTTGCATAGGAGCTTTGAATATAGCAAACTTTTGCCCCTGGCTAACCAGTTTGCACCAGTCTAATGTGTTACCTTTTGATATTCAGTTCTTGTTCAGATTTTTCAGCAAAGTTAGTTTCAGCACAGGTCATCTAGGTCCTCCACTGTCTTGCTTAGTGTCACAGTCACTTTCACTCTTATCAGCCGTGTTGCTGGGCTCTGTCTCAATTTGGAAAAAAAATGCTGAACTTAGGAAGATTTGCCACCAACAACAGTTCTTCCATCTTCTGCTTATGCTTTTGCATGCCACTTTTGTATTTTGGAGGCATCTTTACAACCAACAATACACTATGGTAACTCACATAAAATTATCCTCACTAAACTGTCATATATCTTCTACCTCTTTTTCACTGCACAATAAGTGAGCTACCACGTGACAGCCGGCAAAACAGAAATGGTTATGGTAACCATGCTAACACTCATCTTAAGTTTTCTTCTGTCACTCACCAACTTACTAATTCAACTCTCTCACCTATAACTTATATTTAATCATGCAGTATGAGTCCCAACCCTGTCAGACTGTCGGACCTGTATTACTAGTGCAGAAGGGAGAACACAAGCTGGGAAAAAATAAACAGAGCAGGTGGTGGGCCCTACAAATGAACACAATGATTGCATAATTGATATAAACTTTTGACTCTCTCTCTCTCTCTAGAACACAGCCTCTTTTCTTGGCCTGAGGTCCCTCAGTGTAAAGTGGGGAAGTACGAATTTCTACCTTTCATTGGCTGGTGAGCCTGTGAGCACTGAAACTGCAGGACAATGTGCTCCTCTCCTTCTCTGGGGAGATCTTTGCTTCCAAAAGTGGCCTCTATACCCTTGATCTGGATGGTAACAGCTAGACCTGTGACTGCTGGCTGAGGGGGATGAAGCTGTGGTTGAACCTGGCACACTCCCAAGGCAAGCTGCTCACGGTCTTTGTGCAGTGTCACCACCTAACAGCCCTCCGGGAAAAGTATCTGGAAGGATTATCTCAATACCTCACAGCTTCTGCCATCACCAACAGCTGGGGGGAAATGACCCACTCATGCTTACTTTACTAAGGGGTGGCCACCACCTGCCACAGCCTTTTGCCTGCCTTGCTGGAGAAGGACACTTTGGTGGCCATTCAGGAGGGATATCCGGTCTGCTCAGGGGGCACAATGGAATCAGACTGGATGGGCACTGAGAAGCCCACAGGAGACAGAAGGGACATGGCAGTGTCATGGGGCTCTGCCTCTGCCTCTCCTTCCCCGAGTATGTTACCCCTAAAGAAAAAAAGCCAGGATGCCATGGTCTAAGAAGGTCATGCTGGTGGATAGGATGAACTGCCTTCACACACTTCATGGCCAGAGGACCCCTGGGGTCTAGGGCAAAAAGGCATTTTCTCCAGTGACAAGGAAGTCCAGAGCCAGTGTCAGATCCCTGCCACTTCAACAATTTTTTCCTCTTCAGTCTAACCACGGACTCAGTCATGACCAATACTGGCACCCTCTCCTGCAGGGTGGTGGAGGTGGGGCAAAAAGACCAGATCATGGAGCCAGTTCACTTCAGGGTCCTCTTTGACTGGTTTGGCCAGCTGGTCAAATTCCACTGGTTCATGTATGTGGGGCAGGGGCGAACTGTGGTCAGTGACCCTGCAGGAGATGACAGAGGACATACCTACCTAGTGTGCACTGAGTGTGATCGGGGACTGGATGTGCCAGGTGGCTTCCAGGAAACAATGTGTGGGTTTGGTAAACCTTCGAGCTGGGAGTTGGCTACTCAACTACCCGCTCCTGATGGTGAATCTGATGGCAGTGGATGCTCTCTTGGTCCTGCTGGTCACCACAGCTTGGGCTTCCAGGGCAATCAGGAAGAAGCTGAGGTAGAGGAATTCCCCAGTGCACGTCAGGCAGATGTACTCCACTCAGTGCCTGCTGAGATCAATGGGTGTGTAAGCTAATTTCTCAGAGTTTCAGTCAAGAGCAGGAGGAGGGCCCTGAAAATGAACACATTGATTACATAATTGATATAAACTTTTGAGCCTGTCAGGGCGCTCTGAGTGTGTGGGCCCCTGTACAACTACGCTGGCTGCACATCCTATTCTTCTACCACTGCTTCCAAGGAGAGGCAGGCATGGCTTTCCAGACACAGTGAAAGACTTTATTAATGCAGCCACTCGTGTCTTGCCAGGAAACAACAATCAGTTAATTCAACAGTTACAAAACTGCTTATACTCTGCAATGGCCACCTACAGCCTTACATATGAAGAAGTCAAGTTTACTAATACCCTAAGCTCAATACAATAACTGAACACACTGGCTAGGAACAACTTGCAATTTAGTAATTCAAGATAAAAAAAGACAACCAGAGAAGCAGTGCACTCAGGAAAAGCAGAAGGTGGTGCGCAGCAAGGCGGTTAGCCTAATGAATGGGTAAAAAATTAAAAAGCTCCTCACTCATGGAATCAAAGGCAGCAGGCAAGTTAGGTGATTTTTTTAAAGGCATTTATTCTGGCACCATGAAGGTCTGGCTAGCACCCTAAGCCCAAGTGCTTTAACCCACACAGGGCCTTCATTGGGAGTGGGTCGGCTCCTGATGAAGGCTCTACGTGGGTTGACGTGCCAGGGCTTTGGGTGCTAGCTGGAACTCCATGGTGCCAGAATAAATACCTTTTAAAAATTGCTTAACTTGGCTGCTGATTTTCATTCTATAAGTGTGGAGCTTTTTCATTTTTAGCTCAAAATGAGAAAAGAGTTAGTTCAATCCAAGAGAATAGATAAGTTTACTCAAACTCGAGCCTATGGTGCAGTAAAGGCATCAGTTCGACTATTCAGATTCATTGGCTGGCAGAAGAAATTGGAGAATTATGGTTATCATATGAAGCTGGAGGTCCAGGGGCTTCCAATGGTGCAAATGCTAAATGAATGGGAAGGAGAAAGAAGATGAAGAAGGCTGGTCGTGATTGTAGGCCAAAGATGCTGTGAAGCTTTTGACGACTCATGTGATGAAGAAACATGAAAAAGGATGATCCTGAAGGAAATCTTCACCACTGAAGATATCTCCTGGGAAGGTCGTTGGAGGATTGCCACCCAGCCGATGAAGGGATAACTAAGGCCTCCTAAAAGAAAACAAAACAACAATGGGGCAACTACCTATCCACCGTACTTCAGGGGATACCTCACTACCACTGAGCAAGGTTGACTCCTAGGCTGACTACAGAAGTGGTACTGGCTATTGCTACTCTTGCTTCTCCAGACTTCAGCATCTTCTGCTGCACTTCAGGGAAGACTTCCTGACTGGTACCAGGTCATAATGTTGCACGCTTAATAGCGTATGACACTATGGCTAACCCGGTACAGCGCTGCACCAGTGAGTGAATGGTACAATACTGCGTATAGTGCTGTATGCGGTATCGCACCATTCTCACTCTCCCAGGCAAAGGATAAGACCTCTGCTGGGAATGGGTTCTGCCTATCAGCTGCTGTGGCTCAACAGACTGAGCCATAGCAGCAGGGAACCCAGGCAGTGCTTCTGGGGTTTGAGTCCCGGTCCCAGAAACTTTTATTTTTTTTTTTAAACTTTGTGCCCTCCCTGACTTGCCCACCCCCCGAGTTTAGAATCTATATTGGGATGGTTCGTGGGTTACAGCCCCCCGTAATGTGGGGTGTGGGGCAGAGCCCCGCACAGAAAAAAAGATATGCCGCATGGCAAGAACTGTGCTGTATTGGCAGTGCAATTTTGCCACACGGTATAATGTCCTGCAACATGACCCCGTGCCTTCATGTCTCAGGTGCTGGATAGAGGAGATCCAAAGGTGTTAGCTGGCTGGGTGGGATGTAGGAGGAGACAGGTCACATGAGACTGAGGATGAAGCTAGAAGCTGGAAGATGAAGTTGCCAGGTGCACTGGCTCTTGCAAGGTTTTCACAGAAGACAGAGGAAGAGTGAAGGCACTGAACAAGTTACCTCAACCAGGCTAGGTGACTATAGGGGCGTATATCCTAGGCCAGATCTTACAGGCAACAGTACACTTCTTGGGGACAACCATTCTGGTCACGGGGCAGAACTCATATAGGCAACCAGTTCAATTCTCCAGCAAAACAGTTCAGTTCAAGAAAAAGTTTGTGTAGGCAAACACAGTGCAGAGTAGGGCAACCAGTTTAGCCAAACACAATTCAGAGTAGGGTAATCAGTTCAGGCCATGAACAGAACAGTTTAATTTTCTTTGTACTATACCCACCAATGCAGGGTTTGGATTGGTGGGGCATTGTAGCAACACAGTCCGGTTCATGGGCCAGCAATCAACAGGTACGTTAGCTGCGGCCAAGTAGCCCAGAGGGACTCGCCCAAAAAATATGTCATGTGCCTTTAAATTTCCTTGCCCAGGCCTGGGTATCCCTTTGCTGTCCTTGAGGAGGACTTACTGCCTCAGCCCACCCTATTATGAATGATTATAAGGGGCCTGTGGCCTTGCCTATATACTGGGCTTGGGCTTAGTTCAGCCCTCTAATTACTAAGTATGAGGTCCTGTACCCTTGCCATTGTGTTGACCTTGGGCTTTGCTCTGCCCTTTATTTAGCATACATGAGGCCCTGGACCCTTGCCATTAGCTCCTTCATCCCAATGTGTGCTATGGGGCCTTTATTCCATGGCCCTGTCCCTGCAGTAGTGGTGCAGAATTTTCAGTGGGCTACGGCCCAATGATCCACTCTGCAGGCAGTTCTGTGGTGCTAACCTACACTTCTGGCACCAGAAGGCATGAAATTAAACAAAGGGCTGCTAGTCCGCTGTGCCCACCCATCTTTTCCTGCTATCCAGGCACTTAGCCAGTTGCTTCTTGGTTCCCCTTGTGCCAATTGATGCCAGATTCAGCAACAAGACTTCAAGCCCACGGTACTGCTCCACCTTCCTTTGTGTGGGCACTTGGCCCACTTCTCGCTGTCTTCCTCCCTTTCTGCAGTGTCTGTGGTGTGAAAAACAAATTGGGCACTCGGCCCACTCACCGCCATGGCCCAGGACTGCTGCAGCTGCTGCAGGTCTGGAAAGGCAGTCAGGGAGCCATGCTCCCATCCAGATTCTTGCCACTGCTCCTGGAGGTTGAAGTGAAGCCAAAAGGTTCAGGGTGCCTGTTTTTGTCCGGATTAGAATCACAGCCGCATGCTGCTTCCACCCAGAAACTGCTCCTACCACCAATGCCTGCTTGGGACTCAGGAGAGGGGCAGCATATATCAGGATGCTGCTGCACTGGAACCACCAGGGGGAAGGTTTGGAGGGGGGTTGCACATCACAACACTGCAATGGGAGCATGGACTCAGCAAGTGGAACAATCAAAAATGAAATACGAACAAAATTAGTAAAGAAAAAATGTTAGCAACAAAACTCTGCTGCTACAATGGGGAGACAAAACAAACGTAATGGCAACCACTGAATGACTGTGGTGGATTACTGGATGAGCCTGGCTGCTGCTGCTGCTGCTGCTGGAGACCCAGAGGACCACATAAGCCAAGGCTGGAAAAGAAAAAACCCAGGGAGGCATGGACCTGAGCTCAGGTAAGCCTCCAGGCATCCATGCCCCTGTGCCTCAATTCTGCTCAGCCACACTAGACAACTAGCTCACTGGCCAGCAGGGAAAGCCTTTTCTGGGCTGAGGTGATCCCGACTCCTTACCAGGGGACTGAGCTTTTTGTCCAGGTGTCAGCTCCCCTGGGGCTTGGCACTGGCATTAGGCTGGCCCAGTGGGATGGCCTGAAGCCTGGGCAGGCATCAATCTTGGGCCGAGTGAAGGGGAGAGAACAAAGAGCAGAGTGAGAAGAAAAAGCAGGGAAAAATGGCTAAGAATTCAGGTTTTTAATCTGTAGGTTAGGTGTGGGTGGGAGGGTCAATCCATTTCCCTAGGTCCCCCATCTCTACTACTGCCCCGGGTTCCCTTTACTGCCTAGGGATCCTAGAATAGTTTTTTTTTGAAGGCTCCCATTACCCGTCTGCACATTGAGGCACTACACTACTACATGAATTCAAATTCTGCCTGGCTTACACCTTTTCTTGCCTACTTTTTTCCCTCCTTACCGAGTGAGAAAAGCTGTCCTTCAGGATATGCACAAAGAGGTCAGTTGGTATAATCACAACTGATCTTAGACTTCATTTGCCTGTCACTTCATATATTGTCTCAGACTTGTCTTTTCAAATAGGTATGGCCATTAGGGAGGATAGCAGGCTGGATAATTTTGAACCACGGGGGAGGGCAGGGGACCCAGAGGTGTGGTATCACAACTGGGCAGGGAGAATGTAGTGGTATCATCAGCCAGAGTGCTATCATTGTTTCCACTGTTTTATCCCACCTGTCTCCAATCCCCACACCATTGGGGTAAGCCTATGGATGGGAGATTGTTCTTGCCAGTCAGTAATGGACTACAACCAAGGTCAGACAAATCCCTCCAGCTGGCTCCAGCCCATGACTAGACACTGGACATCACTGGATCATATGTTACAGTAAGTAAGTCATAAAACACTACAAGATGGATTTATGTTGACTTCACCACATGCCCAGGGGCCTTACAGCCCACAGGTGCAGTAATCTCAGCATAAATCAAACCACTGAATTTTTTATTGGGGGCTATTTTCCAAGGTGAGGAGTGTGCTGTGTATCTGCAGTGTGTAGACACTCCACAGCTGCTGTGCCCCTTCTACCCAATGCACCACAGAGGTGCAGGGCAGACACTCACCAGATCCCCTGGCTGGCCAGTGAGCTCCACAGGAGGCAGTCCAGGGGGCAGTGCAGGGGGCATGCTGATGCCCCATACCATTTGTGAAAGCGTAATGTGCCAGATAAGGAGGGGCACAGGTTACACGTTCCAGGGGCACCCATAGCCACTGTGTGCCCCCCGACAGTATGTTACCAGCAGTGGCAAACACAGTAGGGCCCCACCAACATGCCCCCCAGCCCTCCTGGACCACTTTGAGGGCAAGGGGTGGCTGCCCAGGCACTCTCCCGGTGTTGGTGTGTGCGGCCCCACAGACTTTACCTGCAGCCATGGTGTCACACAGTGCAAGGGATCCACTGGCAGACCGGGTCCAGGCATCCCATTGGATGCCCACCCATGTACACCAGACAGTCCCCATGCACCTGCGTGCTGGGGGGGTGGGGCTGCGGAAGATAGACACGTGGTGGCTGTGAATACGGCCACCGTGCATCATTCTGGGGGTGCGGAGCTACACAGACAGGATACGTGCCTTTGCGCGTACTTCCCACCCCTTGAAGAATCACCCCCATTGTGATTATAAAATGTGCTTTGTGTCACATTGCTAAGAAATTAATAGAAACATTTTTAAAATATGTTTAGAACTGTTTATATTTCTCTCTCTTTTTAAATATTTCTTTAGCAGTAAGGCTGTCGCTAAAAGTTGTCACTAAAGGGCACTTCAGGAAAAGTTTCTGTTTTTAGTATTGCAGTGTTCCATCTTTAATGAGCCATTGTTGGTTTTAATTTGCTTTTCTTTTGTTTTGTTTTTTTCAGTTTTACTTTTCTTTACATAGAGTTTGCAAAGAGAGTGGTCAGGATACAGGGAGCTAAACAGTTACTCAAGACATAATGGCATTTGTTTTGACTGTGCTGGGGGGTTGGAAATTTTGAAGGCACAGTGATCTGTTTGGTCCTAAGGTAGGCTGGCACTAGTCCTTTTCTCAGGGGGATCTGAGCTATGATGGGATATGTGTGCCAGCCTGCCTCAGCCTATCAGTAGCCAAGATTTATCCTTTTATAGAATCCTTAATCACACCAGTGGCAAGATTTCTGCCTTCCCCCATTTGGAGCAATGGTATTGCTATGCATATGATGGCCCGCCCCTTGGTCACCAGGGAGCAGTTATGTAACAACAAGAGTTATCCAGTCTTTCCAAGGTATGCAAATGCCTGGCACTGCCTCTGCCACAGAAGGTATGACAATGAAATTCATATTTTTAAGGGAAATTCCATTTTACAGAATTCCACACAAGTATTCCATTCTGCTTCCTAGTTTTCCAGTTGTGCCCACCACTAATGATAATGCCATTAGGCCACCTCTTACAGCATAGCCCAACTGATCAAAGGCAGAGAGTCTGATTAGTCATGAGTAGGGCACCCCATGACTAATTTGCTGAGGCCCTCAAATAAATTAATGCCATCCCTAACACTTACAGCAGTTACTCTGCCACTATAATCTTAATTTTTTCTCTTTCATCCCATTTTTCTTTTGATAGCTATGAATCTAAAACAATTTTTATAAATATGTTAGGCAGTCCTTGAAGATGATGTCTTCCAGTATATGTATAGTTTCTGTATCTATACTTTGCGTAATATTCTACAGTGTTTGGCGCTGTTGGGTAAAGGCAAGTAATAAATAGGATCGGATGCATGGAGATATACTGTACTGTTCCATTCTTTACATGGTTTAGCATTGCTTAAACTACATTTTATTTTTCCCAACTTTGCTATATGTTAACAGTCGGGGGGGCAGGCTGGATCTGCGGTTGGGAGGGGGGTCACGGATGTTGAAATCCCTGTTGGAAGCGTATGGGAAGTCCTT
This sequence comes from Neoceratodus forsteri, assembly GCA_016271365.2. Taxonomy (NCBI): domain Eukaryota; kingdom Metazoa; phylum Chordata; order Ceratodontiformes; family Ceratodontidae; genus Neoceratodus; species Neoceratodus forsteri. The sequence continues at coordinate 395,769,393 of CM057454.1, read as the reverse complement.
AAGTCCCTAAGAATGGAGAAAGCATCAGGGCCGGATGGTCTTTATCCCAGGGTGCTAAGGGAAATGGCCTATGTCCTGGCTGCACCCCAGTGGGCCTTTTCAACTCTTCTCTTAGAGCAGGGAGCATGCCTCAGGATTGGAAGATGGCCCATTTCGTGCCTATCCACAAGGGAGGCTCATGAGAGGAGCTGGGGAACTACAGACCTGTCAGCCTGATGTCAGTGGTAGGCAAATTGATGGAGGCCATGTTAAAGGAAAGGCTGGGGGCATTTCTGGAGGCACGTGACTACCTGGATGATCACCAGCATGGCTTTGTTCAGGGCAGATCACGTCAGACCAACCTTGTGGAGTTCTACAAATGGGTGATGAAGGCACTGGACCAAGGCAGGCCAGTGGATGTCCTCTTTCTCGACTTCAGAAAGGTGTTTGATTCAGTGCCACATCCTGGGGTGTTGGATAAATTGGGGGAAATGGGGGTAGGGGAATGGACTGTCAGGTGAATAAGAAACTGGCTATCTGGGCATTTTCAGAAGGTGGTGGTTGGGGGGAACATTTCATCTCCTCAGAGGGTCCTTAGCAGGGTCCCACAAGGATTGGTACTGGGCCTGCTCCTGTTTAATGCTTACATCTTGGACATCAGGAGCAGTATCAGTAGCGAGACAAGCCTCTTTGCCAATTGCTCAAAGCTGGGGGCAGTGGAGGATGGAGAGGAGTATAGAGTAGCTCTACAAGGGGACCTAGAGACTCTAAAGAGGTGGTCACGCACCTGGAAACTGAGGTTTAATATGGAGAAATGCAGGGTTATCCACCTGGGGCCTTGGAACCCCGCTCATGTGTACACTTTGGGAGGGGAGACACTGCAGGCTTCTAGTGAGGAGAAGGACCTTAGGGTGGTGGTGGATGCCAAGATGAACAACTCTGAGCATTGTAGGAGGGCTATGGACAGAGCAAATAAAATGCTGGGGTGCATCATCAGGTGGATAACCTCAAGAAGCCAGGAGGTGCTTCTCCCTCTTTATAACTGCCTGGTTAGAGAGCACCTTGAATACTGCATGAGGTTTTGGCATCCATACCTGAAAAAGGACATTGCACTCCTGAAGAGCATCCAGAGGAGGGCAACCAGGATGATACAGGGTCTGGGAGAGAGGTCCTATGAAGAGAGACTTGAGGAGCTCAACTTGTACTCCCTGGAGGAGAGGAGGGATGGGGGGATATGATCGAGGTCTTCAAATACCTTAAGGGGGTAAATAGGGTAAGCCCAGATGGGGTGTTCCAGCTGAGGGAGGCAGGGACCACTAGATTACACCAATTGAGGCTGCTTGGAGGGAGATTTAGGGGAGAGACAAGGAGACGCTACTTCACTGAGAGGGGGGTGGAGCCCTGCAATGCACTGCCTGCAGAACTGATGGATGTAGATACTGTGAGGGGGGTTAAAGCAAGGCTGGGACAGGTATAGGGGAAAGGTGAAGCTAAGTAGTGCCAAAACTGGAAGATAACTTCAGTCAGGTGTTTGGGGGTTTCATGAGGGAGGTGGGGAAGGCAGCAACAGTGCCCCCTAAGGGGTACTGATCCCCGAGCAGACTCAATTGACCATAGGGCCTACTCTGCTGGCATTTTAGTATGTTAGTATGATAGTATACAATAGCAAGAACATTTCCATCATTCTGATTGGTCAGTGTATGTCTGGATCAGTGATGTTATCTGAGCATAACATCACTGTATTATGTCCAAGCACACACATGGCCTTTTCTCATGAAGATGTCATGTTAAACTCACTACTCGCCTCCCCACATTTTCTCTTTTTTCCCCTTCTTCTTCTGGCTACGCATAGCAGCCATGATGTGTCCTGTCTGCCCCCAACATAAAAAAAAGTAAAATTAAGTTGTGACTTCCCTCGGCTTTCCCCCCACTCAGCAGCACGTTTGTGGCAGTGCATGTGCACTTGGATAGTAACACAATCATGCCACAAACCACTCAGCTAATGAAAGAAATGACCACATGTTTACAGCTACACTAACACATTTTAAATAAAAAAAAACCTGTCAATTAAACTGGCAGTAATACTGTTGGGAGGAGAGGGGGTTCTCAGCAACAAGACACAGTCCCTACTAGTAACAAGAGGATTCAGGAGAAGCAGGCAGAATCATCCAGCAACACCCCCTTGTGGCAAAAACATACATTGTGGACTTTTTTATTTATACATGTACCTCCACATACAAGAATAAAGTAAAATAATGCATACTTTTTTTACTTTTTTTAAATTTTTACAAAACAAACCACTGTATCATAGCAATAATGCACTCTATGGTGTAGGTCATGCTTGGATAATGTAATTTCTTAGGCAATGAATGCACTCAGCCTTCATCCTCATGCCCAACTACCTGATGATGTTATCCAAAGATGACACACAACTTGTCGTGCATTACTGCTTAAGTGGTAGAGATCTGAGTATACAGTTGGTGGGGGGGCTTGAGAGGAAGGCTGTAGGGAATTCTGCATTCCACCAGCGGAAGTCATATAGAATGGCAATTCCACTTTGGAAAAGTTTTGTGGAATTTCATTTTAATTCCAAAAAAACATTTCTGTGTAAACCATGGAATAATTTTCCATTAATCACATCGACCATGAATAATTATTTTATAGTATTTAAACTGAGAATGACTCCACAAAAAACAAATGTCAGAGATCTGCTACCTATGCAATTCAGCATGATTTTCCAAAATGTTGTGGAATTTCATTCCATCAGAATTTGAATATTCCATACAGCACTACTTTGAGTACAAGCCTTATGATCACATGAGAAGTAGAAAATTCTTTGCTTGTTCATTCTGAAATAAAGTACAGCCCTCCCTTATACAGTACATGGCAGTAGCTAGGGACAAAAGCCTTTGTGCGTAAGCACTGAGTCAAGGGTTACCTCAAAGGGCATTGGCCAGGAAACCAAGTTTCAAAGAAATATAAAATCACACATACCCCCATAATGCAAAGCATTATGGTCTGTATATGCATATCACCACAAAATGTTATGCTGGTTCAACTTTAAGCAGGAATGCATGGTGCCGGAAGGCCTCTCACACAGTCTGCAGTGGGTGCCAACAGAAGACACAGACACATGTTTTGTCCTACCAGGACTCATCAGTGTGCCACGTCTGTCTGACATCCCAGCGGAATGAACCAGCTACCCTAAGTTGGTCTATCGAGACAGCTAGGGACAATGCGCTCAAGTAGTCTGACTTGCTGTCCTCGACCTAGGTCAGACAGCCTGATTTATTTATTTAAAAGATTTACTAGGAAAAACATACTGAGCCATACAGCTTGTTTACAGATGTGTCCAGAGGGGAGTGGATAAGTACATAATATAAGTAAAAAGTGCAGTAATATCACACAGTAATATTATATGGCACAGCATCGTACAGAATACATAGTAACATATTGGCATAATTAATTACAATACAAACTGATTACATCAGGAGTGTGGTATAACAGGCACTTGCAAACTGTAACATTAGGAACAGGACAGGGAAGGGAGTAGTCATAAATCAGGAGGAACAACAGGGAGGAGCAACTGGAGTGGGATATGAGAGAGGAAAGAGAGGAGGGAGGATAGAAAGATAGGAGAGGGAGAAGGGAAGAAAGGAGAGGAACACAGGTGGAAGGGTAGAAGAGAAAAGAAGAAAGAGATGGATAAGGGTCTGAAATAGCAAGTATAGGGGTATGGAAAGGGACAAATTGATGGGCATAGGATAAGGGGAGGGAGAGGAGAGTGGAGAAGGTAGAGGCGGAGGAGGAAGTGTATGCAGGAAGAGTGGGAATGCTGTTATGGTAGTATTTGAGGGGAGTGAGGAGGGGGATGGAGGGAGAATGGGAGGGAGGGATGGTAGGGGAAGGAGGGGAGAGGAAAGGAGGGGTTCAGATGGGGAGAGGATGAGTGTAGAGGTTGGAATGCTTTAGTAGTAGGAAATGGGAGGTACAAAAAGGTGTAGGAGCATGGAGCAAGTAGCGAATAGAGAAAAAGAAAGCGTGGAGGCAGAACATTAGGCTATGGGCATTTGCAGGAGGGAGCGGTGTGGGCTAGGAGTAGTGAGGAAAGAGAGCATTTGTAGGAGGCAGAGTGAATTGTTAGGGGATGGATATCAGTGGGTAGATTTGCAAATGTGAAAACTTGCACACTTGTGGAAAAAAAAATTATGCAACAGAAGGTGTCCACGTGCAACTACAGCTTATGTCATGTATTGCAATTTTCATATACAGTAAATTGTTTTTTGTGACCTCTTCCACATTTTATGGCAGTTTTTGCAAATTGTTTCATGAAGATGCAATGGATATAATAGATATAACATCTGCACAAAAAGCCAAAAAATTCCATCTTTGAGTAAAAATTGCTGAAAATAGTACTTTGTATGGGGATTTTTACTCATGGGGACTAAGTCACTGGGCTATGCTAGGCCCTTTGAAAATGAGTGCAATGCCTGCCACCAGTTCAGGTGAATCCAATTATGTTTCTAAAATGCTTGTTGTAAAAATGCTTTGCAGTCGTAAGGAATGGTGTTAAAGTAGAGACATGTTGATGCTATATAGGCCTGCACGTGGATCACAAAGGAAGCAAAAGCTGTTACTGATATCTTATTTTAATTCCCATGCAGGAAACAGAACAGACCAGAAATAAGGAAAGAGGGTTATAGGCATCAAGGGAAAAATTAATATATGGGGGAAGAATTCAATGGACTACGTGACTTCTTCCTTTTCTACTTACAGTACTTACATGTGCTGTATAAACAAAGAAATATAGAACACCCCTAATTAAGAGGTAAGTTAGCAATTCTCAGGCGATGGTGAGAACATAATTCATTAGCAATTTCAGATCTACAGCATTAAGACTATTAGTCCTCAGTGACATTGATCTTACAGACTAATGGATAACACAACTAAGATGCCACATTTTTCCAAGGGTTTCAGCTACATATGCCTGATTTTAGAATTTGAAATGGCAATTAGAGGTTAAAGCTGCACTTGCAGTTAACCAGAAATGGTTATGTTCCAGACATGCTGTGCCTAGTAGCTAAAAATAAAGATTTCTTTTGTGATTTTTTCAATTATTTTGTGGTCACTGCTCCTCTTAATTCCCCAGGCTGCCTTTCACTCCTTTTACTCTCCCATTACTGTGTAGTTCAAAAACAGTCAGGACATTGCATAAAATCAATAGATTACCCAATTCTGCATTTAACAGCAGATGCTAAACTTTCATATTTCTGCTACTAGACAAGGTGACCTGACTCTACCATTTGCTTCTGTGGTGCTAAATTTGTACCCCTCACCCAGCAGTAACACATTGCCCATGCAGTACCTTAAGTATGTGTAACTAGTGTGCTTATTGTAACCTCAAAATAAAAGGGAAGAAAAACAGCCGATTAAAAATGTATCACTGAGGAATAACTTTTCCCTTTAAATTAATTAGTATGTAAGGTTAATGAGGCTCAGCTCACTGTGATTTTCTGGCTGTAGTGTGCTGCTTTCAGCCTAATTATGTGCACAGCCTTTAGACAACAAGGAATGCCTTTCACTGTTAGATAAGAACCTGGGCTTTTATCTACATCAATAGTCTTTAGCCTTTGAACTCATGTCATCCTGAGACCATTTCATTGCTTTGAGTTCTCCTTTTGCCCTTTTTCTAGATGTAGAGTGCCTTTTAAACAAACAAAAGGGAAGATATATTATATATAGATAGATATATATATACATCTATTATGGTAGCAGGGCAGTGCTACCATAGTTAGGTGAGGAGCCATTTAAGGTTAAAGGGTCAAATTATGCACCTTAATAGCTTTGCCACTGTTTACTGGATTTACCTGAAATTTGGTATGCATGATTGCACATGGCAGATTGTAGGATGTGCCAAGTTTTGTACTAGTCGGATATACGGCTGCGGAGTTATTAAGTCCCAACAAAATGAGCGTTTACGCTTTTTTGTGAATTCTTTGCTCTCACCTACAGGTCGCATGGTTTGCGTGACTGGTTCGAAAACTTCAGAGAATGTGCGTCCAGTGTCCCCGATGTGCCTTTTGAAGATTTCATGAAAAATTATTAAACGGTTCAAAAGTTATTCAAAAAACAAGTTCCCATTATAAGTCAATGGGAAAAGTTAACAAAAAGTGCGAAAGTGTCGAACAAGCCATTTTTAGTGTTGCAAATGACCCCAGTAGTGTTGTGAGTCAGCCATTTTTTTTTCAGTTAGTGATCACAGAAACGCTTAACATTTAAATTTGGGACCCTCTAGGGACACAATTCTTTTTCTGTTCACCTAGTCGGACCCTGAGGATGCTAACCATGTCTTTACTTTGGGGTTAAACTCCCCAGAAATATGTTTTTCAAGTTTCTGGAAAAAGTAGTGTTGCAAAAGTAGTGTCGCACTCATGACACTTTCACAAAATTTGCGAAAGGTGTCGCAAATTGCGACACTACTTTTTCAGACTGTGGTCAAAATGACAGCAGTTCTTTGCCACCCTGCTGCAAAAGAACGGTTTGGTCGTTTGAGCTGAAATTTGGAGGGAACGCAGCCAACATCTCACAGATGTGCCTTTTGGTGGTTTGGTGAAAAAATATTTTATGGCTGCAAAGTTGCAGTACTCTGAAGTTGGCATTTTTTCCCCATTTCCCACATGGTGGCCTACGATGCGCATTTCGGAGCTTGTATCTCGAAAACGATGTGAGTTACAGACTTTTTGTTGGGGCTATGCAACAACAAAAACCTAACCAGGAAAATCAGGATTTTTGTGCAATTTAAATTTTTTTCTACGTTGTGCGGTTCCTGAGATATTAGAAATTAAGTACTCCCAATGCTAGTTTTCAGCTTCAATGCCCTTTACAATGCGCCATTCTTTGCACACTGTGTTTCTCTATGCACCTGTTAAAGTAGCAGCTCTAGCCATAAATGGTTACCAGGGCACAGCTGGGGCACAACAGATGGCAGCCAGGGCACTGATATATTGTTACAATGAGGGAGGTTCTGTACCATATGGGGCACCAGCTGGGGCACAGCAATTTTTTAATGGGGCACGTGCCCTGGCGGGCCCTGGTGTAGAGCCGCCACTGCCTGTTCGGCAAAAACAGGGTATGCACTTCTGTTACTGTTACAGTTACTGTTTCCACTTGCGTTTATGTCCCCGTTTGCATTAAAGCTCCCGTGTACGCCACCATGTGTGTTACCCTTTGCGTTGTCATTTGCACTTGCGTTTTCGTTACTGTTACCATTTGCATTTCCACTACTGTTTCTGTTTGCATTTTTGTTTGTGTCACTGTGCGCATTGCCATTTGTGTTTCCAGCAGCCCTTTCATTTGCATTTCCGTTTCTGTTTTGTTTTGCGTCTTTCTTGCTGTTACTGTTACCATTTGCATTTGCAAGTGCCCCTGCACATTACAGTTTGCGTTTCCATTTGCGCTTGCATTTCCTTTTGTGTTTCTGTTTCCTTTGTGGTTATTGCTGCTGTTACCATTACCATTCACGTTTATAGTTGTGGTACTGTGCCCGTTATGCGTTTGGTTTGTGTTTCTCTCGGCTTCTGTTCCCATCTCTGTTTCTGTTTCCTTTGGCATTAATCTTCATCTTAACTTTACCATTTGCATTTACAATTGCGGTACCCTGCCTGTGCGCATTATGGTTTGCGTTTACGTGTGCACTTGCATTCGCATTTCCATTTCTGTTCCCTTTCATGTTCTTTTTGCTGTGACACTTAACATTTCCATTTAAAATACTGCTACCATCACTGTTCTTGTTACCAGTTGCATTTTCATACGTGCTTCAATGTCCGTTTGCGTCACTGTTCACTTTGGCGTCACTTTGCGCTTGCGTTTTATTAACATTTCCTTTCCCATTTACATTTGAGTTACCATGTGTGCCACTGTTGGTGCTTCTGTTTGCATTGCTGTTCCTGTTACTGTCTCACAAGACATCATGCGGCGCTCCCGCCGCCGCATTACATTCACTATTTCTAGTCATCATTCTCAAAAAGAAGAGAAATTAGAGGCGAAAAACTCCATTTAATGCATCAGTTAGGGTTGTTCCACAGCAACAAATGTGAGGGAATTCACTGTTGAGGTTGAAAGCCCTTGGACCCTCAGCCCACCTCCAACCAGCATCGGGTGCTTTGGGGTTGTCGTCTTAACTCTCACCCCATTCTCCTATTCTTCAGCTTCTTTACACATGTGATGGGGTGAGAGTTGGGACCGATGACTAACACGCACCCTGATACCAGTTGGGGCAGTGGCTGGAGGGTCCAAGGAGTGGCTTTCAACCCTAACAGTGAATTTCCTCACTTTTTTCACTGTGGAACAACCCTATCTGATGCATTAAATGGAGTTTTTTGCCTCTAATATATATATATATATATATATTATGGTAGCACAGTAGTGCTACCATAGTTAGGGTTGAGGAGCCATTTACGTGTTAAACCTAAACTTTTGCACCTTAATAACTTTGTAAGCATTCAATGGATTTGCCTGAAATTTGGAATACACAATCAAAAACCATACATCATGGGATCTGCCAACTTTCATACTGTTCAGATATACATCTGCGGAGTTATTAAGCATGATCTGTGTGCGCATTTATGCTTTTTTGAATTCTTTGCTTGTCCCTACAGGTCGCGTGGTTTGGCGACTGGTCCAAAATCTTCAGGGAACATGCAGCTGGGGTCCCTGATGTGCCTTTTGAAGATTTTGTGAAAAAATATTAAATGGTTCAAAAGTTATTCAAAAAACAATTTCCCATTATAAGTCGATGGGAAAAGTTAACAAAAAGTTCGACAGTGTCGCAAATGCACTTTTTTTGTGTCGCAAATGGCCCTAGTAGTGTCGCAAATCTGCCATTTTGTTTTCAGTTGGTGATCAGAAAAATGCTTGGCATTTAAATTTGGGACCCTCTAGTAACACAATTCTTTTTTTGTTTACCTAGTCGGACCCTGAGGATGCTAGGCACGTCTTTATTTTGAGGTTAAACACCCTAGAAATATGTTTTTTCAATTTTTGGAAAAAGTAGTGTCACAAAGTAGTGTCAGACTCATGAATGTGTGGCAAATTTTTGCTAAAGCTTTCGCAAATCAAGACACTACTTTGCGACACTATGCCCAAAATAACAGGAATTCTTTGCCACCCTGCTGCAAATGAATGGTTTGGTCTTTTGTGCTGAAATTTGGAGGGAAGGCAGCCAACGTATAACAGATGTGCCTTTTGGTGGTTTGGTGACAAAATATTGCATGGATGTAATGTTACGATACTCCAAATTTTACACTTTCTCCCATAGACTAACACTGCGGCGTCTGCTGCATGACAGGAATTCTTTGCCACCCTGCTGCAAAATAACGGTTTGGTCTTTTACACTGAAATTTGGGGGGAAGAAAGCCAACGTCCCATGTATGTGCCTTTTGGTGGTTTGGTAAAAAATAGTACAGGGTGACAAAGTTATGGCACTCAAACTTCTCTTTTTTCCATAGGATAACATTATGGCATTCGCCGCACCTTTCAGGGCCTGTATCTCTGAAGCAGTGTGGAGATATGGACTTTCACTGCTCTGCCTAACTCTATCTTGTCTCACTAGCCCTACTGTTGGTGATACTCTCCTCCTGCCTTCAAAACTAGGATTCGCCCAAGTAAATGTATTATAAGCTGCATCTCTCGAGCTGCTTTTCCTGATAAGCAGTGGGTCTAATCCTTAGGTTCTGAAACCCAGGCGTGGAATTTACCACTCTATCTGTTTACTCTCCTGTAGCCACACTCCATTACAGCTGCTGTCTTCTGCAGGTCGTGGAATCCATCCTCGATTCCTTTAGCCTAATAATCCTTTTCTCCTCTATAATTATTTTTTCTCAGGGTTCCCCCTCCTTGGCGTGTGTTACCCTTGTTCTCCTCCTGTTTAGTTCTGCCTTGTCCCTGTAATTAGAAATTCTGTTCTCTCGCTGTCTAGATAGATTTCAAATCTTTCTCCTAGGCTCTGTCTAAAGCTTAGGTATTATGCAGCTCCCAGTCAAAATGTTTTCTCCTGCTCTACGCCTTCTTGGCCTGTCTACATAACAACTCTTACATGCCCAAGGCATCTACTACATCATCCTCCTCCTCAACTTCTCTCCCTCCCCCAGCTCCATTCCTAACTACTTCTGACATGCCCACCCATCACATCAGTCATCTTGTCCTCACTCAATGTGTCAAAACACTCTTACATGTGAACCGGCACTGGAATTGGCATAAGGCTCTGTTTACTCGCCCACCTTATATTCACTAGATCCTGTGCCTACCTCTGCTATCAGGTGACATAGAACTAAACCCTGGACCTTGCAAAAATGTCCAGTCCCACCCTCCAATCTCCCTGTCCTCACTGGCCTGAAACTAAAGGACTCAAAATAATCCAAAAGAAAATTCAAAGCATTAAACGCAAAATGGCAGAACTTGAAAGCTGGACTCTGCACTACAAGCCTGATGTCCTCTACTTAACAGAATCTTGGCTAAAACCAGCCATACAATCCCACAAAGTTGTTTTCCCTGGTTACTCCTAATACTGACAGGACCGACCCCGCAAGAAAGGTGGGGTGATACTGATTTGCACTTCAGAAGTGCTGGCTGTCCACAAACTACCCAACAAAAACCTCAACCCTCATATCGATCACCTATTTACTACAATCACCCTTGGTAGTGTCAAACAACTAACTATAGGGTGCATCTACCTGCCACCCAAACTAGCGTCTACCTCCTTCACTGAACTCTTTGATAGCCTGAATCCCCCCATCATGGGGATTTCGTCCTCTGTGGTGACTTCAATCTCGACTGGCTCAGCCCCCAAAATGCCCTATATCTGTCCACAATATCTAATGCCAGGCTAGAACAGTTCATCAACCAACCAACTAGACTAACTAAAAGTCTGGTAACCACACCCTACTCGACTGCATGCTAACTAGTTACATGACATTCACCAAGGTTGAGGGAGTCCTCCTGATGCACCAAGTGATCATGCTCCAACTTACTTTCTGTGTCTGTAGAAACAACTTCCCCTGCCTCCACCAAAATCATCAAATACTGAGACCTAACAAAGTTTAACACCACTGAATTCTTACACGCCTAAAGTCCACTGACTGGACCCCAATTCCACTCTCCAAGACATAAATCAGGCCCTGGAATGCTTAATCAACACTTTTACCTCCATCCTTGACTGCCATGCCCCTTTCAAAGTCAGAAGGCCAAGGCACTCACCCCTCTTGGCTTTTCCAGGAGCTGTGGCTCTAATGCAGTCCCAAGACAAGGCTTGGTGGTCTTATAGAAGATCCGGCTCCTTACAGACTGGTACTCCTACAGGCAGCTGCGTAACATCTGCAAAACTAACGTAAACAATTCAAAGTGGGGTTATCTCCATTCCCTGCAAGCTAGTAATCTAAGTGACCCCAAACATTTCTGGACACAGATCAACACACTCCTTAAGGGCCGTGAATGAAATAACTCACACACCATGATGCTGAGAAGCTCAGAGCTATCATCACCCAATGAGATTGCTGCCAGAATAAATACATTCTTTACCTCCCTTGATGTCTACAAGATAGGTCTCCCAGATTCCTGCCACACACAACAACCCTTTGAAGACCCCCACCCCCCTTTCATATAAAACTCACATCACACAAGGAAGTTCCAAAGTTTCTAATAGGGCTTAACCTCGACAGCTCCCTGAGCTTTGACACCTTGCCACCATGATTTCTCAAGATTGGCGCTCCGCACCTGCTTACCCTATTGCTCAGTTGATTAATAGATCCTTCCTAACAAGTTGCATTCCGGACAAATGGAAAACTGCCACTGTTGTACCTGTGCACAAAACAGGCCCAACTAACCTCATTGAAAACTACGGACCCATATCCATCCTGTGTCCAATGACAAAATCCAAGAAAGAGTCCTTTACAACCAGCAGTACTCCTTCCTTGAACAGGTAACACCCTTACTATGCATCAACATGGTTTCAGGAGATCCCATGGGACTGAGACTGCACTCCTGAGGTTACAGCTGACATTTTCCATGCCATGTATCAAGGCTATGCCACTGGGGCTGTCTTCATTGACCTCACAAAGGTCTTTGACCTTGTTAACCACTCCCTCCTCAGCTCCAAACTCAAATCCTTAGGTCCTGACACTAACTCCCTCTCTGGATCTCTATCTATCAAACCACACACAATGCATCAAATGGGCTGGTGCCTCTCACTCTGTCTTCCTTCTTGGATGAGGTCCTGCATGGTTCTACTCTTGGGCCTCTACTTTTCTCAATCTTTATTAATGACCTGCCCCTAAATTGCAGTGGGGCCTCGATACAGCTCTATGCTGACAATGCTATACTATACCGGCATGGCTCTAATGTCTCCGCCATGCAATCAGACATGGAAAATGACTTCCAACATCTGGAAGCCTGGTTCAGATCAAACCTACTGGTACTGAACACAAAGAAAACTAAATCCATGCTGTTTCACCATACCTCCTTTGACCTTACCTCCCAGCCCCCTCTGGTCATCCACACCTCCGCAGGTCTGCTGTGCGCGGGATGGGATCTTTCCACATATCTGGGCTTGACTCTCAAAAACACCTATCCTTTACATTCATGTTAACTGTGTTCTTAAAACTACAAACCAGAAACTGTGCCTGCATATCATACTGCCCCTTCCTGACTCCTTATGTGAGAAAAACATTGCCACTGCCACCCTCCTCCCTGGTCTGTTCTATGGTGCACCTATAATCCACTTAGTCAAGTTCTCTAATCTGGCCAGACTCAAACAGACCTACCACAGGACTGCCAGTTTCACTGCTGGCGCACCTGCACAGGCTCATCACTGTGATTACTAAAGTCCCTAAGTTGGCCGTCGTTCCAGCCCAAACTGGACTTCCCAGTGATATGCACTACCTTTAAGCTCACTCACCTCCCATCCTCTACCATCCTCTCCAGTCTGCTTACCCTGAAGACCATCTCCAGGACCCTCTGCTGCTCCCACCTGTCACTGCTCAACCTTCCCAAAGTCCGCCGTGCTGTTGGAAGGCACTCCTTCGCTTTTTCCGCAGCACAAAAATGGAATACTATTCCATCTAGTCTACTCTCATGTACATCTCTTCCCCAGTTTAAAAGAAGCTTAAAGGAAAACTTCTTTATCCCCCCAATCTGTAGTGGTACGTTCACTTAATCCCCTCCTTCTCCTCATACCTTACTTACTCCTCTGCCTCTATAGGCTATCCTCTCACTTCTCTTTTCTCCTCATACCTCCCTAACTCCTATGCTTCTATGGGCTATCCTCTTCCTTTTCCACCCCTTTCTCCTACCCCTTGACTTCTCCCCCACCTCTCCCATGCCCTTCTCAGACTCCCTAATCTTCTCATCACCCCTTCCCACTCTTCTCTCTCCTCTCCCACTTATACTCTGTAAGTTTCTCTCTCTTCCCACTCTCATATTTGTAATAATATAGACTGTATTGTGAACACGTACTGTGCACTTGCCTCTAATGTACAGCTTAACTGATGCAGCACCTGGGTTCCTGCACCCTTATGGTCATCGATCCAAGCCACTGGACCCTTCACTATAGGGTGCGTTAACCTCTAATGAATGACTCACCTGTTTCAGCACATGGGTTCCTGCACCCTCATGAATTTCTTAATACAAGCCACTGGACTACTCTGGACCCATCATCCAACAACAGAGAAAACTGCTGTCGTTCACTGCTTACTTTCAGTTACTTACTGTTATATACTGTTAGACTGCTATCTATCTATAATGTTTTTGGCTATGTATACTACCTTTGTACTGTAATCTACTCATGAATTGTGTTCCTGGTTGCCCCTGAAAAAGGGACATGTCTGTCTCAGTGGGTCTACCTGGTTATCAAAATTAAAATAAATAAATAAAATAAATAATTAAAAACTATAACTTGTAACCACTATTGTGTACAGTATATCGAATATACAATAGCCCGACTCAAAATTTACAATTTAGCATCACTTGTGAGTGGACAGGACTTTCATAACTCATTTGTGACTCTGCCACTCTTGAGTTATGGTCCTTCTTCCTCACACTTGAAGATAAGTTGCATATTTTGAATCAACCATCACATACATGTATATATACTGTATATATCTATATTTATAACTGGGCAGATAAAAATTGTTATCTCATGCATCACACAAAGATATAAATAATCTTTTCATGATGCATTATGTCATCCTGATATCTTTCCTCGTTGCATTATGTTAAAGTGCATCCTTGAATAGAAGTAGAAGTAGGTCTCGGGACTAGTTAGTCCCAAACAACCACAAATGAAGTACTGTGACTAGCTAGAATTTGAATTCTACTCCTCAGCTCCCAACCCTGCAACAACTGTAAAAGAAGGAGAAAGTCACACAGTGCCAAGTAACAACCACTTTACACTTTCAATCATATCTGTCTTAAAACATGTCAGTAAAACCGAACATGACAAGGCCTGACTAAAGATATTAGAGTTATCTTCATTTAAGGCCATGGTACTCAGATATTGGTGGCTGTACCACTCATGATATGTCATAATATTGGCCCCTCAAGAAGATAAATATGATTTCTTCAGTCAGGCCATGTCATATCATATCTTTTCATATCATATCATGTATATATATATATATATAAAGAGAAAGAACCTGTGAGCAAACACTGAGGCAAGGGTTACCCTAAAGGGCATTTGGCTGGAAGCCAAGTTTCAAGAAAATACAAAATCACACATGCCCACACAATGCAAAGCATCATGGGCTGTATATGCAAATCACCACATAATATTGTGCTGGTTTAACTTTAAGCAGAATTGCATGGTGCCGAAAGGCCTCTCACACAGTTTGCAAAGGGTTTCATATATATATATATATATTAATAGTATCACGTTAATTACTATTGTAGCTAGGGTTGAGTACCCCATTTATGGTTAAATCTGAAATTTGGCATCTTAATAACTTTGCCCCCGTATGACGGATTTGGCTGAAATGCACGGGCTGGTGCCACAGATCTGTGGATCTGCCAAGTTGTATTATGAGTGGATATACAGTTGCTGAGCTAAAGTGCACCACAAAATGTAGAATTACTTTTTTTATGGGTTTCATTGCTTGTGCCTACAGCCCCCATGTTTTGTGCGGTCAATCCAAAAACTTCAGGGAACATACAGCAGGGGTCCCTGATGCGCCTTTCAAAGATTTCGTGAAAAAAATACTAAACGGTTCAAAAGGTATTCAAAAAACAATTTTCCCATTATAGTCCATGGGAAAAGTTAACAAAATATGCAAAAGTGTCGCAAATGCACCTTTTATTTTCACAAATGACCCTTGTAGTGTCGCAAATGAGCCAACTTGTGTTCAGTTGGTGGTCACAGAAATGCTTGGCATTTAAATTTGTGACCCTCTAGGAACACAATTCTTGTTGTGTTCACCTAGTCGAGCCCTGAGGATGCTAGCCATGTCTTTTTTGGGGGGGTAAAACACCCCAGAAATATGTTTTTTAAATTTTTGTATAAATTAATGTCACAAAGTACTTTCACATATGTGACACTTTCATGATTTTATTTGCGAAAGAGTTGTGATTTGCCAAAGTACTTTGCAAAACTATGGCCAAAACAATAGGGAATCTTTGCCACTCTGCTGTAAAAGAACGGTTTGGTCTTTTGGGCTGAAATATGGAGGGAAGAAAGCCAATATCCCACAAATGTGCCTTTTTGTAGTTTGGTGCCAAAATATAATAGGGCTGCGAAGTTATGACACTCTGAAGTTAACAATTTTTCCCATAGCATAACATTACGGTGTCTGCCATGCCTTTTGGGGCCCGTATCTCGAAAACAGTTTGAGATACGGGCTTTTTGTCAGAAGAATGCTTAGTTTCCTGTTAGGGAGCTAAGTGTAAAACTAGCCTGGAAAGTCATAAATAATAAGAGATTTTACATTTTTTTCTACGTCATACAGTTCCTGAGATATAAGGAATTTAGTATTCCAAGTGCTCATTTTCTGCTCCGAGGGCCATTATTATGCATACATTCTTTGTATTCACTGTGCTTCTGCAAGCACCTTTTTGTGAAAAAAAGGGTGTGCATTTGCGTTACTGTTACCGTTAACGTTTCTGCTTGCTTTTCCGTTACAATTTGCATTAGAGTTTCTGTTTATGCCACTGTGTGCATTACCCTTTGTATTTTGCATTTGCACTTATGTTTGCATTACTGTTACCCTTTGCATTTCCATTACTGTTTTTCTTTGCATTTATTTTTGCATCACCATGTGCATTACAATTTTCGTTTGCATATGCGCTTGTATTTGCATTTGCATTTCCTTTGGTATCATCGTTGGTGTTACCATAAGCGTTTGCATTTCCAATTGCGTTACCATGACCATGTGTGTTACCATTTGCATTTGTGTATGCGCTTGCATTTGCATTTCCATTTGCGTTAGTGTTTCCTTTGGCGTTATTGTTGGTGTTACCGTAACTGTGTGCATTTCCAGTTGCGTTACCATTTGCATGTTCGTTACCATTTGCGTTTCTGTTGCCCTTAGCCTTTGCATTTTCAGTAGGTGTTACCATAATCGTTTGAGTTCCAATTGCATTACCATTACCATTTGCATGTTCGTTACTGTTTAGCGTACTGTTGGCCTTAGCGTTTGTGTTTTTGGTAACGTTTCCATTGTCGAGTGCATCACTGTTTCCTTCAGCATCACCACTACCATTAGCGTTTCTGTTTGCATTTGTGTTAGCATTTGCATTTTGTTGCTGTTTTCATTACTGTTTGTGTTTCCAGTGCCGTTTGCATTTTCGTTACCATTTTTATAACCGTTTGCATTTCTGTTGCCATTAGCATTTGTGTTACTGTTTGTGTTACCATTTCTGTTTTCATTTACATTTGCGCTTGTGTTTCTCTTACTGCTTGTGTTACCGTTTCCATTTGCATTACCTTGTGCGTTACTATTTGTGCTTGCGCTACTGTTAGCATTACTATTTTCTTTTACCTCACTGTTTTTATCACCGTTTGCATTAGCGTTACCATTTGCATTTTTGCGTTTGCGTAATGCAGTGCAAAACCTGATGTTTTTGCTATTAATCTACACTGTCTTCTGTGGTGCATAGTGTAGACAGTGTGTGGATGATTGGTCTGACACTTGGCTCATAGAAAGACCACTGTTCATGGAATATGTCAGTTTTTGTTTGGTGAAAGAATGTTGTTCCTTTCCAGAGTTATTGCCATTTAAAGTTGCCCCACTTCACAGTTACTGATTGTCAGCACCAGGTCCACCATTTTAGTGCATTTTTGGCTGATATTTCCACTATTTTGTGGTGGAAGACTTCTTGTAGGTGCAGAAATGTAAAAATAGAATATCTCTGGAATGGTTTGGTCTTTTCACATGAAATTTGAAGGTTTTGAGTGGATGTCCTGGGGATGTGAATAATGCTGTTTACATGTTGAAAAATAATTTACTGTGGAGATACTGTGCGGTACAGTTAACGCTTTGTGCTTAGCATTCTGCATGGTGTTACTGGCTTTAAATTTATAGCGTAGGTTGTCCGAGTGGTATGGAGGTGCCTTGCAGTGGTTTGGTGTGTAAAACATTAACAGGTGCAGAATTATGCCACTTGATGAATGAAAATTTGGCTCATTATGCTTCAATAAGTTCTGAACAGTGTGTGTTTGATTTGCCTGGCAGTTGGAATGTACAAAGATTCTAATGTGTCTGGCACTTACGGTTGCTGAATTGTGCATGTTGCGTTGTTTGCTCACAAGCTGTCACGACGTTGAATGGATGTACACAATTATGGACACATGGTGTGCTATGGTACATGTCTTATTTTTTGCAATTTTTGGTTCCATCGATATATGGTTCTTGTGTAGCTAGTGGCAAAATGTTATTTTCAACACTCCTGCGCAGTTTTCATGGTGTGACGCGCAAACTGTTGAATAGATTCAGATAACATTTGTTATACATGTTGTGGTATGGTACATGTCTTCATTTACCAATTTTCATTTCAGTTGGTCATGTAGTTTTAGCACAGTGAAGTGACAAAAATTAACATAGTGGAGGGCTCCGCACTCCCAAAACCACGTTCCATTCACTATTTACAGTGCACATTTTCAAAAAGAAGGGAAATTCATGGCAAAAAACTCCATTTAATGTTGTTCCACAATGACGAAAGTTAGGAAATCTGATGTTAGGGTTAGTAGTTGTAGTACGTTTAGACAGTTGTATGTTATTTCTGTTACCTGCTGCTGGTTGTCTGTGATTGGTTGTCTTGCCTTGGTCCTCCCCCATTACTTACATGTGTATGTGTGTGTGTGGTGTGCTGGGGGAGGAATGCAGAGTTAGGGTTTTAACCCTGGCATCGATTGCCTCACTTTGATCGCTGTGGAACAACCCTAACTGATGCATTAAACAGAGTTTTTGCCATATATATATATATATATATACACACACACACACACAACATATATGTGTGTGTGTGTGTGTGTGTGTGTGTGTATATATATATATATATATATATATATATATTAGAGGCAAAAACTCCATTTACTATTATTAGTTGTTATTCCACCGACAAAACAGTGAGGATTTGGTGTTAGGGTTGAAAGACCCCTTGACCCCAGCACCCCAACCAGCATCGGGTGAGCATTAGGGTTGTTGGCCATCAACTCTCACCCCATCACATGTGAAAGAAGCAGAGGTGTAGGAGAATGGGGTGAGAGTTAGGACCAACAACCCTAATGCGCACCCCGATGCCGGTTGGGCTGTGGGGGTCCAAGAGGGGCTTTCAACCCTAACACCGAATTTTCTCGCTTTTGTTGGTATGGAACAACCCTAACTAATGCATTAAACAGAGTTTTTTGCCTCTAATTTCCCTTCTTTTTGAGAATGATAACAAGAAATAGTGAATGTAATGCGGCGGCATAAGCGTGGAGCCTGGCTCCTGCCACATGATGTCTTGTCACATAGTAACATTTGTGCCTACAAATGCAAATGGTAGTGCGCATGGTGACACATAACAAAACAGAAACAAACAGCACTGTAGACACAAATGGTATAAATAACACAAACACAAGCGCAAATGAAAATGCAAAGGGTAACGCATATGGTGGTGTAGACGTGAACGTTAAGTGAAATGGGAACGGAACCGCAAGCGGAAACGGTAACGGTAACAGTAATGTAAGCGCATGGGCTGGTTTTCCCCAAAAGCTGCATAGAGAAAGACAGTGAGTACAAAGAATGTATGGATAATAATGGTTCTCGGAGCAGAAAATGAGGGGTTGGAATACTAAATTGCTTATATCTCAGGAACCGTACGACGTAGGAAAAAAATTTAAAAGTCATATGATTTATGACTTTCCTGGCTAGTTTTGCACTTAGTCCACCCATTGGGGGCTAAGCATTTTTCTGATGAAAAGTCCGTATCTTGCACCGTTCTGAGGATACGGGCCCTGGAAAGGCGCAGTGCGCCGTAATGTTATCCGATGGGAAAAAGAGAAGTTCAGAGTGCAATTACTTTGGCTCCTGCAATATTTTTTCACCAAACCACAAAAAGGCACATCTATGGGATGTTGGCTATGTTCTCTCCAAATTTCAGCCCAAAAGACCAAACCATTATTTTGCAGCAGGGCGCCAAAGGATTCCTGTAATGCGTCGGATGCCGTAATGTTATCCTATGGGAAAAAGCGTCAAATTTGGAGTGCCGTAACTTTGCCGCCATGTAATATTTTTTCAACAAAACACTGAAAGACACATCTGTGAGATGTCGGCTGTGTTCCCTCCAAATTTTAGGCCAAAGCACCAAACCATTCTTTTGCAGCACGGTGCCAAAGAATTGCTGTCATTTTCCCACAGCCTAGAAAAGTACTGTCGAAGTTTGCGAAAGCTTTCGCAAATTCATTCAACAGTGTCGCAAGTGTGACAGTACTTTGCAAAAGTACTTTTTCCAGAAATTTGAAAAACATATTTCTGGGGTGTTTTACCCAAAATAAAGACATGGCTAGCACCCTTAGGGTCTGACTAGGTGAACACAAAAGAATTAGGTTGCTAGAAGGTCCTAATTTTAAATGCCAAGCATTTTCTGATCGCTAACTGAAAACAAAATGGAGGATTTACGACAGTAAAAGGCCATTCCAGTAAAAACTGCATTTGCGACACTGTCGAACTTTTTTTAACTTTTCCCATTGACTTATAATGGAACTTATTTTGAATAACTTTGAACCGTTTAATATTTTTTCACGAAATCTTCAAAAGACACATCAGGGACCCTGGCCACATGCTCCTTTAAGATTTCAGACTGGTCGTGCAAACTGTGCGACCTGTAGAGACGACAGTAAAATTCCAGAAAAGCATAAACGTGCACGCAGATCATGCTAATAACCCACAGCCGTATATGTGACTGGTATGAAACTTGGCAGCTCCCAAGGCACATGGGTCTTGATTGTATTCCCAATTTCAGGCAAATCCGTCAAAGAGTTACAAAGTTATTAGGTGCAAAATTTTGGGTTTAACATGTAAATGGCTCCTCAACCCTAACTATAGTGGTACTACTGCGTTAACTATAATATATATATATATATATATATATATATATATATATATATACACACACACACACATATATCCTGATGCATCCAATCTTCAAATTGTTGAAACTCTCCTCCATTACTCCAAATTCCCACCCTCTGAAATCCACAATTGTCACTCCAGTTCACAAGAAGGGGACAAAGTATGTATCCAAAACTATAGACCAATCTCCATACTATCTCCATTATCCAAGGCCCTAGAATGAGTAGTTGTGACCAACTGATGGCCTGCCTCAAAAGCTACAATGTTCTATATCCACAGCAGCATGGCTTTAGACAGCAGCACAACACCATCTCAGCTCTTTTAGAATACTCAAACTCACTACACAAGTCCCTTGACATGAGCTAAATGGTTGGGTCAATTTTCATTGACCTGACCAAGGCTTTTGACCTAGTGAACCACACACTACTTATGGATAACCATGCAGGGATTGGCATATCTAGTGATGCAGTGGGGTAGTTTGAGAACTACCTATCCAACCACACCCAAAAAGTAAAAATCAGTTGAGTCCTCTCTGACTCTAAGGTTGTGACAGTAGGTATCCCCAAGGAATCAATTCTGGAACCACTTTTGTTCAGCTTGATTATAAATGACCTGCCTAATGCCTGTGATGGTGCCCGCATCCTGCTCTATGCAGATGGATGGTGCAGTTGTCTACACCAGCAGTACTAATCAACTAATTGCCAACCACACCCTACAGCACAAGTTCCACTCACTTGAGCACAGGTTTCCTACAGAACAAGCTGCTTCTGAACCACAAAAAACTAAAACAATGTTGTTTGCCAGTCTGCCAAGGAAGAACAAACTCCCTTTCCATCTTTAACCAGAATGGTGAGGTAATAGAACAAGTAGCCTCCTTCAAATATCTTGACATTCACCTCGACAGCACATTAACATACACCCGGCATATTAACCATGTTGTCGGAACAGCAAAAAAAAAAACTGGAGGTTCTATGCAGACACAAGCAATATATGACACCTGAGACTCAGAAGCTTGCTATAGCCTCCTCAATGCTATCCTCAGTGGATTATGGACTGGTTATCTATGGAGCGGCTACCGAAACTAACGTTAACAGAATTAAGACCCTCCTAAACAAGGCCTGCAAGACCTCATCCCAGATGCAGACAGGCTCGTACACTCATGCAATCTTATCAGAGTACCAAATGGCTCACACCTGGCCTCAGATTGAAATTCCAAACCTTCCTACAAGGGAAGAAGGCGCTGTTAAGGCTCACCACCACCACCTCCAATCTCTCCTACATACTCCTGCAAATGGCCACACCACAAGGAGTGTAGCAAGAAATGCTCTGTACGCTCCTCAATGCAGGTCCAGGCAATCCACGAGGGCTTTCCTGTATAGGGCACCAGCCTGGTTGAAAGATCTCCCCACCTCAATTATGGAGCTACTTAAAGTGAGTCTATTTAAATCATCCCTGAGAAAACATATCACTATACAACAGGTATGCCGATGGAACCACTAGGCAAGTCCATCTATGTGCCCCCAGTTAGCCTTACCTGACTTACCCGAATTACCTGCTGACAAAGTTGCTTCCCAGCAACTGGCCAACCTTCAACAAAGCTTTAAAATTGCTGCACTTCTTTTATTATTGTGTATAGGAATCTGCTCTTATTTTCTCCTCAGTCTGTAGTATTGCTGAAATGTTTCTTGGATCTAGCATTATCCTTTTCTCTGTATTGTAACTGTGTGCTACTGTATCTATGATGTGGAACCTTTGTAAACAAGCTCTGCTCAAAGGTGTAAATCCGAATACTCCAATAAGTAAAAATAAATAAATAAAATATATAAATATAGCTACAGACATATGTATTTATACCACTGGGGTGAGAGCTTTCTCAGTAGGATATACTGTGTTATTTTCACTAGAGTGAGGATAAATCCTGATGACATCAGCAGAGTGTGGATATCGACATGTATTCACACTCTGCTGATGTCACCAGAGTGAGAATATCTTCACTGCAGCTTGCATTCTAACTGAAACAGCTTCAGAAAACAGTTTCTCTTTCTCACTGAAGCTGCAACTTACTCAATTAACTTTGCAAAACACTCTCACCTGTGTTCCATTATGTTTATAACACTTCTAGCCCATTACTGTGCTGATCTCTGCCTCAAAATAATCTGAATTCTAAATGAAACTTTTTTACAAAGCAGTTTCTCTTTCTCACTGAACCTACAATTTACTCAATTAGCTTTGCAAGACACACTCACCTGTGTTTCTGACTCCCAGTCCATTCAGAATGCATATACATACACACACACACACACACACACACACACACAAACAGCGCGTGCACACACACACAGAATGAGCAGAAAGCACACAAAAACAGACAAAAATGTTCTTAAAGCTCTCACCCCTATGGTATAAATTGACACAAGATGTGCAGATCATGGGATATGGAAAATATTCTCAGTCCTGCAGAGTGAGCTGTGCATTCTCACTTGTGCCTTTGGCATTCATTGAGAATACAGAGCCTCTCTGCAGGACTAAGAATATATTCCATATCCCATTCCTACCAATCATGTAGCCCTGTGTACATATATATATATATATATATATTAGAGGCAAAAAACTCTGTTTAATGCATTAGTTAGGGTTGTTCCACAGCGACAAAAGTGGAGGAAATTCGCTGTTAGGGTTGAAAACCCCCTTGGACCCCCAGCCCACCCCCAACGGCATTGGGGTGCGCATTGGGATAAATCAGCTAACTCTCACCCATGGCATGTGCGGCAGCAGTATGGGAGAATGGGGTGAGAGTTGGGACCCCATGATCAATGCATAGCCTGATTGGCAGCATCAAGGTGTTCACTATCAGGTAACTGCTAACTCGCCGTTAAACAGGGTACCTCCTTCCTTCTTTAAAACGATAGAAAATAGTGAATGTAATGCCAGCGGCAGGGCCCGCGCTCCAGCTGCATAATGCTTGGTGGCATACTAACAGGGACAGCAACGCAAACAGAAATGCTAACAGTGGCGCATATGTGTAACACAAGCACGAATGAGAACAGAAAGGGTAGCACACATGGTGGCGTGAGGCGGGGAATGGTCTGCCACTGATGTGTTTGTCACATAGTAACATGGTGCCTGCAAACAGAAATGTCAATGGGCATGGTGATGTAAAGTGAAACAGTAAGATAAACAGTACTGTAGACAGAAATGGCAAAAATAACAGAAGCATAGCGCAAATGAAAACGCAATGGATACTTGCACATGGTGGCGAAGCGTCAATGGTAAGTGAACGGGTATGGATCCATAGCGGAAAGGGCAACAGTAACAGTAATGTAAGTGCACAGGCTGGTTTTCCCCAAAATCTGCATTGAGAAAGACAGTGAGTACAAATAATGTATGCAAAATAATGAGTATCGGCGCAGAAAATGAGATCTTGGAATACTAAATACATTATATCTCAGGAACCGTACAACGTAGAAAAAAAATTTAAAAGTCATATTATTTACAACTGTCCTGGCTAATGTGATTCTTAGCCCCAATTTCCGACGAAAAGTCCGTATCTCGCACCGTTTCCGAGATACGGGCCCTGAAAGGTGCGGCGAACGCCATAATGTTATCCTATGGGAAAAAAAGAAAAGTTTGGAGCGCCATAACTTTGCATCCCTGTAATGTTTTTTCACCAAACTACTGAAAGGCACATCTGTGGGCTGTTGGCTGTCTTCCTTCCAAATTTCAGGAAAAAAGACCAAAACGTTATTTTGCAGCAGGGCTCCAAATGATTTCTGTTAAGTGTCGGGCCAGAATGTTATCCTATGGGAAAACTGTCAATTTTGGAGTGCCGTAACTTGCCGCCATGTGATATTTTTCACCAAACTACTGAAAGGCACATCTGTGTACTGTTGGCTGTCTTCCTCCAAATTTCAGGAAAAAGACCAAACCATTATTTTGCAGTAGGGTGCCAAAGGATTCCTGTAATGCTTTGGGCGCCATAATGTTATCCTATGGGAAAAACTGTCAACTTTGGAGTGCCATAACTTTGCCGCTGTGTAATATTTTTTCAATACAACACTGAAAGGCACATCTGTGAGATGTCGGCTGCGTTCCTTCCAAATTTCAGCCCAAAACTCCCAACGGTTATTTTGCAGTGCAGTGCCAAAGAATTGCTGTCATTTTCCCACAGACTAGAAAATTACTGTTGCAATTTGCAAAAGCTTTTGAAAAAATTTGCGACACTTGCGTGAGCACGAAAGTAATTTGTGAAAGTACTTTTTCCAGAAATTTGAAAAACATATTTTTGGGGTGTTTTACCACAAAATAAAGACATGGCAAGCATCCTCAGGGCCCGACTAGGTGAATACAAAAAAATTTAGGTTGCTAGAGGGTCCCAAATTTAAATGCCAACCATTTTTCTGATCACCAACTGAAAACAAAATGGCCGATTTGCGAAAGTAACAGGCCCATTTGCGAAAGTAAAAATGCATTTGCGAAAGTGTTGAACTTTTTGTTAACTTTTCCCATTGACTTATAATGGGAAACTGTTTTTTGAATAACTTTTGAACCGTTTAATATTTTTTCACGAAATCTTTGAAAGGCACATCGGGGACCCTGGCTGCACGTTCCCTGAAGATTTCGGGCCGGTCATGCAAACCGTACGACCTGTGGGCGCGACCACAGAATTCCAGAAAAGCGTAAACGCGCACACAGATCACACTTAATAACTCCACAGCCGTGATATCCGACCAGTACGAAACTCAAGCAGATCTCAAGGCCTATAGTTCTTGATCATAAATTCCAAATTTCAGGCAAATCCATCAAACAGTTGCAAAGTTATTAAGGTGCAAAGTTTTGGGGTTTAAATATAGAAATGGCTCTCAACTCTAACTATGTGGTAGCACTACTGTGCTGCCATAATATATATATATATATATATATATATGCTATATATTTACACACACACACACACACACACACACACACTCACACACACACATACAGTATATAATAAATAATGGCTAAGGGTGGTATACAATGATGCATACCCATTGAGGGGGCTAATTAGGGCTACAAGGCCACAAGTCTGAAGGGTGAGTGGCTTTATTGCCCAAATTATCCCCAGCAATGGATACACTTCCAGAGTATTCCACATTATCCATTGTTTGCTGAATATAATACTTTAGGATGGCTATTGTTATGAAGATTGCATTTGCAATTATGTTATGGCACCTGAAGATCACTTGCAGTAAGGAGAGAATGGTTTGCAATGAGTGCAGGTAAGTGTTTGGGGGATTTCTGGGTTTGGGAGGGTTTTATGTAAGTGTCTTTTTTCCAGGTTCTTTTGCAGCTTGCTAATTGGTTTGTCTAGCTTTATAATGCTCTGTTAATTATGTTATTAGTGGTATCCCATATGGTTTAATGTAGTGTAGCTATGTATTTTTTATTAGTGCAGGTGTATCTTTGATTGTTTGATTAGTGTAGGAATACAACTTTAATTAGTGCAGGTATATACTTTGAATTGATAGATTAGTCACAGTTATACTTTTAATTTATAGATTTGTCACAAGTATACAGGGAAATAAATGATGGCCTTTTCTACATGGAAAGGTTCCCATCCATGTAATAAATAAATATATATGTGTGTGTGTGTGTGTGTGTGTGTGTGTCATACATACTCTTTACACACCTTTTTGTTTGATGGGTTGCATTATGGCTGTGAAGATGTGTGACCGTAATGATGATGTTGAGATGAATTTTCTTGTTTCCTTCAACTGAGCTTTGTATACCTCAAAGGAGCCCCATATGGTGCTCTTTGTCCATGTCATTACCTCATTACATCCTCTGTCTGCCAGCCAAAGGTAGAATGCTGCAGCTGTAGACGGTGATACAACTGGAATTGTCTAAGGTCAACAGTGCCATAATTACTTTAAAATGTCACCGTACAATAAAATACAACAGTTCATCTGGCAGAAAGCAAATTAGCTTTGACCATAGCGTAATTACCCTTTTCTCAGCACCATTAGAAGAGATCAAATCTCCACATTCAGTGTTTGAGGAAAGGCCAGCAGAGTACACTCTGCCTGACAAGGATGCACATTTGCCATTTTGAGATGTAATTAATTGTCCTATAATAGAAATTTTATATTTGACTCTGAATTGGAATGTGTAATAACCTGACTCTGCCATCTTAACCACTCAGGCACTGATTTCAGGTTGTAGCTTGCAAAACAGAGATGTGCTGCACTACAAAGCACAAGCACTATTCATCAGACTCTGAAAAGAGGGGCTGAACAGGACATTTCCATGCATGGTCTTTGGGAGTGCAATATTTAGAGTGTTGCCAATGTCGTATGGAGGAACATCTAGGGCACATATCAAAAGGATCTAAGGTTATATAGAGAGCTGTCGCCTTCATTTTCAATGTCAAGTTAAAGTAGAGCTAGATCCTAAATACACAGGAGTAAGGATGAGCTGATGTCAAATTTGTATTCAGTGAATGTGCAAAATGTGGCACTTTCACATTCTATCTGGCCAAGCTGAAATATTGGGGCAGTTCAGGAACACTTTGATATTTGGCCAGTAAAAACAACAACATTTAACCCTTCCAAAGTGGCTAGGGCTAGTCTAATGGCCACACTCACCCATCCAGTCATTTCCACCCTAGATTTTTAAATTAAAAAAAGAATAATTTCCCACTTCTGGCACTATGCCATATGTTGAGGTTTTTTTTTTTTTAATCTGACTGAAGGACCAGGGTAGTGCGGAAGTGGTTAGGATTGACTGTGATGGGTGAGAGATGGTGGAGGGGTGCCACTTACCCCTATTTGTAGCCTGCCGAACTCCATTATCAAGGACCTGATGTGTCTTTAGCTGAAGTGTTCAAGCCAAACTGAAGACAGAGGGTCAAATCCAACCCAAACCAAAGCTGCCAATTTCTGAATTTGCTCATGCTTATGCACTGTAGGAGTCATTTGAACACAATAACGCCCAAAGCAAACCATTTGGGTTAAACAATGTCAACTTCAGAAGAAGAAAGAAAGTTAGTTATTGCCAAATCAAAAGACAGGTCCTATACTTCTTGCCCATGTTTGATAAAGGATCAGGGCAATCTGAAATGTGTTAGGTGGCTGAGTATGTGACCTGTCTTTTAATTGTCAATAAATAGCAACTTAGCCTTTGAAAAAAAATGTTTGGAGCGTGATGATTTTTTTAAATCCTGGTGGTGTGTGTTGGACTTTATTGTGTACAAAAGCCTTGTCTGGTCTTTTAGCACCACCAGTACTATGTGAGCTTTTTTCATATTGCTACTGTAGGAGTCATGTATTACTTATTTAAAAGTAAAACTAAATGCACTTACATAGAGAGTTCAGCAATGATGCTGAAGACCACATGCAAGACTGTGGCTTATTAGATCAACCCACAGGCCATAAGTTAAATATGAAATGGTTTAAGAATCAAACATCAATTACATTTTTGCATTAAACCACATTTAATCCAGATCTGTAATCTCTCAGGCAGTAGAGAATGTCTTGTAAATTGATTTAGCAAATTGAATAATTTTGCTAATCAGTCCTTCTAAATTGCATACAGTTGGTTTTTAAAATTAATTAGCAATATTTCACTTTTGAGTAGTGTAGTGTAGTGCTAAACTAATGGAAGTATTCATGTTGTCACTGTCTTACTTTTTTTTGTTACAAGTTCTGTTTGCAGTGCTCCCTGTTGTTATGTATAACCAACTGTGCACATTTTAATTATTTATGTTACTGTTAATGTGTGTGAGTCAATTGTGGAGAGGTCTGAGTAGGGACATGGCCAGCAGGATGTACTGTCCATTAAAATATTTCTTATATAGCTCACCCTGTCCATCGAACTGATGTGCATACCCATGATGCTTTGCAGGTGTTTTTTTTTGCATTAGATTAGAAACACATGCATTGGTGTGAGCTGCAAAAAATAAACAAATTGGAAATTAGCTGTTCTCTTGTACTGCGTATGCATTCTACATACAGTCTTTTCTTGTAAACTGATTTTTCTTCTCATACATGTAATGGGTCCATAACAGATGGTCATGGAGGATTTGTACAAAGAGGATACATTGTGCAATACTGTTTTGGGTCTTTATGGATGGCAGTGATTACACAAGCTGATTGTTCACTGGTGACTCCTGTTGCTGACCAAGAAATTGACACTAGGGACTCAATTATCAAAGCACAAAGTTGGACCCAAGGTGCCTGCATCAAACATAAGTGACACAAGTGGTACTTTGCATCAAAAGATGCAGCAATCCCAATTTTCAAACACAGTCTGCATCAAAAAGGGGAGCCATGCACCAAACTGGCCCTGCACCAGCCTTGTGACCAAAATCAGGGTGTGCCAGATGGCAATGGGGCTTGCACCATTTTGTTTTTCGGAACTTTGCAAGTCCTTCTATAGATGTAATAGGGGGCTCTGCTTAGATCAGCCAGGAGGGGTCTAAGGGCTCTATGCCACTGCATGTCAATGTGGCTATGGGGGGGACCTGCCAGGAGAGGGCCTGTCAAGAAGGAGCATGGGGGTGACCTAGAGGCATGTGGAGATGGCAGAAGACCAATGTAATAATGTGGCACCCAGCCAGGGTGCATGTTGTAATGACTGGCAGTTGACAAGCTGGCAGTCTGGGGAAGGTTGGCAGGGAGGAAACGGACCTGGCCCCAGATGGGCACAGTAGTGGCACATGCCCCAGAGGTGCCACTAGCCAGAAGCATGTATGTGGAATAAATTGGCTGCAGGGTAAGAGCTGCTTGGTGGAAGGAACCTTCTTCAGGCATTGCAGCAGTCCACTGGCACCCTGCCCACCCCTGTGTTGTGGCAGGCTGCCTCTTGCATACCATGCTTCTGGCTAAGTGGTGCCTCTGGGTCCAAGTGCCATGGCTGTGACAATCTGTGGCCAGATCACTTTCCTCCCTGCCAACCATCCCTGACTGCCAGCCAATCAATTGCCATTCATTGCACATGCACCCCAGCCAGGTGTCACATCACCAGACTGGTCTTCTGCTATCTCTTCATGCCTCCATGGCACCCCCTGCTCCTTCTTGCCCCCAGCCCCTCCCTGCCATACACAGTCACACACTCCACACACCCCTTTTGTGGCCCCTTTAGTGTTACACCAGGCAGTGGGGGGGGGGGTGGATTCCTGCAACAATTCCTGCTGGTGCATCAAATGTTTGGTGCTAGCCTGTAGCTGTAGTGACTCCTGTGTTTTCAGTGCAGGGACCTCACTTTTATAAATTTAGGTGCAGAGTCCCTGACATACCTGGAGTTCACTGCAGCTCTAGAGTCATGCAACTTGTGTCGCTCTATATGGGATCTTTGAAAATCGAGCTGTTAGTATGGCCACACAGGCCAAAACAATGCAATGGAGGAAAAGTCTGAAAGACAGTGTTAGGAAATGGAAGAAATAATGGCAAAGATTGAAGGTTAGCTAAACATGTCTTAGTAGATTTTTTTTTAAATCAAATACTTGTAGTTTCTGACCTGTAGAATTGTAAAGAATTTATATTTATTTGGGGTTTATACTGTATCTGAAAGTGATTTACAAGCAATTTATACACAGAATAGCTTAACTAAGATGTCCCATTTCCTTTCCTGTGGGGATACTGCTTTTGTCTGAAACAGCCTACTGCCACTCAGTATCATTGGAATTTTGATTGTGCTTCATATCTGAGTCATTTGCATTTCTGTTTCGAGTTACTTTAATCCACTTCTAGCAAGGGTGCTGGTAACAATTCATTTGTACTTAGTGTTTGGATTCTAGTTACATGAGAGACCAAGAAAAAGAAATGCTAGTTCATTGAAAGTATAATAAATTGAGAAACAACAACATAAACTGAACTAAAAATCCAAACCAGAACAGGGTTTGCAAAGTTTTGCTTATTTTGGGTAAAGCACCCAAACTATTGCAAGACTTACTATTGCTCTGTAATACTGCAGTTTTAATGGGAATATGATATTTACCTGTGTCAGCCACCCAATACTTACTAGTTGCAGTGCACTACAACTGTATGAGAGACAGCTAACTTTATAATGTGGTTTACTGACATACAGTATTTGGCTATGTTTGCAGCAGCAATGCAATCTAGTATGGAAAATGCAAAGATTCCAGAAATTCTCCAGTGTTCTTTGCTTGAATGTAGATTGATTTCACAAAAGTTAAAGTATTTTTTTAATTATTTTTTCCAGTCCCAAACAATGTTGCTCCCTAACATATTTTTCTTTCCCTGTCTTGCTGCACTGTCAGTTGGATGACATCTATTTCCACAAGGTATACACAGTACCAGCAACAAGGTACTACTATATATATATATAGCCATTGCATGACATGCCATGTACCACAACAAGCAGTACAGAGCAACTGAAATGTTACATTTTGGCCACGTAGAAGCAAGCAGCAATGCAACACAAGTGAGCATTTGCTTGCCTGGCAATCCCTGTCATCCTGGGTCTGCCGTTGCATTTTGTTCCCTTTCACCACTGAGTGCCAGTGTGTACACACAGTGTTGCATTCACATCGATCCCAGAGAGTGTCTTGTGAGACCCTCTGAGATCTCCATTGCTTGGCAATGCCCACTTCCCTATTGTAGGTCCTGAAGCTTGTATGAGCAGTACTGTGCCCAAGTTCAACTTCATATATTTTCTTATACTAGAAAGAAGGCTGAACTCAGGAAAGTAGGCAGTTTTTAGAAACGGAGGCTAAAAAATGCTTTACAATCTCTCAGAAAGTGGTTCTGTGATACTGGGCATGCATCTATGCATATTCATATCCCAATGAGTTTGAATATACATAAGTGCATGTCAAGTAACAGGAACCACTTTTTCAACAATTTGATAGCATTTTAGCCCTCATTTCTAAAAACTGCCTACTTGCAAGAGTTCAGATTTTCTAGTATAAGAAAGTATGAAGTTGAACTTGGGCACAGGACTGCTTGCATGAACCTTTGGGACCCACCATAGGAAGTGGGCAATGCCAAGTAACAGGGATCCTTGAACCACAAAAGTCTTTTATGGGATCAAGTTACACTATGGTATGTAAAAGCACACCATACCAGGCTGTGCACAGAGAGAGGGAGTACAATAAAATCATTGCAGTGCAGATCAGTGCTGTGTAAAGTGCCTTATGTCTCAGGGACACTGCACCAACTTAAACTGTTTAAGAATGCCATTATGGACATGATAAAAGAACTACACAACAGGAAAACAAATGTTTGTCCTTAAGCAATGTTCCTGGAGCAGTGCGTGGCAGCTAAGAAATTCATCCAGATCATTTTTTAAATAACTTGTAATTGCTGTAAATGCATTATATTTACTGGTTAGTGCAAATAATCAATCACTGGCACAACCTCACAAACTCCATTATTCACACATATGAATAATAGAGTTACTGTACATTAACCACCTTTTTAAAAAAAGCTTTCACTGCACTCGAGCACCTGTACAACAGTCTGTCCTCACCCTGGCCATTTGCTTGTACTCCCTCAGGAAAATTGCCAGCGCAAATGACAGGCTTCTCTGTACTTCAGCAAAAGGAAAGCTGAAACAGTTTTCAAGTGAAAGTCTCACAGAAAATCAGTAAAAAATGACAAGTGCTTCATGACTTATGCCACCAAATGAAGGGGAAAGGCAAACATTCAAAGAGGAGCAAAAAAACAGGAAAACACTGAAAAAAAAGTGTCTTACTCATTATGTTCAATTGTTGTATGCAGCTCATGTTTAATAGACATTATAGTAACACATTTCTGCATCCCTCATTATTTTTTGTATACCTTTCTAGAACCAGTAAATATGAAAAAAATAAAATGTGGGAAGTGTGTAAACTTGGATTTTAAGCACAGCCTGGATATACGATGCAGATAAACCACTCAGGGTTTATGGGCACCACACCTTAGGTGTGCATACAATCTGTTATACTACAACTTCCCCATGCATTATCTTCTATATATTATCTGGTTGGTCCTATGACCCTCCCTACCAGTCATCATGATCAGTAAATGTTCCACCATGATCTTACAGGAGACATCACAAACAGAATTAAGTACAGGGCATTTTTACTACAGCTAGCCTGGAACTAGAGCTATTTTAGTGCTTAACTCTACTATATTTACAATGTTGACAGCACTCTTCCTCCCCATAAATACTTCAAAGAAATCAACGTTTAAAAATATTTAGATACTTCATTGAACCATTTGCTTTCATTATTCCATGTTTTTTTTAAAAAATGGATCACTTTTCGAAACTCACAAAATCCATATAAAATACAGTTTGGTAATAAAGTGAAGGATGTATTGATGAGACACATTTATTATCACATAAGACATTAGGCATCAGCATCAGAATGGTTTACTTTATTTTAGCATGTTTTGGCAGGAAAGGCACACAGAGCCAAATCTTGATTCTTGTTGTGACCAGAGAGAATAAAACACAGGGAGGTTAAATGACTTGTTGAAGGTCACACAGTATCCAAGTGAAAGTTGAGTTAGCATCAAAATCCAGTAATATTGGGTTTTTGGATTCACAGCTCTGTGCTGTAACCATTAAGCTATAATGCCTCCACTGTGGGTGTTCTCTTCCTACTGTCATGTGGGAAAGTTGAGTTACTGGCCATAATGAAATTGTAAGTCTAACCAATACAGGTTAGGATCAAGTATGCCTGCCACAGTGCTAAATGAACCTTGGAAAACAACATTGTTGAGTGTTATAGTACAATGAGTAATTGATCTATTTTGACAGATGTATTGATTTTGTTATTAAAAATAGCAAAGGGTTCTGAATGCTTTGCTGTCATCCAATGTGTGTTTTTTATCAGCTAGGTTTTGACCGGAGTTTGAGTTTATTATATTCTAACATTTTATTTCTTAAAGTGGCATGCAGTTAACACACAAAAATGTACAGGGAAATATAGGAAATCTGGTGATGCGGGAGCAGGTTTTTGGCTAAAAGTGCCAAACCTACATTCTCAGTTTGGTCCACATTGTGACAGTGCCCACAAGTATCTGATTAATTTTACAAATAATTATGTAACTTTTTATATCCATGGCTCTAGATTTCAAAACCTAAATCTACTAGTCCCTGTGGGACCTTTAAAGAGTAAGTGCCAGATTTTCAAATGTACAATGGAGAATTGAGGCGTGATCATGCTGCATTCCTAACATTTGCAAAAATAGCTTAGACCATATAAAAGGTGATCTAACTTATGTGTGCAACTACCACACTACCACAGCATGCAACATTTTGGCTGCACAGTAATGATGCATGTATCATTATTTTACCGTAAAGCTGTGACAAGTATCATTAATTGCAGCAAAATATTTGAAAATAGCATACAGACATTGTGCTGCATCTTTGATGCTATTAGCACAGCCCAATATCTGGCACTGTGACTGCGGTATCCCATATATAATAATTGCAAGGATCTGTTCTTTCCTTCCTTTTCTGTCTCTTGTCTGTCTGATTGCACAATCAAATTTTCTTGTGAGACCTAGGAACTGATCACTCTGATGGTTTTGCAATTCTTCCTTCCTGCTATCTCCCTGCCTTCACTTGCTGTTTCTGTCTTTTTGACCCCCTTGCTTTATTTATTTATTTAGCTTGTGTTGATCAGGTAAGCACACTAGACAAGCAAATGCCTATTTTCAGGTACAACCTGGGAGATTACATGGAATATACACACAGTGCAAGGTTTAACAAGATCACAAAAAAGATATACAGACAATGTAGAGTTTAACAGTGAGGCAAGATTAACAGCATATAACAATGTAAACAGTTTAACAGTTACTTTAAAGCTATACTGAAATGGGGCTCTAGATAGAGACCAAACAGAATGGTAAAGTGCAAAGTTTTTAAGGGGGATGGGCACTACTACTTAGGTACAGTTGCAGGCTGAGGCTAATCTCATATGATCACAGAAGGACTTTCTAATACATATGTGGGAGGTGGCACAGCGAACATGTGTGGGAAGGGAGTTCTATCGCCTAGGTGCACATACAGAAAATGCCCAATCACCCATCAGTGTACAGGTTTTTGGAACAAGGAACACAGATGAGTCACTAGATCTAAGCAGGTACGTTGAGTTTGCAGGGCTTGAATAGCTCTGCTAGGACTGGGGGGTAGCGGTTATAACTATTTTGTCAGTGAATCAGCCCAATGCAGAAGTCTGATGATTTCCTGGAGAGAACCATTCACATTTGTTATATAACTCGCAATGATGAGTGAGTCAGGGTGCTGAGAGGACAAAGCCACATATGTTGTTGTAGGCAACATCCCATTTTGATAGACTGGATTTGGTGGGATGGGTGAAGGTTGTAAGCCCATAACAGAATGTGGGGAGGAGTATTTCTTTTGCCTGGGCAAGACAAGCAGCTAAGGTGAGGCTGCCTTTTGCTCTGTGGAGCCAAGCCCAACTTACTATTAGCTGCCTTACTCATATTATGAATGTGCAGGTAGAAATCTAACTGAGAATCAAGGGTGACTCCCAGGTATTTAAGGAGTCAGTGACCTCACAAGGGATTCATCAGCACTAGTGGCTTTCAGGGCTCAGGACTTGTTTTGATTTTGGCCAGGGATCTGAAGAGCATAGCCTGTGTTTTCAGAGATTAAGAACTAACTTGTTGGCCAGGATCCAAGATTATATTGCAAAAGTCAGTCTTTAGGTGAGAGTTAATGACACCACTGTCCTGTAAGTTAATTAAGACACCGGTCATCAGCATATAAAATGGCAGCACCATGGGCCGGTACCAGGGATAAGTTGTTAACAAATCGGGAGAAAAGGAGGGGTCTCAGAATGGACCCCTGTGGACCCCCAGTTTTGACAGGAGTGAGCTCAGAGAAAACCCTATTAAAATTAACACATTGCTGCCTTCTCTGTAGGTAGATTTTAAACCAGGCTAGGACAGAGACTAACAGGCCAAAACACCGAAGCTTTGAGCACAGGAGAATATAGTCAACCAAATAAAAGGCTTTAGAGAGATCTACAAAGATCTCTTCTGTCAGTTTTCCATTATCCATGGCAACCCTAATCTCTGATGTGACCTTGGCAAGGGCAAAAGAGGTATTATAACCCTTACAGAAGCCATGTTGTGCCAAGGATTGAAGTTCATGACTCTGGATATTGTCTGTATGTTGGGATGCTACCACTTTCTCTAATAACTTGCTAATAGCAGATAAGATATCTAGTGGCTACTACTTTTTAAAGCTCTTTGGATCACCTTGTTTAAATACTGGTACAACCCTAGCAACCTTCCATAGTTCAGGATAGACCCAATGATTAATGTGTGCAGCCTGCTAAAAAATTCACCCTTATCAGACTTGGACTGCCATACAATACCAGATGTACTTGTTATCTCATAATCCAGGCTCTGACCCTCTATGCCAAATAGCGTGATTAATATACCTAACTCCCACATCTTTAGTTGTGATAGGCAATCCAGAGGAGGTGGGGTCGTCATCTACATCAAAGATAGATTTGTGGCATCAACACTTAATTCTAACTCACTGGTAGTGGGATTTGAGTGCCTGGACATAAAATTGACCTATCCCCATCGTTAGCACTCAGAGTCATAGGATGCTATAAACCACCATCTGCCAATACTCAGCTCTTGTCCTATCTTATAACTATCTTGGACACTAGCCCCTGGAAACAATTATCCTTTGGGATCTAAACTATGATTGGCTGTTGGAAGCCGGTAACCCCATAAATCTTTCTGCAACTCCTTGATTTCACCCTACTCCAGCGAAGAGCCCACCTGTATCAACAAAAAGAATACAGCCAAAAGTACCCTTCTGGATGTCCTGCTTGTGAATAAACCCCATTCCTTCTCCCACGTTGGAACCTTTGATGTGGATATTAGTGACCATTGCCTAATAGCTGGAGTTTGGGCAGCCAACAAAGTGCCAACTACAGCCAAATTCTCCACCAAAAGGTCAACCAGGTCATTCGACCCAAAGGCATACCTACTTGACCTAAAAAACTCCCCCTTGTGGCAGAGTTTTTACCTTGCTAAAACAGTGGAATCTACAAGCTTCTCTGTCAAAAATATGCATAAAGACTAGGAAATGCCATTGATTCACTCAGGATCTCAAGGCTGTACTACTGTCCAGGGATAAACTCTGGAAACTGCCTGCAAATCCCCAAAAGAGGAAGATTGGTGCCTCTTTAGAACAGCCAGAAATTGCTGCACCAAACTGATTAGGGAAGCTAAAGCCTACTATTACCAACCAGAACTAGATACTGCAGCCAATTGTCCCTCCAAATTGTGGGCCACCATCAAAGAACTGGTGGGAGGCATGTCACAAAATATGCTCCCTACAAAAATTACCTCTGACAATACAGTAATCAATGACAAAAAAGAGATACTGCAGACATTCAACACGCACTTCGCCACAGCAGGCTTAGCCTTTGATTACTCACCTGCATGTAGCCTGTGCACCCAACTTGGCATGACCCCACCAAATGTTGGCTCCGTTAGTCAACATTTCTTATTCTCATCGGTTTCCCTGAAGGAAGTGGAAGACTTGATTCTCCACCTGGATAATAGGAAAAGTGCTGACGCAGATTCACTTGAACCATACTTCTAAAGATAGCATGCCAAGTATTGGCAGTGCCTATTACTCATTTATTCAGCCTGTCCCTAACACAAGGTACGCTCCCACAAATATGGAAGATTGCACATGTTATCCCTATTTAAATCTGGAGACCCTTGTGACCTTAATAACTATAGGCCAATTTCTCTCCTACCCACACTATTGAAGCTACTGGAAAAAATAGTAAATGGCCAACTACGATCCTTCATCGATAGAGACAAATTACTAAACCCCTTCAATCCGGATTCAGAGCCAACCACAGTACAGTCTCAGCATTAGCTAAAGTAACCAACAACTGGCAACTGGAGTTGGAGCATAAAAAGTCAGTATGTGCTGTGTTTCTTGACCTCAGCAAAGCATTCAACACAGTCAACCATGACCTGCTCCTCGACTCGCTAAAAACACTAGGACTGGATGCTACTTCTCTAAACTGGTTCTCTGAATATCTGATAGACAGATACCAGCAGGTGAAAACAGATGGCGAACTGTCTGCCCTAAAACTCTTACAAAGAGGTGTGCCATTTTATTATTAAAATAGTACAGTAGCATCAGGATGGTGGGGCTATGTTAACCATATTATAAGGGGCAATATCAGAATTGAGGGAAGGGAGAGCTATACTATTTATCATGTAAGGGCGATATTGGGATGGGGGGTGCACTATATTAATTATTATAATATAACCAGGCAACATCGAGGACCGGAGGGGGGCTATAAGGAACTGTTATATGACAGGAGGCGGGCTGAGGAGATTTGGCACATTGACAGGATAGACATTCTCCTGAGGACATTTCTAGCACCCTTAGACCAGCCTTCACTGGTTTAAGGGATCTTAGAAAACTGTCCTCTGGGTAAGTTTAGTGAATCCCATTTTCAGGGATGTGGCAGCTTGCATCCGCCACATGCCACTAGCACCAGATGGCAGCCCATTTTGGAGTGCACCAGTGGCACAAGCCCCATTTTGGGTAGGCTGTCTGCAGCTGATGCAGGCTGCCTTTGTGAATTGCTCAAGGGGCAGTTTTTGACTCAGGGTGCTACTCATACCATTTATGTTTGGTGCAGGCACCTTGCATCAAACCCAGGTCTTTGAGAATCGAGCCCAATGGGTCCAGATGTGGTGCAACCCATGTTGCTGTGGGAGCTCAGAGCGGAGCTGGCTACACCTCTGACAGCCTTGTTCAACCATTAAGTAGAAACAGGGGAGGTACCAGAGGACTGGAGAAGGGCAAATATAGACCTACTCCACAAAGGTGGAAATGGGGAGGAGGCAGGAAATTACAGGCTGGAAATCCTGACTTTGGTAGTTGGCAAAGTAATGGAATCACTACTGAAGGAAAGGACAGGAGAATACCTTGTAACCAGAGGTCTACAAGATCTGAGGCAACATGGATTCGCCTGGAGGTGGTCCTGCCAGACAAACCTAATCAAGTTCTTCAACTGGGTAACAAAAGAAGTGGAAGAAGGAGTGGCGGTTGACATGGCCTGTCTGATTTCAGCAAGGCCTTCAACACTGTTCCACACAGAAGGCTGGTAAACAAACTGAGTAGCCTAGGAGTAGGTCTAAAATAGTAAATGGGTGGACTGTTGGCTTAGTGATGGGGCTAAGAGTAGTGGTAAATAGGGTACACTCTGGGGAGGGCAAAAGTGACTAACAGGTGCAGCAGGGGGTCAGTATTTGGCTCAGTCCTTTTCAATGTCTTTATTAGTGACATGGCAGAAGAACAGGAGGAGTATGTGTGCCTATTCTCAGATGACACAAAATCTGCAACAGAGTAGAGATCACAGAGGCAGGGATTGAAAGAATGAGGGAGGATCTAAAGAAGTTAGAAGAATGGTCACAAGTTTGACAGCTAAGATTCAATGCACAAAAGTGCAAAACCATGCACTTAGGACACAAAAACCAGGGGCAATGTACCAACTCAGGGAGGAAGTATTAGCAGTAACAAGACAGGAAAGAGTGTGGGGTTATCATTTCTGATGACCAGAAGGTAGCTAAACAGTGTGACAAGGCAGTGGGAAAACTAGCAGAATGCTAGGATGCGTAGGGAGGGACTCACCAGCAGAAAGAGGGAGATAATAATACCCTGTATAGTTTACATGTGAGAACCCTACCTCAAGTACTGTGTACAGTTCTGGAGACCCCCTCCAAAAAGAAATAGATAGGGTGGAGGGGTGCAAGGAGGGCAATCAAAATTTTGTAGGGCCTGCATTGGAAGCCCTACAAAGAGAGCCTTGAGGATTTAAATATGTATTCCTTAAAAGACAGGAGGAAATGGGGTGATATGACAAAGACATTCAAGTACCTTACAAGGAATAAACAAAGGTACAGGAAGAGAGCATTTTCCAAAGGAAAAATTGCACAAGGACAAGGGGTCAAAATATGAAGCTTGAAGGAGGGGGAGGCTCAGAGGAAACATCAGGAAGAGCTTCTTCATGGAGAAGGTGGTGGGCGCTTGGAACAGCTTCCCAGAGAAGTGTGGTCTCACCAAGAACAAGGATGCAGAGAGCTATTTAATTCAAGAGTTTTATTCCCAAATAGGTTTTTCATAGTACAGGTTCCATGCACAAACCAGGAAGCCAAACAAGCACCATGCCTTGTTTGTCTTTCTGGTTTATTACATGAAATCCATAATATGAAAAACCTATTTGAAATAAACTCTTTGAATAGAAATCTCTGTGTCCTCGTTTCTTAGTGAGCATACACACTTGGAACTGTTTGGAGCTTTTGGGTTAGCCGCTCTGTGTCTGCACCACTTGTTCATTACTGAGCGTGCATCACTGTTTTGGAACAGCTCCCAGAGAAGTGGTAGGGTCTAGAATGGTCATAGGATTTAAGAATGCATGGGACAGACACAAGAATCTTAGAGGCAAGAGGATGTAAACTGGAGTCCAAGTAGGGTCTACGCTGGGCTATAGGTAGGAAATTTGGGCAGACTAGGTCAGCCAAGTGGTGTTTATCTGCTGACAGCCTCTGTGTTTCTACCCAGTTGTACCTGTTTTGTGTTCCTGATGATGCATCTGCAGATTTGGTATTGAGCCACTGTTAGGCTGAAATTAATGACTGGATGGTCTCAAACTAGTTATGTCTCAACCCAGGCATAACAGAGGTCATGGTGTCTGAACCTGGTCACCAGGGCTTGTCTGTTGCAGATAGAATGGTTCTTCCTGTATTTGGTGGCAACGGCAAC
The DNA here is from genome assembly GCA_016271365.2 of Neoceratodus forsteri. NCBI lineage: Eukaryota > Metazoa > Chordata > Ceratodontiformes > Ceratodontidae > Neoceratodus > Neoceratodus forsteri. The sequence goes on along the minus strand of CM057454.1, from coordinate 395,729,044 downwards.
TCTACCATGACAGTTGGTATAGTTATGGACCTGGGAGTCATCTGGGATAACAGATTGACATTTGAACAACAAATGCCTTCTGTTGTCTGATCTGGCTTTTACCACCTGCAGAACATTGCCAGGATCAAACCAGAATTGGCACAGGAGGACATAGCGATACTCATCCATGCTTTCATCACCTCTACGTTGGAATACTGCAGTGCTCTTTTACTAGGGCTATCTGGAGGTTTGATGCATCAATTGCAGCTGGTGCAGAATACTACAGTCTAGATGATAGTGGGCTCTTGATGGATTCATCCCAGAATTCTAAAGAACTGAGGTAGAACTACTGACACCTCTGACTACCCTCTTTAACAAATCATGGGAGGATGGGGTGGTACCTGAGGACTGGAGGAGGGCAGATGTGATTCCCCTTCACAAAAGTGGGAGCAGGGCAGAAGCAGGAAACTACAAACCTGTTAGTTTAACCTCAGTGATAGGGAAAATGATGGAATCAATTCTGAAGGAAAGAATTGTCGAGTACCTAGAGGCCAGAGGGGCACAAGACCCAAGGCAGCATGGATTCACAGTGGGAAGGTCATGCCAGATGAATCTAATAGAGTTCTTTGACTGGGTGACCAAAGTATTAGATCAGGGAAGGGCTGTGGACATGGCCTACCTAGACTTTAGCAAGGCATTTGACACAGTCCCACACAAAAGATTAATATACAAGTTAGTCAGCCTGGAAGTGGGTCCCAAGATGATAGCCTGGGTAAAGAATTGGCTGGAGAATAGGACACAGAGGGTAATAGTAAATGGAGTCCACTCTGAAGAAAAGGGGTTACTAGTGGGCTACCTCAGGGTTCAGTATTAGGACGGTCCTCTTCAATGTCTTTATAAGTGACATTGCAGAGGACTGGAAGAAAAGTATGTCTCTTACGGATGACACAAAAGATCTGCAAAGAGTTGATACACAAGGTGGGGTGGAAAGGATGAGAAGGGACTTGGCAAGGTTAGAGGAATGGTCAAATGTATGGCAGCTTAGATTCAATGCTAAGAAGTGCAAGGTAATGCACCTGGGAAACAAAACCCAGGAAAGAGTACACAATGGGGGAGATACTAGCCACAACAGAAATGGAAAGGGACCTGGGGTAGCCATATCAGATGACTTAAAGGTGGGCAAGCAATGTGAGAGGCAGTAAGGAGGGCTGGGGGATACTGGGATGCATAGGGAGGGCATCACCAGTAGAAACAAGAAGTTGTTATCCCCTGTACAGACAGCTGGTGAGACCCCATCTGAGTACTGCGTGCAGTTCTGGAGACCCAATCTCTGCAAGGACATAGACAAGATGGAAGCTGTCCAGAGAAGGACAACTAAAATGGTGCAGGGTCTGCACCAGAAGACATACGAAGAGACACTAATTTGGTGGCGCAGCTGGTAGCACAACTGAAATGGTATTCCAAGTGGCCTGGGTTCAAGCCCCAGCTGAGGCACTTACTTCTTTCTCTCTTCTGTTTGTAACACAATAGCATAGCATGCTAAGAGGGCAGAAGCTACTGTGCCTGCATACAACCACAAATACAATGGTTTGATCCTCACTAAGGGCTGGAGTCCTTACATTGTAAAAACTCATTCTTATGCATGGAATGGCCTTCGGAGGAAGGTTGTGGAGTCAAAATCATGGTGGAATTCAAGCATGCATGGGATAGTCATAAGGCAATTCTGGGGGTGGGGTAGAAAGAAGTAGGCTGCTGGTTAACTAGGATCTGCAGCTTATCCAGTAGGTAGGAAATGGGCAGACTGGTGGGCCAAGCGGTCCTTATCTGCCGTCAAATTCTATGTTTCTATGTTTAATGGAGCTTAATATGTATAGCCTCGAGGAAAGGAGGAGGGGGACATGATAGAAACTTTCAAGTACCTCAAGGAATCAACAAAGTCCAAGAGGTAGCATCTTTCAAAAAAGGAGTGTAAGAACAAGGGGCACAAATTGAAGATGGGCGGCTCAGAGGTAATGTAAGAGTATTTTTTCACAGAGGGTTGTGGATGCATGGAATGGCCTTCGGAGGAAGGTTGTGGAGTCAAAAACAGTGGTTGAATTCAAGCATGCATGGGACAGTCATAAGGGTGGGGTAAAAAAGTAGGCTGCTGGTTAACTAGGATCTGCAACTTATCTATTAGGTAGGGAAATGGGCAGACTGGGTGGACCAAGCGGTCCTTATCTGCACGTCAAATTCTATGTTTCTATGTTACCTCGTGGAGTAACCACATCACACTGGTTCTGCATGTACTGCACTAGCTTCCTTTGCATTCACACATCACCTTCAAGATTTGATTGTTAACATACAAGGCCCTACATGTCTGGGAATGGACTACTTAAATGAGCTCCTGATTCCATATCACCCAGTCTACTCTCTCTGCACCACTGATGCTGGTCTGGTAGTTGTCCCTCCTGCCAAACTTAAATCTTTGGGTAACAGAGCCTTTGGAGTGTCTGTTCCTGTGCTTGAACTCACTCCCTTTCTACATTTACTCGGCTAGCATGATGGAGGCCTTTAAAGCTTCACTGAAAACTTTTTTATTTGATCAAATATTCACAGTACAATTGTTTAATTTACTTTTAAATTTTATTTGTTGGTTACTGCTTTTAATGTGATCCATGATTATTTTTGTCTGACTGTAAAGCACTCAAAATCCATGTGAACTGGGTGCTATAGAAATAAACTTGTCCTTGCCTTCTGTCTCTCTTGTGCAGTAGCTAGGTGTTCCTAGGGGAACCACAAGTTCTTTGAGCCATCACCAGAAATTCAGGATGTACTCCACAACAAATTCTCATTGAGGACCAGCTCACCCTTCTATTCATTCATTACCAAATCATGGGGCCCCCTACCTATGGTCAAACAGGAGCTTGTGGAATAAGAACCTGTGCTCTGGGAATTTTCTTATATGCAAATAAGAGATGGGTAAGTACTTGTCCCATGCTCTTGCATGCTAGTTAGTGAATGCCCTTAACATAGTCTTAAGCAACCTTTAAATCACTGGACCAGACTGTAAGTCTAGGGGTGGTATCAGAAGGCCCTGAGTTGCCACACATACACTTCTCCCAAATACTATCTATTATGGTAGAAGTGAAATTGGTGCCCTGGTCAGCTGGAGAATCTCATGGGAAAGCCCACCCTAATGAATCGCCTGCAGTTCTGCAGGCCACTTTTCCACTTCAGTGGAGGACAAGGGCACAGCCTTGAGTACTTGTGGCATAATGCACAACTACCAAAATGTAACTCTTGCCTGTGTGATGTGGGGTACTTAGTGGCCCCACAAGGTCAACAACAGCAACTCACTAAAGTGACTTTTCAATTATAGGTAGGGAACCAAAGTTGCTTGCCCACCCTCTGGCACTGCAGGCAAGTCCGTCGTGATAGTTTGACACATCCATAAAGATATGGGACCAGTAAAAGTTGTTAGTCAACTGCCTTTTTGTATGGCTGATTCTAAGTAACCAGAAAAGGGTATATTGTGGGCTAAGGCCAGAAGCTGTTTTCTATATTCCCTAGCAACTGCTGTCTGCAGGAGTACCCTCTTATGGTCCTCACTTTGAACGCTTGTCTGCAGGAGTACCCTTCTTATGGTCCTCACTTTGAACTCACTCACAATATAGGAGCCCATTCTCCATGTATATCTCCTTTTCTCTCAACCGTGAGTCACCTTCCACCCTGGTGGCTAACTCCCTTAATTTCTGAAGGGATGGAGAACCTTGCTGAGTTATTTCCAACTCTGTACACTTGATGTTCCATAAAACATTATGTTCTGTGGGATGGCTGCCCATGGCTCGGTTTGCCCCAGTTTGTAGCTGTGGCTCAGACTGCTGCTCCCAGCTTTTTCTTTACCTACAAATTCCACTACTGCTTGGGGGTTACTTCTAGCTGCAAGGACCCTCTATGTCCTCAGGAGCTGGCTCCCTAGCCTTACTATGGGTAGTGATAAACACAATGTTTGCCCGACTATGAAAGTCATTGACTATATCCACAGGAGGTCTGGTGCAACACCCACCTCCCGTATGCCCTGGCCACCATCCCAGCTTAGAAAGATCTGCGCCATTGGCACACTGACACCACAGGACCTATCACTCATCTAATTCTGGAGAACTGGCCCAGCAGGACCTGAGTCTTGTTAATCAAATTCTGTTTTACCATAGAAATGGAGGTCCTAGTGTCCTCAATCCTGGGTTATCATCCTATTTACTAACACAAAGTGCATGTGTGCAGTGCAGTTAATGGAAACTATACTTTGGGTACAGGCCACTAGCTGCTGGGAGCTTCCAGATCTACCCCCTCCTGCTGCACTCACCCTTTTTGCTATATTTTTCTGACAATCATACAATCATAAGTGTCATTGGCTCTGTAGATAGAATGCTCACCACTGGGGCTTCAAGATCAGATGGTTGTGGGTTCTAGCCCTACACCATGCATTTGGAGTAATATCCTTAACTGACACTGTAGTGCAGTTCAAGGAGGATGCTACACTGTTGGTGAGCTGTCTTTTAGATAAAATGTTAAACCGAGATCCCTTCTGTCCATTTTGGTAGTTATCCAGCTGGAAGTAAAAGCTCCCATGGTACTTATCAATGAAAAGTAGTGGATTTTTAATTTAAAATAACCCTAAATAATATAAAATCACCATCACACCAACACAAAAAGGGAATGTCATTTGTATATCTCCCAACTGGGGACAATCCAGGATATGTTTTCCCATAACCTACCCATGGTTTTGTAAACAGCCAACTTACTTCTGAAAAATATATTTTCTTTATAGATTCTAAAATCATATTCAACAATTGACATCCAGTAACCTGTTTCTGTTGTTAAAAATACATTAGCATCTAACTTGCTAGATGAAAAATTTACAAACAGTAAACCAAATATGTAATAAACTTTTGTTATATTCCCGCTATCCTGTCCCATAAACTCCCCAGACTATTGTGCCATGTAAATAAGTGTCTTAAGTGCTAGTACTTTGAAATCTGTTGCTCCTAATTCCCCAAATTCCTTAATATGAGGGCATGTAAAAAATGTTCTTGTGTTTCACATAAGTCTACACAGCAGTCCTTTGGACAATACGTTTCTTCCATCCATTCATGTCTATTATTATCTTTAACATTCAGCTTTCAATGAATGGCCAACCATAACACATTCCGCATTCTAGGTGTGATTTGCTTATCATTAATCATGCTAAGTGTCTCTGCTATCACTGTTCCTATCCTGTGACCAAACAAGGGTTCTGCAGTAAAGCCATACTTACAATAAATTAATGTAATTGTTTCCTAGTTGACTGTCTATCACTGCAATCACAATTTCCCATTTCTTCATTTTAACAGCTGCTTCCTGAGGATATTTAGGTCCAGTGTAATTTTTACCTCTTTTTTTAAGCTTTTCAATCATTCCCATTTTCCATTGTTTTCTAACCAATTCAAACCAAAATTCAGACCATAATTTTCAAGGCTGATGAAAATTCATAAGAGGAGACCCCATAATACTGTACAAGAAAATACTGTAAAGAAAAGCTACTGGAGTAACAATTCCAAGAATCCCTTCTTTAACTTTGGTGTACATTGTATTTCTTTTAGGTAGGTTCAAATGGCTTTCCCAAAAAGCTGAAAAAAGGCTATATAATTTTGTTTCACTATTTGAGGTAAGAGAGTAAACATAACTTAAGAAAAAAGAAAACTTGGTAGTAAAAAGGTTTTGCACATGCAAACTTTCATTTTTATGTTAGGCATGTGCAGCCAACATCTTGCAGCAGTGGGAATTTGAGGGGCGTGGTCACTGTTAGGCGAATGCAGGGCACACACAGTAGGTCGTCCCTCATTCCCCAATCAGCCTGCATGCCGATGCCACACCATGCATACTAAGCTGGTGAGCACATCTAAGGAAAGGTCTGCTACAATCCGAGCAAAGCTCATCACCGTAGCGGACCCTTCCTATATTGCTTTCGCCAGCTAGTAGCATGGCAGCACAGTGGCCGCTACACTGCCGACAGTGTTGACTGTTGGGTGCCCAATCCCCGGTTGGATTGCCTGCCCGTGAATTATGTGCTGATGGGGGGCCCACTCCCCATTGGCAGAATTTGCCCCACCTCATTGTTTGCCGACAGAGGTGCCCAATCCCGTCGGCATTCACCTTCCCGTTGTACTCTGCCGATGGGAGCCTGCTCCTATCGGCATCATATCCCCTTCTTCTGTGCTGACTGGGTTGCCCAATCCCCCATCAGCTACTGTACCCCCAAACAAAAGAAATGACCTGTAAAAAAGAAAACCGTCCATGTGTTTTGTTTTTTTTTCCCCCTCAGTACCTGTAAACTGAAAACGGTCCCTTGTTGTCTCCCTACCCACCACCCGCACCCACCCACTGCACACCCTGCCTCCCCACACACACTCCCAACCCCATACGTACCTCCAGAGTCTGGCGCGACAATCTTCACTGGACCGGGAACATGTCTGCACTCTTCAAAGCCGACCACGAACTGAGGAAATGCCGGTAAGCTGTATAATGAACTAAATAGGGTTTTTTCAACTTTGCTCCATATCTTGGCCATTTTTTGGAATTTGTGCACCACATTTTCAACATGGGGTTTTTGGGACCCCTCCTCATGAATTCTGTCACAGCTTTGGTGTTAATCTGTCCCGGAAGGTGATTTCACAGTCACTGTGCGAAATCACCTTTTGAGTCTGATTAACACAAGGACAGTGGCAGTGTTCATGAGGTGGGCTCTCAAAAAAAACCTATGTTGCAAATTTGGTGGGGAAAAATCCAAAAAATGGCTGTTTTACAAGCGTGCATTGCATAGTTGCTACCCAAGCTCGTAACTTCGTGAATTTGCAATATTTTCATGCCAGATTTTCAACATTGTCATTTTTCTACACCTCCTTGTGAACAGTACAGCTGTCATTTTTCACATCGTGGCCGAAATGTGTTTCCGTACTTCCAGCGCACAATACCGCGGTCACTGTGGGAAATCAGTGTTTGGGTCAGATTGCAAAAATGACAGTGACACTGTTCATGAGCAGAGGTCCTACAATGCCTATGTTGAAAATCTGGTGATGATACTCCATAAAATGATTGTGTTACGAGTGTACATTACGCAGTTTGCACACACGCGTGTAACGTGCATTTGTAATATTTTCACTCTGGATTTTCACCATTGGCATTTTTTCCACAGCTTTTGATGAACAGTAAAGCTGTCATTTTACATATCCTGCCCAAAATGTGTTTTTGCACTTCCGGTGAAGAATAGCGCGGTCGCTGTGCAAAATCACTTTTTGAGACAGCTTGAGGACATGACAGTGACACTGTACATGAGTAGAGGTGCTAAAATGCCTATGTTGAAAATTTAGTGTCAAAACTCCATAAAATGCCTGTGTTACAAGTGTGCATTGCGCATCTCCCATGCACCCTTGTAACTTCGCATATTTGCAATACTTACATGCCACATTTTTACCACTGCCATTTTTTTACACCTCCTTATGAACAGTACAGCTGTCATTTTTCACATCCTGCCAAACATGTGTTTCCACAATGCACTACCAAAGGCAATACCAGTGCAACAACATTCAGCATTGACAAATGCCTTGCTTTTTTTTTGGTTACGTGCCACCACTTCCACCAATCTTCCCTCTGTTGACCTTCTTCCATTTTTTTCCTAATTCTAAGAAATTTCATCTCCACAATCAAATCATATTCCCAAAATACAAATTGGACCAGGCACAACTGGAATCCTAACCACTGTTCTCTGCTCTGATCTATATTTAAGGATTAGCCTTTGACTGTTCCCCTGTTAATATTTGTTAATGCTGCGCAGAATGCAGAATTCCACCGGTGGAATTAGTGTAAAATAACCATTCTGCTGGTGGAATTTCTGCCAAAATTTCACTGGTTCTTCTGTGGAATTCTGCCTGCTCAGATCCATGGAATTATATTCCGTAGAACAGTATTTTTCCAAGGAAAATCATTCTGCAACCATTGCTATGGAAACTATCGAGATCTTCAGAATAGAATTCCATGGACATTTTGTGGAAAACTCATTCTACATTTTTTTCTGCTACAGAATTCTGTCATTCCACTTTTGATGAAATTTAGCAGAATTTCAGTGGGATTTTGAATATTACATGAAATTCTGTTCTGCTGGAATTTACAATTTCAGCACAACACTAATATTTGTACCAGCAGTCACAGAAAACTCACTCAAAATATTTAAAGCATGGTTTCCTTCTTATACATTTCCCAATGATAAACATAGTTCATTTGCATATCCCAATGCCCGTGTATTAAATCTCATAAAATTAGACCTTATTACACTGTTATTTAGTTTTCTTATTAATTCGCAGAGCATACAAGAGGGAACTTAGAGGGCATCTCTGGTATTCACATTAGTACAGGTATATACCACAGCTTGTTTATAACATGTTTTAGTCCAATTAATGAACACCCTAGGGAACCCATAATGTTCCATAACAGCAAATAAGTATGAATAAGTGATATTGTCAAATGCTCTCTCCTGATTCTGAAAGAACACAAAGCCCTCTAGTCCCCCCTTTGTATCCTATTAAAATATTTCTCAACAGGAACAGGTGGTCTTGCATTTTCTGACCAGTGACTGCACATGCTTGTGAAGGGTCAGTCATTTCTGATAATGTGGTGCTTAACCTAGCAGTCACATTTTGCCAATGTTTTAAAAATCTACTTTTAGAAACTGATCTGCCTCCAGGTTTTTAGTCTTTATGGTCCCTTTTTTACAGAAAAAGATAATAATGGCCTCTGTCATACTCCCCAGGATGGCTAACTCCTATAAACGTTCAGTATAAATTTGTGTTAAGCCTTGGCCTAAAATGTCCACTGCAGCCTTATAAAATTCTGATGTTAAACCATCACTCTCAGGTGCAGTATCTAATCTCAGTGAGGAAATAGCCCATTTGACTTTTTCCACAGTTATGAGGCAGGTTAGTAAAGCCTTGACCTCCTCACATAACCAGAGGTAAGTTATCACTTCCCAAAAGAAATCTTGAGTAGTCCTAGATCTTGATACTTGTGCCTGTACTACCCATACAATCTCTTTTTTTCTTGCTATTATTGTGCCACTGTTATCCAATAACTCAGTCATCACCCTGGACTTTACCCTACTAGCACAACTTTCAAAAGAGTTCCCAGATGGCATTTTCCTTTGGGTTCCCTGCCTCTGTTCTGCCAGTAAGGAAGCAGCCCTATAGCATTGCAATGCTTTCATTTTATCCTTAGCCTTAGTTTTATTTGTCTGGTTTGTTAACCCAACCCCCAAATGTGCTTCTGTACATAATCTGTGTAAGTGTGTCCTTAAAGTTAAATATGTGTGGTATTTCATTTGGAAGACTGTGTAGTCTGTGTAACAAGCTCCCTGAACTAGTGGCCTTGATGGAAGAGGGACACCTGAATAGCATGACAGTCACAGAAACATGGTATACTGAGAACCACGAATGGGATGTCAACATACCAGGTACACAAACTACAGAAGGGACAGGAAGGTAAAGAGAGGAGGGTAGCTTTCTATGTAAGGGAAGGGATCAAAGCAATGGAACTAAAGGATAAACAGGGAATAGAGGAGGCACTGTGGGTCACCCTGGAGACAGGATATGGCACCACAATCCACACAAGGGTTGTATACAGACCCCCATCTCAGGGGGAGGCAATGGACAAGGAAATGATAGAAGGTATCATTAGAATGACAGAAAAAGGGGAGATATTGTTGATGGGGGACCTGAATATGCCAGATGTTAACTGGAGCGCCTTTGCTGCAGCCACATCCAAGAGCAGGGTTATTCTCGATGTCCTACAAGGGGCATGATTCAGACAGCTAGTGGTGGAACCCACTTGGGAGGGAGCAATCTTAGCCTGTACTGTCAAATGGGGATGGAGAAAGGATCTCGGATTTAGAAGTGTTTAGCCATCTGGGAACAAGTGACCACCAAACAGTATGGTTCACAATAAACACAGCCATAGAGTCAAGCCATACAAAAGCAAGAATATTGGACTTTAGGAGGGCTGACTTTGGGAAAATGGGAGAGTGCCTCAGAAAAGCACTAGCAAATGGGCAGAAGGAGGTGGAGGAACAATGGGGAAAAACAAAACAGCCATCACAGAGGCAACAAGCCTTTGTGTGAAGCAAATCGACAAAGCAAAATGAAGAAAAAAAACACTATAGTTCTCAAAAGAGGTGGTGGGGAAGGTTAAGGAGAAAAAGGTTGCCTTCAGGAAGTATAACTAAACACAGAAGGAGCAGGACAGAGAACTGTACCAGTTAAAGCAGAAGGAAGTGGGAAGGCAGTCAGAATAGCAAAGGCCCAAACTGAGGAAAAGATAGACAACTCAGTTAAGAAGGGGGATAAAACCTTTTATAGGTACATTAGGGAGCAAAGAAAAACCAAGGGAGGGATAGTGAGGCTTAATAAAGGGAAGGAAGGGTGGGCAGAGGGGGACAGTGAAAAAGCAGGGATACTGAACGAATACTTCTGCTCAGTATTTACAAAAGAAGAGGAGGGTAAGGTACCTAAATCAAAGAATAGAAGCACTCTGGATTTGGAGGTCGATACCAGACCATTCACAGAAGAAAGGGTTCTGCAAGAACTCTTAAAACTGAAGGTGGATAAAGCAATATTGGCCTGAAGGATTCACTCAAGAATTCTTAAAGTACTAAGGGTAGAACTAGTGACACCACTGACTACCCTTTTAACAAATCATGGGATGATGGTGTGGTACCTGAGGACTGGAGGAGGGCAGATGTGATTCCCTTCACAAAGTGGGAGCAAGACAGAGGCAGGAAACTACAGACCTGCTAGTTTGACCTCAGTAGTAGAGAAAATGATTTAATCACTTCTGAAAGAAAGAATTGTTGAATTCCTAGAGGGCAGTGGGGTAAAAGACCCAAGGCAGCATGGATTCACAGCAGGAAGGTTGTGTCAGATGAGTCTAATAGATTTCTTTGACTGGGTGACCAAAGTAGTAGACCAGGGGGGGCTGTGGACATGGCCTACCTAGACTTTAGCAAGGTATTTGACACAGTCCCACACAAAATATTAAAATACAAGTTAGCTAGCCTTGGAGTAAGTCCCAAAGTGGTAGCCTGGGTGAAAGAATTGGTTGGACAACAGGACGCAGATAGTAATACTAAACAGATTTCACTCTGAAGAAAGGGGGGTTACTAGTGGGATACTGCAGAGTTCAGTACTGGGACCAGTCCTTCTTAATGTCTTTATAAGTGACATTGCAGAGGGACTGGAAAGAAAAGTACATCTTTTTGCAGATGACACAAAGATCTGCAACAGGGTTGATACAGAAGGTGGGGTGGAAAGGATGCAAAGGGACTTGGCAAAGTTGGAGGAATGGCCAAATGTGAGCAATAGATTCAATGCAAGAAGTGCAAAGTAATGCACTTGGGAAACAAAAACCAAGAGGAAAAGTACACAATGGGGGTGAGATACTAACAACAACAAAATGGAAAGGGACCTGGGGTAGTCATATTAGATGACCTATGTTAGCTAGACAATGTTGTGGGAGAAGGCAGCAAGGAGGGCTGGCGGGATACTGGGATGCATAGGGAGAGGCATCACCAGTAGAAAACAGGAAGTTGTTTTCCCTTTGTACAGACAGTTGCTAAGACCCCATCTGGAGTTCTGCGTCCAGTTCTGGAGACCCCATCTCCACAAGGACATAGATAGAATGGAGGCTGTCAAGAGGAGGGCAACTAAAATGGTGCAGGGTCTGCACTAGAAGACATATGAAGAGAGATTAAAGGAGCTTAATATGTATACCCTTGGGGGATGTGGGAGAGGGGGGACATGATAGAAACTTTCAAGTACCTCAAGGGAATCAACAAAGTCCAAGAGGGTAGCATCTGTCAGAAAAAGAGATGTGCAAGAACAAGGGGGCACAATTTGAAGATGGGGGGGTGGCTCAGAGGCAATGTGAGGAAGTATTCTTGCACAGAGAAGGTTGTGGATACATGGAACAGCCTTCTTGAGGAGGTAGTGGAGTCAAAACAGTGGGGAATTCAAGAATGCATGGGACAGACATAAAGGCAATTCTAGTGGGGGGTAGGAGGAAGTAGGCTGTCGGTTAACTAGGGTCTGCAGCTTATCCATTAGGTAGGAAATGGCAGACTAGGTGAGAACAAGCTTTCCTTATCTGCCATCAGATTCTATGTCTATATTTCTCTGCCTTTAGTTCAATGGACAAGCAGCCAGCTACTCCCACTGTCAGACCTATATAAGCAGTTCTTCTCAGCCTCCTTCTGAAGCACTTTTTCTTTGCAGCTGGAGGCTCTGTCTGTCTGTCCTTTGTTGCTGGCTGGGGCCTACTGGGGTCCGTCCCCCACCCCCGGTTTGAATGTCTGCTTGTTTTCTGCTGGACTTCTTGTCTTTCTGCTGGGTTTGTATTTTTGCCTCCAGCTGTGTGCTTCTCTCTGTGTTTGTTTCCTGTTTCTCTTTGTTTCCTTGTCTTGTTTTGCCTTCTCTTTCGGGGCTTTTGCCTAAACTCCTTGTGCATTGCTATCCAGGAGCTCATGTTATTGCTACCAGTACTCATTTATTCCACTTAATTGTTTTCTCCTGATTTAGGCCTTCTCTGTAATCAAGTCCGTAGAACTTAATCCTGAACTAATACATGAATATATTGCTGCAAGTTGTTGCTGTTTTCTATCCTTTGCTCTTGGGACTAAACTGCTTCCTACACTAATACCAAGAAAACCATTCTTGTTGATTCATCATATGCTTCTCTCCATTGTTCCCTGTTCATTCTGATTATTACCCCCCCAGCTGAATTTCATTGCTTCATGTGCTATTTATTAATGGATATCACTTTTTACTTGCATGCTGCTTTATTGTACTCTGGAGTTCAGCTTTGGCTGCTGCCAGTGCTGTAAACTAGTTTTAAATGCTGCATGTGGGTTACAGCTTAACCATAACTTTCTTGTTTTTCCTACAGCGGGGGATTGGGAGGTATTGTGAGGAGTCATGGCCCCATGTGGCAGATTGCCTAATGTTTGAATCTTATCTCCATCACTAAAATCCTCCGAGTATTATGTCACCTTCTAATTGGCTCCCTCTAGACTTGATTGGCTCGCCACTGAGCACACAGACATGAATAAGGAAGTTCCTAAAATATTGCTCTATGTCAGAAACCCTAACATACTGCCCCATCTCTGAAACACCTATGCAAATGTATCAGGCATGCCAACCTCATTCTAGTATTGGTGCAAGGTCCCCCTTTGCACCAATGGTCTCGCTCTGCACCACTAGTCGCAGCTTGAGCATGCAAAGCTTGGGGCACGGACCTTCTCAGCTTGACCCATAGCTGGGGAATGTCCTCGCTCTGGGTGGACCTTCCAGTCGTCAACCTTACCGACGGCATCTCAAGTTCTAGAATTTAAGACTAAGCCATGAAGGGGGTTACAACAACTTCCTTTAGCTCTAGTGGTTTCCACTACAACCGTTGTCCATTGGCTTTAGTGGTTCCCTAGCAAGGCACCTTCATCGCATTCTCCTACAACCACCTCTGGTTCCCCAAGTTTGTTTTTAGATCGGTAGGCTGGGTGAGTGCCTTGGTGGTCATTACTCTCCTCTTCCTCCCACATTGGAGTGGTGGTTGCAGAGCAATGTCTCACAACCCTCAGCAGCATTCCTGTTAGAAGGATAGAGTGAGAGTTCCTCAATATTGGAATATTTTCCATCTCTTATTAATTGGGCTTCTAAATTGCAGTAGCAGAGCCATCACTAATGAAATTATCCCACACCTGGAGGGAAGGTGACCTAGGCCTTAGATCTCCAGAGATTTCCTCCTCAAAGGTTTTTTTTTCTCTCCTCCGTGCCGAAGGTCATAATATCCAGTTAGTATCCTCTAGTTTCCTTAGATATTTTCCGCTGTTGGATGGAGGTGGATGGTGTCCTTCTTGCCATTTCCTCTCTTCTTAAGAGGCCCCTGTTTCATTATCAATGTATTCAAAGCACTTATCGACATCTTGTTCATCTGTTTCCTTGTATTATGAAGTTACTTTGTGTCATTATGCTCATGTGCCCCTTGGCTTCATTGCTTTTGTCTTTGGTGCTACACCTACTTTCTTTAGGGATCTTCCTAAGGTACCTTTAGCCAAGGAATCGTTCCAGAGTACTCTAGGGCAGAACCCTCTTTGAGGGTTCCTTGCTAGGTATCCCTACAGGGTGGCAATTCCTTTGGAATAGAAGTATGAATGGCCAAAACCTAAGTTACACAGTTGCACAAGCATAACATTATACTGGCTGTGTAGGTCATTGAATTGGAATACTCTGCCTTTAGTTCAGTGGACAAGCAGTCAGTCACTCCTACGTCCAGACCTATACAAGCAGTTCCACTCAGCCTCCTTCTGAGGCACTTTTCTGCCCTCCATCCTTCCCTCCTCCTCCAGGGTAATGCTTCTCTCCGTCCTAAGGTACCTTTGCCAGAGCAATTGTTCTCGGCACCTCTAGGGGTGGGACCCTCTTTGAGGATTCTAGGTTTACTAGGTTTTCATAGACATAAGGGAGCCACAAGGCCCATCGTGAATGTCTCCCACACATGTGAGTAATCAAACCATTCTTTGGTTATTGTAAAAGATCTCATCTAATTTATTTTTAAACAAGTTTAATGTTGGTATATCTACCACTTGCTGAGGGAGTATGTTCCAGGCCTTAACTACTCAAACAGTAAAGAAGTTATATCTTCTATTAGTTTTTATTAATGGTAGCTTCAACTGTTTATTATGAGATCTGAAATTATAGTGCGAATTACAGAATTCAATGCCACATTCCTCCATAAGTTGTTTAGAATTTAGTATTTTATAAAGAAAGAGAAGATCTCCCCTTTGTCTTCGCACTTCCAAAGAATGACGACCCAACCTTTGTAACCTTTCAGGGTATGCTTTCCCTTTATTGTTAGGAATCATCCCAGTTACAGTCCTTTGTACTTCTTCTACCAATTGTACATCTTTCTTAAATGCAGGTAACCATAGCTGTGATCCATAATCAAGTATTGGCTGTATATAACTCCTATAGATAGGAATAATTGTTTGTGAATTTTTATTTATAAAGGATCTCTTTATTTTATATACCTGGTTCATTGCTTTTGCAGCTGTAGTAAAGCAGTCATCCTTGGCATTTAACTTGTTATTAACCATAACACCGGTCCAATTCTCTAGCTGAAATTTTTAATAACTTTTGATTTAGAATATATGAATAACTGGGATTGTTTGTACAAAATGTAAAACTGCACATTTATCCAAGTTTAATGTCATTCCATTAAAAATGCCCAATTTTCTATCAGGGCCAAGTCATTCACTTATGATAGATGATTACCAAAATTGTTAACTTCACCACCCAGTTTAGTATCATCTGCAAACCTATTTAACTGATTTCAGATTCCAAGTTCATATCACTCACAAAAATGCCAAAGAGGACCAGGCACAAAACCGACCCCTACGGCACACCGCTCCCCACCCTACATTCAGATGAGGTGCAATTCTGTATTCTTACACACTGTAACCAATCAATGAGCCATGCTCTTATCCAAATAACATTATATTTATTAAACCCTAAACCCAGAAGTTTATCAATAAGTTTCATATGTGGCACTTTGTCAACAACCTTGGCAAAGTCAAGCAGAAACACATCCGAGGGTATTCCCATATCTAATTGTTCACTGATTTTATTATAAAAGGAAATTAAATTAGTTTGACATGACCAACCTTTCCTAAAACCATGTTGGCTCTTGTCTATAACATCATTATGTTCCATAAACACTTCAAGATGTTTTTTAATTAGACGTTCCAATATTTTACAGTGTGATGTTAAACTAATCGGTCTATAATTTTCACATTTTGACTTGTTTCCCTTTTTAAAAATGGGCACTACAACTGCCATTTTCCAGTCCCCAGGTAATTCACCCCTTTCAATAGATAGGTTAAATAGAATCATTAGTGGTTGGGAGAGGGATTTAGCTGTATGCCTTAAGAAATAACTACTGATGTTATCAGGTCCTGAACTGTATGAGGTATTTAATTTTAATAATTCATCATAGACATCATTCTAGATATTTTAGGTAAATAATCTCCAGTCAGACCCATATTTTGTATTTTCCATTACTTGATGAAAAACAGAACAAAAATAACTATTAAATGCTTCTACTGCTGACTGGTCATTATCCAGAAGGCCATTAGTACCAATTATTGGCCCTACAACCCTATTTCTATATTTGCAATTATTATTAATGTAGGAATATAGTTGCTTATTATCTTTTAGTGTGCAGTAACCATTTTGATATTTGACTTGGCCTGTCTTATTGCTTTTTGAGACTCTTTTGATGGTTAAAAACACGAGTTTATCTAAAGTTTTATTCTCTTTGTATTTCTTATATGCCCTTTCTTTCCTTTTAATTAAAGTTTTGACCTTATTTGTTAACCACGAAGGTATTTTACCCTTTGGATTATATTTATTTCTAAGTGGAATATATTGGTCCACAGTATTCTCTATAATATTTTTAAATAAGGCCCATTCAAAGTCAATCAAAATTCTACTAATAATATTGTTCCAATCAGTGGAGAGTAGTTTAGAGTTAATTAACTCATAATCAGCTCGTCTATAATCCCTTACTAATATTTGATTATCTATTATATGTTTAGTCATTGATAATAAGAAGTAATGACATTATGATCACTGGTAGACAAGGGACTCCCAACATTAATATTGGAAATCAGTTCAGGAATATTAGTTAGCAATAAATCAAGAATGTTATCATTTCTTGTTGATTCAAATACTAATTGCTGTAAACCCATCTCTATGCATGTTTCAACAAATGTTCTTTCAAGGGTGTAATTCCCACATTATTGAGCCAGTCTATGCCTGGGAGATTAAAATCACCCATAATCATGACATCACCCAAATGTGAGGCTTGTCTTAATTCTTCTAATAAAGTACTATTATACTCTGTACTTGCATTGGGTGGTCTATAACATACTCAATAATCAAGTTTTTCCTTTTGGGTAGCTGTACTTTTGTCCAAATAGATTCCACACCAATAGTTCCAGAAGATACTGGATCACATTTGTATGATTTGATGGTACTGTTAATATACAGAGAAACATCTCCACCTAATCTATTGTCTCTATCCTTTCTATATAGTACATACCCAGGTATATTAACCATCAATCTGAGTTAGTATCCCACCATGTTTCAGTAATGCCTGCAAATTTAATGTTATATTGGCGCATAAGTACCTCAGTTCTGCCTTTTGTGAATATTCAGACTCCTAGCATTGGTTGTTAATATATTATTGTCTCCAGCCTATACAATTGGTTTATTCTGATTATAGTTAATACCCTTACTACCCCCTTAGTTAGTTTAAATTTTCCTTGATGTATTTAAGTATTTTTTACCCAAAAGATTTCTTCCTCTCTTCTTAAATGCAAACCATCCCATGCATATAAGTAGGGGTCTACTGATGTAATTCTTCCAATGTGTAATGCAGTCAAATCCAGATTTCATGCACCATAGCCACAGCCAATTATTGATAGCATTGATTTTATGAAGCATACCATCTGTTGCAAGAGGGACAGGTAATATTTCAGAAAAACATATAGTACATTTGAATGCTTTTAAAAATTCACTCACGACCTGATATTCTTTTTTAATTTCTTCAGTACTACAGTTATAAATATTGTTGACCCCAACATGAAGAATTACTATTGACTTATCCTCACTATGTTTAAGTATTTTATTCAACATTACAGTCAAGTACAAAATCCTTGCACCACTGAACTCAAACATGATCTATTCAATTTATCATCATTACATACTATTCTATCAATGTATTTAATCATTGAATCCCCAATGATATACGTTTGATGTTTAGGACTGGTTTCAATCAGTGAGTATTTGCCTCATTAAAATTTTCACAATTAGTTTCCATTCTGCTGTCAGATGGTAGATTAGTGAGGAGTCTGTTTGATATTTAGAACTGATCTTAGACAGGTGGAGATTATCCTCATTAACATTTTCACAGTTATTTTCCATTATGCTGCCAGATGACAAATTAGTGGGGACTCTAGATGGGGTAGGTTAATGACATTATTTGTCTCATGGGTGTATACCAATTGGTCTAGGTTGGTGCACTGAATAGTATTTACCATATCTTGTCTTATTAAACTATCCTGAACTGACACTTTTGTCTAATTACTATTTGTTCTGGTTGTACACTGAGTTGGTTTCCCAGAATGTCTTCTTCACCAGTGTCATCATTTATCTGGGCAATAAGACTATATCTCTTACTAGTGTGTAGGCTAAACTCTATAGCTCTTCTCCCTTTTTTTAATGGTTTCTCTAAGGCTACAGTCCATCTCTCATCATTAGTTTCCTCTACTTCAACCATCCTCTCTTTTCTCTTACCAACTGCTTGTCCAACTACCTGATTCATCACATTGTCTTCTGTATTTAAAATGCAGTGCTGTTGGCCCTCTCCTATAATTTGGATGGAACAATCACCATTGATTTGGTTGTCAAATTGTGCGATGCATTCAGTAATACAGTGTTGTTTTTGTTTTCAAAATTTTAACATCCTCCTCAAGTTTGCTGATATAACTACACTTAGAGCATATGGTGCTTATTTCAAGCAGTGTTTCTGATACCTATACATGTAGCATAAAACACTTATATGCCCAATCTCCCTCGAAGGTTCTGATACATTCTGCCATGTTACCACAACTAATACGATTTATGGCAGTACTCACATGGTTTATCACTAGACTCACGCAGACACCTGCAGACATGCAGTGCATGGCTTAGCACGCATCTCCAAGCGCATGCCAAATGTGCACTCACCCACTAAATGCCAACACTCGCATGGGGCTTGTTCTTATCGCTACAGGACCAGGATGTCACTGCTTGCACATGGTACTAGCCCCTGCTCATTCATTTCATACAAAGATAAACTGCCCTTTGATAAAATAATCCTGCAAATGCCTCTTAAAGCAGAGTATTATACCTGTGTTGTTTTAAAATTAAAGTTGTTCAAAAAGAACACAATTCCCACAACCTGAGTGACAGAAAGTCAGTAGTTCCAAAAATGTTATAAGAACTACAATTCTCACTGACCCTTAATAATCACCTCAGCCTTTTATTGAAACAAGCAAATATATCAGTGGCAAAATGCAGGTAGAAACACTATGATTATCCATATTGTCTCACCAGGACTGGTCTCACAGCATAGGCACAATCAAATAGCATTTCCACTGCACTGGGCTCATTCTTATTGCTACGGGACCGGAAGTCACCATCTGCACATGGTATAGCCCTTGCACATTCATTTCATACAAAAGATAAACTGCCCTTTGATAAAATAATCCCACAGGTTCCTTACCTTTGGTACCCTACAGGGTGGTAATTCCTTTGGAACAGAGAGTGCAAGCAGCCAAAACCTGTTACACAGTTGCACAAGCATAACATTATACTGGCTGCATAGGTCATTGAACTATACTTAAGCAGAATAATGGAGAATTTGATCTTTGTTAAGAACCAGAGTTGAGACTTTATCAGTTAGCTGGATATGAAATTTACAAAAGAATGATAAACTGTACACTAGACTATACCATTAACCAACAGCAAAAACTCCATCCTACATGCCAGTAGTTTCCATCCACAGAGACTTCTTAACAATATTCCTATAGGACAATTCTTGAGGACCCAGAGAAATTACACAGAGAAGAAGAATACACTGAGGCAGCAGAGGATATGTAACAGTGATTTACACAAAGGAATTACAGTAAAAAAACAAAACAATAGAAAAAGCCTGCTTGAGAGTGAATGAAATGGACAAGAATGATTTATTGACAGCAACAGGAGAATGAAGCCAGAGGGACAAGAGGGCCAATTCTCAAAAGGGCATAGTGCTTACTCACCACATATCTGTAGCAGGTAGGCAGCCCTATGAGGAATACTTGCATCACAGTATGCATCAATTTTGCACTCATCAGTTGCACACCAGATCCCCATGCTGATCATCCCTCTCTGCACTTGGGCCAGGCTGGGGTGTGCCAGGTGGAGTGCTTACACTCAGCATCATTGACAAAGATGCAGTGCACCTGGATGGTGCTGGGATGTGCTACACAGGGGACCCATCTGTAAGTGTGTACGTGCCACACCAATGGTCACCGGCAAGGCACGGTGGCAATGGTCTCACCCCTCCAAACTTCTGCCCCAGCCCACTGGGCTGCCAGGGTGGGCTAGGGCTGGCAATTCAGGCAGTTGTCCCCTGAATTTATGCACCTGGACCAGCACCTCCCAATACACCCCTACATCTGAAGCACAGGGGACCTACTCTGGGACGCTTGCTGGGCTTCTGATTGGATGCCTGCCTTCCTCCCGCACCCCACAACCATGCAGCCCTGATCTTGCTGCATGCCAGGGGGCCATTGTCATGGACAGGTGCCCTGCAGGTGCTGTGGGTTGTGAATCCATGCACCCTGCACCTGTCCATGGCTGTGTAGGCACACAGGCAATTTATTTATTTATTTAGTGTTTGACCAGGTAAGTGCACTAGACAAATCCTCAGTATTTTCAGGCATGACCAGGGGAAGGGCTACAGATGAATGCCAACTGACCTTGAACCTGATTAAGCTGTTTACATGTAATCTATGTGTAAATGCACCTTTCAAAATTGGCCCAGAGAATAAGTGGGTTTCTCCATACCTTACTCAGACAGTTTTGGTAACATCAAGTATATAATACTGTACATTAACACTGGGGTGCTTTACAAGCAACAATGGAAGGACAAAAGTGTTTAAAGATCCACCATTAGTGATGAGAATAAAGCTAAAAATGTGAAAGACGGGGTTGTTCATTGTGACCATTCTATACTGAGGATATGAGTGGTAACTTTGTGGCAGGTTTGAACATAAAAGGGAATTATCCCTGTGGACAGTGTGTTCACTGATCAAATACATATAAACTCAAGGAAATACAAACCAATGCCATAGATGCAAAGGTTGAGATTAAGGAGTACTGTATATAAACTGTCATTATGCAGGGGTTGCATACTGCACAAAATGTCCACGTGACCTGATATATATAGAGATATGACAGGGAGGGAGCTCTGGAAAAGAATAGGAGAACACAAGAGTGATATAAGTTATGAGAATTTTAATTCCCCTGTAGCAAGACATTTCAAAGCAGCAAGGGCACACCATCCCAACCCCTAGATTTTTTGACAGTGAGAAGAATTTGGCAGTGAAGGCAAGAATTGTTGAGTACCTGGAGGTCAGTGGGGCACAGGACTCAAGGCAGCATGGATTCACAGCAGAAAGGTCATGTCAGATGAATCTAATCAATTTCTTTGACTGGGTGACCAAAGTAATAGACCAGGGAGGGCCTGTAGACATGGCCTACCTAGACTTTAGCAAGGCATTTGACACAATCCTGCACAAAAGATTAATAAAAAAATTAGCCAGCCTGGGAGTGGGTCCCAGCGTGGTAGCCTGGGTAAAACATTGGCTGGACAACAGGACACAGGGGTAATAGTAAACAGAGTCCACAGTGAAGAAAGCAGGGTTACTCATGGGGTACCACAGGGTTCAGTACTGGGTCCAGTCTTTTTAATGTCTTTATAAGTAACATTGCAGAGGGACTGGAAGGAAAAGTACAACTCTTTGCAGATGACACAAAGATCTGCAACAGGGTTGATGCACAAGGTGGGGTGGAAAGGATGAGAAGGGACTTAGTAAGGTTGGAGGAATGGTCAAAAGTATGGCAGCTTAGATTCAATGCAAAGAAGTGCAAAGTAATGCACCTGGGAAACAAAAACCCAAGGGAAGAGTACACAGTGGGGGATGAGATACTGACAACAACAAAAACAGGACAGGACCAGTGGGTAGTTATATCAGATTACCTAAAGGTGGGCAAGCAATGTGAGAAGGCAGTAAGGAGGGCTGGGGGATACTGGGATGCATAGGAGAGGCATCACCAGTAGAAAACAGGAAGTTGTTATCCTCTGTACAGACAGTTGGTGAAACCCCATCTGGAGTACTGCATGTAGATCTGGAGACCCCATCTCCACAAAGACATAGATGGGGTGGAGGCTGTCAGAGAAGGACAACAAAATGGTGCAGGGTCTGCACCAGAAGACATATGAAAAGAGACTAAAGGAGCTTAATATATATCCCTCGAGGAAAGGGGGCATGATAGAAACTTTCAAGTACTTCAGTGGAATCAACAAAGTCCAAGAGGGTAGCATCTTTCAGAAAAGAGATATGCAAAAACAAGGTAGCATAATTTGAAGATAGAGAGACGACCAGAGGTAATATGAGGAAGCATTTTTTCATGGAGAGGGTTGTGGATACATGGAACAACCTTCCTGAGGAGGTTGTGGAGTCAAAACAGTGGGACAATTCAAGAATGCATGGGACACACATAAGGCAATTCTAGTTGGGGTAGGAGGAAGTAGGCTGTTGGTTAACTAGGATCTGCAGCTTATCTATTAGGTAGGGAAATAGGCAGACTAGGTGGGCCAAGCAGTCCTTATTTGCCATAAAATTCTATGTAAGATAACTTTACCATGCAGAGAGGTAATCTGGATCAAAAGCTACCAATGAGAGAAGCCTTCTATATTGATTTGTTCAAATCAACTAATAAAAATATGAGTTAAATGAAGAAATAGATCAGCTGCCCATAATTTAACTTGGATTATCTGTTTTCTTCTAAATCCAGCTTCTGCCTTTTCTATTTTCCTGGAAGGAAAATCTTGACCTCTTACAGGTTCTATCTTTTATGATACAGGAGCTCAAGCAGGGTCTATGGTGGAAGTAAGTAATTAAAGCTTTAATTATCTAGCACCCAATCCCAGAGGCTCTGGGCTCTTTGTGTAAGGAGCAGTATTTAAAACAACACATATCAGATTTACAATAAACAGTAACAACAATTTAAGTAAGAGTCAGTTATGATCATATAAAATAAATAATAACTAAAAAGCTCTAAAACCCCTATTTAAAATACTATTAAAGATTAAAAACTTGCTTAAACAGGTGTGCTCTTAGTCCTCGTTTAAAGCTCCCACAGAGGATGCTTCCCTAGAGGCCATGGTAATGAGTTCAACAAAACTGGCCCAATTACCTCAAAGCATGGTCTCCAGACATCTTGACCTGCACCCTCTGAACCATAAGGAAGCCTTGATGGAAAAGCATAGTGAGCATACCAGGCAAGCAGACATCAGAAGAGCCAAAGATAACCAGGACCCAATCCATATATGGCCTTATAGGTGAGCAAGCCCACTTAGAAGGCAATTCTCCACCTGACTGGCAGCCAGTGCAGCTCATGCAAAACTGGACATATGTGAATGGATCTGGGCAGGCCCGTTAACAATCTGGCTGTGGCATTCTGCTCCAGCTGCAGCCGGCGGAGGTTACCCCCACTGACCCCGAAGTATAGAGCATTACAGTAATCAAGCCGGGAAGTTACAAAAGCATACACCAGTTTGAACAGGTCATCCGATGTGATTAAGGGCTTAATCTGGGTGACATTCCTCAGATGGTAGAAACTTTTTCGGATGACAGAAGACACCTGAGGCTCAAGTGTCAATCTGTCATCAAAGATGGTGCCCAGATTTCACACCTTATTGGTCACCAACAATGAGGTGACACACAGCAACAACGCTGTCCATGCTCTGGTGGTGACCATGTCCCACAAGTGACCTGGCTCAATCACCAGTACCTCCATCTTGTCCAGTTTGAGCCTCAGCCAGTTAGAAGACATCCAGTTCTGGATCTCGGATTGGCATTTGTTTAGCACATCCATAGCATCCAATGGGGCAAAGAACGTATACAGCTGGGTATCATCTGCATAGCAGTGAAAACCCAGACTGTTACACCTGATGATGTCACCCAGGGATAGTGTATACACTGCAAACAGCATGGTCGAAAGATCGAACTCTGAGGAACTCCTCAGATAAGGGGCTTTGGGCAGGATGAGAATTCACCAACACTACCCATTGCTTCCTATCTGTCAAAAGGACTCTAACCAGCTGATGACATTGCCTGTGAGTCCACAGAGCCCTCTAAGATGATCACCAGATAATGGAGAGCAGTGTACAATGGTGAAACTACTATAAGGAGAAAACTACAACTACAGATTGTGGTTCCATGTCACTTGAGTGATGGAATTATGGCGACAAGTACAGTGACGGACACTTCAGTGATGGAGATAACAGCGACGGTAAGTACAGCTACTGCAATAATGGCAACTATTTGTTTTCTGTGGGGGGGTTTCCCCCTGCATGCCCCATTGTGGGGGGACTTTACCCCCTGCACCCCTCTAACTAAAATAACCTACTCTGAGGTTGTAGCACCTTGGGGAGGGGGGATCCAGTATCACTGTTATTACCATTGCCATACTTTCACAGTCACCATAATTACACGCCCACTCTGATGGCCCCCAAACTGTCATCACTGTAATTCCATTGCTCACTTGACATACTACCCAGTTGGTTCATTGGATTAAATACCAAGGTCAAATATTAAAATGCAAACAAGTCCCAGATGGTGGAAGGTCTATTTCAGATAAAAATATAACATTTACTATCGTGTCTTAAAATAATTATTGTAATAATTATGCACTTTTAACAATACAAGGTAATTTTACAAGCACAATAACACATTCCAGGTTGTGCATTATGCTAGATTTCCTCACTTCCTTGGTGTTTGAAGGCACTTGGTTTGAGATTTATGCCTCACAATGCACTCGGGGCATGCAGCAGTCTAGGAAAATGTACACCTTGTTGTGTGTTATTGCTTATAGAATATATACACAGGCAAGCTCCTTTGACATGCAAGTGTGTTAGAGCCCTGTGGCAATGGGACTTCACATAATAATTAACACATATTGCATAGATTTAATTACCCTGCTGTTTTAACTGCAAACATTATTATCCTGAAGTGTTCACATCTTCTTAGTTGTTACAAAGTAGTTTTGAATGGATTTCTCACACTTTATTTGAATAGAACTTTTGTTCCTGAATAAGTCATATCTCAGAACTTGAGTAAATATTCCTATTTATGGTTTACTTGTAATGTGTATCATTAGGAGTAAGTGCATAAACCAAACTTAGAGTTAAATGTAAACATTTCTTGAATGACACTAGCAGAAAATGAGTGGAAGGAGAAGAAATGTGTTATTGATGGTATTCATCAAAATGCACCATTTAATTCCTTTATTTCTAGCCTTCATAGATCAGAAACAGTGCATGAAATATAATACATGT
Organism: Neoceratodus forsteri; assembly: GCA_016271365.2. Taxonomy (NCBI): domain Eukaryota; kingdom Metazoa; phylum Chordata; order Ceratodontiformes; family Ceratodontidae; genus Neoceratodus; species Neoceratodus forsteri. The sequence goes on along the minus strand of CM057454.1, from coordinate 395,703,742 downwards.
ACTATAATTCATTCAGCTTCAGAAATTAATTTGTAAGATTAAAGCGCCTGGCTCACTATTGAAATGTGTTTGTTGAGGTCTAGCTGTGGTATGGTACCCAAGAATTATCAGACACATCCAATAGTGCAGTGCTTACTGCACCCAGCCACCTGGTCATGTTTACTCATAGACTGATTTTCTAGTGCTGCCTTTTCATCAATGAATTTCTGGTCTGAGCTATGCATTATTTTGATACATGAATTCCTGTCCAGGGCTATACCTTTAATCCATGAATTCTTATTTTGGACTATGCCTTTTTTATCCATAAATTGCTTTTCTGAGCTATGCCTTTAGATCAATGAATTTCTGTTCTGGGTATGGCCTTTTCAGTCATGAATTTTGGATGGTACTCTCTCATTTTAACCATGAATTCCTGTCTTGGGCTGTGTGTTTTCATCCATGAATTCCTGTTCTGGGGCTCTGCCATATTTATCTATGAATTCAAACACTGGGTTATGTATTTCATCCATGACTTCTTGTTCTGGGCTATGCATTTCATACATAAATGTTTGTTCTGGGCTATGCATTTTATTCATAAATTTTTTTTCTGGGCTATGCCTTTTCATTCATGAATTCCTGTTTTGGGCTTTGTTTTCCTGAATTTCTGTTCTAGGCTTTGCTTTTCCTTCACTGAATTCCTGTTCTGGGCTTTGCCTTTCCTTCCCTAATTTCTGTTCTGGGCTACACCTTTTCATTCATGAATTCCTGTTCTAGGCTTTGCTTTTCCTTCACTGAATTCCTGTTCTGGGCTTTGCCTTTCCTTCCCTGAATTTCTGTTCTAGGCTACACCTTTTCATTCATGAATTCCTGTTCTGGGCTATGCATTTTATCCATTAATTCAAATGCTGGACTGTGTTTCATCCATGGATTCCGGTTTTGGGCTCTGCCTTTTCATCAATGAATTCCCGGTCTGGTCTATGCCTTTTAATCCATGGATTCCTGTTCTGGGCTTTGCTTTTCCTTCCCTGAATTCCAGTTCTGGGCTACAAATTTTCATCCATGATTTCAAATACTGGACTGCATTTTATCCATGAATTCCAGTTCTGGGCTTTGCCTTTTTATCAGTGAACTTCCATTCTGGATATGCACTTTCATCCATGAATTCCTGTTCTGAGCTGTGCCTTTTATCCACGAATTCCCATCCTGGGCTATTCCTTTTCATACATGAATTTCTGTTTTGGGCTATGACTTTTCATCCATGAATTTCTGTCTTGGCTATGCCATTTCATATAAAATTTGTGTGTGGGCTCTGCCTTTTCAGCCACAAATTCTGGCCTAGGCTCTGCCATTTCATCCATGAAGACTAGACTGGCAGACTAGGTGGGCCAAGCAGTCCTTATCTGCCATCAAATTCTATGTGTCTATGTTTCTATGAATTATTTTTCTCAACGCCTTGCTTTCCATCTATGAAATCTTATTCTGGGCTTTACATTTGATTCATGAATTTTTGCTCTGTGCTATACATTTATTTATTTTAAATGTTTTACCAGGAAAGACCTACTGAACTTGTAACAGCTCATTTCCAGATGTGTCTGGGGAAAGGGAGTTTAAACAATTACAGCCTACAAAAATGCAAAAATACAATAAAATGAAAATAAGCAGCAATAAAATTAACATTTGTGTAAAGGTAAGGTTTCAGAGCAATTAAATATACAGTACAATAGGGTGCAGAGAACAGTTTATAATGTACAACAAGGCAATACTGGGTATGGAGGGGTGAATGGTTAAAATCAAGGGGTGAAGGGGGATCTGCACTAGTTAAGTGCAAAGTGAGGGGGAAGAGGAGTAGGAGGGAGATGATAGCATCAGTTCTTGTTCTTGTCTATGCATTTCCTCCATGAATTATTGTTGTAATCAGTGCCTTTTCATAAAAACATGGAACATAATGGCAGAAAAAGGCTTTCTGACCAATTGAGTTTGCCCAACCCATTACTGGTGCAGTGGCTGTAGTGACCTAGTGCCTCACAGTCACTTGCTGAAGAAGATGGAGCATCTGGGTGTCATAGTACACTGGGTAGGTTACTGGATAAAGGGGAGGTAGCAAAGAGTTGTGGTCAAAGGGGTTAAATCAGAAGAGGGGGAGAGGTCACAAGCAGGGTACCACAGGCATCTGTCCTGGATCAAATCTTCTTCAATATGTTTATCAGTGACATTGGTGAGGGAATCCAAGGCATACTGTGTCTCTTTGTCATTGAGGCACACGTCAGGAAACATAGTAAAACCAGGAGCAGTTTCAAAATTTGCAAATAGCGTTTTATTTTTCTCAATAACAGTAAAATAAAAAAGAAAACTTTTTCAGTATAACTATTTACAAAGGCAGTACAAACAGAGAAAACTAACTCCTCCTTCTGAGACTATCTCTTTAATTCCAAGTTTCAGTCTCTCACTCTCCGGATTAGCCTGTTAGATATTAGCTGCAAAATATTTTCTAGGATATTACTGGGCAAATTGCAAAACTATATTGAAACTGCTTCTCCATTATCAATATTCCAAGCAGGCTTTCATCAAGGTTTTGACCATTTACAACATATTTATCTTAGCTCATTTACTGGCAAAATACAGATTATAGAAAAAATGAAGCTTTATCCCCTTTTGTAGATTTTCTGTGGCATTCATTTCCTTGGTTAGAGAAAAACTTTAGGATATACTACTTAAAGAGGACTGCCTTACAAATGATTAATTCCGTTATCTCTTTTATATACAAATACTACCATTGCCATAAGATATGATAACAATGGTAATCTTTCAGAGAATTTTAAAACATCATTGAGAGTAATACAGGGATGTCTCTTAGCATCACTTCTTTTCAGTATTTATATCAACTCACTGCTTCATTTTGATATCTCTTCAATTATGGAGTCTCTAAAATCAATAATCATAATATTCACATATTGGCATATGCTGATGATTTGATCCTTCTTTAACTTTCTGTTGTTGGTCTTCAAAATAAAATAAACCAATTAAAGACCAAGGGTGACCATTTAAAGTTAAAAACAACCTTAAAAGACCAAAATTATGGTCTTTGGGTCACAAAAATTATATACACCCTTACCCAAGCTTTATTTAGATAAGAACCTTATTGAGGTGGTATCCTCATATACATAATTACAAGTTAAATTTACTTCAAATGGTCTATGGACTCTTCATTGGAATGAACAGACATCAAGGCAAGACTTGTGAAAGCTTTATTGCATTTTAACTTTAAATATGGAGGGCATACAGTAGTGCCTGCACTTATAGCCGGTGAAGCCAAGATTAATCCTATTCTACTATATGGGGTTGAGGTTTGGGGAACTAAACAAGTTCCTTCCGTTGAACTTCCGTTATCCTTTTTTTATAAGACTCTCTTTCTGGTACCCCTATCAATGGCTATTCCTGTAGTTAGGGCTGAGTTAGGTAGACTCCCTTGAGCCACTTTAGTTGATCTTCGTTTGGCCACTTACTGGCTTAAAATTATTAATAACTAATTTAACTCTATTCCCAAATGTTTTTTTTTTTACCAATTATTTTACCAGGTGAGACACACTAAGCTGAAAGCTTGTTTGCAGGTGCAACCTGGGAGCATGAGGAAGTTAAGTGACTTGCTCAGGGTCACACAGTATGCAAGTGGGGGCTGTGGGATTCAAACCCAGGTCTCCAGATTTGCAGCTCAGAGCCTTAAACCACTGCGTCATACTGCCTCCTATGTTGTCTTTTGGAGAAAATTAGCTGGCTTAAGCAAGGTTTTTATTCTCCCTGGCTAAGAGCTCTTAGCTCTGTTCTATTAAAGGCCTCCGTAACCCACCTCTGGGCTGATTCCTAGAAAGGGATTACGATTTTTCCTGTTTATAAAAACTTACTTAAAAATGGTCTGCAGATGTGCAGACTAAATAAATTGAGCAAGTCAGAGCTCAAAAGCAAGCCCCGTGGTTCAGTATAAATAAAATTGATTCCACAATGGAGGATTACTTAATCTACCTCTTGCTCCTAGCTCTAGAAAAGTCATCAAGTAAGGCTAGACTAGGCATATTGTATTCTAAATATGCCTGTTTTAACAAACCGTATTCTGAAGGGCCATACCAGGACTATTGTAGGTGTAATAAGGGCTTCCAGGAAACCCTTTATCATATCATAGTTCAATGTCCTCTTTATAATCACTCACATGATAAAAACCATTAAAAAATTCCTTATAAAATATGCTAACATGGATTATGATTCTTTATTCATCCTTAAGCACCCTATGAAAAAAGATGATGCTAAGTTAATATCTAAATTTCTTGTTTCCGTGATAAATTGCAAAAGAAAATGTTCTCTTGCATGTCAAACTCATTGTGCCATACTTTAACATGTCTTTGCACTTAAACGAAAAACAGTACTGTATTTTTGTCCTTGTTATATTGTACCTTATAGACATTGTATACATTGTTACTATGAATTTTTTATGTTTTTATGCATTTAATTTTACCTTTGTAATGTCCAACATTTTTAGTGATTTGGAAGAACAATAAACCATTACTACTACTCTCACTCTCCTTGTCTCTCTAGAAAAATCATTGCTGCTCTTTTTATAAGTCTTTGTCTGGGAACTTGTTAAGAGAGCCTACTTCTCACAGAATGTTCTTGTCAGTTTACAGAACGTTCTTGTTAGTTTCGATGCGGGTGCAGCAAAAATAACATAGTGACCCAGAACTGACCTCTTGTTTACAGCTCTGCAAAAGGCTTAAAAAACTGCATCTCATGTTAACCCATTGAGTTCCAAATAGCTTTTTGCAATCATTTCAACAGTATAACTACAGTTTTAAACAAAGGGATCCCAGTATCAGTGACATTTACACGTAAAGATTCAAATATGTTTTATACCAACAGATATGCAAGGGGAAGAAAATACAGAAATAGAAAGTGAAGGCAGAGAGAAAGCTAGAGGTGAAGAACTGCGAAACCATCAGAGTGATCAGTTCCTAGGTCTCACAAGATAATTTGGTTGCGCAACCAGACAGAGAAGAGACAGAAAAAGGCGAGGATAGAATAGACCCTTGAGTTTAAACACTTTATGCATAATAAATGGGGCAGGGACTTATTCAACCCTGTTACACTCTTCACAGATGACACTAAGCTCTGTGGCAGGGTGGATAGTGACAAGGGTGGCAAAATGCAGAAAGGCTTAAAAAGCTGAAGAGGCAGCCTAAAGTTTGGCAGCTGAAATACAATGCCAAAAGTGCAAGGTACTGCTCCTGGGGACAAGAACCCAAGGACAGAGTACTGGATGGGTGAGGTGAAACTTAGCACTATGGCTGAGGAATGAAACCTTGGAGTCATCATCAGTGACTCCCTTAAGCAATTAAGCAATCAAGTCAGTGCAACAAGCATATAGCAAGGCAAGTAGAATGATCAAATATATCAGGAGGGATATCAGTAGCAAAAAGGAAGATGAAATACTTTACCTATATAGCTCCTTAGTGAGGCCACACCTTGAGCACTTTGCCCAGTTCTGGTCTCCTTGCCTCAGAAAAGCTAGAGATAGGCTGGAGACAACGCAGTGAAGGGTAACAAAATTATTCATGGCCAACATTGCAGGTCCTATTAGGAGCACCTCAAGGCACTGAACCACTGGTGGTGTAAGAGTCTAAAGAATGAAAGGGTTAAGGATGCAAAGGGTAAATTGTCACCCCACACCCATTGAATAGGTTCACACACAGCCTTCATTTTTCACTGATGTTTGTAGACTGTGGAGTAACTTCCCCAATGACTGACAGCAGCTTTCGTGCCTAGTTTGCTGATGCCCCCATGAGCCTACCTCTTCCTTTTCTTTTTCACAGTTTAAACACTGTGTCTTAACTCAGGCTGTAGCCCATAAACCCAGCCCATCCCAATCAACACTACTTGCCTTTACTTTGCAAAAGTCTGCTGACATCCTCAAGGCACAAAGGGAGCAATTAATAAATAACAGTTTACTGCACATGCTGCATTTGAAAGGCACAGTCCTCCTGATTATAACTTGTTGCAAAATCTGATAGTGCCAGTCCCTACCACTTAGGAAAGTGGTAGGCCATACTATACTGGCCTCCACTCATTCCAGCATCTATAACTGAGCATGCATATGTTGGAGACCAGAAGGGAGGGGAGATATGATAGAGACCTTCAAGGTCCTAAAAGGAATCAAGAAGGTGAACTGTGGGTAATTATTTTGCTTGTCTACTAGCTCATGGTCATGGGACATGAATGGAAACTAACAGGAAGGAAGTTCACGAGAGACATGAGAAAGTGTCATTTTACAGAAAGGGTGGTGTAGTTTCGGGACAGTCTGTCAGCTGAGGTTGTGGGTGTGAAAACCACTGGTGGTTTCAAGCACAGCTGGGACAGAATGAAGGATATAGTGGTCACTTGGGGCAGTAGAATCAGGGAGGAGCATGGGGGAATATGGGAAGGGCTAGGAACTTGGAGACACAGTAGGTCTCAGGGCTATATAGAGGACTCAGGCAGACTGGATGAACCATTAATCTTTTTCTGGCTTTGTTGTCCATATTTCTATGTTTCTAAATCTTGCACTCCTATCCCTATATCCAAAATTAATTTGTTAAAGAGGATGGCTGAAGACGAAGCCCTGTGGTACTCCACTATCACCTCTTTAACCTCTGAGTATTACACGTTCATAACTGCCCTCTGCATTGGCCCCTTTGGCCAGTTTTTTTGCCACTTTTCCCTCTACCCAGATATTCCACAGTTTCTTGACTGGTCTCCTATGATCAACTGAGTCGAAGGCGTTACTGAAGTTCAGATGCAGTATGTCTACTGCCTGCCCTTTGCTGGCAGCCCTTGTTACCAAATAGACAAATTTGATGTGTTGCCTACATGCCTGTAGATTACTTGCCTCAAGAAAGTCTACCAACTTTTCTCTTACAATAACTTCCAGTAATGTATCCACTTTAGATGTCAAACTGACTGATCTGTAGTTTACAAGATCATCTCAATGGATGCTTTTGAGCAGGGGCAAAATGTAAGCTGTCCTCCAATCCCTGGTGACCAGCCCAATATTTAACAAGCAGCTAAAGATGTTCCTAGTGGTACTGAAAGCACCTGTACCATTTCTCTTGGTATTCTTGGATACATCCCATCCGAATGATCCACAACTTTCTGTTCTAGGCTGTGTGTTTCATCAATTAATAACTGTCCTAGGCTATGCATTTCTTCCAAAATTCTGCTTCTGGGCTGGATTTTCATCCATTAATTCCTGTCATGGGCTTTACCTTTTCATCTATGAATTCCTGTCATGAGCTATGTGTTTCACCCATGAATTCCTGTTTTGGGCTATAGATTTGATCCATGAATTTCTGTTTTGGAATATACAGTACATTTCATCCGTTAGTTTCTGTTCTGACCTGTCCATTTTCATCCATGAATAACCTCTCTGGCCTATGCATTTCATCCATTTTTTGTTCTGAATTATGATTTTTCAACTATCAGTTCTTGTTCTGGGTTCTGCCTTTTCATCCATGAATTCCGTGTCTGGGCTATGCCTTTTCATTCATGAATTTCTCATCTGGACTCTACCTTTTCACTCATGAATTACTGTTCTGAGTAATGCCAGTTCATGTATGAATTTCTGGCCTGAGCTATGCCTTTTAATCAATGAATACCTGGTTTGAACAATACCTTTTTATCCAGGAATTTATTTTCTGGTTATGCCTTTTCATCCATGATTTTCAGGTCTTGGTTTTAGCAATACCTTTTTATTCAAGAATTTCTTTCTGGTTATACCTTTTTATCCATGAATTTCAGGTCTGGGCTCTGCATTTTCACTCATGAATTCCTGTACTGGGCAGTGCCAATTCATCCATGCATTTCTAGCCTGGGCAGTGCCTTTTAATCCATGAATTCCTGGTTTAAGCAATATCTTTTTATCCAAGAATTTCTTTTCTGGCTATGCCTTTTCATCAATCAATTTCAGGTCTGGGATCTACCTTTTCACTTATGAATTCTTGTTCTGGGCAATGCCAATTCATCTGTGAATTCTGGTTCTGAGTAATACCTTTTTATCCATTTTTTTTCTGGGCTCTGCCTTTTCATCCATAATTTCTGTTCTGGGCAATACCTTTTATCAAATAATTTATTTTCTGGGCTCTGCCTTTTCATCCATAAATTTCTGTTCTGTTTTTTCCATGAGGCAACAGATACAGTCAAGGTTAACAAAGTGAATAAAGGGCAACTAGAGAAAGTATCTTTTATAGATTTGAATCACTTTTTTTTATTGAGGCTCATGATCTAGCACTTCTGCAGATTTAAGCCATGTTCACATGTACCTGGTTGATGTGCTTCACCCATGCTGCTCACCCGCCGCTCCAGCCACACCACTCATGACAGGCATTTACACAAGTACGGTTTGCATCAGTGGAGGTAGCAACTAGAGATGTGCAAAGTCTGCAAAATTCACTCTGCAATGTAATTCATGGATTTCACAAAGCGATTTAATGAAATTCGCAGCCTCGAATTTCATGAATTCCACCACAAAACGTGAAACTTTGCCCACGAATTTTGAACTTTGTGGTAAACAAATTGTGAATTTCACTGAAAAGTTCACACAAATAACACAAACTGAAGTTTGACTGGCCAGCTAGAACTCTATGATTCCACAAAGTATGAATTTTTGGCACTTCACAAGAAATTTGAGGGTGAAGATTAACTTTGCAACATCTCTAGAAGCAGCCAGTACTTCCAGCAGTTCCATTAAATTTCCACCAGGGCTTGGAACAGCAAGGCTCATGATAGTCTCACCTGATCCCCAAACTTGTTTTTCTGGTTATGGCGGTGTGGCTGCATTGGTTAAGAGTGGGCTGCTGCTTGCATTTCTGCACTCGCTGCCTCTGACAGGGTTTGGGGAGGGTCAGGGTGGCAGAATTCTAATTGCAAAGTTCTAATTTTATTAGTACCAATTACTAGCAGCAGTGTTAGGAGCCTGAAAAGAAACAACAGTAATCAACAGGGGCAACTAATACAGTGTCAGGGAGGACAGTTTGGCTGGTGTGAGGTGCTGTGGAAGTGAACGGTGCAGGCAGAGAAGTATGTTCACATGATAGGTAAAACACCTGCACCGAACGCATTCCTACAAAACAGGGATCACAGTTTGCCACAGTGGAGCAACCTACAAAGCTCAAGTAGTTTACATGACTTGATCTGCATCAGTGAAACTCATCTGCACCACTTACAATGATGCAGATCAGGTCATGTGAATGACCCTTAAAACTCATTTGTTAAAAGTAGGGAGCTGACTTGGGTCACTTGCATTAGGGGCTGAGGCAGCTGCCAATGGCAGCATATCTTTATTTAGTGAGGGCTGGTGGCTGCATCCAGCACCACTGTAACTCCTGCAGAGGCCAAGGAGCTCCATTCCTACACAGGTGGGTTTTACATTTGTGAGGTAGCAAGGTGGTTCATGCCATGGGAGGCGGATCATGTTCTAGGCAAAAACAGGATAAAATCTTCATCTTCATCTAGCTGACAGCTTCCAGTACACCAAGGTCCTATGCAAATCAGCTTGTTGCCGACAACCAGATCTGTATTTCAGGTATGTGAAGGTCAGACCAGACCTCTCTTAGATCCCCTGCTATGGACGGGGATCCATGCAGAACAGCTGCAGTGGGGAGTTACTGGTCAGTGGGCTGACTGATTGATGGGACAGCCTGAAGGCAGACATGAGTCTGGCAGAGAGAAAATGTGAATGGACAAAAGAAAAAAAAATTCCCCTGAAGTTAATCTTTGAATGTGCAAAGTTTTCATAATCCAAATGTGTCACAATGGTGCTACCACACATTCCTGATGACAAACAGTACAGCACCACATCAAAATGCTTAGTTTTATCATGGTGAGCATGGCAAGAGAGTGGAAGCTTTTAGAAATTTCAAAACCATGTATCTTGCATCAGGAATGATGTGAAACTGAAAGAAAAGGGTTATCGGATGATTTTGTTTATGCTAACAGTTACCAGTACTATATAAACAAACACATTTTGCCATATTGTTGCTTTAAGTTGCCTCATATGGTATTTTGCTTTTTGCACACAACATTGTAATTTGTAATGAGATTACATAGAGAATACTAATGCACTGAGTTGTGTTGTTCCCAAATACAATTTACATGAGATTTTGTACTTGAGGTCCATCCTAGTTCACATGCAATAAACAATACATTGTTAGGGTATGCCAGAGATCATCAAAATAACAACACAAATTCACTATAAAGTACCATAATCATCTAGTTTATATATGAAGCTCTATGAAATAAGTAGTACACATTTGTTTTACTTTTTGAAGATTGCCAGTTGAGAATATGATGTGCTAGTTATATTTGTGCAGACCTTGCAAGATTTCTAAATAGTGTGTGCAGGAAATTCAGAGGTATTTATATTTTCTTTTTGCTTATTTTACTGTTGACATTTTTATACCAATGATGTCTCTAGAAACATTCCAGGAATACCTCTGATACTGTACCAAAACATTTCTCATTTCATGGGGGAGGCAAACCAGGCTTTGAAGCTACCACTATATGCGAAGGGTTAGCTCCTTTTATGATCCACCCACCTATGCACCAGTCATAAAGACAAACACCAGTTTAATTGCTTTCTGCTCCTTGAGTCTGCCGTTCAAGTGCAGTAGCAGTTATCTCTTTGTATATTAATGAGCTGTACTGCTATAGAGATATAGCTAAGGCAGCAGTCTCATTAATGTACTCAGACTTTCAGCACACTTAATACATTCAGAGGTAGCAAAAATAAATTAAGAGGAAGAACTTTCTTTCACAAATTATAAACACTAAGTGATAAAAACTATGATTCTGAGACTACATTCTACTTATTAAACATTTCTACTTGCTGTGCATCTCACATTTCTTACTATCACAGAAGCCACTCTAGAATTTCTAATAAGATGACCAGCTCAGTTAATAAACCAGAACTCTTACTAGCCAGGGTATTAAATTGTTAGGCAATTTCAGGTGACTTTTGTTCCGTGGACTTTAAACTGAAATAGATGGCTAATCTTAATGATATCTCCAGGCATTTTCTATTGCTATACATGGGTTCAAAATAAATTCAGTGGTACAGCTCAGCACCATGTCAAGCCAGGAATATATTATTGTTAGCAATTATACATTTTCCTAATTTTACAAAAATGCATGCTGACTACAAGATGTTATTAGACAGTTTTGGACTCAAGTTGCTAGCACACCATTACAATTTTCAGGTTTCTTCTTGGTATTTCAAAAATCTTATATTTTTATAGGAACAATTGAAGAATGACTCAAAGCACCAGTTAAAGCTGCAACTCACATATTTTATTAAAGGGACACTGTCAACCCTTTTGCATCATATTATTTCAAGATGAACCCCCATATTTTATGTTTTGTTTACCATGTCTAAAATTCAGAGATCATGCTGGTCATTGTAACTGCTTCCTTTCTTAGCAGAACAATAATGTGTGCAATAGTGTAATTATACTAAAATTCGGTTTTGTTTCAAATCCTTGATTTACTCTCATATAATTGAATACTTCCTGAACATTAGGAGCACCCCAAACAGTGCAGCCACTAATGATGTTTGTTTGTTTGATTTGTTTATTTAAACTGAAAAGTCCATGGGCCAAAGACCCGTTTTCATGGATGACCAGTATACATACAGAAAATACATACATGTATGTTAAAATACAATACAGAATAAAAACACAGTTATATGAACAAACTTTCATAATACATTTAGACAGATCACTTACACTCACTTTCAGCTCATAAATAATCTTTTAACTTTGATCTAAAAATCTGGAGAGAAGTGTATAAGCATTCAAACATGATCTGCAGAGAATTAAAAAAGAATGGGAGAATATAGGGGAGAGTTTTTTGGCCTACAGATATTTTCATTCTTGGTATTGCAAAGTGCTGTAGTTTTGAACAGATAATCTATGGTAACAAAACTGATATGTTTCATAAATATTGAGGTCAATAATGTAGGTATCTTGTTTAAAGTTACTTTTTGAGCCAGGAGTCCCAGCTGAAGTTTATAATAGTAATCAAGAGGAAGCCAACCTGCCTGTCTTAAAAGGCTTAAAAGGCTACAGTGATGAAACCTTGCAGGCATCTGTGTGGAGGGTATGGCTATTTAGTTCAGTAATGCTCTAACCTTAGATAGTAACCCTCCCCAGTAGAATAGTAAAAGAGCAGACCATAGTTTATAACAGGTAAAAGGAAACTTTGAGTGAGGAGCTTCCAAGCTGATGGAACTAATAATGGATTTAATCAATAGAGGCCCCAGACTTTGATGGACTTCTTTTGTCATGTTTGTGATATGGGGTTCAAAGGTCATGCCTTCATCAATAATGAGACCGAGATATTTAAATTGCTTGACCTTTTCCAATTTTGCATCCAAGACAGTATGCAAAGAGAGAATATCTTCCTTCACTCTCTTTCTGTGATTAGAAAGACCATAGATTTTGTTTTCTTTTCATTCAATACTAATCTATTTTATTAACCAATTCTAAGCCTCCAAAAATCACAAGACAGGCTTCTCTGGACTATTTGAGATCTGATCTGCTTGTGAGGATCACTGTGTCATCTGCATAAAGTAAAATTTATGATTTAGTGTAAAGTCAAAGGAGAGTGTTCAGAAAGAGACTAAATGGAAGGGTCCCAGAACAGACCACTGAGGAACACCCAGTGAAACAAAACGGAGAGTGAATACTGACCATTGATTTTTGTCACCTTTGTATGGTTGCTCAAGTAACTCTCATACCACCCAACAACATTTCTAGACGTGTCCAGTTTTGCAAGAGATGACAATAATAGGCCATGGTCCACCAACACAGTCCCAGTAAAATGTCCTTTATCAAGGGCCAAGTGGGCTGCACTTGTGACCCCCACCAAGGCCATCGAGGTGCTGGTCTAAAGCCATGTTGGGCAGGCATAAGAATACTATATTTGGATAAATACTTAATCATTTGGTCAAAAATTATTCTCTGAGTATGTTAGAAAGAGGTGCCAATAGCAAAATAGGATGAACGCTTTGCACAGTAGTAGAGTCCCCAGATTTAAGTAGGGGTACAACAACAGAGTCTTTCCAGATATTAGGAAAAGTAGAAAAACAAACAGATAAATTAAAGATAGCAGACAGAGGAAAACACAGTGTGTCTGCAGTGATCCTCATGAGCAGGTAATCAATCTTATCTTTCCCAAAGGAAGGACTAGAGTCCATCTTTGAAAGATGCCTCATGACCTCATCAGGTAGAAGCAATCTTAAGTAAAATTTAGGATTGGCCAAGTCCAAGTCAGGATAGGTATGGATGGCTAAATCCATTTTGCCAGCAGGTATGTATTTTGAAAGATCAGAAAAAAAGTCATTGAACAGTGACCATAACTCAATTCAGTTTAATATCACTAATTAACACAGAAATCCACCAAATTATACCACTTACAAGGATTATGACAAAGCCAACTTCAAGGAAATAATCAGTACTCTTAACAAAATCAGTTGGGAATAAGCATTTTCAAATTGATCAGTAAACACTGCCTGGAGAAAGCTTAAAGAAATAATACAACACTTAGAAGTAGCTTATGTGCCTAAAAAGGAAAAAAAATTAATAAAAAGTACAAAATCCCAATATGGTTAACAAAATCAATCAAAAGACAACTAAAACTCAAAGAAAGATTATATAAGAAGCTAAAGTCAAACCAGGGCAAAGAACAGATTACAAAATACAAAATAGCCATGTCTACACTTAAATACATGATTAAGCCATCTAAACAAAAACTAGAATTTAAACTAGCCCATTCTAAAGACATTTATAAATTGTTATTTTCAAACTTAAATAATAAAAAGGAAATACTAGGATGGTTGGGCCATTAATTCATGATGGAGTAACACTGCAATTTGATGTTGATATAGCTAATCATTTTAATAATTATTTTTGCTCTATGTATTCAAAAAAGACACTCATAATTTAACCAAATCACATAACAACCAATTTCTATACCATATTTGTTTAAAATATCAGATGTAACTATGGCATTAAAACACTGAGGAAGACTACTAGCCCCAGACCTGGTGATATCCACCCAATATTTCTTATTGAAACATCAGAATCATTATCGCTTCCTTTTCCATTATCTTCAATAAATCACTCAATGAGAATGAGATCCCAGAGGACTGGCAAAAGCAATAGTTACACCAATATTTAAACAAGCATTTGTCAATGCTGAATGCTGTCTCACTGGCATTGGCATTGGTAGTCAGGGGTTAGAGATGCATAATAGGGAATGGCAGTGAAGTATTGAACTGACACCAACTCCCTACCCCCATCCTGCAGAGACGACAGGCATTGGGGTGTGCCTTTGGATCATCAGCTATAACACTCATGCCATTTTACCTCACCCTACCCTGTAGACACTGGCAAGTGTCATAGTGTGCTTTGGGGTTTTGGGCCTTATACTTACCCCATTCCATAAGGAATACACTGAGATGGGTGCAGATAGGGAGAATGGGGTAAACATTAAGGCCAAACACTCCAAGGCACACCTCAATGCCTGTCACTGGCTGCAGGGTGGGGGTGGGGGTGGAATGGCGTGAGCATTACAGCCAATGATCCGAAGTCACGCCCCTAATGCCTGTCAGTCTCTACAGGGTGAGGTGTTACAGTTGGAAACCCTAATGTCATAGGCATTTGTTGGTATTTTCACTCCAAATTTTCAACATAGGGGTTTTGTGACCCCCCCCCATGAAGAGCGGCACAATCAGTTTGTTACCTGAAAAGTGGTTTTGCACAGCAGCTATGCCATTTGGTGACACAGGAATGAAAACACATTTTGGGCAGGATGTGAAAAATGACAACTGTATTGTTCATGAGGAGGTGTAAAAAATTACAATGTTGAAAATCTAGAGTGAAAATATGAAAAATTGGTGAAGTCATGAGCATGCATAGAAACTGTGCAACACACATCCATAACCAATTATTTTGAGATTTTTAGCACATTTTCAACATAGGCATTTTGGGACCTCCCTCATGAACAGTGGTGCTGTGATTTTGTTGATCTGTCCCAAAGTTGATTTCACACAGTGACCACGCCATTGTGCACCACAGGTGGAAAACACATTTTGGGCAGGATGTGAAAATGACAGCTGTACTTTTCATAGGAGGTGTAAAAATGCCATTGTTGAAAATATGGCATGAAAATATTGCTAATTAGTGAAGTTACAAGGATGCATGGAAACTGCGAAATGCGCGCTTGTAACACAGTCATTTTATGGACTTCCATCACCAAATTTTCAACATAGGCATTTTAGGACGTCTGCTCATGAACAGTGTCATCAGCATTTTCTCAAACTGTCCCAAAACTGATTACGCATGGCGACCATGCTATTCTCGCTGGACCTGCGAAACACATTTTAGACAGGATATGTAAAATGACAGCTGTACTGTTCACAAGAAGGTGTAGAAAAATGTCAATTTTGAAAACCTGGAATGAAAATATTACCAAATTCATGAAGTTATGGCGTACATGGAAACTGCAAGCATACGCTTGTAAACAGCCATTTTTGTTTTTCACCAAATTTGCAACATAGGCTTTTGAGAGCCCTGTCATGAACAGTGGCACTGTCATTTTGTTAATCAGTCCCTAAAGGTGATTTCATGCAGTGACTGAAAAATCACCTTTCAGGACCGACTAACGCCATGACAGTGACTGACTTCATGAGGAGGGATCCCAATAACCCCATGTTGGAAATTTGGTGCCAAAATTCCCAAAAATGCCCAAGATATACACCAAAGTTTAAAAAAAACATATTTATGCAATTATACAGCTTACTGGCATTTCTTCAGTTCGTGGTCGGCTTTGAAGATTTCAGACGTATTCCCAGTCCACCGAAGATCATCTAGCCGTGCTCTGGAGGTAAGTATGGGGTGAGGGGGGTGTGGGCAAGCAGGGTGCACAGAGGGTGGGCATGGGATGGGGGAGGGACACCAGACTCGACGAGGGACCATTTTCTGGTTTGCAGGTTGTAAAAAAAAACGAAACATTGTGGGACCATTTTTGTTTTACTGGGGCATTTGGCACGCTGGGGTGGGCTCCCAGCATGCCGCCTAAGTGTTTTTTTGGGGGGGATTCTGTAGCTGATGGGGGATTGGACACCCCTGTCAGCACACAACAAATGGGGAGGACATTATGCCGACATGGAGTGGGCTTCCCCATTTGCAAATTAAACTTTGGAAGGGGGGACATGATGCTGAGGGGGATTGGGCACCCCCTTTTTACACACTTTAAATGGGGAGGTTCATTATGCAGACGGGGAGTGGGATCACCTGTCGGCAAATGAAGTGGGTTGGAGCATGCTGACAGGGGGACTGGGCACCCCTGAAGTCATCTCTCCACATAGAAGCAGTCAGTGCCACCATGTTTATTGAAGGGCTTCACCAGGAAAGGCATGTAGGGAGGGTGTGTTTGGTGCCACTGCATGACGAGCTTGGCTGTCATTGCAGCGGATCTTTTCTTAGATGTGCTCGACACATTATGTATTCCTGGTGTGGTGTCTGCATGCTGGCTTATTGGGGAATGAGGGACACACCTACTGATGTGTGCCCTGCATTCGCCCAGCAGTGACCACACCTCCAAATCTGCTACTAATGCAATATGTTGGCCAGTACGTAAGCACAAGCCAACGTAAAAAGGGAGTAGGTCTAATGTTCAAAATTATCGTCCTATCAGCCTAACCTCCATCATGTGGCTAGTGGAATGACTTATCAAATCCCTTCTTGAAACTGAAATTAAATCATTAGGTATAATGGACAATATGCAATATGGGTCCAGGCCAGGTTACTCTTGTACCACTAATCTTGTATCATTCTACAATTCCATTAGTCAAGGCCTTAATGACAATGTTCTGATGCATGTTATACTCCTGGATTACAGTCGAGAATTCAGCAAGGTTTCACATTGCAAACTGATTAATAAATTAAACTCACTGTGTTTCTCACCATGTTTGGTTAACTAGGTCAGTAATTGGCTTTCAATCAGGAAACAAAGAGTTCGAGTAAGTGGCATTCTTTCGAACTCAGGTGTAGTCAGTTCTGGTGTACCCCAGGGCTCTGTTCTGGAGCCAACTTTATTCAACATTTTCATTAGCGACATGAAAATCAACTCAAATAATATCATTTCAAAATCTGTCAATGACACCAAATTAGGAGGCAAACAGGATAGCTCAAATAATGGTTCAATAATGCAATAATGCAAGTGACTTAAAAACAATTGAACAATGAGCATTAACCAATGATATGATATTCAATGCAGACAAATGTACAGTTCTGAATTTTGGGGAAAAAAATCCAAATCACGATTACTACCTTAATAATAAACTTCTTAAATCATCTGCTAATGAGCGCAATTTAGGTATAGTAATTAACAATAAACTCTCCTCTGCCAATCACTGTATTAAGGTAGCAAACGGTATTCTGAAACAAATCAGAAGGACATTTGTTAACAAATCTGAACATTGTTCGGTCCCTTTATATAGGGTATATATTAGACCTTATGCCAATTATGGGTCTCCCTTCTAGAGTCCATACCTCAAGGGGGGCACACACTGTATTGAGCAAGTCCAAAAATGTGTCACCAAAATTATATCAAGGCTATCATCTAAAGATTACTCCACTATGTTAAAAGAAACAGGTCTTTATTCCTTATGCAACAGAAGATGCAAGGGTGATATTCTCTTTATCTATAAAATGTTTCAATCACCAGAGTTAATGTACCTGTGGGACTGAAGTATTCTGGAAAATGTACTGTTTGTAGGTTACATAACAGACAGCTTGTGATTAACTGGGCAAAAACAAATAGAAGAGATAACTTTTATATAAGAGCCTCTAAACTGTGGAACTTACTTCCATAATAACTAGTGGATTTAAACAATTTTAACTCCTTCAAAAGTGGCTGGATGATTTGCTATGTTTTACCACAGCTAATGACTAATGTCCCACATAGTGTGGGGACAATCATGATGGGGCTTGAGCATTCTTTTTGTCCAATGAAACTCAGTAAACTCAATAAACTCCTGTGCTATCTAATGTGGTCAGTTATTAGCCCAGCTGGTGTATTTAGGCACTGCATAGTAGTAGAGCATTTTTACCAATTAATTCATTAATTAACTTCCATGTTTCTGAAGTATTTCTACCTTCAAAATTTAAACATATATAATACTCTCCTCTCCCTCCACTGCATCATGACTGGATAGACTGTGTTGTGGGTGTTCCAAGTCCATTAAAGATGCAGTGTGAGCTTATCAAGGACTGTAAACAAACATAGATTTGTGTTGTAGCATCAGCATGATGGGCAGCCTGTTTTTCAATTTTAAAAAGACAAAAGGAAGCAGACTGAAACTACCAGTTACATCAGCAATCTCTCCAAAATGTGTCCAGCCATAACATGTGTTTTAAATTAGAGGCGCTTTAAGGTCCAACGGTGTTAACAGCCCCTTTAAGAATCTGGCCACCAGAACAAAGTGGGTGAGTGCTCACACAGAAACACTCCTACCAGCTCTGTATCAGGGGTACAGATCAGTCAAAACATTCCAATAATTATATTGTATACTAATAGACACCATGGCCCAGATTTTCAAAAGGGTTACTCTTGGCACAACAGTGTTGCACCATGCACAACCCACTGATGCGCCCCGGTGTGATATTGAAAAGGGAAAAGTGCGCCTGCACAAATCCCGTTGAGCCGGGGCGTATCAGTAATGTATGCAGGCACAGGTGGAGGGGGCGTGCCCATGCATAAACTGCACAGCCCGATATTCAGCTGGGCTGTGCAGAGTTATGTAGGTGCAACCCCTACCTGCACCTGCACAAAGTTACACTTAAAAAAACAAGAACAAGTTGAGGGCCACCCACAGGTGAGCTGCCGCACTGCAGGGTGCAACACAGTAGCTGCCACCTGTGGGTGGCCTTGAACTGTTCCCGCGCCCATACCTGGTGGCACCCCATGCCCGATCATGGGCTGGTGTAACCACCCCCTTAGCCCGATCATGGGCATAACAGTACTTCCCTCCTTAGACCAGTGCGGCATGACTGAACTTTCCTCCCAGGTAGCCGATCGGGGCATCAGATCTCTCCCCCCAAAGTCCAAGATCCTGTGGTGGTCCAGTGGACCATGCGAAGACTTGTCCATGGTGGCATCCTCACCCCACGCCGGAAATCCCTGGTGATCTGGTGGCTACCCACCCCACCTGGAGCCCCACCACCCGCTCCCCCTGTCAGCCGGCGGCGGCAGCACCACCACCTGCCACCCGCGCCCACCGACTGACAGCTCAGTGGAGACTGCATGCCCATTGGTTCAGCGCGTGAGCCAATGGGCATGCAGCCATACCGGCCAAGTCGATCCAGATATATGAATGAATATGTTCATTCATTCACATATCTGGACTGACTTATCACCGATGAACCGCCCGTTGGCTCATGCTCCTGAACCAATGGGGAATGCAGCCCTATGACTGTCGGTGGCGGGCAGTGGGGCGACGCGGGCGGAGTGGTGTTGCTGCGCTGGCTGATGGGGGAGCGAGGTGGTGAGACTCCGCAAATGAGTGGGGTGAGCTACTCAGATTTCAAGGGCCCGAGGTGAGGACTGCGCCTTGATCAGTCTCTCTCACGGTCACTGGACCGCAGATCTGAACAGGAGAAGGTCTGATGCCCGTCAGGAGCTACTCGGGAAAGAAATTTCCGGATGCTGCGCGATAGCTAGGGGAAAGCTACTATGCCTGCATCAGGCTACCGGGGGAAGAAGTTTCAGTCATGCCCGCGCTCCAGGCTGGGGAGGGAAAGTACTGTATCCCAAGATTGGGCTAAGAGGACACTACTATGCACCACGATCGGGCTGCAGGGGGCGTCAGTCTCCGACGGCTGCTGCCTGGCAGGGAACCAGCGCAAGTCGTCGGGGATCGGCGCACCTGCATGCTAATGGCATGCAAATGGGGCCGTAATTAGATGCAAATGGCCCCCCTGCACCTTGCATAAATTATGGCCCCATTTGCATGTCACCCTTTGAATATCGCAGGTGCTGCGCATGGCGCAATGGAACTTGCGCCACCGCATCTCAATGCTCCACTCTGACCACTTGTGGTGGTGCAGTTCCACTGCACCATGCACAGTGGGTGGCCAGGGGGCGATATTCAAAGAAGTTGCGCCATAGTGCAACTCCGTTGAATATCACCCTGGCCACACCCCAGCGCAACTATTTTGAGCGGCGCAGGGGCTTGCACCACAAAATGGTGCAGTTTGAATATCTGGGCCCATGTGCTTAATGTCTAAACAAACTCATTTTTAAATTGCAACTGAAATGTGTACAACAGATATCAACAAGTTATAAAATCTCAACATTTCATTACTGAATAAAATTCCATTCAATGAATAAATATTTTCTGCATCATTTCATTCTTTGATGCTTTTTCTTATTTTCAATAGTCAAGTAGGCCAGCAAAGATGAATGTTCATTGCAATAATACCACATTTAGGTATAACTAGACTAAAGCAGGAACAATAAATATTATCATGTAGTATTACAAGTACAAACATAAAACTAATACAAAACTGATTACTCAACTAGAGAGAGTGTGTTCTTCTTCAAAGAAACAACCACTAGTATATTTTGACTATGCATGTTATATATCTATAATATTACCTAATGACAATATATCATGTTTATAGTTCCTCAACGTTTAATATTTATGGTTGACATATGGTGGTAAAGAACAGGACTTAAACAATGTTTATGTTTTTATTTATCAATATGTGGTAATTTTAGCAACATGATATACTAATATATCAACTTAGCTGTCTTCAAGCTTTCATAAAAAAACAGAGTTGTCTGGCTTTAGCAAAGTGTGCATTTTTTTACATTAGTCATGTACTGAGTTCATCAGATATGACACATGGGACTTGTATTAAAACAATGTGATTTTATATCATAGCTTCACATTGACACCCATGAGACCACATCTCTGTGGTTTAGCATTCATCATTGATAGGGTCACTCGCAGATTGAGGCTGCATGCATCTAAGCACAAATGTCAGCTGCCGCAAAACATGTCCAAGTTATACAAATGCCTCTGTGATTAAAAAATTGAGTACAGTTCTGGACATGGACATGGTGCACCAGCAGCACCTAAGCCCATGGGTGCACCTGCATCTCTAGGGTCTGTGCTGATGTATGAAAATCTGACTCAATGACTTTTCAGTTCTAGGGACAAATTGTCACTACTGGATACAGTACTGCCATGAAGGTAGAAACTGATACACAAAATCTCTATATGTTTATAGGTCTAGCCACAAGAATTATACTGCATGGCTCCTGTTAATCAAGCATTGGCTTTGATCTGACCCAACAAGATCTAAAATATTGATTCATCATCAAACATATCATCTCATTGATTTTATGGAGATTGTCCCATTCTGCTCAAACTCTTTCAAAACAACAAACATAATCAGTAACCTCTTGCTGATGATGACAAGACAAGCCAAAATGTAATTGCAGTGACAGAACCTGGGCATTGGAGAATCAGAGTGGCACATTGCAGTCTCTGGGTACTTCCTGTTCAGGCAGGATAGATGGGTGGTGAGGTAGGGAGTGACCCTGTATGTGAAGGAGGGCATCAAAACAGTAGAGGATGCTTCGGTCAAAGAGGATGGAGAGGTGGAATCTCTTTGGATCCAGCTCACAACTGAAGAGGGAAGGAAGCTCAGGGAAATGGTAGTATGTAGATAGGGCACTAGGCAGGAAATCAGAAAACTGTGTGCTGGGGGTTGGTGATAGTACGGTATTTTAACCTTTCTGTTGTAGACTAGGGGCACCAGTAGCTAGAAGCACAAGGAGCAAGTCTCTACTAGACATCCTGCAGGACTGCTTCCAAGGGCAGCAGGGCAGGCATCAAAAAGGGAGCGGGTGACCCTGGGTCAAAGGTTGACCAATATTGACATGATGGGAAGGGTTGAGATGAAAGAACCTCTGGGGTCCAGTGATCAGAACTCAGGGTGATTCAAAATGAACATGGGCTAAAGGCCCTACACATTCAGTGCTGAGTTCCTGTAACCTAGGAAGACAGACTTTAATAAAATGATGGAGCAGACTACAGAGAAACTGTGAGGGGTGGTAAAGGCAGAGGGGGTGGAGGACAAGTGGAAAATCATTAAGAGGGATATCCTGGAAGTTACAGAAAGCTATGCAAGAAGCAGCTAAGAAAAATAAGCACTGGAAACCCCTTTGATTTTCCAAGAAAATAGGTAAGGCAGTGAGGGACAAAAGGTTGGCCTTCACAAAATATAAGGGAGGGCAGAGTAAGGAAAACTGTGAACACTACCAGGGGAAATTAAAGGAGGCAAGAAAGGCAGTCAGAAAGGCCAAGGTAGGATGGAGCTATGACTCACAGTAGAGGTAAAAAAGGGGCAAAACATTTTTCAGGTGCATTAGGGAGAAAAAGAGGACAAAAGGTAGGGATGTTTAGAGGAGTGGGGTGTGTGAAGAGGGGACATGCAGAAAGTGACTGAACTGAACAGATATTTCTGCACAGTATTTATGGTAGAGGAGGAGGTCAACTCCCAGAGAATCGCAATAATGCAACAGAGAGGGGATGGTGGGTAATGGGGTTTGTACAGTTCTAAGGTAACAGGATAAGGAAGGGCGCAGCACTCAGGGTTGGAAAGGCACCAGGGCCAGATAAAACTACACCTGAGAGTTCCCAAAAATTGGGTTCAGAGCTGGCTGCTCCAGCATATCTGTTCAGGTGACCCATATGGATGAAGATGGGGTGCCAACAGACTGGAGAAGGGCAACGGTAGTGGAGGATCCTGGGAACTACAGACCTGTCAGCCTAAACTTTCTTGTGGGAAAGCTCATGGAAGCTGTAATCAAGGAACAGATGGTGGAATACCTGGATTAAAACAGATTACAGGACACCAAACAGCATAGGATTGTGGTGGGAAGATCATGTCAGACAAATCTTATCATCTTCTTTGATTTGATCTCCAAGGCTCTGGATAGGTCCAGGCAGTTGATGTACTACACCTCAACATCAGTAAGGCCTTCAACTCTTTGCCACATGAAGGCTTCTGAAAAAAATGGAGGATTTGGAGCTGGGGAAGAGATTACTAGGTAGGTGACTGAGATAGACAATGAAAGTTGGTGATAAATGAAATTGAATGGGAGTCAAGAAAGGTCATAAGCTGGTGTTGCAGGGGCCAGTCCTAGGGACTGTCCTGTTCAATGTGCCTTTAAGTGATATAGAGAGGGTATTAAAGGGAAGATTTATCTCTTTGTGGATGACAAAAGTATGTGGCAGCATGCATGATAAGGAGGAAGGTTACAGGAGTTGTGCCAGGAGCTGAAGATGCTGGAGACATGGTCTAAATTTGGCAGTTGTGTTTCAATGCAAAGAAATGGAAAATGAAGGCACATTGTCAGGAGAATCCCCTAGAAAATATTGGATGTGGATGAAGTTAGCCATGATGGGAGGAAAGGATCATGGTTAATTATTAATACATTTCAATAATGTCGCACAGGAAAGCCAGAGACCAGGTACCAAATTTACAATATCACAGAAGCCTGGCTCGTGGACAAGAATTCATTAATTACCAAAAGTTCAGTTCATACTGTGGTTCATACTACAGCTGGTGAGTGACCCAGAGGCACAGTGCCCATAACAGTTCCCATTACAAGATCTTTAACAGTGAGGAACTTCTTTATTCAAGATCCAATTTTCCAGTCAATGCTTAAATATTGTTTTTTTTTGCTGTCAGTATTTCAAGGGGGAGTTTATTTCATGCATTTACCATTCCTTGTGAGCAAAAGAATTGTCTATTGTTCGTTCTGTACTTGAAGCAACGTAATTGCAGTGAGTGTCCTCTAGTTTCCACCATATCTTGCTTAAAAGTGAAACCCATTTCAGTAAACAGATAGGGGTCATTCATAACATCCCACAATAGTAACAGATCTCCCCTGTATCTTCATGTTTCTAGAGACATATGGTTTAATGAACGTAATCTACTCTCATAATCAAAGTCTCAATGACCCTTTATTTGTTTAGTGAATCTTCTTTGGATTCTCTCTGTGTGATGTCATCCTTTTATATGGGGACCATAACTGGGAACAATCATATGCAGTCTAACATAAGCTCTGTATAATGGTAGTAGGACTTTTTGTCTCTTGACCTGATGTTATTTTTATGGTCCATAAAATATTGTTAGCCTTACTTATAATTGTGTTTATTTACTTAGAGAAATTTAACGCTTACATTATGTATATCCCTAGGTCTCTTTCCAGTGATGTCACAGTTAGTTTATTCTTTCCTAGATAAGATAGATGTTTGATGTTATTAAGTCCTAGTTGCATGACCTTGCATTTCTCTGTATTGAATCGTGATACCCCATGTTTTGGTCCATTCATTAATACTATCCAGATCTTTCTGTATTGCCATGATCACTTCTTGTGTACTGCATGCTCCCCCAACTATTAGCTCATCTGCAAGTGTAATTGTCTCATTAAATACTTCATCTAATATGTCAGCAACAAACACCTGAAAGGTGTAGTGTCAAAACTGAGCCCTGTGACAACCACTGGTCACCCCCACCTCCTGACAGGATGAAAACTTTAACATAAAGATGATAAAGCTCTAAATTGTTAGTGTTAATAGGGCAGACTAGGTGGGCTGAAGGCCCTTATCTCCTGACAATTTATATGTTTCTATGTTGCTGCAACACACTGACTCCCATACAGCCAACATTTAGCATGCATGCTCTTTGTCAAGGCATCATCTTTCTAATTATTAGTAACAACCTCAATCTCTGTCTGATGCAATAGGGTTTAACAAGAAGGTAAACAGGATGCTTGCATGCATAAGCAGAGACTTTGACAGCAGAAAGTGGGAAGGTGATCTAGTTCACGTAGACTCTATTTGTCTTACCCTGTGTTCAATGCCTGCCATTCAGTGGGGTACCATCGACTCAGCAGCAGGTCATCTTGACCCTGCACTGGTCTCTGACTAGGACACATCTTAAGTACTGGAGTACTGGAGCCTGTATCTGAAGAAGAACCAGGGCAAGCTGGAAGTGGTACAGAGAAGGATAACCAGGGTAATACAGGGATAGCAGGGCGAACATATGGGGAGTGCCTTACACACCTCAGTATGTTCTTGCTGGAGGCAAGAAAGGAAAGGCAGGACATGATAGAAACATACAAGTTTCTGAAGGAGATAAATAGGGTGTATGGCAGGATCTGATCACAGGACCAAAACACAGTCATAAGGGAACATGATAAAGGGATTAGTAGAGATGCCAGGAAGTTCTGCTTTACAGAGAAGGTTGTGGAGCAGTGAAATAGGCTACTCAAGGCTGTGGTGGAGGCAGAGTCAATGAACAGGTTCAAACTAGGGTGGGACAGATTCAGGGAGGGTAAGGACAAGGGCAGCAGAGGGAAAGATGGCTAGTCTGGTAAGATGTTAGGCCTTTGGGACATCACAAATTTAATAGCTAATTTACTGGGTAGATTGGATGGACTAAGAGTGTTTTCTGCCATTACTTCTGTGTATCTCTGAGAAAGTAGGGTTATGCACATCTAACTGCTTAACCTGATAACGTCCATCATGTATTCACAGTTAGGTCCAGAGACCCTATACATGATCTCACAATAGCTCCATATGGATATGCCAGTTCTAAATTACATGAGGGTGACTCTACCTTCTTAAGTCCTCTGTCTAGAATATATAAGGGCAATCATAACAGCTCTGCTCTCTCACCTATAATATGTGATGGTGACTATAACAGCTTAGTTATTTTACCTGCAATATGATAAAGTGACTATAGCAGCTCTACTCCCTAATTTACATTATGTGAGGGGGACTACAACAGCTCTACCAATCTTGTCTATAGTACTGTATGTGAGGGCACAATAACAGCTCTGCTTCCATCTCTACACTTATTATGGAGAGGTCTCCTGGAGTGATATTCATGGGGTCAAATGTATTATAACACTATACCATCTCTGCCCACACTTCACATACATATCAGCATTGTCATTAGACTCTCTCTGTCTACAGGCTGGGTATTCAGATTGGGAGGTCTACAGTATATCTGGGACATGCCTACAGGGCTTGATGGCTCTGAGAGACAGATACACACAATGAAGCTCTTAGCACACAGGTGCTACATCTTCAACAACACCCTGCTCCCATCCTTGAAAGGCTTAGAAATGCTGCACACTTTATTTAAACAGGGAGTGATCTATAGCCACACAAGGCTATTCAGAACAATTCCTGCTAAGCCATCTCTCAAACACCAGCACAGCACAACCCTCACTAAAGGCCCTTCATTCTGGAGATGGAATTTATCCTACCTTACAGCTGCTCATCTTTATGTGTCCTTCTGAATGTTCTCTCTCTCTCTCTCTTTTCTTGCACCATCTTACATACAGCTAAAACACATGCAAACTCACCCCCAAACACCAGATTCACCCACAGATCTTTGAGGAACTACTGTAAATACAGTCCAGCAAACCATCAGTATATTCTTCTCTGGGCCCCCAACACACACATAGACAGTTCTCACACCCTCCTGGTGATCCTCACAAGACTGGAGGAAACTCAGCTAGAGATCAAGGCAGCACCCCTGAGGGCTTCCTCCTCCTTCTCTCTAAAACCCAACACTGCAGATGCTGATTCTGTGAGCCCAGAATCAGAAAACTATAAAAGTGCCATTCACTCACTCTCACCCTTCTGACATCTCTAAACCCCTTATCTAAGACCCAGACCCTATTTTAACCCTTGACAGATCATAGCTCAAGTGCTAATCTCAACACTGTAATTTCTAGTAGTCGGCCTCACCCCCTACAGGAAGGACAGAATTGTTCCTTAAGAGACATATATGCGTAATTCACTGGTTCTTAGACCATATTTTGTGTCTTCTGGGAAATCAAAACAAAACAGAAAAGTCCAAAAAAGCATCAGCTGTGCACTTGCAACCCTTACATTTTATTTTACTGATTTCTTTAAGGTTTAAGGGCCACTTGTGAAGCAACTATATCATCATACAGCATCCCAGACATGTAGCAAACTTCATGAGTTGCCCAAGCAGCTGCATCATCACCCAGATTGAGGCAGATCTTTAGTGGACTTTGAGAGTGGCCCTGTGGGCTACTTGCAAAGCAACTGCATCATCACACACATTTTACTAGACCCCCTATGGAAATAATACCCAAAAAAACTTCAGGTGAAATTTGCAACTGACCACATATGTGGTTGGTTGAGAGGGGAGGTCTAAAAGATGTGAAAACAACTTAAGTACAACAAATGGTGTTCTGCAAATGCCTGCAGACATAGTTTATCAAAACCCACATTTTAAATGACTATAATGGTCAAATTATAGTAAGAAATATTTTAAACAAAGGTGAGTAATGTTTTGATTTGCCCACTGACCACTTATGCATTTAATTCTGTCCTCATCGAAATGTGTTTCTAAGGGCAGCTCAATTCCACTATTTTGTGACCACTATAAGCCTTGAATTTAATGTAAATAGCTTGCACAAGCAGCTCATAGCAGTACCAGAAAAAATTCTCAATGAAAATGTTTTGCAAAATGGAACTGACCAGGTGTAAATACTTAGGCCCAGATATTCAAAGGGGTTGCATGGCATAACAAAGTTATGACATCGCCACCCCAATGCACCGGTACAATATTCAAAATGGGCAATTTGTGCTGCACAAATCACGGGGCACGTAGGTATCATATTAGCACAGATGTAGGGCCGTCCTATGCGCATATGTGGCACATCCAATATTAAGCACGGATGTGAGGAGCATATGCTGGCACAACCCTGATGGCGCCGCATGTGGGGTGCAATGTTGTGCATGTAAAAGGTGGAAGGAATCCTGGCCACCCACAGGTGGGTGGCTGTATTGCAAGGTGCAACACACCAGCCACCAGCCATGGGTGGCCACACGCCCAGTAGGAACACTAGCCACAGGCACCAGAACACACCCTGGTGGGCTGGTGTACCCCCCTCCCACATGTCTGATCGTGGGCTGTATGTCAAATAAGACATACCCCAGTGGTCCACTGAATCCCCTCCCCTGCATGCCCAATCGCTGGTTTTAGTTAGAAATATAAATACCCTGGTGGTCCAGTGTTTTCCCTCCTCCCTCCGGTATGCCCCATCGCAGGCATCTGTATGCAAACATAGCACCCAGTGTGTGAGTCCCCCCCATTCTGCTCAATCACGAGTGGTATTATCCCAAAGCCCAAATCCTGTAGGTGCATATTCCCCTCCCCAGTCTGCCCTATCACAGGCATGGGATATATAGAAAACATCTGGTGGCCCAGTGGACCCCCTCCTAACCCACCCACGGAGGACTCAGCCACCCAGCCCCCGTCATCAACAGGCAGCAGCATTCCACCCATATACT
Organism: Neoceratodus forsteri; assembly: GCA_016271365.2. Lineage (NCBI taxonomy): Eukaryota > Metazoa > Chordata > Ceratodontiformes > Ceratodontidae > Neoceratodus > Neoceratodus forsteri. The sequence continues at coordinate 395,675,265 of CM057454.1, read as the reverse complement.
GTCCGCCACCCGCAAATGACAGAGTACAGTATGTGCTGTATGTCTATTGTCCACAGTGTGTGGACCAATGGGCTTGTAGGTTATACTGATTATTACGTGACAAATATGAATGAATGCTTCATTCACATATTTGTACCTATGTAGTACAACAGGTTAACTCAGACAGGGGTAGTTCCAAAAGACTGGAGGGTAGTGCAGGTAGTCCTGCACACACAAGGAGAGGGACAATGAGCAACCAGGAATTCATCAGACCCATCAGCCTTACCTCTGTAATGGGTAAACTGATGGAGTCACTGATCAAAGAGGACCTTGTGGACTACCTAAAGAGCAATGATCCACAGAATAGTAAACAGCATAGCTTTGAGGCAGTATAGCATAGTGGTTAAGAGCACTGAGTTGCAAACCTGGTAAAATGGGTATGAATCCCACAGCCACCACTTGCATACTGTGTGACCATAAGCAAGTCACTTAACTTCCTCTGCTTCCAGGATGTGACTGAAAGCAAGCCTTGGCTCAGAGTGTCTTTCCTGGCTAAAATGTTTATTCTACTGGTACCAGTTGTGATGAGCTCACTGTAACTGGTACCAGTAGAATGAGTATGAAAGATACTATTCTACATTGTGAGACTTAAAACAGATGTTCCAGCACATAGACATCCCTGCGGCTTAGCCTGTCATCCACATCATCAAAGGGCTAGTCATGGGGACACAGCTAACAGCATGGCAGGTGGGGGGATGCAGGATCAACCAGATACAAACTAAAGCTACAAAACAATAACTAATAAAATGTCATTTAAGGCTGTTCTGCTTAATCTGGACCTCTACATTCCATAGCATTACTGTGGGGTAGATGAGAAGTCCCTTTAACAGTTAAATATTGTTTACATTTATGTAGAACACTTACTTTCCTGTAAAATATCTCCACATTACAGATTCCCTCACCTTTAAAGCCCCCTCCCTCCATAACAGTCACTGCCAATCTCCATGATCCCAACTGGCCTCCGTTTTATCTCACCGTCACAAACCTGGCCGCAATGGTCAGAACTCACAAGACACACCACCCCCCAAGGGCCACATCCTCTGACTTTGTTCTGTGCTAACCCTCCCTTCAGACATGTGATTATGTAACAATGTGCTGACGCAGTGTGCATGAAAAACCTAAAAACACAGTCTGCTTGCTCATCCTGGAAATAATGCTTGGTCATCCAAAAATACAGTCAAAATGCAAAGGGTCCGAGGGTAATCACAAATGTTTTAGTATAGTATGGGGTTGAGCTTGGTTGTTAGTGGTAAAAGTTCCAGAAAAAAAATGTTTGTACGACCGCTATGGCTAAAAATAGCCCGACACAAAAGTTATTCTTTCAGATTCTTTTTTTCCTTTATTCAAATAACATGGCCCCAATGTTTCATCATATTCGGCTTCTTCTGGGGAACTGTAATCAATTGATAAATCATATTTTTATTATACATTTTAACCTCTTTGTATCGATCATTTCTCATATGAAAAATTATATCTATTATTGCCCTGGCTTCTCATAACAATCACTGTGAAGCTTCCTATAACATTTGCTGACTAGTTCCACTAGCACACAGTATTTAAGGTAGCCTTTGGACGCTTTGAATTCTGTAAGCTAGTGGAACTAACCAGCAAATCTGAATGTTAGGGAAAGGAGAAATTTTTTAATCAGGAAATGAATGCTAAGCTGGAGCTTGTTTCCAGGTGAGGCCTGGGAGCACAAGGGAGTTACGTGACTTGCTCAGGGACACACAGTATACAAGTGGGAGCTGATGGGATTCAAACCCAGGTCTCCAGGTTTGCAGCTCACTGCCCTTAACCACTATGCTATACTGCCTCCTCTAACACTGCAAAGCATCTAAAATGAAATGAATATAAAAACATAACAAATATTAATTAAATGTATAAGATGTTCTAGGAAGTTCACACTGTCCTCTTGTATGAAGCCAAGGCTGGTGAGCCCAATCCCCAGTGTCTGCTAAACTGATAGTAAAACAAACATCCCCGCCATCATTTTCTGTCTGTTTCTTTGTGTTGTTTGGTTTCTAAGTATGAATTATTTCAATTATACACTGACAATTTATTGAAATATATACATATCAGGGTGCATTGTCTCAATTTCTTGGAGGTCCTTGACTGGCACTTTTTTGTATCTGGCACTTACACTGACATTTGATATTATCATGTATAAAATCTTGTTACAACAAAGGCTTAAGGTTTCTGGAACATAATAGCTTCTTGAGAGTATGTTGGGAATATATCTCCAGCCAGTTCTACTTTCATGAGTGTCATACACGTACTCACTTTAGGTAAACATCACTTTCTTCATTCTATATGCCATGTAAAGATAATTTCTGTGTTGTAATTTTGGAGCTTATTTTTATTATTTTTTACTTGATAACATGTCATTTTGGCATGTAGTTGTTTTCTCAGGGTCATTTTATTATCATAAGCTCTGAGCAGAGCTGAAGTTGGATTTTACTGATGTACTGCTACCTCACTAGTGAAATATGTGTCTTCGGAGGTTTCTTCACTTGACATGTGATTTAGTGAGAAGAGAATCTTAAGGTTTTTATCCATTAGACTGATACACGTATAATATATGTGGGTTAAACTCTCTGCCTGCTGTTATCTCTGGGCAACCTTTGACCTTTAAGTTTGTTCAGCTGAAATCACACTTTAGATATTCAAGCTCTCAATGTCACTTTAATTATTTCTAAAGGCCTGCTTTAAATCAATGAGAATTATTTCTGTTTTTTTCTGCATGTTCTAAATGTTAATAATATGGGATTTTCTTAATTACTCTCATTAGGCTTCCAAAGAAGGACTTGTTGGTCTGAAAGCTAAAGCTCTTTGTTCTTTTTGCAACATCCTTGTTGATCCAATAAAAGGTATCAAACCATTTGTTCTGGATCTGTTTTTTCTTTGTAAGCCTGAAATAAAGGAAAATACTCCCTCATCATCTTTGCTGCCATGCTGCTGCTGTCCCAAACCCGACTCTCCCTCGGCACCCTCCATGTTACACCCCTACTCTATGTTGTATTCATTGACAGCTCATCCAGCTGGTCAGAGGGACTTCCTGGTGGTAGCTCGGCCCCTGATCATAGGAGCCAATCAGCCATGTCTCTAACTTGGGGATGGGACTGAAAGGAAATGCCAGAATCCTGTGCCTAATAGGAGCATTCCTGTGTTTACAAATACAGTGAGCCAACTTGTGGGACTGTGTGGAGTGCTCTGAGCCGATTGGGCTCCAGTTGTTTGCTATCTGTTAGGAGCTGTCCCAGCCATTGACAACTCATCCAGCTGGTCAGAGGGGCTTTCTGGTGGTAGGTCAACTCCCTGACCATAGGAGTAAATCAGCAGTGCCTCTAGCTTGGGAGTGGGACTGAAATAGGAACACCAAAATCATGTGCTGAATTGGAGCATTCCTGTGTTTAAAAATACACCAAGACATCTTGTGGGACTCTGTGGAGTTCTTTGAGCCAGTCAGGCTCACTGAATAGTCATTTTCCATCTGTTGGGAGCTGTTCCAGCCATTATCAGCTCATCTAGCTGGTCAGAGGGCTTTCCTGGTGGTAGCTCAGCCCCTGACCCAGGAGCCAATCAGTAGTGCCTCTAGCTTGGGGTGGGTATTCTGGGCTGAAATAAGCAGGACCACCTAATATGTCTCACATTCATGTCCCATTGAGTGAGTGGGACAGTGAAGGAGTGGAACGGGTACAAGGTTGGTGTCATAGGTGTTGGCAGGCATTAGCAGAGGAAGTGGGGAAGTGGAAGAACGTGTCAGCGGCTATGGTAAGTGCCTGATGTCTCCAACTGTTGCTGTCACTGATGGGATATAGGTAAGGGTTGACCACAATATTTTAAAAGTTTACAGTGTTAACAGTGTATATGTTATAATATAACAAACTAATGTAGTGGGAGTCAGCCCAATGTTGAACTAGTTCTCAGTGTGTAGTCCTGTTAAACTATTGTTGCAGCTCACACTATCAGTAACAAGAGTTAGGATCATACAAATAATTGGAAATAGGTGTAAAACCCTAGATAGGGTAGAAGTTAATAAGAGTTTTAAGTAAGCAAAACCATAATCAGGCAGGGTAGCATGTAGGTATGCTTGGAGTAGTGCAGTGCAGTGGTTATGGGATGGCAGTTTCAGGGAGACTTTCTGGAGTCTGTGGTGCTGCCCCATCTGTGTGCACTTCTCTGGGCTGAGGAAGGAGGTTGCTAGGCTCAAAGCCAAGCTGGCTGGGATTCAGGGGGCCTTCCCCACCTAGGGGCCACCAAGTCCTCCCCCACTGCCACAAATAGTGGCAAGGAGGAGGAGTGTCTGGACTACAGTGGGCTTGGAAAGAGTGAAGGTGATGGATCAGAGGCACAGCTCCCATGCAGTACCACTAAACAATTCCTACACCACTCTGGGAGAGTAGAAATGTCCCATGCAGCCACCCATAGTAGGGACCTGGGAGGATGTTGAGGTCCTCCGTAGGGAAGTCCCCAGGGAGGGTGGCAGAGGACCCTTGAGGAGGAGGAAGCAACTCCTGGTAGTGGGCTCCATTGTGAAGGGATAGATTGGAGGCAGGAAGAGAGAGGAGGTCAGGGTGCCTACCTGGTGCCATCACTTGAGGGATGAGAAGCAGATCCTGAAGATTTTAAGTGCAGCAGGATAGAGGAAAGCTGGACATCATTGTCCACCTAGGGACTAATGATCTTGCTAGGGAAAAGGTTAGGATTGTGTATGAGGAATTCAGAGGTTGGGAAGGAGTCTTGGCAGGTAGCACACTCAGTGGCCTTTTCAGAGGTGCTGCCCTTCTATGGCGAGGATGATATGGTACTCTGTACCAGGAGCTTCAACCAATGGTTGAAGGAATGGTGCGAGGGAAGGATTCAGCTGCATTGGGGACTGGGGTCTCACCTGGAGTGATAAAGGCCTATACAGGGGAAGATGGCCTGAAACCATCCAGGAGAAGAACCACAGTCCTTAGTGAGTGGTTTACATGTTACATTGGTGAGCATTTAAACTAGCCAAGGGAGGTGGTGGAAGGAAGTAGGAAACATAAACTGTCTCCCGAGCAAGCTGAAGTAGTCAGTAGGGAGTACCCTAAGGAAGGAAATCCTCAAGGGTATCTAATAACAATAAGAACAAAATGGTAGAAATGAAGGAAGATGGCAATGAGGGCAGAGGGGTAAGGAGAAAGGCAAAGGAAGGGAGGTTGACAAGCAGAGTGGTAGCAGAATTTGGAAGACCATGTGTGAAAATCCTAGAAGTCTGGGAAATAAAATCCACACCTAGTGGTCATTATGGCTGAAGCTGTCCTGGACATTTTCAACATTACCAAGTCATGGTGCAGTGAGGACCATGACTGGGACTTAGACATACCTGAATATGTTCTGTTCAGGAAGGACAGGGTGGGTAAAAAAGGGGGAGGAGTGGCTCTTTATATTAGGGATAGTATAAAAGCAACAGAGATACAAGGAATACAGGGTGGGGCGGAGGTACTGTGTGTTGCCCTAGAGACAGGGAATGAAGCCACTATTTGCACTGGTGTGATCTACAGACCTCCAGCACAAGGGGAGGAAATGGATATGGTTCTGATGCAAGACATCCAAAAGATGGCAAATAAGGGAGAGGTGCTACTGGTGGGGGACTTCACTCTGCCAGATGTAGATTGGAGCATCCCAGCTGCAGCTTCAGCTAATAGTAGGGACATTCTTGACTACCTGCAGGGAGAGTTCCTCAGGTAACTTGTAGGGGATCCAACTCATGAGAGAGCAATTTTGGACCTTGTACTCACCAACAGGAACAGTGTTGCAGAAGTCACAGTGGGTGGTCACCTGGGGACCAGTGATCACTGTACAGTGTGGTTTGATATAAGAACTGTGGCAGAAGTGATCCACATAAAAGCAAGGGTCCTGGACTTCAGGATGGCCAATTTTACAAAGATGGAGAGAGTGCCTCAGGGTTGTCCTGGTTGGGGGGGGGACTTATGTGAAGTGGAGGAGCAGTGGGTGAAACTAAAGGCAGGGATAATGAAGGCAACAAACCTCTGTCAGGCAAGTAAGCAAAATCAAGAAGAAAAAGAGACCTCTATAGTTCTCTAAGAAGCTGGCTGGGAAGGTAAAGGCAAAAGTTAGCTTTCAGGAGGTATAAGGAGACACAGAGGGAGGGGGGATAGGGAGGTGTATCAAGAGAAGCAGAGGGAGGCAGGAAAGCAGTCAGGGTGCAAAGGCACAAACAGAGGAGAAAACAACACAGTGAGTAAAGAATAGAAACAAAACATTTTTCAAGTATGTAAGTGAAAGGAGAAAGACCACAGGAGGGATTGTATGGCTAAGGTGAGAAGGGGAAGGAGTGTGCGGAAGGGGGCCAGGAAAAAGCAGACATCCTGAACAAATACTTTTTTTCAGTGTTCACAGAGGAAAGGGAAGGTGAGGGTCCATAGATAAGTGACAGGAGCATCGATGGTAGGAAAGTGGACACTAGGCCATTTAAAAAAGAGAGAGTCCTAAAGGTATTCATAATTCTGAAAGTGGGCAAGGCAACATGGCCAAATGGGATACATCCAAGGATATTGAGGGAATTCAGAGAGGTGCTAGCTGCACCTCTGACAGTCCTGTTCAACCACTCACTGGGGATGGGAGTGGCCCCAAGAACTAGAGGAGTGCAGATGTAGTTTCACTTCACAAAAGTGGGAGCAAAGAGGAGGCTGGCAATTACAGACTAGTCAGCTTAACTTTGGTGGTTGGAGGAAACAGAAGGTGGTGGTAAATGAATTCCTCCAAGGAAGGAAGAGTGATCAGCTGGGTGCCACAAGGAAAAGTACTGGGGACCGTCCTCTTTAATGTCTTTATTAGTGACATTGCAGAGGGACTAGAAGGAAGGTATAAATTTTCACAGATGACACAAAGATCTGCAATAGGGTTAACACTCTGGGGATGGTGGTAAAAATTAAGATGGATCTAAGGAAGCTTGTGGCAACTGAAGTTCAATGTGAAGAAGTGCACTGGATTCTCTCAGGATGCCCTTGGCTGGTTCTCTGACTACCTGTCTAAAGGCTCCCAGCAGGTCAAAATCGGAGACACCGTTTCTAGTAGGCTACCTGTCCTGTCAGGTGTCCCGCAAGGGTCCGTCCTCGGACCATTACTGTTCAGCCTCTTTCTAAATTCCCTTCCCAGTACTTGCTCCGGGAACCTTCTCCTCTATGTGGATGATGCCGTACTCTATTCATCCAACTCTGACCCTTTACAACTCCACCTCTCCTCCAGTCCTCCTTTAGTTCTGCTGAAAATAGTGTTCACCTCCCATCGTCTTGTCCTGAACTATAGCAAGACTAAGGTTATGTACTTTTCCCACCGACTCAATACTAGAAATGAACTTTGTCCTTAAGTAAGTACTGCCAACCTGACCCCCCTTGAACAAGTGGACTCCTTCAGATATCTAGCCTTAACACTCGACCCTGCACTCACTTTCCACCAACATATCCACCTCCTATCTACTGCCCTCAATGTGCGGCTCGGGCTCCTGTATCACCTCAAACACTGCTTTACCCCAAATGCATTGAGGCTTGCTGTCTCCTCCTCTGTCCTCTCCCTGCTAGATTATGGCCTAGTCATCTATGGGGCAGCAAACTCATTGGCCCTCAGCAGACCTATGTGTCTTCCAAAATAAAGCCTGTCGCCCTCACCTTGGGCTGTGACCATCTAACTCACACATGCACTCTGTACAATGATACCAACTGGCTGAACCTTGACAGCAGGATTAGGTTCCACACATGCCTCATGGCAAAGAAATTGCCCTAGGCCTCTGCCTAACAGGACTCACTCCACTAATAAGACTGGCCCTGACACTCAAGCACACTTGTAGCTATGGTAAGCACCTCCTCTCTGTTCCCCATTGCCGTACATCCCTATACCAGAGGTCCTTCAGCTACAGAGCCCCATCCTGGATGAACAGTCTGCCCTCTCCACTTGCAAAAGAGAACAGATTTGGACTGTACAAAACCACACTCAGAGCCCTCCTACAGTCTTCAAACTACTGTGATTGCCTCTGAATTATCTCACTCCATACCGACCAGCATAGACTGCAGCCAGATTCCCCCTCATATCCCTGCCACTATCTGTGTCCCACTAGTCTAGTTATGCATATATGTGCCATTTGTTTGTATGTTTGCACTAACTTGCCCTAGTTTTCTCTGCTAGCCTCACAAATGCTACTGTACCTACCTGACTATGTACTGCTGTACTGATATGTAACCTGTCTTTCACTGTTTTGTAATATATGTGATGTGGAACCTTTGTAAAGAAGTCTTTGACTCAAAGGTATTTCTGAATCTCCAATAAACTTAAAATCATGAACTGAGATGCAGAAACTTCAGGAAGAAGTATAAAATGGGGGGAGTGATACTGGTGACCACCACACAGGAAAAAGACCTGGGGTTAATCATATCTGATGAGTTAAAAGTGGCCAAACAGTGTGACAAGGCAGTGGGGAGAGCCAGTGGCATGCTATGATGCATAAGGAGGGATATCACCAGCAGAAAGGGGGCGATAGTGATACCACTGTATAAATCACTGATAAGGCCTCACCTAGAGCATTATGTCCAGTTCTGGAGACCACATCTCGAGAAGGGCATAGATGGAGTTGATGTGGTCCAGAGGAGAACAACTAAAATTGTGTAGGGTCTGCACCAAATTCCTATGAAGAGAGACTGAGAGGATCTAAATGTGTATACCCTGGAGGAAAGGAGAGAGGGGAGGATATTATACTTTCAAATACCTCATGGGTATAAATAAAGTTCAAGAAGGAAGCCTTTTTCTGAGTAAAATATGCTCAAGAACAAGGGCCATGCTATGAAGCTGGAGGTGGTAGACTCAGGAGAGATATAAGGAAGTACTTCTTCACTGAAAGGGTGGTGGATGCCTGGAACAGTCTCCCAGTAGAGGTGGTGAGGGTGAAAACTGTAATGGGAGTCAAGAAGGCATTGGATAGGAAAAGGAACCTTAATGGTAGGGAATGGAAGGAAGGGAAGGGTAAAGCCACAGATCAAGTAGGGTCTGCAGTGTTACAGTAGGTAGAGAAAATGGGCAGACTTGGTGGGCTAGCGATCCTTATCTGCTGTCAAACTCTATGTTTCTATGTTATACTTACCTAGCCAAGGTCCAGAGCTGTAAGCTTCTATGGACTGGAGATACATCTTTATTCTTCAGCGCCAGACTGGAAATTGAGGAAATCAGGTAAGTGCCATATAATGTATTTCAATGGGCTTTGGACTTTTCTCATAACTCGGTCATTTTTTAATATTTATAGCCCAAATTTTTCAACATGGCATTTTTGGGACCCCGCCTCATGAACAAGGGTGGTGGAATTTTTCAGATCCAGCCTGAAGGCTGATTTTGCATTTGTTCAGAGAAATCACCTTTTGAGCAGGATTTGAAATGTTCACCTACTAGTATCTTGAGGTTGTGTCATAAGAAGGTATGCTACAAAATCGGGCTAAAATATAAAAAACAATAAGTTATGAATGTGTTAAAAATTTTCAATGCTCACTAATAACTTTGGTAAATTTCAGTGTTTTGACCCCAAATTTTCAACATAACCATTTTTCACACCACCTCATGAACGTGACAGCTGTCATTTTCAAATCTCATTGAGTACAATGATTGGGTGACAAGGAACTAGACAAGGGCCATGCAGTGGATGTCCTGTATTTGGATTTCAGCAAGGCTTTTGACACACGGAGGCTGGGGAAAAGCTGGAAGCTGTGGGGCAGGAGCAAAGATGATGAAATGAATAAAGAATTGGCTAAAACTCCTGTTTTACTCCCTACAAGTATAAACTAGTTCCATAGTAACCCATTCCTGCTTACCCTTACTCTGGCTGTTGTAACAGTATGTAACATTCTCAACATTAATAATAATTGATAATCAATACCTTTTTCTAGAATCTCCTCAGTAATTCTCTATTTAATTTGTCAAAAGCTGAGGTAATATCCGCCTGAAAAAACAAAGTACAATTTTGTTCCTTTTCACTATATATTTTTCAATCAAAATATGTTGTCTAAAGTTCCATCTTTTATGGAAACCTGCTTCATATACTGAGAGCTTTTTCAGTTACCCAGCTTTCTACTGTTAAGATAACTCTCTGACTTATATTTTAAGCCCGGTACACAAGAGAGTTATATGCCAAGAGCATTTTGGGTCTCTGTTGTCTTTCTTTTATAAAAGTAGTATTATCAGTCTTTCTTTTCCACCCCATTGGCATGACCAAATTATTATTCATTAGTGTAAACATCTTTTCCAAAATTGGTGTCCACCATTCTGGGTTTATAATAGTCATACCACTGTTCTGCTGTTATAACACACTCAGTACCGATCATCTTTTTATCAGTGCCATGCGTAAGATCCCAAAAGGCTTTTCCATTCTATTCTATTATCAATTGCTGTCGTTTTTCCCTTAAATGTACCTTATATTCATTTTTTCTTATTTTTAGTATAAACCAATATTATTTTTTCGTTTTCATGTATGCTTCACATAACCTAATTCTATATTTTTTTCTGAGTCAGCTTACCTAACTTAATTAGTGTTTACATAGTTTCTTACACTCCATGTCATACCATTTGTTTTCATTTGGAACACCCATAATGGTGTTATCTCTGTCTTTTTCTCCCAGACTGTCAATAATGATGATTAATATCTTCAACAAGTCATTCATTATTCTTTGTTTATCATTAGGTTCTGTCACTTGCCATTTTGTTATCAATTGTATAACTCATTTTAACTTTCTTTAAATTTTTTATTTATTTATTCCACATAAAATCCTTTAGGCAGAACCTATTTACAAAGGGTTTAGACTCAGTAACAACAGAAAAACAGCAAGTACAGGGGATTTCATGTATACAGTACAACTCAATGTAATACAGAAACAGTGCAACACTTTACAGCACAATACATTAAGGTTATGGTTAAGTCAAGAGACAACAGTTATACAATTAGTGCTGTCACTATCAGAATGTGTGGGCAATAGTGCTGCGTGGAATGTGGGAATTCCACCAGGAATTAGTGTAGGAAGACTATTCCACTGTGCAACTTCCGCTGGAATTTTGCTTATTCCTTGCAGAATTCCACCTACTGTGATCTGCTGAGTAATATTCTCATGAACATTATTTATTTCTGCAGAAAATTAATCCACAACAATTTCAGAGGAAAATATTGAGATCTGTGGAATAATATTCTGTAGAACAGTGACTTTTCTGCAGAAAATCATTCTGCAACCATTTTATGCTGCGGAATTCTGCCATTCCATTTCCAGCAGAATCAGGCAGAATTTTTGTGGAATTTTGACTATTCCACAGAATTCTGTTCCACTGGAATTTGAAAATTCCACACAGCACAAGTGGGCAGCAATTATACAGTTAGTGCTACCACAACCAAAAGGTATGGATGTCAAGGAAACAAACAGTTCAGTTCAAGCTGACTTCATAGAGCACTGGCAGAAAAGGCAGTGATAGTGTGAGCAACTTAGATCCAGATAGGGAGAGGGAGGAGAAGAGTTGGGATTGAAACAGGTTCAGGGAACATTCAGCTTTTAAGGAGGGAGTTATGTCAATCCATAGTTTGGCAAATCTGTAGGAAAAGCTAGCTTGGCCAAGTGAGGTTTTTCTATCGGGGAGTAGCAGGGAATGTTGTACCACTCCCCTAGTGGTATATGTTTGGTCAACAAGGCTGAACATGTTCTGAGGCCAGGGAGACAGTGAGCCATAGAGAGCTTTTCTACCAGTGACTAGTGTGTGATAGCACAGTCTAGAGTCAGGATTAAGCCAGTTTAGACTGCTACACAGCACACATGTGTGCATGTCATGATTTTTGCTCAGAGCAAAGTAGCAGGCTCTGTTAAGGAGACTTCTGAATCTTGACAGCTTGCAGTCATTTGCAGAGCCTTAGACTGTGATCCCATAGTCAATGATGCTAATGGTGTAGCTCTACACTAGTAGTTCCTTAATTTCAGGCAGGAAATTGTGCCTAAGGTGGAAAAGTAGCCCAAGCTTACAGCTGACAGTCTTGACTAAAATGTCAATGAGTGCCGCAAAGGACAAAGGTGCATCAAGGAGGACCCCAAGATACTTAAAGAAAGGTTATACTGACCTAAAATTGGGAGCACCATACTTTCTGGGTATTTTATTAATGACCAAGAAGCAACCCCTTGGTATTTGTAATAATATGTATGTGCAACGAAGAATGTGTGAAAAGTTGGAGAAGAACTATGACTAGATAACAGTTCTAATAAGTTCTCAGACATAACAGGTTTACACTTATCTTTGGGTTAACAATAATCGTGTTTCTATCCATATCCTCATCTTGTTCCAGTTTTACTGGAACATTTATTATTTTTAGATTTATATTCCACAACATAGGAAAGTTGTCACTATCCCACTCTTTCTGGACTTTAAGATCAATTAGCCATGGATATGTGCATACATCCACCAGTGCCAAATCTATAACAATGCCACCATTTCTTGTGGTGTCAGTTATATTGCCAAAGCCCCCCTTAATCCTTCCCTTCAAAACTCTAAGGCTACAGTATTTCTAGCTGGTAAGCCCAACACTGTTTTATCTCCTCTGTTCACTCAATTGTGCATCAGATTTCTTATGGGCATAGATATGTGTCATCCACTTCCCGCATTGTACAGTAAGTTTTTAATTTATTTGAAGTTCTTGTAGTCAAGTCTTCTGTCATTATGACTTGGATATTCTTATAAGTTTCATTTATGCCTACCTATATATTCTTTAGCATATCAAAATTGTTTTTTTCCAACTTTCCACACATTCTAGGTTGCACGTACATATTAATACAGACACTAAGTGGTTGCTTCTTGGTAATTAGTAAAATACACAGAAAATACAGTGCTGCCAATTTTAGGACAGTACAGTTAGCAAATCAGGTGTGTGTAGGTCCCAACTTGGGTGTCCATATGATGATAACTTAATTGCTGGTATACCATATGTGCAATAACCTTTTATAATATGTGCTGAATTAACCATGTGCCACCTCTCCTGCAACTTAATGATGTCATATTAATTTATTAATTTTATCAATTTGTATCCTTAACCATAGTTTTTAAACCAGCTTTATTCAAGTTTAGATCCCAAGTGGTTTACATTCCACATCTAAATTTCTAAATTCACAGCTACACCTAGAGGTGATACCTTATAATTTTACACTCACTTTGTGATTTGTTCATCACATTCTGGGTTCTGATATTTAATTCTCATTATATAAAGTAATTTATTTTGTTCCTGCAATGAATCAAACAGATAATATCTTGCAAGTTTTTAATTGCTGGATTTTTCTTTGGCTCACTGCAGGTGTATGTCAATATGGAGCTTTTCAGTTTTCTTTCTTTTTGTTGTTATTATTATAGGTTTTTATCCTCCTGGCAGAAATGGGCAGCTGGCTCAGCCCTGTTCCATTGTCCACAGCCATCCCATGTCTCCCTAGTCTTGGGGGACTTGTATCCCTTGATTGCTCCCCCCACAGTGGGACTGGGAAGGAAGGACCTTCCTCTCCCACCTAATCCCTGAAGCCAGAGAGAATGAGCAGGTCATAGGCATGAGCAGGCAGGGCTTCATGAAGCCCCTCCTCCTTCTTGGTTTTCTCCCCCTGGGCTGTGAAGACATGTAATGAGCACAGCATGCACTCTGCCTCCATGGAGACACCCCCGATGCTCTGAATGTGTTCCCCAACCCATGTGTTACCATCTGGATTCCTCATGCTGGAAGTCAGGTGGCGAGTCACAGGATACCCCTTCCTTGAGGGTGGAGAGCAATCTTGCAGTGCTCGATCCTCCATCCCTTGACTGACCCCTGAGCAACCCAAGTCTGTTTTCGAACCCAGGTCATCAGCTTGGGGCAAAGTAAAGCATTCACACTACCTCAGCCCTCTGCGCCACTATGCCAGACATGACCCATCCAGTTTTTTTAATTTGATCTATTGCTGGATTATATTCTATCACCTCTAGGGTGGCACTGAGGCCCAGATGTGTTAAATGAAGATCTTTATTTAATGAGAACCTTTCCAGGTAAAATTCAAAACTTTTATAAATAAATAGGAAGCTCCCTTAAAGAGATAATGTACTGCTTGCAATTAATTGTAACTTTCAGATGTAGTCAGCTATCAGCTCTTATATCTCAAGTATTTATTCTTTTCTGTTTGTAATTAGAATATATTTTCCACCTGACAGTACTGGGGTGATGTGGAGCAGCACTCTGTCTGGAGGAAAGATAAAGTAATTCCGTTCCTCCACTACATCAACACTGAGACCACACTGACTATGACATCACTAGCAACCAATGAGAAACATTTCTCACTGCCAGGTTTCACTTTCACATGAAACAACAGGGATGGCTCTCCCCTGCTTACTAGTGATGTTACAGTTTCCTGTATTTGAATGGTAGCTTGAGAAAATCACTGCTCAGGCTGCAAGGATTGTGGTGCCGCAAGGTGTTTGGTCTCATTTCTGATGATGTAGTGGGAGGAACAGAACTGAATTTTTTCCCCTCCAGACAGAATGCTGCTCCACACATCACCCCAGTACTGCCAAGTGGAAAATCTTCTAATTAGCAAACAGAAAATAAAAAAATACTTCAGATACTGGAAGTGATCGCTGACTGCATCTGAAAATTACTATTAATTCCAAGCAGTACACTAGCTCTTTAACTTCGCTGGAGTGCCTCTGAAAACAAGATTATTTTTTTTAGAAATTGTCCTTAAGAAAGGGAAGGGATTTAAATTGCCCCCATGGAGCTCACTGCTCAATCCAGTCCTCATCCCATTTACTGGCCACACCCCCGCACTTCAAAGTTTTGTGACATCTAAATAAGAAATACCCAGGATTATGCTCTATACAAGTCTATGGTGTGGCTTTTCTGATGCAGTTTTATTTTGTTTACCCTGAGTTTTGGAAAAAATCAACATAGCACATAGCTAACAAATGTCTTGTTAGCGAAGCAAGGGCTTTCAATTTTTAGTTAAGTGCTGATTTCCTTTTTTTCCAACGCTCATGTTAAACAAAAAAAATGCATCTGAAAAGCTGCTCCACTGACATATATGGAGTATGCCCCCCTGTGCTCTCCCTATTCAGAGTACATAAAATGTTGAAGCAAAGAGGTACGCCTGCCACTGTACAGGCACTTGGTGAGACCACATGTTGAGTACGCGTCAGTTCCAGACACCTCAAAACATAAGTGATATAAAGTTACTGAAAGGCTTGCAGAGAAGGGCAACAAGGATGATTGGAAATATGAGGAGAACAGGTTATGAGGAAAAACTAGAAACGCTTGAGATGTACAGCTTGGAGAAGAGAAGACTAAGAGGGATATGTGCTTTGTTTTAAAGCTTTTCAAAGCAATGATTTTAGAGGTGCTTAGGATTAAAATGAAGGTTAGTTTGCCAGCAAGAAGAAATAGTAGGCAGTTAAAGGGAGACATACATAAACCACAAGAAGGGGAACATCAGCAACTGCTGCTGGGTCCACTGCAACCAGGGATGGTGCCTTGTGGCTGTTGTTCAGTGTGCAACTACATTAGTAAGAAGCAGAAGTATGTGCACCCTCACAATGGTAAACAATTTCAAATTAGAAAGCATGTTACATGTAACACACAGGGAGTAATTTATATATAGCTGTGCCCCTGTGGTAAACTATATGTAGGGCAGACAACTCACAGCCTGAAACTTAGAATTCAGGAACATGCAAGTGATGTTAGGACAAAGGATGAAGTGTCACAAGTAGCACTGCATTTCACACAAGCAGGTCACAACTAGAAATGTTGCGAAGCTTAAATCTGCCAGAGAAGTTCCCACAGAGTCACCAAATTTGCACCTCAAAAACTTCATGAAAATGATTGCTCTGGTGCTAAAACTTCACTGGGAAACTTCACCAGCTAACTTTGACTTTTAGTAACTTTGAATGTAATTGTCTTAATCTGGTGCAAAAACATTGCCGGTTAACTTCAAAGGCAACTCGTTGATGAAAAACATGGTTTGTCAAGATGATTTACTGTATGCTCATGGGAGACTCCAGACAGGCGGGAAGTGAATGTTTCACTTTCATTTAAGCTTGTAGCTGAAATGAGAGGGAGATGGAGAACAGTGATTTTTTCCTAAATACAGGTGTATGCAGTGACACAACAATCACTCAGGTTAAATTGTTGTCTGGGGAACAGTGATTTTTTTTCCTAAATACAGGTGTGAATGCAGGCACAAAACAATCACTCGGGTTAAATCGCTGTTGAGAACAGTGATTTGTTTTCCTAAAACAAATACAAAGTCAATGTGTGGCACTGATCCCAAAGGATTTGATGTAAACAATTTCTAGTGCAAAAGTATCTTTTATTCCCTCAAAATAATCCAAGATCCCAACAGTTCAAATGCTCCTTCTTGGTCACCATAGTGCCTCGACTCCTCGTGAGTCTTCAAACAGGATATGATCTGATAGGGAGTTACATCATTATATATACACTTTGAGCTCATTGACTATTAATGACTTAATTTAAAAATAAGTGCTTTAATCAAGTGTGATAGAAAACAATTTAGTAAAGGAATAAAATTGAGTGTAAGCTACCAAATTTAATGCTCAACTCTTTATACGACTTTGTCATTACTTTAATATTGTATTATATCAATATGGACTCATGCAGCTGCTAAACACTTGAGTAAAGATAAAGAAAAGAAAGAGGAGCAAGAGAAAAGGGAGAGGGTGCGGAGGAGGTTGTGGTTTTATGTGTGTGTGGAGGAGGAGGGGAGGGAAAAGAAAGGAAGTAAGTCTGGGTTCAAGTCCCAACTTTATTTATGGCAGCCTTCTTCTATTTCCAAGGCAAGTGGCTTTTAATGGGATTTGTTTGGTACCAGTCTAGTAAATCATGGCAACTCTGTACTGTAACCCAGATCCAACAGTTGCTTACACCTAGAAACTGGAGAAAGGGCAAAACAAAAAATTACTAATAGACAATGTCAAGTTACTCGTCTATCATGAAATTACATATGCATTCTAATAATTATCTTCTCTTTTTCAAACACGGCTTCAAATCCCATCTGTCATTTAGTCCTTTTGGTTTAACACAATCCTATTTAAACATCTACATACTTTCTTTTTCCAATAGAGTATTGGAACGATCTCCACCAAAATTATGTGGTGGTAATACAGGTGCATGCAGTCTCACAACAATCACTTGGCATAAATGGCTGTCTGGAGAACAGTGATTTTTTCCTAAGTTCAGGTGTGTACGCAGGGACACAACAATCACTCAGCTTAAATCGCTATCTGGAGAACAGTGATTTTTTTTCCTAAATACAAGTGTGTACATAGGGACACAACAATCACTCGGCTTAAATCGCTATCTGGAGAACAGTGATTTCTTTCCTAAATACAGGTGTGTAAGTAGGGACAAAACAATCACTTGGGTTAAATCGCTGTCTGGAGAACAGAGATTTTTTTTTCTAAATACAGGTGTATACGCAATCACACAAAAATTGCTCAGGTTAAATCACAGTCAGGAGGACAGTGATTTTTTTTCTAAAGAAAAGAGAGGGCACATGCCAACTGATTTTCTTCAGAAGAAAACTGTGCCTTCTAAATGCTCCTTCCCTCACCCAGCCCACACAAGCCACCAAACCACAACTTCTAACAGAAAATAAAGAACACGGATGGAGAAAAGCAACACTAAAAATCACTGTGTGCAAAGAGCACACAGTAACAGTTCTGAAGCAATTTCACAATCAAAATGCTCTTTAATATAATGTTTTTAGATTTGACTATATGCTGCAGCACAAGCTCTGCTCTCTAAGTCTCTCTCAAACATACTACACTCACAGAATGAGAAAACTGGCTTCTCATTGGCTGTTCAGCAACATGTGACCTCATATCCCATGGTTCATTGCAAACTTCGACTATTATGCTGAACTTTGCTGGTGAAGTTCAAGCTTCACAGATCTGGGACACCCCTACCATTGACTGTAACAGGAATCAAACCTTTTGACTTTGAAATTTCATGAATCTGCCCAATAAACTTAAAAGTGGGACTTGTAGGGTGTAAAACTTCATGGAATACTTGAATCAGTGAAGTTTTAGCGAGAGAATTTTGACAACTCGACATACCTCTAGTCACAATGGAGCATCATTGAGATTTTGGGGACTTGAGGTTGCTAAATATTCAGAAAGAGGAGACGATTATGGCAAAAAGCCGGATCAGGTGGAGATGAAATGGATTTTTCTTATGGAAGTTCTAGATGATAATGTGGGAATGAATGTACAAACAAATTGACCATTGTGCTAGTAGAGTTAACACAAAAAATTGAATGAAATTTAATCCACATTGACTGTTAGACACAAAGGAAGAATACACATACTGAAACAACAATATAAGATGAGGGACATACTGTATCAAACACAGCCCCACTCCCCAAACCAGCACCCTTGATATTCTCCTCCTTCATATCTCAAATATGGCTAGAAAATTCTGGAGCCAATGTGGCTGCATGGTGCCACCCAGTGGTGGCATGCACCCAGGATGACATCTGGGGCAATGTTGCCCATGTAGCCTGGTGGTTTGTGGACTGACCTGTGGCACACACCCATGATGGTATACCATAGGTGCACACAGGTGGGAACCACCCACCTGGGTACCTGGTCACCTTCTGCACACTACCATCTCTTGCAGTTATCACCATGTTCCTCTGATACATGGGTGTGTGGGGCACTGCAGGTGGCAGTATGCTGCATATGAAGCTGGTGTATCACATGCATGTGGTATACCAGTCAGACTGTCACCTCCTACCCTCACCTGTTGCTTGTCCAAGTGGGCCCCTGTGGTCACTGTCCAGGTGGGCCCCCTGTACCCCAGTTCAAACCTGTACATGGCTATTGGTAATAGTACTGTACCCAGGCCAATGCAGTTCAACCTCTCACACACAAACATTCCATCACACCTGCCTGCTAGACTGCAGTATCTCCTGTTCACCTTTGTGGGGTGGTAGAGCAGCCCTGCAAAGCTGGAATTGAGCATGCCAGGGGGTGGAAATGGCCTGCATACACTAAAGTAATGAGCTGCGATGAGGGAAATGGGCTTGAATGTGCAATGAGGCCATTTTCATATCCCAGCTGAATATTACAATTTTGCACACCATGCATGTGGCCATTTATCTAGCATTTTCCCATGCTCTGCATAGGGCTCAGGTCACCTGCCATGCCACACATCTCCCACTGCATGATCATGGATGTTCAGGATATTCAGCCAGACATGTGCAATCACATCTCACAGTGTATCTTCTGAATATGCCATTATTTTGTGCTGGTGCCTCTCAGTTGTGTGTGCAGGCACTTGTGCAATGCAGTCTGGGACTTTGAATATGGAGCCTGATATTTTGATGAATGTAGCATGGGATCCTTAATTATTTGAAGTTAGGCATCCCACAGTCAACATATTCCACTTGACCAAGCCTGTCTGGACAAACTCCTGAAGTATGATGGCAAGAACTCAATATCAGATCTGCCTGCTGGCTAAAAATACACCCTAGATCTAACACCAATTGGCACTAAGAGTCTTCTCTGCCCCACCAACAAGGTTAGACTTAGCAGTGGGACTAATAGCCAGCCACTAAAAGTCCCTTTCCATTGCACCTCCCAGGGTCAGTGGTCTTTTGAGTACCAGGCACCCACTTGGCTCAACTTGCTACATGGTGACCTGCTGGTAGAATCTAAACTTGGCCCCTTCAAAACTAAACTTCGTACCCACCTAGCAACACTTAGTGGGTGTGATTGTAACTTCTAAATTGCACAAGCCAACTCCTGTCTTCTTTCTGTTCATTATAGCACTTGTAGTCTCCCCAATCCAACTGTCTTGTTATTTTCCCCTCTCCTCTACAGTTCCACTCTAACTATATCCTCCATTCCATTCATCATCCATTTACCACATCCCCCCAATCTGCTTCCCCCTTCCCTCAACATATCCTCCCACTCCCAAAACCCCACGGAATTTTCCCCTCCAGCAAACCATTGGCAAGCCCCTATGGCTGCTCCCGTCTTCTCTGCCTGTTCTCCCTTATAATGCCCTCACCTACTCAGCACCTCTCAGTACCCAGCCTTTGTTGCTACCAGTTTCTCTCTCCATGGTTAGTTACCTTTCCACTTTGTTCACCCCTCGCAATGAACTTATTGCTTAATGTGATTGAATTTTGTAATTTTAGTTACAAGAATTGAACATCATTTCTGTATCCAATGTAATTTTTTAACCACTGTCTGTATTGTTTTGCTGTATTTGTGTTGTTTGCTGTTGATGTGGAACCTCTGTAAATGAGCTTATAGCTCAAAGGTATTAATCCGAGAACTGAATAAATAAATAAATAAATGTGGACCTGTCAATTGTTTCCTTAGATCTACAGTTGTCCTTTTTAACATGGTCTCAGTGTCTCTGGTGAAAGAACAAGGAAGAGGGAGCCGGAGGGAGAAGGTGTCTGGCTGGCCAGATGAAGCTGATTGTTTTCAGAAGGAGGCACCATATAATCCCACCCTTCCTCCCCAGCCCACCCACCTGAGCTCATCTTTATTTATAGGCCGGAATGTCTCAAAGTACATGACCACTTCCTGTCTGGGGGTGGAATGAGGTTGACACTACCATAAAAAAAAGATCTAAGAAACTTACAGGCAGAGGGATTTAGTGGATCACAGTTACTCAAGCTAAACAGGACAGGGAAAACAGGGGCAAAAAGCAGGTTCAATAAAGGGTTAAGTTCAGCATAAGAGCAAGGAAAATGATGGGAGTGGTGTAGTGCAGTGAATGTAGAGCAGCAGTGTTCAGGAGGACCTTCTGGATGTTGCAGTGCTAACCCATATGCAGGCACCTCTGGGTTGAGGGCAGAGGTCAACAGTCTCCAGGCTGATCTGGCTAGGATGCAGAAGGCCTATGTCCCCACACAGAGGCCACCTAGTCAAATTCCACTTGCTTAAAGGATGCCTAGCAGAGAAAGTGAATGGACTAAGGTGGGCTCAGTGAGGAAGAGGGAGGGGAGTCACAGTCAAAAGAAAAAACACCTTCTCAACCTAAAGTCAAATAATGAATACTTCTTAGAAACATAGAAATATAGAAACATAGACTTTGATGGCAGATAAGGACCACTTGGCCCACCTAGTCTGCCCATTTCCCTACCTACAGCATAGGCCGCAGATCCTAGTTAACCAACAGCCTATTTCTTCCTACCCCCCACAAGAACTGCCTTATGTCTGTCCCATGCATTCTTGAATTCTCCCACAGTTTTAGACCCCACAACCTCCTCAGGAAGGCTGTTCCATGCATCCACTACCCTCTGGGAAAAATACTTCCTCACATTGCCCCGAACCCTCCCCTCTATCTTTAAATTGTGTCCCCTTGTTCTTGCACGTCTCTTTTTCTGAAAGATGCTATCCTCTTGGACTTTGTTGATTCCACTGAGGTACTTAAAAGTTTCTATCATGTCCCCCCTCTCCCTTCTTTCCTCAAGGGTATACATATTAAGCTCCTTTAGTCTCTCCTTGTACGGCTTCTCTTGCAGACCCTGCACCATTTTAGTTGCCCTGCTCTGGACTGCCTCTATCCTGTCTATGTCCTTGCGGAGATGGGGTCTCCAGAACTGGACGCAGTACACCAGATGGGGTCTCACCAACTGTCTGTACAGAGGGATAACAACTTCCTGTTTTCTGCTGGTGATGCCTCTCCCTATGCATCCCAGTATACCCCCAGCCCTCCCTACTGCCTTCTCACACTGCTTGATAACCTTAAGGTCATCTAATATGATTACCCCCAGGTCCCTTTCCTTTTTTGTTATTGTTACTACCTCCCCCCAATTGTGTAATCTTCCCCTGGGTTCTTGTTTCCCAGGTGCATTATTTTGCACTTCTTTGCATTGAATCCTAGCTGCCATACTTCTGACCATTCCTCCAACCTTGCCAAGTCCCTTCTCATCCTTTCCACACCTCCTTGTGTATCAACCCTGTTTCAGATCTTTGTGTCATCTGCAAAGAGGCATACTTTCCATTCCAGTCCCTCTGCAATGTCACTTATAAAGACATTAAAAAGGACTGGACCCAGTACTGAACCCTGTGGTACCCAACTAGTAACCCCTCTTTCTTCAGAGTGGACTCCATTTACAATTACCTTCTGTGTCCTGTTGTCCAGCCAATGTTTTACCCAGGCTACCACCCTGAGACCCACTCTCAGGTTGGTTAATCTGACTATTAATCTTTTGTTTGGGACTGTGTCAAATGCCATGCTAAAGTCTAGGTAGGCCATGTCCACAGCCCCTCCCTGGTCTACTACTTTGGTCACCCAGTCAAAGAAATCTATTAGATTCATCTGACATGACATTCCCGCTGAGAACCCATGCTGCCTTGGGTCCTGTGCCCCACTGGCTTCTAGGTACTCAACAATTCTTTCCTTCAGAAATGACTCCATCACTTTCCCTACCACAGAGGTCAAACTGACAGGTCTGTAGTTTCTTGCTTCTGTCTTGGTCTCACTTTTGTGAAGGGGAATCACATCCACCTTCCTCTAGTCCTCAGGTACCACACCGTCCTCCCATGATTTATTAAAAAGAGTAGTCAGTGGTTTCACTAGTTCCCCCCTTAATTCTATTAGAATTCTAGGGTGAATTCCATCAGGCGCCATTACTTTGTCAACCTTCAGTTTTAAGAGTTCTTGCAGAACCCTTTCTTCTGTGAAAGGGCTGGGATCGACCCCCCTATCAAGAGTGCTTCTGTTAATTAGATTAGGCACTTCCCCCTCCTATTTTGTGAATACTGAGCAGAAATATTCATTCAGTATCCCTGCTTTTTCACTGTCCCCCCTGCCCACCCACCATTCATTCTATTCAGCCTCACTATCCCCTCCCTTTGTCTTCTTCTTCGTAGGAAGTTTTTTAATTCATAGGATCTCTTAACTATACATTCTCCATAACAAGTTGTGTAACGTTTCAGAACAAATGTTCCTTCATAAAACACTGAAGCTCTCTCTAAAAATAAAAATATATATACACATTAGACCATCATACTTATTCTGGCTCCATAATCCATTACAAAAATATTCTAAGTTGGTATTATTCCATAGCAAACGTTTATGTAACATTAAGACAGGTGGAACTAACCTGAATACATGTATCAGCCCAATTATAAAATTCAAAAAAATGGCAGCAGTATTTGTCATGGGGGTGGGGATATGTTTTTTTTAGTGCTTCCAAACGGTGACCATCATGTTCTATAAAAGAATACAAAATTTTAAGATATAGTACTAAGAGAATTTTTTTTAGGAGCCTCATATAAATGCATAAATATGATTACTTTTTCAAAGCACCATCCAAATGTTTTACTTTCAGACCATCTGTTGCTTTTTCTATCTGTATCCTTGTGGGCATAACAGAAAGTCACTTTGGTTACTGGCCTCAAAACAGACATAAAAGCTTGTATTAATTTAATGTTTCTTAAATAAGGAAACCAAAATCATTCATACCATTTAGAAAACTTCCAATTCATCATTTTCTCCAATTCAGCAGAGTTCTGTTAAAGCTCCAAACTCTGAGATCGGCCCCAGAATGTTTTAATTAACCACCACCATTAACAAACATGCCAAAAGCTTTCTAGCTATTCACCTTGCCAGGTGATAAAGAAAAGGGGCCAGGCCGCACATGTAGGCACAGAAAATGTGCTAGCGTTTACCAAAAGTAGCCACACCTCATGTGGCCTGATCAATAAGAAAACCTCCCTATAAACAATCAGGGAAGTCCCCCATTTCTTAAAACCATTTCTAAGTACAAAATTAACATTATTATGTGGTGTGAATTCACATGAACTGTGACATCTAGCACATGGCTGAAATGCTATAAGATACAGAAACAATGTAAAATGTTAATGAATATTCAACAATTTGCTTTCATAGATGTCAGAAGTAAAGGAGAAGGGGGGAAGGAAAAGGATTAAAAGACAGCTAAAGTTAAATTACCACAATACATGTTCAATAGGGAAGAACAACTAATGAGAATGTATACCATGTAATACAGCTCTAAATAATGCATTTATCATCCCTGGTATAGACCAACTGGTGAAAAAAACTAAATGTTATTATTTAATCTAAACCTGAACAATTCAAATACTCATTTAAGCCATATCTGCTTAAATGAGTTTTTAATGTAAAAATCCACCATGCCTCATGTTTTAACAAGGCAGTCTTCTATCCCCCTCTCTGGAGTTCATGAATGTCTATGCCAAAAACTTAAGGACTGATATTTGATGTTGTCTTTCTAAAAAATATCTGGCTACAGGGGATCTCAAATCCCTTCTTCTAATGTTACTTTTATGTTCCATAATATGCAATTTTAAGGGTCTTGTAGTTTCACCAATGTAGTATAAGCCACAAGGACAATAAATGCAGTACACTACAAAATCTGTACTGCAAGTAATAAAATCCTTGATATTATATTCTTTATCGTCCCATGTACTTCTTATGGATTTCCTTTTAACCCCACTGTTGCAGTAAACACAGTTGCTACAAGGAAAAACAACCTATGATACTACTTTTCAACTAGCTAGTGCCCCTTAAATCTTGTTTCCAATGTTGTGTTCTAATTACTTTATCACGAATAGTCATTGTTTTACAAGCTGTTACCCAGGGTTTCTGTCCAAATATTTTCAACCCCATTTCATTAGTCTTTAAAATATTCCAATTGGAATTCAATGTTATAGCTGCAGTGACAGAGGCAGGTGTCCCCTGAAAACCCCTTCCATTGACTGCAACCATAGCTGGGTTCTGAGTTTTGAGATTATGAATAAGGAACAAATAAGTGTACAGTGCAGTGAAGTGCATCCAGTGCAACAGAAAAAAAAAAAAAAACAGTCCCTGGTAGTCTAGTGTCCCTTCCTCTCCCCTAGTGCCCAATCCTCCAGTGTCCTAACCCTAAAATAAAGAAAACAGTCCCTCATCTTTTTTTTTTTAAACCTGAAAAAAGAAACCCATCCATCATTGTCTGCTGCGCCATTATCGACACCCCACCCAACCCTCCCACTCAGGACTGACCACCCCACCCCTTCATGCCATACTTACCCAGTGAAGGTCTGTCGCTGTAATCTTCCTTGGACCGCATAGATTAGCAGTCTTAAATGCTAGAAACTTCATATTAAATCTTGCTAGACATATCTTTTACAATTCTTAGCAGGAAATTGTGACAACTTCATACTGTATTAGATAATGTTAACAAATTGTTTTGATAGTATGAAACCAGTTAACCATGGGTTTGGACCTTGTTACCTACACCCCATGGATAGAGCTGGTTATCTCTGAAAATACAAGGAGCAACATACATCGCTAAAGAATAAGAAGTATAACAGTAGTCTGATTATACTATATTTTGATAGACAATAAATATTTTCCAGATTTGCAATTACTTTGAGGGAATATAACTTAAATAAGTTATGGGAGTTTGATGTAGGATGATACAAGTGTTCTAGGATAGATGTTAACCAGTGATCCTTTTGTTTTTTTATAAAATGTACAGTGGAACATAACATGATAGAGATTGGCTGGTTCTTCAACAGAACAACAGTCCAGTGTTTCAGTATTACCCCTTTTCTGCCTAAATAGTAGCAGTGAATCCTACTGGCTGCGGCTTGGTTCCTGAGCAAGCCATCTGCCTACCCACCCAGCTCCAAGTCTAAAACAAAAGGTTCTGCCAGCCCTGATCAGGCACAGTGAATCCTCCTGGCTGCAGTGTGGCTCCTGAAAAAGCCATCCGCCTACCCGCCCAGCTCCAAGCCTGAAACAAAAGGCTCTGCCAGCCCTGATCAGGCACGGTGAATCCTCCTGGCTGCAGTGTGGCTCCTGAACAAGCCATCTGCCTACCCGCCCAGCTCCAAGCCTGAAACAAAAGGCTCTGCCAGCCCTGATCAGGTGCGGTGAATCCTCTTGGCTGCAGTTTGGTGCCTACCCACCCAGATACAAGCCCAAAATAAAAGGTAAATTGCTGTTCCTAGCCTGGATTTTGAACTTGGTGCCTTTTCTGTGGAAGGGTATTGATAGGCCCCTTCCTAGACTCCTACTCCGCAGCTCTCTCTCTATCGAGTCTCTTTGTCTTAAATTGAATTTATTGCAGATGAGCTCTACTACTGCTAATTCAGTTACTGCTTGCTACCTAAATGTATTGGAAATTTCTACTGTTTCTCACTTTTGCTGCAGTTAGAGTGAATTAATTCAATTTGTGGTGTGCTAAAAATGTTATAGCAGAGTGCCTTACTGCTGCAAATGTATAAGAGCTGCACATTTAATTTACTAACTACTATATGAATGTATTTAGAACTTTATTGCTTCTCCTATGCTGCAGTTTTAGTGAATTCATTGAATGTTTTGGAGATCAAAGAATTTATTGCACAGTGCCTGCCAAATTTAGAACTGTAATTAGCTATCTCTTGTTTTTCTTTGCTCCTCTCCTTGATTTCTACCCCGTTTCCTGCACTCTGCATCCCCTGTTCTGAATCCCTCCTTATTTCTCTCTTGCATATCACCACCCCTAGCTTTTTTTAAATTAGTCTGTTACCTCCTACAATCCCTCAGGCTCTGCAAACCCTGATAAGGTGTGGTTAATCCTCCTGGCTGTGATTCAGCTCCTGAACAAAGCCATCTGTTTACCTGCCCAGCTCTAAGCCCAAAATAAAAGTAAACGGTTGCTCTAGACTTCCACCCTATCTGGGCAAAGCTAGTCACATGCATATACTGGGAAATTTACAAAGTCCATACTTTCCCATTTCCTGCTTATATTAACTAACCACAAGGGGCACTACACTGTTGAATAATGTGTTTATAGCATTCAAGCCCTCTTATTCATTGATCATCACTACCAAAGCTCCTGCACAGAATATTACTCCCCTTCCAACCATCACCACTTTCTATCTCTTGGCTGTCAGTTTCATTCTAATACTGTTATCAAGCCATATTTCTCTCATTTTAAATCAGAATTTTCCACCCTTTGTAATTCCCAGCTTACTAACCCACCTCCTCTTATTATAAATCTCTAATCAGTGACTATTCACCATTCGGTTGCTGACCCATGATCATGACTTATCAACTAGGCATGTTGAAAATCGCACCTTGCATTATCATATTAATTCTACCTATTCTGTCCAACAAAAATCTCTCAATCCCTCTAGCTACTGTCTATGCCATGTCACTCTCATTCCAAACTCCTTTCCTCCAGGCTCCAGAATTAACCTACACTGTAACCCCTTCTCCCTTCTCACTTATATGGTCCCATTCTACAATCCTACCATGGGCATCTCTCTTAATGCTGGCTCACTCCCGAGCACCACTAAGGCAGTTAAGTTTATGCCTATCCCCCTCAAACCACCCTTTTTATACTCCATGGCTGGTATCAGCCCAGTCATGGTATAAGAGCTCTAAACTGCACTACCTTATTATTACACTCCTTCTCCTATCTGCTTGCAACATCAAACCCAGTCCTAGACCAAACCACGCTGCCAATAGGGCTGCCACTACTAATAGCCATGGCTCTTCCCCATAACCCCACATCCTTCCCGGGGTCTCAAGCTATTTTACCTTAACATATGTAGCCTACTACCGAAAGTGGACTTTCTATAACCAATCACTGTATCACTTTCTCCTGACATTCTCATCCTCACTGAATCCTGGCTTAATAATAAAATGGCAAATGATGCAATATCTATCCCTGGTTATACCATCACCCGCCAATACAGTTGGCGGTGGAGGGAGGGTATAGCCATGTACATGTCCTCCGCTATACAATACATGACCATCCTATCTACTTCCATCCCTTCAGCCTATGAGGTACTGCTCCTAAAACTATCCCTCCATACTCTATCCCCATCTCTGCTGCTGGGGTTTACTGTCACCCTGCCCTCCTCCCCTACCACAACTGACCTCATTACTATCATTGTTTCTACTCTTCCTCTGGTGAGCTATATATTATGGGAGACTTCAAAGTGAACTGACTGGCTGACTCCAAAGGTAATGTCAGTAATGATGTTGCAGTCTCAATCCTGTTGCAACAAATCCAATAGCAGACCCAATTGAATAATAAAAGCAAATAACCATTCACTGATTGACTGGGCCCTCACTTCCTACCCACACAGGGTCATACAGTCTGGCCTACTTCCTGATTCTTTGAGTGATCACCACATGATCTACATGGTTCGAAAATACACAGGCCTACGATCCCCCACAAGATCTTATTAACCTGTTCATACAAATCCTTTGATTTAGCTCCCTCATCCATGACCTCGGTGACACTGATTGGATTCCTGTCTCTCAGTTAACACTGTTGACAAAGCTCTAGATTACTTTAAAGATAAATTCCTCAGCACATGGAACTACTATACCCCAGTTAGGTGCTCCATGGTCCTGGTAAACCATCAACCCTGGGTCACCCCAGAGCTGCTGGCCTGTCAGAAGGCACATGACCAAGTGTGGAAGATCCACAAATCCTCCAAGCTGCCAAGAGACCTTGAGGTTTACTGTTCCCTTGGGAACTCTTGCACTAAAGCTATTCAGTTGGCCAATGCTGAATACTTCTGGACTACCTTCCAAACTAATATAGGCAACCCATCTAAATTCTAGAAAGTAGTTCATGCACTATTCTCTCCCCTTTCAAAACCTCCCACTTCCCTTCTCAAATCTCTTATATCTGACCACCCTACTGTTGCAACCGAATTTAACTCCTATTTTACATCATGCACCTCTGCCCTCCTGTCCTCCCACCTCCCCTACCCACCCATTCCCCCACTTTACCACCACAAAGTGTATGCCCCCCTCCAGAGCATTTCCCCTTTTCCAATATCTCCCCTGCTGACACTCTGGATGCTTTTCTTGCACTTAACCCCACTAAAGGCAGCTCGCCTGAAGGCTTAGACCCCAAACTCCTTTACTTATCTGCACCTGCTAGCTCATATCTATTGTTTGAGATCCTAAACCTCTCCTTCTCCTCTGCTTCCATGCCAGCAGCCTGGAAACATGCCATTGTCCTTCCCCTATGTATGGGTGGAGACCCTTCCTCACCTGGGAACTATCACCCTATCTCTCTCCTCCCTATCCTAGCAAAGTTACAGGAGCACTTGGTTCTTACCCAACTCAATTCCTATCTCTCTGACTCCTGATTTTTCACTCCTTTCCAATCTGGGTTCTGGAAACACCATTCTACCACTACCTCCCTACTTAGGCTCATGGATTCCATCCTCTCAGGGATGGACAGTGGCCCTAATCACCATGGCCATCTCCACTGACCTAGCCAAGGCTTTTGACATGATCTCCAACACGTGACTTCTAAATAACCTCATATCAGTGGGCCTATCAGACTCTGCCACTAACTGAATCAAAGCTTATCTTATAGGCCAGACTGAATGGGTTAGAACTGCTGACTTGATATACCCTCCCTTTTTGATTAGTACTGGGGTACCTCAAGGCTCAGTACTTGGCCCACTTCAATTCTCCATTTTCCTAAATGACCTCCCATTAGTTTGCTCATCAGTCTCCATCCACATGTACGCAGATGATACTTTCAAGTTCACTTCTGGCAAATCTCCTTCTGGTGTAGCAACCCGACTCTAGCTCGACTTTGATAAAGTTCAGCTATGGCTTAGCTCACATCAACTCTTTCTCAGTACAAAGAAGACTGTTTCCATGACCTTTGGAATGAGACAGATACTCTGTATGCTACCCTCCCTGTCCAGCTTCCATACCCATGAAGGGACTACTCTCAAGGACACCTCCTCATTCAGATACCTTGAGGTTTGGCTTGACTGACAGCTCAATTTCTCTGAACACATGGATGCCATCCTGAAAAGATTACACCCCAAGCTACGCACCCTATTCAGGAACTATAGAAGCATACCTCTACCAGCAAGGCGTGAACTCATCCAGAAGATGATCCTACCTATCTTTGACTACTGTGATGCAATCTACAGTGCCACCATCATTTCTTCCTTATCCAAATTGGACATCCTCTTCGACTCTTTTTGGTGTTTTGCCCTGGACTCCCCACCTCACACTCACCACTGTGGCCTGTATCACTCTCTTGCTTTCCCATCTCTTGCTGACTGACGTCACTCCTACACTGCAAAATTCATCTCTAAATTTTGATTTGGATCTCTCCCTTCCTACCTCTCTTCTGCCCTATCACTTCCTCTTCCCCCTCCCATTCCCTTAAATCTAATGACACTCGCACGTTGGCAACCCTCACCATTCCACTTCTGCAGGACAGACTGCTTTCTCACACATATTCTCTAAACTCTGTAATTCCCTAACCCATCAAATCTGACACTCCTCTTCCCCTACTCCCTTTCCTCAGCCCTAAATAACTACTTCTCTTCAAACTGTCCCTGCTCTTAGTTCACTACTCATGATTGCCAATCAAGATAGTTGGTATCTATCTGCGTATGGCTACTGTTTTCTTATCATATACCCTTCCCCTGAATCCAGCATAATACACAAAATTGTACATGAACAAATGCATGACTGTGTGATACATGCAAATTGCACTTCTTAAACTATAAGCACTTCATTTATATGTATTTACTGCTAGTTTTGTAGCTGCTATGTACCGAATATTTGTTGTATCCTGCTGTAGGTAATTGTATGTTTGTTTCACTGTACTCCCTTACCTCTCCCTCAGAAAGAATTGGGAGATGAGCAAACAATTGTTTAGTGTGCCTTCCTGGTGAAACTTTTCAATAAATAAAAAATAAATAAGTTACTATGTATACATAAATAGATTAGTTGCCATATTGGTCCTTGTGAAAACAGATCCGGAAGGAAATGGTTTAATACATTTTATTAGACCAACTTAGATGTTACAAAAAGAAAACAATGTATATGCTTTCGGACCAACCAAGTCATTCCTCTGAGACTTATGACAATTGTTCAAAGAGTCACATTCTATTAACACCCAGATCATACAAAAAAAAACCAGAAAAAATTATCACTGGTTTAAAGTTATTTTTTCACAAAAAATCACAGATTTAAATGGAATGAACAGCATTCCATTAGCTTGCTACTACTGAGAATCTTTTCAAGGTCAAATAACATCCACTGTAGATATTAAACACTCAAGTAGGCAGAATCTCTGCCTGAAATTATTAGTGAATGAGTGTATTGTAAGAATACATTCAACACTAAAAGCAAGTCCTTAATATTTAATACCACAAATGTCCAAGTTAAAACTTGATAGTATTGTTTGATAAAAACTGTACAACAGAAATGTATGTATAGAAATAAGAGGGAATAAAATAAATAAAAAATATGTATCTTATATGAACAACTGTTTAAAACATACATACAGAATTAAACCTGTCTGGAGATATTTTCTAAACTATATACTCAACCAGTTAACACATTCCATAAACATTAAAACCTACAATGCTGTAAGAATATTTTTACAAGATAATATCAATTGTCAGTATTATTGCCAAATAAAAAAAAATCTCTCAGGGACCACCTAGAAAATGAGTTCATGCATCTTAAAATGTTCAAAGTTCAATAATGAGTCAGTATATAACCAATTAACTATATGAACAGAAACAGTCTTAAGAATTTGAATAAAACCTCAATGGAATTAAACTGCCCCTCAGAAAGATAACTAGAAAAGAGTGTATAGTCACTATGTATGTGAGCCAAGAGTTCTAACACCCTGTAGCATAATTATGACATGTACCTGAATATAAGCCTACCTAAATATGTTAGCAAAACCCCAACCCCTCCCCCACACATAGCCCCTCCCCACAAAAAAACACCATACTACAACTCCCCCAAAAACACACACAGTTACCCCAACATGCACACATTAAACTTCCCCCATACACTCACCCAACAACCCAACCTCCCCCAACCCCCCAACACACACACATATGTATATGAGGTGGGAAACCAACAAGCTGATAACCAGTTAAAAAGGACCTTATGAAAATAACAACAGCACACTGAAGTTCTATTAAATGACCATCCTATGAAGTAAAAGTCTGTTAATTTAAGTAGGGTAATGTGTCATGAAACCCAAATCAATATTCATGCCATCTGCTACCATACTAGAAGTAAAATAAACTTAATCTCAAAAGTCTGTCTCTGTTATGCATTTTTAAATGCCCTTTTAAGACAGTTACTGACATATTTGAGATAGAATGGTCATTCTGTGAGAAGTGTTGCCCCACTGGTTTGTCAGTCATCTTCATATTAATGGTATGTCTGTGTATTCATTCTAGTGCAGAGAGGTTGGCTTGTCTCTCCAACATACCCTGTTTATGGTCAGGATACCATGACACTAAATGGTACACAATCCTGTAATCAACCCAGATGTAAGACTTGTGAGCTCATTTCCACTTTGGATTGTGTGGTTACATCACAAAACAGAATATTCAGGATACGGGGAATTGTACCTGTACATCACGTAGTATTGTTTATTTCATTCAATACAAGTGATGTCCACAAACAGGGTATGTTGGAGAGACAAGCCAACCTCTCCACACTAAAATGAATGCACACAGACATACTATTAAAATGAAGATGACTGACCAACCAGTGGGGCAACTCTTCTCTCAGAATGACCACTCTATCTCAGATATGTCAGTAATGGTCTTAAAAGGACATTTAAAAAATACACAACAGAGACAGACTTTTGAGATTAAGTTTATTTTACTTCTCAACATGGTGGCAGATGGCATGAATATTGATTTGGGTTTCATGACACATTACCCTACTTAAATTTGCAAAGACTTTTACTTCATAGGATGGACATTTAATAGGACTTCAGTGTGTTGTTATTTTCATAGAGTCCTTTTTAAGTGGTTATCAGAATATTGATTTCCCAACTAATATACATGTGTGTGGGTGGGGGTTAGGGAGGTTGGTTGTTGGGTGAGTATGTATGGGAGGGGAGTTTAGTGTGTATGTGGGGTAATTCTTGTGTGTTTTGGGAGGTTGTAGGATGGTGTTTTTTGTGGGAGGGAGCTTTCTTTGCAGGGGTTGAGGTTTTGCTAACATATTTAGGTAGGATTTTATTTAGGTACATGTCATAATTATGCTACAGGGTGTTAGGACTCTTGGCTCACATACATAGGAATATACACTCTTTCTAGTTATCTTTTCCTGGGTGGGCAGTTTAATTCCACTGGGGTTTTATTCAGATTCTGAAGACTGTTTCTGTTCATATAGTTAGTTGATTATATACTGACTCATTATTGAACTTTGAACATTTTAAGATGCATGAACTCATTTTCTAAGTGGTCCCTTAGAGATTTTTTTTTATTTGGCAATAATACTGACAATTGATAATATCTTGTAAAAATATTCTTACAGCACTGTAGGTTTTAATGTTGATGAAGTGTGTTAACTGGTTGAGAGCATAGCTTAGAAAATATCTCCAGACAGGTTTAATTCTGTATGTATGTCTTAAACAGTTGTTCATACAAGGTACATTTTTTTTGCTCTTTCCTTTCTCTCCACATAGACTGGCCCCCTTCCTCTAGCATCCCCAGCCACATCACCCTGGCATCCACTGGTACTCACCTCTGGCTTGAGGTGCTAGCTGGCTAGGTGTGGCACCTGCGGAGGGCTGGCATCATCCTGCTGGTCCACTGTATTTTCTGCCTCGTTTTCTCCCAGTCCCCAAGTGTGGGACTAGGCATGCAATGGCACGCCAATGGCCGAGCTGCATGCACTTCCACATGTGCACGCTGGGCATCTGTTTTGACTCCGCTCCCATCTTTTAGGATTGGTGCGCTAGCCTCCAGCTACCACTAGGGGATAGGCATGCACTGATCTCCAGTCCCACCTCTCCCCGGGAGAGGAGAGCTGTCCTCTGGATGCTCATTCCTCTCCCACCCTGGCCAATCCCGGCGACCTCCTCACACCGTGAGCATGGGTCGCTGGTATGGCACGAGGTAAGGCATGATGCCTCTGCCCTCCACACCACTGGGTCAGCTAGTGCATATTTTTTTTATTAACAGTAAAAACCCCAGTTGTCCAAACGTCAATTATCTGAAACTCTCAGTTATCCAAAACTGTAGTGTGTCTCCCAGTTTAACAGACTTTAATGCAAAGTTCTCTCACTTATCCGAAACCCCACTTATCCAAACAATTTTATTGTCCTCCAGCACATTTGGATAAATGAGGTTATACTGTATTTTATTCCTTCTTATTTCCATACATATATTTCTGTTGTACAGTTTTTTATCATACAATACTAGCACATTTTAACTTGGACATTTGTGGTATTAAATCTTAATTATTGAATGTGGTATTCTTATAATACACTCATTCATTAATAATTTCAGTCAGAGGGTCTACGTGAGTGTTTACCTTATCTGCTGTGGATGTTATTTGACCTTGAAAGGATTCTCAGTAGAGCAAGTTAATGGAATGTTGTTCATTCTATTTAAATCTATGATTTTTTGAAAATGGAACTTTAAAGCAATGAAAATTTTTTCTGCATTTTTTATGTATGATCTAGGTGTTAATAGAATGTGACTCTGAAAAATTATCACAAGTCTCCAAGGAAGGACTTGGTTTGTCCGAAAGCTTAGACATTGTTTTCTTTTTGTAACATCTATGTTGGTCCAATAAAATGTATCAAACTAATTGCTTCTGGATAAGTTTTTATGTGTAACTCCAGTTTAAATCTCATTATGATTTTCCTTTCCTAGGATTTCATAGGAATGTTAAATATGGGTCCCTTCCAAATTTGTGTTTTGATTTCATGATACCATTTATGAGGTTTTGCATCTGACAGTTTTCCATGTCTCTTTGTAATAGTATAGTTCTCTATCTATTTTTCTTATACATAAGTAATTCATCTTGTGGCCTGATAAAAATGTGAGTTATGAGATGTCTAAGACCAGAAGAATATACAGGTTTTTGAATAAAGTACATATATGTGAAATTATGACCATCAGATGAATAAACGTTTCCTCTTTTTTTTCTCCACAGTTAGTTGGCTCCCCCCATAGGTGGTCGCAAAGGCTAGGCAGAAGGAGCCCTCCCCAGAGCTGCAGGCAGCTGTTTGGCTCCCCTTACCTGAATTCAGGTACGCAACCTACAGCTACACAATTCAGGCACTGGCTTCAGACGTGAGTCTCAACTCGGCAACTGGAGGGCCCTGTTGCCCCACCACCACCTTGGTGATCAATGACTTATATAGCACTATATTTGCAGGTTATCTGCTCCTACCACTAGTGGCCACTACCATATTAAATCTGCATCTCCCAATTCAAAGCAGTGCCACCATGCTGACTTTTCTAACTTTTTTCTCCTTTCTTGTTCCACTGGTGTCCCTACCACCATCCTGTTACCCTGAATTGCAGGCATGTCTGCTGGCAATTAGTACCCTGACTGCCCCTGAACCTCCCTCTGCCACCTCCCATGCAGGTCTGCTACCTGTGATACACCTTCACTACAGCTTTGCAGGCTCAGCAATTCTTCCTCCATCCTTCCATGCAGGCCTGCTAGCACTAAAATTCTGAGCTAAAGTGTCCTCGGAGCTTACAAATCAGTCACCTGCTTCTCTACGCAGCCTTCCATGGTCCCGGTACTTCACCAAACTTATGATAAACCTACTACTTCTTTTATCTGGTAATGTCGAGCTAAGCTCTGGCCCACCTCCCACCCCAGGACAAATCCCTCCCACCCTACAACTCCTGAAGGGCCTAAAACTGGTTCACCAAAATATTTGCAGCCTTGTACATAAACTTACCCTTCTGCATCCCCTCACCATATCCCTAAGTTCAGACATTCTGATTATCTCTGAGACCTGGCTAAAACCTCACAAGGATGCTGAAATCACTATTCCTGGCTACACCGTCATTCGTCATGATCATCCTGGGCAAAAATGAGGAGGTGGTGTAGCCATGTGTGTTGCATCCTCACTTTAATTCACCCAGGATTCACTACCCATGCCTATACTGCCCTTTGACTCCTTATTGCAGAAACTATACCTCCCCCACACTATAGCCATATTCATAGCTGGATCCTATTGCTCACCTGATGCCACAATGCCAGACATCCTCTGGCAACATATGGCAAGCTTTATATCCTTAGAGACTTCAACTGGAACAGGCTCACAAGTGCTAACTCAAGCTGTGCAGCCAGGTGGCTGCCCTCAGTCTGTCCCAACTGATCAACGATCCACATGCCTGAACCCCAGTTCCCCAAACCACTTCTCATTGATTGGTCCCTCACCTCCCACCCCAATGCATAGTAGCCTCTGACCTCTTATCAGACTCTCTAAGTGATCATCATAAGATTTTCACAGTAAAGAAAGTTTTCAGGCTAAAGGCACCCCCAAAAACACTTCTAACCAGGTCCTATAATCCCTAGACCTCACTCTCTGCTAAATGATCTGGCAACTATTGACTGGTCAGGCATCACCCAGGCTACCTCCATTGACTCCACCCTGGAACACTTTAAGACCAGGTTCATGACTGTCTGGGACTATACACTCCACTCAGATGGGCGCAGGTGAGGCATGTACACCTGCCTTGGATGACAGCTGACATTGTAATCCATTTCAGAGCTAGAGACCAAGCATGGAAATCCTTAAAGGTCTCTGGTTTAATCACAGATCATCTACAGTATCGTGCTCTTCATAATGCCTGCATGAGAGTAATCCAGTAGGCAAAAGCAAATTACTTCAATGCCTCCTTCTGCATGAACCTAAACCACCCAGCTAAATTCTGGAAGGTGGTCAAATTACTTTTCTCCCCTCCATCCCATCCCTGACCCCTGTCTTAAAAAAATGTGGCTCCTCTGTAACTGACCCTCTTACAATGGTCTCTGAAATCAACTCCTTTTTCACAAGCTGCACCTCATCACTGCTGTCCTAACTCCCATCTACCCCAAATTCCCCTTCACCCTACCACCCCACTCAGCAACTCCACATGCCTCCTCCTTCTCCTTCCACCAGGTTACCCCACAAGAAATTTTGAATGCACTGGTCACCTTGAACCATTCCAAAGGAAAATGCCCCACTGGCATGGAATCCAAAATGCTCTACCTGTCAGCTCCTGCCATTGCTTCCCC
Organism: Neoceratodus forsteri; assembly: GCA_016271365.2. Classification (NCBI taxonomy): domain Eukaryota; kingdom Metazoa; phylum Chordata; order Ceratodontiformes; family Ceratodontidae; genus Neoceratodus; species Neoceratodus forsteri. The sequence continues at coordinate 395,638,157 of CM057454.1, read as the reverse complement.
ACTGGCAGAGCTCTTCAACCTCTCCTTCTCTCTAACCTCTCTCCCATCTGAGTGGAAGCACACCGCTGTCATCCCACTTCCAAAAGGTGGTGACCTATCCGTCCCTGGAAACTACCTCCCTATATCCCTAATTCCCATACTGGCTAAGCTTCAGGAACACGTGATCTACTCACAACTCTCCTCCATCTTTGACTCCTCATTCTTTTCACACCCTGCCAGTCTGGTTTTTTAGAAGTCTCACTCCACCGCCACCTCCCTACTAAGGCTTACTGATTCCATCCAAACTGGCATGGACAAAGGACACATCACTGCAACTATTTTTGTTGATGTGGCAAAGGCATTCGACACTGTTTCTCACTCACTCCTCTTGTCTAAGCTCTCACTCGATGGACTCTCCTGTGTATCTACCAACTGGTTCCACTACTACCTGGTTGGTAGAACCCAATCGGTCCGTAAGGGCAACACCACCTCTGCCCACTCCCTGTCTCTACCGGTGTGCCCCAGGGCTCTGTCCTTGGACCGCTATTGTTTTCTATCTTCCTTAATGACCTACCCTCTGCTTGCCCTCACACATCCATCCACATGTATGTGGGCAATACAGTACTGTATACTTCTGGACCCACAACAAGTGATGTGGTGACCACACTACAGCAGGACTTCAATAATGTCCAGCTCTGGTTTCATGCAAATCACATTTCTAAATGCCAAGAAACAGTCTCCATGACCTTCAGCACCAGACAGAGACTTTTGCAGCTCCCCATTACCCCCAGATTCGACACCCTGGATGGAACATCCCTGGCAGCCTGTACCTCCTTTAGATATCTCAGGCTTTGTCTTGACCAGCACCTTGACTTTTCTGTACATATCAATGCCATCCACAAAAACCTCCATCCCAGGTTGGGGGCTCTATAGTGTAATCATGGCTGCATCCCACTGCTGGCTCATTGTGCCATTGTAGAGAAAATTATCCTCCCTATTTGTGACTACGGGGACATAGTCTACAGTACTGTACCCAAGCCGCCTAGCCAGACTGGACCCACTCTTCTAGTTCTTCTGTCATTTCACCCTGGACTGTCCATCCTCCACCCCTCATTGCACCCTCTACCAGACCCTGGGCTTCTCCTCCATTCAGGACTGAAGACTGCCCCACTGCACTCAGATCATGGCCAAGTTCTGGACCCAGTCCCTGCCCAACTACCTCAATTCTATAATATCTGGCCTTGCCCTTCCAGCTTATGCAGTGAGGTGCAATGCTGCCAGGCACCTATCCATGCCACTCATGTCCATTGCAGCAGGCCAGGCAGCCTTCCGATATCACATGCCTAAACTGTGGAATTCCCTTCCCATGAGCATTCAGCATGCCTCCCTCACCCAGCGCCTCTAATCACTACTCAAAGCACAATTCTCCTCTGCCTGCACATGTGACTAAATATTCTGTCCACCCAAGGCCAGTCCCTCCTCTTGTGCCAAAGTAAAGTACTGACCAGCAGTGCTGAGGTATTGTGCATATCTTATCATAGACTGTTCAGCTGCCTTGCACTAATTCCAGCTGATGCACTGTATTATTTGAACTGCACCTAATACTCCTATATTGTCTTGTATACATTCTGTATTTGTCTTACTGTATTTTTGGACCTCATTGTTCAATGCTTATCTTGTAAGCTCCTTGTACTTTCCCCTACCCTACTGTCCCCCAGGATGCATCTGGAATTGAGCAGTATCTCTGCTCAGTATGCCTTCCTGGTAAAACTTTTAAACAAATAAATTCTATAACTTCCTGAAAACAGAGACATGGGTAGCCCCTGCTACTCTGTCAGAGCTGTAATCACCATTGCACCTGGGAAGAGATGGCTTGTCTGATCTGAACCACCCTCCACCGATCCTCACTCCACACTGCCACACTTAGAGAACCCTTGGAGTAGTGAAAGCACCAGGACTTGCAGCTCTTCCAGAGAATCAGTGCAACAGCCAATCAGCAGCCAGCATCTCTGTAACCGCACCTCCTCTCCTGCATGTGAGCCAGTCAGGAGCTGCCTGCTGAATTCTCAGAGCCTGCAGCAAAAACATGAGGAGTTTTAAATTCCAGACCTCCTGTTACTCTCTTAGCATTGTAATCACCACTGCAGTTATGGAGCGAGGCTTTGTATGAGCTGAACCACCCTGCCCCGACTCCACGCTCCATGCTGCTGGTCTTAGAGAATCCTTGAAGTCAGGAAAACACTAGACTTACAGCTCTTCCAGAGACTCAGTGCAACAGCTAATTGGTTCTCAGAATCTCTGTAGCCACACCTCCTCTCCTACATGTAAGCAAATCAGGTGCTGCCTGCCAAATCCAGGGATCCTGCATGGTGGTCCTTCCATGCTGCAGTCCTTTGTCCTAAGAGCTGAGTGCAAAGGACATAATTAGGAGTCTGCCATGGAGTCAGACAGGAGAGACAGCCAGCAGCAAGGAACTCTATGCATGTTATCACTGGTACAGCTGTACATAGAAAGACAAATACTGTACCTTGCTAGTTTAAACCTGTTTATGTCAGATCTTAGTAACACTATATCTCAGTGAGCAATACAAATCAATTGTTTGTGTTGAAGTGCTGTTTATTGTTATTACTGCTACTGCCAGTTCTATTTGTTTATGACAATTAACATATGGTCTTATCATCAACATATCATGGAGAGCACTACAAATCAGTTTGTGCTGAAGTGCTGCTTATTGTTACTAATACTACTGACAGTTCAATTTAAAAATCTGTGCTAAAGGTTATGCTTACTGGTTTCACCATAGCTAGGTGAGCACTCATAGTTAAAATAAGTAGTCTGTGTTGATTGAAGTGACACCTACTGCTATTACTAATGTTTCTGATTTAATTTAGTAATCTGATAAAGTAAAAACTGATAGCTTTGTTGTAATATTGTAGTGGCAATTACTGCTAATACTAATGCTTCTGGTTTAATTTGGTAGTTTGATAAAGTTGAAGCTTACAGCCACACCCTATCTAGGTAACCGTTAAGAGGTAAATTAGTAGCCTGTCTTGTAGTGACACTTACTGCTACCACTGATACTAATTGTTGCCTAATGTATTAGTATGTGATAATGAGAGGAGACAGTCAGTTGTGGTGGCTGTGGGGTGTTCTTCTCTAGGAACATGTTCTGGAGGAGGGGGCACTGTCCTATCTGCAGGACCATGACAGACCTCCATGCTCATCTAGTGACAGCAAGGGTAAAAATATCTCAGTTGCATCACCAGCTCAACTAGAGACTGCCTCCACCCCCACCAGCTCCACTTCCCCAGAGGCCCACAAGCCCACTGGCCCAAGGGATATAGAAAGTGGTGGGGAGCAGGGTGGTGAAGAGAGGTAGGATTAGCCACAAAGAGGTTGTCCTGAACAACACCATCTAGATGGCAAATCCTTTTGCATCCCTAGAGGAGGCTCAGGTACTTGACTCTACTGGGGGGAAACTCTGAGCAAGTCAGTGGTGAGGGGCAGTTCAACATGATAACATCCAAGGGAATGAGCAGAAGTAAGTCTACCAGCAGAGTCTTGGTGGTTGGAGACTCCATGATTAGGAGTGTGGAGAGGGTGTTAGAAGGTGGGGTGGAAGGGAGAGGGATGGTCAGGTGCCTTTCTGGTGCATCAGCCAGCTGGAATTCAGACCATATAAGAAGGATGGCAGAGAGGGAGCAGGGAAGCTGAGGGTACTGGTACACCTAGATACCAATGATCTGGTGAACCAGCCAGTAGAGATGGTGAAGTGGAACTTTCATAGACTGGAGGACAGATTGGCAGCACACTTGGTCTCCACAGCCTTTTCTTGGGTCCTCCCTGTTTGTGGAAGGGAGGAGAAGGAGGATAGAATTAGGAAAAATAAGATAGAAGAGTTCCATTGTGGGTTATGGGAAGGTGTCAGAAAAAGGGGTACCACTTTGTGGGGGACTGAGGAAACTTTGGGGACAGGAGGCTCTTCAAGTGTGACAATTTGACTTGACAAGAGCAGGGCCTGCATGATGGGCAGAAGTTTGACATCTCTATTGCACATTTAAACAGGCTGTGGAGGGGGACTGGGGCTAAGGGAACCATGGTGATAGGTGAGAAGAAGGGGATCTTAGCTAGTACTCCCCCATATCTGGGGGCTAGCAGCAGCTCAGCAGGTATTAAGAGGGATGAGGTACAATCTAGGTCAGCTGAGGGGACATTAAAAATGAGAAATGTGAAGTATGCAAACACAAAGGAAAACAAGAGCCAAAAAGAACATGGGAAACACAATGTCTTAAACAGGGGAATGACAAAGTGGGTCCAAGGGTCAAATGGAAGGGGGTATGCCTTAACTGCAGGATCCTGGATAATAAAATCAGTGAGCTACAGGCACTGATGGCAGACACTTAGGCAGGCTTTGTGGCCATCACAGAAACCTGGGCTGCAGAAAAAAATATACTGGGATCTGATTGTTCCTGAGTACTTATTGTTCAGAAGGGATAGAGGAAAAGGTAGAGGAGAGAAGGTATCTCTCTAGATCAGGGATGGCATTGAGGTGGTGGAGGATGGGTGTATCAGAGGTAATAATAGGGAGTCAGAGTCACTGTGGGTGCAACTCACGACACCCTCATGTGAGAAACTATGCTTGTGGTGCTCTATTGACCTTCAGGGCAAAGGTAAGAGAGACACAAGGAGCTCATGGAAGAATTAAAAAGGGGGTTAGCAAAGGGGAAAGCAGTGGTAGTGGGTGATCTCTGAACCTGCAGGGTATCATCTGGGATGTTCCAGTGGCCAGAGCACCAGAAGTCAGACCTTGTTGGATGCACTCCAAAACAGTCTCCTGGCACAACTAGTTAAGGACCCTACCAGGTAGACTGCCATTATCGATGTGGTGCTTACCAACTCAAAGGTGATAAGAGCAGTAAGAGTAGGGGAATCACTAGAAAATTGCTCTTAATACTGGTATCCCCACCCTCCAGTTACTGGCTGGCTCTAGTGTGTGGCCTGGTCTGCACAGACCCACAATTGTGTATAGTCTGTGCCATATGTATATACTGTTTTAGTGCTGTGATCTTTAATGTTATTGTTACTTTAACCATATGTTGCTGTCTTTTCACTATTAAAATTGTTTACCCGCATTACTTGTAACCTCCCAGGTCATACCTGAAATTAGTCATTTATTTGCCTAGTGTGCTTACTTGATCATAACTCCATTTGGTTTGATCTTTACCTTGGGACTGGAAAGCCCCAATCAAGAACTGAAGTCCTTGATTTTAGGAGGTTGGACTTTAACAGGCTGAGGGAACTGGTCAGGGAAAAGTTACTAGGGGTAGAGAATTCAGGGTGGATGGAAAAGAGATGGAGGAAAGTAAAGGAGCCAATCTCAAGGCATCTAAGTTATGCATGAGAACAGAGACCATTATGGCTATCAGCAACTGACAGAGAACTGGTGGAGCTAAGAAAAAGACCTTCTATGAGTACAAAGAAAACAGAGGCAAGAAGAATGGGGAGACTATTTACTGAGAAATAAGCAGCCTAAGAGGGTAGTGAATGAGACAAAAAGCAGACCCAGAACTTCATATTGCTGAAGGGCTTAAGGATGGAGAAAAACATTTCTTCAGATATAGGAGGGAAAAAGAGGAAGGAAGGAAGGAAGAATTGTTAGGCTATCAGAGGGGAGTAGGGTGATAGAAGAAGACGGGCAAATGGTTGCCATCCTTAATGATTCTTTCTGTTCAGTTTTCCCCAAGGAGAAAGGTAGGCACTTGCCTTACAGTGGCATCAAAACAGCAAATAAGGGGGTTCTGGAGATGAGGGAGCTAATATTTACAGCGACAGGGTCCAGAAAGGACTGGTGGCCCTGAAAATAGATGAGACTCAAGGACCATATGGGTTGCATCCAAGAATACCCAAGTAACTGACAGTGGAACTGACTGAACCCCTGGCAGGACTATTCAACAGCTTGCTATGAACAGGGGTAGTTCCAAAGAACTGGAGGGTGGCAGATATCATTCCACTCCATTAGGAGAGAGGGACATGGAAAAAGTGGGGATGTACAGACCTGTCAGTCTTACTTCTAGCATAGGATGGCTGATGGAGTCACTGGTCAAAGAAGTACTTGTAGACTACATGGAGAGCAACAGTCTACAGGATAGTAAACAATATGGGTTTGTGGCAGGGACCTCATGTCAGACAAACCTGGTAGCTTTCTTTGATTGGGTGAGAAGGAAACACCATGGATTTGCTCTATTTTGACTTCAGCAAGGCTTTCAACTCAGTGCCTCACAGACACATGCTGAAGAAGATGGAGGCTCTTGGTGTGGCTAAGGATGTAGTTACCCGGGAAGGAAACTGACTAAAGAGGAGGCAGCAGAGGACTGTGATCAATGGGATCAAATCAAAAGCAAAGGAGAAGTGTGGCTCAGAGATCTGTCCTGGGCCCAGTCCTCTTCAGTATGTTCATCAGTGACATTAGCAAAAGTATCTGGGGCAGGTTGTGTCTCTTCTCAAATGATACTAAGCTCTGTGAAAGAGTGAATAGCAGTGTGAAAATAAAGGAACTGTAGAGTGACTGATTAAAGCTAGAGGGGTAGTCTAAAGTTTGGCAGCTGAAATTCAGTGTCAAAAAGTGCAAGGTAATGCATCTAGGGAATAAGAACTCCAGGACAGAGTACTGGATGGAGGGGTGAGACTTAGAACTATGACTGAGGAATGTGACCTAGGAGGTATCATCAGTGACATCCTCAAGCAACTGAGCCAGTGCAACAAGGCCTCTGGTAAGGCAAGGAGGATCCTGGGATGTACAGGGAGGGTTATTGAATGCAGGAGAAAGGAGGTAATACTACCATTTATAGATCCCTAGTGAGGCCTCACCTGGAGTACTGTGCCCAGTTCTAAAGCCCTCACCTCAGGATAGATAGGGACAGGATGGAGATGGTGCAGCACAGGGTAACAAAAATGATGCATGACCAACAGGGCAGGTCTTAAGAAGAGCGACTCAAGGCACTGAACATGTACTCACCAGAGATCAGAAGGGAGAGGAGAGATATGATAGACACCTTCAAGTTCATGAAAGGAACATGGAAAATCATGAACACAAATGCCCGCAGTCTGGGAAACAAGACCCCAGACCTGGAGGCAACAATGACAAAGGCTAAACTGGACATAGCAGCCATTAGCAAGACATTGTTCACTGATAACCACACTGGGAGACTTCAGTACCTGGCTATGTACTGTTCAGAAGAGACTGAGGTAAAAAGGGGGAGTGGCCTTTATGTCAATGAAAATATCAAAGCTACAGAAATTCAGAATACACATTAGGAGCCAGAAGAACTGTGGGTCACCCTGGAAACAGGAAATGGGACAGCCATGTGAACTGGGGTTGTCTACAGGCCTCCAGACCAGGGGGAAGACATAGACACATTACTGTTGAAGATATACAAAACATGACAGCTAAAGGGGAGGTTCTGATAATGGGAGACTTCAACATGCCAGATACAGATTGGTTAATAACAGCAGGAACATCCACCAGAACTAGATACATAGTACATTCCCTGGAGGAGGAGGGCCTCAAAACAACTGGTACAACAACCCTAGGATTCGCTCCAACCAAGGCAAACGCTCTTTCAAATTTGCTGCCTCCCACCTATGGAACTCTCTTCCACCCAGCCTGGCTGACTCATCCACCCTTACCCAATTCAAGTCTGGGCTCAAACTATATCTTCTAAATCTCAGTCTCTGTGGCTGTAACTGTTAGCTCCCTAGCCCAGGTCTCTTCTCCTCTGCACTGCCTGAACCTACCCTCATTCCTGGAAGTATCTCCTAACCTTTTATGTCAATTTACTGTTATCTCCTTCCCTACTAATTGGAGATGAAACTCAGTGTCATAAGAGCCTGTCTGCGAATCATGTATATTGTTTCTACTCTACACTTGTGTACCAAATTGTAACTATTGTAAATAATACTTGAGTCTGTACTGTGAATCCTTACTTTACCCCTGTATACTGTCACTAATGTATACTGTCGCTAATGTCTATTTGTGCAACATATGTAACTACTGTAAAAAAATCATTGTTTCTAAATGTCTTTTCTGTAACTAATTCCGGGTCACCCCTGAAAAAGGGACCTCTGGTCTCAGTGGGTTTACCAGGTTATCAAAATCTAAATAAAATAAATAATAAATAGACAGGGCTATCCTGGATCTAGTACTGACTAAGGGGGAAAGGGTCACAGATCTCCAGGTAGAAGGTCACCTGGGGGCCAGTGACCATCACATGGTATGGTTCAATTTGGCCACTAGAACTAAATCATCCCTTTCCAATGCAAAAATATGGGACTTTAGAGGAGCTGACTTTAATAAAATAGCCAACAGAGTTAAGCTAGCCCTGTCAAAGACAAATACAATTGAGGGGGTATAGGCAATGTAGGCAAGCATTAAGGATGCAATACTTGAAGCAACATCCCATTGTGTTAGGGAGAAAAACAAGAGCAAAACAAGGAGGAAACCACTTTGGTTCTCAAACACAGTAGCAGAAAAGAGCAGAGCCAAAAGGCTAGTCTTCAGGAAATATAAGAGAAAACAGCAGGACGAAGATAGGGAGGCATACCAAACTTCCCTAAGGGAAGCAACGAAGGCAGTAAGGCAGGCAAAGGTCCAAACTAAGGAAACACTAGCATGGACAGTAAAAGAAGGGACAAGACTTTCTATAGATACATTAGTGATAGGATGAAGTCCAGAGAGGGTATTGCTAAGATCAAAGGGGATAAGGGGGAGTTGTGTGGAGGAGGCCCAAGGAAAAGTATCTATCCTGAATAGATACTTCTGCTCAGTATTTACTGAGGAGAGGGTAGGGCAGGGCCCACAGCTCAGCACTATGGACACAAGGGGGAGGGAGGTGTGCTCAAGTCCCTTCACAAACAAAAGGGTCCTACAAGAGCTCACTAAGCTCAGGGTGGACAAGGCAATAGGACCTGATGGCATACATCCAAGGGTACTAAAGGAGCTAAGGGTGGAACTAGCAGATCCATTAGCAGAACTGTTTAGTGAGTCTCTGAGCACAGGAGAGGTCCCAGAATACTGGAGAAGAGCTCATGTGATTCCGCTTCATAAGAGTGGCAGAATGGATGAGGCAGGGAACTACAGACTAGCCAGTCTTACCTCAGTAGTGGGCAGATTATGGAGGCACTCCTTAAGGAAAGGATAGTGCAACACCTGGAAACCATAGTAACACGGGATCCAAGACAGCATGGGTTTACAACAGAAAGGTCCTGTCAAACTAATCTCATAGATTTCTTTGACTGGGTTCCCAGAGTGGTGGACCAAGGGGGTGCAGTTGATGTTGTCTACCTTGAATTCAGCAAAGCTTTTGATACTGTTCCACATAGAAGATTGATTAATAAGCTCGGGCTCGGGGTGGATCAGAGGTTGGTCAACTGGGTGGCAAACTGATTGGCGGACAGAAAACAGAGAGTCGTGGTAAATGGTATACAGTCAGAAGAGATGCAAGTCACAAGTGGGGTACTTCGGGGATCAGTCCTGGGGCCAGTCCTCTTCAATATCTTCATCAGTGACATTGCAGATGGACTGGAGGGTAAGGTTTGTCTGTTTGCAGATGATACCAAGATCTGCAAAAGAGTAGATGATCCAGATGGGGTGGGCAGAATGAGAAGAGACAGAAGAGATCTGGATAAACTGGCAAAATGGTCAGAAGAGTGGCATCTTGGGTTTAACGCAAAGAAGTGCAAGATCATGCACATAGGGAAGAGAAACCCTGAAGCTATCTATAGGTTGAGAGAGGAGTTGCTGGCAGTCACAAGGGAAGAAGGAAACTTGGGCATCTTCATCACAGATGACTTAAAATCATCCAATAGATCACTAAAGCAGTAGGTAAGGCTAGAGGTATGTTGGTGTGTATTAGTAGGGGTATCACAAATCACAACAGGGAGGTAATAATCCCTCTTTACAAGACACTAGTTAGGCCCCATCTGAAGTACTGTGTGCAGTACTGAAGGCCGCACCAGCACGAGGACATTAACAAAATGGGGGCAGTCCGGAGAAGGACAATCAAAATGGTGTAGGGACTACTTCATAAGACATATGAGGACAGATTAACAGAGCTCAATATGTATACCCTAAAGCAAAGGGCAGAGAGAGAGGTGATATAATCGAAATATTCAAACATTTTAAGGGCATTAACAAGGTGAAAGAGTCTAACATGTTTCAATATAAGAAAAATTGCAGGACAAGAGGACACAGCATGAGATTAGAGGGAGGCCGATTAAGGGGTAATGTGAGGAAGTTCTTTTTCATAGGAAGGGTGGTGGATGCATGGAATGGCCTACCTCAGGAAGTGGTGGATATGAATACAGTGCAGGGCTTCAAGCAGGCATGGGACAGGCATAAGGGAGCAAAACAGATGAGTATGAATAGATAGGCCATTGACAGAGTAAAGGACTATGGCACATTAATAAGGTAGAAAAATGGACAAACTGGATGGGCCTTGCAGTCCTTATCTGCAGTCATCTTCTATGTTTATATGTAAAAGGAAAAAACAAGGTGATTTGTGAGGACCTATTTAGCTTGAAAACTAATTCAAGGTCATGATGAGTAGAAACTGACAAGCAGGAGGTTCAGGAGGGGCATGAGGAAGTATTACAGTATTTTACAGAAACAGAGGTGGAGCCATGGACCGGTCTACCAGCCAAAGTGGGTGCTAAAACAGTTGATGGTTTCAAGCATGGTTGGGGCAGAATTAAGGGTACAGTGGTCACTCAAGAAGACAGACTTGGTAAGGAAAAAAGTAGAGTAGGGGGAGGATCAAGACCCTGAATGGACAGTAGGTCCTAGAGTTAGATAAGGAACTCCAGCAAACTGGATGGACCATTGGTCTTTTTCTCCCCACTGGCTATGTTTCTATATACATGTTCTCAGAAAGTAGTAAAAGATCCAATAAAAAAGAAGTGATTCTTTCTGGAAATAGAGTGTATAGTGGGAACTGTCCAAGCCCTGCTCTCAGTATATGTTATAGAATGCAAGATGGAACCTGTAATACGTTTCTATATATTTTATTTATGATTCTTTCTGGTTTGTCACTATTGCTTGTTCACCATACCTCTGATGCATATAATATTGTGGATTTTATTTTTGCATTTATTAATGTCAGTATAACCATGATGGATGAGCCTCCATATTGATAATTAAATTGCCTTAGGCTCCCAATAGCCTTTGTCTTCTTATGTCCTATAAGTTTAAGATGTTTAGTCGATGTTAACATTGAAGTGAAGCATACTCCTTGGTAGTCATAATATGCAGCAGTTATGATTGATTAATTGTTAATATGTCATTTATACTGTACTTCCCCATATTTTTAGAAACAAATACTACAAGCTGATTCTTTTTCTTATTGATCAGTAAGATTTTTATTTCAGAGAACAGTGAGCACTTCCACCGTTGCTGCAATCCAAGAAATGTTGTGGACAGAATTGGCACATGATCTGCATATGGGAGAGCGTTTATTGGTAGACTCTTAACTTTTGGTAAAATATAATTAACATCCTCTAATTGTGTGAAAATAGTACTAAAGTATAAATTGAAGGGAGTAGGTACAAGTATGTAACCCTGGCGTACTCTCCTATTAGTTACAATCTTTTCTGTTTGTGAACCATCCTGTTTATACTGTATTTTGGCCATGTGTTGGTGCGAAATCTCATAATAATATCAAGCAAAAATGGATCTATATTGCATGAGGAAAGATGCTCCCAGAGAATTTTATGACTGATGCTGTCAAGTGCAGCACTAAGATCAATTGACAGGGAAATAGTTTCCCTTTTTTGGTTTTCACATCTTATGAGCAATATGATTCAAAACCATACAATGCTGTATAATAGAACAGCCTGATTTGAAGGTAATCTGAGTTTCCTTGAGAAGCCTATTCTCTGCTACCTAGTACTGCAACCTATTGTATTCTATATGATCTTACTGAAAACTGTTTGAGTTGCGTGTATAAGACTAATTAGCCTATACATTGCTGGATTGTTTACTTCCCCAGTTCTTTGGATTGGGAATATTATATTCCCTGCCCATGACTTGGGTGATATTCTATATTGTATCAGATCATATAATTGGTGCAAAGTACTGTAGGTAACCACCAAGAAAAGCTTTAGTTATATAAATCAGCAGCAATCTGATGTGGGTGAGAAGCTTTATTAGATTTTATGCACATAACAGTTAAATAGATCTAATGTTCTGTAAAATGAAGAAGTAGGACATAAGAAGTTGATGACATAAAGCTTTTGATGGACATTTCTAGTTTATTTTTGATCCTTTCGAAAATTCTATAATACAGCTTTCAAAAATATGTTTCCCAGTCAGATGGTTGAATATTTGCCTCTATGTTAATGCTATATTTCCATGCTCATATGCAACAAAAGTCTAAACAGTTTTAACATATGTATTATTGACTTTCTCAGTTTTCCTCATAATCTTTTCTGATGTTACCATTTTTCTTCTTCTTGTATTTTTCTATATTGTTTATGTTTGCTATTTAAAGAGCTGCTGACACCATCTGGCTAAAAGTGCTACATTGCAGAATTAGAATAAACATATCCCCAGTAAACCGCATACCAAAAAGTAGATTTATATGTTACTTCATTTTAAAGTTATTAGCCATTTTGTACCCTGATTTCACTACCTGTTCAAAAAAAGCCTGTTTCAATCTGTTTCAGTGAAGAGCTGCTGCTGATGTCACCTAGGGACCTTACAATCTAGTGTTTCCTTTCAGCAAGCTTATAGGACCTATTTCTCTAAAGTTGCATAGATCATGTGCAATGGTTTCCATAAGTAAAACAGGCAGCATGAGTTAGTAAACATTGTTTTAAAAACTTTGTGTTTCAGGCTTTATAACAAAACTGACAATATTTTGTCTGGGTGCCTTTTTATTAAGGTCCTTTTTCTTAGGTTGCTGAATACTGGGTCATCATAATACACTGTTGAGAGGTTTGCAGACTGAATAAGTTTCTGATGTGGTGAAAGGCTGAGCTCATTCACACCTATCAGTCAATTGAGGCAACTTCTAAGCATTGCAATTTAAAACAATTATCCCATCTCCTTGTTAATGGGGTGGGCAGACTCATCTATGTTCTACTCTAAATTACAATGATAATTTTACCAGAGCTAATGCTTGCACCCATAGTAGAAATTGACATATATAAGGCCACTATTAAAACATATTGTAAGGCAGACAATGACAAAACAGCAGTGAAATTACTGTATCAACATTACAATACTAGCAGCAAATACAATTTCCTAACAGGCACATTAGAGTAGCACTTCAAATGGCTTCAGCAGGCTGAAGACATACTGACTTAGCATCCAGCAACCCTGGAGAAGTAGACCACACAAAAACAGCATTAAATAATACAATTTGATCAACTTTGTTACAAAATCTGAAACATATATTGTTTTTATAGCAATGTTTATGGCTGGTGCTGCCTGTTTTACTTGTGAAAACCATTGCACACGATCTTTACAACTTTGGAGAAATGGGTCCTATAAGCTTGCTGACAGGGATTACTAGACTTTGAGGTCCCTACATGACATTATCAGCAGCTCTTTACTGACACCTACTTTTATTGCACAGGTAGTGCAATCAAAGTTACAAAATGGCTAATAACTTTAAAACAAAATAACATAAAAATCTAGTTTTTCGTATGAGATTTACTGGGAGTATGCTTATTTGGATTCTGCTATGTAGCACGTGTGGCATCAGTGGCTCTTTAACTCTGTGATATTTTTCTAGCTCTGGTTTCTTTAACATTCCTTATAAGAGCATTCATTCTCATTTTCCCAATCTACAAGTATTATTATACCACGTGGAAACATGAGTCAGTTTTGTTTTAAATGTGACAAAAAGTGATGGGAATACAGCAGCATTAATGCTATCAAAATGTTCTAATACAAGTTATGGATTAGTTTCTCAAGTAATTTATTTGTGTGGAACATTGGAACATCTTATGCCAGGAATACAAGATATTCCATCAATCATTTCTGTATTCCACTTCATGTGTTTCTAGTTTAGTATTTCAAGATTTCCAATTAAGTCCATATCATAAGAATCATCTATAAACCTGAGATCTACTTCTAAGAGAATAGGAAAATGGGCTGATTCTACTCTTTCAATAATTTAGGAGTCCAGAATTCTGTTAATTATATTGTAATTTATCCAAATATGATCTATCGTAGAGGATACTATAGGACTATTATATGTAAAATGTTCATTACTATCTCCTAATGTCCTACTGTTCAAAAGTGTGAAGTCATATTCTTCCATTAAACTTTTCAATTTACTACCATGACTGTTCTACTTAACATCATTACACTTTCTAAGTGATTTAGTCTAGAGTTTGTTTGATGTGAGAAACTGGAAAGTCACCTTTTTCAGCTCTTCCTTATTGCAATGTAAATCTATATCCATTGGGATATGGACATTGAAACCCGCTGCCATAATAATTTCTAGTCCATCATTTTCTTGTATAAGCTTTTCTAAATGATCTGCTAAGACAGTCTATAGTGCTGGCTAATATATATATATATATATATATATATATATATATATATATATATATATATATATATATATATATATATATATGTATATATATATATATATATATATATATATATATATCTACTACTATTTTAGGAGGAATATACACATTTATTATAAGTAATTTCAAGCCATTACTTTCTAGTTTAACTGCTAATGAAAAATTCTGATTTCAGTTTAAATCTGTGACCATAATCTTTTGAAATTTTATGGTAGCTACCAAGCAAGCTTGTAAATGCCCATTTTTGGGTAATGTTAGGGCATGAACTAAAAATATTTTGAAACCAAATTGTCTAGGCATATCATCTGACCATCAAGTTTCTTGCAATAGGAGAAAGCACCATTGCATAATAAATTCTGAGCATTCTTTATCAGCTAGTTTGCTACTTAGGCCCTAACAATTTCATGTTAATAATCTAAAAGCTTGTGGATCATTTATCATTATATTTTTTGTGAACTCTACAGTTTCAATTAGTTTATGCATAAAACTACCAGTATTTCCTTATGATCAGTATGGAAATCCATTAGCATAGCAGCTTTGTGAATTTCAGTGATTGTTACTGCTGTTTTGCCACAAATATAGAGGAAATATTGCTTTACTTTCTGGTCAGTTTCATAATTACTCTTTATTTAAATCTGCCCTGTTTTCCATCTGCTCCATATCAGTCAATAGAAATCCTATATGATTAAGGATATATCCTTTCTTCAGCATTGTACTTATAATATTTTGATTTTTAAACATTATATTGGTTCTATGTCATAATGGTGATCACGGAATAGCTATCACCGTTTGGGCGAGTGTACATTGTCAAACATGAATTATGGCAATGTACACTCACAGTGACTAGAAAACTGGTGTCTGGTTTTCTATGTTATGTGAAGTGCCCCCTGCATCCCCCTAGGGGGGCTTCACCCCCCACATCCCCCTACTTAAGGATTCTCAACTCCAGGGGGTGCATGTTGGGGGGGTTGTAAAACTTAAAAAAATGAAAGCCCCAACCAATGCAAAAAAGCAATCACACCCAGAACCAAACCGGCACCCTCCCAACCCCAGCCTGCCACCTACCCACCACACCACACTGCCAGGTCAGCAGCTGACCACTGCACTACACCCCATATACCCTCCCTCCCCTTCCACCCAGCATGGTTCTCACCCCCTAACATGAGTGTATATATAGCAACATCCTGTTGCTGTACTCACCCACCCCTGTATCCATTCGCTACCCTGCCAGGTAGCTCAGAACACAGGTACTGTGATTGAGTCATCCTATTTCAAATACCTCAATCATGGTTGCCTTGTTCACTGGATACCCATTATATCTATAGTATTTGAGGGGAATTACAGTTTCAATAGTGTATATGTATCCAGCCTTTTACATATTTGCCTAGATCATATTCTAGGGCACCTAGAGAGGAATATACAGTAGAAATATTCCTTTTTGTGCTATTTTGCTACCAATCAGTTCTTCCCTAGATATTTGCCAACCAAATAAAGTCAGTATAGCTTCTTGCTCTTGCTGTCTAGTACTATTTGTTTCATTTGTGAAAAATCTATCAGTTATGTCAATAACTCTTTTTATTTTAATCATTCCTGATCTAAGTCAGGGAAATCTGTTGCAGATATCTCAGGACCATAAGTATGAGATGTTAACTTTTGAAGTTCAATATATATTCCTATGGCCACACATGATTTCTTATTTCCCATATTCTTTGAGCCAACTCCAAATCCATCGCACAAAGAGAAATATGTTCAATGAAATTTCCCTTCCAGTGCCTGTACACATACACATTCTGTTTTTTTTTAATCTGTATCAGGATATACTATGTAACTGACTTTCTCTTGTAAAGTCTCAGAGGTTTCCATTTCCTCCTAAGTGAATATGCTGTGGGCAAAAGTTGATGATCTGGAGAACCATGCCCAGTGCAACAACCTGCAGCTTGTTGGATTCCCAGAAAAAGCTGAGGAAAAGGATGTAATTTATTTCCTTCAGTCTGTGCTCTCTAAAATGTTAGACTTTCACTTGGATTAGCCCCTAAAAATCAAGAGGGCTCACAGATTCCTGGCCTCTTGGCCACATAAATGGGCCACCCCCAACCCCTATCCCAGTCTATACTGACATACCTGCTGAGGTTTAGTGTTAAGGAGAGCAGATTTTAAAACTGTCATAGGAAAGGTGACCTCTCAAATGGAAAAGACATATAATCCATATTTTTCAGGATTTTCCAAGGACTTATCTGATCATCACAAGGCATTTGGTTCAGTTAAGAAGGACTTGGCAATGCTCAATGTTCCCATCTCCCTGTGGTACCATGCAATTTTGACTGTGCATCATGAGGGGACTATTGCATTATTTTCAAATACCACATAATATTGCTCTGTTTACTTCAAGAACCTGGCCCTTTTTCAGCAAACAGGTTAGGGGGCACCCTCAGGAATGACAGCTGGCAGTCGGGAGCAGTAGAAACTTGCTCACATACCTCCAAAGGACAGCAGAAACATGGAGAGGGTGTGAGGCACTCTTTTCAGAATATCTTCTACTGTCATCTTGCTCCAACCCATCATTCTCCTCTGCAGTCACCCCGCCCCCACCACTACCTGGGCCATATATTTGAGGTTCCTGGGAAGGCCCAAAACAGGTAAGGTTTCATACATCTTTCATCACTACATTCTCAAGAAGCCTTTAGAAGTATTTGGACATTCTTCATGACAGAAATTAGATGTGCTACATGGAATGTCTGGGGGTTTAAATATCCCATTAAATGTAAGATCTTGAGAGAGCTTAAGGCTCTTAAGAATGATATACAGTAGCTCGAATTCAGGAGACATGCCTCCTTAAGAAGGAGTCCCAGAAACTTGTCCATGAATGGGTTGGAACCAGCATATCCAGTAGCTTTTCAACCAAGAAAAGAGGTGTAGCTATTTTGATAAAGAAGATATGTCTCCTGTTGCTGGAATGTACTACAACAGACAATGAGGGGAAGTGGGCTATGGCAAGGGGTAGGATGCAGGCATGTCCCTTGCTTATAGTTAGTGTGTATGAGCTAAATACAGATGACTCACATTTTTCCATAGTCTAGAACAGGGCCTGGTTGATAACCTTCTGAAAAAAGGGTTCCATTATTATTGGAGGAGAGAGGAGACTTTAAATCTCATGCAGGATCCCCCTCCTGTGTCATATCCCTATATGTCTGGGTGAACCTTCACAGAAAAGGGCCAGGAAGGCACTTAGCAGAGTAGAGCAGTAGCTCAGTTTATTAGATGTCTGGTGCCTCCAACACCCCATAGAGATTTCACAATTCAATCCCCCAAGCATGGCACCTGCAGTAGGCTGGAGTTTTTTCTTGCCACCTCACAGTCCATCCATGAGATTGCAGATGTCTTAATTCACCCCATTGTGGTGTCAAACCATGCACCAATCTCACTTTCCTGGTATTAACTCCATCAGTGACTAAAATCCTGTGGTGGAGATTTAATCCTTTTCTGCTCTACGTCTCAGACTTCACAGCTGCAGGAATTTAGCAAACTTTTTTCCTCTAAGTGGAACCATCACAATCCGAACTTGACTCATGATGATACTGAGGCTCTTCAAGAACTTAAGCAAATGAAGAACATTGAAATTAAATGAGCTGACAAAGGTGGCAAGATAGTGATTTTAAGTAAAGAACAGTATGAAGTCGAATTATACCGACAATTGGATGACACAGAAAGTTACAGAAGGCTAGAAGAAGATCCTACCAAAAGTTTATAATTCAGAATTGACTCTTATTTACGTGATTCACTGACTAATGGTAGTATTACTCAGTGTGAAAAACTTTTCATGGAAGTGCAGCATCCCATGATACCTACAATTTACATTTTTCCTAAGATTCATAAGGACCAGACCAATCCTCCCGGCAGACCAATCATCTGTACCAATGCTTCACTAACAGAAAAAATTTCAAATTTTTTGAATCATTTCTTTGAAATGGCTAGTGTGCACATAGCCTTCTTATATATGTGAGTCAATGGATGTTCCAAGATCAAGGGGTTGGTCTGGTCCTCTGTGATTATCTGTGTCACAATTGACATGCTAAGCTTATACACTAGTATATGTCACGATGTAGGGTTAACAGCTATTGAATACCATCTTAGCCACAACCCATTAGCTCAGAATTTTCCTAAAGATTTTCTTCTTGAGGCCATCAGACTCATTCTTACTAGCAAATATGTTTTCATGCATGTAGTGCACAATGGCACAGTCGGTGTGTGAAATCAATGTTTGGGATATATTAAGAAAATCACAGTGACACTGTTCATGAGAAGAGGTCTTAAAATGGCTATGTTGAAAATTTGGTGACAAAAATCCATAAAATGATTGTGTTATGAGCATGCATTGTGCAGTTTCCATGCACCCTCGTTAGTTCATGAATGTGTAATATTTTCAGTCCAGATTTTCAACACTGGCATTTTTCCACACCTCCTTATGAACAGTACAGCTGTAATTTTTCACATCCTGGCTGAAATGTGTTTTCACACTTCCGGTGCAGAAATGAGTGGTTGCTGTGGGAAATCAGTGTTCTATCCCTCTTTACTTTTTCACCTCTCCTTCCCCAGCACTTTTCCAACTGTAGTTTAACAATGATGTTATTTAGTTTTATTATACAGGGATTTAAAATGAACATTTTTGGTGGACCCTTTAACTTGATACTGTATTTATGACAAGATTTATATGAATTATTTATATATTTTTTCTTTATTCCCCTACCTTCTCTCCATCCCCCTTCCCTCCCTCTTTATTGCATTGTTTCTTTCTTTAAATTATTATGTTTCTAGTCAGTCTGTATGCAATTATATTGTCTTTCAGCATTAAATATTTAATTATTATGGTCTTTTGCACATTTTGCAGTTTAGGTTATGGGGTGCACATTTGTCATTTTGGAGCATTTTATATATGAGCAGATGGATGACACTATGAAGATCCCTATTAGATACTCATTGGACACAAACATTAATAAACAAGGTGAGGTACTCTTGGAATATTTAAATTCAATGAATATGCAAATTCTTAATGGAAAGTGTAGAGATGATAAGAGTGGAAAACTGACTCATAATTATCAAAAAGGTGGAAGTGTATTAGACTATGTGGTGGTAGATGTGCTTTCTTTTATGAAGGTGGCTAGTCTGGAAGTCTTGGATGTTTGGGACAGTGATCAAAGACCTATAAAGCTGGTAATACAGGGACTAGGAGAAAAAGAAATTGAAAATATAGAACAAACGGACTGGCTGACAATAATATGGTAGTATATAATACAAAAAGAATTAAATGGACTCCTTTGAATAGCCAGAAACTTTAACATGTTTTAATACCAAAGAAGTAAAATATCTAAAAATAATTATTTTAATGAAAATGATTTAAATAAAGGAAACAGGGAAACTCAAGTAATACACAGAAAGTATGCATAGAATTGGAACAAAGAATAAGTAATGTCTTAAATAATGAGCACAAAGTTAATAAAAAACATAAACAATATGAGCCAGGGTCATCAGGGAGCCAGCTGTGGGGGGGAAGGAGCAGGACTGAGCAGAAATAATGGCAGTTCTCTTCTCCTGGGGAGGATCTGTGTCACCCTCCCCTGTAGTTCTGCTGCCATTGGATGGAGGTCTGATGGGCAATGCTAGTGGCCAGGGTGGCAAACTAGCAAGGAGGGTGCCTCAGCACCATGGCATGCACTTGCTTCCACACAGGCATGCATGCCCAGGCATGGGAAGGGCAAAAATAGGGGGAAAAACAGGCCATGAAATATAAATAAAAAAAATACATAATATAAAGCACAATGGTTTGACAATGAATGCAGTAAAAAGGAAAATAATACAACAAATAGGAAAGAGAATAGTAAAATATAATCAAATAGAGGATAGGGTTGCCATGAAAAACTTGAAAAAAGAGTATAGAGAACTTTTGGAAAGAGAAAAATCAATATTCAATCTAGATTTATGAAATAGATTACAAATATATACAGAAAATAAGGATAGTTTAGCCTTTTGGAGCCTGGTAACACATGGGTCAGATAAAATCAGATACAGTTTAGAAGCTGTGTTGCCCCCAAGTGTCTGGAAACATACTTTGAAAATCTTTTAGGTGAGCCAGATTTAGCCGTCCCTATAGAAAATAAAAATATGATTATGGGTTAATTAGGTTTTGATAACTGGCTGCAAATTACTAAATAGGAAGTAATTCAAGCAATTAAAAATCACAAAAGAAATAAAGTCCCTGGCACTGATGCAGCAAGGATTGAAATATATCAGTCTGACTCAGAATGGTGGACTGAAATTCTGGTCCTATTATATAAAGACATAATAAAAACAAGATTTATTCCAGAACACTGGAGATTGGGGGTAGTTGTTCACTTGCACAAAAAAGGATCTTTATTACTGCCAGAAAAATACCGACCAATAACATTATTAAATATTAATGCAAAAATGTTCTCAAGACTATTGTTAAGCGGGACACTTTTTTGGATGGAGGATAACAACATGTTGTTTAAACTCCAAGCAGGACTCTGTAAGGAGTGATCAACTGTAGAGCAAATCTTCGTTTTGAAACATATATTGGATAAATATGTTACTTATAAAAAAGGAAAACTTTTTACTGCATTCATAGCTATCAAAGTTGCTTTCTATTCTGTAAACAGATTTATTTTGTGGAATATTCTGGAGAACAAAGGGATGGGCTTGAATTTACTTTCAATAATAAAATTAGTACATGAAAATACAAAGTTAATTGTAATTTTTGAAAAAGATGGGGCAGTAACAGATCCAATTAATGTATGCAGAGGTGTAAAACAAGGGTGCATACTGGGACCAACCTTGTTTAATGTATACAGTATACAGACACTCTAATAGAAGATCTAGAAATAATTGAAGCATTCCCTCCAAAGGTGAACACCACAGCAGTTAAAATATTATTGTACACATATGATGCCATTTTGATATCGCCTACACCATTGAGATTAAAAAGGATTTTGATGTCAGTAAATGAGTCACTTAAAAAATTGGATTTAAGGCTAAATTCAGAGAAAACAAAAATATGGGTGTTTGGAGATGGAAAGAGAAATTTAACTCTGTGGATAAATACATGGGCCCGGATATTCAAACTGAGCCAGGCTGTAGTGCAAGCCTGGGCACAGCTCAACTTTGTTGGGCAGGGGTGTGGCCTGGGCGATATTCAACGGAGCTGCGCTATGGTGAAGCAGCTTTGAATATCGCACCCTGGCCACCCCCACTGTGCATGGCGCAGTGGCACTGTGCCAGCACAAGTGGCCAGAATGGAGCATAAAGATGCACTAGCACAAGTGTCATTCCGCCATGCACAGCACCTGTGATATTCAAAAGGGGACATGAAAATGGGGCCAAAAGTTATGCAAGGTGCACAGGGGGACATTTGCATCTCATTACGGCCCCATTTGCATGCCATTAGCATGCAGGTGCACCCATCCCAAATGACTTGCGCCTAGCGCCCTGCCAGGCAGCAGCCATCGGTGACCGATGCCCCCTGCAGCCCGATCATGGGCATTCATGTAAAAGAACCCCCCCGTCCAATATCCCTGGTGGTCCAGTGGATCGCTATGTGCCCGATCGCGGGCATCGGTATATTACCCCAGTCCAATATCCCTGGTGGTCCAGTGGACCGATCGCCACCTGATCGTGGGCATCTGTAACACAAAAATACCCTACTACCCTGGTGGTCTAGTGTAACCCCCTCCCACCGCCCACTGAGCCCCCTCCCTGGTCCCCGTCAGCTGGCGGGCGGCAGCACTACCTGCCTGCCTGCCACCCACCAATGACAGCTCAGAGTGAGGGCTGCCGCCCATTGGTTCTGGCGTGAGACAATGGGCATGCAGCCTACTGCCATCTACTCAGTCCAGATATGTGAATGAATCATTCCATATCTGGACTGAGATAGTATTGTATATAGCATGCCCATTGGCTCACCTGTGAACCATGGGTGCAGCCCTACTGAGCTGTCAGTCAGTGGGCGGTGGGTGGCAGGTGGTGCTGCCGCCCACTGGCTGATGGGGGAGCAGGGCGGTGGGGCTCAGTGCAGTGAGTGGGGGGTACACTAGACCACCAGGGTAGTAGGGGTATTTTATGTGTTACAGATGCCCACGATCAGGCGGCGATCGGTCCACTGGACCACCAGGGATATTGGACATGGGGGGGTAATATACCAATTCCTGTGATTGGGCACATAGAGGTCCACTGAACCACCAGGGATATAGGAGGGGGGGATTTCACTAGAGGGTTGCCCACGATGAGGCATGGGGGGGTGCCGCCAGGTGGGGCAGGAACTCGGGTGGCGTGTTGCACCCTGCAATGTGGCAGCTCACCTGTGGGTGGCCATCACTTGTTCCTTTTTTTTGGGCTTAACTTTGTGCAGGCGCAGCTAGGGGTTGCACATGCATGACTCTGCATATCCCGAGCTGAATATCGGGCTGTACAGGTTATGCATGGGCATGCCTCCTACCTGTGCCTGCATACATTACTGATGTGCTCCAGTGCATCGGGATTTGTGTGGCGCACTTTTCCCTTTTGAATATCGCACCGGGGCACATCAGTGGGTTGTGCATGGTGCAACACTGTTGTGCCATGAGCAACCCTTTTGACTATCTGGGCCATGGTGTCAATATAGAAGAAACAGCTGAATTTCAATATCTGGGAGTGACACTAAACAGGAATATGGGGTGGAAATCACACTTAAATAAATCAAAAATAACTCCACAAAAACAATGTTAGGAATTAATACAATCACAAATACATTTGGAAAACAAATCATACTTGGCCTAATTCCAATGCTATGAACCTAAGGTAAATTCCCACTTACTGTATGGTTCAGAAGTGTGGGGTTTACTCTGTAATATAAAGGATCTAGAAGTAGTACAGAATCAGTATCTGAAAAATTGATCGGTGTCCCAAAATCCACTCTTAACCCTGCTGTTCATGCAGAGATGGGAACTTTATCAATAGCTACAAAAAATAATAAAAAAATTTGTTACCTTCTTGAAGAAAATAAAGACATCACCAACAGAAAGTGTATTATATCAATGCTGGTCAGATGTACAACAGAGTATGGTAAACTTAACAAGGAATTAAAGAAAAATGATCTGCCATATAACTCTATGTATGACGAACACAAAGAGATGGAGAAATTCATGGAAATGGCATTACAATAGATAATTGATGGGTCAATGCAAAATGATACTGCAAGTATAAAAGATGCCTGGGAATATACCACTCTCAAAAAAATAAAACAGAATTTTGAGGTTGAAAAATACCTGATTATATGTGATAATAAAAAAAACAGGAGGGCATTGACTAAATTAAGAATGGAAATATCGACGAATAGATGGTTAATAAGTAACCAGACGGAACAGGGAAAATCAAGTGTGTGCTCTGATAATGTGAAGATAAGTATGAAACATTTAATTTTGGAATGTAGCCAATTAAAAGAAGAAAGAAAAACGTTAATATCTCCAATTTGCAAGAATTTTGAAAGAATAGATAGTAATATATGAATGAAATTAATCTTAACAACTGATATGAGAGTGGGTATATTCACAGTGGCAAACTTTGCATAAAGAGTTGCTA
This sequence comes from Neoceratodus forsteri, assembly GCA_016271365.2. Classification (NCBI taxonomy): domain Eukaryota; kingdom Metazoa; phylum Chordata; order Ceratodontiformes; family Ceratodontidae; genus Neoceratodus; species Neoceratodus forsteri. The sequence continues at coordinate 395,613,956 of CM057454.1, read as the reverse complement.
TAAAATTGGAATGGAAAATTATGATTAGAGATTTATGTTCCTGTGAAGATAAACGGAAAACTTAGTATTAATACATGTTGCACGATTGAGAGGTTATGAAATGTTAAATAAAATGGTTGTATTCAGACACTGTGAAATGTAAAATGTGTGAAGGATTTTGGAATGTAAGTTATAATGTTTTTAAATTTATTGCATGTAACAAATATGTTTTTATACATGCCTGTAATTAATAAAAACTCAACTCAACTGAACTTATGGGGTGCACATTTGCCATTTTGGAACATTTTATATATGAGCAGTATAACTGATTAGCTATGGTATGTTTAAAATATGAGCCTATGCCTTTAACATTTCTGAATAAATTAGGATGCTGTGCACCATTGCCTCGCTCACTGATCAAGTGTCATGCAAAGGACACAAAGTGCTGGGGGTTAGTGCTGTGGATCAGCTTTAATTTTGCACACTGGATGACTTGATTTTGTAAGTTTCTTTCTTTATTTTTTTTACTTATTTTGAGTACTGCCTTTGGTTTTCCTCATATTGAATATTCAGGTTCAGCACCTGCTTATTCTGTGAACATGTGTTCACCTGTGCAACTTCCTCAGACTTAAAAATTAGTTCTCCCAAGAGACCAACCTGAGACCTCTGATTAAGTGATATGGGATGCATTTCAGGCCTGTGTTGAAGAACGTTTTATTAGTTATTCCTTGCAGGCCAATAAAAAGTGCAAGCAGGAGGTCTTGAATCTCATTGCAGAACCAAAGCAAGTGGAACAGTAGTGTTACACTAATGGACCCAGGTCCCAGAGGGAGCTGTGAAACATGCTACACCTCAAATATAAACTAAATTCCATCCTTACCCATCAGGCAGTAAGGACCCCATTCTTCGCCAACCAGATTTACTGGGAGAGTGGAGAAAAGTCAGGCAAGCCTCTAGCTTGCTACTTTAAGAAAGCCTGAGAGCTGGATTCACAAAGCTTTGTGAAGGTGCAAAACCTTCCCTAAGTCCCCAAAACTGCCATAGCTATGGAAACAAAGGGGAATTTGCACTGAGTGCTATTCACAAAACCCTCTGCAGCTGTGGAAAACAATACTAAGGACTTTGGAAAAAAGTGCAGCTGCAGACGTCCCTGAGGAAAAAAAGGTGTGAGATAAGTAAGGCACAGCCCCTGAAAGGCTATTCACAACTAGTTTTTTTCTGCAGTTGTGGAAAAAATGTTACACACAGTGGAATTAGGTGTAACTCTCCCTCAGCAAACTGCAGTAGTGTCCCAGCAATTTGAATCAATTAAGGGGGAGGTGAGGCACAGGTAATAGCATCCCGGTGAGTATAGCAGTGGCTGATGTTACAGCAACAAAAGCACACATTGCCATGATATGGCAACAATCAACAACCACCAGACACAGTGCAGCCCATGACGGAGCCCCACAGGCAGTAGAGCCTGGCCAGCCTGCAGTGAGTGCAACCCCTGCAGGCAACAGGAACACCCGGAGGGGACTGTCTCTGGATATATGGATATATATATATATATATATAGGGATACATGATGGGCATGGTGTGATGGCAAATATTGTCACTCCTGCAGAGTGAGCTCTGGATATCTCACGAGTGCCTAAGGCATGAATGAGACATCCAGAGCTCACGATGCAGGAGTGACAATATTTGCCATAACACGTGATCTGACCATTATGTATTTGATATATGCAATAGGGCCAAGAGTTTTAGAAGTTTTGTTATGCTCTCTTGTGTTCTGTTCCTGTTTATGTGTTTGCTCATTCTGTGTGTGAGCTTTTCCGAAAGGGCTGGCAGTGTTATAGACTCTGGGAGACACATGAGTGTGTTTTGCAATGCTAAATGATTTAGTTTTAGGTAGGAGTGAGAAACATACTTTTGTGAGGCTGTATTGTTTAGAAGTCTGGCTGCAGTGAAGCTGAGAGCATCACAGTAATTGTAATGAGCTGAGAGGCAGAGTATCAGAACAGCTGATACTGTTTTCAGTGGTAATTAAGTTAGCTGCAGACAGAGTGCAGAGTGTTCTGTGAAATTGTGCTTTTTAGGATTCTGGCTGTAGTCAAGCTGATAGCATCACAGTAATTGTAATGGGTGAGAATCAGAGTTTGAGAAACAAGTGAGAGTGTGTTTCAGTGGTAGTTGAGTTAGCTGCAGGCAGTAGTTTAGACTGTTCTGTGAAGCTGTGCTGTTTAGAATTCTGGCTGCAGTCAAGCTGACAGCATCACAGTAATGAGCTGGAAGTTGGTGGGGCAATAGGTGTGTTTTGTAATGCTCACTGAGTTAGCTGCAGGCAGCAGTGAGACCTCTGAAGTAGTTCTGCATTTGTGTCTATGGTAACAGCACAGGTGTTTCTTGCAAGCTGAGGGAAAAGCTGCCTAGAGTGATGACCTTTGTGACCTGTGTGTGTAAATGGCTGATATCATCACAGTAGAGCAGAGGATAAAAATATCACACTGCAGTGGATGATACACTGTTTTATCTCACTTACCACTCACCATATGGTATATATATATATATATATATATATATATATATATATATATATTTGAATTTATTGCAATCCTTGTACACAAATGGTAAAATAATTTATTATGAGTTTTAATTTTCTGCCTGTGGTCTTTCTTTGCTTGCATGTCTGTTCTGTTTTTATCACTGTTCTTTCTGTCTGTGCACTAGATTCTCTTTTCTGTGTGTTCTTCTTTCTGTCTGTTGGTTTTGTCTGTTTTCCCTTGTAGGATCTTATACTTTTCTCTCTCACCCTCTCTTTCCAATCTGTGGCATTACTATGAATGTGACATCATCTCTTCTATTTTCTCTTCTCTGTCCCTGCTTTTACTAAGGCTGCCCTGACTGATAAGCAAAGGTTATATCTCTCCCTTTTTTTTGTGCTTTTGTTGTAGTTTTTCCCTTTCTGTTTCTGACTCTCCACAACCACTTGACCTGCTTCCCTGTATTTCTTTTCATTCAGTTTGAATTTCCTGCCTCTTTTATTCTTTCTGTGTGTTGTTTTGTTTTGTAGATCCATATCCCACCCCCCTCGGTTTCTGCTCCTTCTCCATTCTACCAATTTACCTTTCCAAGTCCAACCTAAAATCATGCAGAGTCAAGGACCACTGACTAAGTGTGGCAGAGAGTCCTAAAGTGGCTTGCCACTGTCCTTCCTGACCTGAAGTACTGTCAGTGATGCAATCATTCACCAGCCTGACAGTCAGCTGGCTCAGGAATTCTTCAGCCAGCTGTCCAGTGCAGAAACAAATGTGCTGAGCACTGCTGCTGATAATGTTATCACTCATTCATCTCTCTCACTAAAAATTGCGTGGCTCAGTGCACGGTTGTAAGCCAGCACTTCCTGCACACTTGATAAGGAAGGACTACTGAACTGCACAGGACAAATTATTGCATGGGTGAAGGAGGAGAGTTTAACAGGCAGGCTGGTCTCTGGCCACAGTGATAACAAAGAGGTTCAGTGTGTGAACTGCAGCCTACCCATGATGACTAAACTGTCAATGTTATTGGCAGCAACAGGTGACAATTGTGACAGCTGACAGTGGGTCATCAAGGTCTATGAAAACACTGGAACAGAGGGATATTTGACTAAGAAAAACAAAATACAGTGCTGAAAGTCTGGCAAAATTTGAGGAGACACATGCCCCCATGCCTTGTGGGCATGATGCCACTGCACCAATCTGAAAGTGGACAGGGAAATGGGACCAGATGGAGTACATCCAAGGGTACTGAGGGAGCTCAGGGAGGCACTGGCTGCACTTGTGACTGTCCTACTGAACAGCTCACTGAAAACAGGAGTGGTTCCAGAGAACTGGAGGAGGTCAGATGTAGTCCCACTTCACAAATGTGGTAGGAGAGAGAAGGCTGGAAATTATAGGCTTGTCAACCTGACATTGGTAGTGGGAAAGTTGATGGAAACACTGCTGAAGGAAAAGATTGTGGAATATCTTGAATCTAACAGGCTACAAGACCTGAGGTAGCATGGATTCACGGGGGAGATCATGCCAAACTAATCTTTTTTTCACTGGGTGGCAAAGGAGTTAGATCAAGGTGGACATGGCCCACCTATATTTTAGTAAGGCTTCCAACACCATTCCACATAGGAAAATAGTATGCAAGCTGGGTAGCTTAGGAGTGGGTTCATAGGTGGTAAACTGAGCAAGAAATTGGTTAGGAGGCAGGTGCAGATGGTAGTGGTAAACAGAGTTCACTCTGAGGAAGGGAGAGTGACCAGTTGGGTACCTCATGAATCAGTCCTGGAACCAGTCTTTTTTAATATCTTTATAAGTGAGATGGTAGAGGAGCTGGAAGGGAAGGTCTTCCTCTTTGTGAGTGATACAAAAATCTGCAACAGGGTGGAAACTGTACAGGTGGAGGGGGTGGAAAGGATGAGCAGAGACCCAAGAACATTTGAGGAATAATCAAGGGTATAGCAACTGGATTTCAATGCCAAAAAGTGCAAAATAATGCATTGATGGCACAGAAAATGGAAACAGAGTACAAAATGGGTGGAGTCATATTGATGACCATCATGCAGGAAAGAGACCTGGGAGTAATCATATTGGATGACCTAAAGGTTGCCATGCACTGCAACAAGGTAGTTGGGAGAGCTAGTGGGATGCTGGATTGCATGGGAGTATCACCAGCAGAAAGAGGGAGGTGGTAATGTCCCTGTATAAATTGCTGATAAAACCCCACCTTGAGTACTGTCTGTTCTGGAGACCACATCTCCAGAAGGACATAGAGTAGAAGTGGTCTATGGGAGAGCAACTAAAATGGTGCTGGGTTTGCACCAAAAACCTTTGAGAAGAGACTAAAGGACCTAAATATGTATACACAGGAAGAGAGGAGGGGGCCTATAATAAAGACCTTTAAATACCTCATTGGGGTAAATAAGGTAAAGGAGGGAAGTATTTTTCAGAAGAAAGGAACTTAAGAACAAGGGGAAGCTATACAGCTGGGGGGGTAGATTCAGGAGAGATGTGAGAAAGAACTTCTTCACAGAAAGAGTGGTGGGTGCCAGGAACAGAGCTCTTCCAGAATGGTGGTGGAGGTGAAAACAGTGGTGGGGTTTAAGAATGCATGGCATAGGTATGAGGGCATCTTAGTGGAAAAAAGAGGGGAGGGAGGGAGAAAGAGCAGGAGACCAATTAGTGTCTGCTGTGATATTGTAGGTAGGGAAAAATTGGGCAGACTGGGTGGGTCAAGCAGTCCTTATCTGCTGTCAGATTCACTGTTTCTATGTTTCTGACATTTAGACATACAGTGCAGCCCACTTATAGTGGACATACTTAAGCTGGACAATTTCTTTAGCCACGTGAAATTGATCTGCCAAAAGCAATTGTTTGCTGGTTACAACAAACTCAGCCATCCATCTATAATGGATGGCAGAGAGTGTAAAGTGGTTGTTTAATCACAGACCTCATCATTGCCACCTCCTTCCTTCCCTACAGAGATGCCAGGTATGCATTAATCTGCACCCATTGTCTCCTATTGTCTCCCATTATCACCCCCCCCCCATTGTGCCAATACGCAAAGTCACTGTAAAGAGAGATGCTGGCCAGCCAAAGACACACTGTATTCAGAGATGCTGGACAACCAATCATCAAGAGCAATTTTCCTTGCAGCTACCTCAAGTAAGATCGTGAGTTGGTGAGATTGCAATCAAGGGGATTGTTCTGCTAAAAGCAAAAAAAAAACTGAAATAAGTACAGTACTCTCCATTTCCTGCAGTTGGGTAGTCAGGTGAGCATTAGGTTACAAGCAGGTTATGCAAGCTGGTTCTGAACAACAGGTGGTGGAATGAATGGTCAAACAGTTTGGTCTATTGAAAGTACAGTGAAAGAAAGTTTGATATAAGCAGGTCATGAGCAGAGTGGGTAATGAACAGCACACAGTGGAATGAATGAGCCAGTTATGCAAGTGGGTTCCAAACAGCAGGCAATGGAATGAGTGTGTGACTGTGGCAGCTTAGAGAGTGACAGCATTGGTGAAGTAACTGAGTTCTTCAGAATTATACTATCCTACTACAGTGCTATGCTTAGCTAGGCTATGGACAGGCAGATGGATAAGCAGTCAGGCAGTCACACAAAGTAAATATAGTTCAAAAAGGTTATAATGGACACCTCCTACACCAGACAAAAATAACATGCATGGAGATATCTATTATAAGTGGGCTGCCCAGTATTTGAAGTTACTAGACCTCCTGCTGGAGCCCAACGACTTGTCTCAAGCTTTGGATATGAAAAAATCCACACACCTAGAGGTTTCAGGATCATCGGGAGCCCTACCTAAAGATAAGGCACCAGACCAGAATGGTCTTAGTTCTGACTTTTATCAAGCATTCAAGCAAAGAGTATTTCACAAAGCACAAAGTGATGGAGTGCTTCCCCAGTCCATGCACAAGGCCACTGTCACAGTCATCCTTAAACCACACAAGGATAGGGTTTTGTGCTCCTGATATCACCCTAACCGGTGATTGATCCAAGATGGCCATGTAAGGTGGGTGTGTATAGAAACAGAAACATAGAAGCTGACAGCAGACAAGGACCATAAGGCCCATCCAGTCTGCCCATTTCATTTTCTGCCTTATGAATGTGCCATCGGCCTTTGCTCTGTCAATGGCCTATCTAGTCATACTCATTTGTATTGCTCCGTTATGCCTATCCCATGCCTGTTTGAAGCCCTGCACTGTATTCATATGAGGGACAGCAGTGCGAGGGGCTGGAAGAGGAGGAACATCAAGAGGCAAACCATGTAGGGGGAAAAGAACATGAGGGTGGAACCCCTGGTGAATGGTATTAATCTGTCAGACTATGTTCTGAGTGAAACTGAAATTGCTGTGTTGAATAAGGGACTATCCTTCACTACTACGAGTAAATTTATTCTATTTAAAGCTATTACTTTCATGGAATCTATGCTTAAAATCTTATTTCTCTAGGAAAGACTCTGAAGATCTCTAACTCACCAGGAATAGGTGAGCAGAATGCACTTGTTACCACTGCTACTACTGATCTGGGTAGGTTTGAGCCAAAATCCCATTTTTGCCCTCCTATGTCTCCAGCACTTCAAACTTTTTTGAGGTGTTGTGAGGAAGATATTATTAAGTTGCAGGAAGGAAGAAACAAATAGCAGATTCTTCGATAATTTGAGCAAGAAAGAACAACCACCATAAAGGGTTCTAGGCAGTAATGAAAAAATGAGGAAACTTGCTGATAAGGGTGGGCGGTGGTAATTATGAATAGTGCTCAGTATGATATGAAAGTGTATAGGCAGTTTACTGATTCTGAATATTATAAGAAGCTTCAGAATGACAAAACTAATGCATTTAAAAACGTTATTGATCAGTACAGTATTTAAGGTTAGCTAGACAAAAACGCTATTGATCAGTATTTACATAGAAACATAGACTTTGACGGCAGATAAGGACTGCTTGGCCTACCCAGTCTGCCCATTTCCCTACCTTTCAGATAAGCTGTAAATCCTAGTTAACCAACAGCCTACTTCCTCTTACCCCCCCACTAGAATTGCCTTATGTCTGTCCACTGCATTCTTGAATTCTCCCTCTGTTTTTGATCCCACTATCTCCTCTGGAAGGCTGTTCCATGTGTACACCACCCTCTCTGTGAAAAAATACTTCCTTACATTACCCCTTAGCTGTCCCCCCCTCTGTCTTCAAATTGTGCCCCCTTATTCTTGCACATCTCTTTTTCTGAAAGATGCTACCCTCTTGGACTTTGTTGATTCCCTTGAGGTACTTGAATGTTTCTATCATGTATCCCCCTCTTCCTCCTTTCCTCTAGGGTATACATATTAAGCTCCTTTAGTGTCTCTTCATATGGCTTCTGGTGAAGACTCTACACTATTTTAGTTGCCTTCCTCTGGACTGCCCCCATCCTGTCTACATCCTTGTGGAGATGGGGTCTCCAGAACTGCACACAGTACTCCAGATGGGGTCTCACCAACTGTCTGTACAGAGAGATAATAACTTCTTGTTTTCTACTGGTGATATCTCTCCCTATGCCTACCGTTAGGTCATCTGATATGACTACCCCGGGTTCCGTTCCATTTTTGTTGTTGTTAGTACCTCCCCACCCCATTGTGTACTCTTCCCCTGGGGTTTTGTCTCCCAAGGGAACACTTTTGCATTTCTTTGCATTGAATCTAAACTGCCATACTTTTGACCATTCCTCCAACCTTACCAAGTCCCTTCTCATCCTTTCCACACCCCCCGTGTATCAACCCTGTTGCAGATTTTTGTGTCATCTGCAAAGAGGCATACTTTTCTTTCCAGACCCTCCTTAATGTCACCTATAAAGACATTAAAGAGTACCAGTCCCAATGCTGAACCCTGTGGTACCCTACTGGTAACCCCCCTTTCCTTGGAGTGGACTCCGTTTACTATCATCCTCTGTGTCCTGTTGTCCAGCCAATCTTATACCCAGGCTGCCACCCTGGGACCTACTCCCAGGCTGGCTAACTTGTTTATTACTCTTGTGTGGGACTGTGTCAAATATCTTGCTAAAGTTTAGGTAGGCCACATCCACAGCCCCTCCCTGGTTTACTTTGGTCACCCAGTCAAAGAAATCTAATTAGATTCATCTGACATGACCTTCCCACTGTGAATCCATGCTGCCTTGGGTCTTGTGCCCCGCTGACCTCTAGGTACTCAACAATTCTTTCTTTTAAAAGTGATTCCATAATTTTCCCTACCACTGAGGTCAAACTAACAGGTCTGTAGTTTCTTGCCTCTGCCTTGCTCCCACTTTTGTGGCGGGGAATAACATTCACCTTCCTCCAGTCCTCAGATACCACACCATCCTCCCATGATTTGTTAAAAATGGTAGTCAGTGGTGTCACTAGTTCTCACCTTAGTTCTTTTAGAATTCTGGGGTGAATCCCATCAGGCCCCATTGCTTTAGCCACCTTGAGGTTTAGGAGTTCTTTCAGGACCCTTTCTTCTGTGAATGGACTGGCATTGACCCCCCTATCCAGAGTGCTTCTATTTGTTTGGTTTAGGCACCTCCCCCTCCTCTTCTTTTGTGAATACTGAGAAAAAGAATTCATTCAGAATCTCTGCCTTTTCACTGTCACCCTCTGCCCACCTCCCCTTTATTAAGCCTCATTATCCTTCCCTTGGTCTTTTTTTGCTCCCTAATGTACCGTAGATAAAAGGTTTTATCCCCTTCTTAACAAAGTTGGCAATCTTTTCCTCTGTTTGGGCCTTTGCTATTCTAACTGCCTTCCTTGCTTTCTCCTGCTTTAACTGATACAGTTCTCTGTCCTGCTCCTTTTTTGATTCCTTATACTTCCTGAATGTTATATTTTTCTCCCTAACCTGCTCCGCCACCTCTTTAAGGTTTGCAAGAGAAAAACACTGGCAACCTGAACAGATAGTGGATTTTTTAACTGTTAAACACCGCTTAAGGGCTTCTTTCTATTGTTTCCCTAAAATTCACAAGGGCCTAGTAAACCCCTGGGAAAAAATGTTTGTTTCTGGAATTAACTCACTAACTGACCCCTTAGCAAAATATGTAGATTATCACATTGCTGACGGTGTGAAAGAATTGCCCTCCTACATTAAGGACACAGGGAATATCCTTTGGGTCCTAGAGGACCTTTCTATTGAACAGGATAGCTGGTTAGTCACACTAGATGTGGATTCCTTATATTCCAATATTCCCAATACAGATGATCTTGAAGCAATGAAGTACTTCTTGGATACGTGCCCTGTGGCTGATACTCCAATACAAGTGCCACTGCAGTTTTCCAAATTCATTTTAGAATTTAATACCTTTTTTATAAGGGTGATTTTTATTTGTAAAACAAGGGCACTACAATGGGTGTGAGTTTTACACCAAATTATGCAAATTTATATATTGGAAATAAATGGGAATTTTATGTCATACACAATGAGGAAACAAACCCCTTTCTCCATAAAACTTGATTTATGGAGATGCTTTATAGATGATGTATGTACTCATGGTCAGGAAGGGAACTGAAGATGAACTTTTTGCATATGATCAGATCCTGGAGAATAGCAACCCCAGTCTGAAGTTTAGTGTGCAATTCAGTCACTCAAATTAACTTTTTGGATTTGATTATTGTTAAGGAAGTTATAGGTGGAGTTACCACAGATCTGTTTAGGAAGTTAACAGATATAAATACACTTCTTTTGACAAGCAGTAATCATCCCTGTCATGTAATTGTGGCCATTCCTAAGGGACAGTTCATTAGAACTAAAAGAAACTGCAATAGTGCTGAAAAATATCAAGCCAGGGCAGGGGAATTGGTGAAAAGGTTACAGGACAGGGACTATGGTAAAGAACTGATTTTTAAAGCCAAAGAGGAAGTAGATAAAAATCCAAGAAATTAACTTTTGCAGGAAAAAGTGGGAGCCACTAACAAATAGCTTTTGTTTTTATGTTTAGCACTCAATCATGACAAACTGAAGCCATTATAAAGCCACATTGGCACTTGGTTAAGAAAGATCTGGGATTGAGAGAGTTACAAGCTGATGGCCCAAAACTGGTATATCATAGGGGGAAGAATATCAAGGACATCATTATATCTCCCATATCTTCCAGCATCCCATTGTACCCCAAACTCCACCCAATCCAGTAACTACTGCAAGCCAGCAGTGTGTCTCCATCTACCAGGAGTGCAAGTCAGAAAAGAGACATCACAGCTCCTTAACCTGATTCTCTCCATGTACCTAGTTGTAAAAATACAGCCCTACTCATTACACCAGCTGAAAAAATGGAACACGAAAAATAGAGAAATGCATAAAAGTGTACCAATAACATTTCAGTAGCTTTACTTTTTCTTGACAGCTCAAGCTACATCCCTGCGTGCTCTGTGGCAACCATAAACAGTATAAAAACCTAAACTTTAATAGCAGGGGAATTAAAGAGCTGTCACATCCAAGTTATTCTTGGTCCGAACAAATCACCACTGTGGCTTTGACTGACATTACTCAAAAAGATTTTCTGGGTCTGAAGCCGTAGCCACTATAAACACTATGGCACATATAGATACAATTGTTGCATGAATACATTTTAAAAAACCAAAGAGAAGCCCTGTTTGAGCGTGTGTGCATATTGGGGGCAACCATGATACTGAGATCAAAAGGCTCCAGTACAATGAAAGTCCCTACCTAAAAAAAAAACAACACACACACACACACACACATTCTAATGCATGCAGAGGAAAGGGTGGGTGGTAATGGGGAATACAGAACCTTCCAGGGGCTATAAGACCCTCTGCCTCATTACACCCCAGACAGTCTGGTATTCCCCAGTACCGCCCACCCTGTTGGGTATTATTGCTTGCATTGTAAGCGTGGCAGCTTTTATGTAGGGAAGACCAAAAGGGCTTTTAAAGCCATGATTGGGGAACACATGCGAGCAATAGATAGGGAGGACCTGACTAATGCATTGGCCCTAAATGTATGGAAATCAAGAAATAAATTTTCCTCAGCGATGAGTGGAAAAGCATTATCTGGTGCTGCTCCCACTCTGTGGAATAGTTTCCCTGCATCCGTCTGCTCCCTGGACACCCACGCCATCTTCAAGGTATGTTTCAAATCCTGGCTGCTTGATGAGGCCAAGTGCCATTGCTCACCTGGTTAACCCTTCCCTCTCCCCCAACTGACCATAACAGCCTTACCTCTTTGGTTGCTTGGCCTCCTCCAAGCACTCTTTTCCCACTATCACTGTGTCCTGTCTAATCATCCCCAATACATGTTCATGTACTCCCACTTGAAAGAGCCTCAGTGTTATGTTATGCACTTAATTACACTCGTCACTTATCCGCTGTAAATAATCTACAGCTTTTTTATCTGATTATCATGATGAACTGATTTGTTTCAGTTTATAAGCTTGTGCAGCCTCTCCTTATTTTACTTTTCTTCTATATAATTCACACTATCCACCAGTGATAGCTGTATATTCACTCACTTGTACTCATTGTATTATATCTTTCTCCTTCTGTATTGCTGCCTGCTGTGGCCCGGGTCATGTCTGAAAATGGTCCCCTGGATCAGTGCACTTACCCAGTTACCAAAGACATAAATAAATAAATTGGAACATGAGTTTTCATTTATAGGCATAGAAAAACTGAACAGGTTGGGGATGCAATTTTGAAATATCTTAATAAGAAGGAGCAATACTGGATACTCTCCTTAGAGTAATGAAGAATAGGAGACTTAATGACAGAATTAAAATTGACCCCTTTTTGGATAAGTAGATCTGTTATAGATGCTTGTTTCCACCCAGGGGGTCATGTCTTTGCATTTGCATTGTGTTGTCTGTATATCCATGGCACCTCCGATCCATTACCTTAGGGTTATGTATGCCTGATAGGCTGCTTGATGCACATGTGACCTAAGTTTTGGATTTCGGTCTTCCACCAAGCCCCTTCCATTTCTAGGTGTCTTCAGTTTTTTTATGTGCATTGAACAGACCAGCAGCACCCTAGCCAAGTTCCAGTACAGATACTCATACTATCAAGGTAATTTATATATTTTCATTCAGAATTATTGGCACAGACAGTATAGAGTTGACTACTCTAGAATTGGATAGTCATAACAGGATAGCAGTATATTATTATAAGCTTATGCATAAGGCTATCAACTTAAATGTAAACTAAGACAACAAGAGCAAGCCTGCATCTATTTGCATTGTGTTTCTGGCACAAAAGAGTACTCGTGCTCAAGGAGAATGAGTAACAAGATCACTAGTGCAGGAAGCCACAGGGTAGGCTCACAGGGAATTTTTAAAACAAGCGCCTGTCCAACTTGGTCTTATGGGTGGAGTCCCTTACATAGCGACTCCCCCAGGGTTACTAAGACAAGATTCTGGCCTCTCTTCTCTCGGCTAGGTGTAGTACACTCCCCTTACATAGCGGAGTGTACACACGGTCAAACGGGCATCAGTACAGCTGCAATCCTCTCCCCTCACATAGCAGAGTGAATTCAGCCACCATTCTACTCACAACATAATCTCATCACTTCCACACAGTAGTAGAAATCTTCATTTCTACAGTGATCCCCCCCCCAATAAGCACACTCATTCCAGCCTTACCAGTTCCCAGTCCCAGGGAGATCTGCAGAGCGGTACTCTATGAGTGCCTCCAAAATGCCTACGCTCCACTTTCCAGAAGATATGCAGAGTGGTACTCTGTGAGTGCCTCCAAAATGGTGACACCATTCCTGATTCATGTAGCCCCCCCCTTCCTCCCAGATGCAGCTTCTTTCTCGTCCTCTCCTGGAGACAGGGACACAAGGGACATCCACTGCACCGCACCATCTTAGGCACTCAGATAGAGAGCACCTGCGCATACATGACACTCGTGCATGTGCACGTACACTGCTCACAGATCCACCATTTCATGGCCTGGCATATCAGGACTCAGCAAGGCAGCACAATTAAAAGGGGAAATAAATTAAAGGGGCTACACAAAGGAGCATTGAACAAGTAAAGGCATGGCAGCTGTCGTAGAAATTTCCTACTTGTTATACACAGACAAAGAAACAGTCTTGTGCAGAGTTCAAACCATTTATTCACGTATGCATATGGAGAGCCAGCTCCCCATGTTGTTGTTGCATAGCTCCCATTACAATAGTAAGCCTCCTTCTCTTATACACTTGCCTAGTCACATAACAGTGTCATGGCACAATTTCATTGGACAGTAAACTTCATACAATACTGCTGTTAGTTGCTGATTGGTTATGCTAATACTATGTTAAATACAATACTGCTGTCACTGCACTGACTGGTTATGCTAATTATTATGCTAACTTACTTTAGCCACATCATCTATAAGGCATGCATACATTACTACAAGGAAATGCTTGCTATGGAATTTTCCACCATCCACTAAGGACATGCTTGTTATGGAATTTTCCACTATCCACCATTTCATGAAGGTTGTTTCAGTTCTGCAGCCATTTTGTGGTGCTTTCTGCACAGTTACATTGTGCAGCATTAGGACTGTTATAAAATTTTCCTCTACATCCCCCCCTTTGATACTCTGTATCAACTGCTAAAATTCAATATCACAGTTATAGTAAGGCAATTCTTGTGCATTTTGTTTTACTATGTCATAATTATGTATCACAGGTGATTGTACAGTTGGTATAGGTGGGTTACAGGCTGTGTTACACATTTTCATAAGCACCAGCTTTACACAAAGTACAACAAGCCATATACATAACAAGGCGATAATGCCAGCAGCAACATATGTCATTATTGTCGATCCCCATTGGCCAAACACATTTGTAATCCATCCCCATGGATTCCAGTCACCCTCAGACTTATTTTTACTCACAATTTTATTCTGTAGTTGCTGTACTTTGTGCAAAACTTCTGTCATGTTATCAGCCACATTTGGTACATAGGTACAACATTCTTTTCCAATTATTGCACATACCCCACCCTGGGCTGCTAATACATAATCAAGAGTGGCTCAATTTTGTAATGCTACTAGTCTTAATGCTTTAGTTTAGGCACTCAAAAGAGTTAGACCTTCATTGGTTTCTTTTTACCAGGGTTTCAAGTTCGTAGCTTAGTTGATCAATGTAGTGCATGCTTTGTAGTACACCCCAGAATGGGAAAAATCCTGCAGCTAACTTCTCACCCACTGGTACTCTTCTCTTGTCGCTAGGTACTCCAGAACCTCCCGCACCTATGGCACGCTTTCAGCGGTGCATGCTAAGGTCATCACCCTGTAAGACATTATTATCATTTTAAGGGGGCACATACACTTGTACAGATGGGTGTAGTGTAGCTAAGTAACAGCACCCGATCCATCCTGTTGGTAAAAACACATACGCCTTTACCCCACACACCCAGTACAGGCCAGACAAGGTACCAAACTTTTTTCCCTCTTTAAGCTTAGTTGGAAAATATATCCCCCTCACCATACCATGTTGTCATGTTACCATCGGACATATTATAGGTATAAGAATAATTTTGTCCTGCATAATAATTATTAGAACTAGACACCCCCACTTGTAAATTTGCTCCTGTCTGTGTCCAACTCCTACACACACAATAGGGGGCCTGGGTTTTTGGTCTGTGATCTAGGTACAAGGGTTTTAAGGGGGTTCCCATTTTTGGGGGCTTATACCAGGTGGCGAACTGGTGTCCTTGAAATACAGTAACTTTGCCCTTATTTAACAAGCTCGTGGACCAATTACCTTCACTATCCTTTGCATGTGCCATAGCAAATAAGAGTAAATATGTGTCATACCAGACCAAGGGTACAGGCCTCAAGTGCAGTCCTATGGCCTCAGAGAAAGTGGGAATGCGCACACATACAATAATCACTTAGGTTAGTGTTAGTAACATGTAGCTTCATTAGAGTCCACTAGGTATTAGTGGTGTGTAGGGGTTCAAGGCTGCGGCTGCATCTCACAGTCTTGTGGTTTACTTTAATACTTATCAGAGTCAGAAGAACCACAGTGGCTCCCAGCACACATGCCACCCACCCCTGCAGTCAATAAAACAGTCTTTTTCTTCATCTGTCCTCGGGGGCTGTCACCAACCGACAGTGGGATGCATGGATCCATGTCTCTCTCAGCGATCTTCACGGCTGTCGGTGTCGTATGGAGCACTTGGAAAGGACCTCACCACCGGGGATCACTCCACTTCTTTCACCGAAAGTCCTTTATCACCACGAAGTCTCCGGGCTGTATGCGGTGTAGCACTGCTTCCGGATTTGGCATAGGCAAGGCCGCCTTTACTCTAAGGTAAAAAGATCTCAACACAGCATTAAGGGATAAACAATAGGCAATCATTTCATTATCTATACCATGCAACATTAACCTGCTTTGGGGAAAAGGTGCATTAGTCATTCTCAGAGGCCTACCCATCAGAATCTCGTGTGGTGACATACCCATCCGCGTTGGTCTACCTCTCCCCTCATTAAGGCCAAAGGCAGGCCTTCACCCAATTAAGTCCTGTTTCTGCCATCAGTTTGGTTAACTTTACCTTTAAGGTTTGGTTTGCCCTTTCCACAGCCCTCCAGACTGTGGATGGTAGGCAGTGAGCTCTTAAATCAATTTTCAAAACCTCACATAGGCACCTGATAACTCCGTTTGCAAAATGAGTACCATTGTCACTAGATATACGTGAGGGTAGGCCCCAACGGGGTATAATATCCCTCAATAGGGCCTTTGCCATCACACAAGCAGTGCTTCTTCGAGCAGGGAAGGCCTCTACCCACTTAGAGAACATATACACTATTACCAAACAATACCTGTAGCCCTCACAAGGGCTTAGTTCAATAAAATCCATCATGATGTGCTCAAACGGTCCTGTAGGAGAAGGATGGGCAGAGGGGGTTACTTGGAGTCCTCTGCCGATATTATTTTGCATACATATAATACATTTTTTACAAAAGTTTTCAGCATACAAAGAGAAACCTACAACATACCAATATTTATTTACAAAAGCCACCATCCCCTTTTGACACATGGTCAGCTCCATGAGCCAACTTGGCCAAAAAGGAAACATGACTGCTGGCAGGCAAAGTCTGCCATCAGGCACCACCCATAACTTTGCGGTGGCGTCCATAGTAGCAACTATGTTTGCTAGTTCTTTTCTCCTTTTATCAGCAGATCGTTGTATTTCAGTTACATCACTGGCAGAAAAAGATTTACTGGTTTTACTTCTTGAGAAAGCATTAATGGTAGTGGGACAACATCAAGGAGAGCTGCTCTTTTCGCAGCTGCATCAGCTTGGGCGTTTCCTTTTGATACAATGTCAGAAGCAGATGTGTGCGCTTGGTATTTCATGACTGCGACAGCCCTAGGCATTTGAATGGCCATTAACAGGTTTCCTACTAGTTTTGCATGCGTAATGGGCTTTCCTGATGAAGTCAGGAACCCCCTGTTTTTCAATAGTGTTCCAAAATCATGCACTACTCCAAAGGCATACCTGCTGTCCGTGTAAATGTTAACGGTTTGTTTTTGCTAAAACACAGGCCCTGGTTAATGCCAATAGCTCAGCAGCCTGGGCTGACAAGTGGGACGGCAGCTTATGGCTCTCTAGAGTAGTGCTGTCAGTGCATACGGCGTATGCCACAATTGGACGACCCTGCCCATCTCGTTGAGACGAGCCATCCACAAACAGTTCCAGGTCTGCGTTAGTCAGTGGTACATCAGTCAAATCAGGTCGAGGTCTGCAGTCCGAGTCAATTACTTCTCCACAGTCATGTACGTCACTGTCCTCTGGGGTAGGGAGGAGGGTAGCTGGGTTTAAGGTAGTACAGCACTTAAGGGTAACATTTGACATGGTTAGTAACACATTCTGATATTGCAGTAAGCAAGCAGGAGTTAGATGGGCGGTGCAGGCCTGCAGTATAATTGAGTGTACTACATGTGGCACATGTACAACTAGAGGGGAAAACCCCACCAAACCAGAACAGGCCAGCACCGCCTCGGTAGCAGCGGCAACAGACTGTAGACACAACACCATTCCTCTGATTACTGAGTCTAAATGCTTAGAGTAGTAAGCCACCGGCCTTCTTGCATCCCTATGCAGTTGTGTTAGTACAGCAGACATAAACCCATGCCTTCTATCCACATAGAGGTCAAATGGCTTGTTAAAGTCAGGCAGCCCTAGACAAGGTGCTGACGCTAAAGCCAATTTTAATTGTGTGAAGTTTTCCATTAATTTGTTTGTCCATCTGACCTCATCTTTCATTTGCATACCCTTGCCGTGGATGGCATCTTGCAAAGGCTGTGCCAAGAAGACATAATCCTTCAGCCAGGCTCTGCAGTAGCCCACCATGCCCAAAAAGGACATCATTTGTTGTTTTGTTATCGGACGGGGCAATTTGGTAATGGCCTCAATTGTTCTGGGGCTAGGGCAGCCCTTGCGCCCGACAGTGTATAACCTAAGTACTTTACCTGTTCTGTGCACAGCTGTAGTTTACTTTTGATACCTTGTGCCCGTTTTTTGGTCAAAAGAGTAACAGCCTTTGAGTCCTGCTCACATGCTTCCCGCAGGAGGCAAGCAGCAGATCATCAATTACTGTATCAATACACTCCACCGGGGGCACAAAGGCAGACAAATTGTCACTATCAGGGCCTAGAACACAGCCGATTCAACATACCCTTGGGGCATCCGAGTCCATGTCCACTTTTTCCCTTTATACGTAAACGCAAACCATTCCTGGCTCTCGGGCTCCACGGGAATGCTGAAAAAGGCATTTGCTAAATCTATAACTGTAAAGAAACAACTATTTGTAGGTACCTGGGACAGAACAGTGACAGGGTTCGGGACCACAGGCGTTCTGGCATGTACAGCAGCATTTACCAGTCGCAAATCTTGCACAAACCGGTAGGTGCCATCTGTTTTTTTCACCGGTAGAATTGGAGTGTTTACCGTAGCATTGGGACATGGTACAATAACCCCTCTCTCTACCAATGCTGCATGCACAGGCACAATTCCCTCTTCTGCTTCCCTTCCAAGTGGGTATTGGTGTTTGTGGGGCCTATAGGAGGACTTTGGTGTGACTGATAAAGGTTGTGCATTTTATTAATCCTACATCGGTCTTGAAGTGGCCCATAGACTATCTGGCAGCTCATCTAGCCAAGGATAACCTATCATTTAGTTTACTTTCTTTTCCATTGTAACCCATCTGATTGCCTTTATTTCTAGTTGCACTGACACTTGCTCGTAGAACATGCTTATAACACCCTGTCGATGGCGACACCCATCTGTCACCTTCTTGCTCCCAGTCGCTTAGGTTTTTCATGTGCGCCACCCATGGCCCCAAATCCTTCCACTGTACCCCTTTTCCCTTTGCAAGTGAGATGTGTGGGGCTGCTCCGTCCACTACATAGGCTTGTTGTTGCCCAGCAGTAAGTTCTACAGCTGCAGCACAGCGGTCATGTGCTACGTATAGATGTTTTACTTGTAACTCATCTAGCATTGGCCGAGTACTCCATCTACTTGTCTCATACCCAAAATCCCTCTCACCTTTTGCATAGTGAGCAGTACAGTGGAGATAGTACTGTAGTTTCTGTGTACCCCCTGTCAATTTAGCAGCCTGTTCTATCAATGAGCCCACTTGCTCCTCACCTATTAGCTTCCAACAGTACAGCCAGTCACTTGCAGTCACTGTCAAGTGAAAAATACCAGCTCTGGCTGAGGTCACAGAGAGTCCCTCATTACTTATACTTATAGTCATGTTTAGCTTAGCCAATAAGTCTCTACCTAGTAAGTTTACAGGGCAAGTCTCACTATACAAGAATTCGTGTCATATAGTCAGCTTGTTACACTGCACAGTCAGGGGCTGGGTCAGATGCTCGTACATAGGTATGTCTGAGGCACCCACGGTTTCCACCACAGTGTCACTGGGATGCAGGTACAGTTCACAGGTCTGTATCACAGACAATGATGCACCAGTGTCTACCAAAAAGGAAACATTCTTGTTGTCAACAGTTAGTGTCAATTTCGGTATTTTAGCGGGGTCAGGGGTGAGGGAGAGCATTGCTTGATGTTGTCCCACTATTTCCTAGCAATTGTACATTGGTGGTTGCATTTCATACAAAGGGTTGTGCACAGAAAAGTCGGCAGTGAGAGGGGGTAGTTCATACTGGGTGGCTCCCCCTTCCTGGGGACAGTTTCTGGCGATGTGGCCCATTTAGTTACAGCAGTAGCAGAGGTACTGGCTATGATCACCCCTCCCTCACTCTGCCTGGGGACTGCCTCTTCCTCACCCTCTCCCTCTGCCTCTTCCCCTGCCCCTACCTCCTTCATAGTACATTAGCTGCACCTTTACTAGTTTCTTCTGATCTTTTTCTTCGTTTCCCCTCTGTTGTCTCTCAGAGTGTTCAGCATACGGCAAAATCTCAGCTAATGATT
Source organism: Neoceratodus forsteri (assembly GCA_016271365.2). Lineage (NCBI taxonomy): Eukaryota > Metazoa > Chordata > Ceratodontiformes > Ceratodontidae > Neoceratodus > Neoceratodus forsteri. The sequence continues at coordinate 395,594,061 of CM057454.1, read as the reverse complement.
TTGTCTCCCATCCAATACAAGCAGTTGTAACTCCTTTTTTATCTCAGGCAAAAGTCCACTACAAAGTGCATGCCCCAACAAATTTCACATGTATCACCAGGCTTCACCCCCAAGTGCTTTTAAATATGGTTTCCAGTCTCTCTCTATATTCCAGCACTGTGTCACCTGTTTTCTGCTTTGTAGCGTGGATGCGGTGCAAGATTGCTCTCCACCCCAAGGAAGGGGTATCCTGTGACTCGCCACCTGACTTCCAGCATGAGGAATCCAGATGGTAACACATGGGTTGGGGAACACATTCAGAGCATCGGGGGTGTCTCCATGGAGGCAGAGTGCATGCTGTGCTCATTACATGTCTTCACAGCCCAGGGGGAGAAAACCAAGAAGGAGGAGGGGCTTCATGAAGCCCTGCCTGCTCATGCCTATGACCTGCTCATTCTCTCTGGCTTCAGGGATTAGGTGGGAGAGGAAGGTCCTTCCTTCCCAGTCCCACTGTGGGGGCAATCCAAGGGGGATACAAGTCCCCCAAGACTAGAGGAGACATGGGATGGCTGTGGACAATGGAACAGGGCTGAGCCAGCTGCCCATTTCTGCCAGGAGGATAAAAACCTATAATAATAACAACAAAAAGAAAGAAAACTGAAAAGCTCCATATTGACATACACCTGCAGTGAGCCAAAGAAAAATCCAGCAATTAAAAACTTGCAAGATATTATCTGTTTGATTCATTGCAGGAACAAAATAAATTACTTTATATAATGAGAATTAAATATCAGAACCCAGAATGTGATGAACAAATCACAAAGTGAGTGTAAAATTATAAGGTATCACCTCTAGGTGTAGCTGTGAATTTAGAAATTTAGATGTGGAATGTAAACCACTTGGGATCTAAACTTGAATAAAGCTGGTTTAAAAACTATGGTTAAGGATACAAATTGATAAAATTAATAAATTAATATGACATCATTAAGTTGCAGGAGAGGTGGCACATGGTTAATTCAGCACATATTATAAAAGGTTATTGCACATATGGTATACCAGCAATTAAGTTATCATCATATGGACACCCAAGTTGGGACCTACACACACCTGATTTGCTAACTGTACTGTCCTAAAATTGGCAGCACTGTATTTTCTGTGTATTTTACTAATTACCAAGAAGCAACCACTTAGTGTCTGTATTAATATGTACGTGCAACCTAGAATGTGTGGAAAGTTGGAAAAAAACAATTTTGATATGCTAAAGAATATATAGGTAGGCATAAATGAAACTTATAAGAATATCCAAGTCATAATGACAGAAGACTTGACTACAAGAACTTCAAATAAATTAAAAACTTACTGTACAATGCGGGAAGTGGATGACACATATCTATGCCCATAAGAAATCTGATGCACAATTGAGTGAACAGAGGAGATAAAACAGTGTTGGGCTTACCAGCTAGAAATACTGTAGCCTTAGAGTTTTGAAGGGAAGGATTAAGGGGGGCTTTGGCAATATAACTGACACCACAAGAAATGGTGGCATTGTTATAGATTTGGCACTGGTGGATGTATGCACATATCCATGGCTAATTGATCTTAAAGTCCAGAAAGAGTGGGATAGTGACAACTTTCCTATGTTGTGGAATATAAATCTAAAAATAATAAATGTTCCAGTAAAACTGGAACAAGATGAGGATATGGATAGAAACACGATTATTGTTAACCCAAAGATAAGTGTAAACCTGTTATGTCTGAGAACTTATTAGAACTGTTATCTAGTCATAGTTCTTCTCCAACTTTTCACACATTCTTCGTTGCACATACATATTATTACAAATACCAAGGGGTTGCTTCTTGGTCATTAATAAAATACCCAGAAAGTATGGTGCTCCCAATTTTAGGTCAGTATAACCTTTCTTTAAGTATCTTGGGGTCCTCCTTGATGCACCTTTGTCCTTCTGTGCACTCATTGACATTTTAGTCAAGACTGTCAGCTGTAAGCTTGGGCTACTTTTCCACCTTAGGCACAATTTCCTGCCTGAAATTAAGGAACTACTAGTGTAGAGCTACACCATTAGCATCATTGACTATGGGATCACAGTCTAAGGCTCTGCAAATGACTGCAAGCTGTCAAGATTCAGAAGTCTCCTTAACAGAGCCTGCTACTTTGCTCTGAGCAAAAATCATGACATGCACACATGTGTGCTGTGTAGCAGTCTAAACTGGCTTAATCCTGACTCTAGACTGTGCTATCACACACTAGTCACTGGTAGAAAAGCTCTCTATGGCTCACTGTCTCCCTGGCCTCAGAACATGTTCAGCCTTGTTGACCAAACATATACCACTAGGGGTGGTACAACATTCCCTGCTACTCCCCGATAGAAAAACCTCACTTGGCCAAGCTAGCTTTTCCTACAGATTTGCCAAACTATGGATTGACATAACTCCCTCCTTAAAAGCTGAATGTTCCCTGAACCTGTTTCAATCCCAACTCTTCTCCTCCCTCTCCCTATCTGGATCTAAGTTGCCGACACTATCACTGCCTTTTCTGCCAGTGCTCTATGAAGTCAGCTTGAACTGAACTGTTTGTTTCCTTGACATCCATACCTTTTGGTTGTGGTAGCACTAACTGTATAATTGCTGCCCACTTGTGCTGTGTGGAATTTTCAAATTCCAGTGGAACAGAATTCTGTGGAATAGTCAAAATTCCACCAAAATTCTGCCTGATTCTGCTGGAAATGGAATGGCAGAATTCCGCAGCATAAAATGGTTGCAGAATGATTTTCTGCAGAAAAGTCACTGTTCTACAGAATATTATTCCACAGATCTCAATATTTTCCTCTGAAATTGTTGTGGATTAATTTTCTGCAGAAATAAATAATGTTCATGAGAATATTACTCAGCAGATCACAGTAGGTGGAATTCTGCAAGGAATAAGCAAAATTCCAGCGGAAGTTGCACAGTGGAATAGTCTTCCTACACTAATTCCTGGTGGAATTCCCACATTCCACGCAGCACTATTGCCCACACATTCTGATAGTGACAGCACTAATTGTATAACTGTTGTCTCTTGACTTAACCATAACCTTAATGTATTGTGCTGTAAAGTGTTGCACTGTTTCTGTATTACATTGAGTTGTACTGTATACATGAAATCCCCTGTACTTGCTGTTTTTCTGTTGTTACTGAGTCTAAACCCTTTGTAAATAGGTTCTGCCTAAAGGATTTTATGTGGAATAAATAAATAAAAAATTTAAAGAAAGTTAAAATGAGTTATACAATTGATAACAAAATGGCAAGTGACAGAACCTAATGATAAACAAAGAATAATGAATGACTTGTTGAAGATATTAATCATCATTATTGACAGTCTGGGAGAAAAAGACAGAGATAACACCATTATGGGTGTTCCAAATGAAAACAAATGGTATGACATGGAGTGTAAGAAACTATGTAAACACTAATTAAGTTAGGTAAGCTGACTCAGAAAAAAATATAGAATTAGGTTATGTGAAGCATACATGAAAACGAAAAAATAATATTGGTTTATACTAAAAATAAGAAAAAATGAATATAAGGTACATTTAAGGGAAAAACGACAGCAATTGATAATAGAATAGAATGGAAAAGCCTTTTGGGATCTTACGCATGGCACTGATAAAAAGATGATCGGTACTGAGTGTGTTATAACAGCAGAACAGTGGTATGACTATTATAAACCCAGAATGGTGGACACCAATTTTGGAAAAGATGTTTACACTAATGAATAATAATTTGGTCATGCCAATGGGGTGGAAAAGAAAGACTGATAATACTACTTTTATAAAAGAAAGACAACAGAGACCCAAAATGCTCTTGGCATATAACTCTCTTGTGTACCGGGCTTAAAATATAAGTCAGAGAGTTATCTTAACAGTAGAAAGCTGGGTAACTGAAAAAGCTCTCAGTATATGAAGCAGGTTTCCATAAAAGATGGAACTTTAGACAACATATTTTGATTGAAAAATATATAGTGAAAAGGAACAAAATTGTACTTTGTTTTTTCAGGCGGATATTACCTCAGCTTTTGACAAATTAAATAGAGAATTACTGAGGAGATTCTAGAAAAAGGTATTGATTATCAATTATTATTAATGTTGAGAATGTTACATACTGTTACAACAGCCAGAGTAAGGGTAAGCAGGAATGGGTTACTATGGAACTAGTTTATACTTGTAGGGAGTAAAACAGGAGTTTTAGCCAATTCTTTATTCATTTCATCATCTTTGCTCCTGCCCCACAGCTTCCAGCTTTTCCCCAGCCTCCGTGTGTCAAAAGCCTTGCTGAAATCCAAATACAGGACATCCACTGCATGGCCCTTGTCTAGTTCCTTGTCACCCAATCATTGTACTCAATGAGATTTGAAAATGACAGCTGTCACGTTCATGAGGTGGTGTGAAAAATGGTTATGTTGAAAATTTGGGGTCAAAACACTGAAATTTACCAAAGTTATTAGTGAGCATTGAAAATTTTTAACACATTCATAACTTATTGTTTTTTATATTTTAGCCCGATTTTGTAGCATACCTTCTTATGACACAACCTCAAGATACTAGTAGGTGAACATTTCAAATCCTGCTCAAAAGGTGATTTCTCTGAACAAATGCAAAATCAGCCTTCAGGCTGGATCTGAAAAATTCCACCACCCTTGTTCATGAGGCGGGGTCCCAAAAATGCCATGTTGAAAAATTTGGGCTATAAATATTAAAAAATGACCGAGTTATGAGAAAAGTCCAAAGCCCATTGAAATACATTATATGGCACTTACCTGATTTCCTCAATTTCCAGTCTGGCGCTGAAGAATAAAGATGTATCTCCAGTCCATAGAAGCTTACAGCTCTGGACCTTGGCTAGGTAAGTATAACATAGAAACATAGAGTTTGACAGCAGATAAGGATCGCTAGCCCACCAAGTCTGCCCATTTTCTCTACCTACTGTAACACTGCAGACCCTACTTGATCTGTGGCTTTACCCTTCCCTTCCTTCCATTCCCTACCATTAAGGTTCCTTTTCCTATCCAATGCCTTCTTGACTCCCATTACAGTTTTCACCCTCACCACCTCTACTGGGAGACTGTTCCAGGCATCCACCACCCTTTCAGTGAAGAAGTACTTCCTTATATCTCTCCTGAGTCTACCACCTCCAGCTTCATAGCATGGCCCTTGTTCTTGAGCATATTTTACTCAGAAAAAGGCTTCCTTCTTGAACTTTATTTATACCCATGAGGTATTTGAAAGTATAATATCCTCCCCTCTCTCCTTTCCTCCAGGGTATACACATTTAGATCCTCTCAGTCTCTCTTCATAGGAATTTGGTGCAGACCCTACACAATTTTAGTTGTTCTCCTCTGGACCACATCAACTCCATCTATGCCCTTCTCGAGATGTGGTCTCCAGAACTGGACATAATGCTCTAGGTGAGGCCTTATCAGTGATTTATACAGTGGTATCACTATCGCCCCCTTTCTGCTGGTGATATCCCTCCTTATGCATCATAGCATGCCACTGGCTCTCCCCACTGCCTTGTCACACTGTTTGGCCACTTTTAACTCATCAGATATGATTAACCCCAGGTCTTTTTCCTGTGTGGTGGTCACCAGTATCCTCCCCATTTTATACTTCTTCCTGAAGTTTCTGCATCTCAGTTCATGATTTTAAGTTTATTGGAGATTCAGAAATACCTTTGAGTCAAAGACTTCTTTACAAAGGTTCCACATCACATATATTACAAAACAGTGAAAGACAGGTTACATATCAGTACAGCAGTACATAGTCAGGTAGGTACAGTAGCATTTGTGAGGCTAGCAGAGAAAACTAGGGCAAGTTAGTGCAAACATACAAACAAATGGCACATATATGCATAACTAGACTAGTGGGACACAGATGGTGGCAGGGATATGAGGGGGAATCTGGCTGCAGTCTATGCTGGTCGGTATGGAGTGAGATAATTCAGAGGCAATCACAGTAGTTTGAAGACTGTAGGAGGGCTCTGAGTGTGGTTTTGTACAGTCCAAATCTGTTCTCTTTTGCAAGTGGAGAGGGCAGACTGTTCATCCAGGATGGGGCTCTGTAGCTGAAGGACCTCTGGTATAGGGATGTACGGCAATGGGGAACAGAGAGGAGGTGCTTACCATAGCTACAAGTGTGCTTGAGTGTCAGGGCCAGTCTTATTAGTGGAGTGAGTCCTGTTAGGCAGAGGCCTAGGGCAATTTCTTTGCCATGAGGCATGTGTGGAACCTAATCCTGCTGTCAAGGTTCAGCCAGTTGGTATCATTGTACAGAGTGCATGTGTGAGTTAGATGGTCACAGCCCAAGGTGAGGGCGACAGGCTTTATTTTGGAAGACACATAGGTCTGCTAAGGGCCAATGAGTTTGCTGCCCCATAGATGACTAGGCCATAATCTAGCAGGGAGAGGACAGAGGAGGAGACAGCAAGCCTCAATGCATTTGGGGTAAAGCAGTGTTTGAGGTGATACAGGAGCCCGAGCCGCACATTGAGGGCAGTAGATAGGAGGTGGATATGTTGGTGGAAAGTGAGTGCAGGGTCGAGTGTTAAGCCTAGATATCTGAAGGAGTCCACTTGTTCAAGGGGGGTCAGGTTGGCAGTACTTACTTGAGGACAAAGTTCATTTCTAGTATTGAGTGGGTGGGAAAAGTACATAACCTTAGTCTTGCTATAGTTCAGGACAAGACGATGGGAGGTGAACACTATTTTCAGCAGAACTAAAGGAGGACTGGAGGAGAGGTGGAGTTGTAAAGGGTCAGAGTTGGATGAATAGAGTACGGCATCATCCACATAGAGGAGAAGGTTCCCGGAGCAAGTACTGGGAAGGGAATTTAGAAAGAGGCTGAACAGTAATGGTCCGAGGACGGACCCTTGCGGGACACCTGACAGGACAGGTAGCCTACTAGAAACGGTGTCTCCGATTTTGACCTGCTGGGAGCCTTTAGACAGGTAGTCAGAGAACCAGCCAAGGGCATCCTGAGAGAATCCAGTGCACTTCTTCACATTGAACTTCAGTTGCCACAAGCTTCCTTAGATCCATCTTAATTTTTACCACCATCCCCAGAGTGTTAACCCTATTGCAGATCTTTGTGTCATCTGTGAAAATTTATACCTTCCTTCTAGTCCCTCTGCAATGTCACTAATAAAGACATTAAAGAGGACGGTCCCCAGTACTTTTCCTTGTGGCACCCAGCTGATCACTCTTCCTTCCTTGGAGGAATTCATTTACCACCACCTTCTGTTTCCTCCAACCACCAAAGTTAAGCTGACTAGTCTGTAATTGCCAGCCTCCTCTTTGCTCCCACTTTTGTGAAGTGAAACTACATCTGCACTCCTCTAGTTCTTGGGGCCACTCCCATCCCCAGTGAGTGGTTGAACAGGACTGTCAGAGGTGCAGCTAGCACCTCTCTGAATTCCCTCAATATCCTTGGATGTATCCCATTTGGCCATGTTGCCTTGCCCACTTTCAGAATTATGAATACCTTTAGGACTCTCTCTTTTTTAAATGGCCTAGTGTCCACTTTCCTACCATCGATGCTCCTGTCACTTATCTATGGACCCTCACCTTCCCTTTCCTCTGTGAACACTGAAAAAAAGTATTTGTTCAGGATGTCTGCTTTTTCCTGGCCCCCTTCCGCACACTCCTTCCCCTTCTCACCTTAGCCATACAATCCCTCCTGTGGTCTTTCTCCTTTCACTTACATACTTGAAAAATGTTTTGTTTCTATTCTTTACTCACTGTGTTGTTTTCTCCTCTGTTTGTGCCTTTGCACTCCTGACTGCTTTCCCTGCCTCCCTCTGCTTCTCTTGATACACCTCCCTATCCCCCTCCCTCTGTGTCTCCTTATACCTCCTGAAAGCTAACTTTTGCCTTTACCTTCCCAGCCAGCTTCTTAGAGAACTATAGAGGTCTCTTTTCTTCTTGATTTTGCTTACTTGCCTGACAGAGGTTTGTTGCCTTCATTATCCCTGCCTTTAGTTTCACCCACTGCTCCTCCACTTCACATAAGTCCCCCCCCAACCAGGACAACCCTGAGGCACTCTCTCCATCTTTGTAAAATTGGCCATCCTGAAGTCCAGGACCCTTGCTTTTATGTGGATCACTTCTGCCACAGTTCTTATATCAAACCACACTGTACAGTGATCACTGGTCCCCAGGTGACCACCCACTGTGACTTCTGCAACACTGTTCCTGTTGGTGAGTACAAGGTCCAAAATTGCTCTCTCATGAGTTGGATCCCCTACAAGTTACCTGAGGAACTCTCCCTGCAGGTAGTCAAGAATGTCCCTACTATTAGCTGAAGCTGCAGCTGGGATGCTCCAATCTACATCTGGCAGAGTGAAGTCCCCCACCAGTAGCACCTCTCCCTTATTTGCCATCTTTTGGATGTCTTGCATCAGAACCATATCCATTTCCTCCCCTTGTGCTGGAGGTCTGTAGATCACACCAGTGCAAATAGTGGCTTCATTCCCTGTCTCTAGGGCAACACACAGTACCTCCGCCCCACCCTGTATTCCTTGTATCTCTGTTGCTTTTATACTATCCCTAATATAAAGAGCCACTCCTCCCCTTTTTACCCACCCTGTCCTTCCTGAACAGAACATATTCAGGTATGTCTAAGTCCCAGTCATGGTCCTCACTGCACCATGACTTGGTAATGTTGAAAATGTCCAGGACAGCTTCAGCCATAATGACCACTAGGTGTGGATTTTATTTCCCAGACTTCTAGGATTTTCACACATGGTCTTCCAAATTCTGCTACCACTCTGCTTGTCAACCTCCCTTCCTTTGCCTTTCTCCTTACCCCTCTGCCCTCATTGCCATCTTCCTTCATTTCTACCATTTTGTTCTTATTGTTATTAGATACCCTTGAGGATTTCCCTTCCTTAGGGTACTCCCTACTGACTACTTCAGCTTGCTCGGGAGACAGTTTATGTTTCCCTACTTCCTTCCACCACCTCCCTTGGCTAGTTTAAATGCTCACCAATGTAACATGTAAACCACTCACTAAGGACTGTGGTTCTTCTCCTGGATGGTTTCAGGCCATCTTCCCTGTATAGGCCTTTATCACTCCAGGTGAGACCCCAGTCCCCAATGCAGCTGAATCCTTCCCCTCTGCACCATTCCTTCAACCATTGGTTGAAGCTCCTGGTACAGAGTACCATATCATCCTCGCCATAGAAGGGCAGCACCTCTGAAAAGGCCACTGAGTGTGCTACCTGCCAAGACTCCTTCCCAACCTCTGAATTCCTCATACACAATCCTAACCTTTTCCCTAGCAAGATCATTAGTCCCTAGGTGGACAATGATGTCCAGCTTTCCTCTATCCTGCTGCACTTAAAATCTTCAGGATCTGCTTCTCATCCCTCAAGTGATGGCACCAGGTAGGCACCCTGACCTCCTCTCTCTTCCTGCCTCCAATCTATCCCTTCACAATGGAGCCCACTACCAGGAGTTGCTTCCTCCTCCTCAAGGGTCCTCTGCCACCCTCCCTGGGGACTTCCCTACGGAGGACCTCAACATCCTCCCAGGTCCCTACTATGGGTGGCTGCATGGGACATTTCTACTCTCCCAGAGTGGTGTAGGAATTGTTTAGTGGTACTGCATGGGAGCTGTGCCTCTGATCCATCACCTTCACTCTTTCCAAGCCCACTGTAGTCCAGACACTCCTCCTCCTTGCCACTATTTGTGGCAGTGGGGGAGGACTTGGTGGCCCCTAGGTGGGGAAGGCCCCCTGAATCCCAGCCAGCTTGGCTTTGAGCCTAGCAACCTCCTTCCTCAGCCCAGAGAAGTGCACACAGATGGGGCAGCACCACAGACTCCAGAAAGTCTCCCTGAAACTGCCATCCCATAACCACTGCACTGCACTACTCCAAGCATACCTACATGCTACCCTGCCTGATTATGGTTTTGCTTACTTAAAACTCTTATTAACTTCTACCCTATCTAGGGTTTTACACCTATTTCCAATTATTTGTATGATCCTAACTCTTGTTACTGATAGTGTGAGCTGCAACAATAGTTTAACAGGACTACACACTGAGAACTAGTTCAACATTGGGCTGACTCCCACTACATTAGTTTGTTATATTATAACATATACACTGTTAACACTGTAAACTTTTAAAATATTGTGGTCAACCCTTACCTATATCCCATCAGTGACAGCAACAGTTGGAGACATCAGGCACTTACCATAGCCGCTGACACGTTCTTCCACTTCCCCACTTCCTCTGCTAATGCCTGCCAACACCTATGACACCAACCTTGTACCCGTTCCACTCCTTCACTGTCCCACTCACTCAATGGGACATGAATGTGAGACATATTAGGTGGTCCTGCTTATTTCAGCCCAGAATACCCACCCCAAGCTAGAGGCACTACTGATTGGCTCCTGGGTCAGGGGCTGAGCTACCACCAGGAAAGCCCTCTGACCAGCTAGATGAGCTGATAATGGCTGGAACAGCTCCCAACAGATGGAAAATGACTATTCAGTGAGCCTGACTGGCTCAAAGAACTCCACAGAGTCCCACAAGATGTCTTGGTGTATTTTTAAACACAGGAATGCTCCAATTCAGCACATGATTTTGGTGTTCCTATTTCAGTCCCACTCCCAAGCTAGAGGCACTGCTGATTTACTCCTATGGTCAGGGAGTTGACCTACCACCAGAAAGCCCCTCTGACCAGCTGGATGAGTTGTCAATGGCTGGGACAGCTCCTAACAGATAGCAAACAACTGGAGCCCAATCGGCTCAGAGCACTCCACACAGTCCCACAAGTTGGCTCACTGTATTTGTAAACACAGGAATGCTCCTATTAGGCACAGGATTCTGGCATTTCCTTTCAGTCCCATCCCCAAGTTAGAGACATGGCTGATTGGCTCCTATGATCAGGGGCCGAGCTACCACCAGGAAGTCCCTCTGACCAGCTGGATGAGCTGTCAATGAATACAACATAGAGTAGGGGTGTAACATGGAGGGTGCCGAGGGAGAGTCGGGTTTGGGGACAGCAGCAGCATGGCAGCAAAGATGATGAGGGAGTATTTTCCTTTATTTCAGGCTTACAAAGAAAAAACAGATCCAGAACAAATGGTTTGATACCTTTTATTGGATCAACAAGGATGTTGCAAAAAGAACAAAGAGCTTTAGCTTTCAGACCAACAAGTCCTTCTTTGGAAGCCTAATGAGAGTAATTAAGAAAATCCCATATTATTAACATTTAGAACATGCAGAAAAACAGAAATAATTCTCATTGATTTAAAGCAGGCCTTTAGAAATAATTAAAGTGACATTGAGAGCTTGAATATCTAAAGTGTGATTTCAGCTGAACAAACTTAAAGGTCAAAGGTTGCCCAGAGATAACAGCAGGCAGAGAGTTTAACCCACATATATTATACGTGTATCAGTCTAATGGATAAAAACCTTAAGATTCTCTTCTCACTAAATCACATGTCAAGTGAAGAAACCTCCGAAGACACATATTTCACTAGTGAGGTAGCAGTACATCAGTAAAATCCAACTTCAGCTCTGCTCAGAGCTTATGATAATAAAATGACCCTGAGAAAACAACTACATGCCAAAATGACATGTTATCAAGTAAAAAATAATAAAAATAAGCTCCAAAATTACAACACAGAAATTATCTTTACATGGCATATAGAATGAAGAAAGTGATGTTTACCTAAAGTGAGTACGTGTATGACACTCATGAAAGTAGAACTGGCTGGAGATATATTCCCAACATACTCTCAAGAAGCTATTATGTTCCAGAAACCTTAAGCCTTTGTTGTAACAAGATTTTATACATGATAATATCAAATGTCAGTGTAAGTGCCAGATACAAAAAAGTGCCAGTCAAGGACCTCCAAGAAATTGAGACAATGCACCCTGATATGTATATATTTCAATAAATTGTCAGTGTATAATTGAAATAATTCATACTTAGAAACCAAACAACACAAAGAAACAGACAGAAAATGATGGCGGGGATGTTTGTTTTACTATCAGTTTAGCAGACACTGGGGATTGGGCTCACCAGCCTTGGCTTCATACAAGAGGACAGTGTGAACTTCCTAGAACATCTTATACATTTAATTAATATTTGTTATGTTTTTATATTCATTTCATTTTAGATGCTTTGCAGTGTTAGAGGAGGCAGTATAGCATAGTGGTTAAGGGCAGTGAGCTGCAAACCTGGAGACCTGGGTTTGAATCCCATCAGCTCCCACTTGTATACTGTGTGTCCCTGAGCAAGTCACGTAACTCCCTTGTGCTCCCAGGCCTCACCTGGAAACAAGCTCCAGCTTAGCATTCATTTCCTGATTAAAAAATTTCTCCTTTCCCTAACATTCAGATTTGCTGGTTAGTTCCACTAGCTTACAGAATTCAAAGCGTCCAAAGGCTACCTTAAATACTGTGTGCTAGTGGAACTAGTCAGCAAATGTTATAGGAAGCTTCACAGTGATTGTTATGAGAAGCCAGGGCAATAATAGATATAATTTTTCATATGAGAAATGATCGATACAAAGAGGTTAAAATGTATAATAAAAATATGATTTATCAATTGATTACAGTTCCCCAGAAGAAGCCGAATATGATGAAACATTGGGGCCATGTTATTTGAATAAAGGAAAAAAAGAATCTGAAAGAATAACTTTTGTGTCGGGCTATTTTTAGCCATAGCGGTCGTACAAACATTTTTTTTCTGGAACTTTTACCACTAACAACCAAGCTCAACCCCATACTATACTAAAACATTTGTGATTACCCTCGGACCCTTTGCATTTTGACTGTATTTTTGGATGACCAAGCATTATTTCCAGGATGAGCAAGCAGACTGTGTTTTTAGGTTTTTCATGCACACTGCGTCAGCACATTGTTACATAATCACATGTCTGAAGGGAGGGTTAGCACAGAACAAAGTCAGAGGATGTGGCCCTTGGGGGGTGGTGTGTCTTGTGAGTTCTGACCATTGCGGCCAGGTTTGTGACGGTGAGATAAAACGGAGGCCAGTTGGGATCATGGAGATTGGCAGTGACTGTTATGGAGGGAGGGGGCTTTAAAGGTGAGGGAATCTGTAATGTGGAGATATTTTACAGGAAAGTAAGTGTTCTACATAAATGTAAACAATATTTAACTGTTAAAGGGACTTCTCATCTACCCCACAGTAATGCTATGGAATGTAGAGGTCCAGATTAAGCAGAACAGCCTTAAATGACATTTTATTAGTTATTGTTTTGTAGCTTTAGTTTGTATCTGGTTGATCCTGCATCCCCCCACCTGCCATGCTGTTAGCTGTGTCCCCATGACTAGCCCTTTGATGATGTGGATGACAGGCTAAGCCGCAGGGATGTCTATGTGCTGGAACATCTGTTTTAAGTCTCACAATGTAGAATAGTATCTTTCATACTCATTCTACTGGTACCAGTTACAGTGAGCTCATCACAACTGGTACCAGTAGAATAAACATTTTAGCCAGGAAAGACACTCTGAGCCAAGGCTTGCTTTCAGTCACATCCTGGAAGCAGAGGAAGTTAAGTGACTTGCTTATGGTCACACAGTATGCAAGTGGTGGCTGTGGGATTCATACCCATTTTACCAGGTTTGCAACTCAGTGCTCTTAACCACTATGCTATACTGCCTCAAAGCTATGCTGTTTACTATTCTGTGGATCATTGCTCTTTAGGTAGTCCACAAGGTCCTCTTTGATCAGTGACTCCATCAGTTTACCCATTACAGAGGTAAGGCTGATGGGTCTGATGAATTCCTGGTTGCTCATTGTCCCTCTCCTTGTGTGTGCAGGACTACCTGCACTACCCTCCAGTCTTTTGGAACTACCCCTGTCTGAGTTAACCTGTTGTACTACATAGGTACAAATATGTGAATGAAGCATTCATTCATATTTGTCACGTAATAATCAGTATAACCTACAAGCCCATTGGTCCACACACTGTGGACAATAGACATACAGCACATACTGTACTCTGTCATTTGCGGGTGGCGGACAGTATATGGGTGGAATGCTGCTGCCTGTTGATGACGGGGGCTGGGTGGCTGAGTCCTCCGTGGGTGGGTTAGGAGGGGGTCCACTGGGCCACCAGATGTTTTCTATATATCCCATGCCTGTGATAGGGCAGACTGGGGAGGGGAATATGCACCTACAGGATTTGGGCTTTGGGATAATACCACTCGTGATTGAGCAGAATGGGGGGGACTCACACACTGGGTGCTATGTTTGCATACAGATGCCTGCGATGGGGCATACCGGAGGGAGGAGGGAAAACACTGGACCACCAGGGTATTTATATTTCTAACTAAAACCAGCGATTGGGCATGCAGGGGAGGGGATTCAGTGGACCACTGGGGTATGTCTTATTTGACATACAGCCCACGATCAGACATGTGGGAGGGGGGTACACCAGCCCACCAGGGTGTGTTCTGGTGCCTGTGGCTAGTGTTCCTACTGGGCGTGTGGCCACCCATGGCTGGTGGCTGGTGTGTTGCACCTTGCAATACAGCCACCCACCTGTGGGTGGCCAGGATTCCTTCCACCTTTTACATGCACAACATTGCACCCCACATGCGGCGCCATCAGGGTTGTGCCAGCATATGCTCCTCACATCCGTGCTTAATATTGGATGTGCCACATATGCGCATAGGACGGCCCTACATCTGTGCTAATATGATACCTACGTGCCCCGTGATTTGTGCAGCACAAATTGCCCATTTTGAATATTGTACCGGTGCATTGGGGTGGCGATGTCATAACTTTGTTATGCCATGCAACCCCTTTGAATATCTGGGCCTAAGTATTTACACCTGGTCAGTTCCATTTTGCAAAACATTTTCATTGAGAATTTTTTCGTGGTACTGCTATGAGCTGCTTGTGCAAGCTATTTACATTAAATTCAAGGCTTATAGTGGTCACAAAATAGTGGAATTGAGCTGCCCTTAGAAACACATTTCGATGAGGACAGAATTAAATGCATAAGTGGTCAGTGGGCAAATCAAAACATTACTCACCTTTGTTTAAATATTTCTTACTATAATTTGACCATTATAGTCATTTAAAATGTGGGTTTTGATAAACTATGTCTGCAGGCATTTGCAGAACACCATTTGTTGTACTTAAGTTGTTTCTCATCTTTTAGACCTCCCTCTCAACCAACCATATATGTGGTCAGTTGCAAATTTCACCTGAAGTTTTTTTGGGTATTATTTCCATAGGGGGTCTAGTAAAATGTGTGTGATGATGCAGTTGCTTTGCAAGTAGCCCACAGGGCCACTCTCAAAGTCCACTAAAGATCTGCCTCAATCTGGGTGATGATGCAGCTGCTTGGGCAACTCATGAAGTTTGCTACATGTCTGGGATGCTGTATGATGATATAGTTGCTTCACAAGTGGCCCTTAAACCTTAAAGAAATCAGTAAAATAAAATGTAAGGGTTGCAAGTGCACAGCTGATGCTTTTTTGGACTTTTCTGTTTTGTTTTGATTTCCCAGAAGACACAAAATATGGTCTAAGAACCAGTGAATTACGCATATATGTCTCTTAAGGAACAATTCTGTCCTTCCTGTAGGGGGTGAGGCCGACTACTAGAAATTACAGTGTTGAGATTAGCACTTGAGCTATGATCTGTCAAGGGTTAAAATAGGGTCTGGGTCTTAGATAAGGGGTTTAGAGATGTCAGAAGGGTGAGAGTGAGTGAATGGCACTTTTATAGTTTTCTGATTCTGGGCTCACAGAATCAGCATCTGCAGTGTTGGGTTTTAGAGAGAAGGAGGAGGAAGCCCTCAGGGGGTGCTGCCCTTGATCTCTAGCTGAGTTTCCTCCAGTCTTGTGAGGATCACCAGGAGGGTGTGAGAACTGTCTATGTGTGTGTTGGGGGCCCAGAGAAGAATATACTGATGGTTTGCTGGACTGTATTTACAGTAGTTCCTCAAAGATCTGTGGGTGAATCTGGTGTTTGGGGGTGAGTTTGCATGTGTTTTAGCTGTATGTAAGATGGTGCAAGAAAAGAGAGAGAGAGAGAGAACATTCAGAAGGACACATAAAGATGAGCAGCTGTAAGGTAGGATAAATTCCATCTCCAGAATGAAGGGCCTTTAGTGAGGGTTGTGCTGTGCTGGTGTTTGAGAGATGGCTTAGCAGGAATTGTTCTGAATAGCCTTGTGTGGCTATAGATCACTCCCTGTTTAAATAAAGTGTGCAGCATTTCTAAGCCTTTCAAGGATGGGAGCAGGGTGTTGTGACTGAAGATGTAGCACCTGTGTGCTAAGAGCTTCATTGTGTGTATCTGTCTCTCAGAGCCATCAAGCCCTGTAGGCATGTCCCAGATATACTGTAGACCTCCCAATCTGAATACCCAGCCTGTAGACAGAGAGAGTCTAATGACAATGCTGATATGTATGTGAAGTGTGGGCAGAGATGGTATAGTGTTATAATACATTTGACCCCATGAATATCACTCCAGGAGACCTCTCCATAATAAGTGTAGAGATGGAAGCAGAGCTGTTATTGTGCCCTCACATACAGTACTATAGACAAGATTGGTAGAGCTGTTGTAGTCCCCTCACATAATGTAAATTAGGAGTAGAGCTGCTATAGTCACTTTATCATATTGCAGGTAAAATAACTAAGCTGTTATAGTCACCATCACATATTATAGGTGAGAGAGCAGAGCTGTTATGATTGCCTTATATATTCTAGACAGAGGACTTAGAAGGTAGAGTCACCCTCATGTAATTTAGAACTGGCATATCCATATGGAGCTATTGTGAGATCATGTATAGGGTCTCTGGACCTAACTGTGAATACATGATGGACGTTATCAGGTTAAGCAGTTAGATGTGCGCAACCCTACTTTCTCACAGAGATACACAGAAGTAATGGCAGAAAAACACTCTTAGTCCATCCAATCTACCCAGTAAATTAGCTATTAAATTTGTGATGTCCCAAAGGCCTAACATCTTACCAGACTAGCCATCTTTCCCCTCTGCTGCCCCCTTTGTCCTTACCCTCCCTGAATCTGTCCCACCCTAGTTTGAACCTGTTCATTGACTCTGCCTCCACCACAGCCTTGAGTAGCCTATTTCACTGCTCCACAACCTTCTCTGTAAAGCAGAACTTCCTGGCATCTCTACTAATCCCTTTATCATGTTCCCTTATGACTGTGTTTTTGGTCCTGGTGATCAGATCCTCGCCATACACCCTATTTATCTCCTTCAGAAACTTGTATGTTTCTATCATGTCCTGCCTTTCCTTTCTTGCCTCCAGCAAGAACATACTGAGGTGTGTAAGGCACTCCCCATATGTTCGCCCTGCTATCCCTGTATTACCCTGGTTATCCTTCTCTGTACCACTTCCA
Organism: Neoceratodus forsteri; assembly: GCA_016271365.2. Lineage (NCBI taxonomy): Eukaryota > Metazoa > Chordata > Ceratodontiformes > Ceratodontidae > Neoceratodus > Neoceratodus forsteri. The sequence continues at coordinate 395,576,669 of CM057454.1, read as the reverse complement.
GCTTGCCCTGGTTCTTCTTCAGATACAGGCTCCAGTACTCAGTACTTAAGATGTGTCCTAGTCAGAGACCAGTGCAGGGTCAAGATGACCTGCTGCTGAGTCGATGGTGCCCCACTGAATGGCAGGCATTGAACACAGGGTAAGACAAATAAGTCTCGTGAACTAGATCACCTTCCACTTTCTGCTGTCAAAGTCTCTGCTTATGCATGCAAGCATCCTGTTTACCTTCTTGTTAAACCCTATTGCATCAGACAGAGATTGAGGTTGTTACTAATAATTAGAAAGATGATGCCTTGACAAAGAGCATGCATGCTAAATGTTGGCTGTATGGGAGTCAGTGTGTTGCAGCAACATAGAAACATATAAATTGTCAGGAGATAAGGGCCTTCAGCCCACCTAGTCTGCCCTATTAACACTAACAATTTAGAGCTTTATCATCTTTATGTTAAAGTTTTCATCCTGTCAGGAGGTGGGGGTGACCAGTGGTGTGTCACAGGGCTCAGTTTCGAGCCCTTACACCTTTCAGGTGTTTGTTGCTGACATATTAGATGAAGTATTTAATGAGACAATTACACTTGCAGATGAGCTAATAGTTGGGGGAGCATGCAGTACACAAGAAGTGATCATGGCAATACAGAAAGATCTGGATAGTATTAATGAATGGACCAAAACATGGGGTATACGATTCAATACAGAGAAATGCAAGGTCATGCAACTAGGACTTAATAACATCAAACATCTATCTTATCTAGGAAAGAATAAACTAACTGTGACATCACTGGAAAGAGACCTAGGGATATACATAATGTAAACGTTAAATTTCTCTAAGTAAATAAACACAATTATAAGTAAGGCTAACAATATTTTATGGACCATAAAAATAACATCAGGTCAAGAGACAAAAAAAAAGTCCTACTACCATTATACAGAGCTTATGTTAGACTGCATATAGATTATTGTTCCCAGTTATGGTCCCCATATAAAAAAGGATGACATCACACAGAGAGAATCCAAAGAAGATTCACTAAACAAATAAAGGGTCATTGAGACTTTGATTATGAGAGTAGATTACGTTCATTAAACCATATGTCTCTAGAAACATGAAGATACAGGGGAGATCTGTTACTATTGTGGGATGTTATGAATGACCCTATCTGTTTACTGAAATGGGTTTCACTTTTAAGCAAGATATGGTGGAAACTAGAGGACACTCACTGCAATTACGTTGCTTCAAGTACAGAACGAACAATAGACAATTCTTTTGCTCACAAGGAATGGTAAATGCATGAAATAAACTCCCCCTTGAAATACTGACAGCAAAAAAAAACAATATTTAAGCATTGACTGGACAATTGGATCTTGAATAAAGAAGTTCCTCACTGTTAAAGATCTTGTAATGGGAACTGTTATGGGCACTGTGCCTCTGGGTCACTCACCAGCTGTAGTATGAACCACAGTATGAACTGAACTTTTGGTAATTAATGAATTCTTGTCCACGAGCCAGGCTTCTGTGATATTGTAAATTTGGTACCTGGTCTCTGGCTTTCCTGTGCGACATTATTGAAATGTATTAATAATTAACCATGATCCCTTTCCTCCCATCATGGCTAACTTCATCCTACATCCAATATTTTCTGCGGAGGGATTCTCCTGACAATGTGCCTTCATTTTCCATTTCTTTGCATTGAAACACAACTGCCAGAATTTAGACCATGTCTCCAGCATCTTCAGCTCCTGGCACAACTCCCCTGTAACCTTCCTCCTTATCATGCATGCTGCCACATACTTTTGTCATCCACAAAGAGATAAATCTTCCCTTTAATACCCTCTCCTATATCACTTAAAGGCACATTGAACAGGACAGTCCCTAGGACTGACCCCTGCAGCACCCAGCTTATGACCTTTCTTGACTCCCATTCAATTTCATTTATCACCAACTTTCATTGTCTATCTCAGTCACCTACCTAGTAATCTCTTCCCAGCTCCAAATCCTCCATTTTTCGTAGCCTTCATGTGGCAAAGAGTTGAAGGCCTTACTGATGTTGAGGTGTGTACATCAACTGCCTGGACCTATCCAGAGCCTTGGAGATCAAATCAAAGAAGATGATAAGATTTGTCTGACATGATCTTCCCACCACAATCCTATGCTGTTTGGTGTCCTGTAATCTGTTTTAATCCAGGTATTCCACCATCTGTTCCTTGATTACAGCTTCCATGAGCTTTCCCACAAGAAAGTTTAGGCTGACAGGTCTGTAGTTCCCAGGATCCTCCACTACCGTTGCCCTTCTCCAGTCTGTTGGCACCCCATCTTCATCCATATAGGTCACCTGAACAGATATGCTGGAGGCAGCCAGCTCTGAACCCAATTTTTGTTTAGAACTCTCAGGTGTAGTTTATCTGGCCCTGGTGCCTTTCCAACCCTGAGTGCTGCTAGCCCCTTCCTTATCCTGTTACCTGTGAACTGTACAAACCCCATTACCCACTCATCCCCCCTCTCTGTTGCATTATTGCGATTCTCTGGGAGTTGACCCTCCTCCTCTACCATAAATACTGTGCAGAAATATCTGTTCAGTTCAGTCACTTTCTGCATGTCCCCTTCTTCCACACCCCCACTCCTCTCTAAACATCCCTACCTTTTGTCCTCTTTTTCTCCTAATGCACCTGAAAAATGTTTTGCCCTTTTATCCTCTACTGTGAGTCATGCTCCATCCTACCTTGGCCTTTCTGACTGCCTTTCTTGCCTCCTTTAATTTCCCCTGGTAGTGTTCACAGTTTTCCTTACTCCCCTCCCTTATATTTTGTGAAGGCCAACCTTTTGTCCTCACTGCCTTACCTATTTTCTTGGAAAATCAAAGGGGTTTCAGTGCTTATTTTTCTTAGCTGCTTCTTGCATAGCTTTCTGTAACTTCAGGATATCCCTCTTAATGATTTTCCACTTGTCCTCCACCCTCTGCCTTTACCACCCCTCACAGTTTCTCTGTAGTCTGCTCCATCATTTTATTAAAGTCTGTCTTCCTAGGTTACAGGAACTCAGCACTGAATGTGTAGGGCCTTTAGCCCATGTTCATTTTGAATCACCCTGAGTTCTGATCACTGGACCCCAGGGTTCTTTCATCTCAACCCTTCCATCATGTCAATATTGGTCAACCTTTGACCCAGGGTCACCGCTCCTTTTTGATGCCTGCCCTGCTGCCCTGGAAGCAGTCCTGCAGGATGTCTAGTAGAGACTTGCTCCTTTTAGTCTAGCTACTGGTGCCCCTAGTCTACAACAGAAGGTTAAAATACCGTACTATCACCAACCCCCAGCACACAGTTTTCTGATTTCCTGCCTAGTGCCCTATCTACATACTACCATTTCCCTGAGCTTCCTTCCCTCTTCAGTTGTGAGCTGGATCCAAAGAGATTCCACCTCTCCATCCTCTTTGACCGAAGCATCCTCTACTGTTTTGATGCCCTCCTTCACATACAGGGTCACTCCCCTACCCTCACCACCCATCTATCCTGCCTGAACAGGAAGTACCCAGAGACTGCAATGTGCCACTCCTGATTCTCCAATGCCCAGGTTCTGTCACTGCAATTACATTTTGGCTTGTCTCTGTCATCATCAGCAAGAGGTTACTGATTATGTTTGTTGTTTTTGAAAGAGTTTGAGCAGAATGGGACAATCTCCATAAAATCAATGAGATGATATGTTTGATGATGAATCAATATTTTAGATCTTGTTGGGTCAGATCAAAGCCAATGCTTGATTAACAGGAGCCATGCAGTATAATTCTTGTGGCTAGACCTATAAACATATAGAGGATTTTGTGTATCAGTTTCTACCTTCATGGCAGTACTGTATCCAGTAGTGACAATTTGTCCCTAGAACTGAAAAGTCATTGAGTCAGATTTTCATACATCAGCACAGACCCTAGAGATGCAGGTGCACCCATGGGCTTAGGTGCTGCTGGTGCACATGTCCATGTCCAGAACTGTACTCAATTTTTTAATCACAGAGGCATTTGTATAACTTGGACATGTTTTAGCAGCTGACATTTGTGCTTAGATGCATGCAGCCTCAATTCAGTGACCCTATCAATGATGAATGCTAAACCACAGAGATGTGGTCTCATGGGTGTCAATGTGAAGCTATGATATAAAATCACATTGTTTTAATACAAGTCCCATGTGTCATATCTGATGAACTCAGTACATGACTAATGTAAAAATACCACTTTACTAAAGCCAGACAACTCTGTTTTTATGAAAGCTTGAAGACAGCTAAGTTGATATATTAGTATATCATGTTGCTAAAATTACCACATATTGATAAATAAAAACATAAACATTGTTTAAGTCCTGTTCTTTACCACCATATGTCAACCATAAATATTAAACGTTGAGGAACTATAAACATGATATATTGTCATTAGGTAATATTATAGATATATAACATGCATAGTCAAAATATACTAGTGGTTGTTTCTTTGAAGAAGAAACACACTCTCTTCTAGTTGAGTAATCAGTTTTGTATTAGTTTTTATGTTTGTACTTGTAATACTACATGATAATATTTATTGTTCCTGCTTTAGTCTAGTTATACCTAAATGTGGTATTATTGCAATGAACATTCATCTTTGCTGGCCTACTTGACTATTGAACAAATAAGAAAAAAGCATCAAAGAATGAAATGATGCAGAAAATATTTATTCATTGAATGGAATTTTATTCAGTAATGAAATGTTGAGATTTTATAACTTGTTGATATCTGTTGTACACATTTCAGTTGCAATTTAAAAATGAGTTTGTTTAGACATTAAGCACATGGGCCCAGATATTCAAACTACCATTTTGTGGTGCGAAGCCCCTACGCCGCTCAAAATAGTTGCGCTGGGGTGTGGCCAGGGTGATATTCAGCGGAGTTACTGTAAGGCGCCTTCTTTGAATATCATCCTATCCTCACTACTAATGCATGGTGCAGTGGAACTGCACCACCACAAGTGGTCAAGTGGAGCATTGAGATGCGGTGGGCGCAAGTTCCATTGCGCCATCTGCACTCCTCACGATATTCAAGGGTGACATGCAAATGGGGCCATAATTTATGCAAGGTGCAGGGGCCATTTGCATCTAATTCAAACCCATTGCACCCATTGCATGCAGATGCGCTGATCCCCGGCGACTGCGCTGGTTCCCTGCCAGGCAGCGCCGTGAGAGACTGGCGCCCCCTGCAGCCCGATCGTGGGCATAATAGTAATTCCCCCCTTAGCCCAATCTTGGGTATAACAGTACTTTCCCCTCCCTTAGCCTGGCTGGCGGGCATGACTAAACTTTCCTCCCCAGGTAGCCTGATTGCAGGCATAGGCAGTACTTTCCCCTTAGCCCGATCGCGGGCATAACTGAAACTTTCCTCCCCAGTAGCCCGATCAGGGCATCAGACCTCCTCCCCAAAGTCCAGATCCTGGTGGTCCAGTGGACCGTGAAAAGACAGATCGGGCGGCATTCTCACCTTACGTTGAAATCCCTGGTGATCTAGTGGCCCCCCCACCCACCCACCCTCGGGCCCCACCACCCTGCTCCCCCCATCAGACAGTGGGCAGCAACACCCCACCGCCTGCCCGCCTGCCTGCCAGCCGGCAGCTCAGTGCAGGGCTGCATTCCCATTGGTTCAGGCATGAGCCAATGGGCATGCAACCCCATAGCATGTAAAGTCAGTCCAGATATGTGAATGAATGAATATGTTCGTTCACATATCACAGACGACTTATGCGTATAAACTGTCACGTGGCTCATGCGGACAATGGGCGCTAACCCTGCTGAAAACTGTCGGCTCGATGAGCGGCGGGGTGGCGGGCGGGGCAATGCCTACTGCCCGACTGACGGGGAGGCGGGGTGGTGGGGCACCATGGGTGGTGGGGTGAGGCCCAGATCTCAGGGATTCGATGTGAGGTGAGGATGCCACCAGCGATCTGTCTTCGCGCATGATCACTGGACCCAAGGATCTTGAACTGGGAAAAATCTGATGCCTACGATCGAGCTACCCGAAGAAGAAACATGCCATCATTCGCATGTCTAAGGAGGGAAGCACTGATGCCCATGATCGGGCTGAGAGGTGGTTACTTCAGCCCATGATCGGGCATGGGGGTGCCACCAGGTTGCGGGCGGGAACAGTTCAAGGCCACCCACAGGTGGCAGCTACTGTGTTGCACCCTGCAGTGCGGCAGCTCACCTGTGGGTGGCCCTCAACTTGTTCTTGTTTTTTTAAGTGTAACTTTGTGCAGGTGCAGGTGGGGTTGCACCACATAACTCTGCACAGCCCAGCTGAATATCGGGCTGTGCAGTTTATGCGATGAGGCACGCCCCTCCTGTGCCTGCATACATTACTGATACGCCCGTAACGGGATTTGCAGGCGCACTTTCCCTTTCAATATCACACCGGGCGCATCAGTGGTTGTGCATGGTGCAACACTGTTGTGCCAAGAGTAACCCTTTGAAAATCTGGGCCATGGTGTCTATTAGTATACAATATAATTATTGGAATGTTTTGACTGATCTGTACCCCTGATACAGAGCTGGTAGGAGTGTTTCTGTGTGAGCACTCACCCACTTTGTTCTGGTGGCCAGATTCTTAAAGGGGCTGTTAACACCGTTGGACCTTAAAGCGCCTCTAATTTAAAACACATGTTATGGCTGGACACATTTTGGAGAGATTGCTGATGTAACTGGTAGTTTCAGTCTGCTTCCTTTTGTCTTTTTAAAATTGAAAAACAGGCTGCCCATCATGCTGATGCTACAACACAAATCTATGTTTGTTTACAGTCCTTGATAAGCTCACACTGCATCTTTAATGGACTTGGGAACACCACAACACAGTCTATCCAGTCATGATGCAGTGGAGGAGAGGAGAGTATTATATATGTTTAAATTTTGAAGGTAGAAATACTTCAGAAACATGGAAGTTAATTAATGAATTAATTGGTAAAAAATGCTCTACTACTATGCAGTGCCTAAATACACCAGCTGGGCTAATAACTGACCCACATTAGATAGCACAGGAGTTTATTGAGTTTACTGAGTTTCATTGGACAAAAGAATGCTCAAGCCCCATCATGATTGTCCCCCACACTATGTGGGACATTAGTCATTAGCTGTGGTAAAACATAGCAAATCATCCAGCCACTTTTTGAAGGAGTTAAAATTGTTTAAATCCACTAGTTATTATGGAAGTAAGTTCCACAGTTTAGAGCTCTTATATAAAAGAGTTATCTCTTCTATTTGTTTTTGCCCAGTTAATCACAAGCTGTCTGTTATGTAACCTACAAACAGTACATTTTTCAGAATACTTCAGTCCACACAGGTACATTAACTCTGGTGATTGAAACATTTTATAGATAAAGAGAATATCTTGCATCTTCTGTTGCATAAGGAATAAAGACCTGTTTCTTTTAACATAGTGGAGTAATCTTTAGATGATAGCCTTGATATAATTTTGGTGACACATTTTGACTTGCTCAATACAGTGTATGCCCCCCTTGAGTATGGACTCTAGAAGGAGACCCATAATTGGCATAAGGTCTAATATATACCCTATATAAAGGGACGAACAATGTTCAGATTTGTTAACAAATGTCCTTCTGATTTGTTTCAGAATACCGTTTGCTACCTTAATACAGTGATTGGCAGAGGAGAGTTTATTGTTAATTACTATACCTAAATTGCGCTCATTAGCAGATGATTTAAGAAGTTTATTATTAAGGTAGTAATCGTGATTTGGATTTTTTTCCCCAAAATTCAGAACTGTACATTTGTCTGCATTGAATATCATATCATTGGTTAATGCTCATTGTTCAATTGTTTTTAAGTCACTTGCATTATTGCATTATTGAACCATTATTTGAGCTATCCTGTTTGCCTCTAATTTGGTGTCATTGACAGATTTTGAAATGATATTATTTGAGTTGATTTTCATGTCGCTAATGAAAATGTTGAATAAAGTTGGCTCCAGAACAGAGCCCTGGGTACCAGAACTGACTACACCTGAGTTCAAAGAATGCCACTTACTCGAACTCTTTGTTTCCTGATTGAAAGCCAATTACTGACCTAGTTAACCAAACATGGTGAGAAACACAGTGAGTTTAATTTATTAATCAGTTTGCAATGTGAAACCTTGCTGAATTCTCGACTGTAATCCAGGAGTATAACATGCATCAGAACATTGTCATTAAGGCCTTGACTAATGGAATTGTAGAATGATACAAGATTAGTGGTACAAGAGTAACCTGGCCTGGACCCATATTGCATATTGTCCATTATACCTAATGATTTAATTTCAGTTTCAAGAAAGGATTTGATAAGTCATTCCACGAGCTTACCAATGATGGAGGTTAGGCTGATAGGACGATAATTTTGAACATTAGACCTACTCCCTTTTTACGTTGGCTTGTGCTTACGTACTGGCCAACATATTGCATTAGTAGCAGATTTGGAGGTGTGGTCACTGCTGGGCGAATGCAGGGCACACATCAGTAGGTGTGTCCCTCATTCCCCAATAAGCCAGCATGCAGACACCACACCAGGAATACATAATGTGGCGAGCACATCTAAGAAAAGATCCGCTGCAATGACAGCCAAGCTCGTCATGCAGTGGCACCAAACACACCCTCCCTACATGCCTTTCCTGGTGAAGCCCTTCAATAAACATGGTGGCACTGACTGCTTCATGTGGAGAGATGACTTCAGGGTGCCCAGTCCCCTCAGCATGCTAACCCACTTCATTTGCGACAGGTGATCCCTCCCCGTCTGCATAATGAACCTCCCCATTTAAAGTGTGTAAAAGGTGCCCAATCCCCTCAGCATCATGTCCCTTCCAAAGTTTAATTTGCAAATGGGAAGCCCACCCATGTCGGCATAATGTCCTCCCCATTTGTTGTGTGCTGACAGAGTGTTCCAATCCCCCATCAGCTACAGAATCCCCCAAAAACACTTAGGCGGCATGCTGGGAGCCCACCCCAGCGTGCCAAATGCCCCAGTAAAACAAAAATGGTCCCACAATGTTTCGTTTTTACAACCTGCAAACCAGAAAATGGTCCTAATCGAGTCTGGTGTCCCTCCCCATCCCATGCCCACCCTCTGTGCACCCTGCTTGCCCACACCCCCTCACCCCATACTTACTCCAGAGCACTGACTAGATGATCGTGTGGACTGGGAATACGCCTGAAATCTTCAAAGCCGACCACGAACTGAAGAAATGCCAGTAAGCTGTATAATTGCATAAATATGTTTTTTTTAAACTTTGGTGTATATCTTGGGCATTTTTGGGAATTTTGGCACCAAATTTCCAACATGGGGTTATTGGGATCCCTCCTCATGAAGTCAGTCACTGTCATGGCGTTAGTCGGTCCTGAAAGGTGATTTTTCAGTCACTGCATGAAATCACCTTTAGGGACTGATTAACAAAATGACAGTGCCACTGTTCATGACAGGGCTCTCAAAAAGCCTATGTTGCAAATTTGGTGAAAAAAAAACAAAAAATGGCTGTTTACAAGCGTGCGTTTGCAGTTTCCATGTACGCTCATAACTTCATGAATTTGCAATATTTTCATTCCAGGTTTTCAAAATTGACATTTTTCTACACCTTCTTGTGAACAGTACAGCTGTCATTTTACATATCCTGTCTAAAATGTGTTTTCGCAGGTCCAGCGCAGAATAGCATGGTCGCTGTGCGTAATCAGTTTTGGGACAGTTTGAGAAAATGCTGATGACACTGTTCATGAGCAGACGTCCTAAAATGCCTATGTTGAAAATTTGGTGATGGAAGTCCATAAAATGACTGTGTTACAAGCGTGCATTTCGCAGTTTCCATGCATCCTTGTAACTTCACGAATTAGCAATATTTTCATGCCATATTTTCAACAATGGCATTTTTTACACCTCCTTATGAAAAGTACAGCTGTCATTTTTCACATCCTGCCCAAAATGTGTTTTCCCACCTGTGGTGCACAATGGCGTGGTCACTGTGTGAAATCAACTTTTGGGACAGATCAACAAAATCACAGCACCACTGTTCATGAGGGGAGGTCCCAAAATGCCTATGTTGAAAATGTGGCTAAAAAAATCTCAAAAATAATTGGGTTATGGATGTGTGTTGCACAGTTTCTATGCATGCTCATGACTTCACCAATTTTTCATATTTTCACTCTAGATTTTCAACATTGTAATTTTTTACACCTCCTCATGAACAATACAGTTGTCATTTTTCACATCCTGCCCAAAATGTGTTTTCATTCCTGTGTCACCAAATGGCATAGCTGCTGTGCAAAACCACTTTTCAGGTAACAAACTGATTGTGCGCTCTTCAGAGGGGTCACAAACCCTATGTTGAAAATTTGGAGTAAATACCAACAAATGCCTATGACATTAGGGTTTCCACTGTAACACCCACCCTGAGAGACTGACAGGCATTAGCGTGACTTCGGATCATTGGCTGTAATGCTCACGCCATTCCACCCCCACCCCCACCCTGCAGCCAGTGACAGGCATTGAGGTGTGCCTTGGAGTGTTTGGCCTTAATGTTTACCCCATTCTCCTATACTGCACCCATCTCAGTGTATTCCCTTATGGAATGGGGTAAGTATAAGGCCCAAAGACCCCAAAGCACACTATGACACTTGCCAGTGTCTACAGGGTAGGGTGAGGTAAAATGGCATGAGTGTTATAGCTGATGATCCAAAGGCACACCCCAATGCCTGTCAGTCTCTGCAGGATGGGGGTAGGAAGTTGGTGTCAGTTCAATACTTCACTGCCATTCCTATTATGCATCTCTAACTCCTGCACTACCAATGCCAATGCCAGTGAGACAGCATTCAGCATTGACAAATGCTTGTTTAAATATTGGTGTAACTATTGCTTTGCCAGTCCTCTGGGATCTCATTCTCATTGAGTGATTTATTGAAGATAATGGAAAAGGAAGCGATAATGATTCTGATGTTTCAATAAGAAATATTGGGTGGATATCACCAGGTCTGGGGCTAGTAGTCTTCCTCAGTGTTTTAATGCCATAGTTACATCTGATATTTTAAACAAATATGGTATAGAAATTGGGTTGTTATGTGATTTGGTTAAATTATGAGTGTCTTTTTTTGAATACATAGAGCAAAAATAATTATTAAAATGATTAGCTATATCAACATCAAATTGCAGTGTTACTCCATCATGAATTAATGGCCCAACCATCCTAGTATTTCCCTTTTTATTATTTAAGTTTGAAAATAACAATTTATAAATGTCTTTAGAATGGGCTAGTTTAAATTCTAGTTTTTGTTTAGATGGCTTAATCATGTATTTAAGTGTAGACATGGCTATTTTGTATTTTGTAATCTGTTCTTTGCCCTGGTTTGACTTTAGCTTCTTATATAATCTTTCTTTGAGTTTTAGTTGTCTTTTGATTGATTTTGTTAACCATATTGGGATTTTGTACTTTTTATTAATTTTTTTTCCTTTTTAGGCACATAAGCTACTTCTAAGTGTTGTATTATTTCTTTAAGCTTTCTCCAGGCAGTGTTTACTGATCAATTTGAAAATGCTTATTCCCAACTGATTTTGTTAAGAGTACTGATTATTTCCTTGAAGTTGGCTTTGTCATAATCCTTGTAAGTGGTATAATTTGGTGGATTTCTGTGTTAATTGTGATATTAAACTGAATTGAGTTATGGTCACTGTTCAATGACTTTTTCTGATCTTTCAAAATACATACCTGCTGGCAAATGGATTTAGCCATCCATACCTATCCTGACTTGGACTTGGCCAATCCTAAATTTCTTAAGATTGCTTCTACCTGATGAGGTCATGAGGCATCTTTCAAAGATGGACTCTAGTCCTTCCTTTGGGAAAGATAAGATTGATTACCTGCTCATGAGGATCACTGCAGACACACTGTGTTTTCCTCTGTCTGCTATCTTTAATTTATCTGTTTGTTTTTTCTACTTTTCCTAATATCTGGAAAGACTCTGTTGTTGTACCCCTACTTAAATCTGGGGACTCTACTACTGTGCAAAACGTTCATCCTATTTTGCTATTGGCACCTCTTTCTAACATACTCGAGAGAATAATTTTTGACCAAATGATTAAGTATTTATCCAAATATAGTATTCTTATGCCTGCCCAACATGGCTTTAGACCAGCACCTCGATGGCCTTGGTGGGGGTCACAAGTGCAGCCCACTTGGCCCTTGATAAAGGACATTTTACTGGGACTGTGTTGGTGGACCATGGCCTATTATTGTCATCTCTTGCAAAACTGGACACGTCTAGAAATGTTGTTGGGTGGTATGAGAGTTACTTGAGCAACCATACAAAGGTGACAAAAAAAAATCAATGGTCAGTATTCACTCTCCGTTTTTGTTTCACTGGGTGTTCCTCAGTGGTCTGTTCTGGGACCTCTTCCATTTAGTCTCTTTCTGAACACTCTCCCTTTGACTTACACTAAATCATAAATTTTACTTTATGCAGATGACACAGTGATCCTCACAAGCAGATCAGATCTCAAAATAGTCCAGAGAAGCCTGTCTTGTGATTTTTTGGAGGCTTAGAATTGGTTAATAAAAATAGATTAGTATTGAATGAAAAGAAAACAAAATCTATGGTCTTTCTAATCACAGAAAGAGAGTGAAGGAAGATATTACTCTCTCTTTGCATACTGTCTTGGATGCAAAATTGGAAAAGGTCAAGCAATTTAAATATCTCGGTCTCATTATTGATGAAGGCATGACCTTTGAACCCCATATCACAAACATGACAAAAGAAGTCCATCAAAGTCTGGGGGCCCTCTATTGATTAAATCCATTATTAGTTCCATCAGCTTGGAAGCTCCTCACTCAAAGTTTCCTTTTACCTGTTATAAACTATGGTCTGCTCTTTTACTATTCTACTGGGGAGGGGTTACTATCTAAGGTTAGAGCATTACTGAACTAAATAGCCATACCCTCCACACAGATGCCTGCAAGGTTTCATCACTGTAGCCTTTTAAGCCTTTTAAGACAGGCAGGTTGGCTTCCTCTTGATTACTATTATAAACTTCAGCTGGGACTCCTGGCTCAAAAAGTAACTTTAAACAAGATACCTACATTATTGACCTCAATATTTATGAAACATATCAGTTTTGTTACCATGATTATCTGTTCAAAACTACAGCACTTTGCAATACCAAGAATGAAAATATCTGTAGGCCAAAAACTCTCCCTATATTCTCCCATTCTTTTTAATTCTCTGCAGATCATGTTTGAATGCTTATACACTTCTCTCAGATTTTTAGATCAAAGTTAAAAGATTATTTATGAGCTGAAAGTGAGTGTAAGTGATCTGTCTAAATGTATTATGAAAGTTTGTTCATATAACTGTGTTTTATTCTGTTTGTATTTTAACATACATGTATGTATTTTCTGTATGTATACTGGTCATCCATGAAAAGGGTCTTTGGCCCATGGACTTTTCAGTTTAAATAAACAAATCAAACAAACAAACATCATTAGTGGCTGCACTGTTTGGGGTGCTCTAATGTTCAGGAAGTATTCAATTATATGAGAGTAAATCAAGGATTTGAAACAAAACCGAATTTTAGTATAATTACACTATTGCACACATTATTGTTCTGCTAAGAAGGAAGCAGTTACAATGACCAGCATGATCTCTGAATTTTAGACATGGTAAACAAACATAAAATATGAGGGGTTCATCTTGAAATAATATGATGCAAAAAGGGTTGACAGTGTCCCTTTAATAAAATATGTGAGTTGCAGCTTTAACTGGTGCTTTGAGTCATTCTTCAATTGTTCCTATAAAAATATAAGATTTTTGAAATACCAAGAAGAAACCTGAAAATTGTAATGGTGTGCTAGCAACTTGAGTCCAAAACTGTCTAATAACATCTTGTAGTCAGCATGCATTTTGTAAAATTAGGAAAATGTATAATTGCTAACAATAATATATTCTGGCTTGACATGGTGCTGAGCTGTACCACTGAATTTATTTTGAACCCATGTATAGCAATAGAAAATGCCTGGAGATATCATTAAGATTAGCCATCTATTTCAGTTTAAAGTCCACGGAACAAAAGTCACCTGAAATTGCCTAACAATTTAATACCCTGGCTAGTAAGAGTTCTGGTTTATTAACTGAGCTGGTCATCTTATTAGAAATTCTAGAGTGGCTTCTGTGATAGTAAGAAATGTGAGATGCACAGCAAGTAGAAATGTTTAATAAGTAGAATGTAGTCTCAGAATCATAGTTTTTATCACTTAGTGTTTATAATTTGTGAAAGAAAGTTCTCTTCCTCTTAATTTATTTTTGCTACCTCTGAATGTATTAAGTGTGCTGAAAAAGTCTGAGTACATTAATGAGACTGCTGCCTGTAGCTATATCTCTATAGCAGTACAGCTCATTAATATACAAAGAGATAACTGCTACTGCACTTGAACGGCAGACTCAAGGAGCAGAAAGCAATTAAACTGGTGTTTGTCTTTATGACTGGTGCATAGGTGGGTGGATCATAAAGAGCTAACCCTTCGCATATAGTGGTAGCTTCAAAGCCTGGTTTGCCTCCCCATGAAATGAGAAATGTTTGGTACAGTATCAGAGGTATTCCTGGAATGTTTCTAGAGACATCATTGGTATAAAAATGTCAACAGTAAAATAAGCAAAAGAAAATATAAATACCTCTGAATTTCCTGCACACACTATTTAGAAATCTTGCAAGGTCTGCACAAATATAACTAGCACATCATATTCTCAACTGGCAATCTTCAAAAGTAAAACAAATGTGTACTACTTATTTCATAGAGCTTCATATATAAACTAGATGATTATGGTACTTTATAGTGAATTTGTGTTGTTATTTTGATGATCTCTGGCATACCCTAACAATGTATTGTTTATTGCATGTGAACTAGGATGGACCTCAGAAGTACAAAATCTCATGTAAAATTGTATTTGGGAACAACACAACTCAGTGCATTAGTATTCTCTATGTAATCTCATTACAAATTACAATGTTGTGTGCAAAAAAGCAAAATACCATATGAGGCAACTTAAAGCAACAATATGGCAAAATGTGTTTGTTTTATATAGTACTGGTAACTGTTAGCATAAACAAAATCATCCGCATAACCCTTTTCTTTCAGTTTCACATCATTCCTGATGCAAGATACATGGTTTTGAAATTTCTAAAAGCTTCCACTCTCTTGCCATGCTCACCATGATAAAACTAAGCATTTTGATGTGGTGCTGTACTGTTTGTCATCAGGAATGTGTGGTAGCACCATTGTGACACATTTGGATTATGAAAACTTTGCACATTCAAAGATTAACTTCAGGGGAATTTTTTTTTCTTTTGTCCATTCACATTTTCTCTCTGCCAGACTCATGTCTGCCTTCAGGCTGTCCCATCAATCAGTCAGCCCACTGACCAGTAACTCCCCACTGCAGCTGTTCTGCATGGATCCCCGTCCATAGCAGGGGATCTAAGAGAGGTCTGGTCTGACCTTCACATACCTGAAATACAGATCTGGTTGTCGGCAACAAGCTGATTTGCATAGGACCTTGGTGTACTGGAAGCTGTCAGCTAGATGAAGATGAAGATTTTATCCTGTTTTTTGCCTAGAACATGATCCGCCTCCCATGGCATGAACCACCTTGCTACCTCACAAATGTAAAACCCACCTGTGTAGGAATGGAGCTCCTTGGCCCTCTGCAGGAGTTACAGTGGTGCTGGATGCAGCCACCAGCCCTCACTAAATAAAGATATGCTGCCATTGGCAGCTGCCTCAGCCCCTAATGCAAGTGACCCAAGTCAGCTCCCTACTTTTAACAAATGAGTTTTAAGGGTCATTCACATGACCTGATCTGCATCATTGTAAGTGGTGCAGATGAGTTTCACTGATGCAGATCAAGTCATGTAAACTACTTGAGCTTTGTAGGTTGCTCCACTGTGGCAAACTGTGATCCCTGTTTTTGTAGGAATGCGTATCGGTGCAGGTGTTTTTACCTATCATGTGAACATACTTCTCTGCCTGCACCGGTTCACTTCCACAGCACCCCACACCAGCCAAACTGTCCTCCCTGACACTGTATTAGTTGCCCCCTGTTGATTACTGTTGTTTCCTTTTCAGGCTCCTAACACTGCTGCTAGTAATTGGTACTAATAAAATTAGAACTTTGCAATTAGAATTCTGCCACCCTGACCTCCCCAAACCCTGTCAGAGGCAGCGAGTGCAGAAATGCAAGCAGCAGCCACTCTTAACCAATGCAGCCACACCGCCATAACCAGAAAAACAAGTTTGGGGATCAGGTGAGACTATCATGAGCCTTGCTGTTCCAAGCCCTGGTGGAAATTTAATGGAACTGCTGGAAGTACTGGCTGCTTCTAGAGATGTTGCAAAGTTAATCTTCACCCTCAAATTTCTTGTGAAGTGCCAAAAATTCATACTTTGTGGAATCATAGAGTTCTAGCTGGCCAGTCAAACTTCAGTTTGTGTTATTTGTGTGAACTTTTCAGTGAAATTCACAATTTGTTTACCACAAAGTTCAAAATTAGTGGGCAAAGTTTCACGTTTTGTGGTGGAATTCATGAAATTCGAGGCTGCGAATTTCATTAAATCGCTTTGTGAAATCCATGAATTACATTGCAGAGTGAATTTTGCAGACTTTGCACATCTCTAGTTGCTACCCTCCACTGATGCAAAACTGTACTTGTGTAAATGCCTGTCATGAGTGGTGTGGCTGGAGCGGCGGGTGAGCAGCATGGGTGAAGCACATCAACCAGGTACATGTGAACATGGCTTAAATCTGCAGAAGTGCTAGATCATGAGCCTCAATGAAAAAAAAAGTGATTCAAATCTATAAAAAGATACTTTCTCTAGTTGCCCCTTTATTCACTTTGTTAACCTTGACTGTATCTGTTGCCTCATGGAAAAAACAGAACAGAAATTTATGGATGAAAAGGCAGAGCCCAGAAAATAAATTATTTGATAAAAAGGTATTGCCCAGAACAGAAATTCATGGATGAAAAGGCAGAGCCCAGAAAAAAAAATGGATAAAAATGTATTACTCAGAACCAGAATTCACAGATGAATTGGCATTGCCCAGAACAAGAATTCATAAGTGAAAAGGTAGATCCCAGACCTGAAATTGATTGATGAAAAGGCATAGCCAGAAAAGAAATTCTTGGATAAAAAGATATTGCTTAAACCAGGAATTCATGGATTAAAAGGCACTGCCCAGGCTAGAAATGCATGGATGAATTGGCACTGCCCAGTACAGGAATTCATGAGTGAAAATGCAGAGCCCAGACCTGAAATTCATGGATAAAAAGGTATAACCAGAAAAAATTCTTGAATAAAAAGGTATTGCTAAAACCAAGACCTGAAAATCATGGATGAAAAGGCATAACCAGAAAATAAATTCCTGGATAAAAGGTATTGTTCAAACCAGGTATTCATTGATTAAAGGCATAGCTCAGGCCAGAAATTCATACATGAACTGGCATTACTCAGAACAGTAATTCATGAGTGAAAAGGTAGAGTCCAGATGAGAAATTCATGAATGAAAAGGCATAGCCCAGACACGGAATTCATGGATGAAAAGGCAGAACCCAGAACAAGAACTGATAGTTGAAAATCATAATTCAGAACAAAAATGGATGAAATGCATAGGCCAGAGAGGTTATTCATGGATGAAAATGGACAGGTCAGAACAGAAACTAACGGATGAAATGTACTGTATATTCCAAAACAGAAATTCATGGATCAAATCTATAGCCCAAAACAGGAATTCATGGGTGAAACACATAGCTCATGACAGGAATTCATAGATGAAAAGGTAAAGCCCATGACAGGAATTAATGGATGAAAATCCAGCCCAGAAGCAGAATTTTGGAAGAAATGCATAGCCTAGGACAGTTATTAATTGATGAAAACACACAGCCTAGAACAGAAAGTTGTGGATCATTCGGATGGGATGTATCCAAGAATACCAAGAGAAATGGTACAGGTGCTTTCAGTACCACTAGGGAACATCTTTAGCTGCTTGTTAAATATTGGGCTGGTCACCAGGGATTGGAGGACAGCTTACATTTTGCCCCTGCTCAAAAAGCATCCATTGAGATGATCTTGTAAACTACAGATCAGTCAGTTTGACATCTAAAGTGGATACATTACTGGAAGTTATTGTAAGAGAAAAGTTGGTAGACTTTCTTGAGGCAAGTAATCTACAGGCATGTAGGCAACACATCAAATTTGTCTATTTGGTAACAAGGGCTGCCAGCAAAGGGCAGGCAGTAGACATACTGCATCTGAACTTCAGTGACGCCTTCGACTCAGTTGATCATAGGAGACCAGTCAAGAAACTGTGGAATATCTGGGTAGAGGAAAAGTGGCAAAAAACTGGCCAAGGGGCCAATGCAGAGGCAGTTATGAGCGTGTAATACTCAGAGGTTAAAGAGGTGATAGTGGAGTACCACAAGGTTCGTCTTCAGCCATCCTCTTTAACAAATTAATTTTGGATATAGGGATAGGAGTGCAAGATTTAGAAACATAGAAATATGGACAACAAAGCCAGAAAAGATTAATGGTTCATCCAGTCTGCCTGAGTCCTCTATATAGCCCTGAGACCTACTGTGTCTCCAAGTTCCTAGCCCTTCCCATATTCCCCATGCTCCTCCCTGATTCTACTGCCCAAGTGACCACTATATCCTTCATTCTGTCCCAGCTGTGCTTGAAACCACCAGTGGTTTTCACACCACAACCTCAGCTGACAGACTGTCCGAAACTACACCACCCTTTCTGTAAAATGACACTTTCTCATGTCTCTCGTGAACTTCCTTCCTGTTAGTTTCCATTCATGTCCACATGACCATGAGCTAGTAGACAAGCAAAATAATTACCACAGTTCACCTTCTTGATTCCTTTTAGGACCTTGAAGGTCTCTATCATATCTCCCCTCCCTTCTGGTCTCCAACATATGCATGCTCAATTATAGATGCTGGAATGAGTGGAGGCCAGTATAGTATCGCCTACCACTTTCTAAGTGGTAGGGACTGGCACTATCAGATTTGCAACAAGTTATAATCAGGAGGACTGTGCCTTTCAAATGCAGCATGTGCAGTAAACTGTTATTTATTAATTGCTCCCTTTGTGCCTTGAGGATGTCAGCAGACTTTTGCAAAGTAAAGGCTAAGTAGTGTTGATTGGGATGGCTGGGTTTATGGGCTACAGCCTGAGTTAAGACACAGTGTTTAAACTGTGAAAAAGAAAAGGAAGAGGTAGGCTCATGGGGGCATCAGCAAACTAGGCACGGAAAGCTGCTGTCAGTCATTGGGGAAGTTACTCCACAGTCTACAAACATCAGTGAAAAATGAAGGCTGTGTGTGAACCTATTCAATGGGTGTGGGGTGACAATTACCCTTTGCATCCTTAACCCTTTCATTCTTTAGACTCTTACACCACCAGTGGTTCAGTGCCTTGAGGTGCTCCTAATAGGACCTGCAATGTTGGCCATGAATAATTTTGTTACCCTTCACTGCGTTGTCTCCAGCCTATCTCTAGCTTTTCTGAGGCAAGGAGACCAGAACTGGGCAAAGTGCTCAAGGTGTGGCCTCACTAAGGAGCTATATAGGTAAAGTATTTCATCTTCCTTTTTGCTACTGATATCCCTCCTGATATATTTGATCATTCTACTTGCCTTGCTATATGCTTGTTGCACTGACTTGATTGTTAATTGCTTAAGGAGTCACTGATGATGACTCAAGGTTTCATTCCTCAGCCATAGTGCTAAGTTTCACCTCACCCATCCAGTACTCTGTCCTTGGGTTCTTGTCCCCTAGGAGCAGTACCTTGCACTTTTGGCATTGTATTTCAGCTGCCAAACTTTAGGCTGCCTCTTCAGCTTTTTAAGCCTTTCTGCATTTGCCAATTCCCTTGTCACTATCCACCCTGCCACAGAGCTTAGTGTCATCTGTGAAGAGTGTAACAGGGTTGAATAAGTCCCTGCCCCATTTATTATGCATAAAGTGTTTAAACTCAAGGGTCTATTCTATCCTCGCCTTTTCTGTCTCTTCTCTGTCTGGTTGCGCAACCAAATTATCTTGTGAGACCTAGGAACTGATCACTCTGATGGTTTCGCAGTTCTTCACCTCTAGCTTTCTCTCTGCCTTCACTTTCTATTTCTGTATTTTCTTCCCCTTGCATATCTGTTGGTAT
The DNA here is from genome assembly GCA_016271365.2 of Neoceratodus forsteri. Lineage (NCBI taxonomy): Eukaryota > Metazoa > Chordata > Ceratodontiformes > Ceratodontidae > Neoceratodus > Neoceratodus forsteri. The sequence goes on along the minus strand of CM057454.1, from coordinate 395,556,445 downwards.
AAAACATATTTGAATCTTTACGTGTAAATGTCACTGATACTGGGATCCCTTTGTTTAAAACTGTAGTTATACTGTTGAAATGATTGCAAAAAGCTATTTGGAACTCAATGGGTTAACATGAGATGCAGTTTTAAGCCTTTGCAGAGCTGTAAACAAGAGGTCAGTTCTGGGTCACTATGTTATTTTTTGCTGCACCATGTAAAACTAACAAGAACGTTCTGTAAACTGACAAGAACATTCTGTGAGAAGTAGGCTCTCTTAACAAGTTCCCAGACAAAGACTTATAAAAAGAGCAGCAATGATTTTTCTAGAGAGACAAGGAGAGTGAGAGTAGTAGTAATGGTTTATTGTTCTTCCAAATCACTAAAAATGTTGGACATTACAAAGGTAAAATTAAATGCATAAAAACATAAAAATTCATAGTAACAATGTATACAATGTCTATAAGGTACAATATAACAAGGACAAAAATACAGTACTGTTTTTCGTTTAAGTGCAAAGACATGTTAAAGTATGGCACAATGAGTTTGACATGCAAGAGAACATTTTCTTTTGCAATTTATCACGGAAACAAGAAATTTAGATATTAACTTAGCATCATCTTTTTCATAGGGTGCTTAAGGATGAATAAAGAATCATAATCCATGTTAGCATATTTTATAAGGAATTTTTTAATGGTTTTTATCATGTGAGTGATTATAAAGAGGACATTGAACTATGATATGATAAAGGGTTTCCTGGAAGCCCTTATTACACCTACAATAGTCCTGGTATGGCCCTTCAGAATACGGTTTGTTAAAACAGGCATATTTAGAATACAATATGCCTAGTCTAGCCCACGTGATGACTTTTCTAGAGCTAGGAGCAAGAGGTAGATTTAAGTAATCCTCCATTGTGGAATCAATTTTATTTATACTGAACCACGGGGCTTGCTTTTGAGCTCTGACTTGCTCAATTTATTTAGTCTGCACATCTGCAGACCATTTTTAAGTAAGTTTTTATAAACAGGAAAAATCGTAATCCCTTTCTAGGAATCAGCCCAGAGGTGGGTTACAGAGGCCTTTAATAGAACAGAGCTAAGAGCTCTTAGCCAGGAGAATAAAACCTTGCTTAAGCCAGCTAATTTTCTCCAAAAGACAACATAGGAGGCAGTATGGCGCAGTGGTTTAAGGCTCTGAGCTGCAAATCTGGAGACCTGGGTTTGAATCCCACAGCCCCCACTTGCATACTGTGTGACCCTGAGCAAGTCACTTAACTTCCTCATGCTCCCAGGTTGCACCTGCAAACAAGCTTTCAGCTTAGTGTGTCTCACCTGGTAAAATAATTGGTAAAAAAAAAAAAAACATTTGGGAATAGAGTTAAATTAGTTATTAATAATTTTAAGCCAGTAAGTGGCCAAACGAAGATCAACTAAAGTGGCTCAAGGGAGTCTACCTAACTCCAACTACAGGAATAGCCATTGATAGGGGTACCAGAAAGAGTCTTATAAAAAAGGATAACGGAAGTTCAACGGAAGGAACTTGTTTAGTTCCCCAAACCTCAACCCATATAGTAGAATAGGATTAATCTTGGCTTCACCGCTATAAGTGCAGGCACTACTGTATGCCCTCCATATTTAAAGTTAAAATGCAATAAAGCTTTCACAAGTCTTGCCTTGGATGTCTGTTCATTCCAATGAAGAGTCCATAGACCATTTGAAGTAAATTTAACTTGTAATTATGTATATGAGGATACCACCTCAATAAGGTTCTTATCTAAATAAAGCTTGGGTAAGGGTGTACATAATTTTTGTGACCCAAAGACCATAATTTTGGTCTTTTTAAGGTTGTTTTTAACTTTAAATGGTCACCCTTGGTCTTTAATTGGTTTATTTTATTTTGAAGACCAACAACAGAAAGTTAAAGAAGGATCAAATCATCAGCATATGCCAATATGTGAATATTATGATTATTGATTTTAGGAGACTCCATAATTGAAGAGATATCAAAATGAAGCAGTGAGTTGATATAAATACTGAAAAGAAGTGATGCTAAGAGACATCCCTGTATTACTCTCAATGATGTTTTAAAATTCTCTGAAAGATTACCATTGTTATCATATCTTATGGCAATGGTAGTATTTGTATATAAAAGAGATAACGGAATTAATCATTTGTAAGGCAGTCCTCTTTTTAAGTAGTATATCCTAAAGTTTTTCTCTAACCAAGGAAATGAATGCCACAGAAAAATCTACAAAAAGGGGATAAAGCTTCATTTTTTTCTATAATCTGTATTTTGCCAGTAAATGAGCTAAGATAAATATGTTGTAAATGGTCAAAAAAAACCTTGATGAAAGCCTGCTTGGAATATTGATAATGGAGAAGCAGTTTCAATATAGTTTTGCAATTTGCCCAGTAATATCCTAGAAAATATTTTGCAGCTAATATCTAACAGGCTAATCCGGAGAGTGAGAGACTGAAACTTGGAATTAAAGAGATAGTCTCAGAAGGAGGAGTTAGTTTTCTCTGTTTGTACTGCCTTTGTAAATAGTTATACTGAAAAGTTTTTATTTTACTGTTATTGAGAAAAATAAACGCTATTTGCAAATTTTGAAACTGCTCCTGGTTTTACTATGTTTCCTGACGTGTGCCCCAATGACAAAGAGACACAGTATGCCTTGGATTCCTCACCAATGTCACTGATAAACATATTGAAGAAGATTTGATCCAGGACAGATGCCTGTGGTACCCTGCTTGTGACCTCTTCTGATTTAACCCCTTTGACCACAACTCTTTGCTACCTCCCTTTATCCAGTAACCTACCCAGTGTACTATGACACCCAGATGCTCCATCTTCTTCAGCAAGTGACTGTGAGGCACTAGGTCACTACAGCCACTGCACCAGTAATGGTTGGGCAAACTCAATTGGTCAGAAAGCCTTTTCTGCCATTATGTTCCATGTTTTTATGAAAAGGCACTGATTACAACAATAATTCATGGAGGAAATGCATAGACAAGAACAAGAACTGATGCTATCATCTCCTCCTACTCCTCTTTCCCTCACTTTGCACTAACTAGTGCAGATCCCCTTCACCCCTTGATTTTAACCATTCACCCTCCATACCTAGTATTGCCTTGTTGTACATTATAAACTGTTCTCTGCACCCTATTGTACTGTATATTTAATTGTCTGAAACCTTACCTTTACACAAATGTTAATTTTATTGCTGCTTATTTTCATTTTATTGTATTTTTGCATTTTTGTAGGCTGTAATTGTTTAAACTCTCCCTTTCCCCCAGACACATCTGGAAATGAGCTGTTACAAGTTCAGTAGGTCTTTCCTGGTAAAACATTTAAAATAAATAAATGTATAGCACAGAGCAAAAATTCATGAATCAAATGTAAAGCCCAGAATAAGATTTCATAGATGGAAAGGCAAGGCTTGAGAAAAATAATTCATAGAAACATAGACACATAGAATTTGATGGCAGATAAGGACTGCTTGGCCCACCTAGTCTGCCAGTCTAGTCTTCATGGATGAAATGGCAGAGCCTAGGCCAGGAATTTGTGGCTGAAAAGGCAGAGCCCACACACAAATTTTAAGGATGAAATGGCATAGCCCAAGACAGAAATTCATGGATGAAAAGTCATAGCCCAAAACAGAAATTCATGTATGAAAAGGAATAGCCCAGGATGGGAATTCGTGGATAAAAAGGCACAGCTCAGAACAGGAATTCATGGATGAAAGTGCATATCCAGAATGGAAGTTCACTGATAAAAAGGCAAAGCCCAGAACTGGAATTCATGGATAAAATGCAGTCCAGTATTTGAAATCATGGATGAAAATTTGTAGCCCAGAACTGGAATTCAGGGAAGGAAAAGCAAAGCTCAGAACAGGAATCCATGGATTAAAAGGCATAGACCAGACGAATTCATTGATGAAAAGGCAGAGCCCAAAACCGAATCCATGGATGAAACAGTCCAGCATTTGAATTAATGGATAAAATGCATAGCCAGAACAGGAATTCATGAATGAAAAGGTGTAGCCTAGAACAGAAATTCAGGGAAGGAAAGGCAAAGCCCAGAACAGGAATTCAGTGAAGGAAAAGCAAAGCCTAGAACAGGAATTCATGAATGAAAAGGTGTAGCCCAGAACAGAAATTCAGGGAAGGAAAGGCAAAGCCCAGAACAGGAATTCAGTGAAGGAAAAGCAAAGCCTAGAACAGAAATTCAGGAAAGGAAAAACAAAGCCCAAAACAGGAATTCATGAATGAAAAGGCATAGCCCAGAAAAAAAATTTATGAATAAAATGCATAGCCCAGAACAAACATTTATGTATGAAATGCATAGCCCAGAACAAGAAGTCATGGATGAAATACATAACCCAGTGTTTGAATTCATAGATAAATATGGCAGAGCCCCAGAACAGGAATTCATGGATGAAAACACACAGCCCAAGACAGGAATTCATGGTTAAAATGAGAGAGTACCATCCAAAATTCATGACTGAAAAGGCCATACCCAGAACAGAAATTCATTGATCTAAAGGCATAGCTCAGAAAAGCAATTTATGGATAAAAAAGGCATAGTCCAAAATAAGAATTCATGGATTAAAGGTATAGCCCTGGACAGGAATTCATGTATCAAAATAATGCATAGCTCAGACCAGAAATTCATTGATGAAAAGGCAGCACTAGAAAATCAGTCTATGAGTAAACATGACCAGGTGGTTGGGTGCAGTAAGCACTGCACTATTGGATGTGTCTGATAATTCTTGGGTACCATACCACAGCTAGACCTCAACAAACACATTTCAATAGTGAGCCAGGCGCTTTAATCTTACAAATTAATTTCTGAAGCTGAATGAATTATAGTACATGTATTATATTTCATGCACTGTTTCTGATCTATGAAGGCTAGAAATAAAGGAATTAAATGGTGCATTTTGATGAATACCACTCAAGTAACACATTTCTTCTCCTTCCACTCATTTTCTGCTAGTGTCATTCAAGAAATGTTTACATTTAACTCTAAGTTTGGTTTATGCACTTACTCCTAATGATACACATTACAAGTAAACCATAAATAGGAATATTTACTCAAGTTCTGAGATATGACTTATTCAGGAACAAAAGTTCTATTCAAATAAAGTGTGAGAAATCCATTCAAAACTACTTTGTAACAACTAAGAAGATGTGAACACTTCAGGATAATAATGTTTGCAGTTAAAACAGCAGGGTAATTAAATCATGCAATATGTGTTAATTATTATGTGAAGTCCCATTGCCACAGGGCTCTAACACACTTGCATGTCAAAGGAGCTTGCCTGTGTATATATTCTATAAGCAATAACACACAACAAGGTGTACATTTTCCTAGACTGCTGCATGCCCCGAGTGCATTGTGAGGCATAAATCTCAAACCAAGTGCCTTCAAACACCAAGGAAGTGAGGAAATCTAGCATAATGCACAACCTGGAATGTGTTATTGTGCTTGTAAAATTACCTTGTATTGTTAAAAGTGCATAATTATTACAATAATTATTTTAAGACACGTACAGTAAATGTTATATTTTTTATCTGAAATAGACCTTCCACCATCTGGGACTTGTTTGCATTTTAATATTTGACCTTGGTATTTAATCCAATGAACCAACTGGGTAGTATGTCAAGTGAGCAATGGAATTACAGTGATGACAGTTTGGGGGCCATCAGAGTGGGCGTGTAATTATGGTGACTGTGAAAGTATGGCAATGGTAATAACAGTGATACTGGATCCCCCCTCCCCAAGGTGCTACAACCTCAGAGTAGGTTATTTTAGTTAGAGGGGTGCATGGGGTAAAGTCCCCCCACAATGGGGCATGCAGGGGGAAACCCCCCCACAGAAAACAAATAGTTGCCATTATTGCAGTAGCTGTACTTACCGTCGCTGTTATCTCCATCACTGAAGTGTCCGTCACTGTACTTGTCGCCATAATTCCATCACTCAAGTGACATGGAACCACAATCTGTAGTTGTAGTTTTTCTCCTTATAGTAGTTTCACCATTGTACACTGCTCTCCATTATCTGGTGATCATCTTAGAGGGCTCTGTGGACTCACAGGCAATGTCATCAGCTGGTTAGAGTCCTTTTTGACAGATAGGAAGCAATGGGTAGTGTTGGTGAATTTCTCATCCTGCCCAAAGCCCCTTATCTGAGGAGTTCCTCAGAGTTCGATCTTGTCGACCATGCTGTTTGCAGTGTATACACTATCCCTGGGTGACATCATCAGGTGTAACAGTCTGGGTTTTCACTGCTATGCAGATGATACCCAGCTGTATACGTTCTTTGCCCCATTGGATGCTATGGATGTGCTAAACAAATGCCAATCCGAGATCCAGAACTGGATGTCTTCTAACTGGCTGAGGCTCAAACTGGACAAGATGGAGGTACTGGTGATTGAGCCAGGTCACTTGTGGGACATGGTCACCACCAGAGCATGGACAGCGTTGTGTTGTGTGTCACTCATTGTTGGTGACCAATAAGGTGTGAAATCTGGGCACCATCTTTGATGACAGATTGACACTTGAGCCTCAGGTGTCTTCTGTCATCCGAAAAAGTTTCTACCATCTGAGGAATGTCACCCAGATTAAGCCCTTAATCACATCGGATGACCTGTTCAAACTGGTGTATGCTTTTGTAACTTCCTGGCTTGATTACTGTAATGCTCTATACTTCGGGGTCAGTGGGGGTAACCTCCGCCGGCTGCAGCTGGAGCAGAATGCCACAGCCAGATTGTTAACGGGCCTGCCCAGATCCATTCACATATGTCCAGTTTTGCATGAGCTGCACTGGCTGCCAGTCAGGTGGAGAATTGCCTTCTAAGTGGGCTTGCTCACCTATAAGGCCATATATGGATTGGGTCCTGGTTATCTTTTGGCTCTTCTGATGTCTGCTTGCCTGGTATGCTCACTATGCTTTTCCATCGAAGGCTTCCTTATGGTTCAGAGGGTGCAGGTCAAGATGTCTGGAGACCATGCTTTTGAGGTAATTGGGCCAGTTTTGTTGAACTCATTACCATGGCCTCTAGGGGAAGCATCCTCTGTGGGGAGCTTTAAACGAGGACTAAGAGCACACCTGTTTAAGCAAGTTTTTAATCTTTAATAGTATTTTAAATAGGGGTTTTAGAGCTTTTTAGTTATTATTTATTTTATATGATCATAACTGACTCTTACTTAAATTGTTGTTACTGTTTATTGTAAATCTGATATGTGTTGTTTTAAATACTGCTCCTTACACAAAGAGCCCAGAGCCTCTGGGATTGGGTGCTAGATAATTAAAGCTTTAATTACTTACTTCCACCATAGACCCTGCTTGAGCTCCTGTATCATAAAAGATAGAACCTGTAAGAGGTCAAGATTTTCCTTCCAGGAAAATAGAAAGGCAGAAGCTGGATTTAGAAGAAACAGATAATCCAAGTTAAATTATGGGCAGCTGATCTATTTCTTCATTTAACTCATATTTTTATTAGTTGATTTGAACAAATCAATATAGAAGGCTTCTCTCATTGGTAGCTTTTGATCCAGATTACCTCCTCTGCATGGTAAAGTTATCTTACATAGAATTTTATGGCAAATAAGGACTGCTTGGCCCACCTAGTCTGCCTATTTCCCTACCTAATAGATAAGCTGCAGATCCTAGTTAACCAACAGCCTACTTCCTCCTACCCCCAACTAGAATTGCCTTATGTGTGTCCCATGCATTCTTGAATTGTCCCACTGTTTTTGACTCCACAACCTCCTCAGGAAGGTTGTTCCATGTATCCACAACCCTCTCCATGAAAAAAATGCTTCCTCATATTACCTCTGAGTCGTTCCCCCTCTATCTTCAAATTATGCTACCTTGTTTTTGCATATCTCTTTTTCTGAAAGATGCTACCCTCTTGGACTTTGTTGATTCCACTGAAGTACTTGAAAGTTTCTATCATGCCCCCCCTTTCCTCGAGGGGATATATATTAAGCTCCTTTAGTCTCTTTTCATATGTCTTCTGGTGCAGACCCTGCACCATTTTGGTTGCCCTTCTCTGGACAGCCTCCACCCCATCTATGTCTTTGTGGAGATGGGGTCTCCAGATCTACATGCAGTACTCCAGATGGGGTTTCACCAACTGTCTGTACAGAGGGATAACAACTTCCTGTTTTCTACTGGTGATGCCTCTCCCTATGCATCCCAGTATCCCCCCAGCCCTCCTTACTGCCTTCTCACATTGCTTGCCCACCTTTAGGTAATCTGATATAACTACCCACTGGTCCTGTCCTGTTTTTGTTGTTGTCAGTATCTCATCCCCCACTGTGTACTCTTCCCTTGGGTTTTTGTTTCCCAGGTGCATTACTTTGCACTTCTTTGCATTGAATCTAAGCTGCCATACTTTTGACCATTCCTCCAACCTTACTAAGTCCCTTCTCATCCTTTCCACCCCACCTTGTGCATCAACCCTGTTGCAGATCTTTGTGTCATCTGCAAAGAGTTGTACTTTTCCTTCCAGTCCCTCTGCAATGTTACTTATAAAGACATTAAAAAGACTGGACCCAGTACTGAACCCTGTGGTACCCCATGAGTAACCCTGCTTTCTTCACTGTGGACTCTGTTTACTATTACCCCTGTGTCCTGTTGTCCAGCCAATGTTTTACCCAGGCTACCACGCTGGGACCCACTCCCAGGCTGGCTAATTTTTTTATTAATCTTTTGTGCAGGATTGTGTCAAATGCCTTACTAAAGTCTAGGTAGGCCATGTCTACAGGCCCTCCCTGGTCTATTACTTTGGTCACCCAGTCAAAGAAATTGATTAGATTCATCTGACATGACCTTTCTGCTGTGAATCCATGCTGCCTTGAGTCCTGTGCCCCACTGACTCCAGGTACTCAACAATTTTTGCCTTCACTGCCAAATTCTTCTCACTGTCAAAAATCTAGGGTTGGATGGTGTGCCCTTGCTGCTTTGAAATGTCTTGCTACAGGGGAATTAAAATTCTCATAACTTATATCACTCTTGTGTTCTCCTATTCTTTTCCAGAGCTCCTCCTGTCATATCTCTATATATATCAGGTCACGTGGACATTTTGTGCAGTATGCAACCCTGCATAATGACAGTTTATATACAGTACTCTTTAATCTCAACCTTTGCATCTATGGCATTGGTTTGTATTTCCTTGAGTTTATATGTATTTGATCAGTGAACACACTGTCCACAGGGATAATTCCTTTATGTTCAAACCTGCCACAAAGTTACCACTCATATCCTCAGTATAGAATGGTCACAATGAACAACCTTCTTTTCACATTTTTAGCTTTATTCTCTATCACTAATGGTGGATCTTTAAACACTCTTTGTCCTTCCATTGTTGCTTGTAAAGCACCCCAGTGTTAATGTACAGTATTATATACTTGATGTTACCAAAACTGTCTGAGTAAGGTATGGAGAAACCCACTTATTCTCTGGGGCTAATTCTTGAAAGGTGCATTTATACATAGATTACATGTAAACAGCTTAATCAGGTTCAAGGTCAGTTGGCATTCATCTGTAGCCCCTTCCCCTGGGTCATGCCTGAAAATACGCAGGATTTGTCTAGTGCACTTACCCGGTCAACAAACACTAAATAAATAAATAAATTGCCTGTGTGCCTACACAGCCATGGACAGGTGCAGGGTGCATGGATTCACAACCCACAGCACCTGCAGGGCACCTGTCCATGACAATGGCCCCCTGGCATGCAGCAAGATCAGGGCTGCATGGTTGTGGGGTGCGGGAGGAAGGCAGGCATCCAATCAGAAGCCCAGCAAGCGTCCCAGAGTAGGTCCCCTGTGCTTCAGATGTAGGGGTGTATTGGGAGGTGCTGGTCCAGGTGCATAAATTCAGGGGACAACTGCCTGAATTGCCAGCCCTAGCCCACCCTGGCAGCCCAGTGGGCTGGGGCAGAAGTTTGGAGGGGTGAGACCATTGCCACCGTGCCTTGCCGGTGACCATTGGTGTGGCACGTACACACTTACAGATGGGTCCCCAAGGTGTAGCACATCCCAGCACCATCCAGGTGCACTGCATCTTTGTCAATGATGCCGAGTGTGGGCACCCACCCTGGCACACCCCAGCCTGGCCCAAGTGCAGAGAGGGATGATCAGCATGGGGATCTGTGTGCAACTGATGAGTGCAAAATTGATGCATACTGTGATGCAAGTATTCTCAGGGCTGCCTACCTGCTACAGATATGTGGTGAGTAAGCACTATGCCCTTTTGAGAATTGGCCTCTTGTCCTCTGGCTTCATTCTCCTGTTGCTGTCAATAAATCATTCTTGTCCATTTCATTCACTCTCAAGCAGGCTTTTCTATTGTTTTGTTTTTTTACTGTAATTCCTTTGTGTAAATCACTGTTACATATCCTCTGCTGCCTCAGTGTATTCTTCTTCTCTGTGTAATTTCTCTGGGTCCTCAAGAATTGTCCTATAGGAATATTGTTAAGAAGTCTCTGTGGATGGAAACTACTGGCATGTAGGATGGAGTTTTTGCTGTTGGTTAATGGTATAGTCTAGTGTACAGTTTATCATTCTTTTTGTAAATTTCTATATCCAGCTAACTGATAAAGTCTCAACTCTGGTTCTTAACAAAGATCAAATTCTCCATTATTCTGCTTAAGTATAGTTCAATGACCTATGCAGCCAGTATAATGTTATGCTTGTGCAACTGTGTAACAGGTTTTGGCTGTTTGCACTCTCTGTTCCAAAGGAATTACCACCCTGTAGGGTACCAAAGGTAAGGAACCTGTGGGATTATTTTATCAAAGGGCAGTTTATCTTTTGTATGAAATGAATGTGCAAGGGCTATACCATGTGCAGATGGTGACTTCCGGTCCTGTAGAACAAGAATGAGCCCAGTGCAGTGGAAATGCTATTTGATTGTGCCTATGCTGTGAGACAGTCCTGGTGAGACAATATGGATAATCATAGTGTTTCTACCTGCATTTTGCCACTGATATATTTGCTTGTTTCAATAAAAGGCTGAGGTGATTATTAAGGGTCAGTGAGAATTGTAGTTCTTATAACATTTTTGGAACTACTGACTTTCTGTCACTCAGGTTGTGGGAATTGTGTTCTTTTTGAACAACTTTAATTTTAAAACAACACAGGGTATAATACTCTGCTTTAAGAGGCATTTGCAGGATTATTTTATCAAAGGGCAGTTTATCTTTGTATGAAATGAATGAGCAGGGGCTAGTACCATGTGCAAGCAGTGACATCCTGGTCCTGTAGCGATAAGAACAAGCCCCATGCGAGTGGGTCAAGCACGAGTGGGTGAGTGCACATTTGGCATGCGCTAAGATGCGTGCCAAGCCATGCACTGCATGTCTGCAGGTGTCTGCGTGAGTCTAGTGATAAACCATGTGAGTACTGCCATAAATCGTATTAGTTGTGGTAACATGGCAGAATGTATCAGAACCTTCGAGGGAGATTGGGCATATAAGTGTGTTTTATGCTACATGTATAGGGTATCAGAAACACTGCTTGAAATAAGCACCATATGCTCTAAGTGTAGTTATATCAGCAAACTTGAGGAGGATGTTAAAATTTTGAAAACAAAAACAACACTGTATTACTGAATGCATCGCACAATTTGACAACCAAATCAATGGTGATTGTTCCATCCAAATTATAGGAGAGGGCCAACAGCACTGCATTTTAAATACAGAAGACAATGTGATGAATCAGGTAGTTGGACAAGCAGTTGGTAAGAGAAAAGAGAGGATGGTTGAAGTAGAGGAAACTAATGATGAGAGATGGACTGTAGCCTTAGAGAAACCATTAAAAAAGGGAGAAGAGCTATAGAGTTTAGCCTACACACTAGTAAGAGATATAGTCTTATTGCCCAGATAAATGATGACACTGGTGAAGACATTCTGGGAAACCAACTCAGTGTACAACCAGAACAAATAGTAATTAGACAAAAGTGTCAGTTCAGGATAGTTTAATAAGACAAGATATGGTAAATACTATTCAGTGCACCAACCTAGACCAATTGGTATACACCCATGAGACAAATAATGTCATTAACCTACCCCATCTAGAGGTCCCCACTAATTTGTCATCTACAGCATAATGGAAAATAACTGTGAAAATGTTAATGAGGATAATCTCCACCTGTCTAAGATCAGTTCTAAATATCAAACAGACTCCTCACTAATCTACCATCTGACAGCAGAATGGAAACTAATTGTGAAAATTTTAATGAGGCAAATACTCACTCGATTGAAACCAGTCCTAAACATCAAACGTACATCATTGGGGATTCAATGATTAAATACATTGATAGAATAGTATGTAATGATGATAAATTGAATAGATCATGTTTGAGTTCAGTGGTGCAAGGATTTTGTACTTGACTGTAATGTTGAATAAAATACTTAAACATAGTGAGGATAAGTCAATAGTAATTCTTCATGTTGGGGTCAACAATATTTATAACTGTAGTACTGAAGAAATTAAAAAAGAATATCAGGTCGTGAGTGAATTTTTAAAAGCATTCAAATGTACTATATGTTTTCTGAAATATTACCTGTCCCTCTGCAACAGATGGTATGCTTCATAAAATCAATGCTATCAATAATTGGCTGTGGCTATGGTGCATGAAATCTGGATTTGACTGCATTAACATTGGAAGAATTACATCAGTAGACCCCTACTTATATGCATGGGATGGTTTGCATTTAAGTAAGAGAGGAAGAAATCTTTGGGTAAAAAATACTTAAATACATCAAGGAAAATTTAAACTAACTAAAAGGGGTGGGTAGCAAGGGTATTAACTATAATCAGAATAAACCAATTGTATAGGCTGGAGACAATAATATATTAACAACCAATGCTAGGAGTCTGAATATTCACAAAAGGCAGAACTGAGGTACTTTTATACAAACAATAACATTAAATTTGCAGGCATTACTGAAACATGGTGGGATACTAACTCAGATTGATGGTTAATATACCTGGGTATGTACTATATAGAAAGGATAGAGACAATAGATTAGGTGGAGATGTTTCTCTGTATATTAACAGTACCATCAAATCATACAAATGTGATCCAGTATCTTCTGGAACTATTGGTGTGGAATCTATTTGGACAAAAGTACAGCTACCCAAAAGGAAAAACTTGATTATTGGAGTATGTTATAGACCACCCAATGCAAGTACAGAGTATAATAGTACTTTATTAGAAGAATTAAGACAAGCCTCACATTTGGGTGATGTCATGATTATGGGTGATTTTAATCTCCCAGGCATAGACTGGCTCAATAATGTGGGAATTACACCCTTTGAAAGAACATTTGTTGAAACATGCATAGAGATGGGTTTACAGCAATTAGTATTTGAATCAACAAGAAATGATAACATTCTTGATTTATTGCTAACTAATATTCCTGAACTGATTTCCAATATTAATGTTGGGAGTCCCTTGTCTACCAGTGATCATAATGTCATTACTTCCTTATTATCAATGACTAAACATATAATAGATAATCAAATATTAGTAAGGGATTATAGACGAGCTGATTATGAGTTAATTAACCTAAACTACTCTCCACTGATTGGAACAATATTATTAGTAGAATTTTGATTGACTTTGAATGGGCCTTATTTAAAAATATTATAGAGAATACTGTGGACCAATATATTCCACTTAGAAATAAATATAATCCAAAGGGTAAAATACCTTCGTGGTTAACAAATAAGGTCAAAACTTTAATTAAAAGGAAAGAAAGGGCATATAAGAAATACAAAGAGAATAAAACTTTAGATAAACTCGTGTTTCTTAACCATCAAAAGAGTCTCAAAAAGCAATAAGACAGGCCAAGTCAAATATCAAATGGTTACTGCACACTAAAGATAATACGCAATTATATTCCTACATTAATAATAATTGCAAATATAGAAATAGGGTTATAAATAATTGGTACTAATGGCCTTATGGATAATGAGTAACTAGTCAGCAGTAGAAGCATTTAATAGTTATTTTTGTTCTGTTTTTTCATCAAGTAATGGAAAATACAAAATATGGGTCTGACTGGAGATTATTTACCTAAAATATCTAGGAATGATGTCTATGATGAATTATTAAAATTAAATACCTCATACAGTTCAGGACCTGATAACATCAGTAGTTATTTCTTAAGGCATACAGCTAAATCCCTCTCCCAACCACTAATGATTCTATTTAACCTATCATTGAAAGGGTGAATTACCTGGGGACTGGAAAATGGCAGTTGTAGTGCCCATTTTTAAAAAGGGAAACAAGTCAAAATGTGAAAATTATAGACCGATTAGTTTAACATCACACTGTAAAATATTGGAACGTCTAATTAAAAAACATCTTGAAGTGTTTATGGAACATAATGATGTTATAGACAAGAGCCAACATGGTTTTAGGAAAGGTTGGTCATGTCAAACTAATTTAATTTCCTTTTATAATAAAATCAGTGAACAATTAGATATGGGAATACCCTCGGATGTGTTTCTGCTTGACTTTGCCAAGGTTGTTGACAAAGTGCCACATATGAAACTTATTGATAAACTTCTGGTTTAGGGTTTAATAAATATAATGTTATTTGATAAGAGCATGGCTCATTGATTGGTTACAGTGTGTAAGAATACAGAATTGCACCTCATCTGAATGTAGGGTGGGAGCGGTGTGAGGGGCTCGGTTTTGTGCCTGGTCCTCTTTGGCATTTTTGTGAGTGATATGAACTTGGAATCTGAAATCAGTTAAATAGGTTTGCAGATGATACTAAACTGGTGGTGAAGTTAACAATTTTGGTAATCATCTATCATAAGTGAATGACTTGGCCCTGATAGAAAATTGGGCATTTTTAATGGAATGACATTAAATGATAAATGTGCAGTTTTACATTTTGTACAAACAATCCCAGTTATTCATATATTCTAAATCAAAAGTTATTAAAAATTTCAGCTAGAGAATTGGACCGGTGTTATGGTTAATAACAAGTTAAATGCCAAGGATGACTGCTTTACTACAGCTGCAAAAGCAATGAACCAGGTATATAAAATAAAGAGATCCTTTATAAATAAAAATTCACAAACAATTATTCCTATCTATAGGAGTTATATACAGCCAATACTTGATTATGGATCACAGCTATGGTTACCTGCATTTAAGAAAGATGTACAATTGGTAGAAGAAGTACAAAGGACTGTAACTGGATGATTCTAACAATAAAGGGAAAGCATACCTTGAAAGGTTACAAAGGTTGAGTGCCATTCTTGGAAGTGCGAAGACAAAGGGAGATCTCTCTTCTTTATAAAATACTAAATTCTAAACAACTTATGGAGGAATGTGGCATTGAATTCTGTAATTGCACTATAATTTCAGATCTCATAATAAACAGTTGAAGCTACCATTAATAAAAACTAATAGAAGATATAACTTCTTTACTGTTTGAGTAGTTAAGGCCTGGAACATACTCCCTCAGCAAGTGGTAGATATACCAACATTAAACTTGTTTAAAAATAAATTAGATGAGATCTTTTACAATAACCAAAGAATGGTTTGATTACTCACATGTGTGGGAGACATTCACGATGGGCCTTGTGGCTCCCTTATGTCTATGAAAACCTAGTAAACCTAGAATCCTCAAAGAGGGTCCCACCCCTAGAGGTGCCGCAGAACAATTGCCTTGGCAAAAGGTACCTTAGGACGGAGAGAAGCATTACCCCTGGAGGAGGAGGGAAGGATGGAGGGCCAAAGAAAAAGTGCCTCAGAAGGAGGCTGAGTGGAACTGCTTGTATAGGTCTGGACGTAGGAGTGACTGACTGCTTGTCCACTGAACTAAAGGCAGAGTATTCCAATTCAATGACCTACACAGCCAGTATAATGTTATGCTTGTGCAACTGTGTAACTTAGGTTTTGGCCATTCATACTCTCTATTCCAAAGGAATTGCCACCCTGTAGGGATACCCAAGGCAAGGAACCCTCAAAGAGGGTTCTGCCCTTAGAGGTACTCTGGAACGATTCCCTTGGCTAAAGGTACCTTAGGAAGATCCCCAAAAGAAAGTAGGTGTAGCACCAAAGACAAAAGCAATGAAGCCAAGGGGCACATGAGCATAATGACACAAAGTAACTTCATAATACAAGGAAACAGATGAACAAGATGTCGATAAGTGCTTTGAATACATTGATAATGAAACAGGGGCCTCTTAAGAAGAGAGGAAATGGCAAGAAGGACACCATCCACCTCCATCCAACAGCGGAAAATATCTAAGGAAACTAGAGGATACTAACTGGATATTATGACCTTCGGCACGGAGGAGAGAAAAAAAAACCTTTGAGGAGGAAATCTCTGGAGATCTAAGGCCTAGGTCACCTTCCCTCCAGGTGTGGGATAATTTCATTAGTGATGGCTCTGCTACTGCAATTTAGAAGCCCAATTAATAAGAGATGGAAAATATTCCAATATTGAGGGAAACTCTCACTCTATCCTTCTAACAGGAATGCTGCTGAGGGTTGTGAGACATTGCTCTGCAACCACCACTCCAATGTGGGAGGAAGAGGAGAGTAATGACCACCAAGGCACTCACCCAGCCTACCGATCTAAAAACAAACTTGGGAACCAGAGGTGGTTGTAGGAGAATGCGATGAAGGTGCCTTGCTAGGGAACCACTAAAGCCAATGGACAACGGTTGTAGTGGAAACCACTAGAGCTAAAGGAAGTTGTTGTAACCCCCCTTCATGGCTTAGTCTTAAATTCTAGAACTTGAGATGCCGTCGGTAAGGTTGACGACTGAAGGTCCACCCAGAGCGAGGACATTCCCAGCTATGGGCCGGCTGAGAAGGTCCGTGCCCCAAGCTTTGCATGCTCAAGCTGCGGACTAGTGGTGCAGAGCGAGACCATTGGTGCAAAGGGGGACCTTGCACCAATACTAGAATGAGGTTGGCATGCCTGATACATTTGCATAGGTGTTTCAGAGATGGGGCAGTATGTTAGGGTTTCTGACATAGAGCAATATTTTAGGAACTTCCTTATTCATGTCTGTGTGCTCAGTGGCGAGCCAATCAAGTCTAGAGGAGCCAATTAGAAGGTGACATAATACTCGGAGGATTTTAGTGATGGAGATAAGATTCAAACATTAGGCAATCTGCCACATGGGGCCATGACTCCTCACAATACCTCCCAATCCCCCGCTGTAGGAAAAACAAGAAAGTTATGGTTAGCTGTAACCCACATTGCAGCATTTAAAACTAGTTTACAGCACTGGCAGCAGCCAAAGCTGAACTCCAGAGTACAATAAAGCAGCATGCAAGTAAAAAGTGATATCCATTAATAAATAGCACATGAAGCAATGAAATTCAGCTGGGGGGGTAATAATCAGAATGAACAGGAACAATGGAGAGAAGCATATGATGAATCAACAAGAATGGTTTTCTTGGTATTAGTGTAGGAAGCAGTTTAGTCCCAAGAGCAAAGGATAGAAAACAGCAACAACTTGCAGCAATATATTCATGTATTAGTTCAGGATTAAGTTCTACGGACTTGATTACAGAGAAGGCCTAAATCAGGAGAAAACAATTAAGTGGAATAAATGAGTACTGGTAGCAATAACATGAGCTCCTGGATAGCAATGCACAAGGAGTTTAGGCAAAAGCCCCGCAAAGAGAAGGCAAAACAAGACAAGGAAACAAAGAGAAACAGGAAACAAACACAGAGAGAAGCACACAGCTGGAGGCAAAAATACAAACCCAGCAGAAAGACAAGAAGTCCAGCAGAAAACAAGCAGACATTCAAACCGGGGGGTGGGGGACGGACCCCAGTAGGCCCCAGCCAGCAACAAAGGACAGACAGACAGAGCCTCCAGCTGCAAAGAAAAAGTGCTTCAGAAGGAGGCTGAGAAGAACTGCTTATATAGGTCTGACAGTGGGAGTAGCTGGCTGCTTGTCCATTGAACTAAAGGCAGAGAAATATAGACATAGAATCTGATGGCAGATAAGGAAAGCTTGTCTCACCTAGTCTGCCCATTTCCCTACCTAATGGATAAGCTGCAGACCCTAGTTAACCGACAGCCTACTTCCTCCTACCCCCCACTAGAATTGCCTTATGTCTGTCCCATGCATTCTTGAATTCCCCCCACTGTTTTTGACTCCACTACCTCCTCAAGAAGGCTGTTCCATGTATCCACAACCTTCTCTGTGCAAGAATACTTCCTCACATTGCCTCTGAGCCACCCCCCCATCTTCAAATTGTGCCCCCTTGTTCTTGCACATCTCTTTTTCTGACAGATGCTACCCTCTTGGACTTTGTTGATTCCCTTGAGGTACTTGAAAGTTTCTATCATGTCCCCCCTCTCCCACATCCCCCAAGGGTATACATATAAAGCTTCCTTAATCTCTTCATATGTCTTCTAGTGCAGACCCTGCACCATTTTAGTTGCCCTCCTCTTGACAGCCTCCATTCTATCTATGTCCTTGTGGAGATGGGGTCTCCAGAACTGGACGCAGAACTCCAGATGGGGTCTTAGCAACTGTCTGTACAAAGGGAAAACAACTTCCTGTTTTCTACTGGTGATGCCTCTCCCTATGCATCCCAGTATCCCGCCAGCCCTCCTTGCTGCCTTCTCACATTGCTAGCTAACCTTAAGGTCATCTAATATGACTACCCCCAGGTCCCTTTCCATTTTTGTTGTTGTTAGTATCTCACCCCCCATTGTGTACTTTTCCTCTTGGTTTTTGTTTCCCAAGTGCATTACTTTGCACTTCTTTGCATTGAATCTACGTTGCCATACATTTGGCCATTCCTCCAACTTTGCCAAGTCCCTTTGCATCCTTTCCACCCCACCTTCTGTATCAACCCTGTTGCAGATCTTTGTGTCATCTGCAAAAAGATGTACTTTTCTTTCCAGTCCCTCTGCAATGTCACTTATAAAGACATTAAGAAGGACTGGTCCCAGTACTGAACTCTGCAGTATCCACTAGTAACCCTTTCTTCAGAGTGAAATCTGTTTAGTATTACTATCATGCCCTGTTGTCCAACCAATTTTTTCACCCAGGCTACCACTTTGGGACTTACTCCAAGGCTAGCTAACTTGTATTTTAATATTTTGTGTGGGACTGTGTCAAATACCTTTAAAGTCTAGGTAGGCCATGTCCACAGCCCCCTGGTCTACTACTTTGGTCACCCAGTCAAAGAAATCTATTAGACTCATCTGACACAACTTTCCTGCTGTGAATCCATGCTGCCTTGGGTCTTTTACCCCACTGCCCTCTAGGAATTCAACAATTCTTTTCAGAAGTGATTAAATCATTTTTCTACTACTGAGGTCAAACTAGCAGGTCTGTAGTTTCCTGCCTCTGTCTTGCTCCCACTTTTGTGAAGGGGAATCACATCTGCCCTCCTCCAGTCCTCAGGTACCACACCATCATCCCATGATTTGTTAAAAAGGGTAGTCAGTGGTGTCACTAGTTCTACCCTTAGTACTTTAAGAATTCTTGAGTGAATCCCTTCAGGCCAATATTGCTTTATCCACCTTCAGTTTTAAGAGTTCTTGCAGAACCCTTTCTTCTGTGAATGGTCTGGTATCGACCTCCAAATCCAGAGTGCTTCTATTCTTTGATTTAGGTACCTTACCCTCCTCTTCTTTTGTAAATACTGAGCAGAAGTATTCGTTCAGTATCCCTGCTTTTTCACTGTCCCCCTCTGCCCACCCTTCCTTCCCTTTATTAAGCCTCACTATCCCTCCCTTGGTTTTTCTTTGCTCCCTAATGTACCTATAAAAGGTTTTATCCCCTTCTTAACTGAGTTGGCTATCTTTTCCTCAGTTTGGGCCTTTGCTATTCTGACTGCCTTCCCCCTTCCTTCTGCTTTAACTGGTACAGTTCTCTGTCCTGCTCCTTCTGTGTTTAGTTATACTTCCTGAAGGCAACCTTTTTCTCCTTAACCTTCCCCACCACCTCTTTTGAGAACTATAGTGTTTTTTTTCTTCATTTTGCTTTGTCGATTTGCTTCACACAAAGGCTTGTTGCCTCTGTGATGGCTGTTTTGTTTTTTCCCCATTGTTCCTCCACCCCTCCTTCTTGCCCATTTGCTAGTGCTTTTCTGAGGCACTCTCCCATTTTCCCAAAGTCAGCCCTCCTAAAGTCCAATATTCTTGCTTTTGTATGGCTTGACTCTATGGCTGTGTTTATTGTGAACCATACTGTTTGGTGGTCACTTGTTCCCAGATGGCTAAACACTTCTAAATCCGAGATCCTTTCTCCATCCCCATTTGACAGTACAGGCTAAGATTGCTCCCTCCCAAGTGGGTTCCACCACTAGCTGTCTGAATCATGCCCCTTGTAGGACATCGAGAATAACCCTGCTCTTGGATGTGGCTGCAGCAAAGGCGCTCCAGTTAACATCTGGCATATTCAGGTCCCCCATCAACAATATCTCCCCTTTTTCTGTCATTCTAATGATACCTTCTATCATTTCCTTGTCCATTGCCTCCCCCTGAGATGGGGGTCTGTATACAACCCCTGTGTGGATTGTGGTGCCATATCCTGTCTCCAGGGTGACCCACAGTGCCTCCTCTATTCCCTGTTTATCCTTTAGTTCCATTGCTTTGATCCCTTCCCTTACATAGAAAGCTACTCCTCCTCCTCTTTTACCCTTCCTGTCCCTTCTGTAGTTTGTGTACCCTGGTATGTTGACATCCCATTCGTGGTTCTCAGTATACCATGTTTCTGTGACTGTCATGCTATTCAGGTGTCCCTCTTCCATCAAGGCCACTAGTTCAGGGAGCTTGTTACACAGACTACACAGTCTTCCAAATGAAATACCACACATATTTAACTTTAAGGACACACTTACACAGATTATGTACAGAAGCACATTTGGGGGTTGGGTTAACAAACCAGACAAATAAAACTAAGGCTAAGGATAAAATGAAAGCATTGCAATGCTATAGGGCTGCTTCCTTACTGGCAGAACAGAGGCAGGGACCCAAGGAAAATGCCATCTGGGAACTCTTTTGAAAGTTGTGCTAGTAGGGTAAAGTCCAGGGTGATGACTGAGTTATTGGATAACAGTGGCACAATAATAGCAAGAAAAAAAGAGATTGTATGGGTAGTACAGGCACAAGTATCAAGATCTAGGACTACTCAAGATTTCTTTTGGGAAGTGATAACTTACCTCTGGTTATGTGAGGAGGTCAAGGCTTTACTAACCTGCCTTCATAACTGTGGAAAAGTCAAATGGGCTATTTCTCACTGAGATTAGATACTGCACCTGAGAGTGATGGTTTAACATCAGAATTTTATAAGGCTGCAGTGGACATTTTAGGCCAAGGCTTAACACAAATTTATACTGAACGTTTATAGGAGTTAGCCATCCTGGGGAGTATGACAGAGGCCATTATTATCTTTTTCTGTAAAAAAGGGACCATAAAGACTAAAAAACCTGGAGGCAGATCAGTTTCTTAAAAGTAGATTTTAAAACATTGGCAAAAATGTTGACTGCTAGGTTAAGCACCACATTATCAGAAATGACTGACCCTTCACAAGCATGTGCAGTCACTGGTCAGAAAATGCAAGACCACCTGTTCCTGTTGAGAAATATTTTAATAGGATACAAAGGGGGGACTAGAGGGCTTTGTGTTCTTTCAGAATCAGGAGAGAGCATTTGACAATATCACTTATTCATACTTATTTGCTGTTATGGAACATTATGGGTTCCTAGGGTGTTCATTAATTGGACTAAAACATGTTATAAACAAGCTGTGGTATATACCTGTACTAATGTGAATACCAGAGATGCCCTCAAGTTCCCTCTTGTATGCTCTGCGTATTAATAAGAAAACTAAATAACAGTGTAATAAGGTCTAATTTTATGAGATTTAATACACGGGCATTGGGATATGCAAATGAACTATGTTTATCATTGGGAAATGTATAAGAAGGAAACCATGCTTTAAATATTTTGAGTGAGTTTTCTGTGACTGCTGGTACAAATATTAGTGTTGTGCTGAAATTGTAAATTCCAGCAGAACAGAATTTCATGTAATATTCAAAATCCCACTGAAATTCTGCTAAATTTCATCAAAAGTGGAATGACAGAATTCTGTAGCAGAAAAAATGTAGAATGAGTTTTCCAAAAATGTCCATGGAATTCTATTCTGAAGATCTCGATAGTTTCCATAGCAATGGTTGCAGAATGATTTTCCTTGAAAATACTGTTCTACGGAATATAATTCCATGGATCTGAGCAGGCAGAATTCCACAGAAGAACCAGTGAAATTTTGGCAGAAATTCCACCAGCAGAATGGTTATTTTACACTAATTCCACGGTGGAATTCTGCATTCTATGTAGCATTAACAAATATTAACAGGGGAACAGTCAAAGGCTAATCCTTAAATATAGATCAGAGCAGAGAACAGTGGTTAGGATTCCAGTTGTGCCTGGTCCAATTTGTATTTTGGGAATATGATTTGATTGTGGAGATGAAATTTCTTAGAATTAGGAAAAAAATGGAAGAAGGTCAACAGAGGGAAGATTGGTGGAAGTGGTGGTACGTAAACAAAAAGCAAGGCATTTGTCAATGCTGAATGTTGTTGCACTGGTATTGCCTTTGTAGTGCATTGTGGAAACACATGTTTGGCAGGATGTGAAAAATGACAGCTGTACTGTTCATAAGGAGGTGTAAAAATGGCAGTGGTAAAAATGTGGCATGTAAGTATTGCAAATATGGAGTTACAAGGGTGCATGGGAGATGCATAATGCACACTTGTAACACAGGCATTTTATGGAGTTTTGACACTAAATTTTCAACATAGGCATTTTAGCACCTCTACTCATGTACAGTGTCACTGTCATGTCCTCGTTGTCCTCAAAAGTGATTTTGCACAGCGACCGCTCTATTCTTCACCGGAAGTGCAAAAACACATTTTGGGCAGGATATGTAAAATGACAGCTTTACTGTTCATCAAAAGCTGTGGAAAAATGCCAATGGTGAAAATCCAGAGTGAAAATATTACAAATGCACGTTACACGCGTGTGTGCAAACTGCGCAATGTACACTCGTAACACAATCATTTTATGGAGTATCATCACCAGATTTTCAACATAGGCATTGTAGGACCTCTGCTCATGAACAGTGTCACTGTCATTTTGGAATCTGACCAAACACTGATTTCCACAGTGACCGCGGTATTGTGCGCTGGAAGCACGGAAACACATTTCGCCACGATGTGAAAAATGACAGCTGTACTGTTCACAAGGAGGTGTAGAAAATGACAATGTTGAAAATCTGGCATGAAAATATTGCAAATTCACGAAGTTACGAGCTTGGGTAGCAACTATGCAATGCATCGCAAGACAGCCATTTTTGATTTTTCCCCACTCAATTTGCAACATAGGTTTTTGAGAGTCCACCTTATGAACACTGCCATTGTCCTTGTGTTAATCAGACTAAAAGGTGATTTCAGCATAGTGACTGTGAAATCACCTTTCGGACAGATTAACACCAAAGCCAGACAGAATTCATGAGGAGGGTCCTAAACCCCATGTTGAAAATGTGGTGCACAAATTCCAAAAATGGCCAAGATATGGAGCAAAGTTGAAAACCCTATTTAGTTCATTATACAGCTTACCGCATTTCCTCAGTTCGTGGTCGGCTTGAAGAGTGCAGACATGTTCCGTCCAGTGAAGATTGTCGCGCCAGACTCTGGAGGTACGTATGGGGTTGGGAGTGTGTGTGGGGAGGCAGGGTGCAGTGGTGGGTGCGGGTGGTGGTAGGGAGACAACAAGGGACCGCTTTTCAGTTTACAGGTACTGAGGGGAAAAAACAAAACACATGGACGGTTTTCTTTTACAGGTCATTTCTTTTGTTTGGGGGTACAGTAGCTGATGGGGATTGGGCAACCCAGTCAGCACAGAAGAAGGGGATATGATGCCGATAGGGAGCAGGCTCCCCATCGGCAGAGTACAACGGGAAGGTGAATGCCGACGGGATTGGGCACTCTGTCGGCAAACAATGAGGTGGGGGCACATTCTGCCAATGGGGAGTGGGCTCCCCATCAGCACATAATTCACGGGCAGGCAATCCAACCGGGGATTGGGCACCCAACAGTCAACACTGTCGCAGTGTAGCGGTTCATTGTGCTGTTATATACTAGCTGGCGAAAGCAATATAGGAAGGGTCCGCTACGGTGATGAGCTTTGCTCGGATTGTAGCAGACCTTTCCTTAGATGTGCTCACCAGCTTAGTATGCATGGTGTGGCATCGGCATGCAGGCTGATTGGGGAATGAGGGACGACCTACTGTGTGTGCCCTGCATTCGCCTAACAGTGACCACGCCCCCAAATTCCCACTGCTGCAAGATGTTGGCTGCACATGCCTCAACATAAAAATGAAAGTTTGCATGTGCAAAACCTTTTTACTACCAAGTTTTCTTTTTTCTTAAGTTATGTTTACTCTCTTACCTCAAATAGTGAAACAAAATTATATAGCCTTTTTCAGCTTTTGGGAAAGCCATTTGAACCTACCTAAAGAAATACAATGTACACCAAAGTTAAAGAAGGATTCTTGGAATTGTTACTCCAGTAGCTTTTCTTTACAGTATTTTCTTGTACAGTATTATGGGGTCTCCTCTTATGAATTTTCATCAGCCTTGAAAATTATGGTCTGAATTTTGGTTTGAATTGGTTAGAAAACAATGGAAAATGGGAATGATTGAAAAGCTTAAAAAAAGAGGTAAAAATTACACTGGACCTAAATATCCTCAGGAAGCAGCTGTTAAAATGAAGAAATGGGAAATTGTGATTGCCAGTGATAGACAGTCAACTAGGAAACAATTACATTAATTTATTGTAAGTATGGCTTTTACTGCAGAACCCTTGTTTGGTCACAGGATAGGAACAGTGATAGCAGAGACACTTAGCATGATTAATGATAAGCAAATCACACCTAGAATGCGGAATGTGTTATGGTTGGCCATTCATTGAAAGCTGAATGTTAAAGATAATAATAGACATGAATGGATGGAAGAAACGTATTGTCCAAAGGACTGCTGTAGACTTATGTGAAACACAAGAACATTTTTTTAACATGCCCTCATATTAAGGAATTTGGGGAATTAGGAGCAACAGATTTCAAAGTACTAGCACTTAAGACACTTATTTACATGGCACAATAGTCTGGGGAGTTTATGGGACAGGATAGCGGAATATAACAAAGTTTATTACATATTTGGTTTACTGTTTGTAAATTTTCATCTAGCAAGTTAGATGCTAATGTATTTTTAACAACAGAAACAGGTTACTGGATGTCAATTGTTGAATATGATTTTAGAATCTATAAAGAAAATATATTTTTCAGAAGTAAGTTGGCTGTTTACCAAAACCATGGGTAGGTTATGGGAAAACATATCCTGGATTGTCCCCAGTTGGAGATATACAAATGACATTCCCTTTTGTGTTGGTGTGATGGTGATTTTATATTATTTAGGGTTATTTTAAATTAAAAAATCCACTACTTTTCATTGATAAGTACCATGGGAGCTTTTACTTCCAGCTGGATAACTACTCAAAATGGACAGAAGGGATCTCGGTTTAACATTTTATCTAAAAGACAGCTCACCAACAGTGTAGCATCCTCCTTGAACTGCACTACAGTGTCAGTTAAGGATATTACTCCAAATGCATGGTGTAGGGCTAGAACCCACAACCATCTGATCTTGAAGCCCCAGTGGTGAGCATTCTATCTACAGAGCCAATGACACTTATGATTGTATGATTGTCAGAAAAATATAGCAAAAAGGGTGAGTGCAGCAGGAGGGGGTAGATCTGGAAGCTCCCAGCAGCTAGTGGCCTGTACCCAAAGTATAGTTTCCATTAACTGCACTGCACACATGCACCTTGTGTTAGTAAATAGGATGATAACCCAGGGATTGAGGGACACTAGGACCTCCATTTCTATGGTAAAACAGAATTTGATTAACAAGACTCAGGTCCTGCTGGGCCAGTTCTCCAGAATTAGATGAGTGATAGGTCCTGTGGTGTCAGTGTGCCAATGGCGCAGATCTTTCTAAGCTGGGATGGTGGCCAGGGCATACGGGAGGTGGGTGTTGCACCAGACCTCCTGTGGATATAGTCAATGACTTTCATAGTCGGGCAAACATTGTGTTTATCACTACCCATAGTAAGGCTAGGGAGCCAGCTCCTGAGGACATAGAGGGGTCCTTGCAGCTAGAAGTAACCCCCCCAAGCAGTAGTGGAATTTGTAGGTAAAGAAAAAGCTGGGAGCAGCAGTCTGAGCCACAGCTACAAACTGGGGCAAACCGAGCCATGGGCAGCCATCCCACAGAACATAATGTTTTATGGAACATCAAGTGTACAGAGTTGGAAATAACTCAGCAAGGTTCTCCATCCCTTCAGAAATTAAGGGAGTTAGCCACCAGGGTGGAAGGTGACTCTCACGGTTGAGAGAAAAAGGAGATATACATGGAGAATGGGCTCCTATATTGTGAGTGAGTTCCAAAGTGAGGACCATAAGAAGGGGTACTCCTGCAGACAAGCGTTCCAAAGTGAGGACCATAAGAAGGGGTACTCCTGCAGACAGCAGTTGCTAGGGAATATAGAAAACAGCTTCTGGCCTTAGCCCACAATATACCCTTTTCTGGTTACTTAGGAATCAGCCATACAAAAAGGCAGTTGACTAACAACTTTTACTGGTCCCATATCTTTATGGATGTGTCAAACTACCGACGGACTTGCCTGCAGTGCCAGAGGGTGGGCAAGCAACTTTGGTTCCCCTACCTATAATTGAAAAGTCACTTTAGTGAGTTGCTGTTGACCTTGTGGGGCCACTAAGTACCCCACATCACACAGGCAAGAGTTACATTTTGGTAGTTGTGCATTATGCCACAAAGTACTCAAGGCTGTGCCCTTGTCCTCCACTGAAGTGGAAAAAGTGGCCTGCGAACTGCAGGGCGTATTCGTAGGGTGGGCTTTCTATGAGATTCTGTCAGACCAGGGCACCAATTTCACTTCTACCATAATAGATAGTATTTGGGAGAAGTGTATGTGTGGCAGCTCAGGGCCTTCTGATACCACCCCTAGACTTACAGTCTGGTCCAGTGATTTAAAGGTTGCTTAAGACTATGTTAAGGGCATTCACTAACTAGCATGCAAGAGCATGGGACAAGTACTTACCCCATCTCTTATTTGCATATAAGAAAATTCCCCAGGAGTGCACAGGGTTCTTATTCCACAAGCTCCTGTTTGACCATAGGGTAGGGGGCCCCATGATTTGGTAATGAATGAATAGAAGGGTGAGCTGGTCCTCAATGAGAATTTGTTGTGGAGTACATCCTGAATTTCTGGTGATGGCTCAAAGAACTTGTGGTTCCCCTAGGAACACCTAGCTACTGCACAAGAGAGAGAAGGCAAGGACAAGTTTATTTCTATAGCACCCAGTTCACATGGATTTTGAGTGCTTTACAGTCAGACAAAAATAATCATGGATCACATTAAAAGCAGTAACCAACAAATAAAATTTAAAAGTAAATTAAACAATTGTACTGTGAATATTTGATCAAATAAAAAAGTTTTCAGTGAAGCTTTAAAGGCCTCCATCATGCTAGCCGAGTAAATGTAGAAAGGGAGTGAGTTCCAAAGCACAGGAACAGACACTCCAAAGGCTCTGTTACCCAAAGATTTAAGTTTGGCAGGAGGGACAACTACCAGACCAGCATCAGTGGTGCAGAGAGAGTAGACTGGGTGATATGGAATCAGGAGCTCATTTAAGTAGTCCATTCCCAGACATGTAGGGCCTTGTATGTTAACAATCAAATCTTGAAGGTGATGTGTGAATGCAAAGGAAGCTAGTGCAGTACATGCAGAACCAGTGTGATGTGGTTACTCCACGAGGTAACATAGAAACATAGAATTTGACGGCAGATAAGGACCGCTTGGTCCACCCAGTCTGCCCATTTCCCTACCTAATAGATAAGTTGCAGATCCTAGTTAACCAGCAGCCTACTTCTTTTTACCCCAACCCCTTATGACTGTCCCATGCATGCTTGAATTCAACCACTGTTTTTGACTCCACAACTTTCTCCGAAGGCCATTCCATGCATCCACAACCCTCTGTGAAAAATACTTCTTACATTACCTTGAGCCGCCCATCTTCAATTTGTGCCCCTTGTTCTTACACTCCTTTTTTGAAAGATGCTACCTCTTGGACTTTGTTGATTCCTTGAGGTACTTGAAAGTTTCTATCATGTCCCCTCCCTCCTTTCCTCGAGGCTATACATATTAAGCTCCATTAAACATAGAAACATAGAATTTGACGGCAGATAAGGACCGCTTGGCCCACCCAGTCTGCCCATTTCCCTACCTACTGGATAAGCTGCAGATCCTAGTTAACCAGCAGCCTACTTCTTTCTACCCCCACCCCCCAGAATTGCCTTATGACTATCCCATGCATGCTTGAATTCCACCATGATTTTGACTCCACAACCTCCTCCGGAAGGCCATTCCATGCATAAGAATGAGTTTTTCACAATGTAAGGACTCCAGCCCTTAGTGAGGATCAAACCATTGTATTTGTGGTTGTATGCAGGCACAGTAGCTTCTGCCCTCTTAGCATGCTATGCTATTGTGTTACAAACAGAAGAGAGAAAGAAGTAAGTGCCTCAGCTGGGGCTTGAACCCAGGCCACTTGGAATACCATTTCAGTTGTGCTACCAGCTGCGCCACCAAATTAGTGTCTCTTCAGAGTGTCTTCTGGTGCAGACCCTGCACCATTTTAGTTGTCCTTCTCTGGACAGCTTCCATCTTGTCTATGTCCTTGCAGAGATTGGTCTCCAGAACTGCACGCAGTACTCAGATGGGGTCTCACCAGCTGTCTGTACAGGGGATAACAACTTCTTGTTTTCTACTGGTGATGCCCTCCTATGCATCCCAGTATCCCCCAGCCCTCCTTACTGCCCTCTCACATTGCTTGCCCACCTTTAAGTCATCTGATATGGCTACCCCAGGTCCCTTCCATTTCTGTTGTGGCTAGTATCTCACCCCCATTGTGTACTCTTTCCTGGGTTTTGTTTCCCAGGTGCATTACCTTGCACTTCTAGCATTGAATCTAAGCTGCCATACATTTGACCATTCCTCTAACCTTGCCAAGTCCCTTCTCATCCTTTCCACCCCACCTTGTGCATCAACTCTTTTGCAGATCTTTGTGTCATCCGCAAAGAGACATACTTTTCCTTCCAGTCCCTCTGCAATGTCACTTATAAAGACATTGAAGAGGACCGGTCCTAATACTGAACCCTGAGGTAGCCCACTAGTAACCCCCTTTTCTTCAGAGTGGACTCCATTTACTATTACCCTCTGTGTCCTATTCTCCAGCCAATTCTTTACCCAGGCTATCATCTTGGGACCCACTTCCAGGCTGACTAACTTGTATATTAATCTTTTGTGTGGGACTGTGTCAAATGCCTTGCTAAAGTCTAGGTAGGCCATGTCCACAGCCCTTCCCTGATCTAATACTTTGGTCACCCAGTCAAAGAACTCTATTAGATTCATCTGGCATGACCTTCCCACTGTGAATCCATGCTGCCTTGGGTCTTGTGCCCCTCTGGCCTCTAGGTACTCGACAATTCTTTCCTTCAGAATTGATTCCATCATTTTCCCTATCACTGAGGTTAAACTAACAGGTTTGTAGTTTCCTGCTTCTGCCCTGCTCCCACTTTTGTGAAGGGGAATCACATCTGCCCTCCTCCAGTCCTCAGGTACCACCCCATCCTCCCATGATTTGTTAAAGAGGGTAGTCAGAGGTGTCAGTAGTTCTACCTCAGTTCTTTTAGAATTCTGGGATGAATCCCATCAAGAGCCCACTATCATCTAGACTGTAGTATTCTGCACCAGCTGCAATTGATGCATCAAACCTCCAGATAGCCCTAGTAAAAGAGCACTGCAGTATTCCAACGTAGAGGTGATGAAAGCATGGATGAGTATCGCTATGTCCTCCTGTGCCAATTCTGGTTTGATCCTGGCAATGTTCTGCAGGTGGTAAAGCCAGATCAGACAACAGAAGGCATTTGTTGTTCAAATGTCAATCTGTTATCCCAGATGACTCCCAGGTCCATAACTATACCAACTGTCATGGTAGAGTTGTTGCCACCAAATACAGGAAGAACCATTCTATCTGCAACAGACAAGCCCTGGTGACCAGGTTCAGACACCATGACCTCTGTTATGCCTGGGTTGAGACATAACTAGTTTGAGACCATCCAGTCATTAATTTCAGCATAACAGTGGCTCAATACCAAATCTGCAGATGCATCATCAGGAACACAAAACAGGTACAACTGGGTAGAAACACAGAGGCTGTCAGCAGATAAACACCACTTGGCTGACCTAGTCTGCCCTAAATTTCCTACCTATAGCGCCAGCGTAGACCCTACTTGGACTCCAGTTTACATCCCCCCTCTTGCCTCTAAGATTCCCTTGTGTCTGTCCCATGCATTCTTAAATCCTATGACCATTCTAGACCCTACCACTTCTCTGGGAGCTGTTCCAAAACAGTGACACGCTCAAGTAATGAACAAGTGGTGCAGACACAGAGCGGCTAACCCAAAAGCTCCAAACAGTTCCAAGTGTGTATGCACTCACTAAGAACGAGGACACAGAGAGATTTCTAATTCAAAAGAGTTTTATTCCCCCAAATAGGTTTTTCATAGTATGGACTCCATGCACAAACCAGAAAGACAAACAAGGCATGGTGCTTGTTTGGCTTCCTGGTTTGTGCATGGAACCTGTACTATGAAAAACCTATTTGGGAATAAAACTCTTGAATTAAATAGCTCTCTGCATCCTTGTTCTTGGTGAGACCACACTTCTCTGGGAAGCTGTTCCAAGCGCCCACCACCTTCTCCAAGAAGAAGCTCTTCCTGATGTTTTCTGAGCCTCCCTCCTTCAAGCTTCATATTTTGACCCCTTGTCCTTGTGCAATTTTTCCTTTGGAAAATGCTCTCTTCCTGTACCTTGTTTATTCCTGTAAGGTACTTGAATGTCTTTGTCATATCACCCCATTTCCTCCTGTCTTTTAAGGAATACATATTTAAATCCTCAAGGCTCTCTTTGTAGGGCTTCCAATGCAGGCCCTACAAAATTTTGATTGCCCTCCTTTGCACCCCCTCCACCCTATCTATTTCCTTTTGGAGAGGGGGTCTCCAGAACTGTACACAGTACTTGAGGTAGGGTTCTCACATGTAAACTATACAGGGGTATTATTATCTCCCTCTTTCTGCTGGTGAGTCCCCTCCCTACGCATCCTAGCATTCTGCTAGCTTTTCCCACTGCCTTGTCACACTGTTTAGCTACCTTCTGGTCATCAGAAATGATAACCCCCACACCTCTTTCCTGTCTTGTTACTGCTAATACTTCCTCCCTTGAGTTGGTACATTGCCCCTGGTTTTTGTGTCCTAAGTGCATGGTTTTGCACTTTTGTGCATTGAATCTTAGCTGTCAAACTTGTGACCATTCTTCTAACTTCTTTAGATCCTCCCTCATTCTTTCAATCCCTGCCTCTGTATCTCTACTCTGTTGCAGATTTTGTGTCATCTGAGAATAGGCACACATACTCCTCCTGTTCTTCTGCCATGTCACTAATAAAGACATTGAAAAGGACTGGGCCAAATACTGACCCCCTGCTGCACCCTGTTAGTCACTTTTGCCCTCCCCAGAGTGTACCCCATTTACCACCACTCTTTAGCTCCCATCACTAAGCCAACAGTCCACCCATTTTACTATTTTAGGACCTACTCCTAGGCTACTCAGTTTGTTTACCAGCCTTCTGTGTGGAACAGTGTTGAAGGCCTTGCTGAAATCCAGACAGGCCATGTCAACCGCCACTCCTTCTTCCACTTCTTTTGTTACCCAGTTGAAGAACTTGATTAGGTTTGTCTGGCAGGACCACCTCCAGGCGAATCCATGTTGCCTCAGATCTTGTAGACCTCTGGTTACAAGGTATTCCCTGTCCTTTCCTTCAGTAGTGATTCCATTACTTTGCCAACTACCAAAGTCAGGATTTCCAGCCTGTAATTTCCTGCCTCCTCCCATTTCCACCTTTGTGGAGTAGGTCTATTTGCCCTTCTCCAGTCCTCTGGTACCTCCCTGTTTCTACTTAATGGTTGAACAAGGCTGTCAGAGGTGTAGCCAGCTCCGCTCTGAGCTCCCACAGCAACATGGGTTGCACCACATCTGGACCCATTGGGCTCGATTCTCAAGACCTGGGGTTTGATGCAAGGTGCCTGCACCAAACATAAATGGTATGAGTAGCACCCTGAGTCAAAACTGCCCCTTGAGCAATTCACAAAGGCAGCCTGCATCAGCTGCATAGCTTACTTAAAATGGGGTTTGTGCATTGGTATTTCTAAAATGGGCTCCATTTGGTGTGTGGTATGTCGGATGTGTTGCCATCTTGAAAATGGTTTATTATCATTTAGAGGATTTTAAGATCTTTTAATCAGGTTGTGTATTAGTTTTGTGTCTTGTGGGAGAGTGTATTCTGTTGGGTGTGGTTAATTTCTCCAGCCTCTGCGTTTCTGCTTGTCATATAACAGTTCATATAGTTCTCCTGGTCTCTCGGATGTTGCTGTTATATTATAATACTATTATAGTGTACCCCCATCCCAATATCGCCCCTTACATGATAAATAGTATAGCTCTCCCCTTCCCTCAATTCCTGATATTGCCCCTTATAATATGGTTAACATAGCCCCACCCATCCCTGATGCTACTGTACTATTTTAATAATAAAATGGCACACCACTCCAATCCATGCCATCATATGAATTAAGTAATACAATCGCCCCCCTCCCCGATCCCGGATGCTGCTCTATTATGTAATTAATAGAATGTTCCCCTCCCCGATCCCCAATGTCACCATTGCCATATTTTATCAAAAGACCCCCTTTCCCTGGTGATCTAGTGGCCCCTCAAGCCCAGCAGGTAGTGCCTACTATTTGCCTACTCATCCTTGTAACAGAGTCAGCAGTAGAGTTTCCTTCCTCACACTTTCCGCTGCTGGTGTTAATTGAATTGTCATTGAGTGCTGTATAGTACAGCACTCAATGACAGTTGTCATCACCTGCCATGGAGGTGAGAGGAGGGCTGTGCTGGTTCTGGCTGTGTTACAGGATGGGGAGGAGCTGGGTGGTGGGCACTACCTGCTTGGCTGGGGGCACCAGATCACCAGGGAAAGTTTTTTTTATATATAATGGCAATGGTGACATCAAAGATCAGGGAGGAGGACATTCTATTAATTACATCATAGGGTGGCATCCGGGTCAAGTAGGGGGATGGTATTACTGAATTCATATGGCGGCATGGATCAGGGTGGGGTGCCATGTTATTATTTAAATAGTACAGCTTCATTGAGGCTGAGGGGCACTATACCTCCATGAGGGGGACAGGTTATTTTTTACTTCATATGGGCAGCATGGGGTTTGGGGACGGGAGCACTAGACCACCGGGGGAAGGGTTATATTGACTGTACTTGAGGATTGGGGATTGGGGGACTGCTTGCATTTGTTGCAAGCGGTCTGCAGCAGACCCTTCCCATCTACCAGGTATTTGCTGCATGGGAGGGGTTGCAACAAGTGTGGTGACTTAGGCACATAGACCCGTCCTGTACCAGAATCCAGTGCAGGGTCCCTGATGCACCAGGATTTGGCACAAGCTGCTGTTTGCTGCAGCTTGCACTGATTCTAGCCCTTTTTGAGAATCAAGACCATTGTCTTGTCTACATTTAACCTCGACAACTCCTTAGGACTCTTTCCACTGTAAAAGGGCGTAGTGTCCACCTCCCAACCCTTTGCTGTATGCTCTGTTTTGTAACAAAGGCCCATTTCCTGGCCCTTCCTCTATGAATACTGAACAGAAGTATTTGTTAAATATATCAGACAATACAAAAATCTGCAATAGGGTGGACACACTGGGGGTGGAGAACATGAGAGAGGATCTGAGGAAGCTGTAGGGTGGTCGAGAGGTGGCAGCTGAGTTTTAATGCCAAAAAAATGCAGAATACTGTATATTGGGCACAAGAACCTGGAAGCCTTATACACACTAGGAGTGGAGATAATATTGGTAACAGAGAAGGAGAGGGATCTGGGGGTTATAATTTCAGACAACCTAAACCACACAAACCAGTGAAGCAAGGCAGTGGGGAAAATCAAATGGAATGCTGGCTGTATTGGGAAGGGTATTACAAGCAGGAGAAGGGAAGTGATAATGCCTCTATACAGGTCCATGGTTCGGCCGCACCTTGACTATGGGGTATCGTTCTGGAGACCATATTAGAAGAGGAATATAGAAAAGATAGAGAAGGTCCAGAGAAGGGCAACCAGAATGGTGCATGGCATGCATCAGAAGACATATGAAGAAAGGATGGAGAGGCTAGATCTACACTCCCTGGAAATAAGGAGAGAGAGAAGAGAAATGTTAGAAACTGTTAAGTACCTAAAAGAGATAAACTGGGTGGTGGAAGGGAGCATCTTTAAGAGGAAGGAGAATTTGAAGAGTAGGGGGCACAGCTTAAAGCTGGATGTGGGCAATTTAGAGGTAATAGGAGAGGGAACTACTTTACTGAAAGGGGGGGGGGTTGGCCCATGGAACAAACTGCTGGAGTGGATGGTGGAGGCAAAAACAGTAGCAGAGTTCAAGAGATCATGGGACAAGTACATGGATATAAGTAAGAAATGGAAACAGAAGTTCCAGAAGCACAAAAAGGAATGGAAACCGTGAGGGTGGGGTGGGGAGGAGCACCGGGTGGGGGAGAAAGCTGGTGGGATGCTGACTTGGGATGGGAAAGGGCAGACTGGATGGGCGCAGATCCTTTTCTGCCATCAGATTTCTATGTTTCTATGTCTGTTTTTGGTGGTCATCTTCTACAGAAAACCCTGTCCCCTCTCAATCTTACTATCCCTGCCTTGGACTTCCTCTTTCACTACTGTATATATAAAATGTTATATCTCCTTTTTTTACTGATTTGGATGTATTTTCCCATTTTCACTTTTATGCTCCTAACTGCCTTCCCTGCCTCCCTCTGTTTCTCCTGGTAACTCTCCCTATCCTCCTCCTTCTGTGTTCTTTTGTAGTTTCTGAAAGCTATTTTTTTTCTCTCTTGCTTTTTCCACTACATCTGTAAAGAACCATAGCAGTCTCTTTTTTCTCTGGCCCCTGCTGCATAGCAGTGAAATCCCACATTGTACCATCTAATGATCTCCCCTAATGGCAGCATGTACACAGAGAACAAAACAGGGTGAAGATTGAGCCTTGCAGAACTCCACAGGACAACACAGATGCCTCCAAGGTAAAATTCCCAAGAGCCATTGCTGCATTCTCCCAGCTAAGCGAGACTGCAACCAGTGAAAAACTGCACTAATAAGGCCTACATAGTTCCTCAGGTGATAAAACAGCACCTCACAATCAACTATATCAAACACCGATGAGAGATCCAAGAGTATCAGGACTGAATGGTGCTCTCAGTCCCTTACAAAGAGGAGATTATGGGTCATCCTGATGTGAGCCATCTTAGTGCAGTGCCAAGGCCAGAATCCCAAATGGAGAGGTTCATAGGTGGAAAGAGACTCCAGGCAATCAGTCAGTTGCTCAGCCACCACCTTCTTAATAACCTTCCCTAGAAAGGGTAGGTTAGAGATAGGCCTGTAATTCACTAGAAAGTCAGGGTCCAAGGAAGTTTTTTTTCAGGGGGGCTTGACCACAGCCTTTTTCAAGGCTGATGGAAAGACGCCCTCCATCAAGAACCCATTCATCATCTCTGTGAATACTGGACTTATTAACTCACTGCAGTTGTGAATCAGCCACATTGGTCCCAGGTCCTGCATACAGTTGGTGGGATGCAAACTGAAGAACACCTGAAGCACCTCAGCCTCAGAAACAGGTCAGAACTTATCCTAGGCAGGCAGATCTACATCATCAAAGGTACAACCACTACAGACCCAAACTGAGCCACTAGAAGAAATTACACACCTAATGGCTGACACCTTGTCAGTGAAAAAACACCCAAACTCATCACACTTTACTGCTGAAGTAGCTCAGACTGCAGACAGGGAGGATTTAACAACCTGTCCACAGTGTGAAAGAGCTACAGTATGCTGGATGATTTTTCCCTGCAGCAATAACCATGACAGGAATTCTGTCTTTTTCAGGTTGATTACCCACTGATATTCAGTATAATGAATTCTCAGTGCCAATCTGTCCTCCACACAACTGGAACTTCTCCAAGAGCACTTCAATCTTCACCTCTTTATCTTCACTTGCAGCAGCTCTGCACAGTACCACAGGAACTATGATGGAAGTCAAGGGCAACATGGAAAGGTGCAATAGCATCTAGGGTGGCCATAAGCACCATATTATAGCACTCCATGGCCACCTCTCGACCTTGTGCACATGTCAGAAGCATATCCGAGGCATCCAATGCCTTCTGGAGTTTGCGAGGTTCTAAGTTATAATTTTTTTTTTTTTAAATTTGCCTTTTACCGCCTTCCTAGCTGCCGGCCACCCGATGCTTCAGCCCGGTCATGGGCCGATGGCTTCCACCCCCCAAACCGGCCTCGGGTCTCATGATACCCTTGTGGCTTACCCCCACGGTGGGGCTACGGGATGAGAGGGTGAGACATCCCGCAGGAGACCGTAATCGGTCGGAGGACTGCCTGGGGTTAATCGGCCGCCGGGCGGCTTCATGGAGGGCGGCCGCAACCATCCATTTTCCTCTTTTCCGGGAAGGCGGGTCGCAGGTAATGACGCCTGACGCCTGCCCCACCTTCTATACTCTTTGAGCATGGTAGCGTGGTATTCTTGGCTCCGCTAGAGTCCTCATCGCCTGGATGCTGCCCTCAGCCCTCCCGGAGAAGGAGAGCAGTCCAACGGACGCCGATCCATCTCCCCCGCCAGCCCTCCGACGGCTCGGGTCCGCTCCCTGAACTCCGGTCGCTGGCGTCGCAAGCGGAAATCCAACCGCTGTGCCGACGGCCCCCAAGTTATATTTTGGATGGCAATGAATAATCTCCACTGAAGGGATAGTTAAACAGGTGACCCCACACTGGAATAAAGTTGCCTGATGATCTGACCAAGACACCAGATTAACCCTGACTGCACATATGTCAAGTCCCAATGAGAAGATCCGATCCAGAAGATGTAGTATGACCATGGGGCCAGAGCCTTGGAGCATGAAGTTGGGCAATGGGTGATGATAATCACCCTCATCCAACAGCATAAATTACAGGTGGCTTGGGAGGGTCCTTACTCAGTGGTCAGGAGGGGGAATGATGTTGATTACATGGTGGAGCTACCCTATAGGAGGTGCAAGCAGTGAATCTACATGTAAACATGATGAATCCCTACCATGACTGGAATGAGATGGTCCTGGCAGTGTGCAGCTATCAGCAGGAGGAGGCAGAAGTCAATCTGCTGGTTGATCTCCTAGGAGAGGTTAAGGGAAAATTCTCAGTGGATGCTGTCACCCTCTCGGAGCAGCTGACACTGGCTCAAGCTGCCAAAATGTGTGGGGCGCTGCATACATTTGGAGAAATGTTCAAGGAGAAATCAGGGCACACCAAGCTGTGGAGATCCATGTGGATATAGAATCCCAGGTTCCAATGAGGGAACTACCCTACAGTGTTTCTGAGGGTGTGAAACATGCCTTTGAGTCAGAGGATCAAGGAAATTCTGGCTTTTAGGGTAATCCAGCAATCCAGTAGTCCTTGGACCTCCCAAGTGGCACTGATCTCCAAGAAGGATGGGACTACAAGGTTCTGCATTGACTACCACAAGCTCAACAGCTGTACAGAGTCAGACACATACCCCATGCCCAGGATGGATGAGGTCCTAGAGAGGTTAGGGAGAGCATATACCTGAACACTATAGACCAAAGGGTTATTGACAGGTACTACTCACCACAGAAGCCAGAGAGAGAGGTTGGCCTTCTTAATCTGCTTGGTCTATGCGAGTTTTGAGTAATGCCATTCAGGATGAACAATGCATAAGCCACAATCGATGGCTTTTGGACGACATTCAGTCTGGGGTAGGAGACATGGGAGGATCACATCAGGCATATGACTGAGGTTCTCCACCAACTGAAAGCTGCAGGGCTGACTCTCAAGGGCATGAAGTGCCAAATAGGAATGGCAGTGGTGTCATACAGTAAGTTTGTGCTGGGACAACATCACTGTTGAAGGTGGCCACTGAACAATCAGGATGCAGGATTTTTTTCTTATCATTGCATAATAACAGGCATGGCATAAATCAGACTTGCCATGGCTCTAATGAAAATATCACTAACATGAGGCCGAACTGTACTCAGAAAAAATATCAGTGATATTTTCATTAGGGCCATAGCACACGCACATGCACACACACACACACACACACACAAAATTATGGCAAAGTGTGGTATACAATGAAATAATACTTTCAACAGGTTAAACAAGCCATAAAGCCATAAGCTCGAAGTTGAACCCTGAGATGGTATACTTTCACAAGTATGCTGGACTTTGCCATTTTTATGTTTGCTTGCGTGCATGCACAAGAAACATTATGGGGCAGCTTAGAAGAGAAGCGGGTTGTGGAGGTGCGGCACTGTAGCAGCCAACAGAGGCACTACCTGTGGGGGCTTGGCACTGGTGGACCAATGGAGGCACAGTGTGCTGATGACACTGGTCTCCAAAAGTGCCACCAAGTAGAAACGTTTTTGCTGCAGCAATCAGGGGCCGACTCATCATTGTAGTGTCAGCCATTCCACTGCAATGAGGGAGTGACCAGTCATTGCCGAGTGGAATGTTTCCTATTATAATATTGTTTGTGAATGTGGCAGTAAGCTGCTGCCATCTTCACAAACAATATTACCCTCCCCGTGCTGAGGGGGTGCCCAATCCCCCTTGGCATCATGTGCCCCCAAGAAAAGTGTTTTGCTGACAGGGGCCCAATCCCCATCGGCTTCATTCACCCCCACATAATTTGCCCATGGGGGAGCCCACTCCCCATTGGCATAATGGTTCCCCTCCAAAATGTTCAGTTTGTGCTGAGGGGTGCCCCAACCTCCTCGGCACTTGCCCTCCCATGTGTCAATTGGGGTGCCCAATCCTCCGCTGGCTACAGCCCCCCAAAAATGCCTCAGGTGGCATGCTGGGGAGCTCACAACAGCATGCCAAATGACCTTAGAAGAAAACCATCATGCGATGGTTTTGTTTCTGTTTTAACCTGCAAAGCAGAAAATGGTCCCTCGTCGAGTCCGGTGGCCCTCCTCCAAACCGTGCTGACCTCTAAGCACCCTCACCTCTCCACCCCAACCCCATACACTTACCTCCAGAGCCCAGAGAGATGATCTTTGTGGACCAGGAACACGTCTGAACTCTTCAAAGCCAACCGCAGACTAAGGAAATGCTGGTAAGCTGTATAATGGCATAACTAGGGATTTTTCAACTTTGGTGCATTTCTCTGGCATTTTTGGGAATTTTGGCACCAAATTTTCAACATGGAGTTATTGGGCACCTTCCTCATGAATTCAGCCACTGTCATGGTGTTAATTGGTCCTGAAAGGTAATTTCGTGGTCACTGCTCGGAATTACCTTTCAGGACCGATTAATGAAACGACTGGTGCCATCTATTGGTTTGGTGAAAAAATATTAATCTGTTCCTGAGTTAAGAGGATTTGAAATTTTAGTTCTGAGCATGCTCAGTAGGGTCCTTCAGATAGATGTTTGACATAGAAGAATAGTCTTCCAGCTCATGACAGAAGAATCTTCTTTGAGATTCTTCCTCGTGAGCCAAAATTTCTTTTCGTATGGCTGCCATAAGTTAAAACTTAATAAAATTGTTCATTTTCAGACAACACACACCTGAACCTAAGTAAACAGGATTTGTTTAGCTAATTCTGGTGTTTGTTTTTTGAAACCTGCCCTGCAAATAATATTTCTGGGCTCTCAAAATCCAAAGTACCTAGCTTAGAGAGAGGAGCAGGCTTTTCAAAGCCTGATTTCTCAATTTTAAATGTCCATTTTCATTCTGGAACAGGTTTGGCAAGTTCATGAAGCTTATCTTTCATTAAATGTTCATAACTCATACAAGGTAAAAAAAAATCACAAACTCATTTATGAACAACTGTACTGGCATATCTGTGCCATATTTTCTCATTACCATGCATCAGTGGCTGGTGGTGGGCAGCAGGAGGATTGCTCAAAATAAGAAATATACTCATTTATAACCGATATTGTCATCTTTCTTCACCTGTAAAAAAAAAGAAAATGGTCCCTCGATGATCTCAACCCCCACCCCGACATTCCACTCAGAACCCCCCACACACCTTCACTCACCTGAATATGTCCTATGACTTAGATCCACTCTTCAATCACAGACACTTCTTACTGCTGGAACTGGTGACTGAATACAAAAAAGGTATGTGTGGTTTAATGTATTTCAAAAGGGTTTGAACTTTTATTCATAACTTTGTCATTTTTGAACCTTTTTACACCAAATCTTCAACATAAACTTTTTGCCCCCTCCACAGATTCGTCCTGGAAGGCGATTTTTGCGATTGCTATGCAAAATCATCTTTCAGGTAGGTTTTGAACATTTTCTCTGCCTTTGTTCATGAGGTGGGGTCATAAGAAGGCTATGCTGAAAATATGGCTTAAAAATATAAGAAAAACAAAACAAAGTTATGAGCGTATGTTGAAAATTTGCAAAACATGCTCATAACTTTGGTAATTTTTCATATTTTGACCCAGATTTTCAACATAGCAATTTTTTCACATACCTCATGAA
The DNA here is from genome assembly GCA_016271365.2 of Neoceratodus forsteri. NCBI lineage: Eukaryota > Metazoa > Chordata > Ceratodontiformes > Ceratodontidae > Neoceratodus > Neoceratodus forsteri. The sequence continues at coordinate 395,515,621 of CM057454.1, read as the reverse complement.
TGTGACAACTGTCATTTTTCAAATCCTGGCCAAAATGTGCTTTCACAGTTGTGCTAAAGAATGAAACTTTGACAAAGATTTAAACATTTTCACTTACCGGCTTCATGAGGTGGGTTTGTAACAAGGTTATGTTGAAATTTTTGGTCAAAATATTAGAAAACAACTCAGTTATGAAGGTATGTTGCCATTTTTCTACACACATTCATAAGTTTAGTAATTTTTTATATCCGACGCTGCATAGAAGTGCAGGGTCAGCAGGGCCCTTCACTTCTGTAGGTTGACAAAGTCTTCCTGTGCTGCAAGGGACCTGCTTGAATGAGGATACAATTCTGCTATCTCAACAAAAATGGAAATGCTTTTAAAACTGCATTAATGCACCAGTTAGCGTTCAGCTTAATGCAACAGAAGTATGGTCTCAGCTCATTGGTGGCTTGGTTTATGAGTTTTGCCACTGATTGGCTGAAGCTGGAATAAGTTATGTTTGCTTTCTGCCACATGCTCAGCATCCTGGCACCCTGTGCTATTAGATTTTTGCTTGATTTTCTCCTGCCCTCCTCCCCCACCCCGACACACCTTAAATGCTCTTGAATCCCTCCCTTCTGTACTACCAACCCTATGATAGGCTGTCGCTTGCTGGATGTTAAGCCTTAAAGGGGCTATCTCTTTTCTTTGCTCTGTTACAAGACCAAAAGAGAAATCCTGCAACCTAATACCTTGGTGCCCCTTACCATCAAAATGCAGTTGCAGTTGCTTGTTACTAGCTGATTTATGGGTTTGCTCCTCTGTAATCCTAACCCTGACACTGAGCCTTCACATGTAGCTGAACCTTCCAGGCTGCAAGATCCTTGCACCCTCCCCCATAACACTAATTCTGCCTCTTGATGGCACAATAATCTTGCATCCTTATTCCTTCTATAGCGCAACCCTCACATTTGTTAAGTACTATACCCCTATATATATATATATATATATGTGTGTGTATATATATATATATATATATATATATATATATATATATATATATCTCCTATCTTCCTGTTATGAATCATATCAATTACTAGGCCAAGGTGCTTCTATATGCATCTCTTACTCATCAGCTCAGACTGCCCATCAATACCTCCCTCATACTATCTTAAGAGAGGACATACTTGGCTCCTCAGGCTGTTGAGCTGCACTTATGAAAATCATACTGTTACTCCTCCTATGCTCAGGCAATGTTGCGCTGAACCCTGGGCTGACCTCCCTCATCTCAGCACCCTTTGAGCTGGCTCAGTTGAAGAGAATAAGCTTTCTCCACTTAAATGCCTGTAGCCTATTAAGGAAATTTGATACAATACAATCTTGGATTTGCCATATTAAGCCTGACGTATTGGTGGTTTCAGAAATCTGGCTTAGACCCTCTACCTCAGACTTCAAAATTAACATCCCTTCCTACCATGTTTTCAGATCTGACAGGCTCACTAGAGGAGGTGGGGTCACATTCTATGTGCAGAACAACTTCACTGCCACCTTAATTGACACCACTACCTCGCTAAAGGAATACGCGAGTCTGACCTTAAAGGTCCTACTTCCCTCCTCTATGTCCCTTACCATCATTGTGGGTTACAGACCTCCCTTGGTGGGGCTTTAGATGCTGGGCCACCTAAGTAATACCTTGGACAAACTGTCCTCTAAGGTCAATTATTTTGGGCAACTTCAATCTTGACTGGTTCTCCCCATGTTCCAAATCATTAAAAGACCTCTGTGACATCTTTGGCCTTAACCAACTCATTACAGAAACTACCCATAAAAATATTAAAATCCCAGACCATAGCACCTTACTAGACCTAATTCTAGTAAATAAACCTCACCTCATCTCTCACTCAGGGATTTTCTTCAATGACCTAAGTGACCACTGTGCCGTAGCCTGTGTAAGGTCCATCCATAAAACTGTTTCCACTTCTAGATACATTTCCAAAAGAAGACTTCATAAATTCTACCAACACACCTTTTTGCAGATCTTCAAAACTCTGGTTGGCAGGACATTTACCTGGCCCCCACTGTAAGTGAAGCCTATGAGCAGTTCCAGGACATTGTCCTCAGAACTATAAATCATCATGCACCCCTTGCTAAAATTTGTACTAGGAAAAAATCATGCCCATGACTTACAGTCAGCCTGAAAGCAGCACTGCTCCATAGGAATGTCTTTTGGAAAAAGGTGCTGAAAACTAAAACTCCATCTGACTGGGCAGCTTTTAGGGCAGCTAGGAATCAGTGCACAAAACTAAGCAGGGCTGAAAAAGCTAGATAGTATCAAACTAAACTAATCTCCACCTCAAACTATTCTGCAATATTTTGGAAGGCCTTAAACATCGAAGGGCATAACCCAACCAGCTCACTTCCAGCAAAAATTTCCATGAGTGGCTCCTACACTACTGACAAGGATGCCATCCTAGATCTTCTTAACAACCACTTTGCCACTGTCGGTCTTGCATTTGGCTCCTCCCTCTCCTACAACCTTTGAGCACAGCTCTGTGCTAAGGGCACTTCCTACCTTGCCCCAGCCTCCCCTACTCATAATGTTCTCTTCTCCTTCCATCCTGTATCCATAAAGGAAGTGGAAGATCTCCTCCTAGAACAAGACATCAAGAAGAGTGCAGGTGCTGACCTCATTGATCCTTACTTCCTTAAAGAAGGGTACCATGTCCTGCCCACCCCCTTTTACACACCTTTTCAATCTATCTCTTACACAGGGTGTTTTCTTGTCTGTTTGGAAAACCGCTTATGTCATCCCACTGTTCAAATCTGGTGACCCAAGTGACCTAAACAACTATAGGCCTATATCACTTCTTCCCATTCTGTCCAAAATGCTCAAAAAACAAATCAATTTCCAACTTAGAAATTATTTGGAGTCCATAATCTGCTTAATCATGTGCAATCAGGGTTCAGGTCATGTCACAGTACAGGAACTGCACTTGCTAAGGTATCTAATGATTGAGAAAAGGCCTTGGATGCTAAACATTATGTGTGTGCCTTGTTCTTTGACCTTAGTAAGGCCTTTGATACAGTGGACCATGACCTACTACTTCTTACTCTTCAAAGTCTTGGCCTTCACCCTACCTTGTTGAGTTTGTTAACCAGTAATCTCATGGGTCACCACCAACAGGTCAAAGCAGATGGGGAACTTCCTCACTAAAACCTCTCCTCATAGGTGTGCCTCAAGGGTCTATTTTAGGTCCACTTTCATTTGCACTATACATCAACAACATCAGTTCGTGTACTACATCAGCAAACATTCATCTTTTTGCTGATGACACTGTCCTTTATATAGATAGGCCCTCCCCAGATCTGGCATGCAAGGACCTGCAGTTAGAGTTTAACCTCCTGCAGCAAAATCTTTTGCATCTGAAGCTCTTGTTAAATGTCAAGATAACCAAGGCCATGCTTTTCTCACCTGTAAACCAAGCTTCCAATCTCTGCCCAGCACCACAAATTACCACCCTCTTGGGGGAGTCTCTGGAGTTTGTGGCCAGATTCAAATATCTGAGGTTCTGGGTTGACCACAGGTAGTCTTTCCTTGACCATACTGATGAGTTAGCAAAAAAACTAAAACAAAGGCTTCGTCTTTATTTCCAAATTAAGCATTTACTCACACATGACACCAAAATTAGATTGGTCTAGTCCACATTCCTTCCTCTTCTAAACCATGCCAACTTCCTTTATGGTCAAGGCCCAAGACCTGCTCTCACAAAGCTTGACATGCTTTACCACCGAGCTCTACGATTTATTTTTTTTTTTTTTAAAGAAAAAGTTTATTTCTTTTCCAATACCAACAAAACATACAAACATAAACCAAAACCCAGAAAACCGGGAGCACACCCCAAAACTGGCTGTGCAAACTATGTACATCCCCTATTTACATACACACAAGGATACCACCCCATCCAAAGTTAAACATCACACGGAAGCCCTCATGTCCCACCGCAAATTGAGACAACTCCTTCTCCCATATTCGAGCTTCCCCAAAATGAAACTTACAACATTTAACATCCAGTAATCCTGGTTGACCTGGTCATCTCGGGTGGATATCCAGTGTGTCCCCTGAAAGAGAGAGAGCCCCAATCCGATAAAGCCCCAACGACCTCAAGTTCATCCTCGCCAAACCCATATCCCAGTCAGATCCATATTGATTCCAGCACTAGTTAACAAATATAACCACCCATTCTATAGGGGATCTTCATAAAAGAAAGAAAAGACCTAAAACCCACGGTACCTACCTCTTGAAAGAACCACCTACCCAGCTCATATCCCTCTATTAATCGCCACCCAGTAGGCAGATCTGTATGCTATCAGTTATTTCCTATTACAGGTAGGCTGCCTCCAAACTTGCCCACCTTTTACTATAGACCTCCTGTCTACCCTCAGATGTTAGATGTTTTTAATCCTAGCTAAAGCCCCCACAAATCCTTCACCCATTGTTTATGAAAAGAGCCTGATCATCTTTCAGTGTTTCAGAATAGATGCTTTAACAATAGACCCCATTAAAGCAAGGTGAAATCTTGATGTGACCCTCCTGACCATAGAGTAATCACCTAACACACAAATTTCTGGGGTTAAATAACCTGAAGTAATCTAAACTGGGGTCCAAGCCCTGTCTAATCTTATTCCATAACGGAGAAATCTTATCACAACTCCATAGAATATGAACCAAATCCCTGTTGCTGTCCCACGGAAACACAGATCTGTCTGTCTCAAGGACTTAGAATATAGCTTAGTGGGCGTATAATAGATATTGTGAACCACAAAGATCTGCATATTTCTATATTTAGGAATAACATTATATCTAGTGGCTTCCCAGATACTGTCCCACGTTAATCTAGAAGTCAACACCTTATCCCAATAAGGGACAGTGGTAAGGGCACTGGAACATCGGAATTCAGGAGAAGTTTATACACCCGGGAGAGCGAACTGGATCTATGCAGCCTCCTTCAAACTTCCCCATGAGAAAACTGTCTGAATAATCCCCCATCCCCAGAACTCCCGCAATCAATTACTTAAGCTGTAACCTTTGGAAGAAGGGCAGGCCATCACATTGAGGTGATAGGAGTATTCTCCCCCTTTGACATATCCACCTCCAGACTGAGACCCTTCAATTATACCGCCCACAGCTCCCCAGCACCAAGCCTCCTATGGTCAGTTAGGGTTACCCAGAATAGGCTGATCCCTAGACCTCACCTGACATTCTTTTGGGTTGGAGTCAGAAGCGACCACCAAGCTTCCAATGATTTCCTAATTGGATTCCCCACCCCTACCTTGCCCATTCCTTTTTGGGCCCAGCATTATAACAACAAATCAGGGAATAGCCCATACCTCTCAACGCTTTCCTCTCAATTTGTAACCAAGCAGGACAATATTCTCCCTTATGCAAGTCCACATACTGGAATATAAAGCCTAACTGACCGCCACATAGTAAGCCTGAAGATCAGGTAGCCTAATACCCCCTCTCGTGCAGGCCTACACATACATTGTGTTTAATCCTGGGAGGCTTGCCACTCCAAAGGAAACCCATCAACATTTTCCTAATTGGCTTAAACCACTTAACGGGATATTATAAGGAGCCAAATAGATAGGATATAGCACCCTCGCAAGATGTTCATCTTAATGATGCCCAAACATGCCGTAAAAGTTCAAAGGAGTTTTCCATCTTAAAATATCCCCGAGATCTCGAAATAAATTCCCCCAGGTTGGCATCTGCACCAGATGTTTGGTTTGCTGTAATCAAATTCCCAAGTACTTCAACTTATCATCATTCCATTGTATCCCCAGGTTGCAAAATCCACTTTAAAAACATGTGAGTCAGAGGTGAAATTTGGGTTTTAGTAAGATTCAGTTTGTAATTGAAATCCTAGAGTACCCGATCTATTAGCTCTCTAACCATTCCAAAGCCAGTTGCTGGATCTGAAGGTGGAGCAATATGAATCTGCAACTGAGATTTTCAAAACCAAATCATCGACCTCGATTCCCTGAACCCCGACCTCCCTATTAATGTATCTTAACAAAGGCTCCAAGTAAATATTAAACAGTATCGGTGACAGAGGGCACCCCTGCCAAGTACCATTCTTAAGCTGGAATTCCCTCGACAAATAACCATTACATAAAATTCTAGCCGTAGGTGCCGCATATAGATTCTTGATACCCCTAATTAACCCCTCCGGGAATCCCATCTTCTCCATTGTAGTAAATAAAAATAGATGAGAGACACGATCAAATGCCTTTTCGGCATCTAGGGAGATCAAGGCTAAGGGGGCCCGGGAGTCAGGAGCAGAATTTAAAATATGGTGTATTTTCCTAAGCACATCTTTTGCTCCTCTTCCCGGCATAAAGCCTACTTGTTCCTGACTAATTAGGCTTGGAGCCACAGTCAAGATCCTATTAGCCAAGATCTTTGCAAGTATCTTGATGTCTTGATTTATTAAGGCTATAGGCCTATAGCTTCCCAAAACATCCCTTGGCTTATCTGGTTTGGGTATTAATGTGACATATGCTTGATATATGGGTGAATGATCAATACCATCCCGCATTATAGTATGAAAAAATTATTTTAGAACAGGAAGTATAGTTTGAATGTGTGTTTGGTAAAATTTCACCGTTAGGCCATCAGGCCCTGGCGATTTACCTGATGGAAGGGATCTAACCACCTCAATAATCTCGGAGGATGTTATAGGACCTTCCAACTCCCTAGCAAAAGCAGGGTCCACTAATGGAAGTTGAATTCCCTCCAAATATTCCCTAACCTCCTGGTTCCCCCCGGAGCACTTTCCTGGTATATCTTTTCAAAAAATGAGGCAAACGCCTCAGCCATATCTTGAAGGTCCGTCACTAGCCTTCCTTCATATGAAAGCGAAGTAACAGTCCGACTGGCCTCCCACTCCTTAATTCTCGCTGCCAGGAGATGCCCCTGAACATCCCCCTGCAGGAGATATTGGGCCTTGATCTTATTTAACCAAAATTCAGTCTTCCCATACAAAATCCCTGACGCCTCCCTCCTTAAGCTTTTAGGCTCCCTATCTATTTCTTCTGACAACCCCTCCTGCTCGACAGGTGCTTATGGCCCCCTCTGAAATTCCTCTTTAGCCATCCTAATCAGCCTCTCTTTAACAGCTAAATTTTAGCAGCCATAGAGTATAAAAATTTACAAGTGAGCCAAGCCTAGCCTCTTATCCATCAATGTAGGCAATTGTACACTAATAATTTCTTGAGAGCCCCTCTAACTCATCCCTTCTCTCTTCACCAAGAAAAGCCAGTCATGAAGCCTCCACCTATAAGGTCTGGGAGGTAGGGACTTAGGTTTCCATTGCATCTGAATTAGGGGTGGTCTGAAGACTTCTACCCTCGATCGAGAAGCTCTAACCTCCCCAATGCCACTCTATTTACAAAAAAATCTATCCTAGTATAACTTTTATGAGCCGCTTGAGTAAAATGTCATTTTGGAGCCCCCATTAGGGAAAAGCTTAGATGGATCTGTCAAACCTGTAACCTCTAAAAACTTAGCTAGGGCTAATTGGGCCCTAGACCTGGGGCCTTTAAACATAGGCACCCTATCCTCCTTGTTGTCTAAACATAAATTCCAATCACCCACTAATATCAAAGAGAGTGAGGGGAACAGGGCAATATTCTCCTCTATTGAGGCAAAAAATTCAGGCTGTGGTGGGGTTGGTCCATATATAGAGGCCACCACTACTGCCTTGCCATGTAAAGTGCCCATCACATAAATCCCCCTACCATCCTGTCGGGTCAAACCTGGGTCACCTCAAAGGGACAAGACTTGTTAATTATAATCACAACCCCGTCGACGCCTCTCCTCTCCCTCCATATACCTGACCCACCAGGTTTCTTTAAACAATCTAGTTAGTCCGATAATAAGTGTGTTTCCTGAAAAGCCACAATATGAGCCCCGCTGCTCCCTGTACCGTGGGATTGTCAGTCTTTATTTCGTCCCCTCAAACCTTTAACATTCCAAGAAATCACAGTGTATAATACCATCTAGCTAATAGAAAATTAAGAAAAGGATCAAGACAAATCCATTCTTGAGGTCTACTCCCCAAAGCATCCCAGTTGAGGACTCTCTCTCTCCCCCTAAACCCTCCCCATCCCTGGTCCCAAGACCGACCTCCAGCTTCCTGTTGAGTCATGGATGAATCCATTTTGACTGCCCCCAAAACCCAGTCATTGGCTTTCTTACCCGAAAACTAGCTTTACATCCCTTCAGACCTGGTTAAACCAAACCCCATTGAATAAATAAACGGTGCCCCATATAATTCACAAATATACATGATGCCCAACAGGGAAAAAACAAAACAAAACAAACCCTCAAACCTCTAATGAGCTCCCCATATCGTCTAAGCAGGCAGAGACTCATTCAATAGCGCCTCCAACTAGAGACTATATTATTCCATCATAACAGACCCCATTAATTGCTGATGAACACCCGCCCTGGGTTCAGCCTAGTCCACAGAAAGTCCAATCCACCTAATTGGTGGCCTAAAAGTCCATTGAACAAAGGGCCTTAGTCACCCCAGTCTTTCCTTAATCTTCTTTTCATGTACCCATCCTTTTCCTTCTGTTTCACCTCCCTCCCCTCCTGGGGGGAGAGAGGCACACAAGACTAAAGCAAAAAAAAAAGGGGGAAAGAGGGAAACCCTCCAAAATCAAATCCAAAACTTGCTGTTCAATGTCTCAGTTTATGCCAAAGGCTAGCTTGACCTCAGAGCTCATGTTAAGGACTCCTTAACTCCCAGAAGTCCTCTTCCTGAAAAAGTAATCCTCATATAGGAGAACACAATCAGGTTGGAGATTTGAAAAGATCTGGAAAATCAGAGCCGAGACCTCTCCATTGCATCCTTAGCTGTTAGAAACTTCTTTCTCCAGATGACAGTCGCACCATAAGAGTAGCAGGATAGAGGATCCAAACTTTATCCCTGCTAAGTAAAGCTTCTTCTTAATGTCCATATACTCCCTTCTGCTTTTCTCGAGTGCCAGGGTTAAATCCTGAAAACCACAATGAGGCCCGTTCCATTGCAGAGGTTTCTTCTGTCTGGACACCTGAAGAACATAAGATTTCTCCTTATAATTGAGAAACCTCATAATTATAACTCTGGGCCGGGCCCCGCAGTGGGGTCTCCCGTAGTGCTCGATGAGCCCTCTCCAAATTATACCCTTCCCCAAAAGGTGAAGGGCCAAACATTTTTAATAGCAGATCCTGGATAAAGGAGACGCAGTCCAGGCCTTCAGCCCTCTCTGGGAGCCCTGCTAAAATGAGGTTGTTCCTGCGATTTCTAGCTTCTTGATCCTCCAACCTCTCTTCCAGTCTCTTGACTTTTTTCCGGATCATCACTACTTCTTGATCCAGCGTAGAGACTTTTCTTTCCTGTGAGGAAATTCTGGCCTCAGCATCACTCATTCTTAGGGCCAGTGAGTGTAGAGCCGGCTTCACCTCAGAGAAATCCATCACCAAACCCTGCAGCAAGGACTTAATCTCCTTGATGTCCTCAGCGCTGCCACCCACACCCCCTTCCTTATCAGAGTCCTCTCCTGATCTGCATCAGCAGACCAGGTGGGGGCTTGGGCGTTGGATGGGGCGCGCCCATGGCGGTTCCACTGGTTCGGCTTCCATGCCTTACTCTGAGCTCGGCCCGGCCTACCCGAAATCCTCCTCTAAAGCACCTCGGTCTCACACTCTTCCGACCGGCCACAAACCCAGTTCTGCCAGGCAACGGAACAGCTAAAACACCCAACAGAACTCCGAGAGAGAGGAAAGAGAACTAAATACCGCTGGTACCGGGTAATTAAAACAAAAATCAACCGCTTGGGTCTCGGAGGAGCGCGGAGCATGTCTTACCCGAGCCGGCTCATCACGTGACTCCTGAGCTCTACGATTTATAACCGATGCCCCTTACTCCACTCGTCACTGCTCACTGTACGTTAAACTAGGCTGGTTATCTCTTAAACTCAGATTTAAAAAAAAACGCTGTCACCTGGATCTACAGAGCAATAATCAACAAGCTGCCCCAGTACATTTCTGATTGTCTGCCTGCTTGTACTGTGAGTAGCTACCCTCTCTGAAGTCTCTCTTACATCTCCCTTGCCATGCCTATCATTAGAACATGACTTGGTAGGACTTTCATTAGCTGTATGCTCCCCATACTCTGGAATAACCTCCAGAAAACACTAAAAATAGTTCTTCCTGTCAAACTGGCCACCTTTAAAACCCTAGCTGTGCATACTTTCATTGAGTCATGTAAATGCTTCCATTGACAGCCCACTGTCCTACTGTTCTGTTTCCTTGAGCTCTGCCTTTCCTCTAGTTGGACTGTATCTTGCTAATTTCCTAGCTTAGCAACCCATCATTGTACCCTCTTATATATTGTTTATGTATTGTATATATTATGTAAATATTGTGAATACTAGGTAGCTGTAAGTCTTATGTACTACTGTTCTACCATATCTTTATTGGGGCCTTATGGTTACTTTTTGTTGATCTGTATAATTACTATATCATCTGTTATTACTTTTGTTGCTCTGTAAAATTTCTATATCAGCTGTTATTTTCACTGTTGTCCTATGTGATCACCCAGGTCCATCTTGTAAATTAGATTGTCTCTCAATGATGTTTTGCCTGATGAAATATATATTGACTGATTGATTGATTGATTGATTGATTGGCTGATGCCACAGCCACAGTATTTAATGAAAAAATCTGAAGGGGCTTTAAATAAGACCTTGCAGCACATTCAGAAAGTTTGCAACTTAAAGGTCTATTGTATGTTGTAGGAAGATAGTAGGACTGGGAAAGTGGCTAGTTTGTAGAATACGTAACTAATTTCCTATTTGCCCATTACCTTTTGGATTGTATACCATTAGATAAAATCAGTCCTAGTTAGTTTTTCAGAGGGGACAGTTCCCCATAGTCCATTGAAAACAGCATTTGGATTATTCCATAGAAAATCTGTGTTTTAAAACACCAGAGTGGGTGTCTCAATAGGAGACCGTGACAAGTTTGAAGAACATGGCCCTTCAACAAACTTTTATTGCAATCATAATTTATCTCAGATGCTCTGTACAATAAAAATTGGGTAGGATAGCAACAGGAAATGTCCAGCTTGTGATGTGAACCTGAGATACTATAGGTTTCAGAGAGTTTGATGGTCTGTCTGTAACTAGTTAAAATAACAATACAGGATAATTATTATATGATTTATGATGAAGTGAAGATAGGAAAACTCTCAAGGGTAATATTTGATGAGAAAGGGAAATCTGTACATGGAAAGGGAAATGTTTAACATTCTCTGGCACAAAAAATGGTCTGGCAATTTAAAAGAGTGGAAAATATCAGGGACATTTACAGAACAGGTGTCTTTTTCTTGTGGATAGAACATGAACAATAACATTATAATTAGGGGCCTGTGCTGCTTTTTGATTGCTATGTATTTAATAGTATTCTATTTGACAAAGAGTATCAGTTCAGCTGAGCAGAGGGTGACTGCATTTACAATCAACCTCTAGATACAGCTGTTAATCACCTTCAGTCCTTCAAACTTTTTAAAACGTGGTGCAATAAACATATACTCAGCTACAAATATTAAACAAAAAACATTCTACAGCAGGCATACTGTTATATTGGTGGATGCTGCACATGTTTAATGAAAATTATAAACCTTATGAATGATACTCGCCAGTTTAAATAAATTGTTAGTAGTGTAGGTTTGCCTAGTTGTAATGTACTACTATAAATAGATTGTTTGTGTAACAGAAGCCTTTCTAGTTATAACAGTAGTACTGCCCAACAAAATGAGAATTACTACCCAGTAACTGCACCTGAAATATACTATGCACCCTCAGCTTGAAGGGACATTGTCAGCTCAACTCTCTGTAGGGCTCACATTGTTTCAGTGAGGCAATCACATTTTATGATTGCTCATGTTCTGTAGAATTTGCTGATTTAAGTGCCTGTATTGTATATGCCTTCCTTGTCTTGATAAAACTGCAAAACTGGCTGTCACCATATTAGTGTTACCACATCAAAACTTGCATGTTTATTTACAGTCCTTGATCTACCCCCATTGCATCCTTCCTGAAACTTGGGCAATCAAAAAACAGATGGAACTTTAACCAAAAGGAAACCAATGCACCAAAGCAGAATAAAACTGTTTCCATTGATCTAACTAAAAATATGAGTTCTGAGCCTTTTTTAGAGGAGTGCACAGAGAGACTGGCAGAGGGAGGAGACGTACAAGGAGGGTGAAGAGAGGAGGATGGAATAAATGTAGCCAAAAAGGCCCTGAGAACAATGATGACAAAACCCAACAACAAATCATAAATCTTACTGACTTTGAATTAAATACTGCACAAGTCTCATTACTACAGAAAGGTTTGGACTATGCTTGCATCACTTTGGTTAATGACTTTACACTGTTGTTGGATTTATTCAAACTTTTCAGAAAAATTTAATTGTGCTCTTTCCTTGAAGCTAAATGACAACAAGTACATCAGTTCAGTATGGGATTTACAAATACTGATGAACTAAATGTGGAAGAAAATCTGGACTACCTATTGGCAACACTGGGAGACTCTGAAGTGGATAAAATTACAGAAACTGAAAGAACAAATGACCCCAACCTCACTACTTTATTGGAGTTATTGGAAGAACAATGCAAAGCAAAGCAAAGCAAAGCAAAACAATATTTATTTCTATAGAACCTTTCTTCGAACCAAGGCGCTTCACAAACAGCAATAAAAATACATCAATAAATAAGATATATAACTATAAATTAATTAAATCATATGGGGAAGCTTTTTGAAAGAGGTAAGTTTTAAACTCTGATTTAAACCTCTCGACAGTCAGGCATTCTCTCAACTGATGAGGTAGAGAGTTCCACAGGGTAGGGGCCACAAACAAAAAGGCACGTGCACCAGATGTCTTCAAATGTACCCTGGGAACCTCTAGCAATCCCTCATCGGTGGATCAGAGAGGACGGAGTGGGTGGTAGAGAGTCAGGCATTCCTGCAGGTAGCGAGGTCCCAGTTCATGTAGGGCTTTGAAGGTCAGAAGACTGAACTTCAAGGTGATCTGCCACTGTACCAGCAGCCAATGCAGTCCATGCAGCACAGGCAAAATATGACTGGACCTAGAAGTCCCAGTCACTCAGGTGATGTTCCTCAGATGGAAGAAGGAGGATTTGACAACAGCAGACAACTGAAGTTTCAGGGTCAGACCATCATCAAAAACAACACCCAAGTTACGCACCCCATTGGCCCGATGCATGCCCAGCCCCAAAACCCACCCCAGGATGACTAGGATCCACAACCATCACCTTGGTCTTGTCTGGGTTCAGTCTCAGCCAGCTGGTTTTCATCCAGTCCTTGATCTCGGCGAGACAGCTGTTAAATACAGAGGCTGTATCCCTCTGTTCAGTTAGAAAGGACAGATACAGATTGAGTATCATCTGCATAGCAGTGAAAACTCAAAATGTATCACCTAGTGATGTCTCCTACCGGCAGCATATACACTGCAAACATTATGGGTGCCAATATGGAGCCCTGCAGAACCCCACAGGACAGGGAAGGGAGTCAGAGGAATAAATTCCAGTGACTACCCTCTAAGACCTGCCCATGAGGAAAGATTGACAGTCCACAGAGACACCGCAGTCACTCAAGAAGCACACCATGGTCCACAGTATCAAATGGCACTGAGAGAATGAGAAGGACCAAGATGGTAAGTGCCTTTTGATCCCTCACTATCAGGAGGTCATTCAATACCTGAACAAGTGCAATCTCAGTACTATGTCTCTTCTGAAATCCAGACTGTAGAGCATCATAGACATTTTGGGTCACAAGGAGATCGTCCAATTGTGTTGCAATCACCCAACAAGAAAGTTCTAATGTGGATACTGAGGAGGATACTGTATGGGATATTAAATCATTAAGAGAATTCTACTTTAAATGGAATATTGAAATGTACTGCTGAATTGTGCTGCCTATTTCCAAACTCCGGAGACATGGCCTATGAAATGGATTGAATATGCCTTGACATTCAGTAAGTTCTCCTTCTTTTCTTTCATCTGCTTCTTTTCTTGTTAAAATATATTTTGAAATGATGTACAAATGTATTCTAATGCCAATTGAATTTATGTTTTGGATCCCATCTTAAGTAAGTATTGGAGATCACATTTAACAAACATTAGATTACTTTGCCACTATTACTTTACATTATATGATTAACTACTGAATGCTATTTAAAATGGTGTCCGTATAGCCAAGTTTGTTGTTATATGAGTTAATGATAGAAATAGCTGTTTGGTTAACTTAATTTAATTTTTTTATACCATCATTTATTTAAATACTATTCTGATTGCTAATTTTACTTTTCAGTTATGGCTAATTACCTTAATATAAGGAAACTTCATTTTAAGAAATAAATGAAATGATTTTGTTAAAATGGATCGGTGATGTAATGAATGATGTCACAAACTACAAACATTTAAATCTGAAGTTGTATTTAATTCAGGCTATGCCCAGGCTATGCCCACTAAGGAAGGCTTACAGCCCAAGTGCTGAGGCAGTGTAGCACTGGGTGATTGTGAACTTGTATTGTGAAAACATTGTTTGGGTTTTGCTCCAAGAAGAGAGAAAGAGTGTTTGCAGTTAAGTATTGGTGTGGCACCAGTGTTCTGGACAACTCGTCTAATTTATTATACTGCTGCACTCAATGCTGCTGTCCATTTTTTGGATTGGTTTCCCTCTTGTATCCACTACTGTACAGGTCAGATGCTGCACCTTTTGAGTTAATAAATTAGGGGGAGTGAGGGGTGAGGTTATTTTAATAATGCTTTGTATGGTGCAATGGGTATAGTTTTTAGGGAGTGGGAGGGCTGTATTGCAGTGATTGGGGTACGGGATGTTTCAAGTGTTTGTGGAATGTGGAGTAATGCTGTTTCTTATCTGAATCATTCATGTGTTCTTTACAAGTTGGATATTATGCACCTGGGAGAAAGAGAGAGGTAGGGATTTCCTTTAGGTGTTACATGTTACTGTTTAATTCAATTATAGGGATTATGTGGGTTTTGGAAAGGTTGGGGGGATTGTTTCACATTGTTGTAGGTTTCCATTCATGGTTTGTTACTGTTTAAAATGGTACTTGCAGAAAGATTCAGTATCTGGTTATAGCACTTTTTAAGTAGCAGTCACAGAGGATCACTACAGTTTTGGGAAATAGTTGACAATGCTTTTCATATAAAGTCCTGCAATATTAATGGTTTACTATCACATATCAAGTGAAATAAGGTGATATAAAAAATCGAAGCCATGAAAACAGATGTTATTTGTCTGCAAGAAACACATGTGGGGGAGAAGGAGGGCTTTCAAATGGCAAAGAATTGGGGGGAATGGCATGGTTCCTATTTTCCTCAAAGGCTAGGGATGCAGCAATCTGGTTCCATCCATGTTTCCCAGGGATAGTAACTAAAGTTTGTGCTGACCAAGGGGGCAGATACATGTTGGTGCAGGTGTAGTTAAATACTGGAGTTAAATTGACTAGTGACTCAATATATGGGCCATATGTTAATTGCCCAGATTTTTTGCACAGACTTTCAGTACAGATGGTTGATTTTTAGAGTCCATGGCTGCTGGGTGGGGATAGTATTTGTGTTAAGGATACCATTCTGAACAGGTCATCCAATACTGTTGTACCACTGTCCAGTAGTGATAAGGCACTTATGCGCTTAATAGATTATCACTCCTTCATTGATGTCTGGAGACACTCTTCTCCTACTGGCAGGGAATGTACTTATTACTCACACTCTGCCTCTAGCTACTGTACACCACATTGGATGCTACAGTATACTGCTTTCCCAAAGTCTGATTTTCTTCACAAAGTCAGTGGAGCCTGAATATATAAATGTTTCAGATCAGCCTGGAGTAATTGTCAGATGTCTCCCAGGTACATCAGCATGGAGAGACACCCACCACATTGCTAAAATCATGCAGGAAGCAGGATAAATCATTGACATCCTGGTATACATAGAGACTAACGATCTCGCCAGCTGGTAAGCTGTGGAGACCAAGGAACACCTGACCAGGCTGGGAGACAAACTGTCATCCATTTCATCTGGCATCTCTTTCTCTGAGATCCTGTCAGTCTGGGAGAGGGGGACAGATGGATGGAAGGTCAGAGAATGGGAGATAGGGGAGCTACACATGTGGCTCAAGGGCTGATGCCAGGAAAAAGGACACAGATTTGTAGGTAACTGGCAACAGTTTTGGGAGCGAAAGTTCTTTAAATTAAATGGACTGCATCAGACTAAGGAAGGAGTTAGTGCATTGGGGAAGATGTTTGACATCTTTGCAGAATATTTAAAATAGCAAATGGGGAGAGGGGTGCAGCACCCCATACATCAAATGGGAAGAACACCCCTCCCAGTCAGTTAATGCTCAAAAAGGAGTTCAGCATGTTTGTAGTTCATTTGCATCACCAGGTAAGGAAAAAGGTCTGACTCCCCATATGATGCACAGGGGAAAACATCAAACCTTGTCCAACAACTAACACACCAAAATCTGGCCAGTGGAAAATCATGTACATAAATGCTCACAGTCTTGGAAACAAGATCCCAGACCTGCAGACAACAATGACAGAGGCTAAATTGGAGACAGTAGCCATTAGTGAGACATAGTTCACCAGTAACCACACTTGGGAGACTTCAGTACCAGGCTATGTGCTGTTCAGAAGAGACCAAGGTACAAAAAGGGGGGGGGGGTGGAATGGCCCTTTATGTCAATGAAAATATGAAAGCTAAAGAAATTCAGAATATACATAAGGAGCCGGAAGAACTGTGAATCACCTTGGAAACAAGAAATGGGACAGCCATATGAACTGGGTTTGTCTACAGGCCTACAGACCAGGGAGAGAACATAGACACATTACTGTTAGAAGATAAACAAAACATGACAGCTAAAGGGGAAGTTCTGATAATAGGAGACTTCAACATGCCAGACACAGATTGGTCAATACCAGCAGGAACATCTGCCAGAACTAGACACATAATGGATTCCCTGCAGGGGGTGGGCCTCAAACAATTTGTACAACAACCCACAAGAAACAGGGTTATCCTAGATTAGAGATGCGGTGAAATTAAATTCTGCTGGTGAAGTGAACGCGAAGTGGCCACTTTGTGTTGTCACTCCGCTAAGTGGAGTGGCCAATAGGAAAGGCTCACTTTGCCTTCTAATTATTACTTCAAGTTGTCATTCTGCCTTAACATGAAGTAAGGCAGAGTGACAACAATATTAGCAGCCCTCCAGTGCCCCCAACACACAGTCACCACAATTAATGTGCAGCCCTAAAATGCTACTGTCTTGTGTCCAGAAAACTCCCCATTGCTGACAAAGTGAAATTAGAGCACAACAAGAAATATAAAGTCTCCCAGAATTAATAGTGCACTCTGTCATGCACACAGTGGTCACACACAGTCACCAGAATTAATGTACATCCCCAAAATGCTACTGTCTTGTGTCCAGCAAATTCCCCAGTGCTGATGAAGTAAAATGAGAGCATAACAAGAAATGCAAAGTCTCCCAGAATTAATGGAGCACTCAGTCATGTGTGCAGTGATCACACACAGTCACCAGAATTAATTTGCATCCCCAAAATGCTACTGTCTTGTGTCCAGAAAATTCCCCAGTGCTGATGAGGTGAAATGAGAGGGTAACAAAACATGCAAAGTCTGCCAGAATTAATGGTGCACTCCGTCATGTGCATAGTCGTCACACACAGTCACCAGAATTAATGTGCATCCTCAAAATGCTACTGTCTTCAGTCCAGAAAATTCCCCAGTGCTGATGAAGTGAAATAAGAGCATAACAAGAAATGCAAAGTCTCCCAGAATTAATGGTGCACTCCGTCATGTGTGCAGTGGTCACACACAGACACCAGAATTAATGTGCATCCCCAACATGCTACTGTCTCGCGTTCAGAAAATTCCCCAGAGCTGACGAAGTGAAATGAGAACATAACAAGAAATGCAAAGTCTCCCAGAATTAATGGTATACCGCAAACTCACAGACAGATTAAGATTGCGCTGTGCAATCAAGAGATGCAGATGCAAAGGCACAACAACACTAACCAGTGCTGACAAGTTACAAATCCAAATCTGGAAAAGAATACCGTTTGCCAGTTGGGGGGTAATGCACTGCAGTAACAGTCCACTACCAGTAAAGATACCACAAAGCAGTATAACAAATTCATGCAGGTGTGGTGGATAGCAGGTTCACACTGCTGCAATTACTCTGTAGCACAATAAAAGGTGTCTGATTTAATGGCATGTACCGCGCACACACTCACACATACTACAAGTAATACATAGCAAATTGAAAACGTTAAGCAATATAACCAAATGTTTTAAGCAAACTGAAATTATACACTGCTGCACTACAGCAATGAGCAAAAAAATTTCAAGAATCACTGAAAAAATTACTGTGTGTACATTAACACAGTTATACAAGAAAAATATAACCAAAACAGAAAGACTGCCTTTTTCTCCCAGTTACTCTAGCTACACCACAGATACGCCCATCCCCCAAAACACACTTCACAGTAGACAGACTGACTGTTTTAAATTTACATTCAAAATCCACACACAAACAATAAACACTCGATGATATGTGCACAGGAAGGTTTCCTACAATCAATGTACTAAATTTTTTAATTTTTCCAAATTAATTGGGTCAATCAATTAATTTTTAAACTAAAATCGAGCAAAAAAATGGCTTAAAGAGATCTGTCTCCATCTTCCACTACACACACACTACACAAAACTGAGGCCGTGCAGAACAATCTAGAGCCCATGTGATCTGCAATCCAATAAAGTACTGCAAATTAGCCTTGGAGCTCAATAACAAGGCAAAGTGATGCAAAGTACATTAATTTCAATGTACTTCACCTTACAATTGGTGGAGAAATGGTTTGGGGAAGGTGGAATAATACAAAGTCATTAGTTTCAATGGACTTCGCATTCCTCATCATGAAGCAAAGTACTTCGCTTCATGTTGTGGAGCACTTCGCGGAGTCCTCATTATTCCGCGAATCATTTCAAGGAGCGAATTTCGGCCACTTCACCCACCACTATCCTAAATCTAGTACTGACTAACGGGGAAAGGATAACAGATCTCCAGATAGAAGGTCACCTGGGGGCCAGTGACCATCACATGGTATGATTCAATTTGGCCACTAGAACTAAATCGCCCAATTCCAAGGCAAAAATATGGGACTTCAGAGGAGCTGACATTGATAAGATGGCCAACAGAGTTAAGCTAGCCCTGGCAAGAAGAAATACAGGTGAGGGAGTACAGGCAAAGTGGGCAAGCATTAAGGATGCAATACTTGAAGCAACATCCCATTGTGTTAGAGAGAAAAGAAAGAGCAAAAGAAGGAGGAAACCACTTTGTTTCTCAAAAACAGTAGCAGAAAAGTTCAGAGCCAAAAGGTTGGTCTTCAGGAAATATAACGGAACACAGCGGGACGAATATAGGGAGGCATACCAAACTTCCCATAAGGGAGCAGGGAAGGCAGTAAAGTAGGCAAAGGCCCAAACTGAGGAAACACTAGCACAAATAGTAAAAGAAGGGACAGGACTTTCTGTAGATGCATTAGTGAAAAGAGAAAGTCCAGAGGGGTATTGTTAAGGTCAAAGGGGATAAGGGGGAGTGTGTGCAGGAGGACCAAGGAAAAGCATCTATCCTAAATAGATACTTCTGCTCAGTATTTACTGAAGAGAAGGTGGGCAGACCTCAGAGCTCAGTACCATGGACACAGGGGGAGGAAGGTGCGCGCTAGTCCCTTCACAAAAGAAAGGGAACTACAAGAGCTCGCTAAGCTCAGGGTGGACAAAGCAATGGAACCTGAAGGCATACATTACAGGGTACAAAAGGTGCTAAGGGTGAAACTGGCAGAGCCATTATCACAACTGTTTAGTGAGTTTCTGCTCACAGGAGAGGTCACAGAAGACTGGAGAAGTGTTCACGTGATTCCACTCCTCAAGAGTGGTAACAGAGAGGAGGCAGAGAACTACAAACCATTCAGTCTTACCTCAGTAGTGGGAAAGATAATGGAGGCACTCCTTCAGGAAAAGATAGTGCAATACCTGGAAGCCATAGGAGCACAGGATCCAAGACAGCATGGGTTTACAACAGGAAGGTCCTGTCAAACTAATCTCATAGATGTCTTTGACTGGGTAACTAGAGCGGTGGACCAAGGGGGAGCAGCTGATGTTGCCTACCTTGACTTCGGCAAAGCTTTTGCTACTGTTCCACATAGAAGATTGATTAATAAGCTGGGTAGGCTCAAGGTGGGTCAGAAGTTGGTCAACTGGGTGGCAAACGGGTTGGCGAGCAGAAAACAGAGAATGGTGGTAAATAGTATACAGTCAGAAGAGATGCAAGTTACAAGTGGGGTACCTCAGGGATCAGTTCTTGGGCTAGTCCTCTTCAATATCTTCATCAGTGACATTGCAGATGGACTGGAGGGTAAGGTTTATCTGTTTGTGGATGACACCAAGATCTGCAACCGAGTAGATGATCCAGATGGGGTGGCCAGAATAAGAAGAGATCTGGATAAACTGGAAAAATGGTCAGAAGAGTGGCAACTGAGGTTTAACGCAAAGAAGTGCAAGATCATACACTTAGGGAAGAGAAACCCTTAAGCCACCTATAAGTTGGGAGGGGAGTTGCTGGCAATCACAAGAGAAGAAAGAGACTTAGGCATCATCATCACAGATTACCTGAAATCATCCAAGCAGACCACTAAAGCAGTAGGTAAGCTAGAGGGATGCTGGGGTGTATTAGTAGAGGTATCGCAAGTTGTAAGAAGGAGGTAATAACTCCTCTTTATAAGACACTGGTTAGGCCCCATCTGGAGTACAGCATGCAGTGCTGGAGGCCGCAACTGCACAAGGACATTAACAAAATTGAGGCAGTCCAGAGAAGTGTAACCAAAATGGTGCAGGGACTGCATCAGAAAACATATGAGGATGGATTAATGGAGCTCAATATGTATACCCTAGAGCAAAGGAGGGAGAAAGGTAATATGATCAAACTATTCAAACACCTTAAGGGCATTAACGAGGTGAAAGAGTCTAACATGTTTCAAGTATAAGAAAAATAGCAGGACAAGAGGACACAGCATGAGATTAGAGGGAGGCTAATTAAGGGGTAATGTGAGGAAGTTCTTTTTCACAGAAAGGGTGGTGGATGCATGGAATGGCCTACCTCAGAAAGTAGTGGATATAAGTAGAGTGCAGGACTTCAAACAGGCATGGGATAGGCATAAGGGAGCAATGCAGATGAGTATGAATAGATAGGCCATTGACAGAATAAAGACCTATGGCACATTTATAAGGTAGAAAAAATGAGCAGACTGGATGGGCCTTGCGGTCCTTATCTGCCATCAACATCTATGTTTCAATATGTTTCATACTCCCATGCTGCTAGATCTTTAGGGGTTGGCGGTTTATGCAACTTCCAGGTCTGGAAATTCGACCTGATACTTTTACGTAAACCTGATTTTATTGCACACATTAAGGAGCACATTCTGCACTATCTTCAGGCTAACCAGAGGGGTGAAACCACAGCTACCACTAGATGGGAGGCCTTAAAGGCATTTCTAAAGGGGGGCATTATTTTGTATTCCTGTCATATGAAGAAGGATGCAAATCAACAACTTACTGATCTGGAAAAACAGATCACCCAGGTTGAGAGATGGCACATAGCTAATCCCACACCCACTGACTACCAGTTTCTACACAAATTAAAATCAGAATTAAACTGACTTTCCAATTCCAGAATAGTATGCACTATCTTGCTGACCCAGGCCACTAGTTATTTTGAGGGATATTCGGGTGGGGGGGATTATGTGCCTACCTACTTTATTACTACTTTCTAAGCCTCTTAATCACTTCCCTACCCAATCTGCCAAAATATAAGTTTACCTCTTCTTCCTGCTGCCTTGCAGGATTTGAACCCTGCACCCTTGTTTCCAAAGTCCACAGTTACACCACTCACCTAGAACACCTACATATTTTTTACTGCAGGATTTCATAACTATAAAGAACGCACTAACCCTGTGACACAACTAAAATGTTATCTAAGTGCTCCTACAAACCTGAACCCAACTCCCTGCTGCTACAGCCACTAGTCTAGCTCTCTCCTATTACCCTGATCAAGACTTGAACCTGGTACTCTATACACTTCAGGCACATACACTACCACCACACCATAGCAGCAACTAGACTCAGAGGTGATCTCTCACTACTATCTCCCCTCTTTCATCCTAGTCCCCCCATTCTTTCCTCACTTCAGCTCCACCAGCCTTCCCAACTATGCACATGCATCCCCTGCTTGCCAGTCTATCTCTTCTCCTCCTCCTCCCTTTCCCTTCCACATACCCTAGTGTCTCTATTAACCCTCAGCCTCACTACTCCAGTGTTCCTACCTACCCTACTGTCCTCCCCTCCTCCCTTTACCACTGCTCTACCCTCCCTCCTCCTCCACATCCCATATGCTCTCCACCTCACCCCCTTCAGACATCACCTGTCCTCCCCCACAGCCCCTTGCACCCTGATCACTCAGGCCTTCTCTGCTTGTGCTACCCTACCCACCCTTGTGCAACCAAACCCCATTCCTTATTCTATCGCTCCCGGCGTAAACTCTCCATCTGCCTCCCTCTGACCAGAGCACTTCTCCTCCTTCTGCTCCTAACAGGAACATACACCCCAACGCAGGCCCTGCCCCCTCCCATCCACCCACTCAACCCACTGGTCTTCGAGTAGCCTCCATGAACATATGCAGCCTGCTGAAGAAATTTGACGCCCTACAGTGCTGGGCCATGGCTCACCAACCAGACATCATAGCCCTGGTTGAAACCTGGCTGTCCAAATCAACTCCTGACTCATTTGTCTCCCTCCCAGGCTATACCTTATACCGGGAGGACCGAGTAGGCAAACGAGGGGGAGGCTGTGCAATCTACACCAGGGACACAATACCTGGACATGCACTCCCCACCCCTACCCTCATAAATGGGGCCCAGGCCCTTACCCTCAGACTCACCCCAGACCCCTCTAGGAGCCCTCTCTATCTCACCACAGCCTACATTCCCCCAAAGAACCAGCACCCAGCCCTGATATCTTTAACGGACTACCTAGCCACCCTCCACCATAAGGCAGAACAAGTCCTAGTGGGGGACCTTAATGTAAATTGGCTCAGCACCTCCTCATCCACCACCAGAGACTCATTGCCACCCAAGATCTGACACAACTCGTCACCCAGCCCACGAGACTTAACCCTAAGAGTGGTACCAGCACCCTGCTGGATGTTATTATAACTAACCGACCACATAAAATCCAAAACATTCAGGTCCTCCCAGACTCCTGGTGACCACTCCCCTATCCTATTCCACTGGGTAGCCCCCAATCCCAAGCCCAAAGCCCAGACCACCCTCTGCAGGCGCCTCCGCCCTGGTGGGCTGAAGAAACTTAAGGCACTCCTCACCCAGATAGACTGGTCCCCCATTCAGCAGGCAACCAACATTGATACTGCCCTCACCTTTTTCACTCACACCTTCAACATGGCCTGTGATCTCTTTGCACCCTTAACCAAAACCCGGTCCAAAAAACAGAACGCACCCTGGGTTAGCCTGGCCCTCCTACAATTACTTAGAAACCGGGATAACCTCTGGCACCTTGCCACTGAAACAGGTCGTCTGTCTGATAGGCAAGCATACAATGCAGCCCGAAATAAATGCTCATGGGCCATCAGGAAAGCCAAGGCAGACCATTACCTGGCCTCCTTACCTCCTCCTGGGCTCAGCCTGGACCTTCTGGGATAATATTAAGCAACTCAATGGTAAAGCTTGCTCCCCTGCCCCATCCCAGCTCACTAGAAATGGCACAACCTCCACCGAGCCTGCCACCATAGCTAACTGGTTCAACACCACTTTCACTGACCTTAGCTCAGTCCTCCCTAGTAATTTCTTTGACCCTCCCCCCAGCCAAACTCCCCCTGTCCTCCAGCACCCCAGCTTCCTCCTGCGAAAGATTTCCACCCAGGAAGCCAGACCCATCCTAATCAAAGCTCTCAATGGCAACAATCCTGGCAGTGACTCACTGGACCCCAGCATCCTCAGGCTGGTGCTAGATGAAGTCCTTGCACCTCTCACAAGCCTAATTAACCAGTCACTCTGCCTGGGACAATTCCCCACAGCTTGGAAAACAGCCATTATCACACCTATTCATAAAGGAGGCGACAGGTCATCGGCCAACAACTACCGCCAATTCCATCCTCCCCTCTCTAAAGCCCTGAGAAAGTGGTGGCCATTCAAATCACTGATTATCTGGCTAAGCATAACATCTTATGCCCAGAGCAACATGGCTTCCATGCGGTCACAGTACCAGCACTGCCCTTATTGAATTCTCCAACTTCCTACACTTCTCCTTGGATACCAGCTCCCTAGCTGGTGCAGTGTTCATTGACCTCTCAAAGGCTTTCGACACTGTCTCCCATCCACTGCTGCTGAATGCACTCTGCCTCACTGGTCTCTCGGCTGGTCCCTGGCATGGTGTGCTAGCTATCTTGACACTCGATCCCAGTGTGTCAAGATTAATAGCACACTCTCCGATACCTGTCCCATTCTCTCTGGGGTCCCCCAAGGCTCCACCCTGGGCCCCCTTCTCTTCTCGCTGTATCTGAACACCCTGCCCAGTGCATGCTCTGGCAAAATTCTGCTGTATGCAGACGATGCTGTCCTTTTGCCACCCACCATAATCCCATCTCCTACAGGACTCCCTACAGCAGTCTTTCAACAGTGCGAGGCTTGGTTAAGGAGCACAGACTCGTCATCAATCTTAAGAAAACCAAACTATGCTCTTTCACACCCCCAAAACAAAGCTAGCAACCACCCACTCTATATCCTTCCAAGCACCAACCAACCACTGGAACAAGTCTGCTCCTACAAATACCTTGGGGTTACCTTCGATTCCAGCCCTCACATTTCACAACCACATCGATGCCCTAACATCCGCCACCAACATCGGCTTGGCATCTATTCTGCCATAAACCTGCCTTCCCAAATGCTCTCCGGCTAGCTGTTACATCATCCGTTCTGTCCCTTGTAGACTATGGTCTACTAGTATACGGTGCTGCCGACACCACTGCACTCAACAAAATTCACCTAACCCTGAATAAAGCATGCAGATTGATTACTGGTGCCCCAGGCTCACACACACCTGTCAGCTATATGTCGATGCTAACCTGTTACCTCTGGATGGAAGCTCCATTCACAGACCTGTCTCCTCACCAAAAACCCTACTCGGGCTCTCCCCCTGGGGTATGAGCATCCATCCACCAGAGCCCTCCCACCATTGCAACACAGTCTTCCTACAAGACCACTCTAAAGGTCCCAGAACGAGAACCAGCCGTGGCCAGAGGTCCTTCAGCTATAGAGCCCCAACCTGGTTTAACTCTCTCCTGCCACATCACCAATGCCATCACCATCTCCACATTCAAACTGCACTTCAGAACCACATCTTTCAGCACTGTGAACTGCTCCTGTCTCTGAACATAGCCTCCACCTCTTTCTCTTGACAATGCCCCCCGGGCAGCTCTCCACCCAACCATCCCCTCCACCACTTCCCTGTACACCATGCCTAGGTTTAACCTGGCCAGTGCCAGCTGTTTTCAATGTTTATCTACCAGAATGCTCACTTAATACCAACTTGTGTAATACCTGTTATCAATTACATGTACCCTGTACCCAATTGTATTTGTCTGACCACAATGTGACGTGGTACCTCTGGTGAATGCCTATTGATTTTTTGCAAATCTTTGCTATGTAACCGAAACGCAATGTAAGTCTTTATGTGACGAAGTGCCTTTGGAAATGAGCCTCTGGCTCAAAGGTTGTAAACTGACTCTTAAATAAATAATAATAAAAAAAAAATAAATTATTGGTGTGGCAGTTAAAATATAAGGAATGTGTTAAAAGTGTCAATCAAATTGTAGATCAGGATGGGACTGTTAAGTATACTAATGAGGACATAGAGGAATGTTTCTGTAGTTTCATCTAGAAACTATACACCTCTGAGGTGCAGCCAACTGAGGCAGACATTCAGGCTTTTTGGATCATGCCCCAATTCCTAGTATTAACTCACAGCAGAAGGCTGACTTGGAGGCTGATGTCACTTGGGATGAGATCCAGAAAGCAATAAGACATCTTAAAGGAGGGAAGGCCCTGGTCCAGATAGATTTCTTGACTACTACAAGACTTCTAGTTTAGAGCTCCAGGAACCACTATGCAACATGATCCATGAATGCTTGGAGAGTGGCATGTCATCACCATCCACATGGTCTGTTACTATAACGACCAAGCACAGTGTGGTTCTTACAGGCCCATCTCTTTGCTTACTGCTGATTATAAAATAATAGCGAGGGTACTGGCCTGCAGATTAGACAAGGTGCTCCCTACAATTGTGCACACTAAGCAGATGGGATTTGTTCAAGACCACCGATGAAAACATCGTGTACATAAACCAATGAATATTATCTTGTAGCTGGCCATGGGCCATACTGATTCTGGGGCTGCGATTTTGGCCCTTGATTCTGAGTGGGGGGTACATGTTCACTGCACTTAGAAGGTTTGACCTGGGTGGTAATATGGTCAGATGGGTCTCTACTTTAAATCAACTCCCCACAGCTCAGGTTTTAGTCAATGGTGGATTATCAAAGCCTTTTACTCACACTAGGGGAACTTGGCAAGACTGTCTCCTCTCTCTGCTGCTGTACATGTTGTCCCTTGAGCCTCTGGCTGTGGCAGTACAGTCTGATACTCTAATTACTGGCTTTTAGTCAGGAAATTACCACTTTCAGGTATCTGTATTTCCCTATGATCTGCTCATCTTTCTAAATAATTCAGATATGGGCATCTCCAGAGTGCACCAATTATTAAATGAGTACAGTAAAATATCCAGCCGTAAAATTAAATGGTCCAAAAGTGAGAGCTTCTCTTTTGGGTCCAGAACCCATTCTCACTTAGTAACCTTCTAAACTTGATGGTGATGAGCATGTTAAAGTATTTGTGAGTTTACTGTATATTTCAAGAATGGGTGTATGCTATTTCATGAGATTTATGATAAACTCCTGATCTGAATTAGACAGGACTGTGAGTGATGGGAAGGCCTTCTTCAAAGTTTTATTGGCTGCATTAACATCATCAAAATTAATGTACTTCTCAGATGTCTCTTTCTTTTTCAGAATTTACCTATTCAGGTTCCAGAAAAATGTTTCAAATCCCTTAACATCATCCTACATAGATTTGTCAAGGGGGAGCCCCGATTCCAAGAAACAGTTTGCAGCTCCCCATAGATAAAGGAGGTCTGGCATTACCTAAACATGAAATACTATTACCGCCCTTACAGAAATAATTATATGGAATGTTTTCATGCTGCACACATAAAACTACCCATGTGATATGCATGCTGCAATCATGATTTAAATGTTAACTTGGAACCAATTGTATGCTTGTGGCACACATGCGGCAAGGAAGTGTGGGAAGCATGCTTTTTATGATAAACTGGAACAGAATGCATGCATGTGGCATGTGTGCAAAAAGCAAGTGGTCACTGATAACTGTACACATAAAGGTTAAATGACTTGCTCAGGACCACACAGTATACAAGTGGTGGTTGATGAGATTCAAACCCAGGTCTTCGGGTTTGCAGTTCAGTGTCTTTAACCACAAAGCTATACTGCCTGCATACATATGGCTCGCTTGTACTTCAATACAAATCTGCATACATCTGCACGCATGCAGCATGCTTATAGCCACTGATATACTTTTTAGTTTTCTTGTACCCCTCATCTCAGCTGCACAGCTGAACTGTAGCATACATACCAATGGAAATGCAGTTGGTTCTTCCTACCCCTAATACACACACTTACCACAAAAATCTTAATTACTTCTGTCTGGCCTGTACTCCTACTATTTTCTCACTATGATGTTGAATGCTTCCACCGAAACAGACTTTAAGAGGCAAACAGAAAAGCAGCAATAACTGGACACCCCAACAACACGGCCAGTCCCCCCCATCCCAGTGCACACAAACTATAGTGGGTGCAGCCACACTGCTGCAGACAACCCACCAAGTATAGATATAAGTTGAGAGTCTCTTACCTGAGTACTAGGGAGCCAGAGGTAGGAATCTGAGTGCTGGGGTGTGCCCCTTGAAATGAATGGAGTCATTTGTTATTTTTATTTTATAAGTTATGATACTGAGTTGGAGAATTATGAAGGCCACTAATCTACAAACAAGACCTTGTTAAGCATGCAAACACTTTCAGCTACAATCTCCACCCTTGTTAATCAAGCGGTGGCCTTCATTAATCTCCAACTCTCCATCAATAATGTGTAAAATAGTAATAAAAAACAGCCTCATTCATTTCAATGGGGCACACTCCTACAATCTCCCTTGCCCTATGTCATAATGTGCCTGAGCATGGGGATGAGGAGTCAGCTTCACTGGGGGGAGCATAGGCCTGACTATAGTGGCATCAAATAGTCTGTGCAGACCATACTGCTCAACTGTCCCTGAATGAAAGGGACGGCCCTCATTTTACCCCTGAAAACTGCTCTGCCCCTCATCCATCCCTCATGGAAAACATGATGCTCACATAGAGGAAGTCTTGTAAATGTAGACTTTATGGCAGGGGCACCATTTCAGATTTCAGCAAGGTGAAGCCAACAACCAGTGGAGGCTAGGTGCTTGTTAGTCCCTAGGCAGCAAGCTCTGGAATGTCTGGAACATCTCTAAAAGGAAAAACTGATTTGTTGTGACTGAAAAGTGATATGCAAATCAGGAAAAAATCAAATGTACAAGATTCATCTGTCTATACCCCAGAGCAGTACATCAGATTTGGGCTTCAACCCACCCAGTTACTAACCATTTTTTTTCCTGCTTGAAGTTCTGCCCCCCCTCTCCATCTCCATTCCATTCAGTACCCATCCCATATGAGTCACGAAGCCACCCAAAGGTGTAGAAACATGAAAAACACATCAATATTTTAATACTTCCTCCTTCCCATTTCCCTTGTAAAAATGTATTTACTTTTACCTACCCAGCCATCTAGCCAGAACCTGCAGTCTAGCGCAGTGTGCCACCAACCCAGTTTTTAGTCTGCTCCTCCCCCATCCTTCTGCCAGAAGCTGGATGCTAGAACCAACCATCCCAGGTCCCCAATGTGGTCTGCAATCAATTCACTTCACCAACTGAACCCACCCAAACTATGTTGCTTGCTTCTTGCTTGGATGCTGCCATGGGTGCTGCTGTACTGCACTAATCAAGGCCTATGAAGGCCAAATACACTGCTGTCACTGCTGCTGCAAGGCCTAGCTTGTGGCTGCTGGGGGTGCATGCTGTTTTTTTTCCAAGATGAGCCTAGTAGAGTAAGTAAGTAACATAGTCTCAAGTTAGCTCCTAGCTCACCCCCAGCCCTTTCAGCTACCAAGGGAGATGGAGACTCACTAAGAGTAGACCAAAGAAATATGCTGCCACAACACTGCTATTGAAAGTTCGGTGCTCACCAACTCTTCCAAGCTGTAGTGTGCAGCCTGTCTACTCTGTGGCTGGAAATGCAGTGTTCCACTTGCATGACTCATATGTTGTTGCTTGGCTGGAGCTCCTCCACATCACATGTGTTGGTGCTGCCACTAATAGGTAGAGAGGGTGGACAACACAATACAGATACTGTAGACTCAGGAGTGCACCTGCAGCATGAGTGCAATACAGGTGAGGGGCACTTATTGCATGAAATATTACATCCAAATTTAATGCCATTATTGCCACATCATAAGAACAACCTAGGCACAAATGCAGCGGGGGGCAACTGCCCCCATGCCCTACCTAAATAGTGCCCCTACTTTATGGTAGAAATTAATTCTCGGGGGCTAACATCAGTATAAGTAAATACAATGGTTTCCACTATGTTCTGAGGTACAGCATCTCTATTTAGCAGGATGTTTCTAGATCATCATGAGGGTTAGTGTCCTTCATTGTCCCTTATTTTGAGTGTCCATGTCTCTAATTTTAGTGACAAAATGTGAGGTATGGCGCATGCTTCCAAGACACTACTCAGCACAAAGGGTGCTGAACATGGCCATAGTGTATATGCTCCATACAGAATGACAAAGGGAAAGTAAGTGAGCTGTAACAGTCATGGAAAAACACATTTGTAGCATTAAATATGCATAAGAGGATTTGTATGGCCCAAAACCAAAAGGTCAGACTTCACAACACACGTGCCCCTCTTTGCACATCTGGAATGGGGGTGTTGACTGACTATATCCTAGGCATTTAATGCAGTAATCAAACAAATCTTTACAAATTAATGACAATTTAATGATAAAAATCAAAAGCCATTAAACAACTTGCAACAGGATCAAAATTAAGGAGTTTACCTATTTTTAATGGGAAATCAATGAACAAGCTATTTTAATGGCTCTAATTGCTAGCAGTAGTATCAGAAATTGTAACTGATGTAATTTTTAGATGAAATTTGCACCAGCCTAGTTGCTGCACACATGGCAAATGTGCAACATGTGAACCTGATGTGATTTTTAAATGTTCACCTCACCTTAACTGTTGCATTCATGTCAAGCATTCAACACGTGAACCTGATGTGATTTTTAGAAGATGTTCACACCAGCTTACCTGCTGCACACATGTCAAGCTTGCGGCATGTGAACCCGATGTGCTTCTTAGATCTGGTTCATATAGGTTCACTTTGTGTATGCAAACCGCATGCAAACATTGCACAATTAAGAATGTGGCATGCATTCTGCATGAACGCAGCACACTTATATTTCTGTAAGGATGGGCCACGCAATTGGCCCTCTCGGCAGATGGTGTTAGAGGTGTCTCCTCCTGACTAGTTTCTGTTAGGGCAGGAGTAGTATGAGGCAGGCTTGCTGTGGGGTTACTTGCTTCCCAGGTTGGCAGGTGCCCCACTTATGCTGAAAGGCAATCCCTCTACCCATCAGTTGGTCAGAATTTGGCTGGGCACCCATATATTTATCAGTTACCTGAAGGAGATGTCACCATGTGCTGGGCTGGTAGCTATCTGTAAACAGATGTGGGATTATAATGTCTCCAAGCACCAAGCCTTATTAAGATAGGGGTCAAATGGGCTCAGATACATAGGGGACTTGTACAAGGTAGTGTTGAAATCATTTACTGCAATAAAGAAGGAGTGTTCCTTGCAGTCAGGTGATTTCTTTGCTTTTTTGTACATCAGGTAATATCTCTCTAACAATGCAGTTTCATCTTCTCTGATTGAGGAGATTCTCTTTTGGGCACAGCCTATCTCCTGGCCCTTAACTGCGTTTTATAGGTTACTCTTGGGAACAGTGCCTCTACCTCATATTAAGGCACAGGGGTATTGCAGTGATGATTTGAATGTTGTTTTGGGCCCAGGGGACTGGAAAGCTGCAAATGAGCATGTTCATATGGGTTCCAGTTCTAATAAATTGAGTAGAATACAATACAACTTCCTACATAGAAACAGAAAGATAGAAAATTTGTCAACAGAAACGGACACCATGGCCCATCTAGTCTGCCCAAAATACCCCCCAATCTACTTCATCTTACACCTTCTGTTACATACCCTTCCACTTTTATTTAGGCCGATTGAATTTGGCCACTGAATCTACCCCACCATCCGTTCTGGCAGCCTATTCCATGGACCCACCACACTCTCTGTGAAGAACCACCCCCTATTCCTATGAATCTACCCCTTTGGCTTGAATGCATGTCCTCTAGTGGATTTGTTCTCACTTATCCTGAAGATGCTGCCTTTCCTCACTCTGTTTATTTCCTTTAGATTTTTGAAGGCTTCTATCATATCCCCCCATTACCCCCTCATCTCCAGTATGTACAAGTTCAGTTCCTCCAGCCATTCCTTGTATGACCTCCCATGTACCCCTTGAACCATCTTGGTTACTCTTCTCCAGACCCACTCCAGCCTGTCCCTGTCACACTATAAGTGTGGCCTGCAGAACTGGACCCTGTATCCTAGTTGCGGCCTGGCTATAGTTTTGTATAGTGGCATGATCACCTCCTTTTTCCTGCTTGTAAAGCTCCTTCCTATGCATGCCGACATTCTGGTTGCCCTCTCCACTGCCCTGTTGCATTAATTCCTGACTTTCAGGTTGTCTAAGGTTATGATCCCCAGGTCCCTTTCCTGCTCTGTAACCTTGAGTTACTCCCCCCAGAGCCAGTATTTTGCCCCTGGGTTCTTACACCCTATGTGCATAATTCTACATTTCTTTGCATTGAAGTATAGTTGCCACTTTCCCAATCACTCTTGTAGTGTGGCCAGATCCTCCCTCATTTTTTCCACACACACCCAGTGTATCCACCCTGTTACAGACCTTTGTGTCATAGAAATATAGAAACATAGAATTTGATGGCAGATAAGGACTGCTTGACCCACCCAGTTTGCCCATTTCCCTACCTACTGGATGAGCTGCAGATCCAAGTTAACCAACACCCTACTTTCTCATACACCCCACTATAATTGCCTTATGTCTGTTCCAGGCATCCTTGAATTCCCCTACTGTTCTTGACCCTATGACCTCCTCAGGAAGTCCATTCCATGTATCCACCATCCTCTTCATGATAAAATGCTTCCTCATGTTATCCCTGGGCCGTCCCCCCTCTATCTTTAGATTGTGACCCCTTGTTCTTACATCTCTTTTTCTGAAAGATTCTACCCTTTTGGATTTTGTTGACTCCCTTGAAGTACTTGAAAGTTTCTATCATGTCACCACTTTCCATCCTTTCCTTGAGGGTATACATATTAAGCTCATTTGGTCTCTCTTAGTATGATTTCTGGTATAGACCCTGCATCATTTTTGTTGCCCTCCTCAGGACTGCCTCTATCCTGTCTATGTCCTTGCAGAGATGGGGTCTACAGAACTGCATGCAGTACTCCAGATGGGGTCTCACCAACCATCTGTACAGAGGGATGACAACTTCCTGTTTTCTACTGGTGATGCCTCTTCCAATGCATCCCAGTATCCCCCAGCCATCCTTACTGCCTTTTCACATTGCTTGCCTACCTTTAGGTCATCTGATATGACTACCCCCAGGACCCTTTCCATTTTTGTTGTCGTTAGTATCTCCCCCCTCTTCTCCTGGGTTTTTTCTTTCCCAGGTGCATTACTTTGCGCTTCTTTGCAATGAATCTAAGCTGCATACTTTTGACCATTCCTACAACCTTGCCAAGTCCCTTCTCATCCTTTGCAAACCCTATCAACCCTGATGAAGATCTTTGTGTCATCTGCAAAGAGGCATACTTTTCCTTCCAGTCCCTCTGCAATGTCACTTATAAAGACATTGAAGAAGACTGGCCAGTTCAGAACCCTGCAGTACCCAGCTAGTAACCCTTCTTTCTTCGGAGTGGACTCCATTTACTATTACCGTCTGCATCCTGTTGTCCAGCCAATTTTTACCCAAGCCATCACCCTGGGACCCACTCCCAGGCTGGCTAGCTTGTTTATTAATCTTTTGTGTGGGACTGTGTCAAATGCCTTGCTAAAGTCTATGTAGGCCATGTCCACAGCCCCTCCCTGGTCTACTACTTTGGTCACTCAGTCAAAGAAATCTATTAGATTCATCTGACATGTCCTTTCCACTGTGAATCCATGCTGCCTTGGGTCCTGTGCCTCACTGGCCAGTAGGTACTCAGCTATTATTTCTTTTAGAAGTGATTCCATCATTTTCCCCACCACTGAGGTCAAACTAACAGGCCTGTAGTTTCCTGCCTCTGCCTTGCTCCCACTTTTGTGAAGGGGAATCACATCTGGCTTGCTCCAGTCCTCAGGTACCACACATCTTCCCGTGATTTGATAAAAAGAGTGATCAGTGGTGCCACTAGTTCTCCCTTAGTCCTTCAAAATTCTATGGTGAATCCCATCAGACCTCATTGCCTTGTCACCTTGAGCTTTAGGAGTTCTTTCAGGACCCTTTCTTCTGTGAATGGACTAATATCGCCCCACCTCCACCATCCTGAGTGCTTCTATTGTTTGGTTTAGGTGCCTCAGCTTCCTCTTCTTTTGTGAATACTGAACAAAGTATTCATTCAGTATCACTGCCTTTTCACTGTCACCTTCTGCCCACCCACCCACCCTCCCTTTATTAAGCCTCACAATTCCTGCCTTGGTCATTATTCACTCCCTAATGTACCTATAAAGGTATTATCCCCTTCTTAACTGATTTGCCTTTCTTTTCCTCAGTTTGAGCCTTTACTATAAGTGTGTAGTCTGTGAACAGACACACCTTCCTATATAAGCCCTCTGAAATGTCCCCAATGTATATATTAAACAGCATCAGTCACAACACTTACCCCTGAGGGACTCCACTCATCACCCGTCCTTCCCTTGAGTGCACCCCATTTACCACCACCCTCTGAGTTCTCCCCCACAGCCAACATTTTACTCACTTTGTTAATTTGTTCCCCACCTCTAAGTTCCCCAACTTGCTTATTAGCCTTCTGTGGGGGATGGTGTCGAAGGCCTTCCTAAAGTTCAGATAGGCCACATCCACCACCCCTACCTGATCACATATCTCTGTAACCCCCTCAGAGAATTCAATCAGGTTGGTCTGGCATGGCCTTCCACCTGTGAACTCATGCTGGTTGTTGTCTATAAGGCCTTCCTCGAGTGCCTCCATCGGTTTTCCCACCACGGATGTAAGGTTAACCAGGTAGTAGCTGCCTGGCTTATCCCTTTATCCCCACATTGAGTAATGGCACCACATCAGCCCTTCTCCAATCCCCCGGGACCCTTCCCTTGTCTAGAGGCAGATTAAATAGCCATGTGAGTGGTGCCGCTGGTTCCTCCTTTAACTCCTTGAGTACCACGGGGTGGATTGCATCGGGGCCTATTGCTTTGTCTTTCCACAGTTTACCTAATTCCTCTAATACCCTACCCTCTGTAAAGGGGTTTGTGTCCATTTCCCTGCCTGCTCTTCCCCTGCTTCTTAGCTGTGGTCCCTTCCCCCTTCCTCAACCTTGAAGACTGAGGTGAAGTAGTTATTCAGTAGATCTGCTTTTTCCTCCTTCCCCTCTACCAGAGCTCCCCCTTCCCTTTGAGTTTCATAATCCCCTGTGTAGCCCTCCTTCTGTCACTCACATACCTGAAAATCATTTTGTCTCCCTTTTTGGCCTCTTTGCTATTTTGTCCTCCATATCCACTTTAGCCCTCCTGACTATTTTACCTGCTTGTATTAGCTTTTCCCTAGAGACTATTTTGTCCACCACCCCTGTGAGGCTTTGTAGGGCCTGAATGCCTTCTTTTACTCCTTGACTGCTTTCTCACCTCTGCTGTAAACCAAATTGGTTTCCTGCCTGTCATACGATTGCTCACCTTCCTGTTGCATTGCTCTGTTGCCATCAAAATTCCCCTTTTAATTCCCCCCCCCCACAACTCCTCTATGTCTTCCAGGTTATCCTTCCCTTCAAGTTCAATGTTTGCTGAAATCTGCAATTGCTTCTCTCGCTCCTAGCAGCTTGACTATTGTTCCTCTCTTCTTCAACACTAGTCCCAGCTGCTTATCCAAATCAGCACTTGCCACTACTACTCCTCCCCCTCCTCTGACCCACTTGCCCTTAGCACCCTCTGCATCCCTGTTATTCACCACCACCCTTCTGCCACATTTACCTAAGGCTTACACACTGTTATGTGCACCTCCATAGCGTAGGAATTTCCATCCAGGCCTGTAATGTGTTTCTGCCAGACAGGAATATAAATAATCTCTTTTTTCTTGTATGGTTTGTATATGACATCCATACATCCTGCTCCTGTGGGAACTGTATATATATATATATATATATATGTATATATATATATATATATATATTAGAAGCAAAAAACTCCATTTAATGCATTAGTTAGGGTTGTGCCACAGCGACAAAGTGAGAAATTAAGCTGTTGGGGTTGAAAACCCCTTGGACCCCGCCCACCCCCAACCAGCATTGGGGTGCGCATTGGGATCGTCAGCCTAACTCTCACCCACGACATGTGTAAAGCAGCAGAAGTATAGGAGAATGGGGTGAGAGTTAGGACCACGATCCCAATCACTTTAATGCGGTTGGGGGTAGGCGAGTCAAGGGGTTTTCAACCTAACAGCGATTTCCTCACTTTTGTCGCTGTGGATAACCCTAACTAATGCATTAAACAGATTTTTGCCTCTAATTTCCCTTCTTTTCAGAATGATAACGAGGAAATAGTGAATGTAATGCAGCGGGGGTAGCTCCCGCTGCATAATCTTGAATTAGCGTTGGGCCCACGCGCTCCCGCCACATGATGTGTTGTGGCGTGCTAACAGGGACAACAACGCCAAACAGAAATGCTAACAGTGGCGCACATGGTAACCAAGCATGAATGAGAACAGAAAGGGTAAGCACATGGTGGCGTGACAGAATGGTCTGCCACGTGATGTGTTGTCACATAGTAACATGGTGCCTGCAAACAGAAATGTCAATGGGCATGGTGATGTAAAGTGAAACAGTAAGATAAACAGTACTGTAGACAGAAATGGTAAAAAAATAACAGAAATACAAGCGCAAATGAAAGCGAAAAGGATAACGCTGGTGGCGCAGGCGTCAATGGTAAGTGAAACGGGTATGGAACCGCAAGCGGAAAGGGCAACAGTAACAGTAATGTAAGCGCACAGGCTGGTTTTCCCCAAAACCTGCATTGAGAAAGACAGTGAGTACAAATAATGTATGCAAAATAA
Organism: Neoceratodus forsteri; assembly: GCA_016271365.2. Taxonomy (NCBI): domain Eukaryota; kingdom Metazoa; phylum Chordata; order Ceratodontiformes; family Ceratodontidae; genus Neoceratodus; species Neoceratodus forsteri. The sequence continues at coordinate 395,478,758 of CM057454.1, read as the reverse complement.
TGAGTATTGGTGCAGAAAATGAGATCTTGGAATACTAAATACATTGTATCTCAGGAACCGTACGACTTGGAAAAAAATTTAAAAGTCATATTATTTACAACTGTCCTGGCTAATTTGAATCTTAGCCCCAATTGGGGCTAAGAAATTTCAACAAAAGTCCTTATCTCGCACCGTTTCGAGATCACGGGCCCTGAAAAGCGGCAATGACGCCGTAATGTTATCTATGGGAAAAAAAAAGTTGGAGTGCCATAACTTTGCCTCCTGTAATGTTTTTCACCAAACTACTGAAAGACACATCTGTGGGCTGTTGGCTGTCTTCCCTCCAAATTTCAGGAAAAAAGACCAAACCGTTATTTTGCAACAGGGCTCCAAATAATTTCTGTTAAGTGTCGGGCGCCGTAATGTTATCCTATGGGAAAAAACGTCAATTTTGGAGTGCCGTAACTTTGCCGCTATGTGATATTTTTTCACCAAACTACTGGACGGTACATCTGTGTACTGTTGGCTGTCTTCCCTTCAAATTTCAGGAAAAAAGACCAAACCGTTATTTTGCAGCAGGGTGCCAAAGGATTCCTGTAATGCTTTTGGCGCCCGTAATGTTATCCTATGGGAAAACTGTCAACTTTGGAGTGCCATAACTTTGCCGCGTGTAATATTTTTCAATACAACACTGAAAGGCACATCTGTGAGATGTCATTGCATTCCTCCAAATTTCAGCCCAAAACTCGCGGTTATTTTGCAGTGCAGTGCCAAAGAATTGCTGTCATTTTCCACAGACTAGAAAATTACTATGCAATTTCAAAAAGCTTTCACTAAAATTTGCGACACTTTCGTGAGCACGAAAGTAATTTGCAAAATTACTTTTTCCAGAAATTTGAAAAACATATTTCTGGGGTGTTTTACCACAAAATAAAAACATGGCAAGCATCCTCAGGGCCCGACTAGGTGAATACAAAAAAAATTAGGTTGCTAGAGGGTCCCAAATTTAAATGCCAACCATTTTTCTGATCACCAACTGAAAACAAAATGGCCGATTTGTGAAAGTAACAGGCCCATTTGCGAAAGTAAAAATGCATTTGCGAAAGTGTTGAACTTTTTGTTAACTTTTCCCATTGACTTATAATGGGAAACTGTTTTTTGAATAACTTTTGAACCGTTTAATATTTTTCCACGAAATCTTTGAAAGGCACATAAGGGACCCCAGCTGCACGTTCCCCTGAAGATTTAGGGCCAGTCCACATAAACCATCGACGACCTGTAGGAATGACCACAGAATTCAGAAAAAGCGAGCAGCCGCGCACAGATCACACTTAATAACCGGAGCCATATATCCGACCAGTACGAAACTTGCAGATCCCAAGGCCTATGATTCTTGATCATAAATTCCAAATTTCAGGCAAATCCATCAAACAGTTGCAAAGTTATTAAGGTGCAAATTTTTGGGGTTTAACATAGAAATGGCTCCTCAACCCTAACTATGGTAGCACTACCGTGCTACCATAATACATATATATATATATATATATATTATGTTTGGGTTTTATGCATATCTTTCTTGTACATGTCACTAGGAATGTAAATACTGTGCTCCTATTAGTACTGTAAACATGTTCCTTTTGTATTATGTATATTTATATGTAACTGTACAATTTTCCCTGCCAACAGCAGGTCCACCATGTAAATGAGTTTGTTCAATGGTGATCATCTGGATAAATAAAGATTTGATTGATTGATTGATTGATTGAAATGCCTTTTGTAAAATTTCCTTCATTTTCCTAAAATCAACTTTCCTGAAGTCCAGTACCCTAGAGTAGGCCATACTCTTTTGCGACCCCATCTGAAGGCTAAACTGTACCATCCTATGGTCACTCTTCCCAAGATTTTCCCCAACCTCTACATACTCCACTTATTCATTTTTATTTATTGACATTTCGGATAACATCTTTGAGAACACGCTCATTTCATAGGTTCCAAATCAGATGACAATACATACTGGATAAATATGACATGTAGAACAAATAAAACAAGGAATTATACAAAACATTACAAGAGTGTATAACTAGAGAAGTTCCAATACATGTGGCACTGTACAATGTATGCCAAGTTGCATATTTGAGTAAAACCTGGAATTCAAAGGGTCATATTACTGGGGGTGGAGTCTTATGAAATGACCCTTTACAGGAAAATGAGAACAGACTCAGCCTAATATCTAATAATCAACAAGGTAAGGGATGGCATAAGCCCAGGGGCCTCATCAGAGGTGCATAGACATGGGACAAAGCATTTTAAAGTGAGCAAGGGAGCTCAGGAAATATAACGGGGTAGGAATGGGAGAGTGGGGATAAAGGGAGGATAGGAGAAAGCCATAGAGGGTGAGGGGAAAGAGTGGAAGGGATCAAGAGGAAATGTGAAAGGAGAATGATTAGCAGCTCAGAACAGTTATTTACAGTACACGCTGAGAACAGTTATGCATAAGGTCAGGATAGCATAAGGTTAGAATAAGTGCTGGTCACAAGAAGAAAGGTTATTGGAAGCAGTCACAACTGGCATCAACAATTAGTTGTTACTTAAGTTTAACCTTGAAAGAGCCCAAGGTGGGTGCTGAAGTAATGTCATGGTGGAGAGAGTTCATCCATAGTAGGGCATGGTAGGCAAAGGACCTTTGTCCCAGAGAAGTGCAATAGCAGGGTATATTAAAAATCTGGCTAGTAGAGCTTCTGGTGCAATGACGGTTGATAGTGGAGGTAATAAGCTTCTGCACACCAGGGGGCATTTTGCCTAAGCTTACTTTTTTGGACAGTAAACCTGTTTGGTACATGAGCCTACCTTTGAATTGGAGCCAGTTAGCCTGAGTGTACATGTCACAGGTATGGGACAGATGGGCTGAGCTGGTAAGGAGCTGGCATGCTTTTTGAGTGTTGCTATGATGTGGTAAAGAGCCGTTTCAGTAGCTGATCCATAGATTGATAAGCCATAATCAATAAACGAGACATGAGAGCTATGAATGGCCAGGTTAAGAGCCTCTGGGGTCAAATATTGCTTATGCCTATAAAGTAGCCCAATGTGGATGTTAGCAGCCTTAGCAATGTTGTCAATGTGATAGGCATAGGTCATCATACTATCTGTTGTAATACCCAGATATTTAAAAAGCTGAACTAGCTCCAGGGGAGAACCCTCTTTGTTGGTGATAGAAATAGGGTATGTTCTGTGCCTATTTTGGGAGCTGGAGAACAGAATAGTTTTAGTCTATTGTAATTCATAGCTAACTTGTGCTTATGGAACCATCTTTCTAAGACTACAAAATTACTCTGTAGCTTGGATTCAAGAACCATAGGGTCTGGATCACTGGTAAACAGGACAGCATCATCAGCATATAAAAGGATGTTACTCTGACAGGAGTAAGGAAGGTTGTTGAGGAAAATGCTAAATAAAAGATGGCCCAAGATGGACCCTTGGGGAACTCCAGATAGGACAGGACTGCTATCCAAGAGGGTGTTACCAGTCTTCATCTGCTGTGTATGGTTGTGCGGCACTGGGTCAAAATTTTGCATGGCAGAATGCCTTGCAACTTAATCGCGTTGTGAAATTTCTAGCTCTTTTGTTCTGTGGGGGGCTCCACCCCAAACACCCCCAGTTACGGAGGGCTGTGCCCCGGAACCCCCCACTTAGGATTCTAATTCTGGGAGGGTTCCAACACACAGAGCACACAGGTCCAGGGTTCACACATAATGCTGTATGCTCTTAAGCATACAACATTATGATGTGGTATGGGGCTGTGCAGGTAGCATTCAAACCAGGCTATGCTGTCATGAGCTAGGCCAATGGTGGCAAGCTGTTTGACCAGGAGGGCATGATTCATTGTGTCAAAAGCTTTGGTTAAATCAATGAAAGCAGCACCGACCAGGTGTCCTTGATCTAAGGAGTGGTGAATATAGCCTGTGAACTCCAGAAGGGCAGTAGTGGTACTATGACCATTTCTGAACCCATGTTGTTGCAGGCATTGTAGCTGATATTTGTTTAAGTATTCAAAAACTTGGTCAGCCACTATATGCTCAAGAGCTTTCGAGAGTTGGGGCAGGATAGAGATAGGCCTGTAGTTCCCAGTAATTGTGTAATCCCCAGACTTATGAACTGGTGTCACAGTGGCAGATTTCCATTTCTGAGGGAACTGAGAGTAACTAACTGACATGTTAATATGTGTTAGAGGTGACAGAATTTCATCCAGTGTAAGGGCTACACACTTAAGATCCAGTGTGTCACCACTAAATCTTGATTTCCCTAGTACCTTGAGTAGATAATTCCTGGCTTCATGGGCTGAGAATGTTTTGAAGTAGAAAGGAGGATGAGAAAGGTGCTGAGTCCCTTTTCCTTGTGAGGGGGTGAGAGATGTAGCCTGGTGGCAGGACACCACTCAGGTCTGTGAAGGAATTATTGAAAGTGTAAGCAATAAGTTTGGGGTCGAGTGAGGGTACATCATCAATGTTAAGCATGGTAGGGGCAGATCTGCAGTCTCTTCCAGTGACCTCTTTAAGATTAGTCCAAAATTTTCTGCCATCATTCCAGGTCTGAGAGAACACTTCCTTATAATAGTGATTTTTAGCTGCACGAATAGGCCTCATGCAGTTGTTTCTAGCCACTTTGTACCTCTGGATGTTGGCCTGATTACATAAGAACCTAGATCTGTGCCATAGATGGTCCCAGGCATTCAGAAGCTCAAGGAGGTCTGGAGAAAACCAGGGATTACAGCGGCCTTTGATTTTATGCTTTTTATGGGGGGCGTGCCTGTCACATATAGCATTGAACTGAAGAATTAATTGATCGAGGGCAATGTCAACATTGTTAGTAGTGTAAATCATTGACCAGTCCTGATAATGCAGGTCAGCTTTTAGTCAGTCAAGATGCCCACAGATGAGTACCCTGGTGGTAATTGTTCTAGTGGGTGGTTTAGAGAATTTGTTTGACCAATTAAACAAGACTGGGGAGTGGTCACTGAAGGCATCTGGGAGTACGGTTGTGTCCGATAAATGATCAGGGTGGTTAGAGAGCACCCAGTCCAGTAAAGTACCTGTTCCAGTTTTATAGTTGATTCTAGTGGGGTACTCGACTAGCTGGGTGAGGTGAGGTGAACTGCTGAAACTGCATCTTTGGAAGGGCTTGTGTCAGGAGAGAACCAATTGATACTGAAATCACCTAACACGATAATTTCTGAATTAAGACTAAAGATAGCCAAAACACTCCAGGAGTGAATCAAAGCAGGAGGTTGTCTGTCTGAGAGGAATATAGATTGAAAACACAGCAAGGGTTTTATTGTGTGCACCTAGAAGCACTTTTATGGCAAGGGCTTGCATATGGTCATCAGTTTTGGGAAGAGTTAGGACGAGACCTTGAAGGTTGTTTCCCCATTTGTCATAACCAGGTCTAGTACTGTATGGCCATCCTTCAAACCATCCTTCAACCCCTGCTGGCCTAAGTGTTTTGTTACTGACAGTGATTTCATTCATAAGACAATGTCATGCAGTAAGGTGGCACCATTCTAGAAAGAGATACTTAGCATCATGGAAAAGATAATTCATTGTACACTGCCTTGTAGCCCTTCAGAATTTATGCTAGGTGTAGGGGAGACTTAACGCTTAAATGCTGGGGGGGTGGTGGCAAATAATCAGCTATGGGATATAGCCTGATGAATGCCAGGAAAACTGTTGCACAGAACTGGTTAAGCTCCTCATCTCCTACTGTGGCTCACTGGCTAAATAATCTATCCTTATGTATGACATTGGAGACTTATAATCTCAATGCTAAGGACCTGGGGAATTTATTTCAGAAAACTTAGGATCCTTTGTTGCATACTATCTTTAATAATGAAATCTAAGTGTGAGCGGTTTGCACTATTCTTAGCCTAGCTCACTCATATCTGTACTTAAACATGTTCTCATGGTACCTTGTTTGTATCCTGCATCACCTACACCCTCACTTTCCCCAGAATATGGCAAAAGGACCTTTGTGATATGCACTGATTACATTTGCCTATAATCAACCTCTTTCTCTAGGTCATGATATGCCAATTAAGGTTATGGTTGTCTATGTGCTTACCATCACTTCACAGTTATGTTATGTTTTTTTATGCTCTTGTTACCCTGGAGTACCTCAATAAAATATATCTACAAAGAAAAAAAAACTACAGTTACTTTGGTGAGTCACTGTTAATGATGAATGAAAATGCAAATGTTAAGTATCACAAACCGCCTGTTCTGATTTACTGCAGCAACTGCATCAACCCACTCCAGCTGGGACATGAGACCATGGTATTGCTGACCTGGCCAAATAACTCTAACTACTTAAGTCTGATACTGAAGATGGGTCACCAGCAATGGAAGTGCAACACTGGACCACTGGGGAGGGGAACACACCAGCAAAGGGACTTTTGCAAACACCAAAACCTATTTTGCGAATTCAAGAAAAAGTAAAAGGAAAGTGCATAGACTGATCATTTTTATTATTCTGACTGGAGACTCTGTTCTAACTTGCTTTCACTGAAGTGTTGCTGAGAGCTCAATTCACCTGCCAGAAATGTTTATTCTATCAGGTATTATTGTTTATATGTAACTCTTGACAAACATTGATATATGGAGGGAATAGCAGCTGCCTACTGATAAACAAAGCTTAGTTTTTTTTTTTTGCTTGTCGACTTCCTCATATATGTTAATTAGATTTAGTAATGAAGAACAGCAAAAAAAAAAAAGGCTGTTCCCAGCCTCCATAACATGAGGTAGAATCAGCTACAGCAATAACCCAAGCCTCAGAGGACAACTTATAAAAATGAAGGTGCTTTTCTACCAACTCATACATTATGCAGTGAAAACACTTAAGAGCCTGTGTAGTAATTACATAAAAGCTGAGTAAGTTAAACAAATTTAATAATCTAACAAAGTCTGAAATGTGTGGCCAGATATGCTAACATACCATCCCTAAATGTTTGTTTCCCACAACCCAAACAAACAGAATTTCTCCTCCATCTCCCTTTCAGGTGTAATAGTGAATATCAAAAAAGTCAAGAATAGGAATCTGATGGTGATCACATTTCCTGTATCTGTCAACTCCAAGCATCACCAACAAGCCTAGCTGGAGAATCACATTGGAGAAGATATGGGCTTCCTTCATTGTATATCACTTGGAAGGAAGAGAAACAATGGACCTTATTCTGAAGTGTTGAGATCCCTAGTGCCCTAGCTTGTAATAGCCTGATGCTATGCAATCGAGTCTCATTATTCAGCAGATACAGTATAATACCATCCCCTCTTGATGACTGCTCTGGAGAGGAACTAAAATCCTACTGTAGTCCTCATCTTGAAGACCCCATAACTCAATTTAATCTGAATCCTTTGTCCATCTTAAAATACCAGAATCTTGACCACCAGCAGTGATCCAAATACTGTTGCATCAGTACTTGGTTCTCTATCCTTTGTCTGACTAGTCCACTTTGTTCCAGAAAACACAGCATCCAGAAGGTACCTCATGGGGCCCTCATTATTTTCACCAATCATCAGAACTGAATAGAAAAGTCCCATCACAGAATTGCACACTTCCCAGCAGTACAGTAAGGTGGTTCTCAAAGCTGATTTAAAGGAAACTGCTTTAGTCAGTATTTGTCTTTAGTAAAACTTGATTGGCTGAGGTACAGCCAATCAGATTTTACTATAAGCAAAGATGTCACCATTTACTTATGCCATTACTGATACCCTGAACAAAGTGTAAGGTCTGAGCTGGGGGATGATTTTCTTCTTTCAGGTGAATGAGAACTGATTTTTTGGGGTGCTTGGTGGGGGGAAGAGGGAGAGGAATCAGAGGGGGTTGGGTGGGGTTAGTATCAGTGATCACTGGAGTCTGATCAGATAAGGAGAGGCAGGGAGAGGGGTTTTGTGGTGCATTGTTGGGGATGAGAAGTTACATTCTATACAAATGGCACTGAACATTTTAGGAGGAGAGGAGCGGGCTTCAATGCAGCTGTGTTGCAGGGTGGAGTAGCTTTTATTAAATGGCCTCTGTGGTAGGAGGGTAGATGTTAAGGTATGGCATAGTGGGTGGGGACTACAACATTCTTTAAAAGGTCTGTCAAAGTTGGTGTGCCTTTGGGACCTTTACAAAACTTTGCAAAGTGCAAAGATTCCAACTTCATAACAACGTCTCTAGCGAAGTAGACTTTGCAATATCTCTAAACACTTCAAAAATATGTTATCTCTGTATGTGTGCTGGGCCCAGCTAATATTTCGAGCTCCTTCAAAGGCGAGCTGTATTTCTTGATGCTGCAATGATTCTGAGATGAATGTTGATGGACCCTGGCCAAGATAAAGATGACCAAGCTATAAACATAAATGTTTGAGACAGAATAGCTATTTAATATCTTTCCAGTATATACCAAAATTATTGTTTGTAATATTTACAATGATTGAAATTTTTGAAATGTTTAATGTTTGAACTGTTAAACCTACAAACTTAAGGACTGGGATTTTCAATGAGGAGGAGGTCACAGCACTTGCATCAATGTATTGGACATGTGCTGCATCCCTGTAAATGTACTGGGATGCTTTCATGCAATTTTCTAGCATCTTGATACATTTGTGACAGTTGTCACTTTTTATGACAAAACAAATGACTCAAGCATCTAATTTAGTCACATGCATCATTTTCAGGGCACAAGTTGGGAGCAATCATTTATAGCAGTTAGTCTACTGTACCTTCTATGTGGTCTAACTCTCTGGTTAGATGTCAGGCAGCTTTATTTGTAATATGGACGTGGCTGTCTGAAAATCTCACCAAAGGTTTTTTTCATTTTTTGTTTGGTTAATGAAAGATTGGAATACAGTAAACATGAGTAGAGTATAGCAATACAGTTCTCATATATCGATATTTTTGTGCATGTTGCCACAGAACAGGATTTAAACCATTTTTGAACTATTTTTTTTATATATTTATTTATGGATGATATACTGCAGCAACATCACATATATTGAGAGATATTTCAGCTTAGTTGAGGCCAAACTTTCATTTAAAAACAATTGTGTTTCCAGCAGTAATGCTTAGAAAGTTATCCTACTTTAATTAAATAATCTTTTAAAGGTCTAGTTTTTTAACCTTTAGGGCTACAAACTTATATGGTTTAAATGAAAGTTCGGCATCAGGTCATTAAAAATCCATCCTATCAATACAGTTTTTAAGTGTCAATGCTGTTCTATATGTATCAATACAATATGATACAGTTTTTTAAGTATATTATCTTTAACATGTTTTTCAGTTGTGACACATACAAAAAATTGCAAATGCACTGTAATAGTTCTATGTTTTTGGGACTGACAGATAGTATCAATATTATTTTTTGTATCAATAAATAGAAGTTAAAGGGCCCAATTCTCAGAAGGTTACGTCTGGCATAACTTGACTTGCGCCAAACAAAATGGTGCAAGTAGCAAGTTACGCCAGCAGTAATGACATACTGCATTCTGCAAAGTGGCCTGTGACATGTCGCAGGCTGCTTGTGCCAAAGTGAACTTATGCCACCAATCATGTCCTAAACCCCCTGCAACATGGCACTAGGGGGCTTACAGCAGCAGTTGCAAGCTATTCTGGAAGGGCAGCAACAAAGTCCCCCAGGGTACTATTCTCCAACAACCCCTGGGGGAAAACTGTCAATGAAAGTTACACCAGCATATAGCTAGCGTAACTGTACTTATGCCCCCGGAGGTTGCCTGTATGTGCAGCCCACCCATCCCCCTAATGATATGCAACCCTCCCCCCAACACTGCCCTGACTCCAAAACACAAATGTCCCACAGGGCTGGTTCTGTCCCAACCCCAATGCCCCAACCCAGTAACAGCATGATAATGCCCCATAGGGCTATCCATGCCCGCCCATACCAAAAATAACCACAGGGCTGCTGCATGCCCCAGACCCCCAGTACTTGTTAAATAGCTCTGCAGTCTGCTGTAGCCCCTGACCCTCAGTATTTGTTAAATAGCCCCACAGGGATGCTGCATGATCCCGAACCCAGTATTTGTTAGATAGCCCCACAGGGCTGCTGCATGCCCTCGACTCCCAGTACTTATAAATTAGCCCTGCAGGGCTACTCACAGCCACCCCCAAGCCCGATCCTCAGAGCCAGCTGCCTACAAATGGCACATCCTGTAAAAATATTAATAATTATATAAAACCATATCCAGTACTTAGTAGTCTAGTGGTTTCTCACCCTCCACCCAGCAGTGCCTACTCATTCGGTCCCCCACCCATCCTCAGCCGATGACTAGCACAGACCTTCCTTCACCACTGTAGTCAGTTATCAAGTGAGCTCCATATGAACGTGTTCTACTGTAAATAGTATGCGCTCAAGTAAATGACAGTTCATTCATTTAATGCATACTATTTACAATAGTACATGCTCATACCGAGCTCAGTTGGTGGTTGGCTGCGGTGGTGAGAGGAGGTTCTGTGCCAGTCACAAGCTGGGTAGGAGTGGGGGGAGCAGGGTGGTCTGACACTGCCAGGTGGTGGGGTGGGGGACCACTAGACTACCAGGGAATTGGGTTGCCCTTTACAACTTATGGGGGCCGCGGGATGCGGGAGTGGTGGATCGGGGATTGGGGCATTGGGGGCATGCTTAGCACTGTGGTGCAGTGCCTTGACTGTCATGGGCTAGGGACATGGGGGTGCATTTGCACACTTTGGGTCTGAGGCTGCAGCTTGAGACCATCCCTTCAGGTATACCCTGACCCTGCCCCTTCCAGAATCGGGCACAGGGTCCTTAGCATAATAGGGAATGGTGCAAGTTGCCATTAGCTGTGACTTGTGCCATCCTTGCAGAACTGGGCCCAATGAGTTTTAAAAAAAATATAACAATTATAGTTTCACTTTTTCTGAATTGTGACAATATATTTACTAGAAACTATGTACAGTGGAGCCTGCCAGGATGCAATTCAATGTTTCAGGTTACTGAATGACAAAAGGGATTAACTGCAATTGAAATTTCTTTATTTCCTGCAGTAACCATGCTGTGGAATGCCGAAGTCTTGTATTTTGCAACTTTATTTTATACCCGTAATCATGTTACAAACTATTCAATTCTCCTTTCTTGCAAACCCTGCTCTTCCTTGATTTTGCAGGCTTTGCATGCAAAAGCAACAGAAAATATCAAAGAAACACTTGTTCAGATTCTAAGCCTTTTCCACATAGCAAGCAAAGCAGTGGGATGGGTGATGCAGTCAAAAACAGAATGTCAATGGAACAAATAACAACAGGTAATGTGCCACACTCCAACAGTTAAAATTTAAATAAATGGAAGTTCAGTTGCAAATATAGGAATATCAAGTAAAAGTTATTTTATGAAAAAGAACATGCAATATCAAACTTTCGTGTTTATGTGTCCTGATCAGTCTTCCTTGGAGCTGATTCACTTCAAATGCCTCTTACTGCTCATAGAACAAACCTTGCTTGATATTCTTGTACGTATGACTGAACCTCCACTCATCTGAATTTTAGCAATTAGTGTACAAAGAATCATCTCTGTGGATGTGTTTACCAGATAAACATCGCTCAGAATGATTAGCTTGATCATAGTATAAAAGGGAGGTTGGAGAACATCTCCCTGTTTACCAGTTCCCCAAGACTGTGTATAATCCTTTATTTGAACTAATATTGGATTCACTCTGGGCTCCTTTGTAAACTGCAATAAGGGGGTAACTGCCATTAGTGCTGAATGAAAGAGCAAAACCAATGTGTCTTAGTTACTGTGTGTCAATGAATGGATGGCCTGACAACTACCTAGAAAGGTGATCAGTTAATTAATGGAGATTTTCAGGTCAATCCTAAGGAGAACTACACTACTGTTGAAGCATTCTGACCAAATAGGATACACACGACGATGTTAGTTTTGGTAGTGGGAGGAAGTCCAGACATTATTTCCTTTGCTAGAGTGCATTATCTGGCAGGGAACTAGGAAAGTTGGACTGGCCAGTGGACAGAGGAAGGATTACAAGCAGGGTTCAAGAAGGGTGGTCTTTTTAAATTCAAGATGGCGGCTGAGTATGAGTTGCCTGAGGTTTGATTTTGGGCTTCGAGCTGGGACCCGAGTTTATTTTATTTTAAGCTGATTAATTTTATGTTTTTGTTTCTATTTGTTTTATTTATCTGCATTAGTTAGTTTTAGCTTAACTAGAGTCCTTAGTGAGTTAAACTAGTGTCTTTATGTGAACAATGGATCAAGTAGTTAGTTTTTGGCAGTTTAAATCGTTTCCTTACAGCTACTCATGTTCATTAGATGTGAGTCTTAATCTGCTACGGCCATTGTTGTAACGGATTTAAAACCAAATTTGTGAAGAATCAGTTTTGCCTGGAACTACTGTTTAGTGTGGTGATTCTGGAAGATCTGCTGTGAGCTGGAAGAACTGCCACATTGAGCTTAATTTACTACCGAACGGCCGTGAGAGAGTTGGGAAGATCTGCTGTTAGATGGAAGAACTGCTACATTGAGCTCAATTTACTACTGAATGGCCATAAGAACTATTCTGGAGCAAGTGCTGGTGCAGTGAGAATGCATTTGCGCTTTGCAAGTAAAATATATCTGAGTGTGGTTGAGTGAAGATTTTTGCTCTGAACTGCTTCTATTACCTGTCGCATGGAAGATTAAGTGACAGAGTGGTAAAGTAAAGGCTGTGTGATCTGGGAATCAGGCTGAACTGAAATCTGCATTTTGAGTTTTTGAAGATCTGTTTCCTGGGGTGGTGAGAGCACTTTTAGGACCAGGGAATATTTAAATGCAGCTTTGAGGAGTATTTAGCTCCTTGGAATAGGGTGTGGTGAAAGCACATCCAGTGATTGTGTCTATTCCTCTGGTGTGGTGAGAGCATATCCAGTGTCTGTGTTTACCCTATGGCCTTTAGGTACTTGCTCCTTTGTTGCCCTGGGGAGTCTAGTAGGTTCTGGGTTGTGTTGGGTGTCCAAGGAGGATGGTAGCAGGGGTCTGGAATGGAGGGTCTAGTTTCAGCTGCTGCTTTTAGGTGGGGGGAGTTTTGTAGCTGTAGGGAGGTTGCTGAGTCCCTTAACACCCCTCTGATTGGGCCCTTGCCCAGCCTTTAAGAGCACTGTTGGTTTGTTGCTCTGAGGAAGGGGAAGGTGGCATTTTACTTCTTGGGCTGTAATACTGAACTAAGGGTGACTACCTGGGATGGCCTGTGACCAGAAAGGAATCTGGTGAGGTGCAGATTGGTGGATATGTGCCTGAGGATTCCTAGGGCTTCGTGTGGGGGGAGCTAATCCTTCTCCCATCAGGAGACATTTTTTGCTGGCTGCAGCTTGCTGGGTTTAGCCTTTGGGGATGGTATTTGGGGTTAATATTCTGGAGTGACACAGAGGAGGAGAGTGAAAGAAGAAATTGGACCTGATTACCTGGAGACTGTTCTGGCGGCTCATTTGTCTATAAGAAATGTATTATCCATTGAGGTAGTGAGAGTACCTCTAGACAATTTGAACTATCCGGGAACTGTTCTAGCAGTTCATCTGTTGGAAAGAACTTTATTTGACTGTTGAGGCAGTGAAAGTACCATATAACAGCTGAATCTTGTTTCACATATTTAACACTGACTCCCATCATTATTGTTTGACTGTGTTTTTATTTTATTGTTATTATAAGTTTTGGGAGGTATATGGTTTGTGCTTTTATATAGTTATTGATTGTCTTAGTTATATTATAGTATATTTATTTATTTGATTTATGAATATATTAGTTGATTGGATTAAGTTATATAGTGTGGGATTTTATTGTTTTATTATGTGCTGGGGTAGCCAAATGATGGTCAGGCAGTATTTCCCCACCAGGCTCAGGGGACTGCGTCCTTTTGATTGTCCCTATCTTCCAGAGGAAGTTTATAAGCATTGTCAATCTCTCGGGATTATTAGGAGGAGTAGGAAGGGGCTGGGAACTGGGCCTGGTGGGGGAATGGAAAGGGAGGGAAGGATTGGTGTGGCGGGAACCAGATGACGCCCTGGGGCAAAATGGTGCCAGGACAGGGGTAGTCCCTGTTTTGTTCCCATACCAAAGGGCCCAGCAGTTAATGCTGGTCAGGAGTCAAGGTCTTCCTCAGCATTCTGTCCAACTCGGGTGGTGTTATGTAATGCCAGCTCCATCAAAAACAAGACAGCCATTATAGCTGATCTTGTTGAAACGGTGGATCTGGCATGCATCACTGAAACCTGGCTGGACGAAAATGCAGGCCACATTTTGGCTTCTGCAGTTCCAGCTGGGTTCTCGGTGATTCACCACCCAAGATTGGATCGTAGGAGTGGGGGTGTAGCCATCTTTTTTAAGACCAAATTGAGCCTTGTGGAGGTTCCAGTAGCAATTATTAGATCTTTGAGTGTATCATGGGAGGGTGTAGGTTGCAGGATACTTCTCATTTATCGTCCACCAGGTGATCAGAGTTTATTCCTGCAGGAGTTTACGGACTTCATCATTGACATAGTATTGGAGTCTCCCAGATGGATTATTCTGGGGGACTTTAATGCCTGGGTTGAAGATGAACTCTCGCAGTTTGGTCAAAATCTCCTCCAGCTAATGGAAACGTTGGGCCGCACATGGGTTGTTGCCTCCTCTACCCATATAGGAGGTCACTCACTGGATCTACTGTTCCTCCTAGGGATGGAGATTTCTGACTTGGGGGTGGAACCAGTCAGTTGGTCTGACCATCAAACCATAGGGTTCAGTTTTGGGGCCCCCCCCCCGAGTAGACCTACCCCTTTGGCGATGGTCCGGTACTGCCCTTTAAGGGGAGTTACCCCAGATGGTCTGTTGGCGGTGCTTGACCTATCGGGATTGCTGAGTGAAAGCACGAGTCTGGGGGATCTAGTATTGGTCTATGATAAGGCAGTGAGAGATACCTTAGACTTGATTGCTCCTGTTCGCGTTCAACCACTTACTCTTCGCCCAAGGAACCCCTGGTATGATGGGTCCTTGAAGGAGTTGAGGTGAGTTGGTCGAAGGCTGGAGAGAGCATGGCAGAAATCCTGCCTTGATGTTGACAGGCTTAGATTGATGGAGCATTATGAGAGCTATCAATCAGAAATCTGCAGTAAGAAGGCAGAGTTCCTGTCCAGGGAGATTTCTGCAGCGCAAAATTAACCAACTCAACTCTTTCCAACTGTTGACAGATTGTGCAATTCAATCTGTCTTCAGTCTGGAAGAGCATTTTCACAAAGTAAGTGTGATGAGCTAGCTCAGTTTTTCACTGATAAGGTTGCCAGCATCAGGGCTGGAATCGACCCTGCTCCCTCTATGAGGGGTTGCGGTGGTTGATGGGAGGTGGTGAGCACCCGATCTGTCTGGACCGACTTCAGCCGACCAGAATTCACGGACATAGTGAAGATCATCCAGACCTTGCACCCAACCTGTTGTAGTTTGGATCCGGGCCCTAGTCCCCTATTAGTGGGTTGTGTAGATGCTATCTGCCCGATCCTAGCTGAAATTGCATGGAGATTCTTGGAGAGGGGTGTCTTTCCTGACCCCCTAAAGGAGGCAGTTATTCAACCACTCCTTAAAAAGCCCTCCTTGGATCCCGACGATCCAGCTAACTACCGACCTGTCTCTAACCTTCCTTTTTGGGGAAGGTTATTGAGAAGGTGGTTGCGTTGCAGCTGGATGATCACCTTGTGACTCACAATGTCTATGAAGTTCTCCAGTCTGGTTTTAGGAAGAGGCATAGCACCGAAACGGCCCTTGTTCTGGTACTTAATGACCTCCTAATGGTGAGAGATCAAAAGGCTTGTACCATCTTGGTCCTTCTCGATCTCTCAGCAGCTTTTGACACTGTAGACCATGGGGTGTTTTTGGAGACTCTGCGGTTCCTTTGTGGACTGTCTGGTACAGTCCTCAAATGATTTTTATCTTTCCTTGTAGCTAGGTTTCAGAGGGTAGTCACTGGAATGTATTCCTCTGATGCCCTTCCCCATCCTGTGGGGTGCCGCAGGGCTCCATATTGGCACCCATGTTGTTATCAGTGTATATACTGCCATTGGGAGATATCATAAGATGATACAGCTTGAGTTTTCACTGCTATGCAGATGATACTCGGCTGTATATGCCCTTTGTTCCTGGACAGGTTGATGCCGTTTCTATGCTAAATAGTCGCCGCTCCGATATCAAAGACTGGATGAATTCGAGTTGGCTGAGGTTGAATCCGGATAAGACTGAGGTGTTTGTTGTGGATCCAGGTCACCTGGGGGCAGGTTCTGAAGCTGGGCACATGTCAGGCCTGTGGCTTGATGGTGTCCAGCTCACTTCCTCAGACCAGGTGCGAAACCTGTGCTATTATTGACGATGGTCTGACCCTGAAATTTTAGGTGTCAGCCGTGGTTACATCATCATTTTACCATCTAAGGAATAACATCCGGGTGAAACACCTGGTTCCTCTGAGTGACCTTCCAACATTGGTCCATGCCTTCATTACCACCCATCTTGACTATTGCAATGCCCTCTACCTAGGGCTACCTGGGGTTGATATCCACCGCCTGCAGCTGGTGCAGAATGCTGCAGCCAGGATGTTGACTGGCACTTCTAGGACCAGTCATATCATGCCTGTGCTGCGCGAACTGCACTGGCTGCCTGTTCAGTGGCAGATCACCTATAAGGTGGGCTTGCTTACCTTCAAGGCCCTACATGAACAGGGATCTGACTACCTGAAAGTTCTCCTGACTCCCTACTCCTCCAGTCATCCTCTCCAATCCACTGACGAGGGATTGCTAGAGGTTGCTAGAGGTTCCCAGTGTTTGATTGAAAACTTCGGGGGCTCGCACTTTTTCATTTGTGGCACTAACCCTGTGGAACTCTCTACCTCACCGGTTGAGAGAATGCCTAACCATCAACAGTTTTAAAACTATGCTGAGAACATATTTATTTTCTCTGGCTTACCCAGATTAATTTATATATTTATGCATGATGTTTTATATGATTGTACAGCGCCTTTGTTTTTGAAAGGCGCTAAATAAATAAGGAGTGATGATGATGATGAGAGAACTTCAGACAATGGCAGATGTCAAACCTGACAGAAATATGAACATCACCCTGAAATGACTGGGACGTCACTGTCCCAGGCTATGTATTATTCAGGAGGGAAAGGGTCAAGGGGAAACAGGGACAGGGTTGCACTGTATATAGAAACAGGTATCAGAATGAGGGTGAATAATGATCCAGGTGAAAGGGGCATGGTAGAATCACAATGGGCACAGCATACAGTGCATGGGGAGGGTTGACTGCTTAGGACTGATCTAAAGACCCCTTATCAGACAGAAAAGATGGACAGGGTCTTAGACAAAGAAATCAGGAAGGCAGTAGCAGGAGGGGAAGTAGTCCTGATATGAGACTTCAAAACACCAAATGATTACTGGAGCATTCTAATAACACAGAGCACCAGAAATCAGTCATTGGTAGACACTTTCCCGGACTGTTTCCTGACTCATCTAGAGGAAGAACATATTAAGGATTGTACCATTTGTGACCTACTTCTGACTAACTGAAGCATCACTGAGGAGTTAACAATAGACAGTCCATTAAGGTCTAGCAACCACAACACCATGTGGTTTGAAATAGCCCCAAAATCACAGAAGTTGACCTTAACCATGGGTCCTGGACATAAGGAGAGCAGATGTCTGGATGGTAGAGAAGGAGCTAAGGGAGAGGCTTGTTGGGTACAAAATGATAGATGGGGCAGTGACCAAGTGTGAATATAGCAAACAAGAAATTCTAGCTGAAACAAAAGGTAGACACAGACAAGCTGGCAAAGGAAAATGCATAAGGAGCCTACTGGGTTTTCCAGGGAGGTTGAGGTAGCAGTAAAGGAATAAAAGATAACTTTCAAAGTGTACAAGGCTGAACAGATGGAGGCAAGTGAGGAATTCTACAGTACCTTGCCAAGATAAAGGAAACTTATAAGATAGTAGGAGAGCCAAAGCAGAGGTAGCACTAAGGACTGCAAAAGGGTGGGAGGAAATGACACAGTCTTGTAGTATGTTAGAAAAAGGAAAAAGAACAAGTGCAGAATAGAGAGATTAAAAAGGGCAAGGCATGGGTGGCAGGGGATGACCAGAAAGTTGATATTCTGAATGAATACCATACTTCTGCTTGGTTTTCAGAAACAAGGAAAGGAAGCCCCTGCCATAGTTCAGCTACAAGGTAGAGTTGGAACAAATTTAGAACTGGGTAGTAGCACAGAAGAAAGGATGCTTAAGAGTCTGAAGTGGTTACCAGTGGGTAAGTCACTTCAACTGGATGGATTGCACCAACAGGTACTCAGAGAGGTGGGTGGTCTCTTGCAGCACCTCTTGCAAACCTATTCAACTGCTCAGTTGAGAATAGGATAGTCCCCAACAATTGGAGGATAGCAGAGATCAGCCTCATATACAAGAGTAGGGAAAGGGGGACCAAGGGAATTATAGATTATTTCACCTATTGATAGGAAGTTTCTTGAGACCAAAATCCAGAAGCAGATAGTCGACTTTCTAGAGTCCATTGAACTCTAGGACATTAAGAAGCATGGCTTTATGAAGTGGAGGTCCTGTTAGACTAATCTTATAGATTTCCTCAGCACTATGTCACAAGCATTGGATAAAGTCCAAATGCTGGACATCCTTCACCTGAAATTTAGCAAGGCCTTTGAATATGTACCTCACACTGGCAGTGAAATTGGGCGACTTAGGTGTTGACTAGAAAGTTGCTTGATGGCTAGGGAATTAGCTACAGGAGGAGAACCAAATGGTGGCACTAAACAGTACATACTTTAAAGTTGGGGGGTCACAGATGGGGTCCCATATGGGTTGGCTCTGGCTCTCATTCTCTTCAATTTGTTCTATTGTAACAGTGAAAAATAGGTTCAGGGAAAGATATGTCTATTGGTTTATGACACAAAATTATGAGGCAGAGGGCAGAGTTAGCAGGATAGGAGGGGGAGACCTGAATAAGCTAGAAGGTTTGGCAACTGAAATCAATGCAAAAAAAGGGCAAGACTATGCAATTGGAGAGGGGGATTCAGAGGACAAAATATTGGATAGAGGGCATTCAACAGGAGCAGACCTTACAAGACAAGGATCTGAGGGTTATTGTTAGAGATGGGTGAAGTGGCCCAAATTCGCTCCGTGAAGTGGATCACATGAAAGCAAATTTGAGGAGTGCTCCGTAATGCGATCCGGAGTACTTCTCGTTATAATGGGTAACGCGAAGTCCATTGAAAACAATGACTTTGTATTACTCTGCCTTCCCAACTTACTACTCCCTCAATTCTTAAGACAAAGTACATTGAATGCAATGTACTTCGCCTCACTTCACCTTGTTTTTAGCTCCAAAGGAGAATTTTGCAGTGATTCATAGGATTTCAGGTCACATGGGCTCTAGATTGTTCTGCACAGCCTCAGTTTGGGGTAGTGTGTATAGGAAGCTGTAGCAGTCTGCTCTGAGAGCTCTCTGTGATTCAAACCTTCTAAAAGCTATTAAAAAAAGCCTTTTTGTGCAATTATTTTTGCTAAATCTTTAGTTCATCGATTGCAGGAAACCCTCCTGTGCTCATATCATCGAGCGTGTATTGTTTATGTATGGATTTTGAATGTTAATGTACATCATTCAGTCTGTGTACTGAGAGACAGTGGAAGTGTGCTTTAGGGGAAGGGTGTATCTGTGGAGTAGGTAGATTAACTTGGAGAAAAAGACAGTTCTTTCTGTATTGGTGATATTTTTCTTGTATAACTGTGTTAATGTACACACAGTAATATTTTCATAATTCTTGTCATATTTTTTGCTGATTGTTGTGGTGCAGCAATGCATAATTTTAGTTTGTTTAAAATACATGGTTATATTACTGAAGTTTTCAATTTGCTACACATTACTTAGTGTGTGTGTGTGAGTATGTGTGTGACACGTGTCACCAAATCAGACAGTTTATTGTGCAACATTGTAATTTCAGCAATGTGAACCTGATATCCACTGCAGCAGTGTGATTTTTGTACTTCTTTGTGGTATATTTACTGGTACTAGTATTAGTGACTGTTACTGCAGCAGTGCAGTACACTGCCCCCCGCCCC
This sequence comes from Neoceratodus forsteri, assembly GCA_016271365.2. Taxonomy (NCBI): domain Eukaryota; kingdom Metazoa; phylum Chordata; order Ceratodontiformes; family Ceratodontidae; genus Neoceratodus; species Neoceratodus forsteri. The sequence goes on along the minus strand of CM057454.1, from coordinate 395,458,658 downwards.
CATGGCCCGCCCCAACCGGCAAAGGTATTCTTTTCCAGATTTGAATTTCTGATGGTGAGCACTGGTTAGGTGTTGTACCTTTGCGTCTGCATCTCTTCAGTGTGCAGTGCAATCTTAATCTGTCTGTGCGATTGCATCTCTTTAGTGCCCAATCTCCATCTGTAACTTAAGTCACAGTTGTCTCTTTGGCTTGCCTTCAGAGTACTGGACTGGTGTGGTGTATAATTCTGCTTGAACATTGTATCATTAATATGTGTTTTTATGTCAGGATCATCATGACGAGTCACTCGTGATACAAATCACGTTCTTCATCATCAAGGTCACAAATGCAGTCACAAGTCAAGATTCACGATCACGTCACAAATCACAACATTAATTTTTTTACTAGTTACTTGGATGGATTGTAAGCATGCTTTATGGTATCTCTCCAGGCTTCACCACCCCTCCATTGTACTCATTAATAAGCATTTTTATGTCAGGGAATTTTGTGCTACAGCTCATCTCAGAAGCAGAGCCACAGGCAATCGTGTTCCTTCCCGTACAGCATTTGAGTTACAGTACTATAAGTAGTAGTGGGCGAAGTGTCTCAAATTTGCTCTGTGAAGTGATTCACTGAGTAATGTGGAATCCATAGAGAACTCCACAATGTGAAGTGGAGTACTTCACTTCATAATGAGGAACACGATGTCCATTGAAACCAATGACTGCGTTATTCCACCTTCCCCAAACCACTTCTCCACCAATTTTAAGGCGAAGTACCTTGAAATCATTGTAATTCACCTCACATTGCCCATGTAAATGCGCTCCAATTGCAATTCTGCAGTTATTAATGGGATATGCTGGTCACATGGGCTCTAGATTGTTCTGTACAGCCTCAATTCTGGCCTGGGTAGTATGTGTGTGCAGTGGTAGCTGGAGACAGCTTGCTCTCAGAGCTCTGCAATTCAAAACCTCTAAATGCTGTTTAAAATGCCTTTTTGAGTAATATTTTTTGAGTACTTTGATTGTAGGAAACCTTTCTGTGCTTATATCATTGAGTGTTTATTGTTGTGTGTGGACTTTGAATGTTAATTTAGAACAGTCAGTCTGTATACTGTGAAGTAAGTAGATTAACTGGGAGAAAAAGACAGTCTTTCTGTTTTGGTTACATTTTTATTATATGACCGTGTTAATGTACACAGTAATATTTTCAGCAATTCTTGACATTTTTTTACAGATTGTTTTAGTGCAGCAGTATACAATTTGTCTGTTTAAAACATTTGGTTATATTACTAAAGGTTTTCAAAGGTTTTCAATTTGCTACGCATTGCTTGAGTGTGCGTGTGAGTGTGCATGCAATGTGTGTCATTAAATCAGACACCTTTTATTGTGTTACAGAGTAATTGCAGCAGTGTGAACCTGCTATCCACCACACCTGCATACTTTTTTTATACTGCTTTGTGGTATCTTTACTGGTAGTGGATTGTTATTGCCGTATACTAATCCCCCAACTGGCAAAATGTATTCCTTTCCAGATTTGGATTTGTGACTTGTGAGCACTGGTTAGGTGGTGTTGTACCTTTTCGTATGCATCCCTTGAGTGTGTAGCGAAACCTTAATCTGTCTGTGCATTTGCATGGCACCATTAATTCTGGGAGACTGCATTTCTTGTTACGCTCTCATTTCACTTCATCAGCACTGGGGACTTTTCTGGACACAAGGCAGTAGCATTTTGGGGATGCACATTAATTCTGGTGACTCTGTGTGTGACCTGACCACTGCATGCATGATTTAGTGCACCATTAATTCTGGCAAACTTCGCATTTCTTGTTACACTCTCATTTCACTTCATTAGCACTGTGGGAGTTTTCTGGACACAAGACAGTAGCACTTTGGGGATGCACATTCATTCTGGTGACTGTGTGGGTGGGATGCTGCCAGTATTGTTGTCACTCTGCCTTACTTCGCGTTTAAGGTGGAATGACAATGTGAAGTAATAATAACAAGGTGAAGTGAGCCTTTCCTATGGGTCATTCCGCTTAGCGAAGCGTCAACACAAAGTAGCCACTTCGAGTTCACTTCACCAGCGGATTTTAAATTTGCTGCATCTCTAGTTATTATTGGTCACAACCTCAAAGAATTCAGCCTAGTGTGACAAGGCATTTAGCAAACTAGCAAAATGTTGGGGTGTATAGGCAGGAACATCTCAAGCAGACAGAAGGAGGTGATCCTACCTCTGTACAACTCTTTAGAGAGGCTGCTCCTGAAGTACTGTATTGAGTTCTGGAACTACCTAAACAAGGACAAGGATCACCTGGAGCTGATGAAAAGATAGTGACTAAACTGATTCATTGTCAGCAGGGGAGGACTTATGAGGAAAGATTGGCTGACATGTACATATATATATATATATATATATATATATATATATATATATATATATATATACTATAGTATAGTTATATATGGATATATAGATGTACACACACACACATACCACTGGAGGCCATGAGAGAGAGGAATAAATACCTGAAACCTTCAAGTACCTGAAGGGGATAATCAGGGTGGACAGCCAGCAACTGTTTAAGCTTAGTGAGGTCTCTATCAGACGTGGACGGACCTATTAGCTGGCAGGGCCAGGGAATGTTTATGAGGGAAATGAAGAAATATTCTTCATGGAGAGGGGAAAGAAAAAAGATATAAGGATTTTGAACAGAACAGGTCCTAGGTCAAATCCTTGAGGGACAACACTAGTTAAATTTTCTTCCTCTGATAGCACACAATTTATTCTAACTCATGGGGCAGGATTCTCAAAAGGGATGTGCCCAGCACATCCAAGATGTGCCAGTGCATCCATGACTTGCCCACTGGGGCAATTGTGGCAGGGGGCCAATGCGCTGGTGCATCCCTGATGAACCAATACATTGCAGATGCACCGCATACCGCCCAAAATGATATGCGGTACATCTGGAGGGGATGTGAGGGGGGCATTCCCATGCATATGGTGTGCAGCTCCATTCACAACCTGACCAGGAGGCACATCTCCGGGGCAACTCCGGAGATGTGGCCCTGAAAGATAAGTCTGCAACAAGTAGATTTAAGTTGCATGCCACCCAAAGGCAGGCTGCCTTACTGCAGACAGCAGCATGGCAGCCTGCCCACCATGGCAGTCCAGTGTGCCCCCCTCCCCACCCGCATCTCAAAATAATGCCACTCCCTGCAGTGATCCTGTGGTATGAACAGACCCCTTCCCCACCTGCACCTCTGTTATAATGCCACTTCCTGTTGCGATTCTGTGGCAATAACAGGACCCCCCCCTGTACCTCCATTACAGTGCCACTGTGATAATGTGAAAGAACCCACCCTCCCCTCCAAGCCAAATGAACTGGTGCTGGTAGTCCATAAAGATCCCCATAGCTCAGCAGACTACCACCCCCACCACTCAGGCACCCCCTACCCACCATGCCCCATTCCAGCATATTCCCACCATGGACGGGCAGCTCAACTCCTCCCTCATACCACTATGGCTGCCCGTCAACAGAGCTGTCTGTGAATGACAGCTACTGTACATCCTCCAGCCCATTGGTTGACCCTGTCGACCAATGGGCTTGCAGTGTGTACTGTACACTGTCATTCACAAAGTTGTGAATGACAATGTACAGTACACACTGCAAGTCCATTAGTCAACAGGGTCCAACAATGGGCTGCAGGATGTACATTAGCTGTCATTCACTGACAGCTCTGTCGGCAGGCAGCTGTGATGGTATGAGGGTGGGTTGAGCTGCCCACCAACAGTGGGAATATGCTGGAATGGGGTAGCAAGGTGGGTAGAGGGTACCTCAGTGGGGAGGATGGGTGGTCTGCCGAGCTATGGGAGGTCTTATGGACCAACGCCGATCCGTTCGGCTCATGGTAGGGATTCTGTTCTTATCACATTATCACTGCAGGGAGCTGCATTGTAAGGGAGGTGCAAGTGGGGAGGGAGGTTCTGTTCTTGCCACAGGATCACCGCAGAGAGCGGTATTATTACAGAGATGCATGCGGGAGTGGGGTCACACTGGACTACCAGGGACACGTCCAGGTGTGTGTAGGATGCAGTCGCCCAGGAAGGAGTGTAGAGTTCTTCTGGATGGGATGGGGCTCCAAGTGTGGACCTCAGCCATAGGCTTTGAGTGTGGACCTCAGCCATAGCAAGGTGCCTGGCACATTCGGCTGGGCACATCACTGCATGGTGTATGCAAATTAGGCTGTAATGATATGGTAATGGCCCCTTTGTGCCATGCATGTCTAATGGCCCCATTATGTGTTGTTGGCTCTGAATAGCAACTTTAGGCACAGCGAATTGTGCAATGCGCAGCCCCATTTTATTCCAAGCCTGACCAGGGGGTTGCACCAGCGCATCCAGGGATGGGTGCAACTGTGGTATTCACAGTGGGGATGCGCCGGGGGCATTCCCCGGTGCACCTTCTATGAATGCCATAGTTGGTGCTTGGCACATCTCATTTGCACCAGGGCATCCGAGGTGATCCAAGTGTGAGTCCTTTATGAATCCTGCCCATTGTTTTCTTTTTATCAACCAGTTGTTAATGCATGTTCCTATAAGTTTGTTGATTCCTACATTTTTTAGTTTGCTTATTAGTGGTTTATGAGGTGCTTTAATTAAGGCCTTATGACAGTCTAAGTAGATTATGTCTATTGATTTATTATTATCCATACTCTCATATACTCTTTATAGAAAAAACAAGTAGGTTGGTTTGACATGATCTATTCTGTGTGAACCCATGTTGTTAGTTTTTTTTTCGTTATTCATTCCTTTACTATTTAGTTCTATATTGAGTTTGTACAGGATTAGTCCTTACATTATGTTTCCCACCACTGAGTTATAACTAATTGGCCTGCAGTTTCGTACCCTTGTTCTGTCTCATTTTTTTATATTAAATATTTCATTGATATTTTAGAATGCAGCAAAAACTGCTCTAAAACAGAAACAAATAGCATAGTGCATACAGTGAGTGTCACCATCATTGTAAACATTGACAATTAGAATAGAAAACTTAGATGACTCTTATATTATATGTATGTACCTAAAATCCCACAAATAAACCACCTACCACCAACCCCCACTCCCCTCACCCTCCCTTCCTGGCCCAGAGGAGACTGAATTTATCCTAGCATTTCTGAAACCAGAAATAGAAAAGGGATTAACCACTGAGTGTACTAGGCTCATTATAATTACACAATAAGTAAATGCAGGTCCACAGATGAGGAAACATAACAACACCTTTCATCTTATAATGAACCAATAAACAGTAGTCACTATGCTCAATCCATTTAACAGAATATGTCACAGAGATGGAAATATAAATTTAGTTTAGTCAAACACCCTAGACTGGGTTGAGACTACCCCAGAGGAAGGAAAACTGGGAAATTATTGTGTTAATAAAACATATAGAGCTCCCATATCTTTTTGTATCTTTTAAAGTGATCTGTCAGGCTAGCAATGATCCACTCTGCCTGCAATGCAAACAAAATCTCTTAAACCACTCCCAGGTATTTCAGGACTAAGTGTCACACTAATGCCTTAAAATAACCTTTGCCACAAGCAGTAATCAACGCCATATGGTATTGTCAATTCTCACCTGGAAGGACTGCAAAATCCCCAAACAAACAAATTTCAGGTTAAAAACATCACTCAGGCCCAATAAGGGATGTTAGTGTTGGCATATAAATTCCATAAGGGAACCACTTTTGTGCATGTACAAAGAACATGCATTAAATATCCCTGATCCTGACCACATTTGAAATACATGGAAGTAGGGATCTTGCCCACTCTGTATAACTTAACAGGGTGAGATACAGATTGTGTATTATCTGGAACTGCATAAATCTGTATTGATCCCATTTTATAAATTTATAAACATTCTGCCATATGATTTCCAATTGTACACACCTTTTGAAGATGGGAGTGCCTGATCCCAGTAATAGCTTATTCTTGTCTCCTGGAGTAACAATATCTCATAAAATTTGTTATAAAAATAAGACAACACATACAGAGCATCCCTATTCAAGGTCAAAGGAAGAATATACCTACCATAAATATTAGATCATTGCCCATGCTCAAAATGGTGCACTAAGGAATGGGCCACTTGGAGATACTTGAAACAATCTGATGATTCTAAGCCATATTTTAGTTGGGCCTGCCGAAAAGTAAGGAGCTTGCCATCCTGAACCAGATGGTCCACCGTAGTAATATCAGCATCAGCATAATGCCAACATTTCTTGGTGATAAGTTGGCCAGCAATTTTAAAGTTCAGGTTCCCCAAAAATGGCTGAGCAGTGTCTTTAATAGGTTCCAGCCAGAGTAAAGAACACAACTGCTCATGGACCTGTATTGAGATATTTATAAGTGAACCATGTAGGGCTCTGGGGAGCTTTCTCTTGGGGATGTGAAGCACAGCATGAAGATCAATCCCCAATTGAGAGAATGAATGGCAGCTTGATATTTAGCCACAAGGGTACATACTCTGAACCAGGATCCTGCCGTCTAGGCCACAAGCCTTGAAAGTACTTGGAGCTATGTATAGCCAAATAATACATAAACAAGCTAGGAACCCTCAACCCCCCCTGCTTTGTTATCAACCATTAATTTGGCAAGCGCTATCTGGGATGGTTTATCCTTCCATAAGCATTTTGAAATAATTATATGTACATTCAGAAACCAGGACTTTGGTAAATGTCGGTTGAGCATAATCAAGGATACATAATCATGTAGGAGCACATTCATCTTAATTGCATTAAGGCATCCCTAGAGTGAAATGGGAAGACATTTCCAATGATCCTGTCTCATTTTTTGTGGATGGGCATCACAGTTGCCAAGTGCCAATCCATTTGCACTTCACCTGTCTTGACTGATTCATTAAAGATGTTAAACAAGAGCACTTACAATACAAGTCACATTAAACTGTTCCCTCAACTCACTGGTTTAGTATTGTTTAATGAGTTTCCTAATCTGTGTGTTTAATTCAGTGAATTATTGAAAGTTTAGTATTGGTTTGCAACTAGCTTTTAGGACTACAAGCTTTATTTTCAGCTGAGTGCTTATGAGTTTCATTTCAGAAGGCAGACTAAACAACTCTTAAGGAATGCTGTGATATTTATAAACAATGCCATGAAAATGCATTGCATAAACACTGCAAAACAGCTACTGCCATATCACTAAACAGGTACAAGTGAGTTGAATAGGCAGTGAAGAATGGTTGGAAAAGAATTAAAAGCTTCAAAAATTCAAGCTGCCACTGCAGTAGAATCACATACAAAAAAAAAATGCTACACCAGTGAGTTGATGGAACAGTTAAATGTGACTTGTACTGTACATCACATTGGCTAGCTCTTTTGTTAGCCTTGGATGAATTAGGTCTGAGTCAGCTGATTTGTTTGTCTTAAGTTTTCCCATTTTTTTTCTTAGGGCTAGGATATCAGACTGTATTTGTTTGCAATTAGAATTATCTCCCAGAGTTTCTTCATTTTCTATACTGCCTATTTGATTGTATACTAATCTAAACAAGGCATTGAATAGTCCTGCCATTTCCACTGATGTACTCACCTTCCCACCATTTTTTCTGTAATGAGCCCACTTACCTGTCTACTACATTAGATGCACTGGCATATATATAAAAGGAATTCAGGTTGCCTGTATGTGTGCTGTTCTGAGCTCCAGTTAGTTTCTTACATTATTACTTTCTTAATGTACTTCAACAATTCTTTTCATACTTTTTTGAAAGTTGTCCTTCAAGCTGTACCGTTTTAGGCTTTTAAATAACCTTTTTTGTTAATTTTGTTAGTGATCCTTAAGTAATAAGGTATGACCAGGGGTTATGTTAATATTCTAGTTAATCACCTTCTTGAGGCATAATGTGGCACAAGGTGCAGCTGAGTGCCACCTCCCCCAACAGGATGGTTCACAAGAACATTAACATAGTTCCTGAGTACCTTTGCAATTACTAAAATAGAGTCTAATCAGAAAATCTGTACTGTTTTGTCTTATAAAACTTTGTTTTAATTTTTCTGACTTTATAATAAAATGATCCTTCCACAGTAGTTTGTGAGCTTGAGTATGGTTATGCTGCCAGTGCATAAGACTGAGTCAGTGTAAGGGCTGTCATGCACATGTTGCCCTGGCAACCATCTTGAGTGTGATACAAATATTGTATGACAAAAGTTATTAAAAGAGCAGCTTTAAAATTAAATAATTTTGCACTTATTGGCTCTGAAACCAGTACCTCTGGTTTACATCTTGAGCTGCACCTTGGCTATTAATGGATACCATACCCAAAATACAAGGCTAGCCTATTGTTAAGTCACACCATGGCTGTTAACTTAAAAGCCCAAAACATAAGGAAACCATGCTATAAGAATAAGGAACTAGTTGCAGTTTCAGGTGCAGGTTATTGGGAAATAAAGAAAACGATGGCACCAACCTCCTGCTGTTCTTTCTCAAGGGATGAGGTTTCACAAAACAAGATGTTCTTAAATAGTGAATAATAAAGGTGCAGTGCCTCAATTCGTCAGTCAAAACAAAACAATCATCCTAAAATACCACAAAAACTCCCCAAATAGTGAAACATATTAGAAAATAAAAAAAGAACTGAGGAGTTAGACCCTGAGATAGAGCATTTATTGCTTTAAGTTTTTACTGTTCATCATTTGGCTTTTGTTTGTTTATACCAGATTTTGGATCAACATTAACATTAAGCAAATGTCATATCTGGTGGTCTAACTTTTCAGTTCTTTTTTATTTTCCTTTATGGTGTGCATTTCAGTGCCAGGGAGGTTGGTGCCATGGTTTCCTTTATTTCCCAATAAACACTGCTTGCGCATGAAACTGTTACCAGTTACTTATTCTAATAGCCTGGCTTTCTTTGCATTTTGGTTCTGTGTTTTACTACTGCAGCTCTTTAGTGTGGCTTTGCTGCACTGGGACTCCCTCTTCCTAATTTAAAAGCCCAGCCCATCCTGTTGCAGTCTGGCAACAACAGTCTCTGTTATTAAGCCACATGACAGCTGTTAATTTAAAAGCCCAGCCAGCCTTGTTGCAAACTGGCAACAGCAACTCTGTTATTAAGCTGCACCACAGCTGTTAATTTAGAAACCCAGGCCATCTTGTTGCAAACTGTCAATGTCGGCTCTGTTGTTAAATCCACACTGTGGCTACAAATATATAAGCCATTCCCACCTGCTGCACATCAACACCGCGGCTGGGAATTTAAAAGCCATGTTCTCCTGCTCACAAATCAGCAAGCTTGTGAATCAATATGCAACCAGCATTGAAAGCTTTTTTTTATTTAAATTTGTAAATATATTCATAATAATATGCATGCACTCAGCTCTCCCATGGACTGCCACATAACTTCCTAAAGATTAATCCACATAGAGAGCACAGTGTACTAGTATGTTCATCATGAGCAATGAATGAGAGGGTTACTGACAATGGCAGAGAGCAGGTAAGTATTTTTTCAGTAACAGTTGAATTGGGATGGCAGGGCACACACACACACACACACACACGCACACACACACACACATATCATAGTAACTTTTGAATTTATGATAGGTTTAATGGCAGCTTTAATGGCAGCTCTCAGTTCTAAATTTGGAATGCTGAAAATTTAGGACCTGGAACAACAATACTCAGGTAAGTAGTCTCTACAAACATATTAATTAAAGATTAACATAAGGCTGTGAGAATGCTGATAACCAATCAGATTGCAACATTCTGAGACCCTTTTAATAATTTTAGTTAGCCACCCTCTTTTGTTCCCTTTCCATTTTACAGTTATTACTTCATTATGTATTTTTCTTCTAATTGGAACAATTTATTTTGATTTTGTCCCACATTTTGTCTGTATTATTACCTATATCTACTGTTTTGTTGAGCAAATAAGACATTTTCTTTCTAATGACTAATCCCCTCTGTGTTACATGTAGGCTATTGAGGTTTATGAGGCACATCAAGAAACAGGTGGATAATACAGTAGTATTACTCACCTGTTTTTGGATGTGCCTCACAGATGAAATCAGACCATATTATGGTTGCTGTTCCCTAACTCCTGTTTTATAAATGTTCTTTCAATTGCATGAGCTGCATTAGAGATGACTGGGTCTAATATATCTTTATCTCTTTTGTCTTGTGTTGTCTACTATGTCAGGCCTTGCCATACTGTAGCTTTGAAACATGCTATTTCATTTGCTGCTGCTGCTTGTTTTTTTTATCCCAATTTACTTTTGGCAGGTTAAAATTGCTCATCATCATGAGTCTTTTTCTGACCATAAACACCACAGAATGTCCAGTGACAGCCATCATCATCTTCTGCCTTACCACTGAACAGTTTACCACATTAAGGTAGAGTACTGCACTACAGCACTTCTTCTATAACACAGTATCATTCAAGGTACCACACTGTCCCAGATTCCCCCCTTTTCCCCCACAAAAGACAAAACCATTTTTATGTTGCTGTGCTTAGATTGGCAATTAATTCATTATATCATAATTCCATTTTACAATCCCATAATTTCACAATTGCATTTTATTGCATCAATATATTAATCTCTGATCATCCCTCTTTCTTCCTCTTCTTGCTCTCCCAGGTGAAAACCTGGGTGCCTTCTTCTTCTCTTTTCCTGGAAGGTAATGGTGAGAACCACTTTTTGTCCTTCAGCTTCTTCTTCATTTCATCATATTCCTTTTTCCTTCCCCTCTCCCCTCCTCCTCCCTTTTCCCATTAGCCAGTCTCCAGCTTGTGTTGGATGACTGCCCACCACACAGGGTATTTTTTCCTGCCTGAATCCTCCATGCTTCTATAAATCCCATCATTTCTGTATCAAACATATCTATATCTAGGTCTGACAAGTGCACTCCATCTGACCTGTAGAAATCCTTTACCCATTCTCCACCCCTCACAGTATTACATGCCCCCATCTTTCTTATCAGTGTTCCTACCCTTCTATTCATCTTCCTCATGGCCCTATCTAAAGCTACATGACTGTGTTCATGTCTCCATACCCTCCTTGGGATCATGTCCAACCAGGCAAGGCTTAGCCCTGGCCACCACTGCTGTATTTCCTCTAAATCCTTTTTTACCTGCATATATGTGTCCACCCGTGGCTTCCCCCCAATGCCGTTACCCACTAGGTATAAAATGATTAAATCTGGAATGGGTCACCTCTCTTTCATCTCCTTCAGGGTCAGAAGCAGCTGCGCCCATCTCATCCCTCAGATGCCATGCCAAACCAACCTACATTTCTTCACATCCTCTTACAGCTGTTTTCCCCCAGCCTTTTTCTCAGCTCCCTTTTCCACCCAATAAATGTAAGAGTGACCGCAGATCCATACTTCCATGATCCTTCCTCTTCCTGTAGGATTTAAGAAAAATATATATCTTAAACATGATCATAGCTGCTTTCCCAATAGCACCCCATCTCTACGCCCCCTCCCCATCCCTCCCCCAATGTGGTTCCATTCCTGAAAAACAAAACACAGTGATACGTTAGTCTCCATACTGCAGTGCTTGAATGTACCTCTTGTAGATGGCAGACCACCAGCACCCCTTCTCCAACATATTAGTCACCGTCTCCCTGCTGCTGCCCACTGTGAAGCAGCCCCTATTTGAAAGGAGTGAGATGAGTAATTGCCTAGATCCTCACCCAGGAACTGCATGCCTTTCTTGAGAATGGCCATGACTTGATAATTTGTGACCTTTTTCCTTTCTCCATTCACAAATAATCTCACTTTCTGACACCCATTATCTGTGGCGTAAGCCCACAAAGCCTTTACTGGGCACACTGTGCCGTTGACATGAGCCTTCAGGGTTACAGTATAACTCTTTCCCCCTTGATCTGTTTTTGACTTCTTAATTATGATTTGTTTCTCTTCTATCCCCAACTTATGTCTTCCCATTCCAACCCCACCCTTCATCCTTTCTGCCATGTCCCACAGCCTCACTCCTCTCATGGCCCCAGAAAACATTACTAGATAAATTGTGTGAAATAACTGCACCTCATCTTTGGATCTGCAAATTGCTGGTAGTATCCCATTTAGTTTTGCAAGCCACTGCTCCCTATTGGTCATCTACTATCCATTAGTCTCTGTTTCAACCTACCCCATCCCGCATCATTCTTCTAATCAACATTGACTTCATCAGGTCCTTCCATTTCTTTTAGGCTGTAAACTAAACTAATCCCCACTAGATATACCCCCACCGTGGTGTGAGCCATTCCTCTCTGCCATTGATTTACTGTGAACGTTCTAACTGTTCCTCCATTAGTGGCCTACTTATATCCATGAGGTGTGCTGCCCTGAATGCTTGGAACACCTGCCAAGCCCCTTCATAGGCTCTCAAAGTCCATCATGCCCATGACCTGCAAAACAGCATTTCTGCTCCCTCTTACCAATGTCCCAGATGTTTGTTGGTATGGGCATTTTTTGATCCTCTGCTGTTGGTGCCAGCATCCAGAAACAATCCAGCTGCAGACAGGAAAGGCTGTCAGCTAGGATGTTTTTAGCCCCTTCTATGTGCTTGGCCCTGAATGACATATTCAATTGCAAGGCCATTAACACCAACTGTCGCAAAACCCACATGACCATCTCTGACCTGGCTCCCTGTTGGTTAAAATTTCTACCACACCAAAATGTAATCTTCTGATTCCAAAGTTCCTCTCCCACACCAAGGTGCAGGCCCAAATGGGCATGATCTCCAAAGTGTGATGTCTTCTACCTTCCATCCCTTACCCAATCTGTAGGCCATGGTTCTGTGAACCATCTTCCCCTCAAATATCCCCCATACCTAGCCCCTGCCGCATCTGTCTATAGTTTGAGATCAGTGTTATACACCCACTCCTCTTGCAAAAGAAACAGCTATTATAGGCGCTGAGGAAGCCTCCCACACCCTGAAGTCATCCTTAACTCCCTTTGCCATGTTCACCCAGTGGTGTGGTCTGGTTCCCACTGTAGCCCTTGCTAGCCTTCTTGTGAAAGCCCTACCTAGTCCAATTGCCCTGCATGCAAACTTTAGATGGCCTAAGACCTGCTGCACCTGTTTCATTTGCACCCTTCTCCTACTTGTGTGTATTTGAATCAGCTCCTTCAGTTTTCCACTTTGCTGTCTGGCAACCTAAAGATCTCCTCCCGGTATCTATCTCAATGCCCAGGTATTCTAGCCCCTTCCAGGGGCCTTCGATTTTTCCGGTGCCAATGGAACCCTAACTCTCTACAGAGTCTTGAAAACTGGCTAACATTCTTTCTGTTTCTCTCCTCCCACTTCCTATTAAAAGGAAATCATCCAGGTAGTGTATGATCACCTCATGTCCAGTTTTCTACTAAAATATTCATTGCAAGCAGGTGCTAAATGCTTTTAATGTAGCACATGTTACGGAACATCCCATGGGCATTGCTTTGTCAAAATAGTACTGCTCCCCTATGTTAAAGCCCAATAGGTCCCAATCTTCCCTCCTAACCAGAAGCAATCTGAAGGCAGACTGTATACCTGTTTTGGCCATCCAAGCATCAGTAGTTGCTCGGATAATCTGCACCACCTTTTCTAATGTGGCATAGGTCACTTTACTATGTTCCCCACTTATGAAATCATTCACAGAGTCCCCCTTCTGGAAATGACAGGTGGTGAATCACCCTGTATTCTCCCTGCTGTTTTTTGGAGACCAAACCCAATGGAGAAACTCTCACATTCTGCAATGGTGGGGTAGCGTATAGGCCCTTCTACCCTACCAGCTGCCTTTTCCTTCTCTATTTTCCATCTTAAAATGTCCTTCTTCCCTTTAACTGAGCCCAGATTGTTCACCTCTCTCACTCGTAAAAGGGCCTTCAGACTGTAGTGGAAAACCTGTGTGAAACCCTTTCTTAATTGACTCTGCCACCTTTCTATCTGGGTATCTTTCTAACCCATTTTCCCATGCTTCTATGTTGATGGGAGATCTTGCTTCCTGAAATTGGTCTCCTGCCCTCTTCCCTCCCTTTCTACCCCCCCTCTGACCCTTTCTTGGTTATTACGGTAAATCTGACTCCCTCTTCTTGCATGCCCTCTGCCTTTCCCCCCTCTATTCCATGACTGCCCCTATAACCTTGCCCTTCTTGAAAAAACTGTTGACCTGTTCCTTGCCCCCCTGTCCCTTGGGCCCCTTGTGCCCATGTCATTCTGCATCTGCTTGCTGAGTGTGTTCCCCCACATTTTGAGCATGTGTGTTGAATGTGGCATTGTGGCCAGGAACAAAATGCCCTATTGTAACCCCAACAACACCTCTGGGGTGCTCCGGCCCTCTTCCCCATCTTTCTTCTGGTGTGGACTGATTGGTTACATAGTCTGCCCACAAATCTAATTGTTTCATGTCCCATCTTACATACCCATATATTGCCATCTTTTGCTGGAAGAATTCATCATAGTATATCCACACTCCTCCTTTTGCCTTTGCCCACCTTCTTATCCAGGAGTACGTGATGAGTGGTATGCCCAGCTCTGGTTTCTTTTCCAATCGATAGCTGAATACATAGTAAAACCTACAAACCACCCATCCCAAGTCTTCCCTTTAGTACATTTGTCCTCCTCTTTCTTACCCAACAAGACAACTGCTGCTGCCATTCACTCTTCCCTATATTCTCAGCTTCATCGCACTTTGCTGCCACTTCCCGGCTTACTAGCATAAAAAATGTCCACATACTCCCCTTCCATATTTTCTCTTCTGTGACCAGTGGCACATGTTCCCTATTCTCATTCCTGGAGTTCCTATCTCCCTTGTTCCTTTTCTATGCTCTCCATCCCTTTCTCACCTTTCTTTGTCATCTCTGTCTGACCTAATCTCTGCCAGTGCTGACTCCATCTGGCCCAACCCCCATGTCCCGAGTGCTGAAATAATTTGGCCTATGTATTCTTTGATGCTTTCTCCTACCGAACCGGGTACATTACCTGTGGCCTTGTCAGCTCCCTGTGGCCTGCTGCCCTCATGATGCCCTGGAATGTCCCCCTGCGGCTGAATGACTGGTTGTACTAATGGCTGAAGAGGAACTGTTGTGCTCAGGGATCCGGTCTTGGTTCGAACAGGGGAACCCCCACATGGTCTTGGGGAGGCACTGATGGGACAGGGTCATAGGGCTGTGGAGGTACTGGGCTAGCCACTCTGGGAAGTACCACTGGCAGTGGCTGCACCCTGGTAGGGCTGTGTGGCTTCCCTGCCTGCCGTTTCCCTCTGCCCCCTTTTCCTATCCCCACTTTCCGCTTCTCCCCAGATATTCCCAATCCCTCCCTTTCCACCATCTGCCACATTCTGTTGGCTTTCTCTGCCAGCTCCACAATCACCTTGTAGGCATTCTCTTTCGATGGTCTGTTCTTTTTTGGTGCCATTTTCCCTTGTTTTCCTGTGAAAAGCTGTGGAGACAACTGACAAAAAGTTTTAATTAATCTTCTGTTACTGCACTTTTCACCCTCTCCCCACCCTTCCTACATTCCTTCCCCCCTTTCCTCTCCCTATGACTCTGGCACTTCTTATCTGTTGTCTATTTTCTCTGACAAATGCTGCTGGCTACCTTGTTACAATGCTACCCTTGAATTGTATTAATCTGTACTCTGTTTGTAATGTCACATTGTTGTAATGTCTGTCTTGATGTTCCCCATAATTTGTATTTCTCTGACGTGGAACCTTTGTAAAGAGCCAAGGCTCAAAGGTATTTGTAATCCTAGACTTAATAAATAAATAAATAGTCATTTTATAGCTAGGCCACTTTCCTTTCCCTGCCCCGTTGTTGTGTATGAAAACAGCCCTGTGAATGCTCCAGCTGCCTCTTTTTCTTAGGCCTATCCTATGGCCTGTGTGCCAAGGTGGCAGTTAGCATCCCACCACCATCTGGGCCATCCGCCTCTTTCCCCACTGACCGAAGCCTCCCTTTTTGTCCCTGTTGCCTAACCCTTGAAAACCCTGATTTTCCCTTTCTGTTGCCCAACTGCATGGCTCTGGGCCTCCTATGATAGGTTACTGTTCCTTCGGGCCTGCCTTGGTTCCAATTCATCTGTAAATCTCCCCCCTTTGAGGCATTGTGGATTTCATTTGGAACCCCCCCATGTTGTTGCTGACCTCATGGTCACCTGGGCCTTTCATTCCCGCTCCCTCCTTGGGGCCTCTGTCTCCCTCCCACAGCCACTCAGGGCCTATCCAGTCCTCTCTTCTGTGCCCTTTTATTCCTTGGATCATTCCACATGGCTTCTCAGCCTATCCACCCACTGCCTCTTCAGTGTTTGCTGCCCCCCGAGGGTATCCACTACCAGTCTGCAGCAGCCTTTCTATACTGGACCCTGTTTCTCCTTTTCCCTCTTTCCATAAGCCCACCCCATTCCTCACAAGCCCATTTGTCTGTGCCCCTTCCTCACCGCATGGTCCTCTGGTGTGTGTAACCTCATGCCACGTGGTTGCATGGCACTTAGCCCATTTTGACCAGGCCTCCATCCTTTGTCTCTTCCTCGAATACTTGCAGCCCACAGGTTCCCCCCTCTCTCCATGCATTAATGCAGCACCCCCTTCAAGCTTCAGTTTCCATTGTCCACTACTTGACCCATCCCAAACCTGGAATCTGCTCACCTCACTGCCTACCCCATAGCGTGTGATGTCATGCCATGTGGCCGTCTATGTCGGCCACATGCTTGCCCTTTCCATCGGGCCTACCGATCATCCTATCCCTCTTTTCCAGGTAAACCAACATAGTACCAGCTCAAGTATTGGGCCTTCATTCTGTCTATTATTATAATTTTTTTAAAACAGCTCACACTGTAGCCTTGTCCCACATCTCAGGTTGTTTGTTCTCCCCCCAGACAACATTCTTCTACCGCTTTCCTTGCCAGGCCTCCACCAGGCCAAACACCACCGCATGATGCTTAGTTCTTTCTAATCCTGTGCCATAAAACTTAGCTCCATTTAATAATGCTCCCTCCCCCCCAAACCATGCTCTCCAGCCACTTTCCTTGCTAGGCCTCCACCGGTCAAACACCACTGCATGATGTTCAATCCCTTCCAGTCATGTAACCCAAAATCTGCTCAGTTTCCTCCGTGCAAGGCCCACCACAACCAGTTATCCCTCTTTAGCGCTTCACCTTCTGTTCCATCTCATGCCTTGCTATTGCTGTACTTGCAAATGAACCACAAAATTATTTTTTTAATTCTCTACCAGGATTGCATCCTGTTCCTAAACAACCTCTCTTACACATTGCTATCCATATATTGTTTCTCTATTAAAACCGTGAAAACCCAAGCATTTTTTTTACATCTCTATACCAGCATAGTTGTTTGTTTTTCTTTACCTTTCTATCCTGCTGCCAAACCTCTGCTCCCACAATCAATAAGCCAATCTGACATGCTGTAGTTTCAATATAGATCAAAACTTCAGCAAAAGTGGCTGAACCACCACTGTGCTGACCCTCATGTACCTGCTTTAGCCCATACCCCTCCTGTTGCGTGCCTCTTGTTCTGTCTTCACCTGTCCCTCCCCTTACCTTCGCCCCCAGAGCACACCATCTTCAGGTAAAGGGGAGGGGCACACCAGGACAACCTTGTCTGCCCCTTAGGAGGCAAACTCCATTAGCTGAAGTGGTACCTTACTGTGCTGAGTAAGCACTTTGGGGCATGATGTGTAGAGATGGGCGAAGTTGACAAAACTCGTTATGCAAATTAATTCACGAATTTCACACATTTGTGAAGCATAGATCGATCCATGAAGTGTGAAGCTTCTGCTAAAGTGCTTAATTTCACCCACAAAGTGTGGAATTTTACAGGTGAAATTCCATAATTCTTGGTGAAAATTTGCACTTAGCGGTGAAAACTTTGCAATTCGAGTAAAGTCAAAGTTGCAGAGGTCTGGAAAAACTTCTTGAAGCTCCATGAATGCTAGTTTTCACCTTTGTGGAAACTTTGCAGGCTAATTAAAACTTATCACATCTCTAATGATGTATATGAAAAACACTATCTAAATGCTTCTTCTCCTTCTTCCTCTTTTTCCACCTATTATTCTTTTCCTTCTTCATCTCTTCAATTGTGACCTATCTAATATTCAAGATATCATATCTTGAGGTTAGATATAAAGATAAAACTTTTTATCTTGCCTTTTCTGTTTTTTTATTGGAGTTGTATAAATAAGATCAGCTGTTAAGGGGATTCATGGCTGAAAAATGTCTTGATGCTTGACTCTGCGTCGTACTTCTGGGCTACTTCATTAGTTCTTGTTAAGTAGAGCTATGTGAAATGTGAAATTCCTCAGATGGATTTCTTCCAGAATGCCACTTCCACTTCTGAAAAGCTTTCTTGAATTTCTGTTGGAATTACACAGAATTCCAAAATGTAGTTCTACGTAAGCCACAATGTAACTTTCAATGGATCATGTAAACTACAAAATAATGTTTTGCAAATCGCAGAAACATTACTCACAGTTTTTGCAAACCATGGACTACTAATCTGCAAAAAACTTTCTGCTTTTGAAATTTTGGAATTCCAATACTAACAAAATTCCCTAAATTACGCAGAATTTTTCAAAATTCAGTGGAATTCCATTCCATTAGAATTTGGAAATTTTGCAAAGCACTATTGATAAGAATGGATTTGAGATCACTGTTTCTTTTTGTTTAATCACTACCCATTAGGCCTCAGATGATAGCTATAGTGGAAGGTGTGTAAGCAGCAGAACAACAAAAAATAGAGGATAGAGTCTTTCTGTTTGCCATAGTTTAAAGCTGCTGTACCAGTTTAGTTCTGAAGCATCTATCATGAGGTTTGAGGTTTTTTTCTGTCAAACTTTGTTTTGTGGTGATTACATTTATTCTTCCAAGTTCTATATGTTTTATTGTGAAGCAAAACAGCTGTATTATGAAGTTTGGTCTAGGTTGTTTCAAGCTGGTTTGCTAGTTCACTTTTGAAGCATCTGTCTTCAGGCTTGTGTCTTTGTTTCTGTGAAACTAAATTGTTTGTGCTGTATCGCATTAGTTCTACTTAATTCTGTGTGAATTTTATTTAAAGTTAAGATGAGTAGCAGCAATATGATGTTTGGTCCTGGGTGTGGTGGCAGGAATATGATGTTTTTTATAATATATATTGTCGTGCCTTTTACAATGTTCTTTTTTGAATCTAGAATATTCCAGCTGAGATGTAACATTTTATTTTCATTATGGGTCCTGCATTTTACTCATTTTTTCATCTGGATGGACTGGAACAGTAGGTGGGTCAAGTGTGCTGAGGAATAGTGGTGGTAGTGGGCTAAATTCACTCCAGCAGTGATCTGGCGAATGCGTGGAGATCTGCAAAGTGCTCCTAGCAAAGCAGTACTTTGCATCATAATGGAGAATGTGAAGTCCATTGAAAACAATGACTTTGCTTTATGCTGCCTTCCACAAACCACTTCTCCACAAATTTTAAGGTGAAGTAACACCAAAATCAATGTACTTTGCATCACTTCACCTTGTTATTGAGTTCCAAAGCAAGTTTGCAGTGCTTCATAGGATTGCACATCACCTGGGCTCTAGATTGTTCGGCACAGCCTCAGTTCTGTGTAGTGTGTGTGTGTAGTGGAAGATGGAGATAGTTTTCTCTCAGAGCTCTGCAGTTCAGATCCTCTAAAAGCTGTTAAAAAAGGTTTTTTTAGCCATTTTATTTGCTCCAAATTTAGTACATTGATTGTTGGAATTCTTCCTGTGCTCATATCATAGAGTGTTTATTGTTTGTGTGAGGATTTTTAATGTTAATTTAGAACAGTTCGTCTGTGTACTGAGAAGTGTGCTTTGGGGAAGGGGCATATCTGTGGTATAGGTAGATTAACTGGGAGAAAAAGGCAGTCTTTCTGTTTTGGTTATATTTTTCTTGTATAGTATAACTGTACACACAGAAATATTTTCAGTAATTCTTGGTATTTTTTTGTTGATGGTTGTGGTGCAGCAGTGTATAATTTCAGTTTGTTTAAAACATTTGATTGTATTACTAAAGGTTTTCAATTTGCTATGCATTACTTGTAGTGTGTGTGTGTGTGAGTGTGTGTGTGATTCATGCATGCCATTAAACCAGATACCATTTATTGTGCCACAGAGTAATTCCAGCAGTGTGAACCTGCTATCCACTGCACCTGCATGAATTTTTTGTACTGCCTGTGGTATATTTACTGGTAGTAGTGAACTGTTATTGCTGTGCACTCCCCCCCCCCAATGGCAAAAGGTATTATTTTCCAAATTTGGATTTCTGATGGTGAGCACTGGTTAGGTATTGTTGTTGTGCCTTTGTATCTGCATTTTTTAGTGCACAGTGCAATCTTAATCTGTCTGTGCATTTGCATCTATTTAGGGCCCAATCTCCATCTGTTACTTAAGTCACAGTTGTTTCCTTGGCTTCCCTTCAGAATACTGGTGTGGTGCACACAATTCACAATCATGTCATGAATCACAAAATTAATGTTTTGTAGTATCTCTACAGGCTTCACCACTGTACCCATTGATATGAGTTTTCAAGCTGGTAAGTTTTGTGAACAGCCAGGTCATCAGTGAAGTACAGCCATAGGCATTCATGTTCCCAGTAGGCTCGTCAGCTCCAAGTCCAAGAAAATAAATTCATATTTCACGGTCACAAATGCAGTCATACTTCCCGATCACATTATGAATCACAAAATTAATTTTTTTACTAGTTACTTGCATCATGCAAACCTGTTTTGTAGTATCTCTCCAGACTTCACCACTGTACTCATTAATATGAGTTTTCAAATTTGGGAGTTTTGTGATACAGGTCATTGTCATCGGGGAACTACAGCCATAGGCATTCACATTCTTGTACAGCATGTGAGTTACAGTACTGTAAGCCATGTGATGTGTGGGGGCCCAGGGGCTGCCAATATTGTTGTCACTCATTCTTACTTCAGGTTAAGGCGGAATGACAATGAGAAGTCACAATCACAATAACAATGTGAAGTGGACATTTCATGCTGACCACTCTGCATAGCAGAGAGACAACACAAAGTGCCCACTTCATGGGCACTTCATCGGTGGAATTTTAATTCATTGCATCTCTAAGATGGGAGACTTTTCATGTCTTGTTATACTCTCATTTCACTTCGTCAACAGTGGGAAATTTTCTGGACACAAGACAGTAGCATTTTGGGGATGAAAATTAATTCTGGTGACTTTGACAACAGCCCTGATGACTGAGTGTGCCATTAATTCGGGGAGAATTTGCATTTCTTGTTACTCTCTCATTTCACTTCATCAGCACTGGGATTTTTCTGGAGACAAGATGATAGTAGCATTTGGGGATGCACATTAATTCTAGTGACTGTGTGTGAGGGGGCTGCCATTGTTGTTGTCACTCCACCTTACTTCACCTTAAGACAGAATGACAACGTGAAGTAATAATAACAAGGCAAAGTGGGCATTTCATGCTGGCCACTCTGCAAAGTGGAGTGACAACGCAAAGTGCCCACTTCATGTTCACTTCACCGGCAAAATTTAAATTTGCTGCATTAAGAAGGGGGATAAAACCTTTAATAGGTATATCAGGGAGCACAGAAAGACAAAAGGAGGGATAGTGAGGCTGAATAGAATGGATGGTGGATGGGCAGAGAGTGACAGTGAAAAAGCAGGGATACTGAATGAATACTTCTGTTCAGTATTCACAAAAGAGGAAGTGGGGGAGGTGCCTAATCCAGTTATCAGAAGCACTCTGGAGAGGGGGGTTGATCCCAGTCCTTTCACAGAAGAAAGGGTTCTGAAAGAACTCCTAAAACTGAAGGTGGACAACACAATGGAGCCAGATGGAATTCACCCCAGAATTCTAAAAGAATTAAGCAGAGAACTAGTGACACCACTGACTACCCTTTTTAACAAATCATGGGGGGATGGTGTGGTACCTGAGGACTTGAAGAAGGCTGATGTGATTCCCCTTCACAAAAGTGGGACCAAGACAGAGGCAGGAAACTAAAGACCTGTCAGTTTGACCTCTATGGTAGGGAAAATGATGGAATCACTTCTGAAGGAAAGATCTGTTGAGTACCTAGAGGCCAGTGGGGCACAGGACCCAAGGCAGCATGGGTTCACAGTGGGAAGGTCATGCCAGACAAATCTAATTGATTTCTTTGACTGGGTGACCAAAGTAGTAGACCAGGGAGGGGCTGTGGACATGGCCTACCTAGACTTTATCAAGGCATTTGACACAGTCCCTCACAAAAGATTAGTAGTCAAATTAACCAGCCTGGGAGTGGGTCCCAGGGTGGTAGCCTGGGTAAAACATTGGCTGAACAACAGGCCACAGAAGGTAATTGTAAATGGAATCCACTCTGAAGAAAGAGGGGTTACTAGTAGGGTCCCTCAGGGTTCAATACTAGGTCCAGTCCTTTTTAATGTCTTTATAAGTGACATTGCAGAGGGACTGGAAGGAAAAGTATGCCTCTTTGCAGATGACACAAAGATCTGCAACAGGGTTTGATACACAAGGAGGAGTGGAAAGGATGAGAAGAGACTTGGCAAGGTTGAGGGAATGGTCAGAAGTATGGCAGCTTGGATTCAATGCAAAGAAGTGCAAAATAATGCACCTGGGAAACAAAAACCCAGGGGAAGATTACACAATGGGGGGGAGGTAGTAACAACAACAAAAATGGAAAGGGACGTGGGGTAATCATATCAGATGACCTTAAGGTTGGCAAGCAATGTGAGAAGGCAGTAAGGAGGGCTGGGGGTATACTGGGATGTATAGGGTGAGGCATCACCAGCAGAAAACAGGAAGTTGTTATCCCCCTGTACAGACAGTTGGTGAGACCCCATCTGGAGTACTGCATCCAGTTCTGGATACCCCATCTCTGCAAGGACATAAACAGGATGGAGGCAGTTCAGAGGAGGGCAACTAAATGGTGCAGGGTCTGCAAGAGAATCCATACGATGAGAGACTAAAGGAGCTTAATATGTATACCCTTGAGGAAAGGAGGGAGAGGGGGGACATGATAGAAACATTTAAGTACCTCAGTGGAATTAACAAAGTCCAAGAGGGTAGCATCTTTCAGAAAAAGAGATGTGCAAGAACAAAGGGACACAATCTGAAGACAGAGAGAGGACGGCTCAGGGGCAATGTGAGGAAGTATTTTTTCACAGAGAGGGAGGTGGACACATGGAACAGCCTTCCTGAAGAGGTTGTGGGGTCTAAAACTGTGAGAGAATTCAAGAATGCATGGAACCGACATAAGGCAATTTTTGTGGGGGGTAGGACGAAATAGGCTGTTGGTTAAATAGGATATGCAGCTTATCCTCTAGGTAGGGGAAATGGGCAGACTAGGTGGGCTAAGCGGTCCTTATCTGCAGTCGAAGTCTATGTTTTTATGTTTCTCTAGCTGGTTATGGTCCCGCAGTGCAATTATAAAATGTTGTCAGTTAGTGATGTCACATCTGACTGATTTGTAGCTTTATATACATCTTCATTAGTATTGTATTGTGTTAATCATATTATTAGAATTTAATAAAGCTCTGTTTGGGGTGATTTTAATGAATGTTTTCATAATTGATTCATTGATTATTCCACTTTATGGGGTGGTAAAATTGTAGTTTCCTTATGGGAAGGATTCCTAACCATATAACATACTGTGGTATACTAAAGGTAGCTTATATTCCAATTTTAGAACAGATGACCTTGCTGTGTCCGGAGCCAGAGTATGTCTTTCTTGAGCAAGCCTTGCAGTACAAGCAATCACCTTCACAATGACTGGAATGAATTTTAACTAATAGTTTGCCATCCCTAGAAAGGATGTCCATAGAAAGGATGTCCATTACTTTAAATTCAAAGTTTCTGGGTGAGCATGGATGGGTTCCACAGTCTTACAAATTTGATGACTCGTACTCTAAGTTCTGGTAAGCTCAGATTCCCAGTCTCTATTCACAATAAATCTATATGCCAGTGCTGTGTCAAGGATAAGCAACTTTATTCCAGCTCCAGTACCAACAGTCAGGTTCACCATGCATTCTCCCTTAAAACAGTCAAACGTTTTCACGTCAAACATGCACTTTCTCAAGACTCAAAACTCTAAAGAGTCCTTTACTGACTTCATTTGGCAAGGGGAAAGAACAGTAGGCCCAGCCAGGGTGATGGAATATTTGAGTATTGAGCACAACACAATTATAAAACAGTCACAGCTACCAGACAGTAAGGTGCAAAACTGAAGGAGTGACTGTTCAGTCAAGTGTGTCCTGTTAGGGCACATTCATTTCACATGTAAAGCCATTGCCTCAGGCAGATCATTCATGCAATGGTTGGCTAGATGCTGGGGAGGGCTAAGAGACTGCATCATTTGGTAGCTATCTCTAGAGAGGTGAAGGAGGATTTTGCAGTATAGGAGGTGTTTTTAGAATGATAAAATGAAGTTACCTTTTGGCAGGATTATTGGGTGTATAGTATATACCAAAGTGGCTGGGACGTATGGAATGAGGGCACACTTTGGGGCAAGTGGATACCAGAAAATAGCTGGTAGCCTGTAAGGAAAGGGAGCTGACAAAAGATATCACTTTGTTGGAAGTCTTCCCAATATGGATAGCAGTGGTGTCATGAGGGGAGCAGCTGTGCATTATGCACGTCTTGTTCTGGTGTGACAACAGGGCAGTGTTGGATGTACTTGTCAGACGAATTTGGGGATGGTTTCTGAGAGTAGTGAGGCAGCAGGTATTGAGGGGCATTGCTGATAAACATGTCTTTTAAGGTGAGGCATATTGAAGGGGTTCAGAACATTGTGGCTGATAGCCTTTCTCATCTATAGTTGGACAGGTTCCAGAAGCTGGCACTAACTACAGACACAAACAGGACAATAGTGGCCCCCAATTATTGGAGATTTAGGTGGAGAGAGCCCAGATTCTTTTACAGAGATCTTGGTCGGCAGTGACCTTTAGGCCCATTTTTTGGAGTGAAGTTCAGGGTTCAAACCAGTATGGAGGTAAGTGGGCAGATAGAAGTGGGACAGGGCAAGTGTATTTTGGTACAGATGTGGGATGAAGGTAAGGCACATTCTGAAATGACAGGGCACTTGGCAGCCCTATCCAAGTGAGTAAACTGAGTGGATGGGAGGATCTGTGCTGATCAGAGGTGATTAGAAAGATGGTGTAATGTTGACAGATGTTGAAAGGAAAGAATAGGGGTGGCAGGATGCTAATCACAGAAAAAATTAGTGAGCAGCATAGTAAAGGTGCTGGAAAACCTGCAATACACACATGAAGCATTTTGTGTTCAAGGTAGTGTTCTTGGTGATGTTTCAGGGGCTGTCATGTTGAACAAGGTTGGGCAGAAGGAACGGAGAGATAAGGGGGTAATGGGGAGGGATGCAGAAAAAGTGTGAAGGAAGGAATAATACAGTTATCTTTAAACAGGTCCAAAATGAATCAGAAGAGGAGAAGACCCTGGACAAAGAAGAATATGAGCAAAAAAGGTTTGTACAATTGAGGTTTTGATGCTTTTTTTGGGTGTGACTGGTGGGAGAAGGCTCACTGTTTACTCATAGGAATGGACAGCCAGTACACAGTATCAGGTGACAGCAGTGCTCAGGAAGCCAGTGGCAATTTTGGGAGAGAATGCAAGGTTTTTGAACCATATTCCTTCCAGATTGGCATGGCATTGGAAGCAACAACCAAAGGTAGGTTGACAGGCAAGAAAAAAGAAGTGGATAAGTGGAAATCAGAAAGCTACAAGGCATATTGTATATCAGGAATTTGATAGAGTATCTGCACGTTGTCTTTCTTAGAAGCAGTATCATAGAAAATGTTTGGCTATGTGACCATTTCTTTATTTACTGGGTGGAAAGGAGAGCAGGGCTATGGCCCAGAGAGATGCAGTTGTGAGTGAACCTCAGAATGGCAAAGGTTCATTGGAGGGCATCAGGGGAATGTGGTGGGTGTAGCTTGTACCATTACTAACGAATATGAAGGTGAAAGTTCTGAAGTCAGATATGCCAGTGATTCATTTGGGAGGGGACAATTTGGGAGAGCCCAAAGGTATACATCATGTAGGAATTAAAGAAGAACTTGGGATAAATTAGGAAATAGGCTGGATATGGAGGATTGGTTTGACCAAAATAATCCCTCGGCAGGTATTGAAGCATGCAGAGGACAAAAAGGCATTAGATAGAGCAAGGAAAAGGTTAAAGAGGTAGGTGGCAATGATTGTTAAGGATTTGAGGAGATTGGTCTTTTTACATCCAGATATTTTACAGGTTGTGCTTATTTGTTTGTATATGCCAGATGGGGTTCATCTATTCGACATCAGTCTGGCTATTTTCAATTTATAGTTGGGAGGCGTGTTGCAAGAGTAGGTAAAAAGGCACTAATTTGAAGGGAACCCCAATTTCCATTGTAATAGTGAGAGATGGGCTACTGCAGGAAAAATGGAGGAAGGGGTGCAGGGGGAAGGCCTGGGTACACACCTGGGCCACAGAAGCATTTTAAACACACACCCCTGACTGTATGTTCAGGGTGAGGGGTGAACAGCATACTTGGGTGAACACCAGAGCACCACTGAGGTGAGCAACAAAGGTTATTCAGAATGGAAAAGTTAATGGAATATTGAATGTTGAAAGAAAGAAGTTGGGGCTATGATATATCAAGATAAATAAAAAATGTATACATAAGCAAATATATACTGTAAGTTTGGTGTAATAAAGTTTACTGACTGAGCACCCAACATTTTGAGTGATGTTACTCTTTTGGGGGATAAAGGGGATTCAATGACAAAGTGGGCCAGCAGCTTGAACTAGTGGGCATAATTGTCACTGGTAACTGATGGGTGCTAGTCAGAAATTAGCATGGCAGGGTGAGTGGTTGGAGAGAACAAGAACAGGTGGGAAGTGATGCAGTAGAAAAGGAGCAAAGAGCTGGCAGGTTAGCTGGGATTGGTTGGTTAGGACACCTTCTCATAAGGTTTATAAAGGGTGGGATAGTTAGTGACTGCTTCTGTGCTATTACTGTTTTTTGACCCAACCTCCCAAGAAAAGGCTGTAATGGTAAGGGAATGGTAAACAAAATAAGGGAAGTATAAGAAGTTGAAATGGGAAGCTTGTATATTCTGAAGATGGACAGCAGAAAATGGCAGGGCCCTAAGGTGGCAGACGTGGTTTTCACAGAATAGAAAGGAGGAAAAAGGGGAGGATGAGTAGGGGTTAATAATATTTGCAGACTGACCATTTAGTGTGATGTTACTTTATGCAGAAAAGGGATCCAATGACTATGCTACATGGAAACACAGAAACAGAATTTGACAGCAGATAAGGGACACATCACCCATTCACTCTGCTCATTCCTCCCTACCTATACTATTACTGCTGACTTATATCCCATCTACAGCTCTTTCTCCCCCCTTCCTTTCTACTATGATTCCATTTTACTTATCCCATGCAATCTTGAATCCCACCAATGTTTTCACCCCCAACATCTCTGCTGGAAGGCTCTTCCAGGAATCCACCACTCTTTCTGTGACAAAAGTTCTTCCTCACATCTCTCATGAATCTACCCCTCTCCAGCTTTATAGCATGTCCTTTTATTCTTGAGCACCTTTTTCTTCTCAAAAATACTTTCCTCCTGTACCTTATTTACCCCCGTGAGGTATTTAAAGGTCTCTATCATATCACCCCTCTCCCTCCTCTGCTCCGGGGTGTACATATTGAGGTAACTTAGTCTCTCCTCTAGGACTTTGATGCTGACCCTGCACCATTTTAATTGCCCTCCTCTGGACTACCTCTACTTTATTTATGTCCTTCTGGAGATGTGGTCTACTGAACTGGACACAATACTCTCACAGGGTCTTATCAACAATCTATACAAAGGCACCACCACTGCCTCCGATATTGTGCTGGTAATTCCTCTCACTATATAACCCAGCATCACACTTGCCCCCCCACCCCCATTGCCTGTTCACTGCTCCAGTCCTCCAGAATCACTCGTTTAAAGTAAGCTGTAAATAGGACTGTCACAGGTGCATCTAGTATTTCCTGAGCTTCCTCAATACCCTTGCATGCACCACATCAGGCTCCATTGCTTTGTCCACCTTCAGGTTAGTGAGTCCCTTCAGGACTCTCACCTCCAAAAAAGGCTAGTATCCACCTTCCTCCCTCCCTCCTCCTCCAAAACTTCTAATCCTTTTCGTGGCCTCTCCCTTCTCCTTTCTCTGTGAACACTGAACAAAAGTATAAGTTTAGGATGTCTGCTTTGTGCTAGTCCCCTTGCACAGCCCCAGCTTTCCCTTTTAACCTTACCATCCCACCCTTGGTCTTCCACTTTTCATACGTATCTAAAAATGTCTTGTCCCTTTCTCTACTGTAAAGCTACCCTCTCTTCAGTTTATGCTCTTGTGTGCCTTACTACTTCCCCTAATTCCTGTTTCCCCTGATACACTTCACTATCCTCCTCCATCTGCATCCCCTTATATCTTCTGAATGCTACCCTTTACCTTTTCAGCCATCTCCATTGAGAATCATAATGGTCTCTTTTTCCTAATAAAATTCTAATGACTGGAGTTTAAAACTGGCTTCATCTGCCCCTATTTTCAAAGCAGAAACATGTCTACACTGTTTGACCATCTGCAGTATTATATGCAAACCCCAATCAGTTTTAACTCTCTGGACTATGGTCCTCTAGCCCATTCTTTGCCCCTCCAGCATCTCCTTCAGTGTTCATGGGTGAAGTTCAGAGAGAGGCAGCCCTTGTTATTCACAGCTGTGGCTGCTGACATCTTTCAGTCCTCAGTGCTGGTGGCGAAGGAGATGAGATTAATTGTGTGTTTAGTGCCTCTGGGCACTCCAGAAGGACATCTGACCTGTCCGGGGAGTAGCAGGGCAAGGACCGGCTAAAAGGTTAATAGGCATGGCCACCCCATACCCCTGGGCATGCATGGCAAGCCAAGATGAAAATTTAAAGGAGCCATGGCTCCAGAGGAGTTTTTCAGTGATGGACATATTTCATTACTATCCCCCGCTCCAGGGCAGGCAGCACAGATGGGGATCAATGAAACAAAGCCTCTGGGCATGGAGAGAAGTGTTTTCTTCCCTTTCTAGAGCATAAATTATAAGTATTAAAGGACTGCTTGGGTGGGAGGAATGTTAATAAAGATGGCAGCCCCCAGGGACACAAGTAGCAAGGTGGATGCTGGGAAGGTTTGAGAGGGCATGAAAAAAATCCCAGGCATGTTGCAGCCAATCAGGAGGGGAGTTGCTAAAAGTATAAATGAGACTGCAAGCCCACCAAATGGGATTCGTTTTGGACACTGGAGTGTGTGAGCAGTGCAGGGAGACTGCAGTGGGGCTATTTAGCCAAGCTCCTGAGCCCTGTACTAAACAACCAGTTTGGCCCCAGCTTTCTTCAGCAAAGGAAGTGTCCAAGACCCCAGTGGTTAGAGGAAAGAGACACTGCAGAGTTTGTTGTAGATAAAGAGGTTTTGTGACAGATAGAGACTTTCTGAGACAGTGGGCAGAGGAAAATAGAGCTCTGAGGCTGCTTTGGTGAGCAGTGTGGATTGAAAAGTACTGCAGCAGAGATTTAATGACTAAGTGACTGAGTTCCTCCCTCATTGGGTTAAGTGTCGAGACTGCCAATTGTGAAGAGCTGAATGACTGTGTGAGTTGAGGTAAGAGACTGAGTAAAACCTCAACCACAATTTTGGGCATAAAGAAGTTGAAATGTGAGTGCCGGGGCTAGAGACTGAGCCAAAGTCCAGCTGCTAATTGTGTTTAAAAAGGGTGCGCAACAGAGGGGTCTAGAGGACCAAGCCTGCCCTGCCCCTAGACTGAAGGCAAAGAAGACCAGCAGGGAAGAATGTAGAAGCCCTGCCTGGTGAACACGGTCTATAAAGGCCTTAGTGGTGAAGATGGCAAGGCCAGGCAGGTAAAGACCGCATCCTTCACCTCTTAATACTGCTCCTTATTGCTGTGGTGCACCACCAGCCTGATACCTCCATTGTAAAGTAAAAGTCAACTAGCTGAACCCCCTTTGAACTACTGAACTCTAAGTACCCCTTAGCTGTCACTTTGGGGAGCCTTTATTAGCTGGTTAGCCAGATTAGAATTAAAGAGTTACGTCTTGGGCAGGACTCTGACAGAAAACTGCCCAGACCTGAGATTTCATTGTTTCTACTGTTTGCAGTTATTTGGGCCCCAACAAATGATCTCCAGTCATATGAACACTGCGGTGTGTAATGCACTGAAAGGACTTAAGAGACATTTTGGACAGCTGCCAGTGGGAAGCCAGGTTTACCTAAAGGTGGGTGGTAGGGATTGTGTGGGGTGAGAAATGTATCAGTTAGTTGTTAATGTTGTTGTGCTATCTTTCTCTCTCTTTTGTTCCCCTTCCCCAAAATAAATACTGTTATTTGTTAATGTTATATTCTGGTACTATGAATCATTGTAAGAAGGGGGAGTTGTTATTGTGCAGGTAAGCGTCTTTGATGACAGCTATTTTATATTTCCTGGGGTGTAGTAACCTGCACTCTGTCCACAAGTATTCCCTGCCATTACCGCAGGTGGAGGCACCACACCATTTCTTTTCTTCACTCCTGATCCTAGGCCAGGCCCCTCAGAAGTGGGGTCAGGCAAGACCTGAGGGCCCTGGAACAGCCAAGGTGAGTCCAGGGGCTATTACATGCATGATATAGCAGTCTGGAAACAAAAGATGGAACCTGCATCAAATGTTTTTATATATGTACCAGTTATCTAATGACTACGCCATTTTGTTGGCACATGTATTATTTTTCTTATGCATGCTGCCGCAAATCATGGAAACTATCACAAAAGGTTGGATCCTTTGAAAAAAGAGCTCACAAATGTTGACACAACTAAGCTGACATTGACACAGGCAGAAAAGGCACTGAAGGTGCTGATATTTCCTCAGAAGACAACCCATGCCATTAATTGATACTTGAGAGATGTCTCCCTGAGCACAGCCTTATTTTTAAATTCTTCTTACCTCCGCCCTCCCCCCCTTTTGTCATTAAGGCCAGGCGACCAGTGCCTCAATCAATGGGCCCACCAAGCCTGCTGTCAGCTAGACTAATTGTCTTGCCTGGCTGCCTCCTACATTCCATCCTGTATCCAGCCAATCATACTCACCAATATCAGGGCAGGAAACTCCTGGTGATTTCCTCTGTCCTGCACCCAGGGGTTCAGTTAATTTATTTTTAGTGGAAGTCTAAAACTTACATGAGTCGAAATCTGGAAGACATTACAATTTTTTGCAAGTCAAATTGCTTCAAGAGACCAGCACTTTGAAAGCCAATATTCTAGGAAGGACCAATTAATGGATGTTAATATACATTTTAGTGGTAGAATACAATTTTTTCAAAAGAAAATTCCTCAGTTTTTGACTTCCATGACTGCAATATCGGAAGTCCTCTAATTTTGTGTTTTACATTTGGAAGTCAGTGACCTGCATCCCCTTTATTTTGGAAGTTTTTACCATATTTTTGGAAGTCAAATACCCCAAAAATGGAGTTGAATGACTCCCTGTCTCCACCCATCTCTTCCTCCTTGGTGATTTTTAGAGAGCACAGTTGTTCTACTGAGCACTGTTCACAACTTTACTATATTCCACATCCAATCCCACTGGTCTGCAGTGCAACACCAGGTGGTGACGGAGGAGCAGGGCAGTGCACCATCTCTAGCCCAAAAGTGGTGAACATACTCGAGTGCCTAACACACCTGAGCTGAAACACCATCACACTCTGGACTCACAGTACTAACTCCAGTCATGAAAAGGGCAACAGCTCCCCATCCACTGAGTTAATAGATGAAACTCAATGCACACTCTTTAAATGTTAGCTGGTTAAAACAGCAAAAGTGAGTAGCCAGTCAATGCCCATTGGTAGCATGTTGTGCTCCAACACTGGTGACTGGGGTTCAAGAAAGTCCAGGATGCCAGTGACTGGGAGGCCATGGTTTTTGACTAAGGGAGTGGTGTGTCACATTCTGCATCCACACTGACCACTGTAGCAGCCAAGCAGGTTAATCTCCTCTAGCAGGGGGAAACTGAAGCTGACAAGACCTGTGCCAGGAGGGCAGTTGGAGGGTAGTCACATGAGAAACAAGCATTTGTCAATGCCGAATGTTTGCTTACTGGCATTGGCAGTGGTAGTGTAGAAGTTACAGAGCTGCGTAATATGAATGGCAGTGAAGTATTGAATTGAAGCCAACCCCACCACCACCCTGCAGAGAGTGACAGGCATTGGGGTGTGCATTTGGGTCGTCAGGCATAACGGCCACGCCATTTCACCACACCCCACTCTGCAGAGACTGACAAGTGTCACGTGTTCCTTGGGGTCTTTGGCCCTTATGCGCACCACATTTCATTAGGAAATACGGTGAGATGGGTGCAATATAGGAGAATGGGGTGAAGTTTGGGCCGAAGAGTCCAAGGCATACCTCGATGCCTCTCAGTGACTGCAGGGTGTGGAATGGTATGAGCATCACAGGCAAGAATCCCAAGTCACACCCCTGATTCCTGTCATTCTCTATAGGGTTGGGCGATTTAGTTGAAAAGCCTAATACCTCAGGCATTCGTTGGTATTTTAACTCCAAATTTTCAACATGTTTGTTTTGTGACCCCACCTCATGAACAGGGGGAATATCAGTTTGGTAGCCGAAAGCTGCTTATGCACAGTGACTACGGGATTTAGCACCACAGGTGCAAAATATTCGAACAGGCTGTAAAAATGACAGCTGTACTCTTTCATGGGGAGGTGTCAAAATGGCTATGTTGCAAATGTGTAGTAAAAATATTTAAAAAAATGGTGAAGTCACGAGCGTACATAGAAACTGTGCAACGCACACCCGTTATATAAGTAGGTTGGGGATATTTTATAGCAGATTGTCAACTCAGGCATTTTGGTGCCTCCGATCATGAACAGTGTCACTGTGATTTTCTTTATCTGTGCCGAACAATGATTTCCCACAGCGACCACGCATCTCTGCACTGAAAGTGTGAAACACACCGCCATGTTGTGAAAATGGCAGCTGTACTGTTCATAAGGAAGTGTTGAAAATGCCACTAGTGAAAATCTGACTGGAAATATTACAAAGTCATGAAATAACGAGGATGCGTGGAAACTGCACAATGCTCACTCATAACACAGTCATTTTATGGACTTTTGTCACCAAATTTTCAACATAGCCATTTTAAGACCTCTGCTCATGAACAGTGTAACTGTGATTTTCTTAATCTGTCCTAAACATTGCTTTCGTGACACCAACAGCACCATTGTGCGCTATATGTTATAACACATTTTGGGTGACATATGAAAAATTGCAGCTGTACTATTCATAAGGAAGTTTAATAAAATGGACATGTTGAAAATCTAGAGTGAAAATATTAAATTTGCAAACTTACGAGCATGCATAGGAACTGTGCAACACACGCTCGTAAAAGTCATTTTTAGGCATTTTTTCACCAAGTTTTCAACATAGCCATTTTAAGACCTCTGCTCATGAACAGTGTCACTGTGGTTTTGTTAATGTGTCCCATACATTGAGCTTGCACACCGACTGCGCCATTGTGCGCTACATGGGCGGAGACACGTTTTGGGCAGGATGTGAAAAATGACAGCTGTACTGCTCATAAGGAGGTGTGGAAAAATGGCAATGTTGGAAATCTGGAGTGGAAATATTGAAAATTCGCAAACCTACGAGCGTGCGTGGGAACTGTGCAACGCACACTCGTAAAACAGTCATTTTTAGGGATTCTGTCACCAAATTTTCAACATTGCCATTTTAAGATCTCTGCTCATGAACAGTGACACTGTGATTTTCTTAATGTGTCCCATACACTGAGTTCGCACAATGACTGCGCCATTGTGCGCTACATGGCGGAAACACGCTTTTGGGTGAGATGTGAAAATGACAGCTGTACTACCTATAAGAAGGTGTGGAAAATGGCAATGTTGAAAATCTGGAGTGGAAATATTGAAAATTCGCAAACCTATGAGTGTGCGTAGGAACTGCGCAACGCACGCTCGTAAAACAGTCATTTTTAGGAATTTTTTCACCAAATTTTCAACATAGCCATTTCAAGACCTCTGCTCATGAACAGTGTCACTGTGATTTTCTTAATTTGTCCCGTACATTGATTTAGCACACCGACTGCGCCATTCTGCGCTACAAGGGCGGAAACACATTTTGGGTGAGATGTGAAAAATGACAGCTATACTACTCATAAGACAGTGTGGTGAAATGGCAATGTTGAAAATCTGGAGTGAAAATATTGAAATTTCGTGAACTTACGAGCCTGCATAGGAACTGCGCAAGACACGCTTGTTAAACAGTCATTTTTTGGAATTTTGGCACCAAATTTTCAACATGGGGTTTTGGGCCCCCTTCTCATGAATGATTCACTGTCATGGCGGTATTCGGTCCCGAAGGGTGATTTCACAGTCACAGCGCAGTCACTGCGCGAAATCACCCTTTGAGCCCGAATAATGCCATGACAGTGACATCACTCATGAGAAGGGGTCCCAAAAACCCCATGTTGAAAATTTGGTGCAAAAATTCCCAAAAATGCCTGAGATATGCAATAAAGTTGAACCCCTCCTATCTAGCCCATTATACAGCTTACCGGCATTTCCTCAGTTCGCGGTCGGCTTTGAAGAGTGCAGACGTGTTCCCGGTTCACCGAAGATCGTCGGCGGAGTCCGGAGGTAAGTATGGGGTGAGGGGTGTGGGGAGGCTGGGTGCGCAGTGGGTGGTGCGGGTTGTGGG
The DNA here is from genome assembly GCA_016271365.2 of Neoceratodus forsteri. Classification (NCBI taxonomy): domain Eukaryota; kingdom Metazoa; phylum Chordata; order Ceratodontiformes; family Ceratodontidae; genus Neoceratodus; species Neoceratodus forsteri. Next base: position 395,423,923 of record CM057454.1, on the reverse strand, counting down.
GGTCGGGAGACGACCGGGGACCGCTTTTTGTTTTACAGGTTAAAACAAAAAAAAGACGTCAGATGGCTGCTTGCCACGCTGGGGTGGGCTCAGCGTGGCACAAGGACTTTGGGGGTATTCAGCCGACGGGGATTGGGCACCCTGTCCGGCAAATTACTGATTGCCATGCTGGGTGGGCTCCAGCGTGGCACCAACTACTGGGGTGGGGAGGAGACGATGCAGCTCAGCCGACGGGATTGGGCACCCTGACATATACGCTGCGTATGGGGGGCGCAAGACACCTGCGGCTGGGAGCTGCTGCAGAGCAGCTTCTCATCGCTGCTCACTCAAGCCGCAGCTCCCTTTCAATCAGAGCACTGCATTTTGGAGCGTGTCATAGACAGCTCCAAAATGCATTGGCTTACAGGGCGCGGCCAGCAGCACAGTGCCTGAATTGGAGGAGGAGGTGACACACCCGAAATCTCCGATGATAGCACTATGTTTTTGCACATGCATGCAAGCAAACATAAAATTGGAAAAGCAGAGTCCACCAACTCAGTGATGGCAGCCAGTACTCTTACTCAATACTCAGAGCACTCAGCAGTGTTGGGGCACATAGAAACGAGAATTTGACGGCAGATAAGGACCGCTTGGCCCACCTAGTCTGCCCATTTCCTACTTACTGGATAAGCTGCAGATCCTAGTTAACCAGCAGCCTACTTTTTACTCCACCCCCAGAATTGCCTTATGACTGTCCCATGCATGCTTGAATTCCACCACTGATTTTGACTCCACAAATCCTCCTCCGAAGGCTGCTCCATGCATCCACAACCCTCTCTGTGAAAAATACTTCCTTAAATTACCTCTGAGCGCCTCTATCTTCAAATTGTCCTCTTGTTCTTGCACACCTCTTTTTGAAAGATGCTACCCTCTTGGACTTTGTTGATTCCCTTGAGGTACTTGAAAGTTTCTATCATGTCCCCTCTCCCTTCTTTCCTCGAGGCTATAGCATATTAAGCTCCTTAAGTCCTCTTCATATGTCTTCGGGTGCAGGTCCTGCACCATTTTAGTTGCCCTCCTCTGGACAGCTTCCATCCTGTCTATGTCTTTGCGGAGATTGGGTCTCCAGAACTGCACACAGTAGTCCAGATGGGGTCTCACCAGCTGTCTGTACAGAGGGATAATAACTTCCTGTTTTCTACTGGTGATGCCTCTCCCTATGCATCCCAGTACCCCCCAGCCCTCCTTGCTGCCCTCTCACATTGCTTGCCCACCTTTAGGTCATCTGATATGACTACCCCCAGGTCCCTTTCCATTTTTGTTGTTGTTAGTATCTTACCCCCCATTGTGTACTCTTCCCCTGGGTTTTTGTTTCCCAGGTGCATTACCTTGCACTTCTTAGCATTGAATCTAAGTTGCCATACATTTGACCATTCCTCTAACTTGCCAAGTCCCTTCTCATCCTTTCCACCCACCCTGTGATCAACTCTGTTGCAGATCTTAGTGTCATCTGCAAAGAGAGACATACTTTTCCTTCCAGTCCTTCCGCAATGTCGCTTATAAAGACATTGAAGAGGACCGGTCCTAATACTGAACCTCCCACGGTACCCCACTAGTAACCCTCCTTTCTTCTGAGTGGACTCCATTTACTATTACTCTCTGTGTCCTATTCTCCAGACAATTTTTTACCCAGGCTGTCATCTTGGGGCCCACTCCCAGGCTGGCTAACTTGTATATTAATCTTTTGTGTGGGACTGTGTCAAATGCCTTGCTAAAGTCTAGGTAGGCCATGTCCACAGCCCCTCCCTGATCTACTACTTTGGTCACCCAGTCAAAGAAATCTATCAGATTTGTCTGGCATGACCTTCCGCTGTGAATCCATGCTGCCTAGGATCCTGTACCCTCTGGCCTCTAGATACTGACAATTCTTTCCTTCAGAAGTGTTTCCATCATTTTCCCTATCACTGAGGTTAAACTAACAGGTCTGTAGTTTCCTGCTTCTGCCTTGCTCCCACTTTTGTAAAAGTCATTAGTAGGCTCATGGAGGGTGAGATATCAAGAAGATAAAAACCTCTATAAAAACGTAATGAAGAACATACAAGTTAGTACATGTTGAAGAACTGGTGTGTTATGTTTTGGCATGAGTAAAAGACATCTACAACTACTGGCCCGAGGTGGCCTTAGTGCCAGTTCCATACTGCAACTACAATAGAAATACTGTTAGACACTGAAATGTGTTCCTCTTTCTGAGCAGGTCTTACTATCCCTCTGCACACACACATTGCATTTAAGCTTGAGTTTTCTTTATCAGTAAGTATGGGCTTCTGGACTTATCTCAAGTAATTTTAGAACTTGTGTAGGAATATAAATATGATTTGACAAAGGAAAGTGAGATTAAAATCTCTCCATGAAAAAAAAAAACTTCTCTGAGCTTTCAGAAATTGATCCCTAAATGTTACTCAGCAGGATATATAATGACTGATGAGATGCATTTCACATATCTCTCTTATCACTAAAATTATTCATCTCCTTCCTGCAGGAAACACCTGTGTTAAGAATTTTGTTACAAAGCTGCTTTACATTTGAGAAGGTAGCCTAGGACTTTTAAGAGTCATTCAACAAATATAATAGTTTATTTTACCAAACACAGTTTCTGAGTCCCTCTTTGTTAGAAAATCCCATGGTAGACTCATTAGAAACAACTTGGGAGGTATTAACATCTTCCCCTAAGGGCTAGGTAAGGTATAACCACTTTAGATTGACCTTTTGTGCATGTCACATGGCTATAAGATGATCAGTTTACAGACTGTCATGCTGTCAAAACTTTCTTCGTAATTCCATCCCTATTAAAAGCTGCTTTGTTGCAATGTTTTAAAATATAGTAATCACCTAAAAAACACTCAATTCAGTGTGGGAAAGCTGCTGATACTGCACAGGGCAAGAGCACAGGCACCTAGATAAAAATAACTTATTCCTTTTCAGCTACCAGGAAGAACACTTCCACGTTTTTTGCCACTGCATTAAAAGTAGAGATCTTTGAGAGAGCACATGTCCTTCACCACAAATCAAGATAACATCAGCTACTAGAGATTGAATACCTTAAACTACATTTCTAGTAAACCTTGAGTAATTGTAGTTCAAAAGAGTGACATAAGTTGTTGCAAACTGATAATGGAAATATAAACAATGTTAGCGCAATATAAATCTTGCTAATTCAAAAGACTATGAATGCCTTTAAAAAAACACACTTAGTCAGCAAAAAGCTCTACAAGCCATGAGCTCCTTGTTTATTGCAGTGTCATCAATAATGCCATTTTCAATGATTGAAATGAATACCAAGATTCTTCAACTGGTAGTCACAATTTTACATTTGCTGTACTTTCTGTGCCTGCTCATCTGTTTTTTTTTTCTTTTTTTATATAGCTTTTTATCCATTGGGTTGCTAGCCACTCTGACCCCATCTCTCCCAGACTGCAGTACACCTCTCTGAGACCTACCTCAGTGTGATTACCCCATGGATTGTAGTTCATGGCAGGTATGAAGAGGGAAGGCCATTTTTTCCCCCAGAGTCCAGCTCCAGATGGCACTGAGGAGTCCAGGTGATGGTGTGGGTCCAGGGAGGTTTGTGGTGTGCAGTTAATCCTTGGTCCCTATTTCAACTTTTCTTCCTTGAGCTGTGGCATGGATTGTGCATGCATGTGGAGGTATAAATATGACCTAGAATCTTGAGCTTCCCACTCCACAATGAGTTTGTCAGCTGCTTGTGCATTGACACTGCCCCTTGACTCCACCTGGTGGCAGCCAACAGCTGAGTCAGCAAGCTTCCCAATCCAGGAAATGAAAGTGACTGACATCTGCTGGATCCACTCCCAGCAACAAAAGTTTGGAAATGCGGTGTTAGGTTTTCATCTTAAAAATCTCTACTCCACCCCACCCTGTATAAATCCAACAGGTGTTTGGGGGTGTCTTGGAGTTGTCAGTCATAATGCTCACCCAATTCTGTGAGTAAATAAGCTGAGATTGGTACAGAATAGAAGAATGGGGTGAGTGTAAGCTGACAACCCCAATTCACACCCCAAATACCTGTTGGTACATTTAGTGAGGAGGAGTGTTGTGGTTCAACCTAATACCACATTTCTAAACTTGTATTGTTTCTAACTTTAGATTATGCATTAACAAAAGTTTTCTGCAAATAATTTTTCTTTTTTTTGAGAAAGTATAATTATACCCTTTTTGTTTGTTATGGAGGAGGGTTTCTGGGCTTTTGGCGTCTTACTTCATCTATAACTTTTTAGAGAGAGATTGTACTGATCCTTATTTTACTGTTGGAGCAAAGTAGGTTTTAGTGGGGTTTCTGTATATATTAGCCCACATGGTATTTATATGTGTGTATGTAGGGTGCGTATGGTACTTAGGTTTTGTGTGTTTCTATCTATGTATATTTTTTCAGATAGAGTATTTTTATTTGCTTGTGGAAGCATAGGGTTCTGGGTTTGTAGTGTGGTAGTATTAAAATACTTACATTGTAATTTTATTCTTATAAAATAGTAAAATTTTAAAATTGTGTAACTTGAAACTAAATTGATAATACTTGTGACTTATATATCTAGGCTAATTGGTTTCCACTTTTGCAGATTATTATACTAAATTGTTAAGTGTGTGTAAGTTTTTGGATTGATGTGTTATACTTGAATTAGAAATTTTATTTTATATAATTTTTGGCCATTAGTAAGTAGTTAGTTTAAAATATTTGCATTGTTGTATTTTTCTAAGGTTAAATATTCTTTTGTTTGGCTGGGTTTTGTAATGGTTTATTTTTATAGCATATTCTCATGTTTTTCTTTCTGGATTTTTAAATAATGTTTAGATAGCATTTATAGCATAGTTGTGGATTTTCTATTAATTGCTTTTCACAGTTTTGTTATTTTTTGTGGTTCTTGTGTTTCTTGTTGACTTTTACATTCTTCCTTGTTTCTATTCGTTTTACTTTTCATTTATCTTCTTGTACTCTTCCTTGCCTTTTGTACTCCTTCTCTCCTTTACTTACTTGACTAGGGCTCTAGGTTGATTTCTTCTGTCTTTCTCTTCCTTTCTATCTACTTCCTAGTAAATTTCTTTATGTTCTTCTTGTTTCTTTCTTATTCATTTGCCTACTTACTTTCTCCTATGCACTTTCCCTGTTTTCAGCCTTCCAACATCTCACTCACTTCACTTGACTAGTTCTCCTGGATTACTTCTCTGTCTCTCTCCCCTGCCTTTCCTGTCATCGTATCCCCCCCATATACTTTGACCTTGCATTCCCCCTATTTTCTCTACACCTTTCTTCTAAGGCCCTCCTGTACTTTGAGCCATGGGCTACACCTTTCCCACTCCTGCATCTACCTCTGTCCTCACTCCAACCTATGAATTGTGTGCCCATGGCATGCATTGTACAATGGTGCTTGTTGTTAGCTATTTACTCTAAATGTGAATCTATTCATAGACTTTGTTTGTATTTAGCCTCCTCAAGTTTTGTATGCCCTACTGTTCTTTTAATACTGATTTGAAACTATGTAAAGAGCTTGTAGCTCAAAGGTGATAATCTGAAAATTTAATAAATAAAATAAATTTAAATATTTTCACAAAACCACCAAATGGCACGTCAGTGACACAAGACCCTTATACTAATGGAAATTTCAAATTAAATTTACAAACCATTTCTTAACAGTGTAGTGACAAAGAAACAGCTCTGTAAACATCCCATTACAATGTTATTCTATGGGAAATCTATCAAAATTTTAATCTGCATGACTCCAAGCCAAAGTAATATATTTTTAACAGACCATTAAAAGGCACATCTGTAGGGCAAGACCTACATAATGTAAAAATGTCAGCCCAGAATTCCAAACCATTTCTTTGGTATTACGTGACAAAGAAACAGCTTGAGTATATAAAAATTATTTTTTTTGCAAACTGCAAAAAATAATCCTTTTCTGTGCTTCCTTTTTCACAACTTGCAGGAAAATAAATCCTTTTTCACAAATCACGAAAAAGGAGTCTGTTTCACAAATCCATTTTTTCAGTTTGCGGTAAAAGAAAATCCTTTTTTGCAACTTGCTAAAAAGGATCTTTTTCATGGTAAATGTTTTCTGTGGTTTGCAAAAAAAGGATTTCTGTGGCTAAAAACGCATATCTAACACAGTAATCAGAAAACTAACCCCAGATTCCAATTCTATTCATCCTATAAAGAATCCTTTTTTGAGGTGAACATCTAACTTTTCCCATAGGAAACAATGGGAAAATTTGAAATTTAATAACTTTTGAACAGATTAATATTTTTTCACCAAACCTTCAAAAGGCTCCACTGTAACCCTAGACCTATATACCCTAAAATGTCAGACCAAAATTCAACACAGTTTTTGAGCAAGGTGGTGGACAAAGTATTTGACAAAAATGGTAATTTACACTTTTTTCACACTATACCTTCTCACAGTCATACATCCAATTGGAATGAAACTTGCACATCAAGGGATCTCTGGTTCCTAATGGAGCATGCCCAATTTTCATGTGCATTGCTTGAACAGTTGCAAAGTTATTAAATTGCAAAAGTTTCAGTTTAACATACAGTAGGTGTGAAGATTTAACCCTAACTATAGGGAAGCAGTTGTGCCCCTGTAATGCAACACATACACAGGAAGCTCATGTATACTGCACTGATACAAATTACTTGTTTTTAATGGGGTCACTGAGCAAGAGATGGCAAAAATACCACAGCACTGGAACATAACATATTACAGGGAGATTAGACAGTAATGGAGATGGAGCACTCTCTAAATGTTTTGTGAATGTCATTTAAAGAAATGTGCATTGTTTGACTTCCTAATATCAACCAATAAATTGTTTCAAAATGAGAAAATGTCACAAATTAGGGCAAGACTTTCCATGACCAATGTTCTTCTTTGGATGCAACTGCATCAGAAGTGTTTACACTGGTTAAGCACTGATGAAGTATGTAGGTTACCACTGTCAGAACTTTGGAGGCAATCATGTCCAAAGAAGCTGAGCTTGCATCAGAATTCTGATGCAAACTGCCATGAATCATGGAAACTGTTGCAGAACTTTGAAACCCATTGAGAATAAGGATACCGAGCAACAGAACAATCAGAGGGATAGCGGTATTGCACACACCTGTGTCAGCATATGCCACTCTTAAAAATTCAGAACTTAGTACCATTTTTGGTTCTGACTCTTGGTATTGATAGGATGTGAGCAACAATTCTTAATACATGATGGAAGTTACAATAGTTTGTTCAATTACAGAGTAACTTGGGTTGATTCTAGACCCTGACTCCTAAAGGTTTAGAATGAGATTCTCATTCCAATGTCATCTTGTGTGTGTGTGTGTGTGTGTGTGTGTGGTGTCAATTTATCAGGCTAGTAGTAGAGGTAGTAGTAGCTAGCGGTAGATTGAGAGTGAGTCAGCAGTTGTGGGGGGTTGGAACGGTGATCAGATTTAGGGGGATTTGCCTCACAACAAATGAACCAAAGTGTAGCTGACATGCTCTCGCACTTATGCATGCTGTAATGGGCTGAGAGCCTGTAAGACAGCAGATGAGATTTTGTGGATGATAGCACATCACAGCTGCCATTTTTATGGCTGCAGTGGTGGAGCCCTGCAGACATTTTGCTTCAAAAAGGAACTCAGCATTACTTCAAAGCATTCTTTCCAACTGATGAGCATGTTGGACTTACAGCAATGTCTCTCATGCAAGAGAACTATCTCAGAAAACAAAGTCCCTTCCCAAAAAAACAAGAAAAAGCAAAGTGTATTTCCTTTGCAGTTGCAAAATCTCTTCTACTTTAGCAGAGTTACATATGAGTCATTAGTCTAGAATTCCTTTACACAACATCCCAGTTCTGTTTGTAGGCAATAAGAGTTAATAGTGCTGTGCTCAATCACTGCCATGTTGTTTCTTCCTAGGTTTTAAATTACACACACACACACACACACCACTGTGTTTTAGCCTTGCTTTGCTACCATGAACTGACATAGTCCAGCATTCCTTTATATTCTTTATATTTGAGTTCTGTCTGCCTGTTCTCCTAGTGGTATTCTAATAAAATTAGTTTTTTGTCATGTGATTGATGTACACATTCCAGCCTATTTTTCCCATTTCTATACATACAGTGGTCCAGATATTCAAAGGGTTGCGCCATATAACAGGGTTCTTGTGCTCAAGTCCAAAATATACCATTCTGCGATATTCAGCAGAAGGCAGTTATGCCACTGACAACAGGTTGTGCAAAGAGCAATGCAAATGAATGCATGCTCAACAGGAGGGGAGGAACCATGCATAACCTGTGCAACCCGATATTCAGTGTCGGGTTGTGCATGCATAACCCTAACCTGCTGCACAACCTTGAGCAAAAAAAGGATCAGGTTGAGGCCACACAGGTGAGCTGCTGTATTGCAGGGTGCAACACAGCAGCTGCCACCCTAGCTGGCCCCAACTCGGTCCTGTGCCCCCCTCACAGCCGGTCGTGGGCAGGCGTAAAAAGCAACCCCCGCCACATCTCCCAAAGACCAATGCGGGCATACGGTAACATGACCCCCGCCCACACATCTCCCAAAAGCCCGATCGTGGGCATACAGTAACATGCCCCCACACATATCCCAAAGCCCGATCGCGGGCATACAATGCTATACCCCCACACATATCTCCTGAAGCCCGATCGTGGGCATGGGTGTATCAACCCTCCCACATCTCCGACCCGATCGTGGGCATAAGGTGTATCAACCCCCACATCTCCTGAAGCCCGATCGCGGGCATAAGGTGTATCAACCCCACATCTCCGAAGCCCGATCGCGGGCATAAGGTGTATCAACCTCCCCACATCTCCAGCCCGATCACGGGCATAACCTGTATGAACCCCCACAGTTCCGATCATGGGCAGATGTAAAAGCCCCCAACGAATATCTCCCTGGTGGTCAGTGGACCGTAATGCCCGATAGCGGGCAGAATGTCAAGTACAACCCCCAAACATCTCCCTGGTGTCTAGTGTCACCCACCCACCCACAAAGCCCCTCCACCCGCTCCCCGGCAGCCAGCGGGCGGCAGCATCCCACCTGCCTGCTGCCCTCCGCCTGCCGACTGACTGTCGGTGGGGCTGCATGCCCATTATTGCAGAGCTACAGCCAATAGGCGTGCAGTCCTACTATACATGACAGTCAGATTTGTGAATGAACATCATTCACAATCTGAACTGTCATGTCTGTATAGACTGCGCCTACATTAGCTCTAACATCTGGCTGTATCAGCTATGACAGCAGGTAGGTGGGATGCTGCCGCCCGCCGGCTGCGGAGGCGGGGTGGAGGCTTCGTGGGTGGTGGGGGACACTAGACACCAGGGAGATGTTTGGAGAGGATTATAACTGACATTCTGCCTGCTGATAGGCATTACGGTCCACTGGACCACCAGGGAGATATTCGGGTTGGGGGAGTTTACATTTGCCCGCGATCGGGCACTGGTGGGGTTCATACAGGTTATGCCCGCGATCGGCTTCGGGACATGTGGGGATTGATACAGGTTGTGCCTGTGATCGGGCTTCAGGAGATGTGGGGGTTGATATAGGTTATGCCCGCGATCGGGCTTCGGGAGATGGGGGTTGACAGGCTATGCCTGATCGGCTCGAGATATGTGGGGGCATGTTGCCGCCCGCGATCGGGCTTTGGGAGCTGTGTGTGTGGGGGATGTATACACTGATGCTGCCTGCGATCGGGCTGCAGGGTGCGTAGGTCCCCGACGGCTGCTGCCTGGCAGGGCGGCCAGGCGCAAGTCCTCGGGGATCGGCGCACCTACATGCTAATGGCATGCAAATGGGGCCATAAATAGATGCAAATGGCCCCCCCTCTCGCCTTGCATAAATTATGGCCCCATTTGCATGTCACCTTTTGAATATCGGAAATTTGCACATGGCGCAATGGTACTTGTGCCACCGCAAGTTTAATGCTCAACTCTGGCAACTTGTGGTGGCGCAAGTTCCACTGCGCCATGTGCAGTGGCTGTGGCTTGGGGGTGATATTCAAAGGAGTTGCTCAATAGCACAACTCCTTTGAATATTGCCCCAGCCACACCCCATCGCAACTAATTTGAGCAGCGCAGGGGCTTGCGCCTCAGAATGGCGCAGTTTGAATATCTGGGCCAGTATGTTTTGCCCTTGCATTATGACCTCAGTCTATATATTTATTCAGGGATTGGATTTCTCAGTCATGTCACTTATCTTATTTCTTCACTGACTGTAATTTAATTGCAACAACAATCAAGAGCACATAAGCAATTGCGAGGGACTAGGTAAGTTTGGCCATGAATATAATTAATCACGTTTTACTTTTTCCTTTTACTGTACATTTATCACTCTCTCTGATCTCTACCACTACAGCTTGTAGTGGTGTATGTTAATTTGAGCTGCATAATTCACAGCCTCACAGTGTCCTCACATGGGGAGGTCATGGTGGTCAGATGGGGACTGATATGCTCATGAGTTTTAGAAAAAATCACTTAACTGATTTACCATCCTACAATTTAAGTAACCACAATTATACTACATAGTTTATATTTGTACTGATATTAACCACAAAATTAGATATTTACAAAAGTAGTGTGAGAAAGAACTACAATATATCACACATTTCCATTCTGTGCCATGCATTTACAGTAGCCCAGTAAAATGCTCTATAATTGTTTAAAATTGCTTTCTAAATCCATTTCAGTGAACACTAACGGGCAAGGTGACAACATTGGCAACCATTAACGAATAAAGAGCTTAAACGTTTTCCTTCAAGAACCACACTAATAGGGCCACTGTCCACACTTGTTGGTACCTTCTTTTTTAAACTTCTTTTACAACACCCCATTACCCAGTATATTAATAATTTGGCTCCATGTCCCTGTTGAATTAACTCCCCACCCCCTTTGTTATCGGAAGCCGAATAGTTTCTTTTCTTTTCTTTTATTGAAAAATGTGTATTATAAAAGCATCACACATAAATATTTATACGTAACAAAATTAAAAAAACTCATCACACCTTTTAAAAATCTGTATACAGCAGTACAATAACTGGCAATACAGTACAATAAAGTTACATCATTTGTATTAAGAAAGACGTTTAGCTTTTCTTGGCTGGTAAATTCATGTACTTTTTGTAGATATTCCCCAAGCCAAAACTTCCTTATATCGTTAACCAGTTCATATTCCAATAAAATATGCAATGAATTCCAAATCCTTAAACATCCTTCTTTGTATATAATTTTGATTTAAAACTTTGCCATTTCAAAAACATGTTGAAAATCCAAGGTTTACATCAAACCTTAAATTTGAAATAACTTTATAATGCATCTAGCTCTCACAAGCCTCTAAATAACACTCCTTTCCATGTACTTTTTTTAACCACTTATACGTTAAAATATTCTTTGTTAAGGCCACTCTTTCCATATCACTCTGCTTTGCTATATCAGTTATCCTCTCAATGGATTTTATCTTTAATAATTCCAAATGTTGGCATTTAGCTATATTCAAAATTGTTTGTAATCCCACTTTTCTAACTACCATATTTATATATTTTAACCATGCCATGATTTAAAACTTACTTTCCACTAATTCATATTCTAAGAAATCATTCCAACATTGGCTGCAAAGAGTTTTTTACTTAACTCATAAAACCTAATCAGATATCTAATCTGTCCAATCACTGCTTTAGCACTCAAGAGATTGTTCACCCATATCTGCCCTCATAAAACCTGAGGGATACATTGTGGTAGGTTCAAGGCTAACCTAAGGTAAAGGTTTCTAACTGGCTCCAATAAATCCATATTCTCTTTATACCTCAAACCTCAGACCCATATAAAAGTAGAATCCACTTTCATTTTATAAACTGTTAATAATGATGTAAAATAATTATCAATAAACTGCTTAGAAATTTATTTATTACCAAACCAATTGTATTCCTTTCTTTTTAATTGCTTCTAAATGTAAATTCAAATCCTTATATTATGAATTAAACCCAAATAGGTATACTGATTTACCTCCTCTACCAAACTTCCTAAAATCTTCCACTTATAGTTTACATTTTAGGGGTCAGATATTCAAAACTTTCCTGGGCAAAACCCATTTGTGCAGGTTTAGTGTGGGTTATGGCGGGTCTGCCATATTCAAAAGGCCAAATAGCAAGAGCAAACTGCATTAGTGCTGAGCAAAATCATAATGTATGCAAGGGCAAACTGACATGAATACAGGTGCAATGCTATATTCAGTGACTGGCACCATGCAAAGTGGTTTTCATGACTTAGCGTGACACTTAGCGTGGTGCATACCACCCAGGAAAAGCTTGTCTTAACCCTGGGCAATCAGTTTATGCGACAATATGGCTTTGTGCAGGTGTTGCGTAACCTTAACAAATAAATATGATACATAGACAAAGCCAAACATAGAGGAAGTATGCTGCTAACTGATGGCATCACAATGATTCCATCATCTGCCACCAGTCCCAGCCATGCCAGGCAGTAAGTGGAGACTCTACCGCCAGTGGACAGCATGGCAGTGTGGCCGTACAGCACACACCTGCGGACCACACTTCTGTGGACACCAAAAGATGCCAGCACACACATGCAGCACTGTGGGCATGGAGAATGTTGAGGGGAGAGTGTATGGGTGGCCAGGCTGTGCCACAGACCAGGTGTGGCCACAAGGCTGGGACACATCATGCAATGCACATGGGTCAGTATTGGGAATACCCCAACACCAGTGTGCCTTTTGGATAATATATGTCCCCTCGGCCACATACTGCACAGCTGTACAACTGCCACAGCACACAAAGTGGGACATGTATATGTCACTGTGAGCATCCCATTCCAGAGGTGCAGCATCTGTGAGTCACACAACAGTGTAACAGTAATGTCCACTGTCAGTAAACACCTGCAGGTTGGGTCTCTCACTGTATAGTGCAGTCATCATCACTGCCTACACACCCTAGGCAGTGCTGTGTCCACACACTACTAGCCCCCTTTCTACTGTGGTGTCTGCTGTACACTGTAGCATGACCTAGAGTGTGACTGTGCTGCAGCACCACCACCATCTGTGCCTATGCTGTGTTGTCCCAGTACAGCTGCAGGCAACAGTGCATGTGGAAGTAGTGTTCAAAGCTGTATAATATTCCCCAAGTTGATTGCGCAGCACTAACACGTTTATGTGGGTTTAGCGCAAAGCTAAACAGTTAGCCCGGCGCAAACTGCATGCAAATCAGGGCATAATGAGATGGTAATCTGGATGTTTGTCCACAGACTACCTAAGTACCTAAGTATCAGTACTACCCGATGGCATACATCCCAGGGTACTTAAGGAGCTAAAGGAGGAACTAGCAGAGCCATTAGCAGAATTGTTTAGTAGTCTCTGAGCACAGAGAGGTCCCAGAAGACTGGAGAGGGGCTCATGTGATCCCGCTCCACAAGAGTGGTAGCAGGGAGGAGGCGGGAACTACAGCCGGTCAGTCTTACCTCAGTAGTGGGCAAGATTATGGAGGCACTCCTTGGGAAAAGGATAGTGCAACACCTGGAATCCATGGGGCACAGGATCCAAGACAGCATGGGTTTACAAAGGAAGGTCCTGTCAAACTAATCTCATAGATTTCTTTGACTGGGTAACCAGAGTGGTGGACCAAGAGGGAGCAGTTGATGTCGCCTACCTTGACTTCAGCAAAGCTTTTGACACTGTTCCACATAGAAGATTGATAAATAAGCTGGGTAGGCTCAAAATTGGGTCAGAAGTTGGTCAACTGGGTGGCAAACTGGTTGACAGGCAGAAAACAGAGAGTGGTGGTAAATGGTATACAGTCAGAAGAGATGCAAGTCACAAGTGGGGTACCTCAGGGATCAGTCCTGGGACCAGTCCTCTTCAACATCTTCATTAGTGACCTTGCAGATGGACTAGAGGGTAAGGCTTGTCTGTTTGCAGATGACACCAAGATCTGCAACAGAGTAGATGATCCAGATGGGGTGGGCAGAATGAGAAGAGATCTGGATAAACTAGCAGAATGGTCAGAAGAGTGGCAACTGGGATTTAATGCAAAGAAGTGCAAAATCATGCACATAGGAAGAGAACCCTGAAGCCACCTATAGGCTGGGAGGAGTTGCTAGCAGTCACAAAGGAAGAAAGAGACTTGGGCATCATCATCACTGATGACCTAAAATCATCAAGCAGACCTCTAAAGCAGTAGGTAAGGCTAGGGGGTGTTAGGGTGTGATTAGTAGGGGTATCACAGTCGTAAGAGGAGGTAATAATCCTCTATACAAGACACTGGTTAGGCCCCATCTGGAGTACTGCATGCAGTATTGGAGGCCACACCTTCACTGGGACATTAACCAAATTGAGGCAGTCCAGAGAAGGGCAACCAAAATGGTGCAGGGACTGCATCAGAAGACATATGAGGACAGATTAATGGAGCTCAATATGTATACCCTTGAGCAAAGGAGGAGAGAGGTGATATGATCGAGGCATTCAAACACCTTAAGGGCATAAACAAGGTGAAAGAGTCTAACATGTTTAAATATAAGAAAAATAGCAGGACAAGAGGACACAGCATGAAGATTAGAGGAGAGGCCGATTAAGGGGAATGTGAGAAATTCTTTTTCACAGAAAGGGTGGTGGATGCATGGAATGGCTTACCACAAGAAGTGGTGGCTATGAATACAGTGCAGGGCTTCAAACAGGCATGGGATAGGCATAAGGGAGCAATACAAATGACTATGAATAGATAAGCCACTGACAGAGCAAAGGGCGATGGCACATTTATAAGGTAGAAAAAGAAATGGGCAGACTGGATGGGCCTTGCGGTCCTTATCTGCCGTCAACTTCTATGTTTCTATGTTTCTAAGTAGGCTCATCTGCATATCACTTTTGAATATGGCAAAGTTTAGCGCCGGGCAAACGTGTTTGTACTGAGCTAACAGTTTAGCCTTTCGCTAAACCTGCGTGAACGTGTTAGCACTGTGCAAACAGTTCGTGGAATATTTTACAGTTTTGCACACTGTACTTTCACATACACTGCTGCCTGCAGCTCTACTGGGTCCATACATTTGCTGGTGTACACATTGGCCACATAGTTCACCTCTACCTACCTTCACATTGCTGTGCACTGTGCTGCTGTTGTGGTTTGCACTTCCTGGTTGCCATATTCAGAGCTGTCTTATTCCAGGGCTAAGGTTGCCCCACACTCCCAACCCAGTTTTCCCGGCCTTATTCCCATGCTATATTCAGAAGCTGTTTGTCCCCGGCTATTCCTTTTGAATATGACTTGTTTTGTGCTCCGGGCTAAGTTTGCCTACCGGGCAGTGCTAATTTAGCCCTGGGGCAAAGTTTTGAATATCTGTCCCTAGGTTTTTTAGTAACCAGAATATTGGTTTTATTCATATTAACCATTAAGTGTAACTTTTCAAGGGAACCTACAATACAATCTAAGGCTTTCTGTAAATCAATTGTTGTATTAGACAAAACAACAATATCATCTGCATACAGAATAACGTTCAAATTTCTATTACCTAATTTTGGAGCATTAGTCATTTCTTTATCTAAATAAATTATTAGCTCATTGATATAAATGTTAATAATGGGGACATTAAACATCCTTGTTTAACTCCACAATTTGAGGCAGTAGGTTCAGTTAACTTCCCATCTTTAGAATATCTAACACAAATAAATGTATCTGTATACATACACAGAATAAATTTAAAGTAATGTCATATCAATTCCGTTATCAGCCAGCAATTTCCACAAAATTCCTGTACTAACCCTATCAAAAGTTGAATGTAAATCCAAAAAGTAAAAAAAAAAAGTGATTTTCTATTGGATTGATCTTTCCTAATCTGATGATCTATAATGTAAATACAATCTACAGCTGAATGATTAGCTTTAAAGCCAAATTGTTTATCAGATAAAATACAATTTTCTGAAACCCATATCTCAATTCTTGCAGTAGGGTATGCATGAAAATTTTAGCTGATATATTCTGAAGTGCAATAGGCCTATAATTTTCTGGGAGTCCTTTATCACCTTTTTTTATAGATTGGTACCACCCCAGTAACTTTCCAACAATTAGGAATTTCTTCTGTATTGATGACATGCAAAAAAAGATTACGGCGAATATCACACCACCAAATCAAATTATGTTCAAGCAATGCCGCAGGTATTCCATCTATTCCAGGAGCCTTATTCTTTCTTTGTGCTAGAATTGCTTGCTGAATTTGTCTTTTTGTTATATAATATATTTTCTCCTTTGTAATTAAAGTATTACTATGTCTATAATTATCCTATACTGCTATCCTTACTGTATATAATTTTCCAAAGTGAGTAACCAATCTTCTGCCAAATTGCATCCTCTATATTTAAATTATACTTATTCTCCGCTATCATCATTAATTTCCAGAATTGCTGATTATTTTTCCCTCTAACTGCATCCTGTAATTTAGCCCATATAATTATTTCATGTGCAGACTTTTTCTTTCTAATAAGAGCTTTATAATCATTCTTTATGAATCCCAAGGCTTTATTAAGATTTAAATCAACATATTTTCTTTGTAACTGTACTATTTTATTTAAGAGTTTTTTTGTAAGCTCTACATTGAGCAACATACCAGGAAGCTGTATCCACTCTATTCTTATCTGTTTTTCTACTATTGTTCCCTTGTATCTTAGTTTTAATAAATTGAATTAATTGTTCATAATAATCTAGCACATCATTCTTTTCAGCATTTAAGAACTCCAGACTCCTACAAATCACCTCATGATTCATAATTATGAAATCCATTTTCCTCTCTAATAGCAGATCCACTTTATTTTCAAAGGAAAAATACCCATATGATTATCAAAATGAGCTCTTTATACTATTTCTATGAATTTTCACATCCTTGGTAGAGTCACATTAAGAGAAATAGGGAAATGATCCGAAGTACAATCTAATAACACTTGAAAGGCAGGGACATGATTATATAAATTTGTATCTACCAGAGCAATATCTAAAACTGAACCACCTGTTTTTAATGGAAAAGTATAATTACCATCCCTATCCCCAGTTGCCCCACCATTTAAGATACACAAATTCTATTCTATTATAAATCTCATTAGAATTAAACCATTCTTATCCCATTTCCTTTCTCTAGAATCTCTCGATGGAAGATCTTGCTATAGCAAGTGATTTGACAGATTAAATAACTGATCTTTTTCATTAAGGGGCCCCACATGCTCATTCCAGTCACCAATTATTATTGCATGTTTCGTACATCTTTATTACATTGTGGTTCACCAAGAGCTCAAATCTGCATTTACCAATAGAGACAAGCTATGGGCTAGGGCCAGGTACACAAAGAACCCGGCAGACTGGCAGAATTTAAAACTGCCAGAAATGCCTATGTTAAAAGTGTATGCGCTATTAAAGCAAACGTCTACATCTCCACTCTGGAGCAGGCCAAAGGGAACTCCCAAAAAATCTGGAAGACACTGAGATCCATTGAAGGCCATCCAGCTGCTTCCTCCCTTCCCACCAAGATTCTGGCCAAGGACGGGATGGTTGAAAATAAACTGCGAATCCTCAAAGAACTTAACTTTCACTTTGCCACTGCCGGGTTAGCATTCGACTCCTCCCCATATGCTAGCCAAGTGAATAGCAACACTAGCCCAGATTCTACACATGCTACTCCACCTCATCCCTTCCAGTTGTGCCTGTTTAGCTACAAAGAAGTCGAAGACATAATTCTCAACTTTGACACCAAGAAAAGTGCAGGGGGCGATGGCCTTGAATCATTTTTCTTGTGGTTAGGCTATGCCCAGCTCACAGCCCCCATCCTTCACATCTTCAACCTCTCTATTACCACAGCCACTGTTCCATCCTGCTGGAAATCTGCCCATGTTATTCCTCTCTTCAAATCAGGAGATCCTTGTGACTTACACAACTAACACCCTATCTCTGTCTTGCCCGTTCTCTCCAAAGTGCTGGAAAAACTTATATACAACCAACTAAAAAATCACCTTGAAGTGCACTCACTCCTAAACCTGGCCCAATCTGGCTTCAGGTTGAAGCACAGTACCATCTCAGCCTTGGCTAAAGTCTCTAATGACTGGATCCATGCTATGGACACCAAGAAGGTTACTGCTGCAGTCTTTCTAAACCTCATTAAGGCCTTCAACACTGTAGACCATCACCTCCTAATCACCTGTCTTGCCTACATAGGTGCCCTCCACTTCACCTTACAGTGGTTTAACAGTTATCTCATGGGAAGGATACAAAAAGTCAAAGCTGATGGCCTACTATCTGCCCCCATTCCAATTGCCAGAGGAGTCCCTCAAGGCTCCATCCTAGAAACAATCCTTTTTTCCCTGTACATCAACAACCTTGACTCCCACATAAAGAACTCTAGCACACATTTCTTTGTGGACAATATGGTTTTGTATGCATCAGGCTCGTCCTTAACTGAAGTCAGGGAAGCACTCCAAGCTGACTTATCCAGTTAGAAAGCAACCTTATCAATGCCAAGCTTCTCTTAAATGCCAGAAAAAACAAGACAATGATTTTCTCAAGACTTGCCTTGTCTGGTGCCCTACCTAGCCCACCTAAAAACTTCATAGTTACCTTCCTAGGTGAATCCTTGGAAGTCGTACCTAAATTTAAATATCTAGGTATGTGGACAGACAACAAGCTTTCCTTCAACTACCCATTGAGGATCTAACAAAGAGGCTTAAAGCATGCTTGTGTTTCTTCTTTAGAAATAGGACCTCTTTTTTCTCTCGCAACCTGCAAAGACTTGTCCAAACATTTCTTCCCTTGCTTGACTACGGAGACATTATCTTTATCTCCTCCCAACCTTGAGCCTATCCAAACTGGACATACTCTATCACTATGCTCTTCGCTTCATTACTGACTCTGCGTACAGGACCCACCACTGTGATCTTTATGCAGCAGTTGAGTGGACCTCTCTTGCCACCAGACGCCTCCTGCATGCTGTCATTTGGACCCTAAAATTACTACTCCACAAACTCCCTGTCTATTTAACGTCTCCCATACACTTCTCGCATAATGCCTACTCCCTAAGGAAATCCAATCTTATCCTACTAGATGTTCCCAGTACATGTGCCACAGCTGGCCAAAGAGCTGTCTCATATGCCCTCCCAAACATTTGGAACCAACTACAAGCCATGCTGAAGCTAACCAGCATCATATCAATTAACTCCTACAAAACACTAGCTATCTCTAAATTAAAAGACATACGTAGGTGCTACTAGGCCCCAAATGCCAAGTCAACTTCCTAGGTACCAACTGGCCCTCTACTTATTAAGCTGAAATGTGTTGCATAATTTAGGGCAAGGTTAAAGCTGTAATGTACTGCATATATAGCATAAGGACTTCTATTGTATATACCTCTTGTATTATATATTTTTTCTTTGTTGTTCTACATTTTATATCTCCTGTCTATGTAATTGCGAACTGTATGAGTATGCGCCTCAGGACCTCCTTGTGAATGAGCTTGCTCAACGGAGTCTTTCCTGCAATAAACTTGAACTTGAACATTTTTACATAGTAGGTCATCAAGCAGCAGGGACAACTTATACAATTTAAGAGTAAATTCTTCTATTTTTAGACTTGGTAGAAAATAAACATTTATCACTAGAAGGGATTTATTTTGGGAAACAAATAATTCCAAAACTATCCAACATTGGTCCATACTATGAATATCTATTTTGAACCATTTATTTCTTGAGTTAATTAAAATCATCAAGCCACCTTTTTTCTGGCCTTTAATAGTCTTATTTTTTCCCCAGTGCAAGCAAATTGGAAATATCCTGGTATCCCCACATTACCATTATTACCCAGCCATGTTTTTTGTAACAGAATCAAGTCATAAGCCCTGAGTGTATTCAACCAAACCTTATCATCCAATTTATTAACTAAACCCGCTACGACAGAATGTTAATATCATCTTCATCTTTTATACGTGGCTTGATGATTTTACCTTCATCTCAGACAACGTAACAATAGAATTATTTCTACTAGATTCTCATGAACAATGTGATAGCACCTTATACCCATTCTTTGTCTCAATATTCCATAAGTGGGTAGCTTCTGATACAACAGACCCTTCCTCATCACTGTCTAAGTTACCTTCTAGACTATCTAACACAGCACCCCCATTAATTCTTTTGGCATGTTGTCTCCTCCTCTTATGTATCTATTCATTTCTGGGGAGCCATCGAGTTCATACTCAATAATTGTTGGTTTCTGTAAATATTTAGTAATTATTTGTTGATTTTTTCTTTATGTTGTTTTCATTACTTTTACATAACCATCCATTTCCTTGATGAGTTTCCCCATTGAATCATCTAACTGTATGCCTACTTTTCTACATGCCACACGCATATTGAATATATCTTTTCTTATGGAGCTATTTTTCACAACCAAACACACAAGCCCTTTGTTCGAAATAGCTCTGTATCTATATGTAGATATAATATCTTCCCAACAGATCCTTGGCTTCAGTTGATTCTTTAAGACATTGTAAAAAGAAATCTTTAATGAGAAGGTAACTCTCTTCTTAGCTTCAGTATTCCTTTAAAATATATCTTATGAAGTCTATCCATACTTCTATTTCTGTTCTGCTTCCCCTAACTTGTCTTGACCCTTATCTTCTTCATACTGTTTCCCTACTGTTTGTGTAATCTTGTTTTTTCTTATAACCTTTCTCCCTTTTTTAACCTCTAATTCCATCCTTTTATTTTTCCTTTTTTCTTTCTTTAACTTTTCCACCAATTTTTTTTTGTTTCCCTATATTCTTTCTCTGCTATCTCTTGTGTTACTTGTTTAATCTATTTGCTCTTCCTCCTTTTCTCTCCCTCTTCTTTATCCCAAGCTGCAACCCTATTTTTAGTAGACTCCATTTGTTCTTTTAGTGACTCTTAATTCTGTCATGATAGATCCCAGTGAAAGACTGGTACAAATTAATACTGTCTTAATTTCCCCCCAATTGTTTACTCAAATATTCATTTGGATACTTAACCAGAAATATATATTTTTATGACATACTGGTATGTGCATTCCTCTTTGTCTTTCCAACTGGGGACCATTCAGCATATACTTCTACCTCAGTTGTACTCCTGACTTGCTCCTCATATGTAGTTTTAACTATCTCCATATAAGGTGTGAGAAATTTATCAAAATATTTTGTAAAATCTTCTTGTAAGTGCTGTACCCTACTTTGCTGCACCCCACTCTGTGTAACCATCTGCACTGTTCCCTGTTTATCTTCTACCCCTTTTAGTCTAATTAAGGGGTCATTCAGATTTCCTAACTGTGACTCCAAAGTCTTAATTTTCTAGAAACAAAGAATTTCCCCCTGAATACTTTATACTATAATCATCTCTTATACCCTTGGGTGAAGAAGTTCTTGGCATGGAAATGTCTCCTTCTTTTGATCTTAAAAAATCAGATTTTTTTTTTATTTGTATCATTGTCCTTCTTCTTAGTTTTAGTTTTTAAAGGACCAAATAACTTCTTATGTCTAGCTCCATTACTTCACCCATAGTACAAAATGTTTTATACATATTCAAAAATCTAGTAAAGAGTAAAAAAGTAATAAACTGGAACACAACAATAAAATTTCAATTTCAGTTTTGTATAACCTAGTTCATAAATACTAGCAGCAATAGTAAAAATGGCAATAGCAAAAAAACTTTCACAGTGCTTTCAATAAAATGTTCAGAGTCTTATATACTTAGTAGTTATGAGAAAACTCCAGTCACTTTTGCATTCTTGAGACATGCTTTATCCCCCTTTTTTTCTTTAAAAAACTCCACCTCTCCACTTTAAAAAAAAATAAAAAATAAGAAGATAGTTAGAACAATCCAGACACTATGAGATAGTAAAATTAAAATTAATCCTCTGCAAAAGCAAATTGTACTTACTCATGTACACTCCTATATAAAAAGAAATGCCTGTTGATAACCCTTCTATAAAAGCCTGGAACTATCGGCTGTCAACTGCCAGTTATTCCAGCTATTTTTCATGAACCCAAAAAACACTGGGCAATAACATGAGTATTAAGGCAAAAACAGCAGAACTACTGGGCAAATCCTGGATCACTTGAACTATCAGAGCAAACGGAGATGAAGAATTACCGTACATGACTCACAGCTCTTGGTATCAGCATTGGCCTGGAGTAACCGCACAACAAAAAATACTAATGACTAATGAGCATGCCATTTGCAACAGACACAGCGAGGAACTACTGGTGTAAAAAACTCTCAGCATTAGCACTGTTGGAGACACTACCCAGTGAGCCATACTGCATCTATCTGTGATGATAGCTAGAAGTGAATGCTGCCATGGAGAACCCCAGGCTCATTAAATGCAGTGGAATCACATGACCTGGTTGTCAAGGCAATGGTTGAGTGACACAAAATCTAAAACTCCAAAAAAGGGGCATATTACAGAAAGATATACAAGATATACAGGAATAGCCATCAGTACACACTAAAGCACAAAAATACAATAGAAGCATAAAAATAGGCTAATCAGCATCACATCTCAAGATTCCAGATCTGTTAAATAAATCCTTCTTGTACCCTAGTAAAACAACATAGAGCCAGAACTCCTGCAAATGTTTCTACTTCTTTCTTCTGTGCTATCAATCTCTGAAGTAGCTGCGGAATAATAGAAAAGTTCAGAAAGTTCAAAATGCTCAGTTCCTTCAGATCAGTTCCTTGATTATTCGGCTCAGGAAAATCTCTCTTTCTCTACCCCACCATCCAAATGGCATTTACTCGAGCCTCTTGTCCGGCTAACGACCACCTCATGCTGGTATTCCTCCAAGCTGCAAGAGAAGAGTGAGAAAACAAAACCTGAACTGCAAAAGCAGCAACAATAAGCTTGTCAGATAAGGCTAAAATTTTCAGCCAGTAGGTGGCATACCCGTTAAAAATAAAATTCCAACTTTATAAGCCCTGCAACTTGTATCTCCTCCTCAGAGACAAGTGCATGTAGCCACAGCTCCCTTTGCAACAATCAGGTTCTGTGTCATGTGCTAAGAATCTGAGCAGTTCTAGCCCCCTTTTTTATTAGGTTCTGAGACCCTGTTAGTGCAATTTTAAAGGAGAACCGTTGCACTCTTATTAGTTTATGGTAGCTTGTGCAGTCACATTGCCCCTTATTGAAGTTCACTGAAATTGACTTAGAAAATATTTTGTAAATAATTATAGAACATTCTGTCATGGGGTGAGTATACATACATGGCACAGAGTGAAAATGTGTATATAGTTGTTTCTTGTGCTACTTTTAAAATACCTAATTTGGTGGTCAATATTGGTAGAGATATAAAGTGTATAGTATAACTGGGATTGCTTAAATTCCATGATGATAATGCTATCAAGTGACAATTTCTTTTCAAAACGCATGAGCATACCAGTCCTCCTCTGACCTCCATGACCTTCCACTGTGAGGAGGCTGTGAGGTTATGAACAATACAGCCCAAATTAATATACAACCTTACAAACTGTAGTGGTAGGGATCAGAGAGACCATGTAAAATAAAAAATAAAACATGATTAATAATATTCACTGTCCAGCCTATCTAGTCTATTTTAATTGCTTATATGTTCATAATTGTTGATGTAATTAAATTACAGTTCAGCAAAGAAATAACATTAGTAGCAGGCCAAGTGGTGTACAGGTCTGAGGCACTGGATGCTTTACCTCTTGTCACGCCGGTGACCCTTGTTCAGGAATGAGCCTAGGTTGCTGGGAGTTGACCAGGGAAGGAAAGAACTGAGCATATGTTGGACTGCTGTCCTTTCCAGGGAAGTGAGGATGGTCTCTCCTGCTGAACCACTGCATACAGGTGGAGATGTAGTGGTAATTCAGGTCTGAGAATGGCAGGGAAAGGACGGAACTGCAGGATTCTGAAGGTGTGCACACTCCTCCACATATGTACGTCCAATGTGCATGCCACAGTGCAGGGATAGGGACAGAAAATGGAAATTTGGAAGCAGGAGCAGGCCCCATGCACTTCTATCCTGCGGTGTCTTCAGATCCAGAGACAATCTGTATTGTTACACCTGGGGGGGGCTCTACCTCCTGTACATTTATGGATGCAGTAGGTGGAGCACTGCAGAAGTCTTGCTTCAGAAACAGACTCAGCATTACTTCAAAGCATTCTTTCCCAATGAAGAACATGTTGGACTTGCATTACAGTCTCCTACACCAGATAACAAAGTCCCTTCCCAAGAAACAAGAAAAAACAAAGTGTGTTTCCACTGTAGTTGCAACACACCTCCTACTTTGCCACAGACTCACATATCAACCATTAGTCCAGAATTCCTTTACATAACATCCCAGTTCTCTCTGTTGGCAGTAAGAGTTAGTGTTGTGCTCGAACACTGCCATTTGTTTCCTCCTTGGTTTTAAATTTGACACACACATACACACACTCTGCTGTGTTTAATCATTGGTTTGCCACCATGGACTGACATAGTCCAGCATTCTTTTACATTCCAGTTCTGTCTGCCTGTTTTCCAAATGGTATTATAAAGAAATTAGATTTTGTCATGTGATTGATGTACACATTCCAACCTTTTTCCTTTTTATATTTATTTTTGCCCTTACATCATAACCCTCAGTCTATATATATATTCAGGATTGGATTCCCACTCATGTCACTAATCTTATTTCTTTACCAAACTGTAATTTAATTACATCAACAATCAAGAGCACATAAGCAATTGCAGTAGACTAGATAAGTTTGGGCAGTGAATATAATTAATCATGATTTACTTTTTCTTTTTACATTTATCACGCTCTCTGATCTCTACCACTACAGCTTGTAATGTTGTGTATTAATTTGAATAACAAAATTCACAACCTCACTGTTGAATCACACTGGAAGGTCATGAATAGTGTTATGCAAAACTGTAGAATTTTGTTCCACAAAGTATTTTGTGAAATTCATGGATATCGCAAAATATTTTGCACATGTGAAATGCAAAATACCACTGGTGAAATGCAGAATTTCGCTGGTGAAATGTGAAATGTTGCCCACAAAGTGTGGAATTTTGCCACTCGCAGGTGAAATTCCACTACTCATGGGTGAAATTCCACATTTCGCAGGTGAAATTTTGCATTTTGCAACCACTAAATATTTCATGGAATGCATGGAATTTTACGAAATATTTCACAGGGTGAAATTTTCGATTTTGCCAGACTTTCATATGTGAAATAAAATTGTGATGCATCTCTAGTCATGGAGGTCAGAGGGGGACAGATATGCTCATGTGTTTTAGAAAAAAACATTCTCACTTGACAGAATTACCATCCTGCAATTTGAGTAACCACAATTATACTACATAGCTTATATCTGTATTGATATTAACTAGAGATGCAGAGAAATAACATTTTGCTGGCTAAATTGTGGCAAAATTGGAAATTCGCTGGGTGAAATGTTTCATGAAAGTGCTGCAAAATTTAGCAATTTCCCCCATCATCACTGGCCACCACAAGTCCATAAATTACCCCCCCCCCCCCACACACACACACACACACACACAAGTTATCCTACATTCCCATTTCCTTTATTAAAAACTAAAATAAATTCACCTCCACTCCCTGGTGTCTACTGGTCCCCCAGCCATCACTGGCCATGATGATACAAAGCTCTCCCCCTCAAAGTTACCCTGCAGCCTCTGTTTGTTTTATTAAAAAAAAATCACCCTTCACTCCCTGGTGTCTGGAGGACCCCCCACCCCATCAATAGATAGCAGCACACCGCAGCTCCCCCCCAGTACCCCAAGTGGGCCACCAGCACAGCTCTCCACTCACCTCCACCACTGGCAGCCTAACTGAGCACCACTGAGTGCTTGAATGAATAAATTAATGAGTGCAGTTTGCACTTTTTCATTCAAGTGCTCAGTGGTGCTCAGTTAGGCTGCTGGCCATGGAGGTGAGTGGAGGGCTATGCTGGTGGCCAGATCAGGTTTTGGAGGAGCTGTTGGTTGCTGTTATCTATTGATGGGGTGGGAGGTGGGGGTCCACTAGATACCAAGGAGTATAGGGTGAATTGTGTTTTTTTAATAAAACAAATGGAAGCAGGGCAACTACTGGAGAGAGTGCTTATTTCATGTAATTTCGGCCAGTGATGAGCTGGGGGACCACTAGACACCAGGGAGTGGAGGGTGAATTTTATTTATTTTTAAAATACAACAAATGGGGCAGGTTGCTTTTGTGTGGGGGTGCTTATTGATGTAATTTTGGCCAGTGATCAGTCTGGGGGACCACTGGACACCAGGGAAAATAATTCAGCCAGTGAGCAGCCTGGGGGTGGGGGGGGCCACTAGACACCAGGGAGAACTTTGGCCAGTGGCCACAACATTTCACCGCAGGAAGTGAAATTACTCCTGCAGGTTGCTAAATTTTGTCGTGGGTGGCAAAATTTCACCCACGGGTACGAAATTTCACCCACAAGTGAAATTTCGCCAGCTTAGGGTTGAAATGTTGAGCTCAGCCGTGGGTGAAATTTCTTATTTCGCTGAGAGAAATATTTAGTGATATGCACTAATTATGTACAATATTTTACTGGGTGAAAATTTCTAATTTCACACATTCCTAATATTAACCGCAAAATGAGATCTTTACAAAAGTAGTACAAGAAACAGGTACAGTATATCACACATTTCCATTCTGTGCCATGCATTTACACTCGTCTAATGACAAAATGTTTTATAATTGTTTAAAAACTGTTTTCTTAATCATTTTCAGTGAACACTAAGAAGCAGGGTGACAGCACAGGCAACCATTAACAAATAAAGAGCACACAAGTTTTCCTTCAAGAAGTGCACTAACAAGATTACTGTCCATACTGTACTTGTTCTTTTTAAAACTATTTTTACAAAACTGCAGTACCCATTATGTTAACAATCTGACTCTAAATCCCTGTTACATTACCTCCCTTTTTTATTGGGTCCTTTGGACCCTGTTAGTCTGAGTTTTTTAAGGAGAACTTTTTCACTTTTACTAGTTTATGATAGCCAATGCAGTCACCTTGCCCCTTAGTGAAGTTCACTGAAATGGATTTAGAAAATATTTTTTAAAGAATTATAGAACATTCTGTCATAGGTGAGTATACATGCATGGCTCAGAATGGAAATGTGTGATATAGTTGTTTCTTGCATACTTCTGCAAAAATCTCATTTGGTGGTTAATATTGTTGCAGATATAAATGGTATAGTACTGTATACCTGGGGTTGCTTAAATCCAGGATAATAATTCTATCAAGTGAGAAGGTTTTTTTCTAAAACACATTAGCATATTGGTCCTCCTCTGACCTCCATGACTTCCCTAGTGATGTTATGAATAATACAGCTCAAATTAACACACAGCATTACAAACGTTAGTGGTAGAACAGAGAGAACATTTAAAAGGAAAACGTTAAATATGATTAATTACATTCACTGCCCAACCTATCTAGCCTGTATCAATTGCTTATGTACTCATAATTGTTGATGTAATTAAATTACAGTTCGGCAAAGAAATAACATTAGTAGCTGGACCAGTGGTGTACAGGTCTGAGGCACTGGACATCTTATCTCTTGTCACGTTAGCAACCTGATTCAGGAATGATCCTGGGGTGCTGGGGTTTGGCCGTGGAGGAAAGGATTGGGCATCGACTTGACTGCTCTCATTTCCCAGGGAAGGAGGTAAAACTGCCTCTCCCACTGAATGACTGCCACCAGGTGGAGATTTGGTAATGTGAGTCTGAGGATGGCAGGGAAAGGACAGAACTGCAGGATTCTGAGGGCATGCACATCTCCACATACAGCATGCATGTCTGACTTGCATTCCCCAGTGCAGGGATGGGGACATAAGATGAAAAACTGACTGGCCCACCAGCACAACTGTGGATTTCCACTTGCAATGCCAATGATCTGGGTTCAGGAACAGACCCATGAGTCAGAGGGCTGGCTTAGGGAGACAGATCAAGAATCCTGGGGACTGCTCTCCTTCTCCAGGGGAGAGGGGAAGAGTGTCTGGCACTTCATGGACCCCTGGCAGAGGCTGGGGGTACCACTGTGACCATCATCATATCCTTGAGGGATGGGGTGGACTCTGCATGTCATTGCATGTCCCCACCCCAGGGGTCCCATACTTGGAAAATAGGTTCGCCAACAAATGATGTCGGTGCCACTCCCACATCACAGATTGAGTCATCTCTCCACCAGAATCTGTTGTAGAACTGTCAGGAAGCTGGCAGCCTTGCCTCAGGGGGTAATCCAGGTTACAGGAAAACCCTCCTCCCCTAGTACTGCTAGAATCTGCCAAGAATTCAGCAGCTGTGCACTGGGAGGTAATCTGGGGGTGCTTGTGGGTAGGAGGCCTGGAGGGAGTGCTCTCTGAAGTGGTACAGGTCAGGTGACTGACTGACTTGGGTTGGTTGGACCACCACAAAAAAAGGCCCCATGACACTCCTACCATACTTCCATCCTGCGGTGTCCTCAGGTCCTGAACCAATCTGGATAGTTGCACTGGGGGGGATGACCTTCCCTCCTGTAAACACATAAAAAATTAAACAGAGGTTGGGATGTGCAAATCAATCAAATGATGAAAATCTCATTACTTTATAATATCACTAGTTTGTGAAGAGGGGATACAATCTAGATGGAGAAACTAGAGTCTCATGGATGTAGGCTTTTGATTAATGTCCAAATGTTTGTGCTGCTCTAAAACACATATAGTATGTGTTTGCAATGATACAAATCTTTCTTATATATTTTCACTACCATCAGTAATATCATTTTGCTACAGTTTGTTATGAGTTACTGTCTGTACTTATTCTGACATCTCTATAAAATATTTCTGAGACATATTAGAGTATGGAATTGCCATCCATGGTCTAGAGTCTGGAGGTATCTCCAAAACACAAGAAGCATTCATGTGTGAGTTTGGGTGCACTCAGTACATAATGAGCAGTACTGTAATAAGACATATATCCTCATGAAGTTACTCTTATACTACTCTAGATGGACTGAAAGAGAGAGTAAATAAAATTGCAAGCTCTCCCAAGAATTCCTAAATGCAAGATGAGATTATTAATTAGAATGTCCATATATGGTCTGCAATAATTTGGATAAAAAAACTACGACTCAGGACATTTTAATTGTATCATCTTTAAAATATCCTGGTCTTTTTCAATCCAAAAACTACATTTTTAGTTGGCCCAGTCCTGGTGAGAGTGATTTTTATCAATCAGTGTAAGTCACAAAAATGAATTTTTTTTTTCATCCTGTCACATATAGTTTGGCATCACTGCAGTCTTTTTTACTGACAACCAAAAGGTCACAAACACATTAACATACACAAGTTAGAAAATGGCAGACACGTTCCTCTCTAATGTTTTGTATTGGCATGTCTCATTAGATACAGTATTTATATTCACTGTTGAGAGATATTTAGCAGTAATGTGTCATCAAAAAGAACAATACATTATCTTCAGACACAGGCATGCACCATACCTCTCAAACCCTTGCTTCACAGGTCAGGGATGATACCTAAAAAATCAGGGTGAAATGACCTCAGACAGAGATACATCTCAAGAATCTGCTTATAATATTTGACTTAGTGAGGACAGTATTTTTCCCATGGATAACTAGACCATTACACTTATGTGGCATTATTTCATAATTCTAATTCCTAGTCCGCAGTGACAGAAATGCCATATTTAGATTGGGCTGAGAAACTTTTTGAGGCACAACTAAGGATGTCTCTGAAAATCAATGACAATTGTAAAGGATAGCCTGCATAAACATGTGCATTCATTCTGCCATGTGGCCCCTTGGAGACTTCCACTGCTCTATTTATGCCAACCTCTACTTTCCTTCTCTCAAGTGCAAGTGCCTCTCCCACTACATCACCTTTCTGAATTCTGTATCACTTCCCTCCATTGCTACAGTCAAGACCCACAGCATTTTGTCATCTTTCATTTACTGTCTGGTGGGAAACCTGGGAAATTTTCAGTAGACTGTGTCTTTTACCTATATGAGTGCTGTGTCCATGCCTTGGCCCACTTGTTTTTTTCTTTGCCAATAGATGTTTCCAAACATCCTCTTTGCTGCTAAGTACTCACTGCAAATGCATGCTGCTCCCAAGTACTTGGCAATGTTGTTCACAGTTTTATGCAGTTGCACTTGCTTTTTTTTTTGCTGTTTTTAAGAACCCAGTCACCTCACTCACTGGTGATACTGTAAAAATAGTGCACTTACAGTTTCATGCTGTTTTCAGGATGGCTACTGCAGACTTTAGTATCCTGAATTCAATTAATACAAGAAATACAGTACAGTATGTGCTGTGTAACCTCAGGGTCGGTGTGTGGGCTGGATATTTCTGTCAGTTGTTACTGTCTTACACTGTATTTAGAGCCCAAGCCACAGTACTGCTGGGATAGGAGAAAATTGCACATATCTTGACTGAGCATTTCAACTGCCCATTGCCAGGAAGCAGTGGATTTCAACCACAGCCCCGACTACCACTCTCCATGAGTGCAGACCTGCACATGGATGGTGATCTAGGGATAAAAGTTGTCTAGGACACTGGGCATTCATTCAAATGCCCAAGGTGGCCCTCACTTGGCACAGAACAGAGGACTGTGGGATATAGCACTCCTCCAATGACTGCCATGCACCCATTCTAAAAGTAAATGATAAGGGTTGAAGTGTGAAGCCCACCAGCCTTCCATGGCAGCTTGAAGTGCTGGGGAGAGTGTGTGGAGGGAAAAGCAGGTCACGTAGGACTCTGGCTGGCCATCCAGAGGAGGTGCACACTCAACAGTAGGGTACATAACTGTCTGCTCTCCCCTCTGCCATCCCTCTGCATTGTGCAGTCACTTCTGAGAATGCCAGAGAAGCATGGCTCCTCCTTCTATCCTCCCTGTTCTGGCTATACTTTCAAAGGTACATTTGTATGAGTATCAGGTGCAGTGGGGTGTGACTGCTGTTTCTGGTTGCTGCTGGCTGCCCACAGGAGTACTTGCTGTTGAAATGTTATAATAAAGTACAGTGTATTAAAAAAAAGGAGCATTTCCTGTGCAAGCAGTTTGCAGCTTTTCTCAGATCTCCACATGAGTGGAGGAGACAGAGACCTTTGTGGATCATGTCCTAAATCATGTGGTTCATAATCCATAATCCATCCTATAACAATGTACAAATGGTCTGCTTGCTTGACCTTTGGCATGCATTGTATCCTTATGTTCACAATTTCTTTGTCCAGCTTTACAGATTACCTTATTTGGTTATTGATTAAGCAATAATGCATAACAGGGTGTTAATTATTGAGTAATAACCTGCTGAAACACTAGGCCATAGGCCGAGTGCATTCAATGACCGAGCTGTGATCTTATTACACAATAGCACACACCCTGAAGTGCCTTATTGCTATTATGCAATGGCTCATTTGGAAAGAAAAAAGAAAAAATATGTTTTTGTCTTAATTTTTTAATAGATTTTTGTGTGTGGATATGTACCTATAGAAAAAAAAGTACAGTTTTTCTCTTTGCCACTTGTTGGTGCTCCTGCATGAATGATGTCTTCTTCTGGTCTGTATAGCCTTTCTCTTCTTTATTTTTGTGTTTGTGTCCACACACAAATCATTGGCTACCCCCCAGTTGGCTGTTCAGTTCATGGGAATTATTTATTTTTTCTCCTGTTGCTTTTTATGTTAAAACACTGGAGCCATTTCTTTCTATAGCCACCAAGTCGCTCATTGTATGTTGGTGGTGTGGTACTGAAGTGGACTCGAGCTGTGAGAACACAGAAATGGAAAAAGAAGAAAACTATTTTTGTTTATGTGTTCTGTGTGGGAGTTGACCTTTAGTGAGACGAGAATGGGGATGTATACCACTGTTCTGTGGGGCAGAGTTTAAGGATGAGTACAGGAGTATGGTGATCTGTGGCAGTGGTCAGAGTTCAGCTGTTTCAGTCAGGATCAGTGGTCACATGATCGGCAGTTTCAATCTGTATGCTTCTGTGAAGCCGCTCGCTTTTAGTGAAAAAAAAAAAAACATTTTGTGAAACGGAGGCTTTTGTTTTGTCTAGGATTTTAAAGCTGTGTGTGTGGGGGGTGTATAACTTTCAGGCAGTGATCGAAGTTGGTGTGGTGCACAGAGAGGCATCTGAAGTTGTTTACTGTGGCAGCAACTTGTGGAGGGGAGGCAGGATTTCAGACTCAGTCATGCAGTCATGTGGGTGCCTAGACTTCATACAGTAGTGTTAGTGTGAAATAACATCACTGTTCAAGGCACCCACTGATCAATCAGAGGTCAGGAAATTTCCCTGCCATTGTATAATTCTCAATAATGGCCGAAGCTGCTGCATGCCTGGCTCCTACTCCATTCCTGCTAGATAGCCATTAGCTGCATGTATTTGATGCCTGGCTGTATGGCTGTATGACAGTCTGACTGAGACATTGTGGACTCACTGGTGGCACACTTTTATACTGTAAGTGCAATTTAGTTATCACATTCAGCACATTACTGCTGTCTTACATTATTTATTACATTTTACCTCTGCCCATTATGGTCACTAACCCTGTTATCTCATCTCATGTGTTTTGCCATTTCAGGGGGAGAATTTTAGGATTAGGATATGCCTCAGAAATGTTCAATGGGTCCTTTTGGCTGAACCTTGTCATTATACCCATAATCTGTTCCTGATGGAAAGCACTTGTTTTCTATATCCCACTCACTCTGGAACCCAGTGGGAGTCCTAGAGAAGCAGTGCAACTGGATCTGGATCACTGATGCCATTTTATATGTTCAATGTGTGTGCACAACTCTGGCTATTACATATGTTCAGTGGGTGTAGGCAACTTAGTGAGGAGTTGTGCTTGTTCAACTTTATTGATAGTCTGAAGGTAGTAGAATGAATGTGTTGATTAACTGTTATATGTGGATACTTTGACTGTTTGCACTCTCTGTCCCATGAGGGACACCACCCTGCCAAGGTACCATGATGGCAAAGGAACCCTCTTGAGGAGGATTCCACACCAAGAGGTTTTGCAGGATCATAATTCCTTTAGGCTAATAGTAAATTAGCAAGGAGCCCCAATGAAAGAGCTGTGCTGCTAGAGGAGGAGGGGAGGATTGAGGGTCAAAGAAACAATGCTGCTGAATGAGGTTGGAGGAAGCTAACTTAAATAGCTCAGGAAAGGGGGGACTGGTAGCGCCCACCCACTGAACTGTAGACATAGCCTTTATGTTCAATGGAAGTATGCAACTTAGTGAGGAGTTATGTTTGTGCAACATTGTTGATAGTCAGAAGGTAGTTAAATGAATCTATTGTTTGGCTGACACAGGTATATGTAAATACTTTGTCCATTGGCACTCTCTGTTTCATGAGGCACTACCACCCTGTTGGAGTACAGTGAAGGCAAAGAACCATCTTAAGGAGGGTTCCACCACTAGAGATGCTGCAGGAACATAATTCAATTGCACTAAAGGTACCTTAGGAAGGAACCCAAAAGTACTGTGAAGGAGGTTGCAATCACAGAGACTGAATGGCGTACCAACTGACAGCAGCTGGTGATGACTGATAGCACACTAGAGAGTGTGCAAAAAAACTTTGACAACAAATTGAAGTGAAAGTCAGACTTTCACTTCCACAAAAGTTTGAAAATCCATTTTTAACTCTGCAGAAATTCCACCTCTCCTGCATCACTGCCCATACTCGATATAGAATTCAGTTAGTTCCCTGATGGTTAGTATTCCCTTCCCCCACCTGAGCATCTGCCCCACATTTAAAATAAATAGCAATGTAATCCCTAGTGGCTATCGATTCCTCCCCACCCAATCACCCAACCCACATTTAAAAAAACTTCTCCTTTAATCCCTGATGGCTAGTGGTCCCTTCCCTCACCAATCACCTACCTGACTACATCATGCCCTTCCAGTTAACTCCCCATCCTGATTCCCAACTGTATAGTGAGAAAATAAAACTACAAAATATTTCTCCATGGTGGTCTAGTGACCCTCCCTCACTATCCCCAGTCTGTGAATTAAATGTTTCTTCTCTGGTGGTCTAGTGTACCCCTCCACCCCTCCACCCCTACAGGCAATGTTCCATCACCCCACTTCCCCACCCCAAACCTGAGTTGCAGACCAGCACAGCCCTCTTCTCTCCACCATGGCCAGTAGCCCACTAAGCAATCAATGAATGAGCATATGCTTGTACAAGCACGTGCTCATTTATTCAAAACTTAGTAGGCTGCTGGCTGTGGAGGAGAGATGAGGGCTGTGCTGGTCACCTGGTTGGGTTTGGGATGGGGCAGCAGGGTGGTGGGACATTGTCTGCAGGGCTGGGGGGCAGGGGGTCCACTAAACCACCAGGGAAGAAATGTTTAATTCATGGATTGGGGATGGGGAGAGAGGGTCATTATACCACCAAGGAGGAATGTTTTGTTGTTGTTTTTTTGCTCACTATATGGTGGGGGATCGAGATGGGGGCATGTTAATTGGAAGGGCATGACATGGTCAGGTGGGTGAGTGTGTGGAGGAGGGACCGCTAACCACCAGGGATTATGGGGGAACTTTCTTTAAATGTGGGGTGGGTGATTGGATGGAAGGAGGGAGGGAGCGCTAGCAAACAGGCATTATAGGTGAATTTTCTTTTAAATATGGTGTGGGAAGGTGGTCAAATGAACGAGGAACCGCTAGCTGCCTAGGATTACAGGGGTATATTTTTTTTAATATAGGGTGGGTGAATTAGTAGGGTGAGGGACTGCAAGCCACCAGGGTTTACAGGGGGATTTTTAAAAAATGTGGAGTGGGTGATCAGGTAGGGAGAGGGACCGCTAGCAACCAGGCATTAAAGGAGGATTTTTTTTAAATATGAGGCAGGTGCTTGGGTAGGGAATGGACCACTAGACACCAGGGATTATTTATTATTTTTTATTTTGGGCAGGGTTTGGGGGGGCAGCACTAGACATCACACTGCATGTTACTTTTTTTTTCCTTCTTCCACATGTAGGTGAGTGGAGCAGGGTGAAATTTCACCCTAAACCTTCAGAAGTTTTTTTCTCCGCCACAGGCAGAAGTTTGGAAACTTCTGCAAAGGTTGCAAAATTTTGCTGAAATTCTGCCATGGTGGTAAAAAAACATCTTTCACCCACCTCTATAGCAGACAGAGACTGCCTGTAGTAATGACTTACAGAAACGGGTAACTGATAGCAAACAGAGGCATGACTTCCATAAGGAGAGATGGACTGGTCGAAATGAAGAATAAGACATCTACCATCCAACCCCAGCTAACAGTGGAAATCTTCTAGTAAGATAAATGTTATACTTAAATACATATACTACATTATGGTATTCAGCATGCAGAAGAGAAAAAAATCCCTGTGGATGAAATCTTTGGAGATCTATTGCTCCACTGGCATATCTCCTGGCATGGGAACTTATTAGTGTGACAGCTCAGCATGGTAATTTGGAGTTCAAAATTCAGGGCAAGGTTTTGGAAGGATAATTATCTTTCTACTAGGATAACACTGTGGGGTGTTGTTAGTCAATCTGTGCAGCTAAAGGAAGTTCCCCACAAAGGAGGCTCACCCCTCAAAGCATGAAATGAGGAAAGTAATGATTGCTAAAAAAACTATCACCCAGCCTTGAGACCATGAGGATGCTTATCCTTGAATGGAAACTAAAGAAAGAGAGTACGTAATGAGACCAAGTGGATTTTAGGCAGATGCAGAGAGAATGACTTTTAGAGGTGCTGCTGACATTGTCTGAACTGCAAAGCTAAATAAATCCTGTGGGCTTATGGCTCCACCATTTGTCAGCTGAGGCCTTAAAAGATATACCTTGAGCTGCTGCTGACCAAATGTCTGTGCAGCTAAAGTTTACCCTAGATCGTTGGACATTACCACCCACTGGAACTGCCAGGAAGTGCAACAGGAGACAAGCAGCCTGCAGAAGAGGACCCCCAATCAAGATGAAGGACTCACTCTCAAGATGCAGACTTCAAGGGGAGTAAAATATATCTACCCACATGGCAAACCCTAAAGACAAGATTCCAAATTAATAGTAACTGCTAAACTGAATGACTGATATTGATGGAAAATACAATGAATGAAAATGTTATTATAATTTGAATGTACATCAAACAGCAAAATGACAGATAAAACACAGTCTCAGCAGTACAGGCTGGAAGCTGCATGCACACTAGGACTAGAGTGGTAAATGCTGAAGCAAAATGAGTAAAACTTACTGAAATTACATTGCAGGAATGGGAGTGGTTGTCTTGCGAGGAAGCCAGGTGAAAGTAACTGAGAAGGAACAGAGTACCATCTGGCAGCTGAAGTCTTAAATGCTATACTTTGACATGTCTCTGAAAGAAGGTCTGTCAAGCTAAAGTTTCCCCAGAGTGTTGGACCTTACCACCCAGGGAAACCACCAGGAGGTGCCACAGAAGACAAGCAGACCACAGAAGAAGACCCTCACCCAAGACGAGGGATTCACTCTCAAGGTGCATACTTCAAGGGGAGCAAGAGCTATCTACCCACAGTGAAAACTCTGAGGGCAAGATTCCAGCTGAATAATAGCTGCTGAATCAAATGACTTATATTGATGGAAAATGCAATGACTGAAAAGGTATTGAAATTTGAATGTACATCAAATATTAAAATGACAGATGAAACCCAATCTCAGCAAGACAGGCCAGAAGCTATGTGCACACTAGGATTAGCATGGTGTATGCTGAAGTAAACTGACTGAGTAAAACTAACTAAAATGACAGAGCAGGAATGGGAATGGTTGTCTTGCTTGGAGGCCAGGTGAAAGCAGCTGTGGAGAAATGTAATGGAACTGAGGGGAGGTTTGCAAGTATGAACAGAAAAATGAATAAGACTGAGATAGCACATACCAAAACAGCAGAATGACATAAGTAGGACATACTGTGGAAACTAGTAATCACACATGGACCAAAACAGAAAGAAACACAGGAGTTATATGAAGACAGTGGTGAAGCAGAAGTAACTAACTGCAAACAACAAGGAAGCACAAACTGCAGCCAGGAAAGGTAGAAAAAAACAAAATACTGACCTGGAAAGCCACTGAAGGTACAAACCAAACAGAAAAGCCCTAAAACAAAAAGGGAAAGTGACAGACAAACATGGGGGCAGAGATCTAGCACAGCCTCTGGCTACAGTAAGAAACAGTGCTTCTGAATGAAGCTGGAGGAAGCTAACTTAAATAGCTCAGGAAAGAGGGTGTGGCTGGTAGCTCCTGCTCACTGAACTGCAGGCATAGCCTTTGTCTTCTCTGTATTATGTAACATTATAGACATACAGTGGAGCCAGTCATGATGCAGTGCAACAACTTGCAGTAAGTTACATGTCAAAAAATATTGCATGACAAAAGGGCTTAATTGTCATAGAATTACACTGTTCCCTGCAGTATACTGCAGCATTTTGTGATAGACCACAGCATTACTGCATTTCACCCTGGCTGGTGCCACTGTATCAGGGGGGTCAAAAAGGTTGGACATGGATGCAAATGCATGCTGTGTCTGCATCCATCCACTTATATCTAGGCAGCCCTGATACTATTTTCAGAAGCTGCATCCATTTGTGGCAAAAAAGACACAATCTGCCTCAGAAATCAAATGTATTAGCGGATTGCTCCCAGTCTGGATACACTTGGATATTTTTTTATGCAAATTTTGGATACTGCTAGTCCCTCTAATGCATGGTCTAAAAGGTATGGATGCATTTCTGCCATGAAAATAGTGTCAGAATCATCTTGATCCTTTTTGAATGTGCTGCCCACTGTATTTTATGAGTTGTGTTTCTGTTTGCTTAGAGGTCTCACAATGTATATATATATTTTTTCTGATGGATCAGAATTGTAACCAGGTTTGGACAGTGAGGATGAGCTGGAGGCAACAGTGATTTCCCAGTTACCAAACTGCAGTTCCTTTTTTGTAATATTTTGTTACACGTTTTACTGTTACACTATTTATCTCATACTGCTGAGTGCCATTTATACTTTTTTATGCATTTACTAAAGAAATGTATCTCAGCATTGCTGGTCTCTGCTACTTTATGGCATGCACTGTGTTACTTGACACTCGCACATGAGATGTTTCTTGTAGCTATGATAATGCACTAATAGATGTGAAATCTCATTTCCCATTTTGTTAGTCACAATCTGTCCTTGCTACAATGCCATCTGTTCAAGGCTGCAGTTATGTTGAAATCTCATTGTGAAAATCTCATCAGTTATTGTAAGTCATGATCAGTAGTTGCTCCACCACTTCAGTCCAAAGTCCCGTTCATCACACTGTGGAAATCTTGCCAGTCAGTTTATGAGTCACGATCTGGTGTTGCTCCCTGGTCACTTGTTTAAGGCTTCTGTGTTTGTATTGTACTGCATTCTACACTGGTAGCAGTCAATTCAGAAAGCTATCTCCTGAGATTTTCCTAGATACACAAAGTATAGAAAAAAATCTCTGGGACTGCCTGTGTTGCAGGAAATCTCATTAAAGTCTTTTT
This sequence comes from Neoceratodus forsteri, assembly GCA_016271365.2. Taxonomy (NCBI): domain Eukaryota; kingdom Metazoa; phylum Chordata; order Ceratodontiformes; family Ceratodontidae; genus Neoceratodus; species Neoceratodus forsteri. Next base: position 395,385,357 of record CM057454.1, on the reverse strand, counting down.
AGAGCTTCTAGAGATTTTGAAAAAAAAAAAAAAAACTTGCCAAATCAACTGTTACTGCTAAATGTTGGTAGCCAGTTAAATGTGCAACACTATCAATGTGGTGTAATACTTAAAGATTTTATTATAAGAAATTAACAACAAAAACAGAATTAAGCCCCTTCCACCAAAAGAAAAATACAAATAGGGCTAACCAAGCCCATTCAATACAACTGCCCTGCACAAAATAATAAACAAAGCTCACTTAAAAATACAAATAAGAGCCAGCCCTGTCCCTGGAAAGGCAAGTCAAATTTTATTTTAAAGATGCCCATCCTGGAGGCTCTGGGCACCATACGTATTAAAAAGATTCCATATACATACAAATGTAAAAATAAATGATACACTTGACTACAACTGTCCCTCTCACAAAATGAACAAAGAACCCTCCCAAAATGCAAATAAAGACAACCTAGCCCACCCACCAAAAGTCCCCCAAAATGGAAAAATTCCCCAATATACAAATAATGCCAAATTGGCCTGTCCACCACATGTGCCCCAGAAAGAACAGAATAACCTCCTGTAAAGATTTGTTATGGTTCTGCATAGTGTTTTGTTGATCTTCTGTTCTTGACTGTTGCAAACTTGGTTAAATATTTGTCACTGCTCACAGACATTAACTGATGATACTTGATGTGAACAATGCCACACAACTGCAGAAGGCAAATGACTGGATAGTAGTGCTGTGCGGAATGTGGAATTCTGCCAGAAGAATTAGTGTGGAATTACCATTCTGCCAGTCGAATTTCCACTTGAATTTCACTTGTTCACCTGTGGAATTCCACCTACTGCGATCAGTGGAATAAAATTCCATGGAACATCAATTTTTCCAATGAAAATTATTCCACAAGAAATTTCTTGGAAAATATTGAGATCTGTGGAATAATATTCTGCTGAACAGTGATTTTTCCATGGAAAATCATTCCACAATTATTTTATGCTGCGAAATTCTGCCATTCCACTTCCAGTGGAATTTGGAAGAATTTCTGTGGAATTTCAAATATTTCATGGAATTTCATTCCTCCGGAATTTGAAAATTCTGCACAGCACTACTGGATAACATTATGGGTGATGTTTCATGATGTCATTTTATGGATGAAACAATGGTTTTGCTATAACAGAGCAGTCAAAATCAGGTCCCGCACTCACCATCCAATTAAAAACAGCTCACATACTGAGGTTGATGTGCAAAGGCTTTTTATTGCAGGTGCCAATAAAAAATATTTTTACAGTTCCTGACATATTTCGGAAAAAACAAATTTTCTTTTTCAAAGGATCTGTAAACATAAGAATGATCTCACCTTATATTATACAGTAGATGGCTGATCTGTATTGGGCATTTTAAGATGATGATTCTGTTTTTATTGTGTTTTATTATCTTATTGTACTGTGCCTTGATTTTTGAAAGTTGCATAATAAATAAAGCATTATTATTATTATTATGATTATATACCCACAAACATGTGATGTCATAAGTATGAGCCAAAATGATGCAAGTGCAGTATTTTAAAGTGCCACTCACCACAAAAACTCTCATATGTATAATATTATATAAAACCATGCAATACAATAAACAGATACACACAAACAATATGTATCTGAGTTCATAACTACTCAACAATGAATGAAAAGTTCATTATCACAAAACCAACAGTTAAAGTAAAAAAAATCTGAGTTTTCACATGTTGCCATGGTATGTCAAATTCCAAGGTTCAAAAAAAAAAAAACAAGAGAAAACAATATTTTAAGGTTCTATTAATCAATAATATTAAAAATTGGAAAGTTAAAGTTAATGAATATCAAAAGATAAATATATTAGAAGACTATCTCCCTAGTCACATATTCACACATTATAAGAATGTTATTTGTATTTTAAATAAGGTGTAAGGTCAAATCTAACATTAAGACCAGGGGCTTGACATGCCTCTAATGCAAAAATCCAAAAACCTTCTCTTTCAAGCGACCGATTATCATAGTCTCTCCTTCTAGGTTTAGGGAGAACTCATTTGATTGCTTTACATAAAAAGCTGTGTGCATCTTTGTCTTGGGCCTCATGAATATATAGGGCAGTAGCATATTTTAGATCCCCATTTCTAATGGCTCTCGCATGCTCACCAACTCACTGTTCAAAAGCTTGCTTTGTTTTTCCAACATAAAAGGACTGGCAAGTGCAGGTGGCCAAGTAAACTACCCCACTCATGTCACAAGTTCTCAGTTCTTTAATAGTAAATGCCCTGCTGGAATTTACATTATCAAAATCCTTGCCATGAGCTATGAACCACAATGGAGACACTTTTGACATTTAAAACAACCATTTGTTCTTAGTGGCAACCATGATTGTGGCCTCGGAACAGTCTATTTACTATGGACCAAAGCATCCCTAAGGGTGGGTGCCTCCTGTATGAAAATATGGGGGTCTGGTGATTAAACTTTTGAAAGTCTCTATCACCTTTCAAGATGTTCCAATTATGTTTAATAATATCCCTCACCTTACCAACATGGACAGAGTAGGTAGTCACAAAGTTCAAAACCTCATGCACTGTATCCCTATCACTCATTTCCTATTTTTCTAGAAGTGTCAAATCCCACTCCATGTTTCCTGCCCCATCCTTGCCTGTTCAATATTGTATCTCTTACAGCCCCTTTCACAAAATCTCTGCTGTAGATATTCAGCTGCTCTATCAAAACTGTTCATGTCACTACAATTTCTTCTAATCCAAAGGAATTGTCCCTTAGGGATATTAGGAGTGACATGATGAGGATGGCAGCTTGGAGAAAGGAGCAAGTTATTTCTATTGCATTCCTTTCTATACATCTCTGTACTAATATTGCCATCATCAGTTTTTTAATACGCAAATACAGGAAGTGCACCTACTTTAGGCTTGCAGAATAGGTAAAATGTAAATTACTGTCTGTGCAGTGCAGATAATTCAAACAATCATCAAATTCCATGATAGTCTCTTTTCAAATAATGAAAATATCATCCAGAAACCTCCGATATATATCTATTACACGAGAGAAAGGGTCCTGAAGGAACTGGAAGTAATAAGAGTTGATAAAGCAATGGGGCCAGATGGGGTGCACCCCAGGGTCCTTAAAGAACTAAGAGAGGTGGTGGCTGAACCTCTGGCTATCCTGTTTAGCCAATCACTGGAAACAGGGGAGGTACCCAAAGACTGGAGAACAGCAGATGTAGTCCCCTTATACAAAAGTGGGAACAAAGAGGAAGCAGGGAACTGCAGACCAGTCAGCCTCACCTGGGTAGTGGGGAAGATCATGGAAGCACTACTGAAGGAGAGATTGGTAGAACATCTGGTTGTCAATGGACTACAGGACCCAAGGCAGCATGGTTTCACCAGGGGGAGGTCATGTCAGACCAACCTCGTTAAATTTTTTGACTGGGTGACTAGGGAGGTGGATCAGGGGAGGGCAGTGGACATGGCCTATCTGGACTTCAGCAAGGCCTTTGACACTGTGCCACATAGAAGACTATTACACAAACTGGGGAATATGGGTGTGGGCAGGACAGTAGTGTGGTGGGTAGGTAACTGGCTGGGTGGCAGGACACAGAGGGTGGTGGTAAATGGCTGTCACTCCACAGAGGGAAGAGTGACCAGTGGGGTACCACAGGGATCAGTGCTGGGACCGGTCCTATTCAACATCTTCATCAGTGACATTGTGCAGGACCTAGAAGGCAGAATTTCACTGTTCGCTGATGACACAAAGCTCTGTAACAGAGTAGACACACCAGAGGTGTAGACAGAATGAGAAGGACCTGCAGAAACTTGAAGAATGGTCAGGGGTTTGGCAGTGAAATTGGATTGCAAGAGGTGCAAGATGATGCATATGGGGCACAAAACCCTGGCACAATATATCACTTGGGGGTGAGGATATAGCATGCACCAAGCAGGAAAGGGATCTTGGGGTTATCATCTCTGATGACCTCAAGTAGGGAAGCTGAGTGTGACAAGGCAGCAGGTAAAGCAAATAGGATGCTGGGATGTATAGGCAGGGCATCACCAGCAGGAAAAGGAGGTCATAATTCCGCTATACAAGACACTAGTGAGGCCCCACCTGGAGTACAGTGTACAGTTCTGGAGACCATACCTACGTAAGGACATAGACAGGGTAGAGAAGGTTCAGAGGAGGGCAACAAAGATGGTGCATGGATTGCATCACAAGTCCTATGAAGACAGGTTGAAGGAACTGAACATGTACTCCCTGGAGGAGAGGAGGGAGAGAGGGGATATGATAGAGACATACAAGTATCTTACAGGGAGGAACAGGGTGCAGGAAAACACTATTTTTAAGTGAAAAAGATGTTCCAGGACTAGAGGGCATGGGATGAAGTTGGAGGGAGGACGATTCAGAGGAAACATGAGAAAGAATTTCTCCACAGAACGGGTGGTGGACAAGTGGAACACCCTGCCAGAGGAAGTGGTGAGGCTGAAACAATCATGGGATTTAAGAATGCATGGGATAGACATAAAGGAATTCTGGAGGTCAGGGGTAAGGGGCAACAGACTTCTAGGAAAACAAACTGAACTTACAAGCTCAAATGGGCAGACTGGGTGGGCCATAGGCCCTTATCTGCTGACACTGTCTATGTATCTATGTATTTTGTCAAAAAATGGGTTTTGATCTGGTTCTCTAATGTATATGTTTTCCTATCTTCTCATATATAGATTTTCTACACTGGGGGCAAAGGTTGCCCTCATAGCTGTACTCTTGATCTGGAGATAATTTTTAACCAAGAAAGTGAGCCAACTGAATTTAAGAACACATTCAAAAAGTTTAATAGGAAGCTCAGTCAGGGGTACAGAGTCAGGACTCTGTGAATTTAGAAATAAATTACAATCAAGTGCTTCCTCCTAAGGGATGTTGGAGTAGAGGGACTCCACATCCATAGTAATAAGGTGGGAATCCAGCTCCACAGCAACATTCCCCAGGATACACAAGATAACCCCCGTATCTTTAAGATAAGATTCAAATATAGCTACAAAAGGTTTTATGTGATAGTCTACAAACTGGGAAAGTGGTTCTGTAAGGGAGCCCATTCCATTTACAATAGGTCTCCCTTGTGGTGGGGGGGATTCAAAATATTTATGAATTTTTGGGAGGGTGTAGATAGTAGCCCTCCCATGATATTGTACACTGAGGAATTTCTTAGTGTTGTTATCAATCCATCTCTTACAAAAAGCTTCTTCCAAATAATCATCAAATCTAAATTTAAAATCATAAGTAGGATCAACATTGTCTCCTATATAAATTAATGTTTGACAATTGTCTCCAAATTTCACACATGTAATCACCAGTATTTTGAATAACCACTGCACCCCCTTTATCTGCCTGTTTGATAACAATGGTATTGTCTTCTTTAAGATTTTTAAGTGCCATTCTCTCCCCATTAGGTATATTTTTATAAAACTGTTTTTTTTATTTCAGGTTTCAACTTATATGGCATCACAGTTCATGTCTACATGAGTACAGCTGTACACGCAATACATTGCAACCAACAAAAGCTGCAGCAATCCACATCAAAACAGAGGAAGATCATGGTCAAGCATACAATCAAGCAGTAGTATAAATGTAATATATGGTAACCATCTTCCAAATAAAATTTGAAGGTCATAATTATATCTGACCAATAAAAGACATCCTGAGACAGGTATTTAAGCATATTTTGTACATTCCATCTAGAATCCCAGGGATAGACAAGGGAGAGGCCTGGGGGTCACTCAATCCATTAGAAAGGTAATCAAGTATGAGCTTCACTCATCTGGATAAAAAAGAATCTCAAAACGGAGAATAAAGAATTAAGGGGTGGCCTGACCCCACTAAACACACAACAGTATTCATCCCTCCCCGCATCAGGACACTTAAGGTATCTGGTTGGTCCTGAACTGAGCAATGTAAAGAAACCAAACGTTCCAGCAATTCATTAATTCAGGAACTTTATTTTGGATTCTGGCTGTCATATGTTCTAATTTATAGATGTCATATACTGTGTCTTCCCAAGCTGCAATGAAGGGGGGGGGGTCTGGAGGGAGCCATAGTCTAGTGATACATTTCTTAGCTGCCCCCAATAAAATGTTAAGAAGATAAACTAGGTGTGGGTCTCTGAAACAGTGAGGATAATGGAGGAGGAGTCCCATTGGCACAGAGAACTCACCCAGTGCAGGGAAGAGGTGTGTGACCTTACTACCTATGGAGGACCAATACGCTGTCATACGGACAGACCATAAAATATGTTTATGCATGGCCACCTCACACCCACATTTCCTCCAGCAAGAAGAGTCTCCTCCAGCCAGGTATTTTGCAGTGATCTGGGGTGTGCTAAAATACCTAGACACCAACCCTCCAGGAGTATTCTTTCCAGGTATAAAAGCTGGAGTTTTTGCATTGTCTCTGCCAAATCCGGAGCCAGTCCTCCTGGGTCAATTCAATCTGAAGTTCAGCTCCCCAACTGAATTGTACCAAGTCCATGATATGTGTTGGTGCTCCTTGTAGAGCTTTATAAAGGTGAGAAACAAAGTGGCACCAGTCTCCACCCCTCTCTAATTGAAGTAGTAGGGGGCATAGGAGGGGAATAATCTGGGTAGTAACATATAGACCAATTTTTGAGCTTAAAAAAATGGTGGATTTGTAAACATCTATAGAAATCACTCCTGCCTAAAGAGAATTCTGTTTAAGTTGATTGAATGATTTGAAAACCGTATTATTATGAAATTGGTATGCTCCTTTGGTTTGTTGGTTGATGGTCAGCAGATGGGCAGGCTGGACAGATTGGTTCACTTGAATGGAAAAAAATGGTTCTGGCATTGGAGGGAGGGGCAAACAGGCAGAGTGGCACAGAACCTTTTTTCCAACATGTATGCCAGTCTGCCAGGTCCTTGCCATGATCAATTGGTTTGTTGGTTGATGGTTGGCAGATGGGCAGGCTCAGCGGACTGGTTCACATGAAAAAAACATGGTTCTGGCCTTGGAGGGAGAGACAAATGGGCAGAGTGCCACAGAACCAGTTTTCCAACATGTATGCAAGTCTGCCGGGTCCATGCCATGCTCCATTGGTTTGTTGGTTGATGGTGGCAGATAGGCAGGCTGAAGCGAACTGGTTCACATGATTGGAAAAAATGCTTCTGGCCTCAAAGGGAGGGGAGAATGGGCAGAGTGGCACAGAATCATATTTCCAACATGTAATCCAGTCTGCAGGGTCTGTGCCATGCGCCATCGGTTTGTTGGTTGATGGTCAGTAGATTGGCAGGCTGGGCAGACTGTTTCACATGATTGGAAAAAAATGGTTCTGCCCTCAGAGGAAGGGGCGAATGGGCAGAGTGGCACAAAATCAGTTTTCCAACATGTATGAAAGTCTGCCTGGTCTGTGCCATGCTCCATTGTTTTGTTAGTTGATGATTGGCAGATGTGAAGGTTGGGTGGACTGGTACACATGATGGAAAAAAAAAGTTCTGGCCTTGGATTGTGGGGAAAATTGGCGAGTCCCACAGAACCATTTTACAACATGAATTCCAGTCTGCGGGTCCGTGCCACGCTCCATTGGTTTGTTGGTTGCTGGTGCGGCAGATGGGCAGGCTTTGGGGACTGGTTCACATGATTGGAAAAAATGTTTCTGGCCACGGAGGGAGGGAAAATGGGCAGATTGGCATGGAAACATTTTTCCATCATGTATTCCTGTCTGCCAGGTCCATGCCATGCTCCATTGGTTTGTTGGTTGATGGTCAGCAGATGGGCAGGCTGGGCGGACAGGTTCACATGATGAAAAAATGGTTCTAGCCTCGGAGGAAGGGGTGAACAGGCAGAGTATCACAGAACCATTTTTCCAACTGTATGCCAGTCTGCCAGTCCGTGCCACACTCCATTGGTTTGTTGGTTGGTGGTTGGCAGATGGGCAGGCTGGGTGGACTGGTTTACATGATAGAAAAAAATAATTCTGGCCTCAGAGGGATCAGCAAATGGGCAAAGTGGCAAAGAACCATTGTTCCAACATGTAGTCCAGTCTGCTGGGTCCATGCCATGCTCCATTGGTTTGTTGGTTGATGGTCGGCAGATGGGCAGGCTGGTCGGACTGGATCACATGATTGGAAAAAATGGTTCTGGCCTTGGAGGAAGGGGTGAACCGGTAGACTGGCACAGAACCATTTTTCCAACATGTATTTCAGTCTGCCGGGTCCGTGCCATGCTCCATTGTTTGTTGGTTCATGGTTGGCAGATAGGCAAGCTGGGCTGACTGGTTCACATGATTGGAAAAAAATGGTTCTGTCATCAGAGGGAGGGGTAAATGGGCAGTGTGTCACAGGACCATTTTTCCAACATGTATGCCAGTCTGCCAGGTCCTTGCCATGATCAATTGGTTTGTTGGTTGATGGTTGGCAGATGGGCAGGCTCAGCGGACTGGTTCACATGAAAAAAACATGGTTCTGGCCTTGGAGGGAGAGACAAATGGGCAGAGTGCCACAGAACCAGTTTTCCAACATGTATGCAAGTCTGCCGGGTCCATGCCATGCTCCATTGGTTTTTGGTTGATGGTCGGCAGATAGGCAGGCTGAGCGAACTGGTTCACATGATTGGAAAAAATGCTTCTGGCCTCGAAGGGAGGGGAGAATGGGCAGAGTGGCACAGAATCATATTTCCAACATGTAATCCAGTCTGCAGGGTCTGTGCCATGCACCATCAGTTTGTTGGTTGATGGTCAGTAGATTGGCAGGCTGGGCAGACTGGTTCACATGATTGGAAAAAAATGGTTCTGCCCTCAGAGGGAGGGGCGAATGGGCAGAGTGGCACAAAATCAGTTTTCCAACATGTATGAAAGTCTGCCTGGTCCGTGCCATGCTCCATTGTTTTGTTAGTTGATGATTGGCAGATGTGAAGGTTGGGTGGACTGGTACACATGATGGAAAAAAAAATAGTTCTGGCCTTGGATTGTGGGGCAAATTGGCTGAGTCCCACGAACCATTTTTACAACATGAATTCCAGTCTGCCGGGTCCATGCCACGCTCCATTGCTTTGTTGGTTGCTGGTCAGCAGATGGGCAGGCTTTGGGGACTGGTTCACATGATTGGAAAAAAATGTTTCTGGCCGCGGAGGGAGGGGAAAATGGGCAGATTGGCATGGAAACATTTTTCCATCATGTATTCCTGTCTGCCAGGTCCATGCCATGCTCCATTGGTTTGTTGGTCGATGGTCAGCAGATGGGCAGGCTGGGCGGACTGGTTCACATGATGAAAAAAAAATGGTTCTAGCCTCAGAGGAAGGGGTGAACAGGCAGAGTATCACAGAACCATTTTTCCAACATGTATGCCAGTCTGCCGAGTCCGTGCCACACTCCATTGGTTTGTTGGTTGGTGGTTGGCAGCTGGGCAGGCTGGGTGGACTGGTTTACATGATAGAAAGAAATCATTCTGGCCTCAGAGGAATCAGCGAATGGGCAAAGTGGCAAAGAACCATTGTTCCAACATGTATTCCAGTCTGCTGGGTCCATGCCATGCTCCATTGGTTTGTTGGTTGATGGTCAGCAGATGGGCAGGCTGGTCAGACTGGATCACATGATTGGAAAAAAATGGTTCTGGCCTTGGAGGGGAGGGGTGAACTGGCAGACTGGCACAGAACCATTTTTCCAACATGTATTTCAGTCTGCGGGGTCCGTGCCATGCTCCATTGGTTTGTTGGTTGATGGTTGGCAGATGGGCAAGCTGGGCTGACTGGTTCACATGATTGGAAAAAAATGGTTCTGTCATCAGAGGGAGGGGTAAATGGGCAGTGTATCACAGGACCATTTTTCCAACATGTATGCCAGTCTTCCGGGTCCATGCCATGCTCCATTGGTTTGTTGGTTGATGGTCGGCAGATGGGCAGGCTGGGCTTACTGGTTCACATGATGGAAAAAAAATGGCTCTGGCCTCGGACGGAGGGGATAATGGGCAGAGTGGCACAGAACCACTTTTCCAACATGCATGGCAGTCTCCAGGTCTGTGACATGCTCAGTTGTTGGTCTTTTTTGTTGTTTTTTTTTTTTTTGAACACCTTGCTTTGTACATCTGTGGTTTGCTTGACTGATATGTGGGGTGGTGGGCTTGTGGTCAGAGTGATATAGAAACAGAGGTAGGATGGGAGTCACAAAGAAACAAAGTAGAAAAATGTTTTATATTTCATTGGTTGCACTCTCCATGAAAGAAATACAGTACAGTACAAAATGTGTATAAAATGTGTCATTATTTTTGTGTGCCTGGTGTGTGGGTGAGGGACACCGACCTGGATGATGTTCAGGCAAAGTGGGAGAGTTGTTGGTCCATCATGGTGTGGAAAGTGGGAGTGCTTGTCTAACAGGGTGGGGAGAATGTCTGTGCCAGTCCATTGTGGTATGCTGGGAATGTGTCTTCTTGTGTACATGCCTGTGTGTGCATGCTTGTGTGCGTGTGTGTCTGTGTGTGCGTACGTGTTTGTGTGTGTGTGTGTGCATCTGTGTGAGTGTGTGCGTGTCTGTGTGTGTGTCTTTGTGTGCATCTGTGTGTGTGTGCATGCATGTCTGTGTATGTGTGCATGTTTGTGTGTGCATGTCTGTGTGTGTGTGCATCTCTGTGTGTGCATGCATGTCTGTGTGTGCTTACGTGTCTGTGTGTGTGCATCTGTGAGTGTGTGCATGTCTGTATGTGTGAATCTGTGTGTGTGTCTGTGTGTGCATGTATGTCTGTGTGCGTGCATGTCTGTGTGTATGCGTGTCTGCGTGTGCTTGTGTGTCTGTGTGTGCATGCATGTCTGTGTGTATTTGTGCATGCATGTCTGTGTGTGCATGCATGCGTGTCTGTGTGTACGTGCATGTCTGTGTGTGTGCATCTGTGTGTGCATGCATTTCTGTGTGTGCATGCATGTCTGTGTGTGTGTGTCTGTGTGTGTCTGAGTGTGCATGTGTGTCTGTGTGTGCATGCATGTCTGTGTGTGTGCGTGTCTGTGTACATGTGGGTGCATGTCTGTGTGTGTGCATGTGTGCTTGATGTGTGTGCATGCATGTCTGTGTGTGGTTGCATCTGTGTGTGTGTGTCTGTGTGTGCATGTCTGTGTGTGCGTGCATGTCGGTGTACATGTGGGTGCATGTCTGTGTGTGCATGTGTGCTTGTCTGTGTGCGCATGCATGTCTGTATGTGGTTGCATCTGTGTGTGTGTCTGTGTGTGCGTGCATGTCTGTGTGTGTGTCTGTGTCTGTCTGAGTGTGCATGCATGTCTGTGTGTGCGTGCATGTCTGTGTGTGTGCGTGTCTGTGTACATGTGGGTGCATGTCTGTGTGTGTGCATGTGTGCTTGTCTGTGTGTGCATGCATGTCTGTGTGTGGTTGCATCTGTGTGTGTGTGTCTGTGTGTGCATGTCTGTGTGTGTGTGCATGTCTGTATGTGCATGTGTGTCTGTGTGTGTGTGCATGCGTGTCTGTGTACACGTGGGTGCATGGCTGTGTGTGTATGCATGTCTGTGTGTGTGTGTCTGTGTGTGTGTGCATGTCTGTGTGTGTGCATGTCTGTGTGCATGTGCGTGTTCTGTGTGCATGCATATCTGTGTATGCGTGCATGTCTGTGTGTGTGCATGTGTGTCTGTGTGTGTTTGTATCCGTGCATGCACGTGCGTGTCTGTGTGTGTGCGTCTGTGTGTGTGCATGTCTGAGTGCATGTGCGTGTCTTTGTGAGTGTGTATGCCTGTGTGTGCGTGCGTGTCTGTGTTTGTGTGTGTGCGTGCCTGTGTGTACATGCATGTGTGTGTGTGTGCACGTGATTGTGTGTGCATGTAGAATAATAGAGACACAGTCAGACAAAATAACTTTTTTAAGCCACATCAAACTGAATAAACCATCTAATCTGTGCCCTTCAAAACTGTCAACTGCAGATTTTCTTCCTTGGTTTCCTTGATCAATTGTGAAGGATGTAGGCATCAGATTACCTAGGGAGTGAACAAAGAGAAGCTGACAAACTGTGTAACTGCATGTTAATAATAATCTTACCACTTTTAAGTTGGACTTTTGCAGGAATGTCTAATGGAATATTTTTGGAAGTGTTGGGAAACTACAGAGAATTGATCACTTCTTAAAGTTGAACTACCGGCAGAGGTGAAGCCCTGACCACTGTACAGATTGGGGCTTCACCTCTCTGAATCCCCTGCAGGCACTATAATAAAAAATAATCTTTGCACATGAGTGATCACTAAAACTGGTGATTGGGTGCAAAGATCAATTTATTTCTGTTGACTGCAGGGGGGGATAGGAGAGATCAAGCCATGAGCTGCACAGTGGTTATGGCTTGACCTCTGCTGGTAGAACACCTTTCATGAGTTTGAACTCCGACATGAAAACTAAGAGGCTCCATTTTCATGAGGACCAAGTTAGAAAGTGTCCAATTTACTGTGGGTGAAATTCCTGATTGGTTTATTCTTTGGTACAGATTGTTGATCTCTCCATTAGCATCCTCAATCCTCATTAATCAGTTTTGGATTTGTTTTAATTGGATGCACTTTGTTTATATATAAACCAATCCAGGCAGCTAGATGTTAGGGACTGAACCGACGATGTCCACCTTGGTGTCTAGTGGTTTGACTTAATTCACATCTGAGCTCTGTCAAGCTTTGGTACATGACATTGGGTGAGTACCGTCACTCTGTCTCTGCTGCCATCATGCCTCAGGGGTGGGGGCTGCACTTGCTGCAATCACACCTGAGGGATGGGGGCTGCACTTGCTGCCGTCACACCTGAGGGTGGGGGCTGCACTTGCTGCCATCATGCCTGAGTGAGTGGGGGTTGCAGTGCTGCCATCACACCTGGGGGTGGGGGCTACACTTACTCCCGTCATGCCTGAGAGGTGGGGGCTGCACTTGCTCCTGTCACACCTGATGGGTGGGGGTTGCAGTGCTGCCATCAAACGTAGGGGTGGGGGCTACACTTGCTCCCGTCATGCCTGAGGGATGGGGGCTGCACTTGCTGCCATCACGCCTGAGAGGTGGGGGTTGCAGTGCTGCCATAACGCCTGAGAGATTGGGGCTGCACCTGCTGCCATCACAACTGAGGGGTGGAGGCTACAGTGCTGCTGATGTCTGAAGTCTTCATGAACACCATGCCTGTGCACTGCTGCAAATTCATGCTGATGTTGAACCACCTGCCAACACTGCTACCAGCACCTCATGCAGTCATGCTTATTCCTTTGCGCCACTCTTCAAGTAAGTAGGTGTGGGTGTTGGTGGCAAGCTGTGATTGGAGAATGCATTGATGAGGATGAGGACGTGGATGTGGATGATGGTCTTTCTAACAGTTATGTTATGTATACATTTTTCTGTGGGCCATATGTAAACATTTCAATTATGATTTCAGGCCTTGAAGTGCTGTTGGACGTGATCTGCTGCAAGTCTATCCAAGACCATTGTAAAAGGTACAGTTTGCTTTCTTTTTGCCCACTAGTGGGTCTTCCATGCTAAATTGTAAATGCGTTGTTGATGTTGTAGAATTAGTCCTTACTATGCTTTTTTTTTTTTTTTTGTAGGTCAATCTGTGAAAGTGCTGTTAGTGATTTGCTGCTTTGTTGCTTTTAGTTCTTTGGAAATATCACATCACTACACCATCAAAATGGCAACACCACTACCATGAAAGATGGCCAAAATCTCCAGCATTACTGTGAAAGACCGTGCACTACAGTTCAAGGCAATGGGAATGTATGAAGATGGAGGGAAAATGTTCTGTCAGTTTTGTGCCCATCCAGTGGACCACATCAGGAAAGATACTGTTGTAAACCACTGCAACAGCAAGAAGCATTTAAAAAACACAAGCCAGAAAGAGAAAAGTGAGACCAGACAGGTGACATTACATACGAGTTTCATCGCCACCACTTCTGCTGCTGCTTCAAGGGATGAAACAGTTCTCGACACGTTGAGGACTTGGTGTGGGGCCAATATTCCCATTGAAAAACTTGATCATCCCTGCCTCAGAGACTGGATGGGAAAGTACATCAAGAGCATAGGTGCACTTCCAAAGGCAGACACTCGGGGTCATGTGATGCAGGGCACCTAGAGGTAGCACTGAGCAGAAGCTCCCGCCTATCAACCTCATTAAAAGGTTTATTTTCTTCATTTAAGGTGCATAAACAGTAGCAGACCTTAGATGTATGCTGTATTAGAGATTGGAACACAAGCGATTGCCAAGAGCAGCGTTTTTTTGGACGAGTGAGTTGGTATTAAACAACGTGATGGAAGCTGAGATGAAACAGGCCTCCATCAAGCATACTCCTCCAGCTACCCCAGAGAAAACTGCTAAAAAATCGAAACATCAGAGCTCCGGGGGTACCTCCAAGTCAAATGCTTCCAGCTCCTCGACGAATCCTCTAACGGAGGAACGTTTTTTGCAAGAATTGCTCCCTTTCAGAGAGACACTCAAAGATATATCGGCAGAGTTAAAATCGCTCCGTAGTGACCTGAGCTCCCTGTCGCAAAGAATGGGTGATGCGGAAGTGAGAACCACCTCTCTGGAGAGGTGGAAAGAGAGAATGGATCCTGAAATTGTTCAGCTCAACTACAGCTTAGAAGCTGCAGCTGAAAACCGAAGATTTGGAGGAGAAGTCGAGAGGAACAATGTCCTGATACTAGGCCTACCTGAAACAGAGAGGATCTGATACTATTGGTTTCCTTCAGAAATTTCTGGTTAAAATTGTGGGCCCATCTCCATTAAGCCCACAGTACCATATAGAATAGGCCCATCGCTCTCTCAAGCGAAACCCCCACCTGGATCACCACCACATCCAATAATAGTGAAATTCCTTAGCTATCTAGAGAGGCAGCATATCATTTCCAAATCTAAGGAGCTCCAATCTATCCTATGGGGTAATGCAAAACTGAGGATTACTCAGGATCTCCCTTTTGAAACTCACCAAAAGCGATCAGCATTCCATCCCACGGTCAGCAAGTTAATTGCGGCAGGAATTCATTTCAAGATGGTTTACCCAGCTAAACTGCAAGTGGCTAGTGAAGGAGTCTGGCATTCTTATGAATCTCCAGAGCAAGCAACTGCAGATCTCACAATCAAGCTACCTAACCCATTTAAGACTGGTTGAACTGTCACTTCAGATATCTCAGGCTTTTGATCCTTTGTCTCGTTGGAGTGGATTACATACCTGTTTGGGGTCCCTTCTCTCTGTCTCTTTCCTCTCTCTTCCTTCTCTCCTCTCTTTTTCTCGGTCTGGTTTTGAGGGGCTGCCGGGGAGTCCTGAGACCTAGCAGGCCTGGTGTAGCAGTGTGATTGGTGTGGTTTCCCAGTGGGGGGGGTAGGAACCTTTTGGTCGGCGTGCATTTCTCAGGCGCCACTGAGGGGGACGTTTTTTGTGTTAGTCCCATCAGTTTCAGGTCCCCCGATTACTTCCCCACTCATGGGAGCGTTCTCATTCCCATTAATTTTATTAAGTTAAGTTAAGCTACAAGGGGGATTTGTTCTCTTGGTGTTTTTTGGGATCTCTAACCCTGGAGGTCTGCTTCACGAGTTTTTTGGATATACTCAATCTCATTTGGGGCAATTTTTTCGATCTCATGTAGGATGATTAACCTGCATCCTGACGGTCTTATTTTCACTTTTCCTGAATTAGTTCTGCACTTTCTCCAATCACTCTCCTGATCTAGATTACTCTACATTTGTTTTTTTCCTTTGGGGGGGTGGGTGGCTTTGGGACAGAGCAAGCTTTGGGAGAACTGCATATTGCGCCAGTCAAGGGGGGGTGATCTCCCAGGGAGGTTTAAAGGGCAAGCCAGTTCTTGGCTACTTCTGATGTACTTTACTGAGGTAGCCTTTGGTACCAATGTTCAGACCTGGTATTTATATGGAGTTATAGCTTCCCAGGGGAAGGTCGCCTATTGGACTGGTTCCCCTATACTGGAGATTTACATACTGAGAATTATTTTCAAAGAGGGACCTTTTGTACATAGTTTGAGTGGGTTGTGGGGAGGGCGAATTCTCAAGGCTGATTACTTTTCAGGATGCAGTAATGTTAGGAGTTAAAGGGCACAATTATATTATCTCATTTTCTCAGCTTTGTCCAACATACACTGATGAATATTGGGAAAGGTTCTCTGGTATGGGCTCCATTTTCATTCAAGGGGAGGGAGGGGAGGAGGGACTGGAGTGTGCCTCTTGGGGTTATGTTCTCACTTACTGACTCGGGATTATTATTTCTTTCAAAAAGATGGTGATGACTGCAGTAACAATTAAAATTGCCACATGGAATGTCAGAGGAGTAAGAGACATGACTAAAAGATATCAAGTTCTCAAGAATTGCGTTCTCCTAAACATAGACATCTTCTTGATACAGGAAACCCACCTTCTTGCTGCCAAAACAAATGGGCTACGTAGACAGGGGTTCTCCCAAGGCTTTACTGTCTGTGGTTCATCTGCAAGCAGGGGGGTGGCAATTCTGGTTAAGAAGCATGTTTCGTTTGTAGCAGAGGAAACTCTCTTAGATCCAGAAGGCAGATTTATTTTAGTCAAGGGCACGCTGTATAACAATACAGTCGTTCTAGGTGCAGTCTATGGTCCAGTGGGAGGTAGTCCAGAGTTTCTTATGTGTCTGGCAGATAAGCTGAGTAGATTTTCGCCTTCCAAGTTAATCATTGGGGGAGATTGGAATATACCCCCAACGAAAGACTTAGATAGAACATATAGGCCACTAAAACCCTATCTCCTCCACAGCAAGCACTAAGGGACTTTATGGGACTACTGGGTCTGTGGGATCCATGGCGCCTGTTTAATCCCTCTGGTCAGGTCTTCTCATTTCATTCCCAGGTTCATCAGTCTTGGTCTAGGTTGGGTTATATCCTAACTAGCACTTCACTTTTGGCTGGCCTTCACCAGACTGGTATGGAACCGATTGTCATATCTGATCACTCAATGGCATGGATAGTGATTTCTCCTGACCCATGTAGTCAAAGGGATACTACCTGGAAATTGAACACACAATTTCTAAAAGAGGAACACACAATCACTCACATAAGGGATGTGATTTCATCTTTTATGGAAATTAATAATGGTTCCAATAGAAGGGCTGATCAACTATGGTGTTCTTTTAAATGTTATATTAGGGGGGAATTCATTAAGCTAGCTTCCAAGCAGAAAAAGCAAAGAGAGGCAAGAATTATTTCCTCTGTCAAACCAAATCAAGGAGACCGAAAACATCTTATCTATTTCTTCCCCTCCGGGTCTCTTGGAAACCCTGTTGAAACTTAGGAACGAATATGCAGATTTATTAAAAGAAAAGGCAGAATATGCCATCCTAAAAACTAAAGCTCGCTACTTTGATCAAGGCGAGAAGCCAGAAAGAATGCTGGCCCTTCAGTTACACGAATTAGAGCGTTCACAGCTCATCCCCTCTGTTCTGGCCTCAGATGGCTCTATTAAGACTTCCCCATGTGACATCTCTCAGGTTTTTGAAAAAATTTATAAAAATTTGTATAGTAAAATTCCTGCACAGGCCACACCCCCAAGCATAGAGCAATATCTGGATAGCATTTACCTCCCGTCCCTTCAAGCACAACATTGCTCGAGTCTGTCTTCCCCAATCACTTTGGGAGAGATAGAGGAGGCGATTAGGGAGCTCGCATTGGATAAATCGCCAGGACCAGACGGCGTTCCCTCCAATTTCTATAAAACTCTTTCCACTGAATTAGCCCCCCTCCTCTTAAATTTATTTGAATATACAGTATGTTCACTTTAGATACTCTGGACCCTTACTTACTGGAAGCTACAATAGTTCTCATCCTGAAGCCCGACAAACCGCATGATGATCCTGCCAGTCATCGTCCAATCGCGCTTTTAAACTATGATATCAAAATCCTAACAAAAATCTTGTCTCTCAGAATTAAGAGGGTATGGTTTCATCTGCTGAGCCCTGAGCAGGTGGGATTTGTGCAGGGTCAATCTTCAGCCTATCATCTATGGACCCTTTCACACATTTTACAGGCTGCCCAGGACTCCCAGATTCCCATGGCTTTAATTTCATTGGATGCAGAAAAAGCCTTCGACAGAGTAAACTGGGAGTTTCTCTGGGCTACTCTCACAAAAATGGGCTTTCCAACAGTTTTTATTCAATGGATACAGACAGTTTATCAAGCTTCCTCTGCTAAAATTTATTGTAATGGTGTATTTTCACCAAGGTTCTCTTTATTTACAGGTACCAGGCAAGGCTGCCCCTTATCTCCCTTCTTTTTCAATTTATATTTGGAACCCCTTCTACGTAGTCTCAAGTGCGCTTTCCAGGTCAAGGGCTGTACAATATATCAACAGTCTTTAACCCTCTCAGTATATGCAGATGACATTCTCCTCCATTTGGCCTATCCCGATATATCATTATCATATGCATTACAAATTATTAGACAGTTCAGACATGTATCCAATTATAAGTTAAATTTGTTGAAAACTGTAATTTTTCCTCTAAATGTTCTTACCCACCAGGCTAACTTTGCTCATCTAGGCATGAAGTAGTCCCCTCACTCTATTAAATATTTGGGTATTCATCTTACCAATGACCCAGAGACTTTTAGGAAGCTTAATTTAGATGACTTAATAACGAACATTCAACAGGATCTTCAAAGATGGGAGAGCCTCCCCCCTCTCAATATGGGGTCGTATCAGTATTGTTAAAATGAATGTCCTCCCTCATCTCTTTTACCTCCTAAATTTATTAAACCTCTGGCTCCCATTGTCCTATTTTCATCATTTCCACTCTGTCCTTTCCAAATTTATCTGGCGGGTCAAATTCCCCAGGCGTTCTTTCACCAAACTTAACCTCCCTAAGGAATTAGGGGGGCTTCATCTCCCTAATTTTAACTTTTATTATTGGGCGAGCCACCTGTCAAAAATGGGAAGATGGTTCTCAGACACAAGCGACGGGTACCTACCAATCTGGCTACAATTAGAAAGGAAACTTCTCGCTCTTCACAGCTTTAATTCCACAGGAATATTTTTCTCCCCTTGTTCTGAGATACCTAACTCCATACAAGATTCAGTGGTGGGAGTATCCATTAAGGTTTTAGCGCAATGCTGACATTTTTTTAATATTTCACACAAAAAAGACATGGCTCAACCCCTTTTTCAGAATCCAAATATTAAAATTGGGGGCTCATTACTTTCTCTGGATTGGCTTCCTCAATTACAGGAAGTTTCAGTAGAGGACCTATATGGTCAAACCGCTCTCCTGTCATCCCCAGACATAATAACTAAATTCAACATCCCTCAGAAATATATTTTCTAAGTGTTTCAGTTGAGACACCTTATGGTGTCCAATTTTGGAACCGCACTATCACAATCTCGAGCTAAGCCCTTTTTGGAACAGGTACAGAGATACGTCAGTAAACCCCATGGCATATTGGCAACTTATTCTCTTCTTTTGGGAATCAATTTCCCGAATGCTCTTCTGGTTTCTAAAGTTTAGGCTCCCCTTCTGACTGATGTTAGCCCCAATTGGAGTCAGGTTTGGAAGGACCTACATAGGTATCTTACCCAAGATAGACATAGACTTATTCAGTACCATATTTTAAATAATATGTATTACACTCCGGTTAAGCTAGCCAAGCTGGGTAGACTTCCTGTGGCAACTTGTACCAGATGTGGTTTATCCGAAGGGAACCTGATTCACATTTTCTGGCATTGTAGCAAAGTGGCTCCACTCTGGAATGCAATTCAATCTAACCTAGATCCTCTATTGGGATTAGGAGACCTATTTACTATAGAGGTATGTATCCTTGGGATGCTCTCAACCATTAATATTAAAGAACGTAGATTTCACATGGCCTTAATTTCTATTGTGGTTAAAAGATTGGTTCTCAAGCATTGGGTGGATCAATTAGTCATAACACATGAAGAATGGTTGAAGGAGATGTCACTTTGCTTCAATACCGAGCAATTGATAGCTAGCTCCCGGAATTGTATGGGTGTATTTAATCGCAAATGGTGTAAATTATATGCCCTATATTTAAATTGAAATATGGAAGGTACATGTCTCTGTTTACCTTAATTGGTTGGTCTTATTCATTTCTAGCAAATGCTATTATTCTCTAAGTTCACAATTCCTTTGTGTTGTTTTGTTTATGAGGCACACTCCGGGAGGTGGGGGAGTAAAGAGGGGAGGGAGGGTTCATAGGGGTATTGACATTGTTTTGGTTTTATTGGATCAGAGACAGTCTGATGTATGTTACTCTGTATCTATCCTGGCCTGTATTGTGTAAGGTCAATCCTGTAGCTTCCTTTCTGGTCATGTGGAATGTAAACTCAATAAAATATTGAATTTCAAAGGCAGACACTCTCCGTCAGAACTACCTGCCAAAACTG
Source organism: Neoceratodus forsteri (assembly GCA_016271365.2). NCBI lineage: Eukaryota > Metazoa > Chordata > Ceratodontiformes > Ceratodontidae > Neoceratodus > Neoceratodus forsteri. The sequence continues at coordinate 395,364,983 of CM057454.1, read as the reverse complement.
CAGAATGAGATGGAGGAGACAATTTTCCAACAAGTGAAAGAAAAGAACATCACAGTAATGTGTGATGAATCCACAGATTCAGATGCTCAGTGTGTACTGAACATTGTTTTTGTTATCGACTGTGGTAAATCGTACATTGCAAATACCATGGAGTTGGTCGCAGTGAACCATTTAACTGTTGCGTAAGCCATTTTAAAAACTCTGCAGAAATATGAGGTGGAGATGGAACAAGTTTTGGGTTTTGTCAGTGATGATGTCAGATACATGATTAAATGTTTCAATGATGCATTACAGGGAGTTATTGGGGACCATGTCATCCATGTTGGTTGCTGGGCACATGTCCTGTCACTTGTAGGTGACACATGGATTGACCATTTTGAGTTGGTGAACAAACTGGTCGCGCAGATTAAATATGTGTTCCAGCAGTCCCCAAAACGAAAAAGAGAGTACCTGGCATTCCTTACAGAGGTGGGGGTGGAGAACAGCACTTTACCTCCTATCCCAGTACTGACACGCTGGAACACATGGTTTGAGGCTGTGAAATATCATGCCATCCACTTGCAATGTTTATGAGATTTCTTACAGGAAGACCAGAGTGATGCAAATTCACTGAAATCGCTACGCAACTTATTTACCGAATGGATGGGAGAGCTTCAAGTTCAGACTACATTTTATTGCAGAAAATAGTATGAACATAATAGAGACAATACATGCTGCAATTGAAAGGTAAACCACTGGCTGTGTCTATCTATGATACACTAATGGCAATCAAGAACAGATTCAAGCTGGGGTGTTAAAGACCAATGGCTTTGGAGAAAACTGATGAGCAGCTTCATCAGCTTAGAGGCCGGGCCAAGCAGGATCAAGTTTTGGTATTTCAAAAAGCTTACAGTGTAGCGCTAAATAAACTCAGTAAGCATATGGGGTCAAATCCTTCACTATAATTTTTCAAGGCATGTCACATACTAGACCCATTCAATCTGCCTAAACTGAACAAGGACTACAACCAATATGTAGAGGACATTCCAATGTTTGGACTACACAACACGGCAGCTTTGAAAAGGGATTGGGATCTCTACATAAGACAAGACCTCAGTGACTTGCCAGAAAAGTTGGACTTTGATCTGGGTCAGTAGTGGAAGTCTGTGGCGCCTCAGCTACCAGTGCTGGCTAAAGCTGCCCAGCAGGGCAATTTGGGTCCCAGTGTCCAGTGCTGATGTTGAAAGGTCATTTTCTGTATATGGTCAGATCTATACGGATCAAAGGAGAAACCTGTGGGTGAACAATCTGCGATTGTTTTCAATGTTGATGTTCAATAAATAGGGTACTTTATGTATTGGTTGCCACTGCTTAGCTCCTTTTATTTGAAGTCAGTGTGGCATTGCTGGATTCTGATATTTTGTTTCATATTCTTTAGTGTACTGTACTGTTTTGTTTTTGTTAATTTACACTTTAATTGAACATTTTGTTGGGGCTTTAGATTAATTAATTCTTTTGCACAGTTTACTTTATGTTTCACGTTTTGCACATTTTAATGTATGTGGATTTTAGTCCAAAATGTCAGTTTTCTCCACTGTTTCTACACTCTTTTACTATTTTTATATACATTTTAAATTATATTTCTTACAGTATTTGGTTTATCCTTATCATATTTACTTTTTTGCTGATTATAACTTTTGCACATTTTAATGTACATGCTTTTGTACTGTTTCTACTTTTTGCACCACTTTCTGCACATTTATAAACAGTATTTTATTTAATTTAGCTTGTCTCTTTTTATTTAAGTACCTGGTGACATGAAAAGGCATACAGAGCCAGCACTGGCAATGCTCCTTTCCATAATGTAGCATTGGCACCCAGTACAAAATAATGGTACATTCAGCCAGGATTTATTAAGGTGTGGTGGCATACTGGCAGTGTTTTTTTTTTCCAGGGCTAACTGTATTCACTGTGTTGGAGGGAGCTGGATGTATTGGTGCTGCCACCATCACTCCTGAGGGAAGGGAGCCATTGTGCTGATGCACTGCCATCACACCTGAGGGATGGGGAATGTAGTACTGTTGCTGTCACACCGGTGGGATGGGAGACTGCAGTGCTGCTGCTTCTGTCATACCAGAGGGAGGGGGACCGTAGTGTTGTTACTACTACTGAACCTGAGGGATGGGGGCCGTAGTGCTGCTGCTGCCATCGCATCTTGTACCTACAATAACTGTAATTGGTACAAGGATGGATAGATGTATAATAGTGGACGTAAAAATTGCTAAAATGCATGTTAACACAGTTAAAAATTGTTAAATAAAGTGCACAAAACAAAACACTGGTAAAAACGGATTTTGGCTTGGCAGACAGCGGTGGCAATACCGTTTTTTCCTATGTGCAAAATGGAATTTGCCCTTTCGCAATCATGGTAAACCAGTGTCCCTGCACATTCCTCATCCCCCTTCCAGCACAGATGATGTCGGGGACAAATCTTGTGCAATAGAAACATAGAAACATAGACTTTGACGGCAGATAAGGACCGCTAGGCCCATCTAGTCTGCCCATTTCCCTACCTACAGGATAGGCTGCAGATCCTAGTTAACCAACAGCCTATTTCTTCCTACCCCACACAAGAATTGCCTTATGTCTGTCCCATGCATTCTTGAATTCTCCCACAGTTTTAGACCCCAACCTCCTCAGGAAGGCTGTTCCACATCACACTACCCTCTCTGTGAAATAATACTTCCTCACATTGCCCCTGAACCGCCCTCCTTCTATCTTTAAATTGTGTCCCCTTGTTCTTGCAAGTCTCTTTCTCTGAAAGATGCTACCCTCTTGGACTTTGTTGATTCCACTGAGGTACTTAAAAGTTTCTATCATGTCCCCCCTCTCCCTTCTTTCCTCAAGGGTATACATATTAAGCTCCTTTAGTCTCTCCTCATATGGCTTCTCTTGCAGACCCTGCACCATTTTAGTTGCCCTCCTCTGGACTGCCTCTATCCTGTCTATGTCCTTGCGGAGATGGGGTCTCCAGAACTGGACACAGTACTCAGATGAGGGTCTCACCAACTGTCTGTACAGAGGGATAACAACTTCCTGTTTTCTGCTGATGATGCCTCTCCCTATACATCCCAGTATACCCCCAGCCCTCCCTACTGCCTTCTCGCATTGCATGCTAACCTTAAGGTCATCTGATATGATTACCCCCAGGTCCCTTTCCTTTTTTGTTGTTGTTACTACCTCTTCACCCATTGTGTATTCTTCCCCAGGGTTCTTGTTTCCCAGGTGCATTATTTTGCACTTCTCTGCATTGAATCCTAGCTGCCATACTTCTGATCATTCCTCCAACCTTGCCAAATCCCTTTTCATCCTTTCCACGCCTCCTTGTGTATCAACCCTGTTGCAGATCTTTGTGTCATCTGCAAAAGGCATACTTTCTTTCAGTCCCTCTGCAATGTCACTGATAGAGACATTAAAAGGACTGGACCCAATCTGGAACCCTGCGGTACCCACTAGTAACCCCCTTCTTCAGAGTGGACTCCATTTACAATTACCTTCTGTGTCCTGTTGTCCAGCCAATGTTTGCCAGGCTACCACCTGGGCCCCACTCCCAGGCTGGTTAATTTGACTATTAATCTTTGTGTGGGACTGTGTCAAATGCCTTGCTAAAGGTTAGGTAGGCCATGTCCACAGCCCCTCCCTGGTCTACTACTTTGGTCACCCAGTCAAAGAAATCTATTAGATTCATCTGACATGACCTTCCGCTGTGAACCCATGCTGCCTTGGGTCCTGTGCTCACTGACCTCTAGGTACTCGACTATTCTTTCCTTCAGAGTAGCTCCATCACTTTCCCTACCACAGAGGTCAGACTGACAGGTCTGTAGTTTCCTGCCTCTGTCTTGGACCCACTTTTGTGAAGGGAATCACATCCGCCTTCCTCCAGTCCTCGGGTACCACACCATCCTCCCATGATTTATTAAAAGAGTAGCCAGTGGTTTCACTAGTTCCTCCTTAATTCTTTTAGAATTCTGGGGTGAATTCCATCAGGACCCATTGCTTTGTCCACCTTCAGTTTTGGAGTTCTTGCAGAACCCTTTCTTCTGTGAAAAGACTGGGATCGACCCCCTATCAAGAGTGCTTCTGTTAATTGGATTAGGCACTTCCCCTCCTCTTTTGTGAATACTGAGCAGAAATATTCGTTCAGTATTCCTGCTTTTCACTGTCCCCCTCTGCCCACCCACTGTTCATTCTATTCAGCCTCACTATCCCACCCTTTGTCTTTCTACGCTCGCTGATGTACCTATAAAAGGTTTTATCCCCCTTCTTAACTGAGTTGGCTATCTTTTCCTCAGTTTGGGCCTTTGCTATTCTGACTTCCCTCCCTGCTTCCTTCTGCCTTAACTGGTACAGCTCTCTGTCCTGCTCCTTCTGTGTTTCCTTATACCTCCGGAATGCTATCTTTTTCTTCCTGACTTTCACAGCCACCTCTCTTGAGAACCATAGTGGCTTTTTCTTTCGTTTTGATTTGTTTATTTGCTTCACACAAAGGCTTGTTGCCTCTGTGATGGCAGTTTTGATAATTCCCCATTGTTGCTCCACACCTCCTTCTAGCCTGTTTGCTAGTGCTTTTCTGAGGCACTCTCCCATCTTGCCAAAGTCAGCCCTCCTAAAGTCCAGTACCCTCACTTTTGTATGGCTTGACTGTAGCTGAGTTTAATGTGAACCACACTGTTTGATGGTCACTTGTCCCCAAATGGCAACCCACTTCTAGATCTGAGATCCTCTCCTGCACCCATTTGAGAGTACGAGGTCTAAGATTGCTCCCTCACAGTGGGTTCTGAAACTAGCTGTCTAATGCCTGCCACCTGTAGGGCATCAAGAATGCCCTGCTCTTGGATGTGGCTGCAGCAAATATTCTCCAGTTAACATCTGGCATATTCAGGTCTTCCATCAACAGTATCTCCCTTTCTCTGCCATTCTAAGAATGCCTTCTATCATATCCTTGTCCATTACTTCCCCTGACATGGGGTCTGTACACAACCCCTGTGTGGATTGTGGTGCCCTTTCAGTCTCAAGGAGACCCACAGTGCCTCCTCTCCTCCCTGTTTACACTTTGTTCAGTTGCTTTTATCCCTTCCTTTACATAGAGGCTACTCCTCCCCTCTTCTCCCCTGCCTTTCTCTCCTGTAGGTTATGTACCCTGGTATGTTAACATCCCAGTCATGGTTCTCTGTGTACCATGTTTCTGTGACTGCTACGATATCCAGGCATCCCTCTTCCATTAAGGCCATCAGCTCAGGGAGCTTGTTGCCCAAACTACGGGCATTGGTACTCATTACCCTCCATTTCCTGATGGCATTACTTCCTTTTGCCCCATCCCTGTCCTTCTTGCCTTTGTCACTTTCTCCATTTACCCCTGCTCTTCTCTCTATCGACACCTCTATGTTGGTGTTTGCCACACTTACTACCGTGATTATTTGGGGGGGCTAGGATTTTCCTGCTCCTTTCAGTGCCTCCCCCTTGGCTGGTTTAAAAGCTTGCCAATGAAGCATTAAACCTATCACCTAGGATCCTTGTTCCCCTCCCGGACAGATGCAGCCCATCATGCCAGTATAGGCTTGCATCACTCCAGGTGGACCCCAGTCCCCAATGAAGCCAAATCCTTGAGCTCACACCAGTTTTCAACCACTGATTGAGATCCCATGGTGCGGAACACCTAGCCTCTCCTATGCCATAGATGGGTAGCACCTCCGAGAAGGTTATCGGTGTGCTACTTGACTAAGGCCCCTCCCCAATTCCACAAACTCTTCCTGCACTTCTCTAATCCCTTTCTTGGCCAGATCATTTGTCCCTAGGTGGACAATGACATCCAGCTCCCTCCCCTGTGCAGCTGCTCTGGCAATCCTGAGGATTCGCTCCCTGTCCCTCCAAGCCATGGCGCCAGGCAGGCACCTTACCTCCATCTCCCCTTCCTCCCCCAGTTCTACCTTCCTAACAATAGAGTCCCCTACCAGGAGTTGTTTCCTTCCCCTGCAGGGTCCCCTGCCACCCTCCTGTGGGTCTCCTTTGTGGAGGTTCCCAGCATCCTCCTTGGTCTCCACTGTGGATGCCAGGATGTCAACCTCCATATTACTCCCACTGTTTTCAGGGCCCCCCTCCTCTTTCTGGATAGCTGCTGTGGTGTCTTCCATGGGCACATCCACCACCTGCTCCTCAGTGTCAGCAGGACTACCCTCTGTGTCACTTTCCCTGCTGCTCATTGATGGTGCCACACTAGGTGCCTCCAAGTCACTGTCTTATGTATGGCCACTCCGTTATTCATCTGTGGATGAGTCTGCTGTCCATGCCTCCACTAGGCATGACATACCACTGCTACCTACAAAAACAGGGGAGATGGCAGTCATGTACACCAGTGGCTGTGGAAACAGGGTGTTTCTACCAGCATGTATACACTGGTCACTTCAATACCTGGGGCTATGGCCCCACAAGACAACAATTGTCTACAGTCACTTTCCCAAACACAGCAATGGCATTAGGGGCCCCATGTGGGCCTATGTCCTGTGTGACTCATCCAGCAGCAGGGCATCTGACGGTCTGTGGTGTGTGCCATCCTTGTGCCCGACATGCATCTATGCATATCCTGTATTGCATGCTGTAGTTCCTGTCATAGCTTGCTTCATATATGATGGCCACTCTCACACGTTAACTCAACTATGTGGCCATAGCTCCCATGGCCCTCAGAAGCACTGACATGCCACTGTCCAGACTACCCACATGGACATATGACACATGTGTACACAAGTCACGCCTGTGTCCAACAGTGTGCTTACTCCTGCCATGAGCTAGGAACCCTGGTCATGAGCCAGGACCCACACCACCTGGGAGGGCCACCACATGACAGTGGGACCAGGCCCTAAACACTTTCTGCCAGGTGGGTGCACACTGATCATGAGCTGCCATGCCCAATACAGTTCCCATGCTTTCTTCCCTGCCCACCACTGCACTCTGTCACACAGGGGGGCACCATGACATGTTAGTCACATGCTCACCAGCAGGAACCTCTACAGCTGCAGCCACCCTGTATGTACTTCTCACAATCATAGCTCCATGACCCCCACCACTGTCTGCTCCTGCTGCTCTGCCCAATATCATTGCCCATGCCACTCACCATTTCCCCCCCAAAACCCACAGATGGCAGGCACAATGCAAACTACAGGCCTGCATGTGGTGGGTAGCACACACATCTGTGCTCCAGGCCATACACTCACAGCAGGCATCAATTGGGCCATACATCACACACAACTGTATGCACCATTCACTCTGCCATATCCTACTTACCTGCCCAGCTCTGCAACCTGAACGAGCCCAGACTGCTGTCCCCTTCAGTGCTCCTCCTGCTCAGCTGGGATGTCACCTGTTCCTCCTGGCTACTGAGCTACATTGTATCCCATGGTCCTCCACCAGTGGCCAGACTGCTCTGACAGATTCTCGCCAATTCATCCTTAGAGTGCCATATGAGGTCACAATCATCTTCTGCAGCTCACACACTGACCACTTGTCCCTGCCCACCGAATTCACATGGCTGGCAACTTTTTCCCATGCTTGCTTCCTTTTTAATCTGTGGGCTCTGACCCCCCCCCCGGCTAAGGAGAAGGCCCACCTGAGCTTCCACCTCCTCTATAAGGATATCTGTATCGTGCTGGAAAATGTTTTTATTGCGTGGCTGCTTCCTTCCCTTCTCTTCTGCCATGTGCCATGTTTTTTCATGCATTTCTGCCACACTCTGCACTGTGTCCCACTTTGCATCCATACATGCGAGAACCTATCACACCGTGCCACTTTTTATGCTGCAGCTTCCATCCTGCATTTCTCCAGTGCATTGACACAATTACTGAACCTTCTAGAATCTGTCGTGGCCACACTGAAGTGACTGCATTGGATGCAGTCACACTGTTTGATGCAACTTGCATCATTACAAGTCAACTTTGAAAATAAAGGCTAAAATCTTCTTTCATTTCTGATGTCATCCTTTTTTGTCAGTAGAAAATCCTGTTTTGTTTTGCCACCATCTTGTTTTCCATTTTTCCCTAAATAATCAAATTTGAAAACCTGCAAAACTGACATTCTGGGGAGATATCAGCACATATACCTTGTTAATCTGGACCCCCTTTGCTGGATCTACACTTTAGTTTCCAGAAACGCCTTTAAAATGTCTTCTGTTTAATGTTATAAATCTTTTTTCATATCAAATGATTTGAAAAAAGATTATTTTTTCATATCATAAGTGACAAAGAAAGATCCTTTTTTGTGAGGAACAACTCCTTTTTTGTTTGCTAACATATTTTCCCTGTTGTCTATTGGCACCCCTACCTTCTGATGGCCCTCCCCATAATAACACCATTTTCCCTGGTGTCTAGTGGTGCCCCACACCCTCTGATTCATCTCCTTGTATTTTTTTAATAATATTATAACTGTATATTTCTCCCTGGTATGTAGCTACTCTCTTCAATATCTGATTGCTGTCCTGTAATTATTTGTAAGTTTCCTGATGTCTAGTGGCATTCCCCACCCTCTGTTCACCACCCCCATTAATTATGTATTTATTTTCCTGCTGTCTAATGGCACCTCCCAGGCTCCCATCACCATCCCCATTATATTTTTATTTTTACTCCTTGGTGTCCAGTGGCACCCCTCAGCCACCATTCCCCATCCCTGTAATATTTTACTTTATCCCTGGTGTCCAGGTGCCCCCCATCCCCTCTCCTGTTGTTAGATGCTAAAAATATAGAAAACGGTCCCGCAATGTCTTTTTCTTGTTTTTAAGCTATAAGAAAAGGTCCCTGGCTGATCTGCCCAACAATCACCCTGACCTCCCACTGAACACTAACTACCCCACATCCTCCCACACCCTGCACACCCTCTCACTTACCTAAACAGGTCCAAGTGTGAAGATCTACTTTCCCACTAAAGACACGTTCATGTTCCAACATCTTGCTGCTGGAACTGCTGACTGCAATATGAGAAAGTAAGATAAGTGTGGTTCAAAGTATTTCAATGGGGTTTTCAACTTTGATGCATAACTTTATCATTTCTGCATATTTTTGACCACAGATTTTCAACATGGCCTTTCTGAGACCCCAACTCATGAACAATGTCACTGGATTTATGCACATTTAGTCAGAAAGGTGATTTCACTGTCCCTTGGCAAAATCACCTTTTGATCATGATTTCAAAATTGTCATCACCCTGGTTCATGAGGTAGGGTCATAAGAAGGATATATTGAAAATGTGGGCTCAAAATATGCAAAAATGGCAAAGTTATGTGCATACATTGAAATTTTGCTACACATGCTCGTAACTTTGGTAATTTTAAAAATATTGACCCCAAAGTTTCATTATAGCCTTTTTATTACACCACCTCATGAATGTGACAGCTGTCATTCTTCAAATTCTCTCAAAGCTGTCTTTTCACAAATGTGGTGTGGACTGATGTTGCAGTGGCACAGGGTCACATTTTGCCATGGATTTTGAAAGATTCACTAATGTGTATAAGAGGTGGGGTAATAAGAAGGCTATGCTGACAATTTGGTTATTATTGTCTTACAAATGGAAGTGCACGGCCAAGCCCTGCACGTCCACATCAACATCTGTGGAAGCAGAAGGCCTTCAAGGACTTGTACATATGTGTAGCTACAGATGCAAATGTGCATAGCCTGGAAGTTCCCGCACCAAGTTAGGAGTTCACCTTGCTGTGGAAGGGGTCCTATGCTTCTGTGCAGCTATAGATGCTGACAAGTGGGGTGAAAATGTGGAGTCCATCAGGTTACAGAAGTGAAAAGAAAATATTTCAGTGCCCAGTCACAATTGGTTCATTTTCCCATATTTTTACACCAAATTTTCAACATAGCCTTGTTATGACCCCACATCAAGAACCTACTATATGAAAATGGTCACCCCCCCTCACCAAGACTTAATTTCATGCCACAGGTGCAAAAACACATTTTGGCCATCATTTGAAAAAGGTGGTATGAAAAAATGTCAGTGCTGAAAATTTGGAGTCAAAATGTTTAAAATTACCGACCTTATGAGTGTGCATAGAAAAATTCCAATATATGCTCATAAGAGTATTTTGACCCAAAGTGTTCAACATAGCCATATTATTATCCCATCTGATGAACCTGCCAGTTGGAAATTCACAACACCCAAGTGAAACATCATTTCATGACATGAGTGTAAAAAAATGGTTCTATGTGATAATGGCGAAAGCCTAAAGGTGATCGCCGTTATCTCACAGTCAGAGTGCCGAAAACATTTTCAGCACTCTGACACCCTAACACACAGGACAACAGTGCCAGGGACATAATTTCAATGCCCCCACAACCCCCTACTAAAGGATTCTCAACTCGGGGGGGGGTGAAAACTTGTAAAAGTAAAGGTTCGGGGCACAATAAAATCACACCAGCACCCAGACCCAAACCCAGTACTTCACCCATCCCAACCACAGGCCAACACCCGACACCACGATGCAGCACAGCAACCCACAACAGCACCACCCCCTACAGCTCCTTAGCCCCCTCCCAGCCCACGCTCGCCATGCTTGATTCCCCTCTGAGCATACATATAGCAATATCCTCTCCCCATTTCACCCCCGTCACCCTACCCTCCCATCGCCATGAGGGATTTTGTGGGGAATGACTCGCCATTACAGATGGCACCCTGCCCCATGCACCCACCTCACAGGATACCAAAAACATGTTTCATCCAGGATTTGAAAAATTACAGCTGTCATTTTAATGAGGTGGTGTGAAGAAAATGGCATGTTGCAAATTTAGGGTTAAAATATTTGAGATTACCAAAGTTATGAGAGTGCATTGAAAAATGTCAACCTGTGCTCAGAACTTTGTTGTTTTTTAATATTTTAACTCTACATTTTCAACCTTATCTTCTTATGACCCCACATCATGACCAAGGGATGAGACAGTTTTCAAATCCTGCCCAAAAGATGTTTTTATGTGGCAACCATTAAATCACCTTTTGGGATGGACTAGCACAATTTCACTGCCCCTTTTCATGATGTAAGGTCCCAAAAAGGCCATGTTGAAATGTTGGTGTAAAATGTTTAAAAATGATAAATTTATGAATAAAAGTTAAAACCCCCATTTAAATACATTAAACCACACTTACCTTATGTTCTCATATTGCAGTTTATTGTTCCAGCAGCAAGATGTGTCTTTGATCAGAGAATGGATCTATGTCATGGGATATGTTCAGGTAAGTGAGAGTGTTTGTGGAGAATGTGGAGTGGTGGGTTCTGAGTGGGTGATTGCGGTGGGTGGGTGGGGATGCTAAGGGGTCAAATTGCCAATTAACCATTTCACTGTCTGAGAGAACTGTTATTGGTCACATTAGATGTTACTGATTTATACACATCTATCCTGCATAGTGAGGGGGTAGATGCTATGGGGTCCCTCCTGGATACTCGGGAAGGCATTTCACACTGACATACAGTACCTGAATCTTAAAACTGCTGGCAGAATTATTTCTCACCAGAAACTATTTTAGGTCAATGCTGGCACTACGATAGTCTGTGGGCATGGTAGTACACAGACGCAGAAGTGCATTGCGGATGTGAGGAAAGGTATTTCTCCTGCAATGTTTTTTACAGTCCAGTCAGTAGCTTCACTCATAGTTGGAGGAGATGATGTTTTCCCAGCCGGTGGTGTTAGTGTTACTGGTGTTAGTGGTGGTGGTAGTATTAGTATTTGTGCGTCAAGTTCGAATTCCAACCAGTGTACCATATCCAAAAATATTGAGTGTGAAGCAGTGCAAGTGAGTGACAGAGTAGATGATATCATACTTCCCAGTAACATCCCAGTAACTGAACCTGAGAATTCTGTTAATCATGTCAATGATAGCACGCAATGCGGTATTCCATCCACCGTGGCACTTAACATCATGCATTTTCCAAGCAGTGATTCACAGTGTAGTGAAAAAATATCAGGTGATGGTGGTGTAGATGTTTATGATGAATGTGATAACGACGATGATGTTGCTGTTGTTGCAACATGCAGTCCACATGCTAGCATCCAAGCAGAATATGTGGATGTGTGTGACATTGATGAATATGATGATGAAAGTGACCCCAGTTGGGAACCAGAGAAAAAACAAAGTGGCTGTGTCTGAGTCTGTTTGCAGGAATCCCTCCCCTATAAAAACTTGTGATTTACTGGTTTTAGTTGATGATGATGACCCAGTAATAAATATGCTAAGTAGTCATGGTGGTCAACTTGTGATTTACTGGTTTTAGTTGATGATGATGACCCATAAATAAATATGATAGGTAGTCGTGCTGGTCAGTGGCAGTCCAGGTGTGAAGTGCCCAAATCATCACGTGCCCCCCCCCCCCACTTCAGTGCTTAAAATAACGGACTTAAATAAGCCACCTCATGGACATGTTTAAAGCAGAGCATCACAATCCCTTGTTTGGGATTTTTTTGCTCAAGATGCAAATGATGAGTCAGTTGCATTCTGCCAGGTCTGCCATGTGCATGTGAGTCAAGGTAAAAAGGGGAGCCATCTGGGCATAGGAGGACAGCATACGCATCTTAAGAATAGATACTTGGCACTGTGGACCCAGCACAAGCTGGCAGCTAATACCACAGTGGGGCATTCACCCTCATCACCGGCAACCATAGCAACACACTCCCTTGCCGGTGATCGGGCCTTCGCCAGCTACGCCCTGAAACTATGGAACTCACTCCCAGCCCTTACACGGTCCACCCCCTCCCACACTGGATTTAAAACTTCCCTCTGGAACTTCCTGAAGGGTCCCTCCACTTGATCTTACACCTCGTAATCTTGCCCCTCACTCTGCTGGCACGAGGCGCCCTGTGCCCTCTTGGACCACCGCACTTACTCTACTGACTACCTGGCCAAGCAACGACAAACTGGGTCACCTTAACTGGTATTGCCTGCACTCCCATTGCATATAAACCTGACTCACTCATGGTCTATGTATGGCCTAGCTCTTAATTCTCCCGGGCCCCCTGTAACCCCCCGGGCTCATCTGTTATTTTTTACTGACTGTCACTCCTCTGTATATTCTGACACGTCACTGTATGTAAAAACTATCTTAGTCAATTCACTGTATGTAAAAGTTGTATTATTCATGTCACTGTATGTAAAAGCTGTATTTAGTCACTGTATCTGTATAATTCAAGTCTGTAACTCTCCCGGATCGCACCTGAAAATAGGCATATGGATGTCTAGTGTGACTTACCTGGTAAACAAAAGCAAATAAATAAATAAATAAATATCCCCTTCCGTGACTGTTAAGTCCAGTAGTAAATTAAACATGTGCAGTACTGAGGTAATAAGAGCAGAGGATTACTACAGGCATGATGAGGTGGAGGACCATAGTGACTTTGAAATGTTGTCTAGTGCTAGTGAGAATATTAGTTTTTGTGGTGATGGTGGTGGTGGTGAATGCAGTATGTCTAGTGCAAGTGGTACATCAACCCCAGTTGGCAAATCTGGCAAAATAACTGCATTTTTTGGGTTTGTCATCATCACCTGCGCAACCATCTTCATCAAAAGCCAACATTCCACCCCCTGCCAATGCCATTCAACACAGAGCACAACCATTTGTGATCACACCTCATGTAAAACGCTTAAGTCAGCCCACGTTACAGAGTGTTTTTGTGCATAAGCTAGCGTACCCCCCCCCCGGAATCATACAGTGTCAAGTGAACTTAATGCTGCTCTAGCGGAAATGCTGGCAATTAATCTTTTGCCATTCTCCTTTCTGGAGAATTCTGTGTTCCAGCGGTTTGCTGCACATGCCTGTCCAAAATGGAAAATCCCATCCAGGACATACTTTTCTACCCATGCTGTCCCCGCGTTGTCCTGCACTGTGTCCAACTCAGTAAGACATGCCCTTCAACATTCCTACTCACCATTCATCCATTTAAGTATGGATATATGAACAAGTGGCAAAACAGTGGCGAGATCATATTTGTGTATAACTGAACACTGGGCGCAGGTGCCGGGGGGGTTGTTTGTGATGTTGGTAGTGTGAATAATCAGTGCAGTAAGGTGGATTGTCATGGTAGCAATCTTCCAGGAATTCAATGGCATGCAACAATTGCTATGCACAGTGTGACCTGTTCACACACTGGCAAGAACATGTTGGACATGGTACTGACTGAAATTGACAAATGCTAAACCCTATGTCCCTGAGAGCTGGGTTCATAGCAAGTGACAATGGGTCAAATGTGGGGAAATGCATCCTGAATGGTGTATTTTGTTTCGTATTACATGCATGGCCCACTGTTTAAATCTTGTGGTGCAGGAGTTTCTGCAGCACCCTGATGTAAAGGAAATGCTGACTGTTGCACGATGTATCTGCTCTCACTTTTCAAGATCTGGAAAGGCCCGTGACCAACTGTGGCAGTTGCAGATACAAAACAGCCTGCCTCAGCACCGGTTGAAGCTGGAAGTTGTCACCTGATGGAACTTCACTTTATACATGGCAGAGAGGTTGTAAGAACAATACAAAGCCATCTCAGAATATCTTGTCATGCACACTAGCCATGATAGTTCTGGGTCCTCTGTGTCTATGATGACTGAACAATGGTGCCTCATAGACTCTGTAATAATGATTTTGTGACCTTTTGAACATGTCACTCAGGCAGTGAGTGGTGAGTCTGCCTCCATTAGCCAATCAATTCCACTGCTGCAGGTGCTGAGGCAGACACTGGTGAATGTACAGCATGGCCTTGATGTTGCCTGAGATGGTGATAGCAGTATGTTGCTGCAACACATGCTGACAGTATTTGACCAGAATTATCACGTTGTGAGCATTCAGCATAGTGACAACTTTGTCATAGCAACAATGCTGGACCCAAGATACAAACATGGAATTGCACCAGTACTGGAGGGAGGGCCTGAACAGGTAAAAAAATATCAGTGGTCAACTTGTGCGCTTGATTCATGGGGCACAGAAGTCACGTGCCAAGGTGAGCAAACCTCAGCAGCATAATCTGGCAGAAGGTGTACCTGTAGGACCATCAAGCATATCCTGCAAGGGGAAGGGGACAGCAGTTCCAGGTGGTCTGTCATCCAAAGTGGCTGGCGTCAACCTGCTTTGGGAGGCTTTGTCCCAAGTGGGTATTTGTGAAATAAATGATTCTGGAGAATAGGATGATGCATCAACAACTGGACGTAATGTGGCTCAAAGAATGGTTGAGTCATAGTTGTCTGAAAACAGGCATCTGACAATAACTGAAGATCCTCTTCTGTACTGGAGTGTAAAGGTCAGTGAATGGCCAGAGCTGACTGCAGTGGCACTGAAGTACCTCACATGCCCACCCTCCAGTGTAAGTGCTGAGAGGGTATTCAGCTCAGCAGGTGCAATAGTCAGGAATCATCAGACAAACCTGTCTCCTGCAAATGTTAGTTTGCTAACATTCATTAAAATGAATGAGAGGCACATACCAGTACAGACTGCAACCTAGGTATTCATACCCTGGCCTAGTCATGGTGGTTTTGGTGATGTGGAAATGGACCACCCTGGTGGCACTGGCATTGGCTTCCTGAAAAGGCCCACCACTGACATAGATGATGACACAGTGGAGAATGAATTTCCCAGTGGTCAGACTTCAGACATAGATGACTGTGAGGGAAGCTTTTTTTATGAGGATGATGATGTGGTTAATGTTGGCAGGTTTTAACTGAAGTTGGTATAAGGCGGTGTGCCACCCTGGACCACCAACACTACCACCGGGACTGATGTTAGCCACTGCCACCACTGAACATGAGCCTGTCTGACCCCCGGACCACCACCACTGGGCTGATGTTAGCCACTGCCACCACTGACCATGAGTCAGTCTGCCCCCCAGACCACCTCCACCACCACCAACAGGACTGATGTTATCCACTGCCACCATGAGTCTGTCTGACCCCCAGAACCACCACCACCGGGACTGATGTTAGCCACTGCCACCATTGAGCATGAGTCTGTCTGACCCCTGGATGACCACCACCAGGACTGATGTTAGCCACTGCCACCATGAGTCTGTCTGACCCCCAGACCACCACCACTGGGACTGATGTTAGCCACTGCCACCACTCAGCATGAGTCTGTCTGACCCCGAGACCACCACCACTGGGACTGATGTTAGCCACTGCCACCATGAGTCTGTCTGACCTACAGAGCACCACCACTGGGACTGATGTTAGTCACTGCCACCACTGAGCATGAGTCTGTCTGGACCACCACATCCATCAGTCACAGACACAAAGCTTCTTAATATTTAAACCATAAAGTGAGTATGTGTACTCATGTTTGTTATGCTGCTTCACTTCCTTTAGTTGTATGTTTTGTTTTCTGTAGCTTTTCACAGCCGCAATGGTAAAATACGTATGGTACACTTATTTTGTTGTTTTTACAGGTTAACAAAAAAAGTCTCCATCGCTAAAACTCAGTGGGAAAGGTACTGCAGCTGTACCGTACAGAAAGGAACCTATGGAATATCCATGTGAAATCCATTCTGGTAAGTATGAAGATTTTATTTCATCTGTTTCATTGTTTTGTAAAGACTGCAGCAAATATTGCACACATGTTGTGTTAGTTGATAAAATGTGGGTTAGAAATGTAACCTGACTTGAGATTGAGAACCAGGGAGGAACACATAACAATTAAGTTGTAAGAAGTCATTCATTTCTTTTTTCAGGAAACTTCCAGATGCTTTGTTGTTCTGTCAAAGTGGTCTTATCCAAAAAAGTTCTTCAACATCATCAGGCACCCCCTCCCCTGGGATTGGGCAGACATGCAACACGCAGAAGTTGTTTCATTCGATGACTATGACCATCATTAAGAACCAGACTCCAAAAGGATGCAGATGAAATCTGTGAAGAAGTAACAAAATAAGAAACCATTACAGACAAACCTGCAAATATGATTTCCCCCCAAAAAAATACTTACCTTCATGTGCTTGAGAGTTATCCATTTCCAATTTTAATGCAAAAAATTCTCATTGAGCACTAGAATGTGCACACCAACAGTTTCTGTGACCTATGATACAGAACAATACCATGAGTACATGTCCATGTCAATCCCCCTCCTCACCTACAAAATATACAAACATATATCTATATATATATCTACTCACTAAGGCTACTATTAGTGTACAGCCAAGAGCACCCTTCCATCCACTTGAGATGATCACATTGCAGTTGCTCGAATTGCCTGGCAGAACACATTGGACCGGCAACAGGATGCTCACGGTCATAATTTTATTCTGGGGGACTTTGTATGTGCTGAATCAGTCTCATTTCACTGTATTACCACTAGTCAATTTTCTGCACAGAAGGAGGATGGATTTTGGGCCTGCAGAAAAAATCTGGGGACTCTGTGCCACCCTTGCACGCATGACTGAGTGTGCCATTAATTCTGGGGGACTTTGTATGTGTTGAAACAGTCTCATTTCACTGTGTTACCACTTATCAATTTTCTGCACACAAGGAGGATGCATTTTGGACCTTCAGAAAAAATCTGGGGACTCTGTGCCACCACTGCGCACATGACTGAGTGCGCCATTAATTCTGGGGATGCATTTTGTGTGTTGTGTGATTGTTGTGAGTTCATGATGTCATACTGACATTATCAATTAAAGCAGCATTGCAAGAATGCCGTGACAAGTTTGAACTGTACTTTTGTTATGCTACTTTACATTGCTACAGCCACTAGTTACTCCGAGCCGTGACTTGAATGATATGCTTCTTTTCACAATTTTTGTCTGCTCTAGTTAGTTGACTACTTTTTTTCATGTATGAAAAAAAAGCACGCCTTTCAATATTGTTCTGACCAGGTTTGTATTTATTTGCAGCTGCTTTTCAATAAATATTGTTCCGTGGTGTCATAAAACACTGCCTGCTGCATAACTGTTAATTTACAACAGAAGTGATATATAGCAACTAACTGATGTGATGAAGAAAAGCAGAAGAAACCAATGACAAAGACCTGGTCAGCACCAATTTAAATGGAATGCTCCTTTTATTATTTAACACATGAAAAAGGTAGTACTGCAGACTCAGCTACTGGAAATTCTCATATCATTTCAGTCAGGATGTAAGTAAAGGAAGTTGTAACATAGCATTAAAAAATGTAGGTCAGGGTTCTCAACAGATTGTTGTGCTGCTGCTTTACAGACATTCACCACATTACATAGTTTTGGTGATGCACCTAACCCTATATGTGGGAGCCTAACTTCCAGTGGAATATTTCTTGCTCCACATAGTGCAATATATTTCTGAGAAAACTGCCCATAATTTCATTACAGCATGTCATGTGACAAAGGAATTCCTGTTCAGAAAAGCCACCCATATTCTTCCCCCCTTTCTCAGCAATGTTAGGATGTGATGCCAGGGGAAGCGCAGATGTATGCTCCACTATAGTGAGTGTCCGGCAGCTATCCCAATGTTTTGTTATGTTATAAGGTTCACTTTGTGGTGAAATATGGGAACATTTCCACTAACAAGGCTCTTCTTACTGGAAATGTGCCCACAAATTTCACCACAACCTGAGCATTATAATATAATGAAACATTCGGAAAGCTGCCCGACAATCGGACATTCACTGTAATGGAGCACAGACCTGCACTCTCCCTGGCATCATGTCCTAATGTTGCTGAGAAGGTGGGCAGAATGTGGGCGGCTTTTCAGAATGGGAATTCCTCTGTCACGTGACGCACTGTAATGAAATTACAGGTGGTTTTCACAGAAATGTATTGCATTATGTGGTGCAAGAAAGATTCCCCTGGAAGAGAAAATGTGTATTATTAAACAACAACAAAGAAAAAACACACAAAAACAGTACAACGCAGTAGTGGGGGGCAGAAAACAATCCCTTACTGTGGCTGTGGGATGCCGTGGTTGTCCAGCAGCAGGTGCAGCATTGTCAGTATTTGCTGCTACTGTTCTTGTATTGTGTCAACCTGCTGCTGCAAAACACTGACCCTCTGATTACTCTCCTCCAGGGCTGCCCAAACCAGGGTGATGTCAGCCTCTGTTGCAGGGGGTTTGGCGTGGTCCACTGAAGGTGGAAATCCAGGTAGTGGTGGTGGAGATAGTGGTGCTGTTGGCTGTGGTGGTGGTGGTGCAGCTGCTGTACTGGCCATCCACCTGCTGCAGCGAGGCACAAGTTTGACCCCAGCTGCACCCTCAGCCACTGCCACAGAAGGGCCAGCAGGTGGATGCTGAGCCCCTTCTGAGGCAGCCTGCCACTCCACCTTGTGGTGGTTGAACATGTTGGTGTGCTGGTTACCAGTTCCCAAATGTGTCACCTGGGGGCCACAGTGCACCAGCACACCACACAGATGACACACCATGACTGTGCTGTCTCCCCCCACAGAGTTAAAAAACTCCCACACTGGGGAGCTGCAAGGGGGACCAGACACAGTCTTCGCACCACCTATGGTTTCCAGGGGCACCTCTTGTGGCTGTGAAGGTGGCGGAGGGGGTGCTGCTGGAGCCCCTATAGCTGCTACCAGTGGTTGTGGTAGTGGCAGAGAAGGTGGATGCACAGCAGCCACCAGTGGCACTGGTGCTGCTGCTGCTTTTTCCACTGGGGAGGAGCAACACCCAGGAGTCGGGAGTGGTCCAGCATCACACGACCGCCCCCATGAGTCCGCATTCCCCTTCTCTGACCATGCCCATGGGCCAGTGACTCGCCTTCTCCAGGTCCACATCTATCCCTCCCACACAAGTTCCCGACACACACACACACACACACACACACACACTCACATACAGTCACACACACACACAAAACAATACAAAACTTATAAAAAAAATGAACTACCAAAAAAAAAATTACAAACACAATACAAAAACTAAATAAAGATAGCTTTTAAAAAAGCTGTTGTTTTAGAAAGGCAATACAGCACTTTGTCACTGACTCCTACACTGCTCTCTCACAAAGCCTTCTCCCTCTATACAAATGCAAAGGAGAAAGTGAAACCCTTCTCTGACTCACTTCCTTCCTGTCTGGCTAAAGCATGTGGCTTACAGTACTGTAAGCCATGCTTGTCAGTAATGAGGGCTGCCTATGTTGCTTGTCACTTCACCTTACTTCACGTTAGGCATAATGGCAATGTGAAGTAATAATGATAACGCAAAGTGACAACAACGCACAAGTGCCCACTTTGCGTTCACTTTGCCACCAGATTAAAACTTTGCTGCATCTCTATTAGCCAGAAAACAAGAAATTCAGAAACAGATAATGCTGTCATCCACAATGCACAAGAAAACCAGCAGTACTGATAACAGAGAAAGAAATGACAGTGAGGGTGACAGTACAAACAGTATTGATATGAGCAAGAAACAGTTTTTTTTAAAAGAAAAAAACACAAAAACGAAACAAAAAACCCCGAGAGGAAATAGAGGGGGACAAAAATGCAAATCAAGATAGGCAATTAAGGTCAATGAAAAAAAATTACAAGTAATTTACATCTCAGGCTTTTCCCTCTTAAACATGCAAGTTGCAGTATTACAAAGGAGTTTAACTTTTGCTCCAACACCAATGATAAACAAATTCCAGATGTTTTATTGACCTCAAAAATTCTTAGGAAACTACATCTTAAACTTTCTTTTCTCAACATGAACTGATTGATATGGTAATCTCTACAAACATGGGATTTACAGAAAGCATTGAAGCAGCACCAGAAGAGGAAATAGACTTTCTGCTTGCAGTAATTAATGTTTCTGACACTGAGGCCCCACTTAACCAGGAGGACTTGGAACAAAGTAATGAAAACAACATACTAAATGTAGCTGCCTTGGAATCCCTGATAGATGAGGTTTATGAATTAAGCAGTTTTACTGATGAACAACTTGAATGTTTTCCACAGGTCTTGCATGAGGCACAGGACATCAAGAATCAATGGAAACTGCTGTTTAAAGGTAGCTCTGTATTTTGTCCTAGTACTAATAATTTAGCTTTACTATGATACAAAAAAAAAAAACTGGACTGAAACAAATATGTGAATTGCTGGATAATACTGGGAATGCTAAACATTCTAATTTTTCAAAAAAAAATGGGAGGCTTTAAATGAACTGTCTAAAAAGATGGCATCATCATCGTCAAGCCTGCCGATAAGGGTGGAAATGTGGTGGTGATTTCAAGGGACCTGTATATAGCTACTGCAGTGTTATTACTAGATGATGAGAAAATGGAAAAAACTACAAAGAGATCCTACATGAATATAGAAAGGAATTATGTCTACTTCTAGCAGAGGTTGCTGCAAATGGTGAAATCAGTGAGAATGAATATCAGATTATCTGAAAAGAATATTCAATAATCCCAGGTTTGTAAGTTTTGCCCAAGATTCACAAAAGCTTAACTGAGCCACCAAGGAGGATTATTATCTCTGTAAATGGAGCAGTAAGTGTAAACCTGGGTAACTTTATTGATTTCTTTTTGAAGAAATATGTAGTGGAATTACAGTCATATTTGAAGGATACAACTTATGTTTTGAAAAAAAATGTAGGATTTTAGATAGAGAACGATGTATGCATTGGGATTTATGTTGAATCCCTTTTTGTTTCGATCATACATGAACAGGGATTAAGAGCCTGCAGATTCCTTTTAGAAAATTATGGTCATTCTGATGAAATATTGACAGACTTCATTTTGCAGGGGTTAGAGCTGATTTTAAGCCACAATGTATTCCAATTTAATGTCCATTACTATTTACAAACATGTGGCACAGCTTTGGTTGCCAGTATGGCACCCAGTTATGCTAATTTATTTCTTGGGTGGTGAGATACAGTACTAGTTTTTAATAAAAACAATTATTCATTTTTTGTTTTTAAATATAAAGAAGTGGCATAGATATATTGATGATTGTGAGTATGGGAGGGGGAGATGGAGGACATACCTTAATTCATTGATTGGCTGAATAACAATTATCTTAATTTAAAATTCACATACAATTTGAGCATGGAAAATCTAAAGTTTTTGGATTTAGAATTAATTCCCACCCCAGGCACACTAGTTAGGACATTGTGCTACAGGAAAGATATTGCAACCAATTCAGTTCTGAGAGCTGATAGCACCCATCCCCAGAAATAAAAAAAAATTGTATCCCATTTTGCCAGATAATAAGACTACTCAGAAAGTTCAGCACCTCTGAAGACTGCAAGCCACTGAACTGGAGAAGAGATTTGGGAATAGAAGTTATGACAGGTAAGTAATAGCTAATGCAAAATCAAGGGCTCTTCAAATGGATAGGGATATATTAATACACAGGGCCAATACACAGATGATTCAGATGGACACTAACAGATTTGGCCCAGTTACATTTGTAACAGAATTTAACTACATGATAGGAAGTATTGGTAATCGATACATTATAACTGGCTTATTCTTATGGAGGATAGGGGCTTAGCACAGCTGTGAAGCAAAATCAAGAATCTCATTTAAAAGAGCAAATAATTTAAAAGAAGCTAGTGCATAGTAGACTTCACAAGGTTGCCCCATCAGCACAGTGTACTAATTGGCTACTACCTAGACTCAAAGAGTTTTCTAAATGTGCTAGGTGCAACATTTGTAAATTTGCATCACCTGGGAAATTATTCACAAACACCAAAGTCAAGAGCCTAACTGCTGAAATTAAAGAATGCATCAACTGTGATATCCCTTTCTGTGTCTATGCTTTGTGGTGCCCATGTAATTTGTTGTATGTAGAAAAAACATTAGACCCCTGAAGTTACATATTCAGGAGCATGCTAGGTCTATTGTAAATGGTACTGTAGGTTGGATACCCCTGTGGGTGTACACCTTATGGCAGCACATGATTCCAGCCCAGACTGCATTAGGTTCAAGGGGATTGAACATGTTCCAATCCCAAGCAAAGGAGGGGACAGGACAAATATCGTATTACAATAAGAAAGCTATTAGATTTCTACATTGGAAAATATTAAACCCTCCAGACTTAATGATCATTGAGATTTGAAGCCCTTCTTTCTTTAAATAAATGAATCATATGCCTAATCACTATTTGATGGGTAATTTGAAATGTATATTTGTAAATACAGATTAATTTGAATTTCATTCTGAATTAGTTTCGACAGAACAGGTTATCTGCAATTGTACTTGTACATTAGGTTTAAGGGGCAAGGAATTCATAAGTTTCTTTTTGAACAAAGTAGCTGATGTTATTGCATTTAATAATATGTTTCTTCTCATGTGTTTTATTTTCTATGTGCTATCACATCCTTTATTCTCTCTTTCTTTGTTATAATCACATTTCTGTGGTAAAAAGATGAGAAATAGTGATAAAGGGAAGTAAATTATGTAATTTTTTTTTTTGAAATTAACGCTTTATTAGCTTTTACAGATCCAAAAAACATGAATGTACAGTACCATGTTCCATAACCAGAAGCTCGTATCACAAAAAGGGTAAAGAAAACACAACAACTGAGAAATAAGACAGTACTGAAGGTGGGGTGCCGCCACCAACGACCTAAGGATCTTGGTAAAACGATCTCACCTAAATGTAGATAGGGGTTAAGGGAATCCAACAAAGGTCACTGGCCATTCTTAAGGCCTATGCCCTATAATAAAGGAAAGGGAGTTTTAAGAGGCCCAGCTATAATCCTAGTGAAGATATAGGGCATATAACTTGCCCCATTTCTTGTGGAATGCAGGTAAAGCATGTCTGAAACTAGCAATCAGTTTTTCAACTTTAAAACATTGGGACATTTCTGCTATCCAATCCTGATAGACAATCTCCGATTGATCTAACCAATGGCGAAGGATTAGTCTTTTGACTGCCATAGAAATTAAAGCTATGTGGTATTTCCTTTCCTTCACTTTAATATCCGCATAGACCCCTAGTATACAGATTTCAGGTGTGAATAGGTCCCTTAGGCCTAACAAGGGATCTAGATTGTCCTGAATGCATTTCCACAAAGGAACAATCTTTTTACAGGTCCAAAATATGTGCAATATGTCCCCTTGGTCTTCTCCACACCTGGTACAAGTGCGGAGCTAATTTTCCCAAATTTAAAATGTTTCTCTGGAGTGTAGTACATGTTATTAATTACATAATATTGTGTAAGCTTATATCTGTCAAGGATAGGAACCTATTCGAATCCATCACACCTGCTTCCAGGGTGAAGGATAATTGGCAACCAAGCAATTCCCACACCTTGGAGCCTGGCAGGCTTCAGGCATTTTGTCGAGTAGAAGCTGTGCATAAAATCTAGCAATATTGTGGGGTTAGATTGTAGGGACTTGAGCAGGTCCAACAAAGACCGAAGACCTGACCCCGCTTTCACCGGCCAAAGCCTTTAACTATGAGATGTCTTAACTGATATAATTTGAAAATATATTGCAAGGGATAGTGAATTTGGTCATCAGTTTATCTGAGGGACATAAGAGATCCTGATAGTAAAAATCTTCCACCGCACAATCTTTTAATTTGTGGCAGCCATGAGGTCAGCCAACACGAGGCCAACTTAATGTTAGGATTACAGACTAAGGGTTGGGTCAGGTCTTTGGAGTTGTTAATTCCAATTGAGTTGCAGTACTGATTAAAGACCTTTACTGAGGTACTAATCACGGAACTACTCACCTGACTTGGAAGCACTGATTAGTTGCAATAGAATAAAGATTGGGGGTCTATCTTAAAGCTCTTAAGGAGCTCACATTCAATCTGCAGCCACTTAGGCCTATAGGGGCCTTGAGGTGGACAGATCCACTTACTCATTTTCGCCAGATGACTGGCCCTATAATAAAGTTCAAAATTGGGTAAACGAAGACCCCCATTGGCCCTAGGTGCACACAGTTTTGAAAAAGACCTTCTTGGTTGCTTGTCTTTCCAGATAAATTTAACTATAGAGGAATGAATCTTTTGGAAAAAGGATTTCGGTAACCAAATGTTAAGCAAGCTTAAAGGGTAGAAAAGACGTGGGAGTATATTCATCTTAATCACACTAATCTTCCCGCCTATAGTAAGGGGGAGGGTTGACCATCTATTGAGGTCGCTCCTGACCCGATCCATTAGGTCTTCTAAATTAAGTTTCTTAGTTGTATAAGGGTCTCGCGTTAAATATATACCTAGATATTTAATGTGGTTGGCCGACCATTTCATTCCAAATTGGACAACCTCCGCCTGAAAGACTCGTGAATTGAACGGAAAAATTTCAGATTTAGATAGGTTCAGACGGTAATTGGAAACCGTCCCAAATTGAGCAATGATTTTAAGTACCCTTGGATGGAATTGAGCTGGGTTGGCAAGATGCAACAGAATATCATTTGCGAACACAGAGATAGTTAATGATTGCTGACCAATAGTACAGCCTTTAATATCGGATGAGGACTTGATACGCACCAGTAAAGGTTCTAAGTAAAGATTAAAAAGGTATGGTGATAACGAGCAACCCTGGCGAGTACCAGAATATAAGGGAAATCTGGGAGAGAGCACCCCATTGCAATAGATTCTCACTGAGGGAGAGCTATAGATCACCTTAATCCATTGGATAAACTGGGTCAGAAAACCCATTCTATGCAGGGTAGCCCACAAAAATTCCCAACTTACCCGATCAAAAGCCTTCTCGGCATCGAGTGCTACTAGGGCCATAGGGAGTTGAGAATCTTGAGCGGTATGAAAGATGTGTGCTAGGGTCCTTATGTGGTCAGCTGCAGATCTTCCCTGCACAAAGCCCACTTGTTCTGCGCTGAGGAGTGTCTGCCATACTCGTTTAATTCTTAAAGAAAGAATCTTCGTTAAAATCTTAACATCGTAGTTAAGTAGGGAAATTGGCCTATAATTAGCAGGGTCTAAAGCCGATTTATTGGATTTGGGGATTAGGATAATGGTTGCCTCTAGCAAGGAGGGATCTAAGACTCCGGAAGAGAGGATATAATTAAATAACCTCAATAATGGAGGGGTAAGTTCCGAACAAAAGGTTTTGTAAAAATTTGGGGAAAAACCGTCTGGTCCAGGGGCTTTATCCCAAGTCAAATCACGGATGGCACCTATGATTTCTTCGGGGAGTTATGGGACCTAACAGTAGCTCCTCCTGGCTAGTGTCCAGCCTGGGAAGAGGAGAGCTCTCCAGAAATTCTGCTATACTCACAGGAGACACCGGAGAAGCTTCAGTCTTGTAAAGATTCCTGAAAAAGGTTTCAAAGACCCCAGCAATATCCCGCGGACTAGTTCTAATAGAACCATCTCCAGCCCTAATACTGGGAATCAACCTCGAGTTTTCCATTTCTTTAAGTTTTAGGGCTAGAATTCTGCCCGGCTTCTCTCCTTGTTCAAGATATTTTGTTCTGGACTTCAGTAAGGCATACTCTGTTCTCTCCCTAATTAAATCTTCGTATTCATCTTTAAGCTTATACAATTTCTCTAGTGCCCCCCTGAGAGTAAGAAGCTGAGAGCTCTTCCTCAGCATCCTTAATTTGATTGGCTAAGGAATTAACTTTCCCTACCCTTACTCGCTTCCATCTAGAAGCTTCCTTGATGAACTCTCCCCTGAGGAAACATTTCAGTGAGCACCAGATTACATCATATCTCTCGACTGAGCCCTGATTAATATCCAAGAAAGACAAAATCAGTGATTTGAAAGATGAGATGATCCACTCCTCCTTCAAAATCTGATTGTTAAGTTTCCAAATAGTGTCTCGCTGGCCTGCAGGACCCGGAAATAGTTTGATACATGCCATAGCGTGGTCAGATATAACTATCGGCTCTATATTGGCCGAAGAGATATTAGATAACAAGCTAGTGCTCACTAAAATATAGTCTATCCGGGACCATGAGTTGTGCATTGGGGAGTAGAAGAAGGAGTAAGATCTCAACCCAGGGTTAATAATCCTCCAAGGATCCTCCAGACCCAGCAGCGAACACAGGTCGGCCAGAGCTAATTGAGCGGGTGATTCAGTTTTAGGGCCACTACCGGATCTATCCAGCCCCTGTGACGGTGCGACATTCCAATCCCCCCCTAAAATAAAATTGGAAGGGAGAAAGGAACTCAACCAACCAACTAGGGCCATCAGAAATGCGGGATCCCCTACCACAGGACCGTATATAGAACCTAAGACTACCTCCAAATTATATAACGTACCCTGAACAAATATGTATCTACCTTCTGGATCATGCACATGCTTCTTCATCACAAAAGACACATTCCTTCCAATTAATATAGCCACCCCTTACTATTAGTAGATTGTCCTGATGCATAAACCTCATGAAGCTTTGAATCTTAGTGGATTCAATTCAGTTGTCATAATGTGGGTCTCTGAAGAAAAAGTATGTCCACCCCTAATAACGAGCAGTTCAGTAAAACCAGCCTCTCTTTCGAGATTTCCTTAAACCCCTACGTTCCACGTGCAAGTTTAATATGGCTCAATGTCATTGTTACTAGCATTCAAATGAATTTGGAAGCAAAATGACGTATCACCCATCCAAAGGAAACATTGCGGCGACACCCTCCCCTCCCTCCCATGCACTTAGCCCGAATCCCTCCAAAACCATTACATCCAAATAGAAAAAGTCCTATAGCATATTAGAATATAACACAGCGCAAGACAGTTGTGCATCCTATCAACGCTTCCCTAGAACA
This sequence comes from Neoceratodus forsteri, assembly GCA_016271365.2. Taxonomy (NCBI): domain Eukaryota; kingdom Metazoa; phylum Chordata; order Ceratodontiformes; family Ceratodontidae; genus Neoceratodus; species Neoceratodus forsteri. Next base: position 395,337,371 of record CM057454.1, on the reverse strand, counting down.
ATTAAAGTCAAAACCTTGTATCTGATCGAACAGTTCTGATCCCGATCCCCAACTCCCCAAAATACAACAAACTATGTACAAAACCTCCCCATCCAGAAACAACAACGAAGCAAATACAGCAACGTGTAGAGTAAGCCCCCACCCCAGTACCATGGTTTCACCCCTCTATTGACCAAAACTCGAATAGCATTTAGGTTAGAGTCCTCTGCCCCTATGGTCATAAGCTCAGAAATGCCACCATAATAATTAGATAAATGGGGTAGCCATGGTGACCCACAAGACCATCCGCGGTCGTGAAACAGGTTCTAGAAGGCAGAATCCTCTCCCGCTCCTCCCCCCTCCCACCAACTCCAAGCCAGGAGTGATATCCCAAAATAGCACAAGAACCCTGCTGCCAGATCACTGGATCCAATAAGCCCAGGCACAGAAATCAACTCCAGGGTTCTGCATTGGGATTGGACAGTCACCCTCTTTAACCTCCATAAGTATAAAAGAGTCACCTCTCCAAAGTAAAAAGTTACCTGCCAGTAGATCCAAGAGCTAATTATCAGTAGCTGGCCTTCAGGAGAACAGATCTGGCTCTAGGCGACCATTGGGAGGAAGTGCGGCGTCGGAAGGACCGGGAAGGAGCTAACGGTCCATTACACTAAAAAAACCCTGGAAACGACAACCGCACTTCCTGTTCCGCCTCGAGGAGCGCAGCAGCGTAAAGCCAACAATCTCGGGCCCAGGAGCCGCCTAGGCCACGCGGCCTACACCGAACTAACCCAGCCCTCCATCTCAGACAAGGCCAGACCCCTCGGAACCAGGTAAGCCGAATAGGCGCTATCGCATTTCTTTGGGGGAAAAATTACATTTAAAAGAGTAATACGGACAAATCCAAATGGCCCACTATTAAGTCTCATAACAGGCAGGTAAACCCAGCATATCAGTCTCCTTTAAACAGGCTGGGAAGCCTTTTCGATAAGTCAGTCAGGGCGTTTTCGGGATCTTCGTAGTGCAGCCAGCTACCTTCCAGGGAGACCCCAAGCCTCGCTGGGTACGCCATTCTGAACCTTATACCCGCCGCGATTAACTTCTTAATTACTGGGTGGAATGATGCTCTTCTTTTTCGGACTTCAAAGGGCAAGTCTTATGTAATTCTTAATTTAACATGGGACCAAAGCACGAGTCAGTTCCTTGATTTTGGCAAGCACATGTTGGCCTTTCGATGTAGCTCAGAAATTTAATGATAATTGGCCTCGGGGGCATTGGGTGGAGGCTTGGGTCTTAATGATCTGTGGGCTCTTTCAATGTGATAGTTTGATTTATTGGAGATGGACCCACGATTTTATTCAAGAGATGCTGGACAAACTTGATGGTATCATTTCCTCAGATTCTGGTAGATCCAGGATAAGAATGTTGTTCCTCCTACTCCTCCCTTCAAGATCTTCAGTTTTGGCTTGTAGTTTTTGTATTTGTTGCTTTAATTTGGTAATTTCTGGTTCGACTGAATTTCTCCATTGATCTATTTAAGAGACATTAGCTCAGATTCCTACTTGCCTGGATAGGTCTACAAAGTCCTTCCTAATAGATTTAACATCACCTGAGATCTCTTGTAGCGTTTCTTTAAAAGGTTCCATAATTTGAAGAAAGCATTCCTCAGTTAGTGGTGTATTGGCTGCAGCAGAAGTATTTTGCTTAGAAGAAGAAGCAGAGTTAGTATTTTAAGCTTTTTGAGGCCTTCTCAGGCGTTGATGGTGGATGTGTTTCACCCCAGCTGCTTTCATTTCTGTCTCCATTGATGTAAGTCCCTGAAAAACTTTCAAACACCTAAAATCAGCTCACAGACACTGTAGTCAGTCAGGAAGCCTTTAGGGTCGTTAAGGATGATAAGGATATCAAATGTGCAGTTGAAAATATTGATTTTGGCAGGAAGAGGCAGGGAGCTTCAGAGAGAGCTGCTTTCAGGCACACTGCATCACGTGACCCCCCCAAATTATGTTATTTTATTTTACACAGAATTGACTGTTCACATGAGAGTTATGAGTATGATTTGTACAAGTTCTTAAAGCAACAGGACACTTGTAAGTGAAAAGCTCAAAGTTTTGAAAATTTAATTTGAATCAGTTACCAGAAGCAGAAAATCATTGTGTTATTATTTTTATCAGTTTTACGCAATTTTTCTGGATAAGCCTATTTGAAATAGACAAAATGTAGAACCCATCTACCTAAGAAAAACATCTGAGAAAATAAAAGAAGACAACTAATGAAAACTGCATAAGTGCTTCTGTGTTTTATTGCAAGAATGTATCCGGATCCCAATCTAGTACTTTGGACCTGAAACTTAGCATTAGGAGGCTGCAACAATACAAACTGTTCATTTCTCATGGAATTCCTACAGTTAACAGGAACCTGGTAGTCAGTTACTACCTAATGAGCCACAAATATGTCAATAATTATCTGCAAATCTGTTTGGCATGTGAGAGAAGTTTGGGGATGGCTTCAGCTGCTAGCTCCAAATCTGGGCATTAAAAGATTTTCAATTGCTCAGAAAACAGAGTTGTGTTTGTGGAAGCAGGCTAAGCTTGCTTCTGCCTACAAAGACCAAAGACATGACAGGTTATGTGTTGAAAACCTTGAACTGAAGCTAGATACATACAATTGCAGCAATATCATGCTAAAGATAAATGGCTTTCTGCCTCATCAGATTCAACATCTCCTACAAGAGTATGGCTTGATGAGTATCAGGATATAGACTCAGCAGTAAACTTGTGGATAAGCACTCTCTTTATCCATAGTCCCAGGTGATCCATGACACAAAGCACCATAAAAACTGGTTGGCTGCATGTTAAGATACTGCACCACCATTACTACGAGCCTGCAATAGAAGATTAGGATGACTGAATCTACTAGCACTGTTCCTGCTGCTGAACTAAAGGAGCTGCAAGTACTGATCAAGCACCAACCCAAATCTGTTTATCAAAATATTACAGCTCATCAGTTCATCATGGCGGACAGCTTCAAAACCTCACCACCGCTAAGTGATGGAGAGATTATGGGATTTGTGGCACAAACAGAATGTGAAGCTGCAGTGCAGGATGAAGTGTCCAGGACTCCCAAGCAGACTTCCCCAACACCAGTGGCAGCTAGAGAAGTTAACGTGAGCATGGAGACTGTGCTTTCATAGTTAGAGCAACACACCACAATGGACACAGGAAAGTACATTGATAGTGTCCCTGATTTTAAAAGTCATTAAGTGTCAGACATCTCTGCCTCACAAAGAAGCAGATATAACTGCCTACTTTTCTAAGTTCTAAACGTGTCTGCACTTCATATTATGGTTCATACAATGGTAGGAATCGGGAGCAAAAGGCAGTTGCCCATTAAAGCTCCTATCCGGTAAATCCATAATTACTAGACATGATGTTTTCAATTTAAGAGTCATTTGTCCAAGTTATTTTTAAAGTCCCATTTATTCAAACTTAGTATTAACTCAAGGGGACTGCATTCCAAATATTTATAACTCTCTGAGTGAAGAAAAACTTCCTTCGAGAAGTTATTATATTTGGGAGTACTTAATTGTAGTAGGGGAACTTTGGTAGCAAAGACATCCTGTTTAAAGTTGAATTCCATTTCATTTAGCAGGTAGGTATCATTTATTATGTCCCAAATAAATAACAGGCCACCCCTATATCTTCTTACTTCCAAGGAACAATAGCTCCAGATTTACTAGTCCATCTTCATAATTCTTTTCATATAGCCCAGATATTGATTTAGTGAATTTTCATTGAACCCTTTCAATTTGCCCAATTTCACTACACTTATAAAAGTACCAGAACTGGGAGAAAACTCAAAATGGGGTCTAACATAGGACCTATAAAGTGAATAAAAATCCACAAACTTGAAACTGCAAACACAGAGGAAGCATGGTGCTAGGACAGGGGTTGGTAAGACCCTCATGAACAATAAACCAAACTAGTTCCAAGGAACCCTCAGATATGAAGAATTTGACAGAATTTCTGTTCAAAATTTAAAGTTTTTTATTCCTTAAATGCAAACATTTATAAAACAGAGGTATAGTGTTGCCTCCTGAGGAAGGGTTTAGACACCAAGTGCGTAGCAAGTTGTGAGTGTCCTCATATCCGACACAATAACTCTGTTTTATTGATGTTTGTATTTAGTTATTAAAAACCTTTAAACTGAACAGAAGTTCTGGTCAAATTCTTCATTAGAGTGCAGGATTCCTTGTGAAACTGGTATGGACCTATATAGCAGTAGCATGACTTTAGTATCCCCAGAGTTAATGTTCTGCTTTATGGTCCATATAATTTTATTAACCTTGCTGATAGTTTCATTGATGTGCCATTTAGAGCAGAGATCTCGGTAGTGTATCTGCCTAGATCTTTTTGATTGCAGTTTCCTTAGAATATTGTTACCTAGATAATACTTAGCTTATTGTTAAATTAATCAATAATGCCTGACAGGGTGTGTGTCGTGCTGGGATAACATCACACCTCAGGTGGTTGGGCATGAGGCCACAGGCCGAGTATATCCAATAACTGAGGCGTGACATTATCCCAAATGACACAGACACTGGAGGGCATTATTGTTATTATACAATGGCTCATTGTTATACAGAATAAAAAAAATCATTTTAAAGATGTTTTTGTGTGTAAAAATATTTTTATTTTTTAAGAGAAGATGAAACAATCAAGGAGATGTTCAAGCAAATGATCATCTACAAGTTCACAGTGAGGCTGAGACTAGACCCGTGATGTTGTGCTGGGTTAACATCACCGGTCCAGTCCAAAACTTACCAATCAGAGTCCAGGATTTTTTCTTGCTATTGTGTTATGTTTTTCGAAATACCCTGTATACTACCTGTGCTGCTTAGCCTATCGTTTAATGTTTCACAACACCTTGTTTATGTATCTTGATGTAATCTACTGTTTGTTATACCTGCAATGTCTGCCCTGTAACCTCTGGTTTGTGCCTGAAAACAGTAATCTTTATGGCTAGCACACCCACCCAGTAAACAAAAATGAAATGAAAATAAATAAATAATAATACTTATGTTTGGGATTGTTAAATCCAAGTGCATAACAGTACACATGTCCATACTGAGACTCATGACCCACCTATTAGCCTAGTCGAGTATGGCATTTAGGTAAGATTGCAGTTTGGCCCTGTTTTCTACTGTGTTACAAGAGCCGCGTATTTTTATGTCATCCTCTTACTTAGCTAACCAAGAATTTAAATCTGCTGAAATATCAGCAATGAACAGGTAAAGACATAGGGTTCAAAATAGAGCCCCAAGGCACACCGCTAATAACATTATCTTCCCAAGACATGATCCCATTCATAACCACCTCTGCATTCCATCCTCCAACCAGTTTAAGATCCACTTCACCATTTGGGTGTTCACATCCTTAGGAGTAATTTTTAGTAATGGCATGGTGAGAGAACAGTATCAAATGCCTTATTGAAGTCGATGAAGAAAACATTGTAAGGTGTTTTTCCTTTAAGGTCTTATTGACTTTATCATAAAAGCATACAAGGTTGATTAGTAAGATCTTCCTTGGGTAAATCCATGCTGTTTAGAGTCAGGATTACCTATTGAGACAATTAGTTTATTCTTAATAATACCCTTCAGCATTTTACAGTACATGCTAAGGAGTTTAAGCTAATTGGTCTATAATTTTCCATTGTTTGCTTACAACCCTTTTAGGGCTGCAGTGGGCAAAGCACTAAAGAGCTCTTGCTTTCCTAAAAGGATTCCATATTCCTTGCATTCTTTGCAACCGAACAACACGATGGAGTTGCACCACAGTTGCCTCTGCATCGGTGGAGCACCTTGCATTGTCAATACAGTCTTCCCATAGTCACTATTTTACTGTCGGGATCCTTTACTGCAGTGTATGAAATAATCCGTATTGTGTAGCACTTTGTTATGTAACTGGCTGATCTAGCGAGTCAGTCTTCATAATGGATCACAAAAAAATGCTATCCATTTTACAGTGGCTTGTAGGGTTGTTTGCTACCTCTGCTACCTCTCCACCTCTCTCGGAAATAAAAGCTGTCAAAAATAGGTGTCACTTTACTTCTTTTGAAGTGCTCCTGCTGAAGCTCTGCCCAAAGGGAAAAGTGTTGTCTGGCTACATCCGTGCTACTCTGAGTATCAAGGAGAAGCTGCACACAGGACCTCATGAAGTTGGTGGCAGTGCTGAAGACAGGCTACACAGACAAGCAAAGAAATACAAGGTGGGTACACTGTGGTTGGATAAAATACTGTATTGTGTTTTTGTCCTCTCGTTCAACTGTATTTACTTCAAGGTGTTTGGGACATTGCTGCCTTCAATGGCCTCCGGAGCCATACTTATTGTGTGGATTGTGACATTGAAGACAACTTCAGCTCTATGCTGTGTGCCCTGAATGTGCTGGTTTCCCTGCATTGTTCTCGTTAAATCCCCCTCAGCATTAAAGTCTGAAGCAGACTCCCTGACCCTCTCTGGGAAATTGCAAGTCCACTGAGTTGTCAGTTGAATTGCTGATATCCCTGTGAGGTGTTTGGGGCATTACCCCCCACCCCAATGGCTGCTGCTATTTGCGTGGGTTGTGGCAGTGACTGCAGGTAGATTCTGTGTGCCCTAAATCTGCTGGTTTCCCTGTTTTGTTCTTGATACCCCCCACCCCACCTGCAGCACTAAAGCAGCCCAAAGTAGATCCAGTTATCTGCTGTCTCTCCCTTATCCTGATAACCCCCACCTTGGTAATGCAAGGCCATGAAAATGTTAATGGAAGGCCAGGTATCCCTGGAAGTTGGCATCTGGGACATTGCACCCCCCCAATGGCTTGGAGCCCTACTTTCTGCATAGGTTGTAGCAGTCAAGACACAGTCTGCATGTGGGTGCTGTGTTCTTTAAATGGGATGGTCTCCCTGCCTTGTCATCACTGAGCAGTACTAAAGCCCAAAGCAGAGGTCCTGTACCTGTACTTGTCATTGGAAACCCTGGTACCCTGCAATATACTGACTGATGTGCTGACTTTAGTCTCTCCCTTATCATGACCAATATAGCATGTGTGGAGTAATTTGGGCATCTCTCCCTGATGGATTTACCTCTCGTCATTTAATCGATGCAGCCTACAGTACTTCGATTGATAGAAACCTCATCTGTCCAAATGTTTTTTATGTCATAGAAACATAGAAATTGATGACAGATAAGGACCACATGTCCCACCCAGTCTGCCCATTTCGCTTACCTATTTTGAAACCACTGATCCTACTGTAGTTGATCTGTAGCTCGCCTATTTTTCCTGTCTTTAGGATACCTTTATGTCTATCCTATGCGCTCTGATTCCCTAACTGATTTTGCCCCACCACTCTCCTTTGGGAGTCTGTTTCAAGCATCCACCACTCTTTCAGTGAAAAGTACTTCTCATGTTGCCCCTGAATCTGCCCCCAACCTTTATCTTGTGCCCTCTTGTTCTTATACTTTTTTGAAAGATGTTACCTCTTGTACCTTGTTTATGCCCCTGAGGTACTTGAATGTTTCTATCATGTCAACCTCTCTCTTCTCTCATCCAGGGAATACATATTGTGCCCCCAGCCTCCCTCATAGGGCTTTTCATGTAGACCCTGCACCATTTTTGGAACTCTCCTCTGGACTGCCTCCACCCTGTCTGTGTCCTTCCAGAGATGTGGTCTCCAGAACTGGACACAGTACTATAGATGAGATTTCACCAATGATCTGTGCAGTGGCATAACCACCTCCTTCTTTCTGCTGGTGCTACCTCTCCCTATGCACCCCAGCATCCTACTGCCTTTCCCCACAGCCTTCTCACATTGTTTGGTCACCTTTAGGTCAACCAATATGAGTACTATCAGGTCCTGTTCCTGCTTGGTGGCTGCCAGTACCCCCCCACCCCCATCTTGAACTCCTCCTCCTTTGGATTTCTGCTCCCAAAGTACATGACTTTGCACTTTTTTTGTATTAGATCTTAGCTGCCACATTTCTGGCTACTCCACCAATCTGCTTAGGTCTTTTCTTATTTTTTCTGCCCCCACTGGAGTGTCTACCATGTTGCAGATCTTAGTGTCATCTGCAAAAAGACATACAGTACTTTCCTTTCCAGACCCTCCACAATGTCACTTATAAAGACATTGAAGAGGACTGGCCCCAGGACTGATCTCGGGCACAGTGCTGGTCACCTCCCTCTCCTCAGATTGAACACCATTTATCAATACCCTCTGTGTCCTGCCCCTCAACCAGTTTCAGACCCAGTTTGCCACCTTGGGGCCTTCCCCCATGTGGCCTAACTTGTTTGCCAACTTTCTATGTGGGACAGTGTCAAAGGCCTAGCTGAAATCTAAGTAGGCCACATCCATCGCCCTTCCCTGATCTACCTCCCTGGTCACCCAGTCAAAGAAATCTATTAGATTTGTTTGACATGACCTTCCCACTGTGAACCCATGCTGTCTTGGTTCCTGTGCTCTGCTAGATTCAAGAAATAATACAATCCTTTCCTTTAAAAGTGCCTTCATTAATTTCCCCACCGCTGAGGTCAGACTGACTGTTCTGTAGTTTTCTGCCTCCTCTTGGCTTACACTTTTGTGGAGAGGGACCACATTTGCCCTCCTCTAGTCTTCTGGGCCTGTGTGTCTCTCTCCAGAGATCTGTTGAATAGGGTGGTCAGAGGGTCCGCCAGCACCTCCCTGAGCTCTTTTAATATTCCTGGGTGAATCCCATTTGGCCCCATTACCTTATCTATTTTCAGTTTCCTGAGTTCCTCTAGGGATCTTTCTACCATGAATGGAGTGGTGTCCTCCTTATCATAGTTGTTTTTTTTTTGCTGAGTTGTGGACCTTCGCTTCGCCTTGTTTGGTGAAAACCAAACAAAAATATTTGTTCAGTATTGCTGCTTTTTCTATGACCACCTCTGAAAACCCTCCTTCCTCCTTCTTTATCCTGACAATCCCACTACTAGTTTTCTTCCTCTCACTTATGTATCTGAAGAAGGTCTTGTCACCTCTCATTATAGCCTGCGTTATATTTTCCTCTGTTTGTGCCTTTGCACTCCTAACCACCTTTCCTGCCTTCCTCTGCTTCTCTAGATACTGCTCCCTGTCCTCCTCCCTTTGTGTTTCTTTGAATCTCCTGAAGGCTTCTCTTTTTCTCTCGCTTTGCTGGCCACTGCCATTGAGAACCAAAGTGGTCATTTTCTCCTCATACTTTTGCTCTGCTGTTTAATACAGAAACTCATTGCTTCTGTTATGGCCTCCTTGAGAACAGACCACTGCTTCTCCACGTCCCCACCCCCCTTTGTACCATGGCTCCCCTGAGACATTCCACCATTTTGACAATGTTGTCCCTTCTGAAATCTAGGACTTTTACTTTTGTGTGGTTGGCCTCTTCTACTGTGGTTACATTAAACCATACTGTCTTGTGGTCACTGGTTCCTATGTGGCTGGCTACCTTAACATCCTTGACCCTGTCCCCATTGGTGAACACCAGGTCCAGTATAGCCCCCTAGCAGGTGGGTTCAGCCACGAGTTGTCTACCTGCCAGCCAGTGCAGTCAGGATGATCATATCTCAATCTACATCTGGGAGATTGAAGTCCCTAGTAGCAGCTCACTTTTGGTTGCTATTTTGTGTATGGCTTCCAATAGTGTTTCATCTGTTTTTTCCTCCTGTGCTCGAGGTCTGTACATCACCCCTGTATGAATGCTGGTTCCATTTCTTGTCTTCAGGGTGAACCACAATACCTCCACTCCCCCCTGCAGCCCCTGAATCTCTGCTGCTTTGATCCCCTCCCTCATACACCTGGCCACACCACCTCCCTTTCTTTTTTCCCTGTGCTTCCTGAAGAGTGTGTATCCTGGTATGGTTGTATCCTATTCATGGTTTTCTGTGTACCATTTTTCTGTAACTGCCACTATATCCAGGTCCACATCCATCATCAATGTCACTAGGTCTGGGACTTTGTTTCCCAGGCTGCGGGCATTTGTACATATTGCTTTCCACATTCTGTCATCTCCACTCTCATGCCGCTGTCCCCCCATCCCCTTTTTGCATTTTGTCCCATTATTTGTTCACCCATCCATGTTAACTATGTGAGATTTTAGCTTTTTAGGCGATCTTTTGACTCTAGCATCCTTTTTTATGACTGCCACTTCCTGTGGGAGGAGGCAATATGATATTCCCTGTTTTTTTCATCTCCCCCCTTGGCTAGTTTAAACAGTTTCTGAGGAACCATCCAAACGTCTCACCAAGGATCTTGGTGCCCCCCCAGATGGATGCAGGTCATCCGGCTTGTACAGTCCTACATCCCCCAAGATGGGGCCTCAGTCCCCAATGAAGTTGAAACCCTCCTGTCTGCACCAGTCTTTCAGCCATTCATTGAATTCCTTGGTGCTGATTTCCCTACCTTCCTCGTTGCCATAGACAGGTAGTACCTCTGAGAAAGCTACGGAGTGTGATACTTGTTTAAGGTCCCTTCCCAAGTCCCTAAAGTCCTTCTTCACTGCTCCTATGTCCACCACTTTCCCAGCTAGGTCATTTATCCCCATGTGGACAATGACATCCAGCTCCGCCTTCCCTGCTACTGCCCTGGTGATCCTTAGGTTGCACCCCCCCGCCTGCCGAGCAATGCCTCCAGGTAGGCACTTTACCCCCACTTCCTAGTTCCAACTTTACTCCTCTCACAACGGAGTCCCCAAACAGGATTTGCTTCCTCCTCCTCCTCCTCTGGGGTCTCCTGCTGCCCACCCTTGGGGCTCCATCATGGAGGATCCACTCATCATCCTGGTGACTACATTGGCAGGCTCTGTAGGACCTTCCTGCTCTGCCAGGATGGTGTATGAGATTCACAGTTTCACTGGATGAGGGATGTGCCTGTGTCCCCCCTTGTCACCCTCCCTGAGGAAGTGGAGGCTGACAAGGTGGCCTCTGGGTGAGTGCTCAGGCCTCCTGCATCCTTGCCAGATCAGCCTGGAGACTGTTGACCTCCACTCTCAGCCCAGAGAGGTGCCTGCATGTGGGATGGCACTGCAACATCCAGAAGGTCCTTCTGAACACTGTTTCTTAGCAGCCACTGCGCTACACCAAGCCCATCGTTCTCCCCTTTTTCTCTGTTGACTTTCCCTTTTGCTGACCTTTCCCTTGTGCCTCTGCTTTTGCTTTTACCATTTGCCCTGAAATTAGCTGTAGCCAGTAAAGCCCTCTTTTTCCTCTCTCCTTCCCTTCTTTTTTTCTGTCTTTCTGTTCCTCCTTACTTCACCTCACTGTCCCTGCCCTGCTTTTTTTTATTTGTCCTCTCCTTGAAAGGTAACCTTTAACTGCTGTGTCAACTTATCTTACTTGGAGAGGATTCCTCATATATCTGTGGTACTCCTGTTTCAGTTTAGTATGAGGAAGTTTCACTCCATTGGGAGCCTATAAAGGCAGAGTAGCCTCTGGGTGGGTGGGCCAGGATCAACCCTCCGGTCCCGAGCGAAAATCAATCAGCCACTCTAATCAAGCAAAATCACACCAACTACACCATGTAGTTCAAGTAAGCCCTTTGCTTGTAGTGTTTACTTCACTCTGTCACTTCAGCTGCTAGATGGGAGAAGAAGTAGGAAACACAACAGAAAATCATGCAAAAACACACAAACTTATACATTCAGTTCACCTCAGCCCTTTGTACAAAAATCACTACTGCTCCTCTCTTGGTCCTCTGACAAGCCCGTAAATGTACAAGATTAAATAAAAAGTAAAAGAAAGTCACACTCTGATTACTTCCTTGCCTGCCCGATGTACTTTTCTGCAAGAATCACACCAGTAGCCATCACGCGGCTCTGTTCCTGTCTATGGTGCGCTAACTCCCTGATGCCCTTCTGCATGACTCGAATCAAGCAGCCAAATGCGCAGCTCTGTTCCTCTCTCTGGTGCATCTGGCTCCTGAGCACTGCCTCTCCCAAGCCTTTAAGCCTTTGATTGGCATGCTTTTCAAACCACTTTGTCCTGGATTCCTTTGTCCAGTCCTGGATGGTGTAGGGGGCTAGGATCTAACCTCCGGTCCCTAGCGAAAATCAATCATCCACTCCAACCAAGCTCACTCTGCCACCCTAGTTACTAGATGGGGAAAAAAGTGAGGAAAAACAACAGAAAACCCAGCAAAAACACACTAACTTATACTTTCAGTTCAACTCAGCCCTCTGTATGAGAACTACTACTGTTCCTCCCTTGGTCCGCTGACAAGCCCACCAATGTAGAAGATTAAATAAAAAGTAATAGAAAGTAACACTCCTATTACTCCCTTGCCTCCCTGATGCCCTTTTCTGCAAGAATCACACTGGTAGCCAACTGTGTTGCTCTGTTCCTCTGTCTGGTGCATCTGACTCAGATTCAGATAAATGGATTTTACTGTATTAACACTTCTTCTCTGCTGACCATAAATCTAATGGATGGGGTTACAATTTCTGGGTGTGTGTGGGTGTGTGTGTTAAACACCACTATGCCTGGGATAAGGAAGAGATGAGACAAGAGGAAAGATATTTCAGTCCGGAGGTCTGTTTTCCATGGCATACCTGCAATATGCACTTTTTGCATGACTCAATAATTATAAGACTGAAGCTCCTTGAGTTTTTAATTGAACTGCATTGAAACCACATTTACAATGGGAGAGGACCACATTTGTAATGGGAGCCTTATCCCCACCATGTTGCACCTCCTTTAAGTGACATCCCTTATTCCCTTGCCTGGCTATGTTTATTTGTACACTAGTGAGGATTTATAAATAGAGCTGCATCTTGACTGCTCTGAATGACCATGGGAATGGTCCAGACAGAATGTCAGATGGCTCTCAGATGCAGTAATCAAGTCAAGTTCACTAATTTCTTCATGTTTTGTTTTATATTATTGTTTTGTTTCTAGTTGCAATAAGTGGCTCTCACGAGAAGTGTAGTCAGTGGTGCTATGGGCAGGACTGATGACTGTGTATCACTCAATCTGCCTCACAAAGTCACTAGTGCAGACTACAAAAATCAAGCAAAATTATAGACCAGGTCTTGTAATGAAACTGTAAATACTACAGCTGGGAGCCAGCTGACTCTGGGGATTGCTCTGGTTGTCAATCAGTGTGGCTGAGATGCAGCTCTACTTATACACATTCAGCCACATACTCAGATAGGTTTACTCTGCTGGTGAATAATAAGGCATTTCACTGATAGTGGCGGTGACACATGGTGGGGAGGGCTCCCCTTGTAAATGCCATCAAGATGCAACTCCAACAAAATTAAATGACATAATCTCCTATAAATGATAGTGGAGCCTGGCAAAACTTACTATTTAGAAGAAGATGAGGGACCACAGTTAGGCAACACATACAAATATGGGATGGAGATGTACACCAGTCTATTTACAGAAGACAGAGTCTTAAAATAACTCACATAACTGAAAGTGGACATGGCAATGGGACCCGATAGGATACATCCAAGAATATTAAGGGCACTATGGGAGGTGCTGGTGCCACCTCTGACAGCACTGTTCAATGAGTCACTTGATATAGAACTGGTTCCGGAGGACTGGATGAGGGAAGATGTAGTCCTTCTTCACAAAAGTGGGTAGTAGAGGAGACTGATAACTATAGACCAGTCAGTCTCACTTCAATAGTGGTGAAGATTATGGACTCAATACTTAAACAAAGGATTGTAGAACATTTTGAAGCGAGTGGAGCACAGGATCTGAGACAGCATGGATTCACAGCGGGAAGGTCATGTCAGACAAATCTAATTGATTTCTTTGACTGGGTGACTAAGGTAATGGATTAGGGGGGAGCGGTGGATGTCACATACCTCAGTTTCAGTAAGGCCTTCGGTACTGTTACACATAGAAGACTTGTGAACAAGCTGGGCAGCCTGGGAGTGGGTCACAAGGTAGTAAACTGGGTTAAGAACTGGTTGAGTGATAGAAGACAGAGGGTTATGGTAAATGGTGCTCAGTCTGCGGAAAGGAGGGTGACAAGCAGGGTGCCACAGGGATCAGTCCAGGGCCCAGTCCTGTTTAATGTCTTCATAAGTGACATTGCAGAGGGGCTGGAGGGGAAGGTGAGCCTATTTGCAGATGACACTAAGATCTGCAACAGAGTGGACACTCCGGAAACATAGAAACATAGAAGTTGATGGCAGATAAGGACCGCAAGGCCCATCCAGTCTGCCCATTTCTTTTTCTACCTTATGAATGTGCCATCGGCCTTTGCTCTGTCAATGGCCTATCAATTCATACTCATCTGTATTGCTCCCGTATGCCTATCCCATGCCTATTTGAATCCTGCACTGTATTCATATCCACCACTTCCTGAGGTAGGCCATTCCATGCATCCACCAATCTTTCTGTGAAAAAGAACGCCTCACATTACCCTTTATCATGGGAATCCTGGGAAATGTAGAGTCTGTATGACTATTGTTGATTTTGCTTTTGGCATGTGGCCCGGGGAAGTAGTATCCAGATAAAGTGCAGCCCATAACTAGAGAGACTTACTTCTTGTTGCCAAGACCTATCACTTAACTTGTTTGGCCCCAACCTCCTCCAAAGTCTATTGGAAACATGGCACCAGGTAGACTCCGGTCTCATTGATATTTATTTATTTAGTTTTTGTTTACCGGGTAAGTGCACTAGACAAAATCATTGCCTAATAACCCTGTATTGTTTATGTCTATAAAGAATGCTCATATGTAATTGACTGTACTTCTCTGTAACTCTGACGTGGAGCTTTTGGAAACGAGTCCCTGACTCAAAGGGTTGTAATTCCGATGACTGCAATAAATAAATACTATTTTCAGGCATGACCTGGGAGAGTTTCAGACAGAGGAACAGCAATTTTGGGTGACAATACAGTTCAACATTACATACAAAGATTAGCAGAACTTGAATTTCAATTACAGTTGTTACAGCAGTGCAAGACCTGTAAAACAATGAACCTAACCAGAGAAATTAACACCAGTACGGTGTAGAGCAGTTTACATAGAAACATAGAAGTTGACGGCAGATAAGGACTGCAAGGCCCATCCAGTCTGCCCATTTCTTATTCTACCTTATGAATGTGCCATTGACGTTCGCACTGTCAATGGCCTATCTATTCATACTCATCTGTATTGCTCCCTTATGCCTATCCCATGCCTGTTTGACACCCTGCACTGTATTCATATCCACCACATCCTGAGGTAGGCCGTTCCATGCATTCACCACCCTTTCTGTGAAAAAGAACTTCCTCACATTACCCCTTAATCAGCCTCCTTCTAATCTCATGCTGTGTCCTTTTGTCCTGCTAGTTTTCTTATATTGAAACATGTTAGACTCTTTCACCTTGTTAATGCCCTTAAGATGTTTGAATGTTTCAATCATATCACCTCTCTCCCTCCTTTGCTCTAGGGTATACATATTGAGCTCAGTTAATCTGTCCTCATATGTTTTCTGATGTAGCCTCTGCACCATGTTGGTTGCCTTACTCTGGACTGCCTCAATTTGGTTAATGTCCTTATGAAGGTGTGGCCTCCAGTACTGCACGCAGTACTCCAGATGGGGCCTAACCAGTATCTTGTAAAGAGGGATTATTACCTCCCTTTCTGACTTGTGATCCCCACTAATACACCCCAACATCCTCTAGCCTTACCTATTGCTTTAGTGGTCTGCTTGGATGATTTCAGGTCATCAGTGATGCTGGCGCCAAGTCTCTTTCTTCCCTTGTGACTGCCAGCAACTCCCCTCCCAGCCTATAGGTGGCTTCAGGGTTTCTCTTCCCTATGTTCATGATTTTGCACTTCTTTGCAATACACCCAATTGCCACTCTTCTTACCATTTTTGCTAGTTTATCCAGATCTCTTCTCATTATGCCCACCCCATCTGAAACATCTACGCGGTTGCAGATCTTGGTCTCATCTGCAAACAGACAAACCTTATCCTCCAGTCCATCTGCAATGTCACTGATGAAGATATTGAAGAGGACTGGCCCCAGGACTGATCCCTGAGGTACCCCACTTGTGACTTGCATCTCTTCTGACTGTATACCATTTACCACCACTCTCTGTTTTCTGCCCGTCAACCAGTCTGCCACCCAGTTGACCAACTTCTGACCCACCCCGAGCCTACCCAGCTTATTAATCAATCTTCTATGTGGAACAGTATCAAAAGCTTTGCTGAAGTCATGGTAGGCAGCACCAACTGCTCCCCCATGGTCCACCACTCTGGTTACCCAGTCAAAGAAATCTGAGATTAGTTTGACAGGACCTTCCTTTTGTAAACCCATACCGTCTTGGATCCTGTGCTCCTATGGATTAAAGGTGTTGCACTATCCTTTCCTTAAAGAGTGTCTCCATAATCTTGCCCAGTACTGAGGTAAGACTGACTGGTCTGTAGTTCCCTGCCTCCTCCCTGTTACCACTCTTGTGGAACGGGATGACATGAGCCCTTCTCCAGTCTTCTGGGACCTCTCCAGTGCACAGAGACTCACTAAACAGTTCTGATAATGGCTCTGCTAGTTCCACCCTTAGCTTCTTTAGTACCCTGGGATGTATGCCATCAGGTCCCATTGCCTTGTCCACCCTGAGCTTACTGAGCTCTTGTAGGACCCTTTCTTTTGAGAAGGGACTAGTGCACGTCTGCTTCCCCCCTGTGTCCATGGTGCTGAGCTGTGGGCCCTGCCCTACCTTCTCTTCAGTAAATACTGAGCAGAAGTATCTATTTAGGATAGATGTTTTTACATGATTCTCCTCCTCACACACACCCTTATCCCCGTTGATCTTAGCAATACCCTCTTGGACTTTCTCCTTTCACTCATGTATCTATAGAAAGTCTTGCCACCTTCTTTTACTGTTCCTGCTAGTGTTTCCTCGGTTTGGGCCTTTGCCTGCCTTACTGCCTTTCCTGCTTCCCTTAGGGAAGTTTGGTATGCCTCCCTATCTTCATGCTGCTGCATTCCCTTATATTTCCTGAAGGTCAGCCTTTTGGCTCTGACCTTTTCTGCTACTGTTTTTGAGAACCAAAGTGGTTTCCTTCTTCTTCTTTTGCACTTCCTTTTCTCACTAACACAATGGGATGTTGCTTCAAGTATTGCATGTTTAATGCTTGCCCACTTTGCCTGTACCCCTTCAATTGTATTTCTTTTTGCCAGGGCTAGTTTAACTCTGTTGGCCATCTTATCAAAGTCAGCTCTCTGAAGTCTCATATTTTTGCCTTGGAATGGGATGATTTTGTTCTAGTGGCCAAATTGAACCACACCATGTGATGGTCACTGGCATCCAGGTGACCTTCTACCTGGAGATCTGTGATCCTTTCCTGTTAGTCGGTACTAGATCTAGGATAGCCCTGTCTCTTGTGGATTGTTGTACCAGTTGTTTGAGGCCTCCCTTACAGGAATCCACCATGTGTCTAGTTCTGGTAGATGTCCTGCTGGTATTAATCAATCTGTATCTGGCATGTTGAAGTCTCCCATTATCAGAACCTCACCTTTAGCTGTCATGTTTTGTAGATCTTCTAACAGTAGCATGTCTATGTCCTCTCCTGGTCTGGAGGCCTGTACACAACCCCAGTTCGTATGGCTGTCCCATTTCTTGTTTCCAGGGTGACCCACAGTTCTTATGGCTCCTTATGTGTATTCTGAATTTCTGTAGCTTTGATATTTTCATTGACATAATGAGCCACCCACCCCCCTTTTGCATCTCGGTCTCTTCTGAACAGTACATAGCCAGTTACTGAAGTCTCCCAAGTGTGGTTACTGGTAAACCATGTCTCACTAATGGCTACTATGTCCAGTTTAGCCTCTATCATTATTGTCTGCAGGTCTGGGATCTTATTTCCCAGACTATGAGCATTTGTGTACATGATTTTCCTTTGGCCAGATTTTGGTGTGCTGGTTGTTGGGTGAGGTCCGGCGTTTCCCCTGTGCATTGTATGGGGAACTGGACCTTTTTTCTTTACCTGGTGATGCAAATGAACTACAAACATGCTGAACTCCTGTTTGACCACTAGCTGAGGGGGGAGGGGTGTTCTTCCCATTCGACATATGGGGTGCTGCACCCCTCTACCCATTTGATAATTTAAATATTCTGCAAAGACATCAAACTTCTGCCCCAATGCACTGACTCCCTCCTTAGTAAGATGCAGGCCATCAAATTTAAAGAACTTTCACTCCCAAAACTGTTGCCAGTTCCCTATAAATTTGTGTCCTTTTTCCTGGCACCAGCCCTTGAGCCACATGTTTGGCTCCCCTATCTCCCCTTCTCTGACCTTCCATCCATCTGTCCCCCCTCTGCCAGACTGGCAGGACAAACAGAAGATAAGTGCTAACAATTTATTCAAAAGAGCCAAGTGAAGCGGGTTTGCTAAAGATCAATTCATGTGCATTTGTCTGAGCTCATGAGGAAGAAACAAAACTCCTTTTCAAAAGCCTGGTTTAAATGGGAGTGCCTAACAGATAATGGCATGGAGTTCCAGGCTTGGGAGCAGATGATCACCCATTGTCGTAACACTCCTAGGTATGCTTAGAAGAGACCTTTCTACAGACCTCAGAGGGTAGGCCTGTATGTAATGATTTAACATGCAGGTCAGTGACTCTGGAGTGCCAGTTCTAATGATGTTGTCTAACACACAGCCTGTGGTATATTGATGATAGGAAGCTGGGGACAGCCAGCCAAGGCTCGAGTAGAGTATACAGTGATGTGTGAGTTTGGATACCAATAGGGCAAAATGGCAGATGGTATTGTAACAAGTGTTTCATTTTTGCAGTACTCCTTTGCTGGCATCCAAGTATGCCATTAACCCATAGGTTTGGTTAGGTATAAGAACCCTGGGCTGTGGCAATCTGGTAACAGTTGTGAGAGAAGACCTGATTTTATAGGTCTGACCCAACTTTGTTTACAACTGTACATGTAGTCGATATGTGCTGATTAAAATGCAGTGAAGAGTCTAGGGTGATTCTCAAATACTTGAAAGAGTCAACCACTTTCAGCAGAGACCTGTCCGACTTGTTATTGTAGGAGCAGACAGACTGGCCTTGATTCTGGGAGCTGAGCCAAAGAGCATGGCAACTGCCTTATTGGTGTTTAGCAGAAGCTTGTTATGTTTTAGTCATGTTTGTAGACAGTCAAAATCTATCGTTAAGGTAGAATTTAAGGTGTAATGTCCTTGGCACTGATGTACAGAATCATGTTGTCTGTGTATAGAATGATAGAAGAGGAACCAACCATATTAGGCAACCTGCTTATAAACAGATAGAAGAGTAGTGGACCAAGAATGGACCTTGAGGGACCCCGACATTGTTGAGGGAGAGATCTGATTTGATGTTATCTATTTGAACTAATTGTTTTCATCCAGTGAGGTAGCTATCAAACCAGTAGGTGGAATTTTGAGAGAAACCAAGCTATGACAGCTTTGCTAGTAGCAAGTGGTAGTCTACCAAATCGAACGCCTTTGTTAGGTCAGCAAAGACTGCTCCAGTATACAGGCCTATGTCCAAAGCCACCTTAATGTCATTGGTAAGTCAGATGAGTGCCGTAGTCTGACAATCAATCAATCAATCAATCAATCAATCAATCAAAATCTTTATTTAACCAGGTGAACATCATTGAGCAAGTTCATTTTTGAGATGGACCTGGAATGAGAGGTTAACAACACATACAAAGGAACACTCATTTACATCATAATTGGGTAAACAATAAATACAAAATTTATTCACACTTACATAGTATTTACATAGAGCAGTTATTATACACAGGAGAATTATAATCAAGGTCCCTTGGAATTCTGCGGTTCTGTGGTTGCAGAATTTGCCACAGAATTTGCATCATGCCACAAAATATATATAGTGCAGCAGAATTCATTGTTTTTGGTGAATTTTCATATAAATATACTGTTTTTCCATAGTATCAGGCCTTCTTTCCCACCTCGTTTATCCTGAAGCCCCTCCTCTATGCTCAGCATATGATGTCATTGATGACATCACATCATATTTAGCCAATGACAGGACTGCATTCTGCCAGAGAAATGAATAAATCATGCCACAGAAATCAGAAAATGCTGCCGCAGAAGTCAAGGAGCCCTGCCGCAGAAATCAGAAAATTCTACTGCAGAACACCAGGGGCTCTGGTTATAATACACATGAAATAGAGTATTAAAAAGAGCCATTAAGCTAAGACCATGAAGAGTATGCAACTAAAAATTATAGCAACTGTAGTACAGTATATACAGGTTAAACCTATGCAGCTATAATTACAGCATGCATTTGAAGCATCCTTGAACACAATTATTGATTGAAGGAGCTTGTTAGGGCATGGAAGGGATGGGAAGGGGGACGCAAGAGTAGTAAGGAGAGGTACAGTACAAGTCACATTAAACTGTTCCATCAACTCACTGGTGTAACATTTTTCTTGTGATGCTACTGCAGTGGCAACTCGAACTGTTGAAGCTTTCAACTATTTTCCAACCATCCTTCACTGCCTATTCAACTCACTTGTAACTGTTTAGTGAAATGGCAGTAGCTGCATTTTCATGGCATTGTTTATAAATATCACAGCATTCCTTAAGAACATTGTTTATAAATATCACAGCATTCCTTAAGAGTTGTTTAGTCTGCCTTCTGAAATGAAACTCATAAGCACTCAGCTGAAAATAAAGCTTATAGTACATAACAGCTAGATGCAAGCCATCCTAACCTTTTACTAATTCATTGAATTAAACACTGCACAGATTAGGAAACTCATTGAACAATGCTACACCAGTGAGTTGAGGGAACAGTTTAATGTGACTTGTACTGTAATTAAGCAATATACCATGATGGGATGTGGGTTATGCTGGGATTTTCCCATGCCTAGTGTGGTTTGGCTACGAGGCTGCAGGCTGAATGAGAAAATCATACCAGAAGTGGGTATCAGTGAGTTGATGGAACAGTTTAATGTGACTTGTACTGTAGTCCACACAGAAAATACAACACCAGATAAACTAATAAACTGATAAACAACTTGGTTTGAGAACACCCAGAGTGGATTTTTCCTATGTGGGAACTGTATACTTTGCAGTAGTGTGATTAAAACTAAATCAATCACAAATAACTGATATTAAGGACTTTATGACAATTCCAAGTGAGCATACAAGCAATATTTTAGAATGTTCATGTGAGTCCTATGTATTGGCAAAATAAACAGAATTTGAAAGTTAGAAATAGTATACACAAGTCTGTGATAATGACAAAAAAATTGGATCATTTTATGGAAACAGAACATAACATTTTTCAGGTTTTTTTATTTTTATTTTTTTGTGGTACTGTAGTGATAAGATGCATCCCCAGGAAAGAAGGGGACTGGGACAAAATTTTAACATGGAAAGCTAGCGGGATTGTTTTATTTAATCTGTTAAAAAAAGAAATGACATAGAAACAGAATTTCTTGACAGCAAAGGTTTGTGTGGCCCACCCAGCCTGTCCAGATGTTCCCTGCTAATTTGTCTCTGCACACCCCATCTGGTCTCCAGTGACCATTATTCCTTTCTGCCTGTTTCCTAATGTATCTGTATGTCTATCCCATGCTTGTTTGAAGGCCACCACTACTTTAAGATCCATCACTTCTTCTGGCTGTCTATTCCAGGTGTCTACCACTTTTCAGTGAAGTAATACTTCTCACATCTCTTTAAACTTCCCTCAGCTTCATCACATGTCCACCAACCCTGATGCTCTTTCTAATAATATGGTTTGAAAAGAAGGTGGTTTGGAGTAAATTAAGAATAATGTAGTCAAGGGGTCTTAAACAAAACAGAACAATAATTAGGAAGTACCTAATTGGATTATAGAGATAATGCCTATATAACAGTGGTTAACCATGATGTAATCACCTCAAGCAGTTGCCAGAACAATCAAGTAAACATTGGGAGTGCAGCTTGAGAGGTTTACAGTTGTCACAGCAACTGTGAGAGGTGTTTACATCCATGGTTGACCACCATTACTCAGGCATTGTATTTTATAGTGTATGGAAAAACTAGCCACTGTGGATGAAAAAAATACATTTTTTTCAATGTGTGTTTGTTCTCCTGCTAGGCTATGAATGCCTCCTGGTTTGAATGTTGAGCAACTGAAGTGCTGAAATTAGGCATTGTGATCTATATTGTAGCAGGTCTGTAACTATTTGAATGGAATGTGTGTGTTTTGAATGAATGTCCAAGCAGCAGATCACCTTCCTTTCCAAGAATTTTGACAGGTGGTGGCATTCTAACCTATAATCCCATCATTATGACATAGTTAAGCAAGGTTTACAGCATACTAATGTCATAACGATGGGATTATCAGGTTATAAACTGATTGAAAACAGGGGTTAATAGACACTGTCCATACATTATACTATGATAAGCATTTAAAAGCCATAACTGTTTTGGAATAACAATATAAATAGAGTCACACATTAATATTTTCAATACAGATTATCAATAAAATAAGATTTTTTTAATGTGAAATTTAGGATTAATGAACCTTGGAATGTTAAAGTAGAAACCATATCCTTTATCCAGCAACAGTCCAAAGATAGATATACAGGATACCTCTATTATCCTCCTTCACACTGGCTTATATTTTAAATATATCTAAGAAATGAAAAAGAAAGTGAGGGTGTTTAATAAACAGCTCTAAATGTGACACATTATAGGTGATTTTAATATCCCAAAATATTCTGAAAAGGGTTAATAAATACAAAACTCAGAAAAGAAGAGGTGCCATGACTCTCTTTTTCCTAGAAAGTTTAATTAGCCAAGTGAGACAGAACTACTTTGTTTAATTCAGACAACTGATTTTACATATATAGTTTGCTTAATATTGTTCTAATTAAACCACAAATAAAAAAAAAAAACATAATTTGTGTTCAGTTCAAAATACTGGGAAGTTATGCTCCTATAGTTCTGAAATCACCTCTCAAATAGAGTGAACAGGAGCTCCAAATTATAGGTTTGGCAGGCAGGAGCTCTTTTGCAAATAAATTGTGTGGGGGCATCCATCACTGACTCCTAACTCCTAACGATTATGTCATAATGCTCAGGAGTCAACATTACCCAGCTACTCCCTTTAAAGGATGTCTGGAACATGCGTGTAAGTTTTGTATTTCAAATAATGTCAGAGAACACAAACTGCATACTGGACTAAAAAGGAATTTATTCTGTTCCTTCTGACAGAAAATTAACAAATAACAATCCTTCAAAAATGCAATAATTTTCATAGGAATTTCATGTAGTCACAGATTCAACAGTGAAACAGTGATAGAAATGATACCTTTAACATTTTGGAGAAGACGCTAAGGTTAGAAAAGCATGTAAAATGTATGAATTGATAATCATAAAATGATCAAATACAACAGTGGCTATAAACATTACTACCAATATCATACATTACAATTATTTTGTCAAAAATATTTCTAATTACACTGGCCCAGATATTCAGAGCAGTTGCACATGGCACAACTGAGTTGTGCTGGTGCAAGTGCCGTATTGCGCCAAGGAGCCATATTCAGCAGGAGCTCAGGCGCAGCGCAAATCCATTGTGACAATGCTAATTATAATGAATGCAGGTGCAAGAGCAGGGGAATTCCATGATTATGTAGTGCAGTGGCATAGACCATGAATCCATGGCACAAGTGTGGAGCAAATCGAAGTTACTCTGAGCAGACTTGTTACTCTAAATACAGGGTGCAAACACACAGACAGCACCTGCACCAGCGGTGAGAGTGAGAGACAGAGAGAAAGAGACAGAAAGAGACAGACAGAGGCACAGACAGACAGACAAAGGCCACACACAGAGGGACAGAGACAGAGAGGTGGACTGGGAGAGGGAGAGAGGGGCAGAGAGAATGACAGAGAGACACACACACACACACATACCATGTGCCAGGGTGCCACACAGCCAGCAGCGAACCACTCAGGGGGACAGATGACAGCAAGGGCCATGGACAGTGCACCCTTCATGATGGAGGCCATAATGAGGGGTGTGAGGGAGAAGGATGAACAGTGACATGGCCGAGGAAGGGCCCGTCGCGGTATGCCCAACACAGGTGGTACAGTACCCACATCACCTTTGAGAATTACAGTGACACAGAGATTGTGGGCTAGTACCACCTGAACAAGGCCATTCTGTGGCAGCTTGTGAGCTGTGCAATGAGGAGTTGAGGCACCCACCAGACAGAGCCATGCTATGTCTGTGGAGATAAAGTGACCACCGCCATTGTGCTTGCTCACCACGGGCACCTTCCAAAGACCAACAGAGGACACCCACAGGCATAACCCAGTCAGCCATGTCCCACCTCCTCACACAGTTCCTCAATGCACTGCTGCCACATGCTTCAGAATATATCCCTTCCCCCAGCACACAGGCAGAGCATACAGGACCATGCAGGACTTCCACAGGGTGGCATGCATGCCTGGCATGATTGGGGCCATTGACTGCACCCATGTGGGAATCCGCATGCCACCTGGCCTCAAAGGTGTGGCATACATAAACAGGAAGTGGAGCCCCAGTGGCCACTGCAGGGTGGTGTGTGATGCCATGAGGCGCATCACTAATTTCTGCACCACACACCCTGGGAGTCCACATGATACATTCATCTGGCACAGCTCTGTGCTGTGCCAGAGGGTTGAATGTGGGAACATCCCCACGGGCCACCTAGTGGGTGAGTATGGCATGGGCAAGGGGCGATGGGCAGAGCAGAACTGGGGATGGGGGTGGGCAGGGAGTGCATGGTAGCGTGGGCACCAGAGACAGACAAGGGATGAAGCACAGAATAGCAGAGGGCTAACCATGTCAATCTCCACACAGGTGACAGCACGTACCCGCTGAGGCCCTGGCTGCTCACCCCCTACCGGCGTCTGGCATCCCCAGCAGAGGATCGGTACAACGAGGCCTACACCAGCACACACAACGTCATGGAGTGGGTCTTTGGCATGCTGAAGGCACAGTTCCATTGCCTAGACAGGTCAGGCGGTGCCCTCAAATACAGCCCCTCAAAAACCTGTGGCCTATTCCTGGCCTGCAGCTTACTGCACAACATGTCCATTGACCGTGGGATAGCATGAGAGTGACATTAGTGGAGACAACAGAGGAAATGGTCTGGAGGGTGGTGGATAGCCACCCCTGGGTGGAGGGATCCCGGCTGCTCCAGCAGGTGCGCGCCACCAGGACACCATTGAACAGGAGCACTATGGTGCACACAGGTAGGTGGTGCGGTACACAGGCATTGGCCACACAACCTGGTAAAGCACACATGCAGGGGCATGCATGGCAGTGGGCATGCACACACAGAGACATGTTGCAGGGGTAGGAGAGTCAGTGGCACATGACCACACACAGCAACACACCCACACACGTACCCACCCAGGCGTAGCTACGTGGCGTGGATCAGACACAGTGCACCAGTGCACAGGTACAACTGATGCTAGACTGCACTCATCACACCCATGCCATATGGCTAGTGGCCGGGCAAGCACACGCACAGGCTGCGTGCGGCTTGACACACAGGTGCGACACCAGTGGTGGGTCACACACACACACACCACCCATGTGTGCACAGGGCAGCAGCTGCAGACTGCGGTCAGGGGTGTGGTCTGTGACTCAGGCCACTGCATGAAACCATGGCCACCACAGTCATGAGGGCAGCTGCACTGGGGCTGATCAGCAGCCATAGGCTGTGCATCAAACGGGGGTGGTCCAACAGCCCTCCAGGGGTGGAACCATGGGACAGTGACCATGTCCTAGTGGGGGTGTGCAGGCTCCTAAACAGGCCAGCCCCGGGTGTACCTGAGATGCCTACATCAGAGCCCAGTGTCGACTGTGTTGGGGTCGCCTGAAACTGGGTCATTAGGGTGAACAGCACACTGAGGGGTCACCTGTGCACGCCACGCCCTGTGGCAGCCAGCAATGCAAAGTCATTCGTGATCGCACTGGCAATGCAATCCATGGATGTAATTGTGACATCCTGAATGCGTTGTGTCCTGCCAGGATCTGTGCAGTGCCATTTTCCTGCTGCTCAGCCAGCTGGAGCACCTCCAGATGCAGTGCATCCACCCCAGTGACAAGCAGCACCTGTTGCTGCGTGGACACCCACAGCAGCCGGGTGTGCTCAGCCAGACAGTTGGCATCCTGGGGCTCCTGGGTGGGATGCTGATCCTCATGTGGTGACCAGCCATGCTGCACAGCCCCCTTCTCCGGTGGATGCTGCACAGTGGGGTCTGCAGGGGGATTGGGCACAGCAGGTGCACCAACAGTGGACCAAGTGTCTGGCTGCCTGGTGGCACCCGCAGCCTGCTCCCTTCACCCATCTGGCTGCTGTACACCACCCTGCACCTGCATGGCTGCACCACCACTGCAGGGCACAGCCAAGGCAGCGCACTCCGCTGCACCTACAGTGATGGTGGGCAGCTGTTCTGCCACTGGCAGAGCACTGGGCATGGTGCTGTGTCAGATGCCAGCAGGGGCGACACACCCACAATGTCACCCATGCTGTCCAGGAGCTGAGAGTAGTCCTCATCGGAGTCGGACCCCTCCCCAATCTGTGTCTCCACACACAGGACCCCAAGGCTGGCATTCTGCAGGATCACATCCAGGGCCTCATTCAACCCCAGGTCCAGGACATCCGCCTGCACTGTGGTGCTGAGCTGCAGCCTATTGGGCTTCCAGATGCCAGTGGATGTGGACAGCTGGTTCTCCGGGGCCATACCGGCATCCACTGTTGCTGCTGCTGCCGGTGCCCCATCTTCTGCACGGAGGCATGCTGGTGCTGCAAGAGACAAATGGCATGTCAGTAATACAATGCCCACATGTGCTTCCCCATACACAGCCACTGCATGTGTCCTGCAGCATGGCATGGGTGTGGGTGTGCACACTAGCACATGGCATGCATGCCGGCTGCATGCATGCCATCATGCCCGTGTACACACCCTCTGTGCCACCAGCTGTGCATGAGACATATATACCATGCAGTGATGGGCTGCCTTCCATCTGGAATCCTCCTCAGGCGCACCCTCCACCGTGGTGTGGTGCATGGTTGCTGCCACCAACCCCTACTGTGGCGTTAGCATGGGTGCATCTGCAGGCCCTCCTCAGATGGCAGTATGAGATGACCAGATGGCTGCTACCTTCTCCTTGATCTGCCGCTTGTCTGTTCCCACCTTCTTACAGCACTCCTGTGCAAACTGCTGGTGGCTGCCTTACTGGTTCATGTAGGTTACCACCTCCTCCCATGCACCAGCCTGGGCCTGTGGTGTGCCAGTGGCACCACTCAACAGGGGCTCCCTGTCCAGGTAGCTCTCAAACAGGGCATCAGTCTTGGCTTTTGTGACGCTGGACCTGCACTTCCATGTAGGGCCCCCACTCTGTGCCCTCCTCATATGACAACATGTTGCTGCCTGTGGACATGGACAGCACAGTGTGTCAGTGGCAGCATCTCCCTGGTCTGTCCTGCCCTGCAGTGCTGTCTGCTCCCAGTGAGCTGCAGCAGCATGCACAACCTACCTATCAAGGTTGCAATACCAGTCCATGGCCTGTGCTGTTCTGGGGCACTTATGAGGTAAAACGCATGCAAATGAGGTTGGGAGCAATAGTAATGATAGGCTAATGCACACACTGCACCACGCATTGGCTAATGAGCTCATTTGCATGTGGTATCTGAATATCACGATATTGCGCCATGTGCAATGGGATTGCACCGAGCAAGTCGTGGTGGTGCAATGCATATGCATGGTGTGCAGGCCTGCAGTGCGCATGTGCATCATGGTATCATGGTGTTGATTGTGCACCATGTGGACAGCGCTATGCAGTGGCATTGTGCATGTTGTGCATGGCCAGCTACATGCATAGTTGCACATGGGTGCTGTCAGTCGAGCGCGCGTCTTGCAGGCAGGTGACCCCTGACTGCGGGTCAGAACTCTGACCCCTGGGTCAGATCTCTGACCCTGTGATCCCACGTAGCCATGCCCATTCCCCACATCTCTGGCACTGCGTGATGGGCGGGCACTGAGCATGCATCTGTGCATCATGCATTACGCGCATGTCGTGGGCACGTGCTCCTCCTCCTGCTATTTTCACGCGCCGATATTGCATTCACAAACATGGCACAGGGATGAGTCAGATGTGCCCCCAATTGGACACAAGTTGAGCTGGCAAACCTCATGGTCTGTTTTGAGCCCCACGCCCCCCAACTCTTTGGGCAGGTGCTCCTGAAGCAGGCCAGGGCACTGTATAGCAGGGGATTGCTGCCAGGCTGGAGCAGAAAACAGGGGTGCCCTGGATGAGTGAGCAATGCCGTCACTGATATGGGGACTTCATGTGTCAGGACCCAGAGAGCCTGAAGAGACTACCGGCACGCACCAGGCATGGGGCAGTGCCACAGCCAGGTAAGTTTTTTTTTTTTCCAATTGTTTAGCCAGGTGAGACGCACTAAGCTGAAAGCTTGTTTACAGGTGCAACCTGGGAGCACAGGGAAGTTAAGTGACTTGCTCAGGGTCACACAGTATGCAAGTGGGGGCTGTGGGATTAAAACCCAGGTCTCCAGATTTGCAGCTCAGAGCCTTAAACCACTGTGCTATACTGCTCCCAAAGTCATCCCATGTTGCATGTCTGCCTGGTGCTGTACTGTGGTGTTGGCTTGGCTGCCTGAAGGGGTACACTGTCATTGGGCATATCATGGGGTGGCATTGCCAGCTTCCACTTGCTTTGTGATGCAGCCGTGCAGGCGTGCAGGACTTGTCAGGCAAGGGCATACCCTGTGCATAGTGGTGGGGGTGGGGGGGCAGCTGTTGCGGTTGGTTGCTGATGTGCACCTGTCTCCCAGGACCGGAAGACCAGTGGAGGGCCCAGGCTGCAGCAGTGCAGCAGGCTGCAGTGGGCCATGATGGAGCAGGATCAGGACCAGCAGGGCCGCAGAGGTCAGGTAGGCACTGTCATGGTCTGTCGCACTGTACATGGGAGGTGGCCAGGGGAGTGGGTATGGGCATGGCTGCCTGTGCCATAGCATCTGTGTGTGTCACACTGTGTGTGGTGCATGCCACTTTGGCGCATCCATTGGATATGTGTGCCAGCTGTTGATGGGGTGGGCATGTGCCTGGCTGCCACTGTTGTTGCTGTGGTGCTGCCGGGTGCACTGTGCCATGTGAGTGTCATTGCGCAGTCGGTTGCCCATTGTGTGGTAAGGACCACTTCTCTGCAATGTCATGGTGAGCCGAGTTGCTGGCTGGCGTTGACCCACCCCTCTGCGGGTGGCCATTATGGGCCCTCCAGGGGTGTGTGTTCCCGCTGCCCTGTGTGCACTGTGGGTGGCCATGGTTCCTTAGGACATTGCACTGATCACCTGTCCTGTCCCTTGTTCTACGTGTCAAGCGGTAAGACTGCCAAGGTCGATGATCTCCCTACTAGTGTGCCAGACATTCCATGTGGCCTCGACAACACTGGAGGTGGTGATCCAGATCCACAGGATGCTGGTGGCCAAGCTGCTGCAGCGCCTGAATGCCAGGGTGGCTGGACAGGGCTGCCATTAGTTTGGCCCTGTTTTCCCTGTTTCCCTGCCGCACTCTCCCTACAGTACCCTCCCACTGTACAGTCCCAGTTCCCTGTTCCTTCCTCACTATCCCTTCCTTTCCTAGCCCCTGGTTATTGTAAATAGTTTGTTGTAATATATATTCTTCTGACTTCCCTGCCTGTGTCTGTGTCTGCTTTTCAGGTGGCATGAGGAGCCATGCTGCAGTGGCCCGGTGTCTGTCCGTTTGGTGTACATGTGAAGGTGTGCATGTTGTGCTTTCATGGTTCACTGCTGTGTGCTATGGTGTGTTCCACTGTGGTGGTGTCCATCCCCTGGGTCGGTGGCTGTGCCTTGGGGTGCCCATGAGCCAGCTGTCAGTGCTGTGTGATGGGTGTGTGTGTGTGTGGTGGTGGCACTCAGCCATGGTCATTGGTCAGGTACTGTCCGCATTCTGTGTTGGGGCCCCCTGCTTGTTGTTGTGTGGCCTGTCCCATATGGTCTGCCATGCTACCTGCCACCCAGCATGTTCAGTGCCACTGTGTGGGCTTCCTGTGTGCCTGTGTGTGTGTGTGTGTGCTTAGCTGAATGGTCCTGGGTGTGGCCTGCTATGGTCTGGTGGGGTCACAGCCAGTGGCCTGGTGGGGGCAGCACACTTGAGGGCTCCTGTTGGCACCTCTTGTTGCCTGCTATCTGTGCCACTGTTGTGTTCTGGGGTCAGGTGTCTGGGTGCCTGTGTGTTCCCTGTTGTGCCCTGCTGGTGGAGGCCTCCTGTGGCCTGTCACTGTGCTTCCATGGCTCTGTCCCTGGGTCTGTTCTCTGTGCTGTGCCTCCTCTGCTGCTCTGCTCCCACAGTTGCACTGGGACATCTCTTTTGTACCATTTGCTAACTCTGTTTGCACCACATGAAACTATACATATTCAGCTGGCTAGTTGGTGCAGTTCGGCCTGGGCAACCTCTGAATATGGCTCCTGTTGCACCATGGCACATCAGTTTTTCGATGCACTGGAGTTGCACCGGCTTTGCGCATTTCTGAATACCTGACCACTGAAGAAAACAAATTCATAAAAAATAAAAAATCAGAAAGAACACTGGCATAGGAATGTGATATAGCCATTCAGGGTGACGGCTTTTTTTGGTAATAAAGAAAAAGATACAAAATAGACACAAAGTGTGAGAGGTACTGTATAAGAAAGTTTGTTTTTAGTTCTGCTTGAAATTATAAAAGTATACAATTGATTCAATGAGGTATTATTATGCACCTGGTTTACACAGTCATCCCAGTCTTCCTGTCCCTTGCACTACCAGCAATGCTCATCCCCATTCTAATTCTAGCAGATTTATTTATTTGAATTTTGATAACCGGGTAAGTCCAGTGAGACAATTGCAGTCCTTTTTTCAGGGTCGACCTGTGAGGGGTAGAGAACAAAGCAGTACAAGAATAGAAATAAGTTATACAAGGCACAGAAACAAGGATGCTGTTAAATATGCAGAACAAGGTACAGAAACATATGATACAGAGCACCGGTAAGGCAATATCAAATATAAACATTATATATAACAGCCTTAAACCCTAAAGGCAGTATGGTACAGAGTAAAAGTATGAGCATGCTGAGGTTAGCTATTAGAAAGGTTAAGCTTTAAGAACACAACACATTTTATACAAAGTACAGGCAGGTATTTACATATATACAAATTATGTCTGACAGAAATAGTATCTAAATAGGACAGTCTCAATCTTGAAGCTGCAACTCAAGGAAAAGGAGGCTGATGTAAGAAAAGAGATATCAGGTGAGACAGGAACAGGTCATCAAGGCTGCGAGTGAGGGATACAAAGTGGATTGGAACGCTGGGAGAGAGGAGCAGGATAGAACAGAGGGTGGAAAGGAGTTCCAATCAGAAATCACAGCAAAGGAGAAAGACTTACATGCAGTGGCAAGACACATATGAGGCTTAGTTAGTAGGGTGAGTGAGGTAGATCTAAGGGAATGAGGAGCTTGCCTCAGATGTACAAACTCACTGAGGCAGCGAGGGGTAAATTTGTGCACCAGTTTAAACAGGAGGCTAAGGGAGTGGTACCTTAACTTGGATGCAAAGGGTAGCCATCCTAGTGCAGAGAGGATGGTACAGTGGTGCTGATGGGAGCTAACCCCAGAGCAAACCTACCCACACTACGAAAGGCCTTGGAGAGTATAGACAGGGTCATGGGTTGCAGAGAGACCAGCAAGGGTGCACCATAGGTTAGGAGAAGTATCAGAGATGATGTGGCAATCTTGAGGCAGGAACCAGAGGATAGAAGAGGATGTATCTTGTAGAGCAGGCCTAGGCACTGCTTCAGAGATTTCAAGACATTGGGGGCATGCATTTTAAGAGACAGAGATGAATCCAGAGTAATACCCAGATATTTAAAGGAGTGGACATTTTCAAGAATATCACCAGAGAGGGAGGTGATAGTGTGGTTTAAGAGAGTGCGCTGAGAGGAAGGTAGGTGAGAAAATATCATACATTTCATCTTTTTTGTATTCAGGACAAGTTTGTCTATCCCAGAATCAATCCTCGAGGACCAAGAAGTCAGAAGCCAGCACACGGTTTACCCAGTCAGCATCCGGAGAGGAGCGATAGATGATTGCATCATCTGCAAATGTGTATTATTGCCCCTCCATGGAAGTTAGGTCGGTCATTAATTAATAACGAGAATAGCAAAGGGCTCAGAATGGAGCCTTGAGGAACACCATGACTTATGGGTTTCAGATTAGAGACCTAGCCAGCCCATTTTACCCTTTGGGAATGGCAGGACAGGTAACTATTGATCCAGGATATGTCACTAAAGTCAAGTCGAGGACCTGAAGCTGCTGGAGCAGAAGACCATAGTTCATCTGGTCAAATGCTTTTGTTAGGTCAACAAAGATGGCTCCTGTGAAAGACCCATGGTCCATTGCGTGGAAGACATCAGAGGTCACCTTTATCAGTGCTGTAAGGGTACTGTGGTTTCTCCTGAAACCATGCTGATAAGGGGATAACAGGTCATGGAGTTCCAGGTAGTCCTGGAGGTGATTATACACAATTCGATCTTGTATTTTTGCCAAGGAACAGAGAAGGGAAATGGGTCAGAAGTTATCAACAATGGAATTTAGTCTACCTTATGTACAGGAACAACTACAGCCACTTTCAATTTGTCAGAACAGTGCCAGTGAGAAATGAACGGTTGAAAAGATAGCGCATTGGGAGAGCAACGGCAGGAGCTCCAAGTTTAGAAGTCTAGGTTCATGGGAGTCATGACCTGGGTGCTCTCTGCTTGTAACTGGCAAGTAGCTCTGATCTCTCTCGAGGGAAGCCAGTTTCAAGTGAAAGGCAGGGCAAGACCCAGAGTGGTCCAAAGGGAATGGATCAAGGTGGGGAGAAGTTATCGTGGTTGAATAACGGAGGTGTATTTATGAAGGTCCAAAAAGAAGTCATTAAAACCTGAAGCAATGGATGAGAGGTCAGTGAGAGTAGATCCATTGGAAAGGATAGTACTGGAAACTTCATTATTCTTCCCCTTTACTAGAGAATTGATCTGACGTCAGAATTCCTTTGGGTTAGATAGGTGCTCAGTTTGTAATGATTTGAAGTGAATGCATTTGGCCTCGTGGATCGAGTTCTTGCACTTATTTCTAAGCTGTCTATATACTTGCCAATCATTGTGCAGCCCACTTTTCTTAAAGATCTGCCAGGCCTTGTTACATAGCGACATGAACGACCGAAGATTTTTTGTAAGCCAGGGAGCTTTAACACCCTTTGTCCTGCATTTTTTCATTAGAGCATGGAGATCAATAGTTTTGGTAAGGGAGGAGATTAGAAAGACCAAGTCTTGGTTTACATCAGGTAGTGACCTGATAGAACTCCACTTAAAGCTGCTGATTGACGTAAGAAAACTATTGACATCAAATCTGGACATATCCCAAACCAGGGAGATCCTGGGAGGGGGGTTAGGACCATTGTTTCTCCAAATGCAGAGCATAGGGGAATGGTCACTTAAGGTATCCTGGAGGACAGTCACAGTCTTAATCTTAAGAGGGCAACTGGTAACTATCCAGTCCAGTAGCATGTGTTTACCAGACTTGGTGTTGAGACGAGTTGGTTCCTGAATGAGTTGCACCAGGTTGGAATCAGCCAAAGATGCACGGACTTGGTCAGCATCCTGGTGTAGCCAGTCAATGTTAAAGTCACTGCTGAGAATAAGGCCATGGTGAGGAAGATTAGCTAGGCAGGATAGGAGGGATGAGACACCAAGAGTAGCCTTATTAGAGGGAAGGTAGACACAGCCGATGTTAAGTTTCTTTACTTTACCAAGGGTGATGGTAAGAAAAAGAGACTCCTTGTGAGATGGGTCATCAATGTGAGCATATAGCTCAACAGCATCCAGATCAGACTGGGAGTAAATTAGAACACCTCCTCCCTTTTCCTAACCTATCATATCTGAAGCAGTTGTAACCAGGAGTGCCACCTATGCTGCTTAATTGATTGTTTGAGCCAGGATTCAGTTATACAGTAAGTCAGGTGATATCTGCAGGTCCATGCCTCGAGTACAGCCACTTTAGGGCAGAGGCTACACATATTAATATGAGCCACCTTTAAGCCTTTAGGCAGTTGATGGAGTTGTGTGGTGGAGAGATGGACAGTGGACGAGCAAGGGGGCCCAGGATTAGGCTCAATATCCCCAGCCCATGCTAGCAGTAGAAGCACAGATAATTGAACCCCAGAGGAGATAAAGGATGAGAGTATCTCAAGGGTATTTGTGTTAAAGAATGTATTCTGGCGTTTATATAGCCAGTGCCCGAGTAGAATAGTGTCATATTTTGATACACACAGGAGGTACAGTAGTGCTAAGGGTGATTCTGGGAAGTTATAACAAGGTGGGAGAGGGTTAGGGTTATTAGGGTGGCAGATTAATGATGCTGCAATTACTTGATCAGCTCACGAGTATAACAGAGGTGCTGCCACTGTCAATAGCCAGTTTAGGCAACCCATGATGAAGCTAAACAGAGACAAAAATAGACTATTAGCAAGGGCAGAATGTGTGCTGGAGCAGAGGCTCAAACAGGTTTTACCGGGATACTACAAATATAAGGTAAGGTGCTCCAGAGAGTTTTTCAGGGACACAGCAAATAATTAGGTATGTTTACATGCTTTGAACCGCACCTCCTACCATACTGGCTTTGCAGCCTCCTCCTACCTAACCGGCTTCACAGCATCTCCCTCTCCAACCATTGGCCCCAGGCTTCGACCAGCCTCGCCATTCTCTTGCTCATAACATACACTTCAATTCGCTTCCAAATTGGCTTCATAATGGACTTGGTCAGCTTGCATTCCTTTGGTTGACAAATGCTATTTGCCTCACCTAGACCCGTGAGAGGGTCCATATTGCTCAGCCTGACCTACGTACAGGTCTCTCCCTATCAGCTCTCATCCAGTCAAGACCCACGAGAGGATCCACAGTGCTGGGTCTGACCTATGTACAGGTCTCCCCATGTCTGCTATCACCCATCAAGACAAACATGCGGGTCCCATGCTCATTTCAACTCACTCCTCCAGATTTTGGAGACACACCAACCATATCCATTACTTCCAGGACTCAGGGTGGCACTGGGTCAGAATAGTGCTAACCACAGTGCCATCAGCAACAATAGTGTGGCAATAATGCCATCAGTTTTGTTTATGTGGTGGGCTCTACCACTCACACCCCCGGAAGCGGGGGGCTCTGCCACTCTGCACCCCGTGGACTGAAGGATTCTCACTCTGAGAGGGGGAGCGGATCACAGGGAAAGTTTTAATATGTGGGGCTGTGGAATACTGTTTCCATGGTCTTGTGTCGAAGAAACAAATTCCTGAGTGCACAAAAATGTTGGAGACCATGATTAGAACCTTGGTCTTCACTGCCGCTGGTCAAGGTGCTCTATGCCCTAGCCCACCACACCAAGGGAGCAGCTCAGCCAGCCTATTGGATCCTGATGCTCTTGTTTGTGGTGAGCACTATGGACAGTGACCTGTGGAGTGCTTACTGAAAACGCTGTAGATTCCTTTCACTGTCGTGCTAGCACTACATGAACTAGCGCTTTGTAGACTGGCGCTATTCGGTAGCACTATTCTAACTGGTACCACTCAGGGCTAGCCCTGTGACTGATGGTCTCTCTGCACCCCAAAGTCTGCATTTTGAGCATGTGAAGCTTGGGGCAGGGTCCTTCTCACTTGGCCCATAGTTGGGAATGTCCTCACTCCAGGTGGACCTTCAGTCATCAACCATTTTGACAGGACCTCTCGATGTAGCATTGAAGTCTTCAGTGGTGAAGGGGTGGGACTCTCATGGGAAGGGTCCCTTTAACTGTCAAGCATGTTCGAAGGCACCCTTTAAGGCTATTCACCTTACAACTGCCTTTGGTTCACCTGGTTTGTTCTTAGATCAGTAGGCCAGCTGAGCATCTCAGTGGTCATTACTCTCCTTCTCCCACCTTGGAGGCTAGCACCGAGATGCCTCTGTGTTGCAGAGTTCACTCACAACCCTCCACAGCATTCCTGTTAGAGGGATAGAATGAGAGTGTTCACCAAAATTGCAATTTCTCTGGCTGGGTCTACTAAATTGCAGTAGCAGAGCTGCCACTAAACAAAACTGTCCCAAAGCCTGGAGGGAAGGTGATCTAGGCCTTGGATCCCCAGAGATTTCTTCCTCAAAGGGTTTTTTTCCTCTCCTCCGTGCCAATGGTCATAATACTAGATAGGGGTAGTTGTAGTCCCTAGGTCACTTAGTTAGATTTACGCTGTTGAATGGAATTGGGTGACTGACCCTTAATTGTTCCTTCCCCTCCTTTGGCTGTTCTCTCTCTCCTTAGGAAGCTAGGCCTCCACACCTTACAGTCACACCTCCGAGCAGGTCACTATTCACCTGTTGTTTCCTGCCTATGACCAATTGACCCATGCTACCAACTGAACCCATACTACCAACTGACCTTTGCCCAGGTCTTCGACCCTGATAAGGGTTCACCACCTTGTATGCTTTGTTCAACACTCTTTTGAGCTTCTTCCTAAGGTACTGTTAGCCAAGGGAATCACTCCTATGGCACCTCAAGGAGTAGACCCTCCTCAGGGTTCCTTGCTTTCATACTCTCCTACAGGGTGGTATATCCTACAGATAGAGAGGGAAGAACCAAAGATTAGCTGCGTTACACATGCATGAAACCAGTTGCACAGGTACATTGAACTGTCATCTATGAGAGCAGCTAAAACTCCTGGATGACAGGTGACATTTTTAGATGGTAGTTCTTTGATTGCTTTGTACCATCCATGATGTAACACATTAGAAAATTGAAGCTGCTACCAAAGCAGTCTTACTAATTGTCCAGTACCCTGCCAACCCTCCAGAGTCAGAGCTTAAGTCTAGGGATAGAAAAATGTGCAAATTTTTTCACCCAAAAAAACTCACTTCCCAGATTCAACCACTTGATGGTGGTATAATAGCCACTTTTAAGAAACATTACTGCAAAAGACTTCTGAGTGGGCTTGTGTCTGCCAGTGATGGGGATCCTGGTGCTCAAATGGTGGTGCAGGAGTTGTTAAAAAAATTTTAGAGACAGCATTTACATTACGGGAGAAGCTTAGGTGAATGTGACAGCAGTCACAATCCATCACTGTTGTATAACCACACTGGGACCTACTTTTCCACCCAGCTTTAATCAGGCAGACACTGATGTGAATGAATCAGACGTGGATGACACTAATGAAAAGACTCAGATTGCAACAGACCTTAACCTAACTGAAAATAAAAATGAGGCATCTGGTTTATAGATGCCTGGATCGTAAATGAAAAGACTGCCAACAGTGGATCAGATATCTTACACTGATATTGGACCACTGTGACAGCAGAGTGAACAACTGAATGAACAGGTACCAGATATGTGCTCCAACAAGGATGATGATGATGAGGAAGAGTCCATGGAGCAGCCTTCAACAATGGAAGCTGTACGAGGACTGGAGACATCCTTAGTGTGGCTGGATTGTGAGGATGTGGACTCGATGAAAGTTATACAGCTTAGACAGATTCTGTTCTATGCCAGGGACTCACGTGCAAGGACAGCTGCCACTCAACTTAAAGTGACTGATATTTTTAAGCCTGGACAACCTGAGCAAAAAGATTGATTTGATGTAAAAAAGCTACTGAATTACACAGTCTTGGGACTTGCTTTATTAAATATTTTAGCACCTCTATATTTTTCTTATGCTTTTCTTTATCTCTACATTTTAATAAACTATGAACTCAACTACCGATGCTGTTGTGAGACTGTATCAACCGAGTAACTGCATTTTATTTCCAGTTTTAGCATCCCTTGATATAACGAACATCCTACTATAACAAATGCTGAACCTGGCTTCAATGTGTTTGTTATATTGAGGGAAGACTGTACTAATTATTATTTGTGTGTGTGTGTGTGTGTGTGTGTGTTTGCCATTTTTGTTGACTTTTCATGCATGTGACAATTGGGACAAGCTGCTCAATCATTGCATAAACATAATTTAAGCTAGTAAAACCACAACAGAGTGTGCATCATGCTAGATTGCTGCATGCCCCCAGTGTGTTGTGAGGCATGAGCCCACAGGACAACTGCCTAAAATGACCTGAGAGGTGTGGCAATCTTGAATAATGCACACACTGGAGCGTGCTATTGCACTTATACAATGGGCCTGTACTGTTAAAAATGCATAGTTATTAAAAATAACTATTTTAAGACATGCAAAAGTTAGAAAACATTTTTTTTAACTAAAGTAGTCCTTCCACCTATTGGAACCTCTTTGCATTTACAGCTTGCCATGGATATTTTGACCAGATGTGCAATCTGCATTTGGAGTTTTTTCCCTTATATTAGTTTCACTATTGCACAGTGCTGCATCCACCTTCCCATCCAATCTATAATAATGCAACTACTGAAATAAGGGCTGGTAGTTACTAGTAGGGTCAGTGGTGGCTTTGGTGATGGGAGGAAGAGAGATCAAGTGAGACGAGCACAGAACAGAGAGCGAATGAGAGGTTTTGAGAGATTTCTAGAAGGAACAGTGTAGGAGCTGCATCCTAGAGCAGTAGCAGGACAGAGGCTGGATTCCCCACCCCATCCCCAATACCATAACTGATTGTCAGCATGGAGAAAGTATATAAGCTGAGAGTGCTTTTCCCCAAAATGTATGTTAAATAGCAGTGGGAGAAGCACGAGGGAAGTAGTAATACACACATTAAAGAATGAGCATGAGTGCAAGCAAAAGGAGGTGAAATGTTGCTATGAAAATGAAAACAACTGCTGATGATAACAATTTCAGAGAAAAGGCACTTCCTTTATTTCAAGTATGTTTAGTTTCGCTTTTGGTTGGCAACGGGGAAGACTGTGGATTACCTGTTGGAATAGTGTGTGGGTGCTGGTACAAAAGTGCAGTGACTACTTAGTGAAAAAAAAATGGCTGCCAAACAACATTTTTAAAATCTGTCAGTGGTGTAGTGATTTGTGATAAGGTTAAGTACCAGGATGACTGTGTGGTGAGCTACATTGCCACACAGTCATGTGATGGATCT
The DNA here is from genome assembly GCA_016271365.2 of Neoceratodus forsteri. Lineage (NCBI taxonomy): Eukaryota > Metazoa > Chordata > Ceratodontiformes > Ceratodontidae > Neoceratodus > Neoceratodus forsteri. The sequence continues at coordinate 395,298,295 of CM057454.1, read as the reverse complement.
CAGCTAATTGCAACTCCTTATTTTAGGTGACCATTTTGTAATAAAACATATTCAATTTTACTGGTTTAGTCAAGTGTTGTTAACCTTGGAAATCTTGATGTTTCTTTGCTACATTCAGCTTTCTCAAGGCATGTTGTCCTACAGCATTTCACTTTATGAGTTAAAATCATTAAACTGGTTAGCTTGAATTAACTGCATTTATGAATTTAATAACATTATATACCAATATGTTATATACAACAGCAATAGCTAAGGCTTTTGTTAAAGTAAATATTATACATTTCTGTGGAGTGATGAGCCAGCAGAACTGGGTTTGATCACCACAACTTCGACTTACATACTGTGTGATTCTAAAAAAGTCACTTAAACATCCCAGTGCTCCTGGCTCACCCCTGTAAATGGGACTTGTGCCCAGTGGGCCTTACCCAATTAACAAAAGAATTTTAACAAACGTAAAGTACAGCAGTCTAAAACACAGAAACATGGAAACAGAATCAGTTGGCAGATAAGGACCCTTTGATCTCCACCCAGAAACAACTCAGGCTACTATTTTGTCACTTTTGGATGCTTGCTGGCAATATTTATTTAAAGGCACAATTATATATTTACATCCCAATTTTCTCTGTCAAAACAATGAATATTTACATTTAGACATATCAATCAAATATCATTTTACAGGACCTAAAAGTCCTGTCTTCCATCTTGTGGTTCTTTTTTCTTGTTCTCTTTCTCGTTCGAGGTTGTTTCTCAGGGTCCAGACACTGTGTTCCAGCCCCTCCTCCATCACCATAACCGGGTCACCACACTTACCCGGACCTCTCCTCCCCTGCTAGGTGCTGACACAGTGATCTGCCTCCTATCCCTCCCCCCTCCCCCATTACTCCCATGCCTGGGTTCCTTTCTCCCCAGCCAGTGGTGCCTACCCCCCTCTAGCTGCCCTCCCTTTTCCCTTGCTCCCAACCCTTTCCACTGACCCATCTCAGCTTGCGATGGAAGATGGGGCTCCCCCCCTTGCCGGTTAAAATCTCAGGCCTTTCTTATTAGTTTCCCACACTAGTTCCCCAAAGGGCCGTAGGAACAGGTACATGCCGAATTCTGTCAGGTGCACCCCATCCCACCAGTACACGTCAGCCTGCTCATTATGAGATATCCCTGTGCTGTATGTGCACTCCCATCTCCAGAACTGCCCTAGCTACCTTCCTGTTCAGGTGCTTCCGAGCCACCTCTATTGCTTTCACCCCTTTTGCTCCTCTCCATACCTGCCAGGATGTGATCTCGGACCAGCTGATCACCACCTCCAGCCACCAGCTCTTTGAGATCATGTCCCTCATCAAGGTCCCCCACAGCACATTCCCCCTGATCACTGACACCCAGATGGATAATGATACAGTCCAGTCTGGCCCAGCGCACCCACAGCTCCTCTAGCAGGGGAAGCATCTGTGACAACCTCATGCTCCTCAGGCCCCTCCACCACACTTTGGTGCTTGCCTCTGGGCTCATCCTTATGGAAGCTGCACACCTTTCCTGCCCACTAGATAAACGACTGCCCCACAATCCACACCTGTCTCCTGGAGCCTGCTGTGGAAAGAAAAGGAACATGAGTTAGCTATGTCAATACTCTCATATCTCTTGTAACAGCTGGAATGCCATCTCCCTACCCATTTGACCTCGTTCTCCACTTCCCCCCCAGAGGCCGCCTCAGATGCCACCCCTATCCTGAACAAGTGTGGGGTGAACTCGGGGTTCTCTCCCATGAATGCCAATGCTTTCTTTGAAACTGCCCCTACTTGGCAACCCATTACAAGGGACCTGTCCCTGTGCTGGAACCAAGCTCCCTCCACCGGGCCTCTCACCTTACCATAGTCACCCATGGCTTTGACTGCACACACACACCCTCCCACAGGTGCCCGCGCATCTCCACTGTGGTGCCTTTTCCCTGCTGGTCCATCTTGGACCTGCCCAGCCAGATGACCACTCTGTTACCATCCCATCTGACATTCTCAACTTGTAAGGCCAGGATGACTGCCCCCTTTCTGGGCACCATGACCTCTCCTACCCTGAAAGCTCCCCTGGCCATGATTGTAAAAATGGCCCTAAACAAACAGGCTTCCTTTGCTGAACTACAAACGTGGTCTAATGCCCCCACAACCTTCATGAGCAGAGACCCCATTATGGTTCTTCTCTTGTCCTGCCTTGTGTCCTGCCACCTCTGCCATCCCATGACCATCCACTTGACAGCCTGGCCTCCCGCTGCATCTACCCACCCTCAGTCCGTACACATCCAGCTAATGTCTGCCAGCTAAACCACCATGGTGGCATAAGCCAATACTACCTCCCACTTTTCCACTACATATTGCATTACCTGTTCTTCCTGAACTGGCTCTGTTGCATCCCAGCTCAGTCAGGCCCAGAACGTCTGAAAGCCAGCCCATGCCTCCTCATAGGCTGTCAATGTATTGGCCGACCATGATCCTCTGTACAGGGCCCTAGCTTTCTCCCTCCAATCACCCACAAGCTGTCCGAAACCCTGGTCTGGGATGGTGTGGCATGTGGTGCCAACTCCCAAAACCTCTCCATCTGAAAATGAGAAAGACAGTCAGCCAACTCATTTTGCACCCCTTCAATGTGCTGCACCCTAAATGACAGGTTCAAATGCAAACCCAGCAGCACCATGCACTGCAGGATGAGCCCCTCCAACTCTTTATTCCCACTCTATTTATCACCGCCACTCCTCCCTTATTGTCACACCAAAACAAAATGTGTCACCTCTTCACCCGGTCTCCCCAAACCTCCAAAGCTACCCATATGGGGAAAATCTCCAGGAACATGATGTCCTTGGTTACCCCCCATCCATGCCATTGTGCTGGCCTTGCCTCAGAGATCCATTCCCCCTAGAAGTAAGCCCCCATGCCGAACCCCCCAGCAGCATCTGTGTACAGCTCTGTCTATATTGTAGGCCCACTCATCTTGCCAAATGTAACCCCATTGTAGGAATCTAGAAAATCTTCCCATACCGGAGATCCTCCTCACCCCTTTGTAGACATCCACCCAATGATGGGGTTGTTTCACCTTCCCCATTGCCCTCCCAGTCTCCACATAAATGCCCTGCCTGGTCTTATGGCCTTGCAGGCAAATTAAGGTGCCCCAGCAGCTGCTGTATCTGTACCAGTGGCACCTTCCTCCTCCCCCTAACTGTGCCAACAGCCCTTTCAGCCATGCCACCTTGTCTTTAGCCCAGCGGAAACATTCTTGCTCGGAGTCTACTTCGATCCCCAGGTACTCCAACTTGTGGGCCGGGCCCTCCATTTTTTTCTGCAGCCAGGGGAATGCCGATGTGACCACACATGTCTGGGAAATCCAGCAACATTTCCTGGGTCTCTGCCTGGCTTTCCCCAATCAACAGGAAATCGTCCAGGTAATGGACCACCCTCCTGTGCCCATACCACATCCTGAATGTCTATTGCACCCACAAGCTGAACATCTCGAATGTGTTGTATGCCACTGAGCAGTCCATGGGCATTGCCTTGTCAAAATACAGTCCAACATTGAACTGGAAACCTAGCAGGTCCCAGTCCAATGGTTGGACTGGAAACAGCCAGAATGCTGACACAATGTCTGTCTTCACCAACCATGCCCCCCTCCACCGGTCGAATCAGTTCCACCACCTGATCCAGCGAGGCGTATGAGACTATGCTCAATGGCTCCGGGTTCCCTTTATTTACCAACCCCCCATCCGGGTAGGACAAGTGGTGTATGAGACGGAACTCCACCACCTGCTTCTTGGGGATGAACCCAAAGGGTGACACCCGGAAATGCCTGCAAGGGGGCCTCTGCAGTGGCCCTTCCACCCTGCCCGCCTGAATCTCCTTCTGAATCTTTGCCCATACTACAGCTTCCATCCTTTTCATGGAACCCAGGTACTTTGCTCACATCCCCACCCACTCTCCAGCAAAACCCAGTGGAAAACCCCTCCAAAATCCCTCTCTCAGCCACTCAGCTCCCCTCTTGTCGGGGTACCCCTCTGTCCATGCTTCCACCACTGCCAGCTTGATGGGGGTGTGGGCCAGCATGTAGCCCCACCTGTCCCTGGCCAATCCTTCCCTAATTCCATCCATATTTGGAATTGTATCCCCCTCTTCCGGGCCCCCCCCAGCCCTTCCCTGCTCCCCCCATTCCACCTTGAAAGGGCTGCTTCTGGAGTGGACTCCCAGATGCCCACCTGTCTCCTCCCTGCCTGCAAGTCGATGCCAGGTGTGCCCCCCCGTAACGCTAGCAAACATGCCTGAACTTACAACTAGGCCACGTCCATGAGGCCCTGTTGAAAGCCTAGCAAGCTTTGGAGCCCTGGGCCAGTGCAGCCTTTTTTACCTGTTCCACCATGTGCCCTACTGATAAAGTCCTTACCCAGAGTTCCCAGTGGGTACAATCCCATCTCAGGTCAGTCTTCACTGCCGTTAATCTCCAGAATGCCTCCTCATATTTTAACCATCCAAAACCCAGCTTAGCCTTATACGCTGGGTCTGATGATTGCCATATAAGTCAGGAGTGGGATTGCCAGGTCTAGCCATTTCTCCAGCATCAGAGCACTGTATATCAAGAACCCTGCTTGCCAAGTGTCAATGCTCTTCCTCTTGAACTTTGCCTCCTCCGTCTTGTGTCCTACTACCGCCAAGGTGACCGCCATCTCTGATTTTCCCACTGACTCTTTTTGCTCATACTTCTTGGCCGTCTCCTCATCGACCAAGCTGAAAATGTCTACATATTCCCCTTTCTATATTTTATCCTTTACAGAAGCAGGCACATGGTTGCTTAGCGTGAAACCCAGCGGCCCATCGTGCAGCTTCCAGGCCCACCCCACATTCTCTGCCCTGCGTCACCTTTTTTGTCCCCATTGTTAATGGCCTGCAGGGACTGCTCCATTTTCTTAACCTTTTCCTCCCTCATATCCCCCAGCAGCCCTTGCAGATACTCTTTCAGATCCACTTCATTATTAATGTCCACATCCTCCTTACTACTGTCGTTCCTCGGCCTTGTCGGTAGTGGAATCGGCTTGGTTGCTGACCCTGGGACAAGCGATGGGCCCAATCCTGCCTTCTTCAGCCTCTTGTTCACCTTCCCGGTGCCTGCCTTCTCATTCTACTCTTTCCTTTACTTCTGGGCCTCCTCCTCTGCCTCCCTCTTTTTTGCTGCCTCCACCAGCTCTGCCACCTCACTCATCAGCTTTGCCGTGTCCTCCATCATTTTGTCGCTGGACACTGTGGTTCTTTTGGGTGCCATCTTCTCTGTCTTCCAGCTAGATCATGTAATAAGCACAGTAAGAGTAAGAACAGCACACCCCTTATGACCCTGTTCCTCTAGGAGCATCGCCTCTCCACGACCCACCCTTTTGCATTTTTTTCTCTCCCTTTGCTGAGGCAGTCCTAGCACAGGCTGCAGCCCCACCATGGGCCTACTGGCTGCAGCCCCTGCCCGTGTCTGCATCTGCCCCCAAGACCTTTTGTTAGGCCTCCCACTGTTCTGTCTTCACTCTGTTCTTCATTCTATTGGGCAGCCCTTGCTTTCCCAAAGGGGTGCCCACCCAGCCTGCACCCCACACTGTGGGAAGGGGGCTCTTCCACAATACATACCCCCCATGCTCAGGCCTCAGAAGCCCTCTCCTTGAGACATGCCACCCGAACCCCTGGTCCAGAATGGCCTACCATCCCCAAGCTGCTGCTTCTCGGCTAGTACACCCCACCCCTTCATTCCCCATGCTGTCACTAACCTGCCATCCCCCCTCACTTGGCCCATCAGGCCTGCCCAGTGTTTTGCCACAGGGGCACCCAGCTTCCACCAGGCCACAGCACCCAGCTCACCATGCCACCTGTGGTCTGCCCACTTTTCCATCCATCTGGGTGATGGCTTCTTTATTGACCTGCTGCCTTCCCTCTGGGCCACCAACCGGGGCAACCCCTGCCTTGCTCTCGCTACCCTTGGGGCAGCCGTGCCCACTCCTGGGCCATTCTCTCTGCCATTTGTGCCTCCTTCTCCGCCACCCGCAGCGCATGACCACACTCCTTCTCTCCCAATAGAGCGACCATCTGGGTGGGCCCTGCCCCACCCTATGTCCGGGCACTCCTTTCCCACCTCGGGCCTTGCCGCCATCTGCAACCCCCTCCAGTGGCCTTCTTGAACAGTCTCGCCGTGCACCTTTAACAGTCTTGCAACTTGCACCTGTATCATCAGATATCTAGCCATGATGGCATCTTTTCCTGGTTCGCCAAAGTCTGGTGCCCTAACAATTAGGCCACATCAGTTACACGTTAAAGCATTCTCTCTGCTGCAACCAGCTCCGCTGGCTCTGCCCTCCGGTAGGCATCCACTCCCCATAGCCTGTTGCAACTCACAAGTAGAAAGTAGCAAGGGAATTAAACAAACTTAACAAGCAAGTAGCAAGAGAATTAAACTTAACACGCATGTCGCAACTGTGCTTTAGGTCAATTTAATGAAACAACTTGCAAGTAGCGAGTAGTAGGCAGAATTAAACAAACAAGGATTTGCTCAAAACGCTGTGACCTCACCACGCCTCTTGGCCTCGGGCGGCCCCTCTTACCTTGCGCTGCCCTCCTGAGCCAGCAGTGCAACAAATCATTCATATTACTGCCACCCAAGGTGGGTGGCCACCTTGATGACTCTCACATTGGCCTCAATGGCACCCATAAAACTCGGTGCTGGGTTTTGCCAGCCCACCTCACCACTTGCACCATAATCTGCTGGCAAAACATTTTCCTTTCCTACAGTGTATCCTTAACTGTGATGCAAACCACCAAGAAGTGCCTTCAAAACGCACTTTGTTTAAAACCTGCAGTGCAACAACAATACCACTTCCTTGGCTATTATCTGGAACACAGAGAAAACCCCTTTCTCTTATTTATTTATTTTTTTTGTTTTGTTTTTTAAACATGCAAATGCAACAGTGGAACTAAGATTCCCTACACACCTTTCTTTCTAGCTAATCCTAGTCACACAGATAAATCACTTCTGCAATTCCAAAACCATAAATGGTGCCTATGGCCTTGAAAGACCCCAGGCCCTCAATGCCTTACCACAGATTTGCCAACGATGTGCTGTAGATCAAGCTCATATTTCTACAGCAAGAAAGAGGGGTTCTAACAGACTGCAGGCCCTTATGAAGCCCTAAGGACCCCAATCAGGACCCCATGTGGCCCCTCCTCCTCACAATGGCCAGCGAGCCCATTCTGTAGTCAACTGACACACCCAGATGTCATAAGCCACTCCCTCTTCCCTGTCCCCTCCCCTTCTCTCTACACTCCTCCCCCTTTCTTGTTTCTTTCTGTCTGGGTCCCTGGGACAACCTGGCCTGCCTTTTAGTGGCAAGCTTAAATGTCCCACTGAGTCTGCCCATTTCCATACTCACTGCTGCTGCCCCAGATCCTATTTGATCTGTGGCTGTCCTGCTTTTGCACATCTCCAGGGTACCTTGATATCTATCCCATGCACCCTTGAATCCCTGTATTGTTTTCACTCCCACCACTTCTCCTGGAAGGCTGTTCCATGGCTTCACCACCTTTTCAGTGAAAAAGTATTTCCTAACATTACCCCTGAGCCTTCCACCCTTCAGCCTTATATCATGCCACCTTGTTCTTGTGCAGAGTTTTCTCTGAAATATGCTTTCCACCTGTACCCTGTTTATTTCCCTACGGTATTTGAAAGTCTCTATCATATCTCCCCTCTCCCTTTTTTCCTTCAGTGAATAGATATTAAGGTCCTTAAATCTTTCCTCGTAGGGCTTCTGGTGTAGTCCATGTACCATTTTAAAAGCTGACTTCTTGCCCTTATAATCAGATACACTATAATATGTTGTTTTTTTTTTTCTTTAAAATATCAGCAGTGTCTCACTGGAATACAGTAAAAAATGTTTTTTCCTTTTGAAGCTGGAATAAGCTGCTCAGTCCTACAGTACATCCTTAGCAATCAAAGTACTCAAATGACAATTTCCACAACACAGGCCAGGTGCATTGCCATTTCTGCAGCAGCAGCAGCAGAATCATACAAAAGGTACATTGATCTTAAATGATAAAAGCAATATTCCAAATTCATTGCAAACTCCCAACAGCCTGATATTCACAGTTTTGGTATCTTAATATTTTTTTTTTAGAAATAAGCAAACCAAGAGTAGCTCAAGGCTCTCCATAGTCCAATATATAGCCCTAGCTGGGTTCTTCATCCTTAAGCAATCAGGAGTGTAAGCATAGCCAAACTAGCTGTGATCAGCTCAAGAGCTTTTTTTTTTCAGCCTGAGCCTAGTTAGTACAGTAGTTGGAATCCATAACTCTTGAGGGACATGCATATGTACTGTAGTCCAGTACTTCGGTTCAGCATGAAATTTGGCTTGTAGAGTAAAGCCAGACAATTGGTTTATCTGGGCTTTTTGTTCTTGGCTTCTCTAGCTCTAAAATGAATAACTTTCTTTTTTTTCATGTAGGATTTCCCCATCAATAAACATTTCTCCCTTTTAGGACTACTAGGCCCGATTCTATAAAGCCTACAACAAAGTGTAACGGAGTTGCAGCAAATGGAATGTTGCAACTCACTTTTACGTCTTAAAGTTGCGACATGTGCAGTTCTAGAAAGCGACATGTGCCATGCCACAAATCACCTACGCCTAAAGTGGACTTACACCGCAGCTGTGATATTCTCACAGATGCTCAATTGTGTACATGGACATATGCCCAAAAAGCAGCCGGATATGCTATGGTGGGATTCTGGAAGGTTCAATGATCATGATACGCTTAAAGTCAAATGGCATAACTTACACCAGGTGGGAGCAGGTGTAACTTACACAGTATAAAAGGAAGCCTCACAGGCAGTCAGCAGAGTTCACTGTTGTGCAGCAGTGTGAAGACAACCAGCTGAAAGAGGGACAGAGGAATGTCAGCACCTGCTGCTATATTTGGAGCAGTGCTACTGTACTGGTGGCACAGGCACCGCTGATGCTGCAGTGGGCAGAACCAGGGGAACAGGCAGCAACCACAACCTGCACGTGTCACACCCACAGCATATGCAATAGACATGTGTGGCCAAAACAGAACAATGCCACAGGGCTGCCCACAGTCAAGGAAAGCTTCAGACAGCTACCAGAAGCCCCACTGTAGGTGTTTTGGTCAAAGTAACATGGAAGACACACAAAATTGTCCACCTTAAGTGGCAGGGCTCCAAATTTCAGTGCAGCTTGAGAGTGCACAGCCAAACCTGGTGCAGCAGTGGCATCCAACATGATTACACATGACATCACTGCCCATACACAATTAAATACCTTGCATTGAGGTGTATTGTCACCATTGCACATATGCACATCTACACAGCAGCCTTCACATTCACAGTCACTGTCCCACATGGCAGTCACATACATAGCATTTCATATGCACATTCACATTGCATGCCTTGCCCACCACTCCACATACCTGTGCCGCCCTGCTGCCTGAATGTGTCCAGATCAGTGTCACCACTAATGCTCTGCTGGCTCAGGTGGCTGGCTATTTTCTGCTCTATGGTGGTTAGTGTCCATTGCTGGTTTGGTCCACCCCCTGTGGCAAGGGCACAGTGGCCATTGTAGGCCATCTTCTATTTGACCAGCCACTTCAGATTGTTGTACTTCTTCTGCAAGTCCCTCACTTATCTTTTCTGGGGGACCACAGCACTTACCTTCCTGGCCATGGTGTCCCATGTTTTTTTCCTTTTGTCTCTTTTGTCCTCGTCCCCTCCATGGCTCAGCAGTAGGACATGTTTCTTGTCCATCTCAGCTACCAGGATGTCCACCACATCACGGTGAAGTTCCTTTTCTGTTTCTACCTCTCTGTTACATGTTGGGCCATATTCTGGTTTACTTCTTCTGCATGGTTCTGTGCCACTGCGTTTTGCTGTTTCCGCCTGTCTTGCAATTTGCAACCTGGTATAGGTTGCTTGTTATGGTTTGTGACATTCAGGAATTTTCTTAACATTAGTTGCAATGTTTCTAGAATTGGGTGCAATTCGCATGTCACAATTGCTTGGATATAATTTGCACATTTGCGTAACTTCTGTCAGTCATAACTCTGCTTTCTAGAATTGGGCCCTACTGTCTTTACTATGCATGGAATTAGATTAGGACACACTGACCTGTCTTGTGGGTTATTTATTGTGTGAGGTTATAATTCTAAGATTGCTTACCTTCTGAAGTTACTGCTGCAAAATTACAGTTAAAACCCCAGTCTTTCCATAAAGTAAAGGATAACCATGTAGTTATTTTAAAGTTCAGTAGCATGTTCAATGAAATCCTCCTGGTGAGTTTTGCAGGAAGATTTGAGTTCTTGTTTTAAGGAGAAAAAAAAATAAAATAAATGCTCCTAAATACTGTATTCTCAAATCAATTTATCACGGCATGTGTAAGGCAGTTTACTATTTTTCAGATTGTAGTTTGCCTAGTTGCTTTCTTTGGTGTCCTGCATTCATCTTACATCATCAGTACTAGCACAGCCCTATAGAAATGTGAATCATATTTCTCATTTCCCTCCAGGAACATCATTTAGTATCTTCCCAAAGAACTGACAGCAGCAATGTAAAGTGCCACAGCAGGTCATGGCTTATAAGCTGGACCAGCAGTGGCACTAAAAATGAAAGAAAAATTACACACTCAGTATATAAGTGATAAACAAAAGAGTGTGAAGAGGGAAAATGACAAGGAGTGAGCAGATAAATCACTGCTAGAGATATATTTTTGTTTACCAGCAAACGTCTGAGGAAACCTTCTCACCTTGTTCATTTGCATATAGCCATGGGAAATCGTTCCTATGCAGTCATCAATGTGGCACTTCAAAAGTGACCAATAGTATGAATAGCAATATTAGCAAAGTATCTGATATTCTGTGGAAAGTGGATGAAATGCAGTAATTGTTTTGCAGCAAGGCTTTTAATGTACACTTCCATTAGCTAAAAAAAACAAATCTTTAAAGTCCAGGTTACTGTGTATACCATAAAACTTACCCAAAGTGAGAAAGCAATGGTGTTGGAACAAGAAAGCTGGAAGTTTCCTTTTCCTCCTAAACAAAACCTGCAAGAAAGAAGCAGTTTTGGGCATGGCCTGTAACCAGCTCATATGGAGAAGGGGGATTTAACTTTCAGTTAATAATGAAAACCCTTGGCCACCATTGCTGCTGAGTATAAGAATATTTCATATTTTAGAATAGCTGCATCAAGTGTGAAAGAATCTCCTAATATCCAGAAAACTGGGATATGTGGTAGAGATAAACTAAGTGTACGTTCTGAGGTGTATATAATTCTCTCCCACCAATCTTTTAATAAGGGACAATCCCACAATATATGAGACAGCAACCCAGGGCTGCCCAAGCACCTCCAACAAATGTTGGATGTGGCCAGGCCCATTGAAACCAATCTGTCAGGGGTCCAGTATCACCATCTAAGAATGTTCTTTTGAATAAGTTGTAGCCTAGGGTCTGGTAAGGCATGATGGGCCCTTTCCTCTTTCAGTCTTTTTCTCCTATTTTTTCTGCTGCAGTTCTTTCACCATTTTGTTGCCCTTCTCGACCACTTCTATTCTGTCAATGTCCTTCCGGAGATGCAGTTTCCAGAATTAAACACAGTATTCCTGATGTGGTCCAACCAATTGTCTGTACAGTGGCATCACCACCTCCTGTTTTCTACTGGTGATGCCCCTCTCTATGTACCCCAGCATCCTTCCAGCCCTCCCTACCACCTTTTCAAATTGCTTGGCCACCTTCAGGTCATCTGCTATGTTTACCCCCTGGTCCCTTTCCAGTTTTGTTGTTGATAATATCGACCACCCCCCTTTTGTATTCCTTTCCAGGATTCCTGTGGCCCAAGTGCATGACTTTGCACTTTTTTTGCATTGGATTTAAGCTGCCACTCTCTTGACCACTCATACAATTTGTCTAGGTCTCTTCTAATTTAATCCACCCTGTCTGAAGTGTCTACCCTATTGCAGATCTTGGTGTCAACTGCAAAGAGGCACACCTTCCCTTCTAACCCCCTCCGTAATGTCACTAATGAAGATATTGAAGAGTACCGGCCCCAGAACCAAATCCTGTGGCACCCCACTGGTCACCTCCCTCTCCTGGGATTGAACTCCATTACCATCACCCTCTGTGTCCTGTTGCTCAGCCAGTTTCTGACCCCTTTTACCACCACCTTGGGACCTACTCCCAGACTGTGCAACTTATTTACTAGACTCCTGTGTGGAACAGTGTCAAATACCTTCCTAAAATATAGGCAGGCTATGTCCACTGCCCCCTCCCTGATCTACCACCTTGGTTACTCAATCAAAGAAATCTATCAGATTTGGTTGACAAGATCTCCCTGCTATGAATCCATGTTACCTCAGGTCTTGTGCCACACTAGGCTCCAGATATGCCACAATCCTTTCCTTTAACATGGATTCCATGATTTTCACCACCACTGAGGACAAGCTGACTGGCCTGTAATTTACAGCCTCTACCTTGCTCCCACTTTCATGTAGTGGTACCACCTTACCCTGCTCCAGTCATCAGGCACCACTCCTTCCTCCATCGATTTGATAAATAGGGCTGTCAGTGGTGCCCTTAGTACCTCCCTGAGTTCTTTCAGTATTCTGGGATGCATCCCATCTGGTCCCATTACCTTGTCCACTTTTAGTTTTGAGAGTTCCTTTAGGACTCTTTCCTCCATGAATGGACTGGTGTCCACCTCTTCCCATGTGTATTTCTATCCCTAATTTTGGTCCCTTCCTTCCCTTCATTTCTAAATACTGAGAAGTATTTATTTAGAATTTCTGCTTTTTGAGGTCTCCTCTGCACACTTCCCCCCCTTTATTCAACCTCCAATCCCTACATTGGTCTTCTTCCTTTCCCTGATATACCTGCAGAAGGTTGTGTCACCTTTTTTTGTTGATTTTGCTATCCTTTGTTCTGTTTGCGTCTTTGTGCATCTGACTGCTTTCCTGATCTCCTTCTCTTTTGCCTGATACACTTCATTGTTTCCCTCCCTCTGTGTTTCCTTGTACTTTTTTTATTTAATATGATCTATTAAATTTCCCAGATAAGAAGAACATAAACTCCAACAAGAACATGTGCACAACATAAACACAACAATTACATTAACATTCCCTATGTACAACTCCCCCACCTGAGCCCTCACCCACCCTCTGACCAGAGCACAAACAGATAAACTCAGAAAACATAATCATAAGAAATAGGGTCAGCAATTCAGATTCCCACCAGTAGGATAGAGGGCCATGCTCAAAGAACCTCAACTCAAAAATCAAAATGAATTATAGGGATAAGAGGCCTCAAGAGGCCCCCAATATCCCGATACCTATCAGATTTGTCTTGTCGTGAGGCAATATGCTTCTCCATAAGCCAAAGCTTGCAGAATTTCTTGGTGCTATTCTCTGTAAGATGGAACAGTTGTATCTACTCAATGACATAAAATTACTACTTTAGCAGTAATTGAGATGAGAGCTATATAGGCCTTACAAGGACCAAAAAGTTCCTCTGGGTAATGCCCAACAAGACAAATCTGAGGAGTGAAACAGGGGTCCAATCCTAAAAGAGGGTCAAGGGAAGTATGAACTGCAGTCCAAAAAGGGACAACCTTAGCACAATTCCAAAGGTGTGCTGAAGGGAGCCCTCACCTTGACCACACTGAGAACAAGCTGCTGAGGCTCTCTGACTCATCCTAAATAACCTGAAAGGAGTATAGTATAAATTATGTAATATGCAGAATTGAATGAGATGGTATCCATCTTATTTAATATACCTATAAAGTCTCTTCCAAAGGGTTTGCCAAGCTTTAGGCTGCAATTGTAGATTCACACCTGTTACCAGTAATAACAAATACCAACCAATCCAACAGGATATTTAGCTAGAAAGACAGTATAAAACTTAATGATGGGATGGGGTTGTTCTACTGTCACCAAGACAATCAGATAAAGTAAGGTGAGGTTGAACAGTCCAGGGGCACTCCAGGAAGCTAACGCATGCTCAAGAAAGTTAAAGGTGCTTGAAGGGATGATAAACCAGGATAGAAAAACGTTCTTGTAGTATAGCAGCTGGACACATTTTGCCCTCTTCAAGTATAGCCCCAAGAGAGACAAACTGGAATGTGGACAAAAATTAGTTGGTATAGGGCAATTGGCAATTTGAATATTAGGATTCCCCAAAACAGGCTGAGACAGGTCCTTGCTCCAATCAACTCACATGTAAGTGCACAGCTGGGTTAAAGCTTTGAGGAACCACATCAGAGGGGTTCTATGTAATGGTGGAGGTAAGCGAGAGGGTTTAAGATATAATAAGCTAACAAGTTGAAGGCCATGTTTTTTACACAACTGTGACTCTATTGAAAGCCGTAAAGGTCAGTAAACCAAATCCAAGGGAGCAACAGGAGGGCAGCCCCATTGGAAAAGCTTACTGCAATGGAGTGCACAATAATAAAGAAAGAAGTTGGGTAAGCGTAGGCCACCTGTTTCTTTAGGGAGTTCTTAGTTTAAAATAGGCCCGGTGGTCAGCCCCCTTTTTTCAGAGAAAGTCCATAAGCAGGCTCTGAAGGCGGTCGAATCACGACTTGGGGAGAAACAGCCCAAGCATATCCATAGGGTAGAGAATCTGGGGTAGAATATTTTTGATAACATTAACCCCGCCCCAAAGAGACAAAGAGAGGGTCATTCACCTCTGCAGGTCCTCTTTAATAACCTGTAACAAGGGTGTAAGGTTCTGTTTCAACAAATCAGAAAAGGATCTGGTAATACTAATGCCAAGGTAGGCAATGGCCTTAGGTTCCCAACACAAACTCGGATCCAGAATCTGTTGCCTGGGGACATAGACATGTAATGGCAGTACCTGGGGTTTATCTAGCTTAAGCGTATATCCCACTACTGTGGAGAACTGCTGTATTTCCTCCAGAGCAGCCGAAATCAACATCAGGGGAAATTTAATGTCTAAAAGAAGGTTATCCGTGTAGGCAAACAGTTTGTAGCTGGTATTACCAGTTGAAATCCCCTGTATATCAAAGTTGTGTTGGATACAGTACAAAAGAGGTTCCAAGTATAAATTAAACAAGAAAGGGGAGAGGGAAAAGCCCTGTCTTGTGCCATGCTGAAGCATCACTGGGGCTGATGTAACTCCATTACATCTAATTCAGTCTGTAGGATTATAGTATAGAATCTTAATCCAGGTACAAAAGTTAGAGGGAAATCCAAACTTCCAAAGGGTTGCAAAGAGAAAAAGCCAGGAAACCCTGTCAAAGGCCTTCTCTGAATCTAGGAAGACCAGAGCCGCAGGGTTCCTGCTCTCCTCAGATGCAGAGACAAGGTAAAACTACTTCTGGACATGGTCACTAGAATGTCAGCCCACCATGAAACCTACCTGCATTGAAGAAATTAGGCCCTCCTACACCCAAAGCAGATGACTGGCAAGTATATTTGACAAGGTTTTAAAATCAGAGTTGAGTAGGGAGATAGAACAATAGCTGCCTGACAGTGATTCATTCTTTCCAGGATTAGGTATAAGAGAGAGATCCAAGCTTGCATGAGAGAGGTCTCAGTGAAACCTGAAGAAAACAGGTAATTGAACAGACGGGTTAGGAAAAGGGCAAGGATGTCTACACAAGCAGTATAAAAAATATTGAGAAAGCCAACTGGTCCAGGAGCCTTATCTTTCGGAAGGTGTTCAATAACTTGGCACACTTCAAGTAGGGTTATAGGGGCTTGTAAGAGTTCCTGTGGTTGGGTCAAAAGAGTAGAAGGGTAAATGGATTTAAGTAGACCTCAATCTGCTCCAAAGAATCTAGGGACAAGGGGTCCTGACTGTAGACGGACCTGTAGTAAACATGGAAAGCCTCTGTGATGTCTCATGGGTGGGTGAGAACCTCACCCCCAGGTGTAGGTTTAAGACGTGATATTACCTTTATGGAGTCAACATGCCTAAGCAGAGAGTGAGGAGTTTTCCAGCTCTTTCTCCAGTCTTCAAGTAGTGCACCATGATGCGCTGTATGGCAAAGTCTGCCTTTTCAGTCATTAAAGCATAATATTGTGCCCTAAAAAAATTAAAATAAGACCATGTGTTAGCATCAGAGTGAGAGGAGAGGGAGTGTTCAAGCATATGGATCTGGGATAATAAGTCATCCAACTGTTTAACTTGGTGTTTCTTAGCCATAGTCACTAACCTGAAACACTTGCTTCCCTTTACACACTTGGCTGCAGCCCACACCACATCCATGGCCTCAACATAATCCTCATTTTCCTGAAGAGAATTGTTAAAATTAATTTGAATAGTCAAAAGGGAATCCAAGTCTTTGAAAAGGAAAGAATTAAGGCACCAAACTCTATCGGAGGCCTCTAACCCCCAGACTGAATTGTCCAACAGCACTGGGGAGTGGTCAGAAATAACTGTGGGCTGAATGGAGCACTCAGAGAGTCCTGATAGACTCTCTTTGCTGACCAAATAAAAATCAATCCAGGAGTAAGAAGAGCAGGAAATAGAGTAAACATGTATTAGCACACAGTAGGATGTAATATGCGACAGAGGTCCATGAGTCCCAGGGTGTCTGTCAACTCTCTTAAACTCCATTGACCTGGGGAGAGACCCTTCCTACAACAACCCGATCCACCCAAATCTGATTGAAAAACCAAATTCCAATCACCCTCCAGGAAAATGCGGAGGCAGACATAAGGTCCCAAATGTGTTAGCAAATCAGAAAAAATATGGGGGCATTTGAATTGGGGCCATAAATAGCACCCAATAAAACTTATGTGAGGCCCAGGTGTCCATGTAAAAATAAAAAAAATGCCCATCAGGATCCCAATGTTCCTGTATCAAACTAAAGGGGGTCTGTCTATCTATCAAAATGGCAACACCACCTTTGTTTCTGCTATGTCCTGCCCCAAAAGCCTGTCCCAACCATGCCCTCCAGAAGAATAAAATTTCAACCCTGTGCATATGGGTCTCTTGGAGAAACATCACACCTGGTTGAAGTTTTTTAAGATGCTGCAATATTATGGCCTTCTTCTGCTTATCTTGTGCCCCATCAATATTCCAGGAAATGAACTGGAAGGGGACACTCATAATTGCAGAATAACCAAATGGTGCTCCAAAAAGAATTTTCCGACTAGAATTCTAATAAGAACACCAAACCAATTGTGCTCCAGTCACCACCCGCCCCACCCCAAAACCCCACAGTAACCTGAGTCAAACAAAATTCTCCTCCCCATCCCACCATCCACAAGTAGAAAACATAACCAAACAGCATTAATGACATTAAACACCTAACACAGATATTTACCCCAGTCCTAATGACCGATCTCCTAAAGTCCTCCAGCCCATGATGTATGACAATCACTACCCAAGAGACCCCCACACCCCTGCCAGAATAATAACTAACAATTAGAGTAAGCATGGAAAATTCTCTAATAACAATAAATCAGCTAAACACCCAGTATTAATATAGAAATGAGAAAAAATCAGCTCTATAAAGATAGAGAACAACCCCCACTCCAGACCTAAACTAGAATACGATTGGTCAACAGAATGACCACTCCCAGGTAATATTAATATAAAATGTACACTGTAAGTAATGTATACAAACCAGAAAAATAAGAAGTACAATTAAAAAAAAACTCCACAAGAACAACTAACTAGATTAACAAGGCAAACACCATATTAGGAGATTATAATGTCCATGCTGCTAGCATCTGTCTGAATTGTGGCTCGGCATGCAGAAGAAGGTCAATGGGGAGCTCCAGTAAGGCAATTAGTGGGGAGGTCAAACCAAATAGCATTATCCCATATAAGGCCCAAGAAAAAGAACTTGCCCGCCAGCTGAAGTGAACATTGAACAAACCTTCTCTTGAATGCAATGCCCATACCTAGTGTCCCGGTTCTGCAAGGAGCTGATTCCTACAGCAGCAGTCAACAGGAAAGGTCTGCAAAGCTCTGGGGTAGAGAAGCAGTGAAATTAAATTCCGCTGGCAAAGTGAATGCTAAGTGGTCACTTTGCGTTGTCACTCCACTACACGGAGTAGCCAATAGAAAAAGCTCACTTCGCCTTGTAATTATTACTTCACATTGTAATTATGTCTTAATGCAAAGTAAGGTGGAGTGGTAACAATATTGGCAGCTCCCCCAAGTCCATGCAGTCACCAGAATTAATGTGCATCCCCAAAATGCTACTGTCTTGTGTCCAGAAAACTCCCCAGTGCCGACGAAGTGAAATGAGAGCACAACAAGAAATACAAAGTCTCCCAGAATTAATGGCACACTCAGTCATGCGCGCAGTGGACATGGTCACATCACACACAGCCCACAGAATTAATATGCATACCCAAAATGCTACTGCCTTGTGTCCAGAAAATTTCCCAGTGCTGATGAAGTGAAATGCAAAGTCTCCCAGAATTAATGGTGCACTCCGTTGTGTGAGCAGTGGCCACACACAGTTACCAGAATGAATTTGCATCCCCAAAATGTTACTGTCTTGTGTCCAGAAAATTCCCCAGTGCTGACGAAGTGAAATAAGAGCATAACAAGAAATGCAAAGTCTCCCTGAATTAATGCTGCACTCAGACATGCGCACAGTGGTCACACACAGTCACCATAATTAATTTGCATCCCCAAAATGCTACTGTCTTGTGTCCAGAAAATTCCCCATTTCTGGTGAAGTGAAATGAGAGCGTAACAAAAAATGCAAAGTCTCCCAGAATTAATGGTACACTCAGTCATGCGTGCAGTAGTCACACACAGTCACCAGAATTAATGTGTGCATCCCCAAAATGCTACTGTCTTGAGTCCAGAAAATTCTCCAATACTGACGAAGTGAAATGAGAGCGTAACAAGAAACGCAAAGTCTCCCAGAATTAATGGTGTACTGCAAATGCACAGACAGATTAAGATTGCGCTGTGCGCTTAAGAGATACAGAGTCAGACGCAAATGCACAACAACACCTAACCAGTGGTCACAAGTTACAAATCCAAATCTGGAAAAGAATATCTTTTGCCGGTTGGGGGGGGGTAGTACAGTGCACTGTAGTAACAGTCCACTACCAGTAAAGATACCACAAAGCAGTATAAAAAATTCATGCAGGTGTGGTGGATAGCAGGTTCACACAGCTGCAATTACTCTGGCACAATAAAAGCTGTCTGATTTAATGGTACGCATCGCATACACACTCACGCACACACTACAAGTATTAAGCAGCAAATTGAGAACCTTTAGCCATATAACCAATTGTTTTAAACAAACTGAAATTATACATTGCTGCACTACAACAATCAGCAAAAAAAATTCAGGAATTACTGGAAATATTACTGTGTGTACATTAACACAGTCATACAAGAAAAATATAACCAAAACAAAAAGACTGCCTTTTTCTCCCAGTTAATCTACCTACACCACAGATATGCCCCTCCCCCAAAGCACACTTCATAGTACACAGACTGACTGTTCTAAATTAGCATTCAAAAACAATAAACATTCGATGATATGAGCACAGGAGAGTTTCCTACAATCTCACTAAATTTTGAGCAAAAAAAAATGGCTCAAAAAGGCTTTTTTAACCACTTTTAGAGGATTTGAATTGCAGAGCTCTGAGAGGAAACTGTCTCCATCTTCCACTACACACACACTACACAGAACTGAGGCTGTGCAGAACAATCTAGAACACATGTGTTCTGCAACCCCATGAAGCACTGCAAATTCACCTTGGAGCTCAATAACAAGGTGAAGTGATGCGAAGTACATTGATTTCAATGTACTTCACCTTACAATTGGTGGAGAAGTGGTTTGCGGAAGATGGAATAATGCGAAGTTATTGGTTTCAATGGACTTTGCATTCCCATTATGAGGCAAAGTATTCCACTTTGCATTGCAGAGCACTTCACGGATTCTGGCGTTACTTCTGCGAATCACTCCGTGGAGTGAATTTCAACGACTTCACCGATCTCTACTCCTCAGAGTAAAAAGAACAAACAAAAAAAAAACATTGAATGGCTGAGTGGCAAGCTCATGGAGATGTCTCTGTCCTGGTAGTTGCTGCTGCATATGTGTTCCAGTTAACATCTGGCATCTTTAGGTCTCCCATTAGCAACACTTCCCATTTCTCTGACAATTTTGTGTATGGTTTACACTAGTACCCTGTCCATTTCTTCCACCTGTACTGGAGGTCTATAAACAACTTCAGTGTGGATGGTGGTGCCATTTCCCATCTCTAATGGGAACCATAAAGCCTCTTCCCCTTACTGTCTTCTCCCTATTTCTGTTGCAGTGATTCCCACTCTGATTTACATAGCCACCCCTCCCCCTTTTTGCCCTCACTGTCTCTCCTGAAGATTGTGTACCCTGGAATGGTAACATCCCAATCATGGTTTCGGTGTACCATGTTTCAATGACAGTGACAATGTCTACGCCTTCCTCCACCATCAAGACTGCTAGGTCTGGGATTTTGTTTACCAGACTCCGGGCATTTGTACATATGGCTTTCCATGTTTTGGTCCTGCCGCCTGTACCAGTTCCCCCCATCCCAATCTGTATGTCCTCCCTCCATACCTACCCTGCTATTTCCTTCCTTTGTGTCTTTTGTTGCTTCCACTCTCCTGGTATCAGCCTGTTTGTCTACCTCAACCTGGGGGGGGTGCTTTTCCCTGCTTAATTCTGCCATCCCCACATGGTTTATTTAAATGTTCCTTTCTCGACTCTAGTATCTGTTTGTTTGTCTGCCTTATTTCTTGCTTAATTCTGCCCCCCACCTTTGGCTAGTTTAAATGGTTGCCAATGAAACATTTAAATCTCTCACTAAGGATTTCGGCCCCCCCCACCTAGATGGATACAGGCCATCCCTCCCATACAAGCCTGCATCTCTCCAGGTGGTCCATAAGTCCCCAATGAAGTCAAATCCCTCAGCTCTGTACCAACTCTTCAGCCATTCATTGAATCCCCTGGTGCAGAATATCCAGGCCTCCCCTATGCCATAGACAGGTAACACTTCCAAGAAGGTTACCGTGCATGCCACCTGTCTAAGACCCCTCCCCAACTCTGTGAACTCCCTCTGCACTGTCCTCATCTCATTTCCAGCTAGGTCACTCTTCCCCAGGTGGACAATAACATCTAGCTTGTCTTTCCGTCTTGCTGCCCTAGCAATCCTTTGGATCCACTTCTGATCCCTCCAAGCCAATTGCACCTGGTAGGTACTTGAGCTCCATGTTTCTTGCCCCCAGTACTACCCACCTTAATGATAGAGTCCCCCACTAGGAGTTGCTTCCTTCTTCACTAGGGTATCATGCCATCCCTCCGGGGACCTCCACTGTGGAGGATCCCCACATCCACCTTGTCCACCACTACGGTGTCTCATTGAGACAGTTCCACCCTTCCAGAACTGTATAGGAGTTGTGGATTGGAACCTCAGGTTGAATGCACCTCTGACCACCTCCCTTGTCCTCCCTGAGCCCACCTTTATCCAACCGCCCCTCATTCCTGGTATCCTTTGAGGCAGTGGGTGTGGATTTGGTGGTCCCTGGGTGGTGTGGAGGCCTTCTGAATACTAGCCAATGCAGTATGAAGACAAGCAACCTCATCCCTCAACCCAGAGAGGTGCCTGCAGATGGGGCAGCACCACTCTCAACATGACTATTGTTGACTTTCTTTTTCTCTCCCCTTTTTACTCTGCCTTAATGCAAGAGTGCAGTTCCAAAGGCAGCTAACTTGTGGTTGTAAGTGTAGCTGTACCTCTACCTTCCTGTCCTGAAGCAGGAAGTTGAATTCAGTATACTGGGTGTATGCCTATAAAGGAAGACTAGCTGGTGGAGGGTGGGATGGGGAGGGTAGGATGGGCCTAATCCTTTGTAAGAACTATAGCAAAATAATCAGCTCGGCTCCCAGGATGTGAAATTCAAACTGAAATGCAAATCGCTATAAGTAGATGAGTTGTTTGTCCCCTTTAAAATTATTTACAGTTCAGATCTCCATAAAGCCACAACCTGTAGAGTTTACAATGTAAACCACAAAACAAATGTTAGAAAAAAACAAACCAAACTGTTGTTTTACCCTATGTGTCCTTCCCCAAAGAAGTGTGTTTATCCCAAAGTTGTGGTACCAAGTGTGCTGCTTTTCTCTCTCAGCTCATTCCATGTTAGCTTCTTTCCTGGCTCAGCTCAGCCCTGCAATGTAGAATGAAGTTAGTCCTGTGTGCAGGAGTTGCCATTCCCAATCTCTGGCTTTTTCCCTCTCCATCTGGCTGCTATAACAAGGAACAAGCTGTGCTAAGAAGGCACAGCTGAGTCCTCTGACCCACTTTACATAGATTTTATTTTATTTGTATACAGGTTAGTACACTGGGATACAATCCCTTTAACAGATGCGACCCGTGGTCCATAAAAAAGTATAGTTAGGTACACAAATAACACAATAACATACACACGTCCTGCAGCTGCAAAATACAACAAACAACACACAATGAAACTACTCAAAGTTCTAAAATGTGATTTTATGGTTTTAGCAAATAAAAAATAACTTCTTATACATCTATATATAGAAATGTAGATACATAGACTTTGATGGCAGATAAGGACTGCTTGTCCAACCCAGTCTGCCCATTTCCTACTTTTTGATAAGCTGCAGATCCTAGCTAACCAATAGCCTACTTCCTTGTACGCCCCACTAGAATTACCTTATGTCTGTCTCATGCATTCTGAATTTCCCTACTGTTTTTGGACCTCACTACCTCCTGTGGAAGGCTGTTCCATGTGTCCACCACCCTCTGTGAAAAATACTTCCTCACGTTGCCTCTGAGCCATCCCCTCCATCTTCAAATTGTGCCCACTTGTTCTTGCATATCTCTTTTTATGAAAGATGATACCCTCTTGGACTTTGTTGATTCTCTTGAGGTACTTGAATGTTTCTATCATGTCCCACCTTTCCCTTCTTTCCTCTATGGCATACATATTAAGCTCCTTTTGTCACTCTTCATATGGCTTCTGGTGCAGACCCTGTACCTTTTTAGTTGCCCTCCTCTGGACTGCCTCCATCCTATGTCCTTGCAGAGATGGAGTCTCCAGAACTCGCATGAATACTCTAGATGGGGTCTCACCAGCTGTCTATGGAGGGATAACAACTTCCTGTTTTCTACTGGTGATGCCTCTGTCACAAATTCACTCAGCAGGTCAGTCCTCTACTTCCAAAGTGCCAACCTCTGAGCATAGGATTTGTGGACAGTGAACAGTACAAGGTAACCTTCTTGTCTGTTTTGTGGGTTCGAGTCACCTTAGTCTCAAGTTCTGGAGGGATTCAAACTGATAACCTCGTTAGCGTATCCAATTATCAGGCTCAGATAATTCTGTCTTTGGGGGGGCCAGATATCTTTGCCTATGGGCACCTAATCAGATATTACAAAATGAACCCTTAGAACTCTATGCAAGACCTAGAGAACTCTATC
Organism: Neoceratodus forsteri; assembly: GCA_016271365.2. NCBI lineage: Eukaryota > Metazoa > Chordata > Ceratodontiformes > Ceratodontidae > Neoceratodus > Neoceratodus forsteri. Next base: position 395,274,831 of record CM057454.1, on the reverse strand, counting down.
TATTTCCAGTTTGGTATCAAAATAAGCCCATACACAGTTTCAACTATAACCTCAAAGCTTCACTATATAAAAGAAATTTCAAGGCACACCAGGCAGTTTCAGTTTTAAAATATATTTTTACTTTAAAATAGATAAAATAGGAAAACAGTAAAATTACAGAACGAAATATCCCAACACATACAGCCTTTAAAACAAACAGGTTTAAAAGTGCAGATTCCTACCAATAACAACACTCAGACTAGTCTTGTCTAAGGTCCTTACTTCTTAATCTTTTCAGTGCTTCATGGTCTCTCTTCTCTCAGTCAGATAATATGAAAAAGTGTGTTAACTCTGTAAGGTTTGCTCAGTATTTTTGAAACAGTCTTGAGCCAGCCTTCTCTCTGAGGTCACCTAACTCCGCCTTGGGGTCTTCCAATCTATATTTTATAGCACAGGATGTCCAAACAAGATATTTGAAAAAATAATAGGTGACATCAATGAATTTCCTCTTTTCCTGTGACCTTTCAAACTGGTCTTTGATCTACAGACATCAAAGGCTTCTTGATATAATGTTGGCTTCCCTCTGATGACACCCCTCCACACATGCATATTGGACTACAATGCAGTCTGGGACCTGTAGATCAAATGTCTCTTTGATGAAGTGAGCTGGCTTCCTGGGAGAAACCCAAAACAAATGCATGCTCTTTCCATTATGACACCTAGTGCAAAATCAAAGGATTTCCCTGAGGACATCATGAATGGCTAATTTTATTTCCTGGGATCAAAGCAAATTAACAAGCTAATTGCATTTTAGAAATCTGAAGTTTAAAATACCTCCTGTCCTTTGAACTTATCCATGGGGTTTTTTGTGTCAACTTCAGCAAGACAGCATTTTCCTCTTGACACAGTCCATCACGCATTTTTTTTTATATTTACAAAAAATGATACAGGGGTTAGAACCAGCTGTCCAATTGTGACAGCCTCTCCCTAATGCATTCCAGTATCCCTCCAGCCCTCCTTACTGTCTTCTCACATTGCTTGCCTTCCTTTAGGTCATTTGATATGAATACCCACAGGTCTTGTTCCATTTTTGTTGTTGTTAGTAATTCCCCCCATTGTGTACTCTTCCCCTGGGTTTTTGTTTCTGAGGTGCATTACTTTGAGCTTCTATGCATTGAATCTAAGCTGCCATACTTTTGACGATTCCTCCAACTTTGCTAAGTCCCTTCTCATCCTTTCCACCCCTTGTGTATCAACCCTGTTGCAGATATTTGTGTCATTTGCAAAGATGCATACTTTTCCTTCCAGTCCTACCACAATTTCACCTATAAAGACATTAAAGAGGACCGGTTCAAGTACTGAACCCTGCAGTACCCCTCTAGTAACACCACTTTCCATGGAGTGGACTCCGTTTACTATTACCCTCTGCATCCTATTGTCCAGCCATTTTTTTACCCAGGCTACCACCCTGGGACCCACTCCCAGACTGGCTAACTTGTTTATTAATCTTTTGTGGGGAGACTTCAACATGCCAGATACAGATTGGTCAATACCGGCAGGAACATCCACCAGAACTAGACACATAGTAGATTCCCAGCAGGGGGGGGGCCTCAGACAACTAATTCAACAATCCACAAGAGACATGGGAATCCTGGATCTAGTACTGACTAATGGGGAAAGAATTATAGATCTCCAGGTAGAAAGTTACCTGGAGTCCAGTGACCATCAAATGCTATGGTTCAATTTGGCCACTAGAACTAAATCGTCCCATTCCAAGGCAAAAATATGGGACTTCAGAGTAGCTAGAAACATACATAGAGGTTGACAGCAGATAAGGACCATAAGGCCCATCCAGTCTGCCCATTTATTTTTCTACCTTATGAATGTGCCATCAGCCTTTGCTATGTCAATGGCCTATCTATTCATGCTCATCTGTATTGCTCCCTTATGCCTATCCCATGTCGGTTTGAAGCCCTGCACTGTATTCATATCCACCACTTCCTGAGGTAGGCCATTCCATGCAACCACCACCCTTTCTGTGAAAATGAACTTCCTCACATTATCCCTTAATGGGCCTCCCTCTAATCTCATGCTGTGTCCTCTTGTCCTGCTATTTTTCCTATATTGAAACATGTTAGACTCTTTCACCTTGCTGACTTTGATAAAATGGCCAACAGAGTTAAGCTATCCCTGGTAAGAAGAAATACAGGTGAGGGGGTACAGGCATAGTGGGCAAGCATTAAGGATGCAATACTTGAAGCAATATCCCATTGTGTTAGGGAGAAAGCAAGAGCAAAAGAAGGAGGAAACCACTTGGTTCTCAAAAACAGTAGCAGAAAAGATCAGAGTCAAAAGGCTGGCCTTGAGGAAATATAAGGGAATGCAAGGGGACGAAGATAGGGAGGCATACCAAACTTTTCTAAGGGAAGCAGGGAAGGCAGTGAGGCAGACAAAGGCCCAAACTGGGAAACACTAGTACAAACAATAAAAGAAGGAGACAAGACTTTCTATAGATACATTACTGAAAGGAGAACATCCAGAGAGGGCATTGCTAAGATCAAAAGGGATAAGGGGAAGTGTGTGGAGGAGGACCAAGGAAAAGCATCTATCCTAAATAGATACTTCTGCTCAGTATTTACTGAGGAGAAGGTAGGGCAGGGCCCACAGTTCAGCACCATGGACACAGGGGGAGGAAGATGTGCACAAGTCCCTTCACAAAAGAAAGGGTGCTACAAGAGCTCACTAAGCTCAGGGTGGACAAAGCAAAAGGATCTGATGGCATACATTCCAGGGTACTAAAGGAGCTAAGTGTGGAACTAGCAGAGCCATTAGCAGAACTGTTTAGTGAGTCTCTGAGCACAGGAGAGGTCCCAGAAGACTGGAGAGGGGCTCATGTGATCCCACCCACAAGGCGTTAGCTGGGAGGAGGCAGGGAACTGCAGACCAGTCAGTCTTACCTCAGTAGTGGGCAAGATTATAGAGGCACTTCTTAAGGAAAGGATAGTGCAACACCTGGAATCCATAAAAGCAAAGGATCCAAGACAGCTTGGGTTTACAACAGGAAAGTCCTGTCAAACAAATTTCATAGATTTCTTTGCCAGGGTAACCAGTGTGGTGGACCAAGGGGGTACACTTTATTTATTTATTTATTTATGAGTTTTACAAGGAAAGCATACTAAGCAACATGTTCGATTCCAGATGCGACCTGGGGGCCGGGACCCACTTACATATTAGTAATGCTTAGACATTACAGAGTTGTACAAGGATTGTTACAGTACATTTGTGTGGGAAAAATTACATAGCTGGGGGATGTAGCCTACCTTGACTTCAGCAAAGCTTTCGATACTGTTCCACATAGAAGATTGATTAATAAGCTGGGTAGACTCGGGGTGGGTCAGAAGTTAGTCAACTGAGTGGCAAACTGGTTGGCGGGCAGAAAATAGAGAGTGGTGGTAAATGGTATTCAGTCAGAAGAGATGCAAGTCAAGTGGGGTACCTCAGGGATCAGTCCTGGTACCAGTTCTCCTCAATATCTTCATCAGTGACATTGCAATTGGACTGGAGGGTAAGGTATGTTGGTTTGCAGATGGCACCAAGATCTGCAACAAAGTAGATGATCCAGATGGTGTGGGCAGAGTGAGAAGAGATCTGGATAAACTGGCAAAATGGTCAGAAGAGTGGCAACTGGGGTTTAACACAAAGGAAGTGCAAGATCATACACATAGGGAAGAGAAACCCTGAAGCCACCTATAGGCTGAGAGGGGGAGTTGCTGGCAGTTACAAGGGAAGAAAGAGATGTGGGCATCATCATCATCACAGATGTCCTAAAATCATCCAAGCAGACCACTAAAGCAATAGGTAAGGCTAGAGGGATGTTGGGGATGTATTAGTTGGGGTATCACAAGTCTTAAGAGGGTGGTAATAATCCCTCTTCACAAGACACTGGTTAGGCCCCATCTGGAGTACTGCATGCAGTACTGGAGGCTGCATCTGCACAAGAACATTAACAAAATGGAGGCAGTCCAGAAAGGGCAACCAAAATGATGCAGTGGCTACATCAGAAAACATATGAGGACAGATTAACGGAGCTCAATATGTATACCCTTGAGCATGGAGGGAGAGAGATGATATGATCTAAACATTCAGACATCTTTTTCTTTGTTTATTTCCCTCCAGTTGCGGCCCCATGGAACCTCTCAAGGGCATACTAGTCTTTATCCTGCCCACCTGAGGCACCCCTGATCTGCGCCTCCTCTCTCCCCCCTCCCCACAGCTAGCGCCCCCGGTTTAACCCACCGGGGGTGGGTCGCCCCCTCCTCTTGGGTGCTCTTGTAAGTCAGACTCTGGCTGCAGGGTAGGGCCCATGGTGGAGGAACTGCAAGGCCAGTCAGGGCTGGCCCAGCGAAGGGCATGGGGGACAGGTGCTGTTGCCTGTCCATGGCGCCGGTGTTTTCCCTCTTCTGTGTGCTACCCCAGCCCCCTCTTGTGTGGTGCATGTCAATGCTCTGGTGCACAGCAACCCTGCCAGCATCATCCATGCTAGCTACATGCTTGTCTGGCATGCTGCAATGCCTCCGGTCTACACAAGGGGCCACTAGCATGCCAGAACATTCTCACCCTTTCTTCCCCGGGGAGGAGAGCACCATGAGGGCACTCATCCTCAACCCTCCCCTGCTGACCCCTAGCGCCGAGTTGGCTCCCAAACCAGGGTCGCCGGCTTAGCATGAGGTGTGGCATCCACCACCTGAACCCTCACGCCACAGGCCGGCCATTCAAACATCTTGAGGGCATTAACAAGGTGAAAGAGTCTAACATGTTTCAATATAACAAAAATAGCAGAACAAGAGGACACAGCATGAGATTAGAGGGAGAACGATTAGGGGGTATTGTGACGAAGTTCTTTTTCATGGAAAGGGTGGTGGATGCATGGAAAAGCCTACCTCAGAAAGTGTTGGATAGCAATACAGTGCAGGGCTTCAAACAGGCATGGGACAGGCATAAGAGAGCAATACAGATGAGTATAAATAGAAAGGCCATTGACAATGTAAAGGCCTATTGCACATTTGTAAGGTAGAAAAAAATGGGCAGACTGGATGGGCCTTGCGGTCCTTATCTGCCGTCAACTTTTATGTTTCTATGATTCTATGACTGTGTTAAATGCCTTGCTAAAGTCTAGGTAGGCCATATACAGCCCCTCCCTGGTCTACTACTTTGGTTACCCAGTCAAAGAAATCTATTAGAGTCATCTGACTTAACCTTCTCACTGTGAAACCATGCTGCCTTGGGTCCTGTGTCCTGCTGACCTCTAGGTACTCAACAAATCTTTCTTCTAGAAGTGATTTCATAATTTCCCTACTACTAAGGTCAAACTAACAGATCTGTAGTTTCCTGGATCTGCCTTGCTCCCATTTTTGTGGAAGTGAATAACATCTTCCTTCTTCCAGTCCTCAGGTACCACACTATCCTCCCATGATTTGTTAAAAAGGGTAGTCAGTGGTGTCACAGTTCTCCCCTTAGCTCTTTTAGAATTCTGTGATGAATCCCATCAGACCCCATTGATTTTAGGTGTTCTTTCAGGACCCTTTCTTCTGTGAATGGATTGGTATTGACTCCCCTATCCAGAGTCTTCTATTGTTTGGTTTAGGTACCTCCCCCTCCTCTTCTTTTGTGAATATTCATTCAGTATCTCTGCCTTTTAGTGTCACCCACTGCCCACCTCCCCTCCCCTTTATTAAGCCTCACTATCCCTCCCTTTGTCTTTTTTTGCTCCCTAATGAATCTATAAAAAGGTTTTATCCCCCTTCTTAACCAGGTTGGCTATCTTTTCCTCTGTTTGGGCCTTTGTTATTCTGACTGCCTTCCCTGCTTCCTTCTGCTTTAAGTGATAAGTTCCCTGTCCTGCTCCTTCTGTGATTCCTTATACTTCCTGAATGCTATCATTTTCTCCCTAATCTTCCCCACCACCTCTTTTGAGAACCATAGTGTTTTTTTTTTCATTTGTTTTATTGATTTGTTTCACACAAAGGCTTGTTGCCTTTGTGATGGCAGTTTGGTCAGTAAGGACTCAAATAAATGCAATGGGGAGAAGACATGGAAATGTACCATTTAAAATAGAGGGATGCAGGTAAGGCAGGGAGGAGAGCAATGGTGCAAACAGAGGAAGGATAGCCAGAGGGTAACTGAAAGGGATAAGACTTTCTTCAGATAAATAATTGAGAAGAGGAAATAGGGGTCAGATACTGAGGATAAGGAGGATGACAGAGGAGACTGCTCAGAAGGGAATCAAGAAAAGCAAACATCCTGAATAGGTACTTCTGCTCAGTCTTCAGAGTGGGGGGGGGCAGTCCACCAGGGAGCAGCAGGATCATTTCGGGGCTGGTAGACATGAGTCATTTTGTTCAGAGGACAGAATCCTGAATGGACTTTCAAATTTGAAAATGGACAATGCCATGGGACTGGACAGGATACACACAAGGGTACTAATGGAACTCACAGAGGTGCTTGCTGCACCAATGGCAACTTTATTCAACAGGTCACTGGAAACAGGCATGGTTCTAGAGGACTAGAGGAGAGCATATGTGGTCCTACACTTACCCCCTCCTTATGAGTGAAAACAGGGTAGAGGCTGGTAACTCCAGGCTGGTCAGTCTCACATCACTGATGGGGTAACGATGGAAACTCTGCTAAAGGGAAGGCTAGAAGAGTATTTGGAATCTAATGGCCTATAAGAGCAAAGGCAGCATGTATTCACAGGACAGAGGTCATGCCAGACACATCTGATTGATTTCTTTGACTGCATGACCAGAGAACTAGATCATGGTAGGTAGTGGACAAGGCCTATGTGGACTCCAGCAAGGCCTTTGACACTGTGCCACCAGGAGGCTGATTAAAAATTGAGCAGCCTAGGGTGGGATACAAAGTGGTAAATTTGGTAAGAAACTGGTTAATGGATACACAACAAAGGGTGGTGGTAAATGGAACTCACTCTAATGAGAGAGGGTGAACAGCAGCGTGCTACAGGGCTGAGTACTAAGATCATTTCCATCCAATGCCTTCCTAAGTGACATTGCAAAAGAAATGGAAGGAAGGTGCACTTTTACAGATGACAACAAAATCTGTAATAGAGTGGATACTCATTAAGGAATGCAGAGAATACATAGGGACCTTGGGAAATTCTAGGAGTGGTCAACTGCTTGGGTTCAACTCCAAGAAGCGCAGAATCATGCAACTAAGGTATAGAAACCCAGTAGAGGTATAGGATGGGTATGAAGTACTGACAGCCACTAAGCATCAATCAGACCTCGGGGTTATCATATCTAATGATCTTAAAGTGGCAGGGCAGTGCGACAAGTCAGTGGACATAGCCAGTGGGATGCTGGGATGCATATGCAAATTTCTGGGACTATTAAACATCTTGGTGAGAGCAAGCTGTCTTTGGAAATTGAAAAAGACCTGGTTTCCTTGGAAGCCTTCATTTCCATTGAACTTTCATCTTTTCCTTGTGCTGGTGAAATATTTTGGACTTTCCCATTGGAAGGGGTATAATATCTCTAGTTAGCACTCATTTCCTCTCTTAGACTGCAAAAATTGCAGTTATCTTCTGGGTGGGGGGTTTGTGGGGGATCATTTTGGGTTAGACAGTGTGTGACTGATGAGTATTTGTGTAGGGAAGTTATTGTATTTATTGAATAACTGATGTGTGAGTGTGTAGTTAGGATTGTTATTTGTTATAATTTTGTTTTGCTTTGTTAAATTGTCATTAGTTGGTTTTGTTATCTAGGACTTTATTTTAACTTTGGATATTAAGTTAGTTAGGGATTTGTGTTTGGTTGTCTTGAACTTAAAATCTAGTGCTAAACAGAGTTTTCACTGTTATCTGGACTCCAGGCTGAGATGTGTTGGAGCCAGAGAACAGCTCAGATTACCTATGCCTCTTTACCGACCTCCCTATTTCTGCCACCACAGCTAGGCGTGGCAAGGAGGTTGGGATTACAAGGAGGTGAGTAGCTTGTCAATGACTGAGGGCAGCTGAGGAGGGTGTGGTGGGCAGCATTAAGGTTGTCTGGTGCAGGAGATACCCTGGGTTTAAACATGGCCTAGGGAGATGCCAGACGTGTTTGGTCTCTGTACCCAAGGTTCCCACCGGACCAAGTGAGCAGGTAGTTAGAGGACCGCCGCATCATCTAATCCTCCTCAGGCAGTGCTATGCAATGCCAGGTCAATGAGGAACAAGACCGCTATTTTGCAGACTTGATTTTATCTTTTGACCTGGCTTGCATTACGGAGACCTGGCTGGGTGACAATGTGGGCCTAGTTTTAAAGGCTGCTATCCCCGCTGAGTATACCATTGTGCACTGCCCAAGGAAGGATCATGGGGTGGAGGAGTGGCCATTGTATTTCAGTCCAGCCTGGACTTCACAGTGCACCAAGTTGTTAATACCCAATCTTTTGAGTGTGTCACTGTGCATGGGGGTGCAGGTGCAGGTTGCAGGATTCTCCTTGTTTATCGCTCTCCTGGGGTGGGTGGAGAATTTCTGCAGGAGGTAGTAGACTTCATCACTTAACCAGGTGTTGGAGGCCTCCAGGTGTTTAATCCTGGGGGATTTCAATGCCTGCATTGAGGATGAATCTTCACATTTCCGTTATGAACTCCTCCAGTTGCTGTCATCACTGAGCCTGTCACAGGCTGTTGCCTCTGCTCCCCACCAGCATGGCCACACACTAGATCTGGTGTTCCAGCTGGGTCTGAGATTTACAGCCTCAAGATTGATTGGGTCTTGGTCTGATCATTGTACTGTGGAGTTCACATTTCGCCCCAAAGTCCCTCCCTGTAGAGATGGTCATCAACCACCCCTTAATGGGCTTGCACCCAGAGGGACTGTGGCTAATCTATCTAGGATTGATGCGGCATGTTCGATTGGCACCGGAGATGCAGTGGTCACCTATAACAGGGTGGTCCTTGAAGCTCTGGATGCCTTCACACTAGTTTGTATATGACCCAGATCATCTCACTTGAGATCCCCCTGGTTTGATGGGTATCTCAAAGCGATGAAGATCAGGAGTCAGAGGTTGGAGCGTTGCTGGCAGAAGACCCTACTGGAGGCTGACAGACTGGCCCTGTGCCCACTATGTTGAGAACCAGGGGACAATTTCCTGTAAGAAGACAGAATTCCTGTCCAGGAAAATTACTGTGGGGAAAAACAGACCTTCTCAGCTTTTTCAGACTGTGGACAGACTTCTTCATCATGTCTGTCTACAGCCGAAGAAAGCTTTTTCATCCACTTTATGTGAAGAGTTTGCTCTGTTTCTCTATGGCAGGGTGTCGGCTATCCAGTCAGGGATTCTGCCAGTGAGGCAACCATCTCACAGTGGCTGGACTGAGAGGTTTAGAGGCACTCCATCTGTTCTGGATGAGTTTAGGCCAGTGGGGATGGCAGAATGACTAAGGTTATCTTAGAGCTGAAACATACATCTTGTGAACTGGACATGGCCCCGATGTGTTTTTTAATAGGATGTGTGGAGGCTGTAGGCCTGATGTTCACCAGGATTGCCAGGTGCCTGATGGTGGAGGGTGTTTTCCCCGTGGCTCTGAAAGAAGTACTGGTGAGACCCCTTCTTAAAATATCCTCCCTCAACCCTGATGTCCTGGTGAATTAACGTCCAATCTCCAACATGCCTTTTTTGAGCAAAATTGTAGAGAAAATAGTAGCACAGCAGCTCAAGGATCACCTGGTGTCTTCTGACATCTATGAGCCATTTCAGTTTGTTTTTTGGGCCAGACATAGCGCAGAAACAGCTCTAGTGAGGGTGCATAATGATCTGCTCAGGGACAGAGATAGAGAAGACAGGTCAGTTCTTGGGCTCCTCGATCATCTTCAGCTTTTGACACCATGGACACATTGTGCTTTTGATCGACTCTGTGAGTTTTGTGAACGCCAGTACTGTCATCAAGTGGTTTGAGTCCTATCTCTTGGGCAGGATGCAGTGGGCGGTGATGGAGAATTTGTCCTCCTTCCCAATGCTTCTGTCCTGTGGAGTACCATAGGGCTCGGTCTTGTCACTGATGCTGTTCGTGGTATTTATGCTGCTCCTGGTGAGATCGTTAGACAATACAATGTGGAGTTTCACTGCTATGCAGATGATACCCAGCTGTATTTGTTTTTGCCCTGGAACATCCAGAGCTGTTGACATGCTTAACAACTGTTTGGCTAAAATCAATGACTGGATGGCTTTCAGCTGGCTGAGACTAAACCCTGCCAAGATGGAGGTACTGGTGATCGAGTCTGGTCGTGGACGTGATGGATTGCCACTGAGAGTGGACACAGGCCTTGTTCTGGAGCTGCTCCACTGGTAGCATCCTTGTGGGTGTGAAATCTAGGCGTGATCCTGGATAGCAAATTTGATCTTTGAAGATCAACTGTTATCTGTGGTCCAAAGTGTTGTTTACCTTACGGAACACTGCCAGGATTAAGCCCTCACTCCACCCAAGGATCTGCCAACAGTAGTGCATGCCTTTGATCCTCTAGGCTCTACTACTGCAACTCTCTGTACTTCGGGGTCACAGGAAGGATCCTTTGCAGACTGCAGCTGGTGCAGAATGCAGTGGTCAGGTTGCTGACAGGCCTTTCAAAGTCTGTCATGTAACCCATCCTACGTGCCATGCATTGGCTACTGGTCAGGTGGAGGTTCTTTTCAAGGTGGGTCTTCTCACCTTTAAGGCCCTATACAGATTGAGTTCTGGTTTCCTGTCAGAGCTCCTGTAACCAGTAACCTCTGCTTGCTCCCTTCACTCCTCTTCGAGGTTCCCCCTGGATATCCCCAGGGTTCTGATCAGGACCTCCGGAGAGCCTGCTTTTAGTGTCTCTGGGCCAACCCTGTGGAACTTGCTTCCACCTGATGTACAGGAGGCCCCCCTTGATTGTGGTGTTCGAGAGGGGTGTATGCTGAAGGCCCACCTTTTCAGTCTGGCTTTTGTAGATTGCTAAATTCTATTAGTCTTGTCCAGTCTATTTGTTGGCAAACTGAAGTTTTTAAAGTTGCAGAATTTATTATTATATTGTTTATTTATGTGAACTTTTATTCTATTTTAATGTGTTTTACTTTGTATTGAATACTGTTAAGGCACTCAGAGCCCTGGCAATGAGTGCCCCAAAATAAAATTGCCTTGCCTTGCCATAGGGAGAGGTATCACCAGCAGGAGGAGGAGATGGTGTTACCAATGTATTGGTCACTGATGAGACCCCACCTGGAGTGTTGTATCTAATTCTGGAGGCCACACCTCAGAAAGGGCATAGACAGAGTCGAGACAGTGCTGAGAAGGGCTACTAAAATGGTGCAAGAGTGGCATTAAAGCCATATGGCTAAAGACTGAAGGATCTCAACATGTACACCTTAGGAGACTGGAGAGCAAGAGGGAACATGATAGAGACCTACAAGTACCTCACAGGGGTGAGGAAGGTAAAGGATGTGAGTCTTTCAAATGGGAATGAGCACAAGGACCAGAGAGCATGCCATGAAAACTGAAAGGGGGGGGAGTTAAAAAGGGATGTGAAGAAGTACTTATTTACTGAAAAGGTGGTATACACAGGGAACAACTGGAATAGACTGCCAGCAGAAGCAAAACCAGTAAGGGGCTTTGAACATGCATGGGATAAACATAAGGGAATATTAGTAAATAGGGAGGGAGGAGGGAGGTTGCTGGAGACTAGGTATTGTCTGCATAGACAGACTAGGCAGAGACCATCTGGGCATACTAGATGGGCCAGGCAGCCCTTTTGCTGACAAATTCTATGTTTCTATGTTCCATAATGGTAAATGAGTCACCTTTTTTGTTTCAAATGCAAAATATAAAACCTTCTTGGCTGACCTAACACTGTGTAAATGTGTTCTGTGCCTGATGGCTGCATTTTCCCTGAGTGGACCGACAGTTGGATGGCCGAAGTAGGGAGAATGCACAGCCATTTTGAAGTGCATTTAGCTAGCAGAACAATATCTACTTCACACTGCATACCAGTGATAAAGTTTTGTTTTATCTTTACAAAACAATCCTTGTCATAACTGTGCTCTGTAGTACACAAATGAAAAAAAACAGCATGATTCAGTAGCTCTTTAAGCAACTGGCAGTAGATGGCTCTGTCTATTTACTTACAGAAGGTCCTGATTAACGCGGGTAATGGAGAAAGCAACAAGGAAGGAGGTGGTTCAGGGGGAGCATCAGGGAACAGTACAGGCAGGAGGGAAGCAGTCAGGGAGAGAGTAAATGTATACCAATGTAAGGTGTCTGAGAAATACATTTCTGGGCCTTGGGGCCATCATGGCAGAGGCTAGCCTGGATCTGGCAGCTATAACAGAGTTGTAGCACGCTGACAGCCATGAATGGGACATAGTATTCTGGGCTACTGTCTTTTTAGAGCAGACACAGAAGGGAGCAGGGGTGGAGGGATGGCATTGAATGTGAGGGAGGGAGTCAGGGCCACAAAAGTACAGGGTCACCATGAGGAAAAAGAAGTGTTAGAGGTGCTATGGGTCATCCTGGGGACGGGTACAGGGGCTACTGTCTGTACAGGGATGGCATGTAGACCTCCAGCATAGAGAGGAGTTGGATAAGGAACTTAGGGAATCCATCATCAGGAAGACAAGTAAGGGGAGGCACTGGTAGTTGAGGACTTTATTCTGCCAGATGTGGATTGGAGCCTTCCCACTGCAGCTTCAGTAAGGAGCAGGGCCATCCTTTACTCCCTACATGCTTTTTTTTTTTAATCAGGGAGCTAGTCAAGGAACCCACTAGGGGTGGGGCAGTGCTGGACCTAGTGCTTACAAATAGGAATGGCATTGCAGACTTCACAGTGGGCAGTTCCCAAGGTACCAGTGATCACCATACAGTGTGGTTTACCATTAAAATGGGAACAGAGGCAAAGCACACATGAACAAGGGTCCTGGACTTTGAGAGGGTGGATTTTAAAGAAATAGGAGACTGCCTCAGAAACTTCCTCATGGCGGGTGATTACTAGGGAGGGGCAGAGACACACTGGGGAAAAATAAGGGAGGGCATGATTAAGGCAACCAACCTCTGCATGATGGAAGTGAATAAAAGCAGAAGGAAAAATAGACTATTATGAATCTCTAGGGAAGTTGCCAAGGTGACGAGGAAAAGGGGTGGGATTCAAGAGGTAAAAGGAAATGCAGACGGAGAAATACAGGGTGGTATACCACTTATAATAGAGAGAAGCAGGAAAGGCAGCAAGGGGAACAAAAGCTACAGACAGAGGAAAGGATAGCAAAAGGTGTAGCAAAAGGGGATAAGACTTTCTTCAGGTGCATAAGTGACAAGACAAAAGCAAGTGGAGGGATGTTGAGGATAAAAAGGAAAGTAGGTGGGGGAGTGTGCAGAAGATAATCAAGAAAGAAACCAGACATTCAGAACAGGTACTTTCACTCAGTCTTCATAGTTGTCTGTGTGTGTGTGGGGGGGCATGAAGGGCAGCAGGAGAAATGGGGGGTGGACAGACATCCATTTTCAGAAGAAAGAGTCCTGAATGGACTTACATCTCTGAAAGTGAACAAGGCTGTCGGATTGGACAAAATAAAACCAGGAGTATTAAAGGAACACATGGATGTGCTAGCTGCCCCACTGATGGCTGTATTTAACAGCTCACTGAAAGCAGGCATGGTTCCAGAAGACTGAAGGAAAACATATATGATACTGCACTATAAGAGCAGCAGAAGGGAGACATCTAGCAGCTATAGGCCAATCAGTCTGACATCAGTGGTGGCAAAATTAATGGAAACCCTGTTAAAGGAAAGGTTAGTAGAGTATATTGAATCCAATAGGCTACAAAACTGTAAATTTATTTTAGACCAGAATATGCTTATGCTTACCCCTTGCAAATGAAATTAGAACACATTGTTAACAGTGATTCACTCCTGGAATGCCCTTTGTTGACTAGAGAAATGGTTAAATGATTGAACTTGTTTGTTCTGAGAATGAAAGGGCAGAATCATAGATAGTTTGTACAAAATATTTTGTTCTCAGAACATAAGACTTACATTTTTGCACTTGGCTCTTTTTCTGTAAAAGCTCAGATCATCTTGAAATTGTGAATGTTTACTATTAAAAGATTATTCTAGTTTGACTTCTAGTAGTTACTTCTATCCAAAGTAAACTGAATGTGTATAATCTTGACATACATGTAACTGTGTAGATTATTGTAGGTTGACATAGGAATACTATTGTGAAATTGTTCCTTGCTTTATTGTATTGTATAAATGTAACCCAAGCTGGTATGCGTTTCTATCTGACAGCAATACCAGGTGGGCTGGAGTTCGAGGAGGAATAGGTCACTCAGCACAAAGGCTAGGTTTGGCTACTCTGCAAGGGCACCCAAGTAACTCAAACACAGGAAGTAATAACTGTAATGTCAATACCAGAAGTGGGATTCTAAAGTGTGGCTTTTATTCACGTCAAAACAGAATAAACAAAGCATAGATGGACCCCATGGGGCTACACTCCTGGTAGTGCAGATTAAAAGAGACCAGAACACATCCTCATCACTTTAGCCCTCAGGCTCTACACACACTGGGCACACAGCCCAGACTTGTGTGCTGCTTTGGGTTACAAGCCTGAACTTGTACACTGTTCTGGGTTTCCCTGGTTCGCTCCCTTGCCAGCCACTTGGACACCTTCTATACTTCATGGAAACATTTTCTGGTGCTCCTAAACCACCTAAGAGCACTTGACTCCATCAGGAATCTTCCTTTCAATCCTACATCTGGGTGCTTTCCTCAGGCACTGGCCAAGTACCTGAGAGAAAGCAAAAAGGTATCTTAGAGCAAATCCGTGAGGTGAATTTGGTTACTACTGATGGGGGTCTCCACCTCTGCTCCCAATTCATACCCGGCCATTTCTCTGGACAGAAACACCTCATCCTTTAAAACTTTGTAGTGTAGATTCTTGCTAAATGTATTTCACATTCCATCTACTTGTCTTGCTTCCCATTTGTGCTGGACTTGAACATACTTCTCATTGCTTTGTCCATTACTCTAGACCCCAACAAAGTTAAGCAGTTCAATCCCGCTTTCTTTCTTTCTTTCCATTTTTGCTGGCCTTGAACATACTTATAAGTGGCATTTTCCATTACTCTAGACCCCCCACTGAGTTAAGCAGTCCAATCCCCACATCTTCCAACTGTACTTGGCTGTCTTTCCTGACCCACAGTAACAGTCCCTTTAGTTTCCTTCTGTTCAGGTGAAAACACTTGACCCTTTTTCAGAGCGAACTCACCCTTTGGTTGCAGGTGCTCCACAGGCATTTCCTCCACAAGGAATCTTCCTCTCAGAGCTTCTGGTGCCTCAGCACAACTGGAACAGGCAGCTTCTTTCCCTTAGCCGGACCCAGGGGGGTTGCCCCTGGAAAACAGGCAAACACCTTCCCCCCATCCCCTCAGGGATGGGGCTACTGAACCATTGAAAGCGGTCTCCACCACTTCAATTACCAGTTCCTGTGTTCCTCTTCAGGTGGAAACACACACACACACCTACCAAAAGTAGCTCTGAAATAGCGCTTAAAGCTCTGAGAGCCTGCACACACTCTGCTGCACTACAGTCTCTCTCTAAGACTGCACACAGACTGACTTTCAGTTCTCCAATGTTCTACTCTAACCTCCAACTGTAACATTCCAGTGTGCTTATGCAGCTGCAACAGTTCTAAAATTATGTCATCCCTCAGTCTCAGCTGAAACTGAGAACAGAGTGAGACAGTGTGAAATCCATTTAACTGGAGTTTCACAAGTTGCCTTCCCTGCCTACCACTAGGTCTTACTGGGATTCTAGTAACTCTGGGTTACAGGGGTTACATAAACTTATGTACTGAATGTATTATGAGTATAGATTTTGTTTGCAATTATATTTAATGTGTACTGACAGTAAACCTGACCTTGACCTTTGGCTATAAAACCCAAAAGGCAGCATGACTAAGGGAGAGGCCATGCCAGATGAAACTGATTGTTTTCTTCAACTGGGTGACCAGGGAAATGGAGCAGGGAGGAAGTAGACATGGTCTATCTGGACTTTAGCAAGGCCTTCGATACTACCACACAGCACACTGATAAAGGAATTGGCGTTCTGGGTATGGTATCCAAAGGGTGAATTTGGTAAGGATCTGGTTAATGGATAGGTGATACAGGGTGGTGGTTAGTGGCACTCATGCTAATGAGGGAAGTGACCAGTGTGGTGCTCTAGGGCTCAGTAACTGGGTCTGGTCATCTTCAATGTCTTCATAAGTGGCATTGAAGAAGAACTGGAAGGGAAGGTATGCCTTTTACAGATGACACCAAAATCTGTGATAGGGTAGACACACAAGAGGTGGTGGAGAGAATGCATAGAAACCTTGAGGAACTGGAACAGTGGTCAAGAGTATGGCAGATGGGGTTTAGTACCAAAAGTGTAAAACATGCACCTATGGCATAGGAATCCAGGAGCTGAGTATAGGATGGGAAGGTAGTGACAGTCATTAACAGGAAAGAGACCTTGGCGTTATCATATCCGATGACCTCAATGTGGCAGGAAAGTGTGACAAAGCAGTGAGTATGGCCAGTGGGATGCTGGGATGTATAGGAGAGGTATCTCCTATAGCAGGAGGAAGTGGTGTTGCCACTGTAGTGCTTGCCTGTGAGACCCCACCTGGAGTACTGTGTCCAGTTCAGGAGGCCATACCTCAGAAAGAATATTAGCAAGGTGGAGACAGTCCAGAGAAGGGCAACTAAAATGTTGCAGAGGTTTCATCAAATGCCCTATGATGAAGACTGAGGAATCTCAACATGTACACCCCGAGGGAACATGAAAGAGCTACAAGTACCTCATGGAGTTGAACAGAGTGCATGAGGTGAGCCTCTTTCAAATGAGAAAGACCACCAGAACCAGAGGTCATGCAATGAACCTGGAGGGAGGAAGTTTCAGAGGGATGTGAGGAAGTACTACTTCATTAAATGTGTGGTGGATGCATGGAACAGATTGACAGCAGAAGTGTTGGAGGCAAAAATAGTAGTGGGCTTCAAGCAAGAGTGAAATAAACATTGGGGACTATTAATAAATAGGCACAGAGGAAGAATCGAGGGGTGCTGGGGACCAGTTGGTGTCTGGGTGACAGACTAGAAGAGAACCATCTGGGCAAGCTGGGTAGGCCAAGCAGTTTTTTTTCTGCTGGCACATGCTATGTATCTGTGTTTCTGTGTGTATAACATGACTTAACAAGAAGGGATCTGATATCTGGCACAACTGTAATTTAGTCACTATCAAAAATCAGCTTTGATAATCTTAAATACTAATGTAATAGTCTAGATATTAGCATTGATACAGCATTGGTTCTAGACAAATCATAGAAATAAATGATTTTATTATCACTTATCTCCACTTAGGATGGTCCACAAAGGAACTCCAAACCATTGGGAGAGCAGTTTATATAATGCCTGAGTACAATAGCCCCTGCTGCACTTGAAAAAGAGCAGATGAAATCATAGAAAAACAGCTGAGTCTTCATAAACAGACTAATTTCAAACCTTTAACATTTACTAGGTTTGCTGGCAAAGGCACCTAGCTTCACCTGAGTTCTTTTCTTCTAGGTTGCTTGAAAGGACAAAGCAGAGAACATTACCAGAGCAAGGAAAAGGATTAAGGCTTCTTTTGGCTAGGCAGATTTACTGTGTGTTATTATTTTCTTTTGTACTCAGAGGGATTGTTACTATTTGTTGCTAACATTTTATTGCTTTATTTTTCTCTGATTCAAATTGTTGTTGCTGAGTATACCTTCTGCTACATTATTACAGGGTGCGTTTACAGGTGTGTGTTTACAGATTACTGCTGTAATCTGATTCAAATTGTCTTTTGCAAGGTATATCTTCTGTTACTGATTTATTTTTCTCTGTAGCAAAGTGTTTCTTACGGGGTATATCTTCTGTGAAATTATTACAGGTGGTGCTTTATAGGTTTTACAGTTTTATCTATCATTAGGATAAGCTTTCAGGGCAACTGCATTTCTTGCTGGCTGAATGTTTCTGCTTTTTCCTCCTTGTTTCTTTCATCCATGGTTCTTCTTTTTCGGCAGGGGAAGGACCCAGCCACCCACCCCCATCCCCAACCATCCCACACTATACTCCTTTTATAGGGTAGCACAGTCATGACATTTCCTGTAGAAAAGCAGGAAGAGGCAAATCAGAGGTGTATCCACACAGTGACCTCATTTACAGGGGCACAAGTAATTTAATATGTTATAACAAGTTATACAAAAACAACAAAACACAAAATCAAACTTTTGCTTTCATTTCCTCATTCTAATTACTCTGACCAGGCTATAAACCCAGCAAATTATCTGGAATAGACATTATTAACTGCAGCTACTGTGGGACACTTTTCAGAAGGGTAGTTTTACAGGATTTAGGACACTGTCATACATGCTGGGCCACTGGAGATCTAAGAGCTCAGCTCCAGGCAGCATGGGCAGAGACTGCGCACCTCAAATTGCATATTCAGAAAGAATTATTTTATAAGAACCACCCGCCATTTCCCCAACATCCAACAGAAGCACCTCAACCACAGAGGGTAGTTGGTCAGGGAGGTTGGCAGATGGTTAGGAGGGCAAATCAGGTACCCCATCATAGTGCTCTCCAACATATCACCTCCACAAACCATATAAAAACTACAAACAGGTATCTGCCTCTGTCTCTGAAATCAAACAAAGGGGCAGAGGACACTACAGAGCAGGACACTGCAGCACAGGACCAAGCACAACAAAACTTGCCCAAAACAGGAACCAAAACAAAAAAGCAAAAAGGAAATCCAAAACATTCTGATCATAGGAGACTCCATGATTCAGTGAGTTGATGCCTATCTCCAGCCAGGGGTAATGGCCAGATGTCTCCCAGGTACATCAGCATGGAGAGACACTGACCGCATTGTTAAAATTGTACAGGAAGCAGGAGAAAACATTGATGTCCTGGTACACATAGGGACTAACGATCTTGTCAGCTGGTCAGTTGTGGAGACCACGGAACACCTGACCAGGCTGGGTGACAAACTATCATCCATTTCATCCAGCATCTCCTTCTCTGAGATCCTGCCAGTCTGGGAGAGGGGGGCAGATGGATGGAAGGTCACAGAATGGGAGATAAGGGGAGCTAAACATGTGGCTCAAGGGCTGATGCCAGGAAGAAGAACACACATTTGTAGGGAACTGGCAACAGTTTGGGGAGTGAACGTTCTTTAAATTTCATGGACTGCATCTGACTACTGAGGGAGTTAGTGCATTGGAGCAGAAGTTTGATGCCTTTGCAGAATATTTAAACTAGCAAATGGGGGGGGTGCAGCACCTGATATGTAGAAAGGGAAGCACCTCCCCCACTCAGCTAGTGATCAAACAGGAGTTCAGCATGTTTGTAGTTCATTTGCATCACCAGGTAAGGAAAGAGGTCCGGCTCCCCATACAACACATAGGGAAATGCCAGACCTTACCCAACAACTAACACACCAAAATCTGACCAATGGAAAATCATGTACACAGATGTTCACAGTCTGGGGAAACAAGATCCCAGACCTGCAGGCAATAATGTCAGAGGCTAAACTGGACATAGTAGCCATTGACGAGACATGGTTTACCAGTAACCACACTTGGGAGACTTCAGTACCTGGCTATGTACTGTTCAGAACAGACAGAGGTGCAAAAAAGGGGGGGGGATGGAGTGGCCCTTTATGTCAATGAAAATATCAAAGCAACAGAAATTCAGAATACACATAAGGAGCCAGAAGGACTGTGAGTCACCCGGGAAACAGGAAATGGGACAGCTTTACAAACTGGGGTTGTCTACAGGCCTCCAGACCAGGGGGAGGACATAAACACATTACTGTCAGAAGATGTACAAAACATGACAGCTAAAGGGGAGGTTCTGATAATGGGAGACTTCAATATGCCAGATACAGATTGGTCATCACCAGCAGGAAAATCTGCCAGAACTAGACACATAGTGGATTCCCTGCAGGAGGGGCCTCAAACAACTGTTACAACAATCCACAAGAGACAGGGCTATCCTAGATCTAGTACTGACTAACAGGGAAAGGATCGCAGATCTCCAGGTAGAAAGGCACCTGGGGCCAGTGACCATCACATGGTATGGTTCAATTTGGCCACTAGAACTAAATCATCCCATTCCAAGGCAAAATGTGGGACTTCAGAAGAGCTGACTTTGAAAAATGGCCAACAGAGTTAAGCTAGCCCTGGCAAAAGAAATACAGATGAGTACAGGCAAAGTGGGCAAGCATTAAGGACGCAATACTTGAAGCAACATCCCATTGTGTTAGAGAGAAAGAAGTGCAAAAGAAGAAGGAAACCTCTTTGGTTCAAAGACTGGCCTTCAGGAAATGTAAAGGCATGGCGGGATGAAGATAGGGAGGCATACCAAACTTCCCTAAGGGAAGCAGGGAAGGCAGTAAGGCAGGCAAAGGCCCTAACCAAGGAAACACTGGCACAAACAGTAAAATAAAGTGACAAGACTTTCTATAGATACATTAGTGAAAAGAGAAAGTCCAGAGTGGGTATTGCTAAGATCAAAGGTGATAAGGGGGCACGTGAGGAGGAGGACCATGTAAAAGCATCTATCCTAAATAGATACTTCTGCTCAGTATTTACTGAAGAAAAGGTAGGGCAGGGCCCACAGCTCAGCCCCATGGACACGGGGGGAGAGGTGTGCACTAGCCCCTTCACAAAAGAAAGGGTCCTACAAAAGCTTGATAAACTCAAGGTGGACAAGGCAATGGGACATAATGGCATACATCCCAGGATACTAAAGGAGCTAAGGGTGGAACTAGCAGATCCATTATCAGAACTGTTTAGTGAGTCTCTTAGCACAGGAAACATCCCAGAAGACTGGAGAAGGGCTCATGTGATCCTGCTCCACAAGAGTGGTAGCAGGGAGGAGGCAGGGAACTACAGACCAGTCTGTCTTACCTCAGTAGTGGGCAAGATTATGGTGACACTCATTAAGGAAATGATAGTGCAACACCTGGAATCCATAGGAGCACAGGATCCAAGACAGCATGGGTTCACAACAGGAAGGTCCTGTCAAACTACTCTCATAGATTTCTTTGACTGGGTAACCAGAGTGGTGGACCGAGGGGAAGCAGTTGATGTTGCCTACCTTGCCTTCAACAAAGCTTTCGATACTGTTCCACATAGAAGATTGATTAATAAGCTGGGTAGACTTGGCGTGGGTCAGAAGTTGGTCAACTGGTGGCAAACTGGTTGACAGGCAGAAAACAAGAATGGTGGTAAATGGTATACAATCAGAAGAGATGCAAGTAACCAGTCGGTGCCTCAGGGATCAGTCCTGGGGCCAGTTCTCTTCAATATCTTCAGCAGTGACATTGCAGATGGACTGAGGGTAAGATTTGTCTGTTTGCAGATAACACCAAGATCTGCAACAGAGTAGATCCAGATGGGGTGGACAGAGTGAGAGAGATCTGGCTAAACTGGCAAAATGGTCCAAGAGTGGCAACTGGGTTTAATGCAAAGAAGTGCAAGATCATGCACATAGGGAAGAGAAACCCTGAAGCCACCTATAGGCTGGGAGGAGTTGCTGGCAGTCATAAGAGAAGAAAGAGACTTGGGCATCATCCAAGCAGACCACTAAAGCAGTAGGTAATTCTGAGGGGATGTTGGGGTGTATTAGTAGAGGTATCACAAGTCGTGGAGGGAGGTAATAATCCCTCTTACAAGACACTGTTTAGGCTCCCATCTGGAGTACTGCATACAGTACTGGGGGCCACACCTTCACAAGGACATTAACCAAATTGAGGCAGTCCAGAGAAGGGCAACCAAAATGGTGCTGGAACTGCATCAGAAAACATATGAGGACAGATTAATAGAACTCAATATGTATACTCTAGAGCAAAGGAGGGAGAGAGGTGATATGATTGAAACATTGAAACACCTTAAGGGGTATTAACAAGGTAAAAGAGTCTAACATATTTTCAATATAAGGAAAATAGCAGGACAAGAGAGCACAGCATGAGATTAGAGGAGACCGATTAAGGGTTAATGTGAGGAAGTTCTTTTCACAGAAAGGGTGGTGGATGCATGGAACAGCCTTCCTCAGGAAGTGGTGGATATGAATACAGTGCAGGGCTTCAAACAGGCATGGGATAGGCATAAGTGAGCAATACAGATGAGCATGACTAGATTGGCCATTGACAGATCAAAGGCTGATAGCACATTCATAAGGTAGAAAAAAAATAGGCAGACTGGATGGGTATTGCGGTCCTTATCTACCATAAACTTCTATGTTTCTATGTAATGATTCAACTTCTACTATAATTAGTATAAATTGTACATACAATGGCCTGACTCAGAATATGCCACTCTTCACTTGTGAGGGGGGCAGTGCTTGTTTAGTTCACTTGTAGCACTGCCACTCATGAGTGATCTTCCTGCCTCCTTACTCATTAAGCTAAATAGTGGATTCTGAATCAGGCTGTTCCATATCCCCTATGTTCTATCTGCCATCTGGATGTTCTGTTCTCTTACTCACTGGAAACTGTATTACTTACCCAATTAAAAATCAGTTCCTTTACTTTCACAGTTCTGAGATATGATATTGTATGAGTGCTGGGTAAGTGCCATGGATGGGCTATGAATTTCTGTTCTAGTTGCCAACATTAGCAATAGAAGCAATGACTTCCAGCTCATGGGTCATGTTGTTCATGCAGCCAAATGGACCCACTTTCCCATTTATTCACAATGGAACTGAAACCAAAGCTAGAATTCTAGATCAAAGCATTTGCCAGTCTGCCTTCAACTAATAAGGTGTAGTTCTCTTTCTGCCCGTTCCTTTCAGATGGGGCATCATCTTGGTGGTCAAGGATCATGAATGGTTTTACTATTGCCTTTCCATCTCCTTTCCACTTCCCTTGTGCCTGTATTATGGAAGAAATCTGGGGGCATTTACACTCCAAAGAAATACAGCGTGCCCTGTTGCAGTCATTGTTTTATCTACTGGTGGAAAAAAAAAACTCTCCAAATCTCACTGCTGATATCTTGGCTTTATCTACTGACATGAAGGATAGTAGAGGCATACAGCCTCTACTTATAAAAAAAGCAACATTTTCCATGTTTCTATTTGTCTCTTAATTTTATCTACCAGCAGACAGGGAAGATGGGGCTTGCAGCCCTAAAAAGTAGCTACAGCTCTTCTGGGATCATCACTGCTAAGCCAGTACCATATTAAGGCACAGCTTACCTTGTGTGTTTGTGTTCCAGTTTTGTGTAGTCTGTGTCCCTTTATGCATATGTGTGTGTATGCGTGTGTGCGCATGCACATGCACTTGCACTGGTGCTGCTGTCTGTGTTTCCTGGCTGCAGCTGCTGGTGGTTAGGCAGGTGGAGGTATAAAGGCACCAACGAGATTATGTATCTTCTTACTGATTGCCCAGTTCTTTCTACCAGCAGATAGGATATTTGGGACATGCAAGCACTGATGGAAGAAGCCCCAGTGACCCAATGCTTATCACAGCTCTCCAAGGCTTTGCAGGCCACAGCCACTTTGAGTCTGTGCCTGTTTTATGAATGTCTTTGTATATTGCAATGTGTTTGTGACTCTGTGTCTGTCCCACATGCCAGCTATACAACCATGCTGGCTACATAGAGATTGTGAATATAAAATACTAAAGGGGTCATCACATGACCCTCCACTCATTTGTATATTATCTCCATGAACATACAGTAGTATAGGCCACTTGCATATGGCGACATGAAAACCCCTAGTACTCCATTTGATGTACTCTCTAGTTTTTATATATAATCTCTGTGGCTGGTTATGTTCAACTACTGTTTTACATGAGGTACAATACCTCTGCTTATGGATTTTCACGTTTGCATATGTTTGTTTAAATAGCCAGAACAGCATATATAGTACATTAACATTGTGCTAACAAAATCTGAGGTAAGAGCATACGATAAGAATCCTATAGCACTAATATGGCTATGATTTCAGTTCTGGTGCCACTTAACATCAAATGGAGATCTACCATAGCCACAGAAGTAGAACACATTTTAAAATGACTCCTGTGTTGTAGATTTCATTAATTGAAATTGTGTTGTACAGAATTTAAAAATGTACTAAAATAACTGATCTGAGTGTTGTATAACTCAGGACAAAAAAATAAAGAGCACAAAGTTTATGTAAGTATACTTACAGTTGAGAAATATTTCCTAAACAATAACTGACAGTCTTGTTTTTCCAAGACATGCAGAACTACATTTTCCTGCTTGAAGAAAGCAATTATTGCTCCAAAGGAAAAGAATGTGTCTTTAAGTTTCAGCTGAGTGACATTTGGAGCCTTCTAATGTCAAACTTCATAATGAAATAAAAAACTATAAGTAATTGTCTTCAACAAATGATTTGAAGCAATTTGTTTTGACCTATAATCTTTTTCTTTGAAAATACCCATACAATTAAAGAAATACAAAATTGATAGGAATCAGTGTTTGGCAATGAACACCTCTGAGTCCTTTCACTTGAAGGAGAAAAGAAAGCACCTTCGTTTTCTATGTGAATCATGTACTTTGATTGTGCCTTGCAAATAAGAGGCAGTATTACATAACACTGTTGACTCCACAGTGTCATACAACAAATGCATTTATTCACGCATTCAGTTCTCTTCTAAAGAAACAGACCCTACAACTGCTGAACAGTGCAAAGTGAAGTCAAGGCTGAACAGTACAGTCAGGCAATTTATTTCTTTTTTTTTTTTTTTTGTATTCAAATTTTTCCTTCATCTGGATGCTCATGTCTTTCTTTCAGGCTTTAATTAGCAACCATCCAGCCCCATCAACCTCTAGCCTGGTTGCTTCCACACGTCATTGACAGTGTGGGTACATGGCAAGGGCCCAAGTGTAAGAGCAGCCTTCACCCTGTTGGAGGACAGGACTGTTCTCAGAGAAAAGACACTGTGTGTCACACTTGCAGTGAAAATAAGAATACTAGAGCTAGATGAGCCATAACACGCAAGTAGAAAGTGCTGCTACACAACTATCAATCAATCAATCAATCCTTTATTTTTAAAATGCTATTCCATCAGATAATAGCATTGTATATCTTATAAAACATAATAATCAACAAAACTATTTCATAAAAACATGCAAAAGCACAGTTCTAAAACAACAGAACTAAAAATAACAAGCTTCATGCACTTAAAATATTAGACATCAGGAAATGTAGACTCAGATAGGTCTTTAGTGCAGATTTAAAGGCCTCCACATATGGGCACTCTCTGATCCGACAAGGTAGCGAACTCCACAGAGTCGGTACTCCAAAAGCAAATGATCTAGCATGTACAGTTGTCAAACGGACCTGGAAATCTCTAGCAATCCCTCGTCGGTGGAGCGGAGAGGATGAAGGAGTCAATAAGGATGCAGGAGATCTTGCAGGTAATGTAGACCCTGTCCATGTAGGGCTTTATAGGTTAGTAATCCGACCTTGAAGGTGATCCTCCACCGCACTGGCAGCCAGTGCAGGCCATGGAGCACAGGTGTGACATGGCTAGATCTTGATATGGCAGTCAACAACCTGGCAGTCACATTCTGCACCAACTGCAGGCGGCGAATGTCCAACCTTGGTAGCCCTAGGTATAGGGCATTGCAGTAATCATACATAGATACATAGATACATAGATACATAGACAGTGTCGGCAGATAAGGGCCTATGGCCCACCTAGTCTGCCCATTTGAGCTTGTAAGTTCAGTTTGTTTTCCTAGAAGTCTATTTCCCCTTACCCCTGACCTCTAGAATTCCTTTATGTCTATCCCATGCATTCTTAAATCCCGTGATTGTTTCAGCCCCCACCACTTCTTTCTGGCAGGTGTTCCACTTGTCCACCACCCGTTCAGTGAAGAAATTCTTTCTCATGTTTCCTCCAATCGCCCTCCTCCAACTTCATCCCATGCCCTCTAGTCCTGAAACATCTTTTTGCTTAAAATAGTGTTTTCCTGCACCTTATTCCTCCTGTGAGATACTTGTATGTCTCTATCATATCCCCTCTCCTCCTCTCCTCCCAGGGAGTACATGTTCAGTTCCTTCAACCTGTCTTCATAGGATTTGTGATGCAACCCATGCACCATCTTTGTTGCCCTCCTCTGAACCTTCTCTACCCTGTCTATGTCCTTACGTAGGTATGGTCTCCAGAACTGTACACTGTACTCCAGGTGGGGCCCTCACTAGTGTCTTGTATAAGCGGATTATGACCTCCCTTTTTCCCTGCTGGTGATGCCCCTGCTATACATCCCAGCATCCTATTTGCTTTACATGATGCCTTGTCACACTGTTTTCCCTACCTTGAGGTCATCAGGATGACAACCCCAAGATCCTTTCCTGCTTGGTGCATGCTATATCCTCACCCCCAACTGATATATTGTGCCAGGGTTTTGTGCCCCCCATATGCATTATCTTGCACTTCTTTGCATTGAATTTCAACTGCCAAACCCTTGACCATTCTTCAAGTTTCTGCAGGTCCCTTCTCATTCTGTCTACACCCTCTGGTGTGTCTACTCTGTTACAGAGCTTTGTGTCATCAGCGAACAGTGAAATTCTACCCTTCTATATAGTATTGCAATGTCACTGATAGAAGATGTTGAATAGGACCGGTCCCAGCACTGGTCCCTGTGGTGCCCACTGGTCACTCTTCCCTCTGTTGGGTGACAGCCATTTACCACCACCCTCTGTGTCCTGCCACCCAGCCAGTTACCCACCACCACACTACTGTCCCTGCCCACACCCATATTCCCCAGTTTGTGTAATAGTCTTCTATGTGGCACAGTGTCAAAGGCCTTGCTGAAGTCCAGATAGAGCCATGTCCTGCACTCCCTGATCCACCTCCCTAGTCACCCAGTCAAAAATTCAATGAGGTTGGTCTGACATGACCTCCCCTGGGTGAAACCATGCTGCCTGGGGTCCTGTGGTCCATTGACAACAGATGTTCCACCAATCTCTCATTCAGTAGTGCTCCAAGAGTCTTTCCCACTACCGAGGTGAGGCTGACTGATCTGTAGTCCCTGCTTCCTCTTTGTTCCCACTTTATATAAAGGGACTACATCTGCTGTCCTCAGTCTTTGGTACCTCCTGTTTCCAGTGATTGGCTGAACAGGATAGCCAGAGTTCAGCCACCACCTCTCTTAGTTCTTTAAGGACCTAGAGGTGCTACCCATCTGGCCCCATTGCTTTGTCAACTCTCATTACTTCCAGTTCCTTCAGGACCCTTTCTGCGTATAAAGGGACTTGTGTCCATTTCTGCCATTCTCTCACCCTTAACTCCCTTCAGACCCATTACCCCCCATCTTCCTTAGTAAAGACCAGGCAAATACCTGTTCAATATGTCAGCTTTACTGTTGTCATCCTCCACGCTGCTCCCATCCTCCCCTTCAGTCTAACTATCCTCCCTTTGTCCTTCTTTTTCACTTATGTACCTGTAAAGGTTTGTCCCCTTTAACCACTGATTTTGCAATGTGTTCTTCTGTCCAGGCTTTGGCTCCCTCATCTGACTTCCTACTCCTTTGTTTCTCCTAGTGCTTCTCCTATCCCTTCTGCCTGTGTCTTTTTGTATTGCCTGAATGCAGTCTTTTTGGCTTTCACTTTCTTTAGCTACCTCTTGGAAAACCATAATGGTCTCCTCTTTCTTTTCCTCTTGCTAACCTGCTTAATGCATAATTCCTATTTGTTACTTATAATCCCCATTTTAAATACCTTATTCCTCAATCCCCTAGTTCCTGTCATTCCCTTAATGCCTCTTTCAAGCATCTCCATTTCCCCAAAGTCTGCCCCCTAAAATCCAGGATACGTGTTTTGTGTGGTTTGGTTCTCTTTCTGGCAGTTTCAAACCACAGTGACTGGTGGTCCACTGTTGCCCAGGTGCTCCCCACTGTTACCCCCCCATCACACTGTCCCTGTTTGAGCACAGGGTCCAGTATTTGCCTTCTGCAGAGTTGGTTCCATGACCAGTTGTGCAGGGAAGGCACCCTGAAGAGGAGTCCAGGATAAATCTGCTCCTAGTTGATGCTGCTGTGGGATGCTCCAGTCACATCTGGGTATATTGAAGTCTCCAACCAGACTACCTCACCCTTGTCAGCCATCCTTTGGATGGCTAGCATCAACTCTATCTGTTTCTTCCTCCTGGGCTGGTGGTCTATGGGCCACACCTGTGCAGAATGGCTGGCCCATTTTTTCCTTTCCAGCTAGCACCCACAGTATCTCTCCCCATTATGTTTCCTCCTGGATCTGTGGCTCTCATTTTTTCACACAATTGCCACTCCTCCTCCTTCCTGCCTGCTCTGTCTCTTCTGAATATATGTTGTAGCCAGGTATGGCCATCTCCAGTCATGGTTATCAATTACACCCAGGTTTCAGTAGATGGCCACAATGTGTCCAGGTCTGACTTTGTACCATGACCCAGCCTCCAGATCTTCCATCTTGTTTGCTGGGCTCCTGGCATTTTGCACATGGCTTTCCATGATTTGACCTCCCTAGACTGCTTCATATTTCTGCTCCGCCTTTCCTTGGTTGTCATTTATCCCTGGTTCTCCTTGCTGTCTGCCCTTCTGCTGAATTTTGCCCTTTTCGCTTATCCACCTTTTGGACACTAATCTCCAACTTTTGCCGCTGCTTTGCAGAGATAGCCACTCCTCTGGTTCACTGGTTCACATTACTAGCTGTGGGGTGAGCAAGTAGGTACCATCCTTGCTGGCCTGCCACCCCCCTTTGCTAGTTTAAATGCTTCAATGTGGCATTTAAACTTGTCATTGAGTGCTTGGATTCCCCTCAAGGATGGATGCAGGCCGTCAGGCTTGAACAAACCTCCATCCTCAGATGGGTCCCCCAGTCACCCAATGAATCCAAACCCTTCCTCACAGCACCAGTTCCTTCATGAGTTCAAAGTTCCTGGTGCATGCACTCCCTATGCTCTCCCTTGCCTCTCACAGGTAGTACTTCTGAGAAGTGACAGAAGTAGCTACTTGCTTGGACCCCTCCCAGTTTCCCAAACTCTTCCTGAACTTCTTTGGCTCCCCATTTGCCAAGTCATTAGTACCTAGGTGGATAATGACATCCAGCTCACCCTCCTGTCTTGCCTTCCCAGTGATCCCCAAGTATCTTCCTTCCATCCCTCCATGCCGTTGGCACCTGGTGACACCTCACCTCCCTGTCCTCCCCCTCCTGTGTTCCGGCTGGATCCCTCTTGTGATGGAGTCCCCACAGGATTAGCTTCCCTCCTCCTCTCAGGGTCCACTGCTTTCCCCACTGAGGTCACCTCCTTTCCTAACCTCCACATCCTTTCCTTCCACTTCCCTGAGTACCTCTGTTTGGTTGTCCTCATTTGCCAGTGTGGCATATGAGGTTCTTGAGAGGAATAGGATCTGGGATGTGCCTCTGCCTGACTGCTCTAACCCTCCTGAGCCCACTGTCATCCAAGTGCTCCTCGTTCTCGGCGGCATCCTTTGAGGCAGCTGCATTGGACTGGGTGGTTCCTGGACAGGGGTGATGGTACTCCTGACCCAGTTTACTTCCGCTCTGAGTCTGGCTACCTCATCCCTCAGTCCCAGAGGATGCATGCAGATGGGCAGCACCTCAGTGTCCAGAAGGTCTGCCTGAATATGGCTGCCCCACAGCCACTACATTGCACCACTCCCCACATTATACTGCAGATTCCTACTTATCTGCTACTGAAGCTCTCTTAGTTCTCTTTTATTTATTTACAGTATTAAAAATCCTGTAACTGATCCTCAGATATATATTTTTTAAGGAAAAGAAACCAATAAATAAATAAATGAGTCAAAACACTTGTGCTGAGGGTGGTCTTCTTCCCCTTATGCCCCTCCTACTTCACACCTCTTACTATACCCTGTGTTTAGCTCCTGTCAATCAGATTTATCAGGGCATATAATTAGAGTTGGGGGAAGGGGTGGGAGAAGCAATTGCAGCAATTAAAGACAGCACAGAATTACACCACCACTATTTTTTAAATTTTCAACAGCCCAAAAACAATTATAAGTAAAGACAACACAGAAAGAAAGTATAGTGTCTCTACAAGCCTGCAATCTAAGTTTAAAAAGAAAATACCAGTTACCAGTTACTCTGAAGCACTTGAATTGAATATATTTCCTTCTTCACCTTTCTGGCTTCTTCTGAGAAGATGAACTTTTTGTTGTTCTTTAACTGTGACTAAGCCCCACCCTTCAGTTATCACGTAGCTGAGGTCAGAGGCCAGACAATTAACACCCTTCACCCAGCTACAGGACAGTCAGACAAGCCAAGATAAAATTTGCAGCAATTAAAGACAGCACAGAATTACACCACCACTATTTTTTAAATTTTCAACAGCCCAAAAACAATTATAAGTAAAGACAACACAGAAAGAAAGTATAGTGTCACTACAAGCCTGCAATCAAGTTTAAAAAAAAATACCAGTTACCAGTTACTCTGAAGCACTGAATTGAATATGTTTCCTTCCTTCACCTTCTGGCTTCTTCTGAGAAGATGAACTTTTGTTTGCTGCTTTAACTGTGACTAAGCCCCACCTTCAGTTATCACGTAGCTGAGGTCAGAGGCCAGACAATTAACACCCTTCACCCTGCTACAGGACAGTCAGACAAGCCAAGATAAAATTTGCAGCAATTAAAGGTCACAAATGTGTGGACCAGTGTTGGAAGATCATCAGGTGAGACCAGGTATTTTATTTGGGTGATATTCCTTAGATGGCAAAAAGAGGTCTTGACAATGGCTGACACCTGAAACTTAAGTGTCAGCTCTCTATCAAGCATAACGCCTAGATTCCGCACCCAGTCAGAGGTCACTAGCTGGTTGCCTCCCAGCCAAAGCACAGAAGGCTCTTCAGCTACTAACCTTTCTACCCAATGACCTGGGTCCACAACCAACACCTTAGTCTTATCCTAATTCAGCTTAAGAAAGTTGGGACTCATCCAATCCTGAATTTTAGGAAGGCAGTTATTAAAGCCTGAAACCATGTCATTATGCTCTGGTACAAAGGACACGTACAGCTGAGTATCATTTGCATAGTAGTGAAACCTCAACCCATACTGCCTAATAATATCTCCCATTGGCATAAAGTACACCGCAAACAACATGGGGGACAACACAGAGCCCTGAAGCATCCCACATGGCAGGGGGAGATGGGATGAAGTAAATGCCCCTGATTCCACTCTCTGCATCCTGCCTGTGAGGAAAGAATGGAACTGTCTGAGGACTGTACCAGACAGCCCACAGAATAGCCACAGATGCTACAGCAACACCCCATGGTCCATCGTGTCAAACGCTGCCGAGACATCTACGAGGACCAAGACTGAATGACTCCTCCGATACCTCGCCCTCAGGAGATCAAGTACCTGAACCAACGCGGTCTCAGTACTATGCCTCTTCCTGAAACAGGACTGGAGAGGATCGTAGATATTGTGGGTGGTCAGATGCTCCTTGAGCTGCAGTGCAAATGCCTTCTCAATAACCTTACCCACAAAGAGAAGGTAAGAGACAGGTCTATAGTTTGCTAAACAGTCAGGGTAGAGAGAAATTTTTTTGAGGAGGGGAAGGACAATTGCCTCCTTGGGTGTCGGAAACACCCTGGTCTCTAATGAACACCTGACTATCTCAGCAAGGACCAGTCTGATTACCTCCACACACCCACGAGGAGGCGAGTAGGACAAGGATCCAAAGTACAGTAAGTTAGCCTCAAACCCTGGATTATCTGCCCAACATCCTCAATTGCTAGCTGGCCAAAGTCTGACCAGACAAACTGGGTGCTTGCAGTCTCACACGATCTCTGCTGTGCCCATTTAAGCAAGCTGTGCAGATCTCATACCTGATGGTAGCCACCTTATTGGAGAAAAATCAGGTGAGCTCCTCACACTTTTACTATGACAAAGCTCTCCAGTTCTGGAGACAGGCTGGATTGCACAGCCTGTCCACAGTCCAGAAGAGCTGGACTGGTCGATTTTGCACAGCTACAATCTTTCTGGACAGGAACTCTGCCTTTTGACATGAGACTGCAGATTGATAGTCCCTATAATAGAATGTCAATCTAAGTTTGCCATCACTCAGGGCCAGATTTCTGCCAAAGACACTCCAGCCTTCTTCCCTCTCTCAACTCCCTCAAGACCCCATCAAAACACAAGGACCAAGGTGAGGTAAGGGGATGAACCCAGGCAGGAGCTATTGAATCCAGAGCAGCTCCACTGCCTTATTATAGGCCGTTAGAAGATCCTCTGGATCCATGCTAACACTGAACTCCCGATAGATCCAGAACTGCCATAAGATCATCAAGGTCACACCCCACAAAGAGCAGCACTGGACCATCTCTGTAGGGAGCAGGTCTATATGGGAGCCACGAACTGAACCCTATAGTATGATGATTGGACCACCTGATGGGCTGCCCACCACATCGGAGATCTCCATCCCCAGCAGGAACACCAGGTCCAACAAATGACCTTTAATGTTGATCGAAGAGGTAATCACCTGTGTAAAGCCCAATGAAATTATCAGTTTGAGGATGTCCTGACCAAATGAGAGTTCATTGTCAACCAGGCATTGAAGTCCCCCAGTACCAATCACCTGTGGATTCCACCACCATCTTGACAAATGAAGTCCTTGACTTCCTGCAAGAAGTCCTCTCACCCTCGGGTGGACAGTAGACAAGAAGTATCCTGCATCCCACACTTGTGCCCACAATACATTTGAAGGGTCTGGTGACCCCAACTGGCACATCTACAAGGCCTTGTTGCTTAAGTCCAAAATAAGCTTCATCTGGGTCCACCTGATGCAATACATGAGTTACAGCTCATCTAGTTCCAGTGTTCCTTATTTTCATTTTGAGTCTGATGAACGCTGTTTTTTGTCTGTCATGGTTTTCTAGCAGCACTGGCTTGTACCATGAGCCCATGGTTTTCCAATGTTTCTTCTCAGGATTTGCTTCTCTTGCTTTCTCCTTTAGTCTATTCTCTAGCCTTTGGGGTGGGCATAGTCTATATCAGCCTCAAGCATGCACAGTATGCATGCCCCCAACAGAAACAGTAAGCTCCCTGATTCAACTGCAGGGTTCACTTTGGCACTGGAACACACTGCCAGACATCCCCAGCTGAGGTTCACTGTTGAGTGGAAGCTGCCTTAACCTGCCTCTGATGTGGCTTCCTGATTTCACTCCTAAATCCGGGTCTCCTGCACTACGCATATTAAAATGCTGCTGGACCATCAGAGTGACTGCAGTCAGGACATTTCTCAACAGATGGATTTTTTTCCTGTGGTCTAGGATTTGGCAGTTGAAATTGAATGCCAAAAAGTGCAAGGTTATGCATCTAGGGAACAAGGACCCCAGGACTGAGTACTGGATGAGTGAGGTAAGACACAGCAACACAGCTAAAGAATGGCACAAAGGAGTTATCATCAGTGACACCCACAAACAATTAACCCAGTGCAACAAGGCCTACAAAAGACAAACCAGATGCCGGGGTGTATTGGGAGATGCACTGGCAGCAGAAAGAAAGAAGTAGCTCTACCCTATTAGAAATCTTTGGTGAGTTCTCACCTGGAGTACTATGTCCAGTTCTGGAGTCCTTACATCAAGAAAGATAAGGATAGACTGGGGACAGTGCAGTGAAGGATGACTAAGATGATTCAGGGCCAACAGGGTAGGTTTTCGAGGAGCATCTCAAGGCACTGAACATGTACTCAGTGGAGACCAGAATGGAGAGGGGCATATGATAGAGACCTTCAAGTTCTTGAAAGGAATAAACAAAGTTGGCTGTGAGAATTATTTAGCAAGATTAACAGTTCAGGGTCATGAGGCGCAAGTGGAAACTGACAGGTTCAGGAGGGACATGAGTAAATATTATTTTACAGAAAGGGTAGTGGAACCATAGAACAGCTTACCAGCAAAAGGCGGTGGTGCTAAAACTATTATTGGTTTCAACCACAGCTGGGACAGAGTGAAGGATACAGTGGTTGCTCAGGATGACAGAAACAGGGATGGGAATAAGGAGGTGGATGGGAGGCCTCGGACCCTGAACTGACAATAGGTCCTAGGGCTGGATAAGGTACACTGAGCAGACTGGATGAACCATTGATCTTCTATTGCTGTAATTGTCCATGTTTTTATGTTTCTATGGTTATGGTTGCAGTAAAAGATGTTCTGTTAAACCAGTCCAGTGATTCAGAAGCAATGGGTCACACAATGCCACTCAGCAGACCTGGGATCACAAATGACCTTGATTTCTCACTGACTAGAATGGCAGAGGCTGGGCAGGTGGCAGAAGTGGTGTTGTTGCTCTTTGGCACCCTCCAGCACCCATGTGACTGAGTTAAAACAAGCAGGACTTGATTGGGTCTTGAAAGATGCCACTGCCAGCGTCCCTTACTGTTGATGTTTGGATCTTGTCACATGATTAAGAGTCACATGGTTGGGTAGGACAGGAGGATATATAGAAGCCTAGCTGTGCATGGAAAAGGCCATTAAAAATGATAACAGCAAAAAATAAACTCTGGTCAAAGCCAATACAGCTGCGCAGAGTTTATCATAGCAGTGTTGGAGTATAGCTTTTCACAGTGGTGCCGAAGTATGCCATTCACAAGAAGATGGCGATAACAGAACTGCACATGTGCAATACTCATGCATGCACAGTCTGAGTCAGCATCCATCTTGTGCATGGCACCTGTCAATTCTGCAGTTGTGGAAGAAAAAGAAGTGCCCCGTGAACTGGGAGTATTTCTGCTGCTGGTGGAAGGGAAGAGCCGTATAAACACAGCCACTGGAAACTGTGCCAAAGCACTGTGGAAGCACCTTGGACAGTGGTCCAGTCACATGCTCCCACAGTGCTATTCTGAGATAATGATGATCACATAACATCTGCAGAACTCTGCCCATGCAGCTGTAAAAATTAGCTCTTCATTTTGCATTAGAATGTGAACCATGAAATACTTTGTTCAAAGGGTCAGTTGTGCACACTGATTCTTTTCTTAAAATATGAATTGTTGTTTTATGGGACTGAAGAAGACCAATAGTCTGCCATGTCTATTTCCTGATAGCTTCACTGGGAGAAATTGTAGATGCTGTCCTTTTGGTCTTACTGTGGTAGCATCTCACTTGTTTCAGCACTGGTTGGAAAAATCAAAGTTTTTCTGTTTTATTTAGGCATGAAGGCTGCACTTTGTGTTGTGTTTTTGAGATACTGTATTTTGTCCTCCTTTTCAGCCCCTGATATTAATCTTGGTTGTTAATTTTTATTTTCAAATCTATTTATGTGTTGTCACATTTCACTTTGTGTTTGCCATGGTATAATCTATGCTTAATGGCCTAGAGTTAGTCCTGAGATCCTCATTGTTCATGAGAACAGAATACAGTGTCTGTCACATGCTAGTTCATCTTAGTTAAAAAAAAGGGATGTCAACCATTGTTTGAATGTTCAAACACAACTGAGAATAGTAATGCAAACCTGCAAGAGAAGGCATAATTAATAGAGATCTTTTATGTCTCAAAAAATGCTAAAGTAGACCCAGAAAAGGTATAGCAGACTTACAGTACAAGCCAAGAGAAAAGAGTATGCTAAAACAGAAGAAAAAGGTATGCAGTATCTATAAAATTTTATTCATAACAAGAACTGCTGCTTTAAGTATGGTAACTGTGATGAGTGTGGTAGTAAAAACCCCAATAAATAAGCACCTCATTTAAAGCAGCAGTGAGTGTTATGGCTTACTTTGATCTATACTTTTTATACCATTATAAATCGTCCCCTACCACCTATCTTATGGAATATTCTTCATTTCTAATTTTGATATTGCTTTAGTGCTTTGTTTACATTTATTTAAATATAAAAGAAATGCTCTTTTAAATATGGCTTATACCAGTTTTGCTTATCTCAGCTGCTCTTGTACACCTATTGTCTTATGAGATTAGTGAGCATTGCCTGTTGCATGCTAGTTCATTTTGGTCACAAGACAAGTGAACTTAAACAATTGGGGAGGGTTGCATGAAGTTAGATGCAGATGTGAATGCATGCTGTGCCTACTGTGTGTCTGCATCCATCCGCTTTGCTCCAGGCAGACCTACTGCTGTTTTTAGAAGCTGCATCTGTTAATGACAAAAAGACACAGTTTACAGCACAGAACAGAAGCAACTGCAGTGGAAGCAATTGTGAGATGCATCCAGTTTGGATGCAGTTATGTCCAGGCAATTTGTGTCTGTTTTTGGATGCAATCTCCAGATACTGTTAAGCCATATAAGAGATAGTCTAACAGGGTTGGATGCATTTCTGAATTGCAAATAGCAGCTGATACATCTTGGGCAGACCATTCTGAAAATCCTGCCCAGGGTGTTTAAAAGCAACCTAGGATACTGACGAAAATCTGAGTGTACAGTAGCCATGTTAAAAGGAGCATGCTTTTTATTATTCCAAATGTAAAGACACGTATTAAAGCAGACTTAGAAAGGGGTAAGAAGAATATTTTACAAGTCAAAAGATAAGAGGCAATATAATTAAGCAATAATACCTGACAGGGTGGAGGAATTGGGCTATACCAGACCACCTGGGGGAGGGGGGATAATGATGTCTGATGCTACAAGCAGAGGCCCTTATACCACTGGAAGGTCTGACGTAGCCCCTAATGCCCACCTAAGAGGGTATTATTGTGCTTATAAAATAGTCTACATATGGCATGTTTATGTAAGAAATAAAAATTGCCAAGAAAATGAAAACAAAATGTACAAATGATTATAAAGTGTTTTTACGTTAACAGCACATGCGCATAAGGAGCGTTTTAGGAAGAATGCGACTTGAAGGTGTGCCTCTCCACCTGCACTGCCCCTTGAGCAGGCATGGCGGTCCTGCACCAGTGGTGCAGGAGCTCAATGTGACAGCGTGTTCCTCTGCTTCAAGGAAAACACCACTGCCATACTGAGCGCCGCCGCCGTCCCCTCCGTCCGTGCTCCCCAGCGGCGGCGCCGATGCCCCAAAGCTTTCCTGCCATGCTGAGGACCCACCCCAGCTTGGCAAGGTTGTTTGTTTGCTGGACGGGGGTGCCCAATCCTCCGTCAGCTCCACGGGCCCCCAAGCCATCCTGCTGCCACGCTGGGAGCCCACCCCAGTGTGGCAAACCATTAGTTTGTTTTACGATGGGGTGCCCAATCCCCTGTCGGCTCCTCGGCCACCCCACACATCTTCTGCCATGCTGGGGGCCCACCCCAGCATGGCAAAGGTCCCATCGTCGCTTTTTTGTTTAAACCTGTAAAACAGAAACGGTCCAGCGGCGCATCTCCCAACCCCACAACCAGCACCCACCCACTGCGCACCCAGCCTCCCCACACCCCATACTACCTCCGAATCTCTGACGCGCGATCTTGGTGGACCAGGAACACGTCTGCACTCTTCAAAGCCGACCGCGAACTGAGGAAATGCCGGTAAGCTGTATAATGGGCTACATAGGGGGGTTTCAACTTTATTGCATATCTCAGTCATTTTCTGGAATTTTTGCACCAAATTTTCAACATGGGGTTTTTGGGACCCCTTCTCATGAATAATGTCACTGTCATGGCGTTATTCGGGCCCGAAGGGTGATTTCGCAGGCACTGCGCAGTCACTGAGTGAAATCACCCTTCAGCCTTGAATAACACCATGACAGTGACATCATTCATGAGAAGGGTCCCAAAACCCCATGTTGAAAAATTTGCAAAAATTCCAAAAAATGACTGTTTTACTAGCGTGTGTTGTGCAGTTCCTACGCAGGCTTGTAAGTTCACGAATTTTCAATATTTTCACTCCAGATTTTCAACATTGCCATTTTATCACACCTGCTTATGAGTTGTACAGCTGTCATTTTTCACATCTCACCAAAATGTGTTTCACCTAAGGCCAAAGAGACAATGGCTTAGTCGGTGAGTGAACTCAATGTATGGGACACATTAAGAAAATCACAGTGACACTGATCATGAGCAGAGCTCTTAAAATGGCTGTGCTGAAAATTTGGTGAAAAATTCCTAAAATGACTGTTTTATGAGTCTAGTTGTGCGGAGTTCCCACGTCGCTAGTAGGTTTGTGAATTTCAATATTTTCCTCCAGATTTTCAACATTGCCGTTTTACCACCTCCTTATGAGCACTGCAGCTGTCATTTTCATCTTGCCCAAAGCGTGTTTCCGCCCATGTAGGCACAATGGCACAGTCGGTGGCGAACTCAGTGTATGGGACACAGTAAGAAAATCAAAGTGACACTGTTCATTAGCACAGGTTTTAAAATGGCGATTTTGAAAATTTGATGAAAAAATTCAAAATGACTGTTTCTGACGTCGTTGCACAGTTCCCATGCGCTCGTAGGTTTGCGAATTTTCAATATTTCCACTCCATATTTTCAACATTGGCATTTTACCAGACTTCTTATGAGCAGTACAGCTGTCATTTTCACATCCTGCCCAAAAGCGTGTTTCCGCCTATGTAGCGCGTACAATGGGGTAGCAAAAGATCATGCTGACTATTTATTGTGCAAATACCAGCAATCGCACTAGGGCATTAGGGTAAAGCATCATACATGCCAAACGCCACTGCAAATACCTGCAAACGATAACGCTCGCATTGACAAATGCTTGTTTTTATTATTATTTGTTGGTAAAATAGCCCTACACTAGTATATTTGCCAGTAGAGGGCACTGCAGTCTTTACAGTTGCTTCCTGCAGAGATGTCACCCACACTCACAGACAAACCATTGTTTGGAGTTGCTTCCCTATAAGGACTTTCTTGTCCTCCCCCACACTGGCTTGTGCTCCATTTTTGTCTGTGGTGACACCACTCTGTTACATCCCCAGTGACGTGTTTCTGTGTGATGGGCATACCTTTCATTGCCTAGAAGGACTTTACTGGTATTAGAAACTGCATATTTGTGTTGTCGGGCAACAAAAGCACAGAAGTAGTAGGTTACTTATATTTTAAACATTGAAGCCACTTTGTGCATTTGTGCCCCCCCTCCCTTTAGAGAGGAAGAGTGTTCTGGGTGTCACTGGGGCTGTAAATGTCTTATTTGTTTTGGAGTGCCTATATATTGTAGATTGTATGTAATGTTTATTGGGCTGGCCACCCACCTCTGTTTGAAGTTGTTTGTGTGTG
The DNA here is from genome assembly GCA_016271365.2 of Neoceratodus forsteri. Lineage (NCBI taxonomy): Eukaryota > Metazoa > Chordata > Ceratodontiformes > Ceratodontidae > Neoceratodus > Neoceratodus forsteri. The sequence continues at coordinate 395,235,681 of CM057454.1, read as the reverse complement.
TATTATATGTACTTAGAGTCCTAGGTTGTTCCCAGATACACACAATGCTTTGGACCTCGAAATAGAGTCCTTTGATGCTGTCTCACATATTTAAACAGACATAAGTAAAAACAAAAGGGGTCCTAGTTGTTGTGAAATACTGCGGGCAAATTAAAATTAAAATAATGTAAGGCAGGTTGGGCCCCTGGACAGACAGATGTAGTCTTACAGTTTTGATCTCTTAGAGAGACAGACTAGAACCTCTTTCCAAGGTTGTTGTCACTAAAAGAAAACTACACTGTATTTCAGAAATGCTCTTAGTTTCCTACAGAGAATAGCATAGGAAGCTAACCCTCTTCCTTTCCCTTTGTTATTAAAATAAAGAAAAGCAATAGGGTATGGGCTGCAAGCCCATTGACTGTAGCTCTGCATCATCGGGCGGCAGCCCTACTGGACAGTCAGTCGGCGGCGGCAGGGCAGCAGGTGGTGGATGCTGTCCCCGCTGGCTGCGGGGAGCGGTGGAGGGGCTTCGTGGGTGGGGAGACTAGACACCAGGGAGATGTTTGGGGTTTGTGATGATTCTGCCCGCGATTGGGCTTTACAGTCCACTGGACCACCAGGGAGATTGGGTTGGGGGTTGCATCTGCCCACGATCGGGCACTGGGGGTTCATACCGCTATGCCCACGATCGGGCTTCGGATATGGGGGGTGTTACATGTACCTGTACTGCCCACGATCGGGCTGTGGAGATGTGTGGGTGGGGGGAGTCGTAGTTACACTATGCCCGCGATCGGGCTGGTGGGGGGCATAGGAAAGAGTTGGGGGCCAGCCGGGGTGGCAGCTGCATGTTGCACCCTGCAATGCAGCAGCTCACCTGTGGGTGGCCCTCAACTTAAGCCTTTTTATTGGGGCTCAAGGTTGTGCAGGCGCAGGTTGGGGGTTGCACATGCACAACTCTGCACAACCCGACTGAATATTGGGTTGCACAGGTTATGCATGGATCCTCCCCCTCCTGTTGAGCATGCATTCATATGCATTGCTCTCTTGCACAACCTGATGCCAGTGGCATAACTGCCTCCTGCTGAATATCGCAGAATGGCGATTTTGGACTATGATACAAGAACCCTGTTGCGCATGGCGCAACCCTTTTGAATATCCAGGCCAGAGTATATATAGGTTACATAATAATGTTACTTATAATAGGTTACAGACATGCAAAAAGCAAATGGTCACTGATAACTGCACACAGAAATTAAGTGACTTGCTGAGGAACACACAGTATACAAGTGGGTTTTGATGAGATTCAAACCCAGGTCTACAGGTCTCCAGGTTTGCAGTTCAGTGTCTTTAATCACTAAGCTATACTGCCTGCATACAGAGGGCTCACTTGTACTTCAATACAAATCTGCATACATCTGCAGTCATGTGGCAAGCTTATAGAAACTGTTATTCTTTTTAGTTTTCTTGTACCTCCTCATTTCAGCTGCACAGCTGAACTGTAGCACACATACCAGTGGAAACACATGTGGTTCTTCCCACCTCAATACACAAACTTAACCACAAAACTACTTAATTACTTCTGTCTGGCTTATAATCGTACTATTTTCTCTACATAGTTTTGAATGCTTCCATGCAAACAGATGCTAAGGGGCAAACACAAAAGTAGCAATAACTTGACACCCCCCATCCAAATGGGCAGTCCCCCCCCATGCACACACACTGTAGCAGGTTTGACCATGCTGCTGCAGACAATCCACCAAGTGTAAATATAAGTTAAGTCTTTTACCTGAGTACTTGGGAGCCAGAGGTAGGACTCTTTAAGAGATGCTGTCCATGTGTCAGAGTGCTGGAGCGTACCCCCTTGAAATGAATGGAGTTATTTTTTATTACTATTTTATACATTATGATGGTGAGTTGGAGAATAATGAAGGCCACTGTTCAACAAACAAGGCCTTGTTAGTCAAGTGGTGGCCTTCTTTAATCTCTAACTCTCCATTGATAATGTATAAAATAGTGATTAAAAAATACCCTCATTCATTTCAATGGGGCATACGCCTTCACTCTCCCTTGCCCTATGTCATAATGTGCCTGAGCATGGGGATATGGAGGTCAGTTTCACTGGAAGGGGAGCACAAGGCTGACTACACTGGGGCTTCAATAGTCTGTACATACCATACCGCTCAACTGTTCCGGAATGCAAGAGACAGCCCTCATTTTACCCTTGGAAACTGCTCTGCCCCTTATCCATTACTCATGGAAAGCATGCAGCTCACACAGAGGATGTCCTGTAAATTTAGACTTTATGGCAAGGGCACCATTTCATATTTGGGGCAACAACCACTGGAAGCCAGGTGCTAGTTAGCCCCTAGGCAGCAAGCTATGGAATGTCTGAAACATCTCATAAAGGTAAATTTGTTTTCTTGTGACTGAAAAGTGATATCCAAATCAGGCAAAATTCAAATGTATAAGATTCATCTGTCTGTACCTCAGAGCACTGCATCAGATTTGGGCTTAAACCCATCCAGTTATGAACCTTTTCTTTCCTGGAATGAAGTTCTGAACCCCCCAAAAAGAAAAACATCTTTGTCCCAATTTCTCTCCCTAGCTCCATCCATTCAATATCCATCCCATGTGGGTTGTGAAGCCACCCAAATGTGCAGAAAGGTGAATATTTCAGTCCTTTCTCCTTCCCCAATACCCCTGTAAAAAAAAATATTTACTTTTACTTATCTGGCCAACTGGTCAGAACTTGCACCCTAGCCCAGTGAGCCACCAGCACAGTTTTCAGTCTGCTCCTCCTCCATCCTTTTACTAAAAGTGGAATGCTAGAACCAACCATCCCAGGTCCCCAGCATGGTCTGTGACCAAGACTCCTCACCAACCAAACCCACCCAACCTGTGTTGCTTGCTTCTTGCTTGGCTGCCTCCACACTGCACTAATCAAGGCCTGTGAAGGCCACCCACACTGCTGTCACTGCTGCTGTGAGGCCCTAGCTTGCTGCTGGGGTGGGCCAGCACTGTTTTATTTATTTTTTGTGAGGTGAGCCTAGTAGAGTAAGTAGGCTGCCTAGTCTCAAGTTAGCTTCTAGCTCATCCCCAGCCTCTTCAGGCACCAAGGGAGACAGAGACTTCCTAAGAGTAGGCCAACACATATTTGCCACCACGACACTGCTATTGAGAGTTCAGTGCTCACTGACTCCTCCAACCTGTAATGTGTAGCCTGTTTACTCTGTGGCAGGAAAGACAGTCTTACACACATGTGACTCATGTACTCTTGCTTGGCTGGGGCTCCTCCACATCATGTGTGATGGCGCCACTGCTAATAGGTGGAGAGAGTGAACAACACAATACAGACACAGTCGAGTCAGGAGTGCACCTGCTGAGTGAGCTCAACACAGGCAAGGGGTGCACTTATTGTGCAAAGATTAAATCCAATTTTTTTTTTGAGTGATCTATTTTTCCGCCCTCCCATACTCGCTGGTCCTCCACTCCCTCATGCTCTGTCAAGTTCCCTCTGACCCCCTCTGTCCTTCCCCAGCCCTCCTCAGATCCCCAGATCAGAGCTGACTCCCGGGATATCCCGCTGTATCCCTTCACTGGGTGGGTCCCTCTCTTCCGAAGGGGAAGGCACCAGGGGGGATAGCCCCAGCATGCACTTTCTAGGGCCCAGGGATGCTGCTGGGGAACAGGATGCACTGGGAAGGCACTGGAGGCCCTTAGGAACAGAGAGCCATCATCCAGAGGCCAGCAAGTGATTTTCCTGGCTATCTTGAGGTGCGTGATGCCCAGACATCAAGGCAAGAGCTGACATCTGTCACGTACCACCCCTAATGACCCCGACATGCTGCACTACCACCCGGCCTCCACCAGTGGTCGCTTTGGCACTGGATCGCGATCCCTTCCCTCCCTGGAGACAGCGAACAGTCATGGCATGCTCAAGCTGCCTCCCCCTCCGGCCGTCCCTCCAGTGACCCGAGCTCATTCCCGAACCTGGGTCACTAGCGTCGCAAGCAGAAATTCAACTGTTGTGCCGATGGGCCGGCAACCCAAATTTAATGTCATTATTGCCACACCGTAAGAACAAGCTTGGCACAAAGCTGGTGGGGGGCAAGTGCTCCATCTGCCCTATCTAAATGGCACACCTGCTTTATGGTAGAAATTAATTCTCAGGGCCTAACAATAGTGCAAGTAAATACAATAGTTTCCACTGTGTTCTGAGCTACTGTATCTCCATGTTTTAGGATGTGTACTGATCATTGTGAGGGTTAGTGTCCCTCATTGTCACTCATTTCAAGTGTCCATGTCCCTCATCAGTGACAAAATGTGAGGTATGGTGCATGCTTCCAAGACCCTACTCAGCACAAAGAGTGCTGAACATTGCCATAGTGTATATGCTCCATACGGAATGACAAAATAAGTGATCTGCAACAGTCATGGAGAACACATTTGTAGCACTAAATATGCATAAGGGGGTTTTGCATGGGCCAAAACAAAAAGGTCAGGCTTCACAACAGAGAGGCTCCTCTTTGCACATCTGGAATATGGGATGTTGGCTGACTATATCCTAAGCATTTAATGCAGTAAGCAAACAATACTTTACAAATTAATGGCAATTTAATGACAAAAATCAAAAGCCATTAAACAACTTGCAAAAGTATTGGAATTAATGAGTTTACCTAATTTTAATCGGAAATCAATGAAAAGAGTGTCTTAATGGCTTTATTTGCTAGCAGTAGTATAAGAAGTAGAAACTGATGTGTTTTTTTAAATGAGATTTGCACCAGCTTAGTTGCTACACACGTGGCAAGTGTGCAACATGCGAACCTGATGTGAATTATAAATGATGTTCAAACTATCTTAACTGCTGCACTCACATCAAGCATGCAACATTCAAGCCTGATGTGATTTTTAGAAGATGTTCACACCAACTTACCTGCTGCACACATGTCAAGCTTGTGACACGTGAACCTGATGTGCTTATTAGACCAGGTTCACATAGGTTCACTTTGTGTATGCGAACCGCATGCAAATATTGCACAATTAAGCATGTGGCATGCATTCTGTATGTACGCAGCACACTTATATTTCCATAAAGGTAATAGTGAATATTTTTTGCAGATTTGTGGTACTGCTATGGCTGTCTATATGGCACCAAGCTGTGCCAATTTGGGGTGGTAGGAATCTATCCAAATACTTAAGAAACAGAATAATCCCTTTTTTGATAACATCAAATATTGCTACTGTTCTGTAGATTATATCATTTGTGTATGGGAGGGAGACCATTCTAAAGTAGCTTACGTTTTGTTATGGCTCCATAACAATGACTGCAATCTCACCTTCACACATTATATGTGTAAGGAAGATGTTAATTTTTTTAGGTTTAACATTCTATTCAGCACCAAATTATTTGATCCAAACTAAATGCCATAGGAAAATCACATCAACTAATTAATTGCTGACATCAGATATTGCACACCCCACTTCTTTGAAAAACTATATTCCTTATGATCAATTCCTGATATTATTCTGTAATTGCACTAAAGAATCAGCTTTTGAAGAACAAGCAGAAGAGCTTAAAATAAGGTTCTTATAGAGAGGGTATGAAGAATGCTTATTGGAAGAAGCAAAACATAAAGTAAAGCAGAAAAGAAGAAATGCATTTGTTTATAAAAATAATGACTTGAAGGAAATCAATTCAAATGTAAACATTATAACCTTTACCACAGAAAATAACAATATGGCTGGTAGGATTGGAAATATAATTTTCAAGGATTGGCCCATACTTCATTCTGATCGTAATGTGGGAATTGCTGTAGCAGCTAAACCAAGAGTTTTATTAAGAAGGGCAAATAATCTAAGGGACCACTTAGTGCACAGTTGGTTAAAGGAAAAACCTAGAATAGGAAGAGGTTGATTTCCTGATAAACCAAAAGATTTCTTTAGATGTACTAAATGCAATATATGTAATTATGACAATTCTGGTAAAAGGTTTGAGCATTCACAAAGCATGAATATGTCAGCAGATATTAGAGAGTGCATAACCTGTGACACCCCTTTGTGTGTTTGTGAACTCTGGTGCAGTTGCAATTTGGTCTACATAAGACACAATGTAAGATGATTTAAACAAAGATTACAGGAGCATGTCAGGTCAATAATTAATAACTGATCTGACCTATAGTTAGGTAACCATTTCTCAGAATTTCACAATCATATCCTGGGCAGAGAAGGGCGAAGTCAGCAAACTCTGCACCGTGAAATATTTAGTGAATTTTGAGTGATCTGCAAAATATTTTGTGGATGCAAAGTGTGAAATTCCGGCCACGAAATGTGGACTTTCACCTGCAAAGTGTGGAATTTTGCTCTCGAATGGAGGCGTTTCTCCCACAAAGGGCAGAATCTCACCACTTGCAGGCAAAATTCCACCATTTGCAGGACAAATTCCACAATTCATTTGCAAAATTCAGCACTTTGCTGGCAAAATTCCACATTTCGCGGGTGGAATTTTGCAAATTCATACCCATGAAATATTTTGCAGATCGTTAGAAATTCACAAAATATTTTGCACGGCAAAATTGTTGACTTCACCAGAACTTTGCTGGTGAAATTAAACTTTGGCATGTCTCTAATCCTGGGGATCTCAAATTCATGGGACTGGAGCATGTTCCACATCCTAAAAATGAGGTGATAGACAGAATCTACTTTTAAGGGGAGAAAGTTATTGAATTGCTAATTTAAAGACAATAACACATGCAGGTCTGAACGAATGTTGGGACCTAAAACCCTATTTATAAATGCATTATTCTCAGGTGGCCTTATTCCAATATAACACACACGCACACACACTTCTTTTCTCTCCATTGTAATATAACTTTGGTATTATCAAATTCTCCACTCCCACCCCTTGTTTATGAGTATATAAATTATTTTGGTTGAAAATAATTGTTTTAAATTTGTTTACAATAATCATGTTTTGTCTCTCTTTTTTAGATTATTCTGCCTTCACCTTGTGTAAGAAGGAATAATGTGTTGATCCACCTGTTGTAGCGTTGTACTCAGCGTTGATCGGCCTTTATTTCTCCACCCTTTTCTTTTCATTTTTTCTTTTTGCCCCCCTAAATCTCTTAAAGAGCTCCCTTACTTTTTCTTTTCTTTTTTCTACCTGTTTGGCTAATGCTGGCACTGCATAATGCAATTAACCTTTTTTCCTTCCCTGCACTTCAGTTTTTTCTCTTCAGCTTCTCCATAGGAACATACGAAGAAGCCAGCAGAAGAAAGCCATTTGGTCTACTGAGTCTGCTCATGTTGCAGGGTCCACAGCTTGAGCTTCTGCCCCTGCCCCATCTCCTTCTAGTCTTTCCATCCTACCTACCTACCCATGATCCCCACCTTCTCCCTATGCCTATCACAGCCTCTTTTGAAGCTGCCCATTGTCTTCAACAAGACCACCTTTTCCAGTAGCACATTCCAAGTGTCCACCACCCTCTCTGTGAAAAACTGGCTTCCTGACCTCACTCCTAAACCACCCTCCACCAGCTTAAGACTGTGCCCCATCATGTTATGGCTGCCACTTAGCATAAAGAGACCCTCTTCATCCACTTTATTTATCCCTTTCAAGTACTTGAAGGTCTCAGTCATGTCCCCCCCTCCTGTCCTCCAGGGAGTACATGTTCAGTGCCCCCAACCTCTCCTCATACGTGTTACCCTGCTGACCCACTATCATCTTTGTAGCAATCTTCTTGACCTTCTCCAGCAGGTTAATGTCCTTTTTAAAGTGTGGACACTGGTACTGAACTCCATACTCTAGATGTGGCCTCACCAGTGACCTGTATAAGGGCAGTATAACCTCTGTTTAATTTTAATCTCCATTTAACTTTGAAATGAATCAGCAAAGATTAGATGTGTTTAAACACTACAGGTACTTACCTGGCCATAAAATGATGTATGGCACTATATTATAGCAGCCTGCATAATTATGAATTATGTATGTATTTAATCTGCTTCTCTCTTGGTTTTCAAATTTCACCTTTGTATATTTTGTACTAGCCACAATCTTTTCATATTTAGACTCTTTTGGTTGTGGGTCTTTAGTTTTAATGTCATGAATATGTATGAGAGATTTATACTTAAGGCGACCTCACTGCTCTTTGGCCACGCCCCTTGAAGTAGGGTTATTTGGACCTAAAGCATTGGGGCAAGTGTGGTACTTGACTTGGCTGGACTTTCTATTTGCTTTTGAGTTTCTCATTTTTTCTACATTGAAATAAAAATAATTGTTTGATTCATTGCAAATTGGGCTGATGAATATTCATTGGAGCATCTATCTGGAGCTCAACACTATACAGCGTGTCACAATGGAACCAGGCAACCACCTGTTTAGAAGCAAGGTAAAATTGTTTTTTCTACAGAATTGCATAGAGTGGCAGTAGTTCTTGTCTAACAAAATCATGGATCTGGGTTAATAAGAGGGGGCACAACTAGTAAAAGATCCCACTTTGGGATTTGCAGTCAAGCTATGGAGGGGGAATACAATTAAAATACAGTGTTGACTCAAGGCACAGTGAAATAACCCCTCTAACATCTTTTGTAACACAATGAGTCTGGGGAAGATGGGAGTAGAAGGTGGGAGAGGATTGGAGTAGGGTACATGTGGTCACGTGACTAGCCCTGGTCATCTGGTAAGAGCTAGAGACTGTTTTATCTTTTGTTTTATTTTTAACTGTAGTGAAATTCTCAAACTTCATGTAGCATTTCATTTTACAATGTTCATTACAGAAAGTGAAAGAGGTGCACTTTGCCAACTCTACTGATAACAGGTAGCAAAATAATTTTTCTCTCATTTACAATATGAATTCTAGGAATTTTAGAGTGTATACAAGCTGATCTTAAGTCATAATTAGATGCTTCAGTTATACTGATAAAAATGCCAGAGCAAAATATTTAAATGTACTGTAGAAGTTTCTGTTCATTCTATAAACAACACATTTTTTCTACTTTAATTTGCCACTATCAAATTCTCTTTGCTGTAAAGCTGAATGTTTTATGCAGGCTGTGCTGTTTAAGAATTATTATCAAATTGGATCTAGTATTAATTAGATATGCACTTGCACCTGGAGAGTATTTTTTACTGCATGTTCTGTATGTATTACACTGGCAGCTAGGATTTTCATTATATCAACAGCATGCCTTCAGCTTTATGGTATTATTATTACGCCCCAGCAGTCTTCATGTGTTCCCCATCTGCTGATTTATTGAATTCCGATCACAACTTTAAGCTAAAGCAATGGTCTGGAACCTTTTTCAGATAATATGCATATTACAAAAAGGCCTCTAAGTATGCTAAACTATATGATTATAAACCATATACTAATTTTTCCCCAAATACATTTTGTTAACCTCAGCAGAATCTGATAACTAAGAAGCAACATATTTGGCTATGCACCCAGTAGTGAGAGCACCACTCCTGCTGTATACTCATTGGCTCTTTTTTTTTCCTTTGTTTGCAGAAGGGTTTCAAAATGATACGGTGCAGGTGCCACCAAATAAAAATGATTCAGGACTGTCAGAACACAACTGCACAAACTGTCCAAGAGAACTTTACAGATGTGGACAGCTGGCCTTTAGTTAGTGTGCCCACTGTTGGTTAAATTAATAGTGTCACAATCTATCTTGATACAGCAGGTGTAAATGACTTTAGCACATCAATAACTACTCTACAATGATGCTCTTCTTCTATGTAAGACTGTATATTGATTTCACATTTGTGCAGAGTGGTGCATATAGAATTCCCAGTATTTTGTTGTTGTGTGGGTTTTAAATGACAAGCTGTAGGATTATAGGCATGGGAAAAGGACACAAACACTAAAGTCTGGTCAGGTGGCAGAAGAAGTAGAAGCCCTTTGAGACTCCCTTCATATAATTAACTATTAAAAACAAAGCAACAATTGATATAACATTAAATGAGAAAGTGCCTCACTTCATACAGTCCTCAGAGGTTCACTCACTTAAGAAAAAAGAGCAAGCTTTCACCTCTCTATAATCTTTCTCTACCAAGGTAATCCTCTGTATGCTTCATATATAAACATATCTGGCACCACTAATCTTTGTTTGGGGAGCTCCCTGCATAGAATTTAAACTCAATAGATTTTTTCCTTGGGGAATTTTCTCACCATTTGGTCTATATCCCCTCAAAAGTAATGATATCAGAAATCTAATACCACTGATTTAAAAAGACTCAGTCTCCACCATTTGCAGTGGCACAGAAATATGAACAGCAGAGTCCCATCACATTTTACAAATGCGTGCTACTTCAAATAAGGAAACTTTGAACATCTATGAGTTTAGCTTTAATTATTAACTGTTTATGATTTAATAGTACAATTTCCCCAAGTTATATTTAATACATGTTCTACTGTATGAATATTAGAAGACTGAACTACAGTAGTGCAATGAAGCACAGACTATATAGAGAATAATGCATGGGCAACCATGCACAACAAGGCTATAGTTCCATCAAGGGATTGCGATGATATCATAACAACCTCAAGAGTGATGCTTGAGAGCTTTCTGGTGTAATCAGAATCTTGAGATGGAAACACAGCTGAGGTGTGTATGGATGCTTAAGTGTTATTTTGTATAGTATATGATTTAAAATAAATTAAGAAATACTACCCTTTTTTTCTTCCCAGGTATTCTACAGTTAAATGTGTTACAATTTAAAAGAAAACAGAATCCCACCCTCACTCAGCTGCTGAAAACCCAGAAGGATAAAGAGTTATATTCTGTTTTTTTTTTTTTAATTATAACAGAATATTTTGCATTAGGACAGATCTGGATTTTGTGTGTTGGGGGGGGGGAAATGAAAGTAAAATTTCAGGGTCAGGATACTGAAAGTCCAGTGAGGGCCTTTAAATTGGTTAGCAATTTGCTAACAGCACCTGGTTCCCACAAAGCAGACTAGAAATGGAAAATGCTATATTAGATTTCATGGTTATTGAGTTGCAAACCCCTTTGTCAGCAGCCCAGACATATGACAGTGTACCTATGCAAAACAGCTAACAACACATTGACTATACAGTAGTTGCTTCAGCATATTGGTACAGTAGGTTTGGAGGGTGGTAACTAGTCATTACTGCCTCACTAATGACTGCATCCCAAAACTAGGTCTTATGAAATGCACCTGTCCAACTCATGTGATCATCCACCCATTAGCACATCAATCTTTCCCTGGTATCCAGTGGTCCTGCTTCCACCTCCCCGACTGCCCTCCCATTACTGATTACTGTTTACCTGGTGTATATTGGTCCCACCCAATTGACGCCCATTAATTGATGTCTTTCCCTGCTTCCAGTGGTTCCCCCACCCCCATTGCTCAATCACCCACCTTTTATCCATCAAATAATTCTGTGGTGTCCAGTGGTTTTAGGTGATAGGTTTAAATGCTTCATTGGCAAGCTTTTAAACTAGCCAAGGGGGGGAGGGACTGATAAGAAGCAGGGAATTCCCAGCCTCCCCCCACAAAACAGGATAATTAACATGTTAACACCAGGGTAGAAAGGTCAATATGGAGAAAGACAGGAGTAAATGGAGAAAAAGGCAAAAGCAGTAAGAGCAGGGATGCGGCTAACAAGGATAAGGCAATCAAAAAATGGAAAGCGATGAGTATCAATGCCTGTAGTCTGTGTAACATACCAAGATACACAATCTATAGGATGGACAGGGAGGGTAAAACAGGAGGAGTAGCGCTGTACGTAAGGGAAGAGATCAAAGCAATGGAACTAAAGGGTAAATGGGAAAGATAGGAGACAAGAACTGGCAGCACAATCAGCATGGGAGTTCTATACAGACCCCTGTCTCAGGGGGAGGAAACAGATAAGGAAATGATAGAAAGCATCCTTAGAATGGCAGAAAAAGGGGAGATATTGTTAATGGGAGACCTGAATATGCCAGTTGTTAACTGGAGCACATTTGCTGCAGCCACATCCAAAATCAGCGTCATTCTCTCCACTTGTCTTGCCCCCTCACCCTCCTCTCCTTTCCTTACCTCCCATTTTCCCCCTTTCTCCCCCCTCCCACTGTCTTTCTTTTGCTTTCTGCCCCTTACTATCCTAGCTGCTAACTTGTCAATGCTGCCTGGTTGCTGTCCCCTTCCTTGATCTAGCTCCCCCTCCTAATTTCCTCTTCTCATCATGTCCCTGCCTTGAATCACATGCTAAACTAATGTGTATTTAATTTCTGTTTTTTCATACCCTATATTATAATACAAATTGCTGAATTGTTATGTGAAACTTGTCTGTTTTCCATTATCGATCTATAACCCCCCTATTGATGTGTTACCTTTGTAAATGAGCTGCCTGGTGCTCAAAGGTATTTATAATCCTAGATTGAATAAATGAATAAATAAATTCTTGATGCCCTTCAGGAGGCATGCCTCAGACAGCTAGTGTTGGAACCCATTTGGGAGGGAGCAATCTAAGGCCTCGTTTCTCTCAAACTGGGAAAGAGAAAGGATCACAGATTTAGAAGTAGGTAGCCATCTGGGATCAAGTGACCACCAAACAGTGTGGTTCATGATAACCACAGCCATAGAGTCAAGCCATACAAAAGCAAGGATACTAGACTTTAGGAGGACTGACTTTGGCAAAATGTGTGAGTTCCTAAGGAATGTACTAGTAAATGGGCAGGAAGAAGTGGTGGCAGAACAATGGGGAAAAATCTAAACTGCCTTCACAGAGGCAACAAGCCTTTGTGTGAAGCAAATAAACAAAACAAAATGAAGTAAAAAACCACTATGGTTCTCACAAGTGGTGGCAGGGGAAGGTTAGGGAGAAAAAGATAGCATTCAGGAAGCCAAAGGAATCACAGAAGGAGCTGGACAGAGAACTGTATCAGTTAAAGCAGAAGGAAGCGGGGAACACAGTCAGAATAGCGAAGGCCAAAACCGAGGAAAAGATAACCAAATCAGTTAAGAAGGGGGATAAAACCTTTTATAGGAACATTGGGGAGTGAAGAAAGACCAAGGGAGGGATAGTGAGGCTTAATAAAGGGGAGGAGAGGTGGGCAAAGGATGACAGCGAAAAGGCAGAGATACTGAACAAATACTCATGCTCAGTATTCACAAAAGAAGAAGAGGGGGAGGTACCTAAACCAAACAATAGAAGCACTCTGGATGGGGGGGGGTTGATACCAGGCCATTCATAGAAGAAAGGGTCATGAAAGAACTTCTAAAACTCAAGATGGACAAAGCAATGGGGCCTGATGGGATTCACCCAAGAATTCTAAAAGATCTAAGGGGAGATCTAGTGACACCACTGACTACCTTTTTTAACAAATCATGGGAGGATGGTATGGTACAAGAGGACAGAAGGAGGGCGGATGTGATTTCCCTTCACAAAAGTTGGAGCAGGGCAGAAGCAGGAAACTACAGACCTCTTAGTTTGACCTCAGTGGTAGGGAAAATGATGGAATCACTTCTGAAAGAAAGAACTGGTGAGTACCTAGAGGCCAGCAGGGAACAGGACACAAGGCAGCATGGATTCACAGTGGGAAGGTAATGTCAGATGAATCTAATAGATTTCTTTGACTAGGTAACCAAAGTAGTAGACCAGGGAGGGGATATGGATATGACCAACTTAGACTTTAGCACGGCATTTGACACAGTCCCACACAAAAGATTAATCAACAAGTTACCCAGACTGGGAGTGGGTCCCAGGGTGGTAGCCTGGGAAACAAATTGGCTGGGCAACAGGATGCAGAGGGTAATAGTAAACAGAGTACACTCTGAAGAAAAAAGGTTACTAATGGGGTACCACAGGGTTCAGTATTGGGACCGGTCAGCTTTGATGTCTTTATAGGTGATATTGCGGAAGGGCTGGAAGGAAAAGTATGCCTCTTTGTATATGACACAAAGATCTACAACAGGGTTGATACACAAGGGGGGGGGATGAGAAGGGACTTGGCAAGGTTGCAGGAATGGTCAAAAGTATGACAGCTTAGATTGGTTCCATGTCAATAAATTGACGGTATCGATGTCAACACCCCCGACAGTGATGGGAACAATGTTGAGAGTTGACATTTTTCCGAACAGGACAAAGTATTTTTCTGCGGCCGGCTTTGCCACCAAACCCCCAATGCAGGGGGCTTTGTCCATCTCTAAATAACCCACTCCGAGTCAAAGTTTGTTTGGGGTGGGGGGAGGGCGCAACACCGGGAACTGCAGCATCATCAGACAGCAGACCTTCACAGTGGCCAATCTTGACCTATCAAGATTTGTCACTGTGGTGGTGTTCGCTGTAAAAAAGTCATTTTTGTGTGGTGATACTGCTTAGATTCAATGCAAAGAAGTGCAAAGTAATGCATCTGGGAAACAAAAACCCAGGGGAAGAGTATACAATTGGGGGGTACTAACAGCAACAAAAATAGAATGTGATCTGGGGGTAATCATATCAGACACCGTAAAGGTAGGCAAACAATGTAAAAATGGCAGTAAGAAAGGCTGGAGGATACTGGGATGCTTAGGGAGAGGCATCACCAGTAGAAAACAGGAAGTTGTTATCCCTCCGTACAGACAGTTGGTGAGACCACATTTGTAGTGACTGTCCTGTAGCTGGGTGAAGGGTGTTAATTGTCTGGCCTCTGACCTCAGCTACGTGATAACTGGAGGTGGGGCTTAGTCACAGTTAAAGCAGCAAACAGAAGTTCATCTTCTCAGAAGAAGCCAGAAGGTGAAGGAAAGAAACATATTCAATTCAGTGCTTCAGAGTAACTGGTAACTGGTATTTTTCTTTTAAACTTGGATTGTAGGCTTGTAGTGACACTATACTTTCTTTCTGTGTTGTCTTTACTTATAATTGTTTTTGGGCTGTTGAAAATTTAAAAAATAGTGGTGGTGTAATTCTGTGCTGTCTTTAATTGCTGCAAATTTTATCTTGGCTTGTCTGACTGTCCTGTAGCTGGGTGAAGGGTGTTAATTGTCTGGCCTCTGACCTCAGCTACGTGATAACTGGAGGTGGGGTTAGTCACAGTTAAAGCAGCAAACAGAAGTTCATCTTCTCAGAAGAAGCCAGAAGGTGAAGGAAAGAAACATATTCAATTCAGTGCTTCAGAGTAACTGGTAACTGGTATTTTTCTTTTAAACTTGGATTGTAGGCTTGTAGTGACACTATACTTTCTTTCTGTGTTGTCTTTACTATAATTGTTTTGGGCTGTTGAAAATTTAAAAAATAGTGGTGGTGTAATTCTGTGCTGTCTTTAATTGCTGCAAATTTTATCTTGGCTTGTCTGACTGTCCTGTAGCTGGGCGAAGGGTGTTAATTGTCTGGCCTCTGACCTCAGCTACGTGATAACTGGAGGTGGGGCTTAGTCACAGTTAAAGCAGCAAACAGAAGTTCATCTTCTCAGAAGAAGCCAGAAGGTGAAGGAAAGAAACATATTCAATTCAGTGCTTCAGAGTAACTGGTAACTGGTATTTTTCTTTTAAACTTGGATTGTAGGCTTGAGTGACACTATACTTTCTTTCTATGTTGTCTTTACTTATAATTGTTTTGGGCTGTTGAAAATTTAAAAATAGTGGTGGTGTAATTCTGTGCTGTCTTTAATTGCTGCAATTTCTCCCTCCCACCCCTTCCCCCAACTCTTAATTATATGCCCTGATAAATCTGATTGACAGGAGCTAAACACAGGAATAGTAAGAGGTGTAGTAGGAGGGCACAAGGGGAAGAAGACCACCAGCACAAGTGTTTTGACTCATTTATTTATTTACTAGTTTCTTTTCCTTAAAAAATATATATATCTGAGGATCAGTTACAGGATTTTTAGTACTGTAAATAAATAAAAGAGAACTAAGAGAGCTTCAGTAGCAGATAAGTAGTGGAATTGCAGTATAATGTGGGGAGTGGTGCAGTACGGTGGCTGTGGGGCAACCATGTTTGAAGCAGACCTTCTGGACACTGAGGTGCTGCCCTATCTGCATGCATCTCTTGGGACTGCGGGATGAGGTAGCCAGACTCAGAGCGGAAGTAAACTGGGTCAGGAGTACCATCACCCCTGTCCAGGAACCACCCAGTCCAATGCAGCTGCCTCAAAGGATGCCGAACGAGGAGCACTTGGATGACAGTGGGCTCAGGAGGGTTAGGAGCAGTCAGGCAGAGGCATCCCAGATCCTATTCCACTCAAGAATTCATATGCCACACTGGCAAATGAGGACAACCAAATAGAGGTACCCAGGGAAGTGGAAGGAAAGGATGTGGAGGTTAGGCAAGGAGGTGACCTCAGTGGGGAAAGCAGTGGACCCCAGAGGAGGAGGAAGCGAATCCTGGTGGGGACTCCATCATAAGAGGATCCAGCTAGGAACACAGGAGGGAGGACAGGGGTGAGGTGCCTACCAGGTGCCACGGCATGGAGGGATGGAAGGAAGATACTGGGGATCACTGGGAAGGCAAGACAGGAGGGTGAGCTGGATGTCATTATCCACCTAGGTACTAATGACTTGGCAAATGGGGAGCCAAAGGAAGTTCAGGAAGAGTTTAGGAAACTGGGGAGGGTCTCAAGCAAGTAGCTACTTCTGTCACTTTCTGAAATACTACCTGTGAGAGGCAAGGGAGAGCATAGGAGTGCATGCACTAGGAACTTTAACTCATGGTTGAAGAACTGGTGCTGTGAGGAAGGGTTTGGATTCATTGGTGACTGGGGACCCATCTGGAGGGATGGAGTTTGTTCAAGCCTGACGCTGCATCCATCCGGAGGGAATCCAAGCACTCAATGATAAGTTTAAATGCTACATTGACAAGCATTTAAACTACAGCAAAGGGGGTGGCAGGCCAGCAAGATGGTACCTACTTGCTCACCCCCACAGCTAGTAATGGAACCAGTGAACCAGAGGGTGTATCTCTGCAAAGCAGTGTGCAAAAGTTGGAGATTAGTGTCCAAAAGGTGGATAAGTAGAAAAGGGGCAAAATTCAGCAGAAGGGCAGACAGCAAGGAGAACCAGGGATAAATGACAACCAAGGAAGGGGCTGGAGTAGAACAGTGAAGCAATCTAGGGAGGTCAAATCATGGAAAGCCATGTGTGCAAATGCCAGGAGCCTTAGCAACAAGACGGAAGATCTGGAGGCTGTCATGGTACAGTCAGACCTGGACATTGTGGCCATCACTGAAACCTGGTGTAATGATAACCATGACTGGGAGATGGCCATACCTGGCTACAACATATTCAGAAGAGACAGAGCAGGCAGGAAGGGAGGAGGAGTGGCACTGTATGTGAAAAATGACATAAGGGCCACACAGATCCAGGAGGAACAAAATGGGGGAGAGATACTGTGGGTTAAGCTGGAAAGGAAAATGGGGCCAGCCATCCGCACAGGTGTGGTCTATAGACCACCAGCCCAGGAGGAAGAAACAGATAGGAGTTGATGCTAGCCATCCAAAGGATGGCAGACAAGGGTGAGTAGTACTGGTTGGAGACTTCAATATACCAGACGTGGACTGGAGCATCCCAGCAGCAGCATCAACTAGGAGCAGATTTATCCTGGACTCCTTCAGGGTGCCTTCTCAAGCAACTGGTCATGGAACCAACTCCGCAGAAGGCAATACTGGACCTTGTGCTCACAAACAGGGACAGTGTGATGGGGGTAACAGTGGGGAGCACCTGGGTAACAGTGACCACCAGTCATTGTGGTTTGAAATCACAGAAAGAGCAGAAGCAAACCACACAAAAACACGTATCCTGGATTTTGGGGCAGACTTTGGGAAAATGGGAGATGCTTGAAAGAGGCATTAAGGGAATGGGACAGGAATCAGGGATTGAGGAACAGTGGGCAGTATTTAAAATGGGGATTATAAGAACAACAGAATTATGCATTAAGCAGGTTAGCAAGAGGAAAGAAAGAGGAGACCATTATGGTTTCCAAAGAGGTAGCAAAGAAAGTGAAAGCCAAAAGATTGCATTCAGGCAATACAAAAGACACAGGCAGAAGGGATAGGAGAAGTACCAGGAGAAACAAAGGGAGGCAGGGAAGTCAGTAAGGAAGCCAAAGCTCAGACAGAAGAACACATTGCAAAATCAGTGGTTAAAGGGGACAAAACCTTTACAGGTACATAAGTGAAAAAGAAGGACAAAGGAGGGATAGTGAGACTGAAGGGGAGGATGGGATCCGCGAGGATGACAACAGTAAAGCTGACATATTGAACAGGTATTTCTGCTCAGTCTTTACTAAGGAAGAAGGGGTAATGGGTCTGAAGGAGTACAAAGGGTGAGAATGGTACAGAAATGGACACAAGTCCCTTATACGAAAGGGTCCTGAAGGAACTGGAAGTAATAAGACTGAAAACAATGGGGCCAGATGGGGTGCACCAGGGTCCTTAAAGAACTAAGAGAGGTGGTGGCTGAACCTCTGGCTATCCTGTTCAGCCAATCACTGGAAACAGGGAGAGTACCCAAA
The DNA here is from genome assembly GCA_016271365.2 of Neoceratodus forsteri. Classification (NCBI taxonomy): domain Eukaryota; kingdom Metazoa; phylum Chordata; order Ceratodontiformes; family Ceratodontidae; genus Neoceratodus; species Neoceratodus forsteri. The sequence goes on along the minus strand of CM057454.1, from coordinate 395,217,268 downwards.
GACTGGAGGACAGCAGATGTAGTCCCCTTATACAAAGTGGGAACAAAGAGGAAGCAGGGAACTACAGACCAGTCAGTCTCACCTCGTAGTGGGAAAGATCATGGAAGCACTACTGAAGGAGAGATTGGTAGAACATCTGGTTGTCAATGGACTACAGGACCCAAGGCAGCATGGTTTCACCAGGGGAGGTCATGTCAGAAACCTCATTGAATTTTTGACTGGGTGACTGGGAGGTGGATCAGGGAGGGCAGTGGACATGGCCTATCTGGACTTCAGCAAGGCCTTTGACACTGTGCCACATAGAAGACTATTACACAAACTGGGGAATATGGGTGTGAGCAGGACAGTAGTGTGGTGGGTAGGTAACTGGCTGGGTGGCAGGACACAGAGGGTGGTGGTAAATGGCTGTCACCCACAGAGGAAGAGTGACCAGTGGGGTACCAAGGGATCAGTGCTGGGACCGGTCCTATTCAACATCTTCATCAGTGACATTGCACAGGATATAGAAGGCAGAATTTCACTGTTCGCTGATGACACAAAGCTCTGTAACAGAGTAGACACACCAGAGGGTGTAGACAGAATGAGAAGGACCTGCAGAAACTTGAAGAATGGTCAAGGGTTTGGCAGTTGAAATTCAATGCAAAGAAGTGCAAGATAATGCAAATGGGACAAAAACCCTGGCACAATATATCAGTTGGGGGGTGAGGATATAGCATGCACCAAGCAGGAAAGGGATCTTGGGGTTGTGATCTCTGATGACCTCAAGGTAGGGAAACAGTGTGACAAGGCATCAGGTAAAGCAAATAGGATGCTGGGATGTATAGGCAGGGCATCACCAGCAGGAAAAGGGAGGTCATAATTCCGCTATACAAGACACTAGTGAGGCCCCACCTGGAGTACAGTGTACAGTTCTGGAGACCATACCTATGTAAGGACATAGACAGGGTAGAGAAGGTTCAGAGGAGGGCAACAAAGATGGTGCATGGGTTGTATCACAAGTCCTATGAAGACAGGTTGAAGGAACTGAACATGTACTCCCTGGAGGAGAGGAGGGAGAGAGGGGATATGATAGAGACATACAAGTATCTTACAGGAGGAACAGGGTGCAGGAAAACACTATTTTTAAGCGAAAAGATGTTTCAGGACTAGAGGGCATGGGATGAAGTTGGAGGAGGACGATTCAGAGGAAACATGAGAAAGAATTTCTTCACAGAACGGGTGGTGAATAAGTGGAACACCCTGCCAGAGGAAGTGGTGGGGGCTGAAACAATCACGGGATTTAAGAATGCATGGGATAGACATAAAGGAATTCTAGAGGTCAGGGGTAAGGGGAAATAGACTTCTAGGAAAACAAACTGAACTTACAAGCTCAAATGGGCAGACTAGGTGGGCCATAGGCCTTTATCTGCCGGCACTGTCTATGTATCTATGTATCTATGTAGTGCTGTGTGCAGTTCTGGAGACGCCATCTCTGCAAGGACATAGACAGAATGGAGGCAGTCCAGAGGAGGGCAACCAAAATGGTGCAGGGTCTGCACCAGAAGCCATATGAAGAGAGACTAAAAGAGCTTAATATGTATACCCTTGAGGAACGGAGGAAGGGGGGGGACATGATAGAAACTTTCAAGTACCTCAAGGGAATCAACAAAGTCCAAGAGGGTAGCATCTTTCAGAAAAAGAGATGTTCAAGAACAAAGTGGCAGAACTTTAAGATAGAGGGGCAATGTGAGGAAGTATTTCTTTTACGGAGAGGGCGGTGGATACATGGAATTGCCTTCTTGAGGAGGTCATGATGTTAAACTGTGGGGGAATTCAAGAATGCATGGAACAGACATGAGGCAATTGTAGTGGGGGTAGGAGGAAGTAGGCTATTGGTTAACTAGGATCTGCAGCTTATCCAATAGGTAGGGAAACTGGCAGACTAGGTGGGCCAAGCTATCCTTACCTGCTGTCAAAGTCTATGGGCTCAATTCTATAAGCATCCCTATGCATTTCGCAAGTTGTGACATGCAAGGGGTGCAGTTGCGCCAAGGACCCTGCGCCCTATTCTGTAATGGGCAGGGTCCCCACAACTAAGTCTTGTGACTTGCAACTATGCGCAGTTGCACGCTTAAATGCAGGACATTCCTGAGGTGCATGTCGAAGTCAGCAAGCAATGTTCTATATTTGCAAGTGCCCCCCCAGTCCCCAAGCTTGAGAAGACCATTAGGACTATCGGATACCCCCCTACCCCCAGTACCCCATGGTATAAACAGTAAAGCCCCTCTGGGCTATCAGACCCCCATCCCAAGCCCTATAATGTAGTACCACTAGCCCCACATGGCAGACCGCACCGCCCACCCAAGCTCCAATGTCAATCGCCTGCACATGGCTGTGTCCTGTAATTATTGTAACAAGATTCATACCCTAATTCATAATCCCTGAAAGTCTAGTGGCCCCACATCCCCCACCAGGGATTGCCAGACCACCACCCCTACCCATCCCCAGCCAGTGGCCCATCTCTCATGACCATAGCTAGCCACCGATTGAGCTCCATACAAACGCGCACTGTATATACACGCTCACTGAATGAATGGCATTGCCAGACCACACTGCACTCCCCCCCAAGCCTTCCCCAGCCGGTGACTGGCACAGCCCACCTCTCACCAACATGGCCAGCCACCGACTGAGCTCCGTATGGGTGCATACTGTAAATACGAGCTCAATGAATGATCGCTCAATACACCACCGCTAGGCTAAAGGAGCAGCTTCCCCTAGCTAAGCTAGTAGAAGATCCTGCTAAACTTTAGCATAATATTTCAGTTATCTCCTCTTAACAAAGACATCATATGGTTCTCTGATTCTTATTTATTTGTATATTTATTGATTGATTCATTGAAAGAATTTTATTAGGAAAGGCCTACTGAACAGTAAACAGCTATTTTCCAGAAAAAGCCAGAGGGAGGGACACAGAGAGATGTACACGTTTACAAGGCAATTTAGCAACAAGAAAAATTTCAAAGTACAGTAAGCAGCTGAGGCTTCTTATTCAGTGCCAAGGGAATGATGCAGCCAGTACAAAAATACATATTTTACAGTGAGCAACAACATTTTTCAAGATACTCACTACTTCCTTTTTTTCTTACCATTTCATTAGTCATCCATTGGTTGGCCTCCTCCATCTAATGCCAAGCTACTTCCCAACCTCAACAATCAATACATTTCACTATTCTCTCCCCCATGGAGGGGTCTTTGGGGCAGAAGTGGACAGCTCCAAAACCACAAAGCTGGTGTTGTCCAAGTAGGAGGCAGGGTCCAACAGAGCACATTATCAACCTGAAGCCTTTGTGTTATCCTCTGTCATTTTCTTCCAATTAACCAAAGAACTTATGCACAGGATGGGCCAATATCTCCGCACCCTGCAACATTGAGGCACTGTGGATGCTTGGTTCCCCTGGATCACCAGGGGGCAGCACTGTGCCAAGAGTATCTTCCTCCCACCATAACAGTGTCTATACAGATGTCCAGTGAGATTGGTGCCGGGAAGAACTGATCAGCTATGCTTTTTCAGACTGTGGAAAGGTTGCTACATCAAGCTTGTCTACAGCCAAAAAAAGCTTTTTCAGATGCTTTATGCAATGAGTTTTCTTGGTTCTTCTCAGACAGTGCCCACTATAAGGCATAGAATTCTGCCAGTGAGCCATGGCGTGGCTGAGAGTGGTTGCCCTGGCTGTCTGAGGAGTACTCCACCTGGCTCTGGGGAGTTTAAACCAGTGGAGGTGTCTGAGGTCATTCAGGTTGTTTCTGGGCTGAAGTACACATATTGCAAACTGGACCCAGTGCCAACTTGTTTCTTAATGGGATGTGTTGACTCTGTAGGCCTGGTGTTCACCTTGTTTGTCCAGTGTTCTTTATTGGAGATCCCAGACCTGCAGGCAACAATGACAGAGGCTGAACTGGACATAGTAGCTATTAGCGAGACATGGTTCACCAGTAACCACACCTGGAAGACTTCAGGACCTGTCTATGTACTGTTCAGAAGAGACCGAGGTGCAAAGGGGGTGGCAATTTATGTCAATGAAAATATCACAGCTACATATATTCAGAATAGACATAAGGAGCCAGAAGAACTGTGGGTCACCCTGGAAACAGGAAATTGGACAGTCATACAAACTGGGATTGTCTACAGGCCTCCAGACAAGGGGGAGGAAACATAGAAACATAGAAACATAGACTTTGACAGCAGATAAGGACCGCTTGGCCCACCTAGTCTGCCCATTTCCCTACCTAGAGGATAAGCTGCAGATCCTATTTAACCAACAGCCTATTTCTTCCTATCCCCCATAAAAATTGCCTTATGTCTGTCCCGCTAATTCTTAAATTCTACCACAGTTTTAGACCCCACAACCTCCTCAGGAAGGCTGTTTCATGCATCCACCAGCCTCTCTGTGAAAAAATACTTCCTCACATTGCCCCTGAGCCGTCCCCTCTCTATCTTCAAGTTGTGTCCCTTTGCTACAGGACATAGACTCATTACTGTTACAAGATACACAAAACATGACAGCTAAAGGGGAGGTTCTGATAATGGGAGACTTCAACATGCCAGATACAGATTGGTCAATACCAGCAGGAACATCTTCCAGAACTAGACACATGGTGGATTCCCTGCAGGGGAAGGGCCTCAAACAACTGGGACAACAACTCAAAAGAGGCAGGGCTATTCTAGATCTAGTACTGACTAATATGGAAAGTATCACAGATCTCCAGGTAGAAGGGTCACCTGGGGGCCAGTGACCATCACACAGTATGGCTCAGATTAGCCACTAGAACTAAATCATCCCATTCCAAGGCAAAAATTGGGGACTTCAAAGGAGCTGACTTTGATAAGATGGCCAGCAGAGTTAAGTTAGCCCTGGCAAGAAGAAATACAGGTGAGAGGGTACAGGCAAAGAGGGCAAGTATTAATGATGCAATACTTGAAGCAACATCTCATTGTGCTAGGGAAAAAAAAACAAGAGCAAAAGAAGAAGAAAACCACTTTGGTTCTCAAAAAAGGTAGCAGAAAAGATTAGAGCCAAAAGGTCGGCCTTCAGGAAATAGATGGGAATGCAGCGTGATGAAGATAGGGAGGCATACCAAACTTCCCTACAGGAAGCATGGAAGGCAGTAAGGCAGGCAAAGACCCAAACTGAGGAAACACTAGCATGAACAGTAAAAGAAGGGGACGAGGCTTTCTAAAGATACATTAGTGAAAGGAGAAAGTCCAGAAGGGGTATTGCTAAGAGCAACAGGGATAAGGGGGAGTGTGTGGAGGTGGACCAAGGAAAAGCATCTATCCTAAATAGATACTTCTGCTCAGTATTTACTGAGGTGAAGGTAGGTCAGGGCCCACAGCTCAGCACCATGGACACAGGGGGGAGGGAGGGAAGCTTGCACAAGTTCCTTCACAAAAGAAAGCGTACTACAAGAGCTCACTAAGCTCAGGATGGCCAAGGCAATAGGCCCTGATGGCATACATCCCAGCTTACTAAAGGAGCTAAGGGTGGAACTAGCAGAGCCATTATCATAACTGTTTAGTGAGTGTCTGAGCACAGGAGAGTTCCCAGAAGACTGGAGAAGGACTCATATGATCCCGCTCTACAACAGTGGTAGCCGGGAGGAGGCAGGGAACTACAGACCAGTCAGTCTTACCTCAGTAATGGGCAAGATTATGGAGGCACTCACTCTTTAAGGAAAGGATAGTGCAACACCTGGAATCCGTAAGAGCACAGGATCCAAGACAGCACGGGTTTACAGCAGGAAAGTCCTGTCAAACTAATCTCATAGATTTCTTTGACTGGGTAACCAGAGTAGTGGACCAAGGGGGTGCAGTTGATGTCACCTACCTTGACTTCAACAAAGCTTTCGATACTGTTCTGCATAGAAGATTGATTAATAAGCTGGGTAGACTCAGGGTGGGTCAGAAGTTGGTCAACTGAGTGGCAAACTGGTTGGCGGGCAGAAAACAGAGAGTGCTGGTAAACGATATGCAGTCAGAAGAGATGCAAGTCACAAGCGGGATACCTCAGGGATCAGTCCTGGGGCCAGTCCACTTCAATATCTTCATCAGTAACATTGCCGATGGACTGGAGGGTAAGGTTTGTCTTTTTGCAGATGACACCAAGATCTGCAACAGAGTAGATTATCCAGATGTGGTGGGCAGAATGAAAAGAGATCTTGATAAACTGGCAAAATGGTCATAAAAGTGGCAACTGGGGTTTAACACAAAGAAGTGCAAGATCATGCACATAGGGAAGAGAAACCCTGAAGCCACCTATAGGTTGGGAGGAAAGTTGCTGGCAATCATAAGGGATGAAAGAAACTTGGGCATCATCATCACAGATGACCTGAAATCATTTAAGCAGACCACTCAAGCAGTAGGTAAGGCTAGAGAGATGTTGGGGTCTATTAGTAGGGGTATCACAAGTTGTAAGAGGAAGATCCCTCTTTACAAGACACTGGTTAGGCCCTGTCTGGAGTACTACGTGCAGTACTGGAGGCTGCACCTGCACAATGACTAACAAAATGGAGGCAGTCCAGAGAAGGGCAACCAAAATGGTGCAGGAACTGCATCAGAAAACATATGAGTACAGTTTACTGGACCTCAATATGTATACTCTACAGCAAAGGAGGGAGAGAGGTGATGTGATTGAAACATTCTAACATCTTAAGGGCATTAATAAGGTGAAAGAGTGCCATTCCCAAACCATGACATACACCAGGAGAGGTACTCCAGATTCCGTGCAGTGCTGAGCAGAAGGAACCTATTGGTGGACCCCCCAGTATCATGGAGGAGAAATGGCTCCCCTGCAAGGGTTGTCGCATACTCCGGTGAAATGGTGAGCTCTGCCAGCATACCTGATATGATTGGGACTCACCTGCCAGCCTTCTGAAACCTCTGGATTGTGCATTTCAGTTTGCTGACTGGGGGAAGACTGCCATCGACCGCGTCACTGACACCAGCACAGCATGCGACCACAATCTGCTGTGTGGTCTCTGTTGTTTCCAGTGCATGCCATTTCATGGCCACATGCACCTTGCAGATGCCAACCTCCACCCCATCTAGGACATGGTTGTGCCACCCTGTCAATGTGGGCTCTCCATCATCCTTGATCCTCGCCCTCCAACGGCACCATGAGCTGTGATACTGGATGCATTTTCAGTACGTTTTGTCCCATCAGCTGTGCTCCTTCTGGTACACATGGCCACTGATTACCAGATGCCATAGCCCCTGAGTGCTTTGGACACATTCTGTGGCCATTGCTCATACCATGGCCGCTGGCCTGCTGAGCCTCCTTTATACTGCCCCCCGATCACCCTCACATGTCTGGTTACCCATGCTGCACCTGTGTGCGGGTCCACCATTCACTGCCCTGCCCTGCCGGGCACATCCACCAATCGGCACACTGTTGTGCACCTTGCTGCAGTCACTACCTTTGCTGCACTGTCTGTGTTTTGCCACACAGCTGTTCTGTGGTTTGAATTCTTGTATTGTCTTTGTAGTGTTCCCATATCGTACTCTGTTCCCCACTTCTGGGTCTGCCCTGCCTGAATGGTGTAGAATCCCCTGCTGCCGTGTCCATCATTCTTGTGGCTGCTGTGCCTTCCCCGCTGCACCATCACACACCAGCCTACCCACCCGTCACCACACAGCCATGACATGGAGCCCTGTCGACGGGGGTCTGACACCTCCTACAGCAATGGTGCATGGGTAAGTCCATTCCGTGGGCAGTCTCCATGGCAGGAGAGTGTTGGGGCATTGCTCTGCTGGGTCCTGTGTGTGGCCAGTGTTCCCAGCCTGTGCCATTGCCATCCACTGTACACCAGCCACCATTTCTCCTGCTGTTCTGGGCACTGCCATGGTGTGCCGACTGGTGGCCAGGGGGCACTGCTCTCCATGCTGTGCTGCTGGCACCTGTGCCCTGCTTTAGTGGCCTGGCCCACCCCCATGCTGCTCTCATTGGTCGGTCATGCAATATCACCCTTGGGAGGGGCATTGTGCTCCCACTGTCCCACAGTCTATGCATGGGTGTCATGCTGGTGCCTGCATCATTCTTTGGTGTGGTGCCTCACATCCTGCTGAGGGTCATTCTTGTTTGTTGGCACTGTGCCTTTGCTCCACTGTTCAGCCTGTTGGTGTGTACCTGTGGCTGTGCCACTGGTCTTTCTGTTCCCTGGCACACCAGCATAGTGGAACCATGGCACATTCATAAGGTAGAAAAAAATGGGCTGACTGGATGGACTTGGTGGTCCTTATGTGCCATCAACTTCTATGTTTCTATCTTTCTATGTCTTCCCAGATGCCTTGAAGGAGGCACACTTGAGTTCTCTTCTGAAGAAACCATCTTTAGACCTTGATATCAAGGTGAATTATTGTCATGTCTCCAACCTTCCATTTCTAGGAAAGGTTGTAGAGAAGACTGTGGTGCAGCAGCTTGAGGAACACCTTGTGGCCTTTGATATCTATGAGCCTCTTCAGTCTGGGTTTCGTGCCAGGCACAGTACGGAAACTGCATTAGTTGGGGTGCATATGATCTCTTCTGGGAGAGAGATCGAGGAGAGGGGAAAATTCTCGTTCTCCTTGATCTCTCCTAAGCCTTTGACACAGTAGACCATTGTGTGTTGCTCAACCACATGAGGGAATTTTGTGGACTTGCTGGCACTGTCATCTGCTGGTTTTGAGTCCTATTTCACAAACAGGAGGCAACGGGTTGTGATGGGGAATTTCTCCTCCTCCCCTAGCCTTCTGTTTTGTGGAGCACCTCACGGTTCAGTCTTGTCACCAATGTTGTTTGCATTGTATGTGCTGCCCCTGGGTGAGATCATTATGAAGTACAGACTGAATTTTCATTGCTATGCTGATGATACCCAGCTGTATCTTCCCTTTGCTCCTGGGACATCCAATGCAGTGGATGTACTAAACAACTGCCTGGCCAAGATCAATGACTGGATGGCCTCCAGCTGGTTGTGACTGAACCCTGATAAGATGGAGGTACTGGTGGCAGAGTCAAACAGGAGGCATGATAGGATGGCATCTGGCACAGAGACAGGATTATTTCTGGGGTTTGTGCCTTTGAAAGCCTTATCTAGGGTGCACGATCTTGATGTTATCCTTGACAGTGGACTGACACTTGAATCTCAGGTGTCGTTCATTGTCCAGACCAGCTTTTACCATCTGAGGTATATCACTAGGATCAAAAACCTAATTCTGCCCCTTTACCTTCCACCTTGGTACATGCCTTCGTGACATCAAGGCTTGACTACTGTACTGCGCGCTAGTTCAGGGTCTCTGGAGGTACCCTCCACCATCTGCAGCTAGTGCAGAATGCAGTTGCCAGGCTGTTAAAGGGGCAGCCAAAATACTACCATATCAAACCGGTGCTGCGTGAACTACACTGGCTGCCAGTTCGACGGAGGGTTCTCTTTAAGGTGGTCTTGCTCACCTTTAAGACCCTACATTCACTGGGCTCTGGCTATCTCTTGGACCTTCTAACATCTGCTGCCTCAGTCCATTCTCTCCAGTCCTCATCTAGGGGCCTCCTTGTGATTCCCAGGATGAGGTTAAAAACTGTCGGCTACAGAGCTTTTAGTGTCGCTGGCCCCGTCCTGTGGAATTTGCTTTCTCCATCAGTAAAGGAGGCCCCTTCAGTTGAAGCATTCAAAGCCCACCTCAAAATCTTTTTATTCAACCAGGCATTCCCAGACACAGTCTTTTAGATACTGCTTCCTAGATATTCTGAATGAATGGCCCCTTCAGGAATTTGCTGCTAGATCAGGCCTCCCATTTTGGGTGGTCTGCTTTTAAATATGCTTAATTGAAATGTTTTGTATTTTAATTATTGCAGTTTAACTGTTTTTGATGTATTTTGATTGTACAGTGCCCAGATCCTCTGGGATTAGGTGTCTGAAAAACAAAATTTGCCTTGCATCAGCCTCTTGCCAGCCCACAGCAGTAACCCTAGCTTAAGGCATAACCTGGTTTGCCAGTAAGGCAGGTGACACCTCACCATTGTATCAGTCAGGCTCAATTATTTTGCTTTTGGATGTCCACACCCTATTTTCCCTGTTTCATTTCTATCTTGTTTGATCCTCACCCTTATGCAACATGCAGAACACTGCTAGGAAACTGGAAAGTTAGACAGTTTTCCTCCGGCCTATGCCTTGCCCTACCTAGCAGTTTTCTGTTTCCAGACATGCCTTCTTGTGTCCCAGGCAAATGTCCCCTTGCCAAAAAGAATCCTATGAAGCTGGGAGCAGAGCCTATGCTGCACACTTGTCTGCCCTTGCCAGTCACAGCTAGGGCAGGATCCCATACCTCCCCTCTGATGATGCACTGACAAATACCAACAAATCTCTGTGCTCTTATTTTGCTCCCTGCAAGGATCACTCTACAGGACACATGTGGGAATGAACTGGCTCCAACAAAAAAAAAAAAACAATCAATAAATAAATAAATCCATGCCTTTTTGCAGGCCAAATGTCCCAGCTCCACTTCTGTAGCATAATGGCAGCTCAACCTTGCTTTTCCCTTATTCTACAGACAGCTTTTCATTGCTGCTTAGGGGCTGCTTCCCTACTCACCTGTGTCAATGGAAGACAAACGTGTAGTGTGGAACTCACCACTCCATCAATGGAGACTGGTGGCATCTACTAGATACTTGTCTATTCTCCACTGACTCCACACCATGATTTAGGCTTGGGCTTCAACTTAAGTCACTGGCATTTTTAAGAAGAAGCAGCATTGTTTGCACCCTAGGGCCAGTCAATATTTTACTTTTAATAGTTATTGGCATTGCTAACCCTATCTTTCAGAAATGATTTACCACTATTGAGACTCTGGGCCCGATTCTAGAAGAGTGGCAACTTGCGCCACCTGCAACTGCGACATTGGCCCTGCGCCCTATTCTAGAAAGGGCAGGGTCATCGCAGCTAAGTCCTGTGACTTGCAACATGTGGCCAGGTTCGCCAAACTGCAGGTGCACCTGGTGAACATGTCGCAAGCCACAATGCAGGGGTAAGTGCCCCCTCCAAGAATCCCCCTTTGCAATGTGCCCCACAGGGCGGCACAGTCAACCCCCACCTGTGTCCCGATCCGGTTGGCAGCAAATGCGGCATATACCCTGTGAAGCCCGGTAGTCTAGTGCCCCCGATCAATGTATAATGAATAAATAAATCCCCGGTTTCCTGGTAGTCTAGTGCCCCCAGACAACATATAATGAATAAATAAATCCCCCAGTGCCCTGGTAGTTTAGTGCACCCCCATCATTGTAAATTAAATATATATCTCCCCTATTTCCTTGGTAGTCTAATGCCCCCGATCATTGTAAAGTACAGTACTATCTCCTTTCCCTGGTTGTCTAGCGGCCCCCCCAGTCATTGTAAATTACAGTAATAACTCCAAGTCCCTGGTAGTCTAGTGGCCCTCACCCCCCACCTAGCCATGCCAGCTCAGCCAGCACCCCCACCCATCCCCAGCCAGCAACTGGCACAGCCCACCTCTCACCTCCACTGCCAGCTGCCAACTGAGTGCAGTATTAGCTCTACAGGAAAGACGCTCACAGAAATTAATTTCTGAGCGTGTCTTTCCAGTAACGATAATACTGCACTCAGTCAGAGGCTGGCCATGAGGTGAGAGGTGGGCTGGACAGCCGGGCTGGGATGGTGGGTGGTGCTGGGTGGGCTGGCATGGCTAGGTGGGGGGGTGGGGTGCCGCTAGACTGCCAGAGAATGGAGATATTACTGTAATTTACAATGATTGGGGGCCACTAGACTGCCATGGAATGGAGATATTACTGTAATTTACAATGATTGGAGGCCACTAGACTACCAGGGAGAGGAGATATTACTGTACTTTACAATGATCGGGGTGGACCACTAGACTACCAAGGTATTGGAGCTATATATTTCTTTAATATTGAACAGGGGCCACTAGACTACCAGGGAAGTGTAATTGCTGCATCTGCAGTTGGTGACTCAGGGATTGGGCACAGGTGCGGGGCTGGCAGTGCTGCCCTGTGGGGCTTCAACCAATGAGGGATTCGGGGGCTGGGGGTATGGGTTGCCCTGCAGGACCCATGGGGTATGCTGGCATGGGGGTGGGCATGGTGGCATGTTTCAGGGGATCTACAGAACTCCTGGGGATAACTATGTTACACTCAGCCAATGTTGTAACTTATGTTGCCGGTTCTCCTCCAGGGTTCTTGTAGAATCCCAACATTGGGGACTTTGTTGCTGCCCTTCTGGAATGGGGCACAACTGCTGCCATAAACCCCCTAGCACCATGTCGCAGGGCGTTTATGTGGTGTAACGGCTGTTCAGCACAAGTGGCCTGTGACATGTCACAGGCCACTTTGTAGAATCGCGCATGTCGCAACTGCTGGCATAAGTTGCTACATGTGCCATTCTACTTGGTGCAACTGCTGTTACACCAGGCATAACCCTTCTAGAATCTGGCCCTGTGTCTATATTCTGCCACCGTTTCTTCAGTTCTTTGGGCCAAGTTTTTTGTTTTTGTTATATTTACAATTTACCCAGGATACTGTATATCAACTGAGATAAAATATTTTGTTTTCTGTGGGGTCTTGATTTTATTAATTTTTTCGTTCACCCTTGTACTTTCACAAAGCAAACATATTGGTATGACAGTGGATTTGAGAGGTGTGCCACTGTTGGTCTAATGCAATGCAGCCTGTCTGGGGCTTGACAGTGGCAGACCAGTCTTCAGTCTGAATCATCATGACACTCTTCTGGTCTTGCTGGGTGGAAACCTCATGTAGCTCAAAAAAAGGATCCACCCAAATCACAGGGCAGCTCTTTCCTTTGACTTGCATAATGCCAAACTGCAAGCAGAGCTGATCAGTGTCATGATCAGCCTGAGTGGTCCTCCACCCCCCCAATGTAAAAATAATCCCTCCCAATCTTTGCTTCTTAATTTTCCATTACTGGAGTGACCAATCCCCTGTGCCTACTATTACCCCCAACTCTGCCCATTTTCAATGTGCAACAACAGGGAGCCCATCCCCAATGCTGCTAAACATAACACCAATATTGTGGTGCCCAATCCCTAGTCTCAGTACCTGAAATAACAAAAACTAATGCTCATAGTCCCTTTTCAAAAGTTTTATAAACCCTGTAAAACAGAAAGCCCTCCATCGATGTCTGTTGTCGCTGCTGTCCCACTGCTGTGGTTACCCCTCCCATTCAGGACCACCACCCTACACCCTATACCCCTTACTTACCTACCTGGAGTCCAATGTTGTAATCCTCTATGGACCAGAGACACATCTTCACTCTTCAATGCCGGATCAGGAATGGATGAAATCAAGGTATGCAGTTCAATGTATTTCAATGGGTTTAGAACTTGTCCTCATCACTTTGCCATTTTGTTAATATTTTTCCCCAAATTTTCAACATGGCCTTTTTGGGACCCCACCTCATGAACAAGGGTGGTGAAATTATGCATATCTGCCCCAAAAAGTGATTTTGTAGTCACTGCACAAAATCACATTGTTGGGCAAGATTTGAAAATTTTCTCCAACCATGGTAATGAGATGGAGCCATAAAAAGGCTATGTTGAAAATTTGCAGTGAAAATAAAATAAAAAAAATGTTCTGAGCCTATGTTGAAAATGTTCAATGCACGCTAATAACTTTAGTAATTTTCAATATTTTGACACCAAATTTTTAACTTATCTATTTTTTCACACCGCCACATGAACATGATAGCTGTCATTTTTCAAATCCTGGACAAAATGTGTTTTAAAACTGCTTTGTTCATGAGATGGGGTCATAAGAAGGCTATGCTGAAAATGTGGGGTAAAAATATTTAAAAAAGCTAAAAAGTTGTGAGCCTGTGTTGAAACTGTTCAATGCACACTCATAACGTTAGCAACTGACAGTATTTTGACCCCAAATTTTCAACATAGCCATTTTTTTCACACCACCTGATGAATGTAACAGCCTTCATTTTTCAGATCCTAGCCAAAATTTGTTTTCCACACTTGTTGTGTAAAATGATGTTTGGGCCACTATTTTTGAATGATACCTGTCATGTGCAGGAGTGACCATTAACAGACTGTGTTGAAAATTTGGGGTCAAAATGTACAAAAAAAAAAAAAAATTTATAAGAAATGCTGAATTGTTCCAACATTTACTCATAACATATCCTAACATTCCTTCCCCTGCTGAGATGGTCAGCTACCACCCTTTGAGGGGTTTGTCCCCAGAAGGACTGATGGTGCAGGCTGATTTATCTAGGATGGATACTGCATGTGCAATAGGCATTGGTGAGTCAGTGGCCACCTATAACAGGGTGGTATCCAAAGCGCTTGACATCATTGCACCAGCCCATATATGACCCAGATCCTCTCACTTGAGATTTCCCTGGTTTGATGGGGATCTCAAGGTGATGAAGATCAGTGATCAGAAGTTGGAGTGTTGCTGGCAGAAGACCCTGTTGGTGGGGGGAAAACTATCCCTGTGTGCTCACTACAGTGAGTACCAGGGGCCAATTACCCATAAGAAAGCAGAAGTCGTGTCCAGGGAAATTGCTGAAGGGAAGAACAGACCCTCTCAGTTTTTTCAGACTGTGGGCAGGCTGCTACATCCAGCCTGTCTACAGCTGAAGAATGTTTTTTCAACCACTTTATGTGATGAGTTTGCTCTGTTCTTCTCTGGCAGGGTGACCTCCATACTGTCGGGGATTCCATCAATGAGACAAGTGCTGCCACACAGTCATTGAGCTGGGATAGACAGAGTCACTCCTCTAGTCTGGGAGGAGTTTAAACCTGTGGAGGTAGCCGAGGTTATTGGGGTGATCTCAGAGCTAAAGCACAGATATTGTGAATGGGACACAGCTTTGAAACATTTCTGGATGAGATATGCCAGAGCTGTCGACTTGGTGTTCATCAGGATTGTCCAGTGCTCAGTGTCAGAGGGTATCTTTCCTGTGGCCATGAAAGAGGCACTGGTGAGACTCCTCTTGAAGAAACCATCTCTTGACCAGGTCATACTTGCAAATTACTGTCCTATCTCCAACATGACATTTTTTAGCAAGATTGTTGAGAAACTTGTGGCACAGCAGCTCAAGGACCACCTCGTGTCCTTTGACATCTATGAGCCATTCCAGTTGGTTTTAGGGCCAGACACAACACCAAAACAGCATTAGTTAGGGTGCAAAATGATTTGCTCAGGGCAAGAGATAGAGGAGACAGGTCAGTTCTTGTTCTCCTCAATCTCTCATCAGTTTTTGACACTGTGGATCACTTTGTGCATCTCGATTGGCTCTGTGGGTACTGTGGACTTGCCAGTGCTGTCATCAGTGGTTTGAGTCCTAGCTGTCTGATAGGGTATAGCGGATAGTGATGGGGAATTTCTCCTCCTCCCCAATGCCCCTGTCATGTGGAGTACCTCAGAGCTCAATTTTATCTCTGAATTTATTCACAGTGTACCTGCTGACCCTGGGCAAAGTCATTCTGCAATTCAGAGTGGAGTTTCACTGTTATGCAGATGACACCCAACTATATTTGTCATTTGCCCCTGAAACACCATTGCTGTGGAAGTGATTAACGCCTGCCTGGCAAAAATCAATAACTGGATGTCCTCCAGCTGGTTGCGACTGAACCCAGAGAAGACAGAGGTACTAGTGATTGAGCCAGGTCTTGGGAGTGACAGAGGCACACACGGTGGTGACACAGGACTGTTTCTGGGGTCTGCCTTGTTGGTGACCGCTCCAAGGGTGTGAGATCTTGGCATGATCCTGGACAATAGATTGACTCTTGAGGATCAGGAGTCTTGTGTTATCACAAGTGTGTTTTACCACTTAAAAATATCACCAGGATTAAGTCTCTCATTCCTCCAAAAGACCTGTCAACACTGGTACATACCTTTGTTATCTCTAGGCTCATCTACTGCAACTCTCTGTACTGCAGGGTCACAGGAGGGACCCTCTGCAGACTGCATCTAGTGCAGAATGCAGCGGCTGAGCTTCTGATGGATTATCTAGATCCAGTCATGTGACTTTGGTCCTGCGTGCTCTGCACTGGCTGCCTCTTAGGTGGAGGGTCTTCTTCAAGGTGGGTTTGCTCACCTATAAGGCCCTATATGGACAGGGCCCTGGCTACATGACTGAGCTCCTTACACTTGTCACCTCGAGCCGCTCCCTCCACTCCTCATTCAAAGGCCTCCTTGTTGTTACCAGGGTTTGGCTTGAAACATATGGCGACCATGCCTTTAGTGTCACAGGGCTGACCCTGTGGAACTCACTACCATCTGTGATCCAGGAGGCCCCTTCGGTTCAGGTGTTCAAGCAGAGTTTGAAAGCTTACCTTTTCTGCCTGGCTTATCTGGAAGACACTCTTTGACCTGCCTGACTAAGGATATAATCTTTATCAGCTGATATTTTATTCAGGTTTTTAGTGTTTTCTTTGCTATGTAATAGAATTATATTTATATGTGGTATATGTCTGAATTTATGTGCACTGTTCTTCCATTGTAAGGTGACCAGAGCCTCTGGGATTGGGTGCCATATAAATAAAACTTGCCTTTCCTTGCCTTGCCATCCCTTGTGTCCCCTCCTCACCTCCTGTACATGACAGGTGTCATTTTTTCAAATGCCTTCTGAAACTTGTTTTCACAATTACACTGCAAAATCACCTTTTGGATGGGATTTAAAACATTTCACCTGTCTTGATCATAATATAAGGTCATAAAAAGACTGTTGGAAACTGGGGGTCAAAATGTGGGAGCCCACTGAAAATTAGATATTGCCTGTCAGATGGCCGCTCCTGGGAAAATACAATCTAAAAAAGTGTAAAAGCAGGGCACCACTGAAAATGAGATATTGTGTGTCATCTGGTTTATCCTGTGTAAATATATATACTGTAGTTAAAATGTGTACAAGCAAGACAACGGCAGTGCAAGCAGCAAACATTTGGAACTGACACATGCTTGTTATCGTTGAGTGGACTACAGCACTGAGTGACTTTTCAGGGTCACAGAGCAGGTATTGTACTAAGTGGCTCTAGTATGATTTAAAGTTGGATCTCCCAGTTCCCAGTATTTGGCTGTAGCCACTAGACCATGCTGTTTCTCATGCTCATTTCATGTTTGTGTTTCCACTCAGGCACATAAACTCAACCATTTGCATGAGTGGAAAGGTGAACATGAAAGGGGAATATAGTATATCAGGATGTAACTTCTTAAAATAGAACAAGGGATAGAATTTACAATATTTCAGTTTGTAAAATAAGTGTCCCACTAAGTTACAACTGAAATCAAATTCCATTACTGGATAAGGAGGATTTTTCTTTATACATTACTATTTATTTATTCTGTTTTCGTACATTTAAGAAAGAGAGAAAAAAATCATTTTGGTTTTAACATCCATACCATCAGTTATATTAGAAGTACATTTAGAGCCTAGAAAAGAAAATAAGTGCATAATAGGGCCTATTCACAAATGCCAACACACCGCGTATGTGCAGCGTGTAGGCATGCCCATGACTGAATGCCACAAAGCAGAGCCTGGCAGACTCCCTGCTGCAGTCACAACAGATGCACAAGTTTCATTTGCACCAGACTCCCAGCTGTCTGCACAGCTACATGCCATAGGCAGTTCAGGGGCATGCCAGGGACATGCCCACACTCTATGCCATTCACTATGGCATAGAGATGGTGCGGAGTGCCAAACTGGGGGGCACAAGCTATATGATGAGAGATCCAGCCATAACCTTTAACCCCGCCAATGGACTCCTGCCGGCATTGTCATCACAGAAACCCATGCCACTGTGCTGCCCTAGCCCACCAGGACGCAAGGGAAGGCTGGGAGCAGCCATTCAGGCAGTCATGCATTGGACCATGATTTCTAGGTCAGAACCTTCCTAAAATCCCCTGCACACAGGCAACAGGGGATCCACTACTGGATCCGGGCTGGGCATCCCATTGGATGCCATCCTGTGTTTCGTAATCCATCCCCCCCATACAGCTGTGATCTACCCCTGTGCAGCTCTGCACTGAGGGCAGGGCTGTGGACAGGTGCACTGTGGGTGCTCAATGTTGTGATACCATGCACCTTGCAGCTGTCTGGTGCCATGTAGCTATGTAGGCATTATATAAGCATTTTGTGCATATAACCTGCATTTTTGTGAATAGGGCCAATATCAGTAAAATATTTAATTACTGTGTCATGGTAGTGCCACTATAGTTGGGGTTGTGTAGGTACAGGAACTTTAATGTTAAATCATGATATTCAGCAGGTTATATTTCAGCTATTTTATGACAGATTTCCACAAAGCCTTCAAAAGCATGATCTAAGGCCAAGAATCTTCTATTTTGGCACGTTTTGTGAAGTTTGGTTCAGTGGGTTTTTGACTAGAGATGAGCAAAAATCTGAAAATGTCTGACTTTTTCAAACATTAGAGCATGATACATGCCACTGCCTCTGATATGCAGAGCAGTCAGAGACACATGGATCTTGTTCTGGTTGAAACTGAAATAGCCATTGTTAAAAAACACAGACAAGTAATTACTGGGAGCCAAATTTCAGTGCCATTGACAGGCCCTCACCTACTCCAAGTCTGACACTGTGTGAACTCCAGTGTTGGACATTAGATAATCTAAAGCAAAAATTAAACAGTCACCAAGAGACCACCCCTGGTGCTGCTCACTGCCCCTCACCCCATTCTGACACAGAGTGTATAACCCTGTTGAACAAATACATTCAACGTTTTGGCACTACTACCTCCTGATGCAGTAATTTTTAAAGAGAGCACACAATGATGGCTATCAAAAAGGCCTTGAGCTGCACACATCTCTACCATTTCCATCTCTCTCTCTCTCTCTCTCTCTCTCTCTCACACACACTGGGGAAGAACCTGTGGCAGCACTGACTTCTAAAACAGATCATTTTATGTGACAAAGAGCAACTTTTTGACAAGAAAAATATAGAAATTATTGTTCCAGTCAGTCAGGTTGCTAGTCGGGAGCACTGCTCTGTGTGTGTGTGTCCACTGTTTTGCACCTAATAAAACTTGAAACCACTGCTGGAAACCTTTTGCTGCATCTGTATTTGTTATATGAACTCTGGCTTGAGACATCTATACATTGGTGATTGACTTCAGAGAAGCTGGTGGCATTCTAAGTGAGTTGCTCTAGTTGTTGTTTTTTGTTGGACCCCAATTCTCTGGTCTTCATAAGTACTCATCCCATGGTACTCAGAGTTTTGGGCTCCCCAGTTATGAAACCAACAGAAAGCATTCTATTAGGGCTGAATTCATTTTAGGATTTTTAAGATTAGCTGTGGGAAAATAAACATCCTTTTGCTTCTTGGCCTATCTCTCATTATTCCTCTTCTTCTTTGCAAGCTTGTCCTAATTCCAAAGTTCAGCCAAATCTGAACATTGAATTTCTGTGTTCCCCCAGAATCTTTTCTCAAAAATGCCAAATCCACCAAAGGGCCTCAGAATATACCACATCATCATCAGGAGTCTCCTTCCAAAACTGGACCTCATACATATTCGGTCAGCTTGAACTGCTTGGACTTCCTCACCCTCATGCAGACATGACTTTCACCATGCACTGACTCCTGAGCAATATACACAAAAGGGTACACTTCCTATTGACAGGACTGCTCCAAGTGGGGAAGGGGGGTCTTATCTATGCTGCTTCACATCTCAAATTCAAATTCAACTTCCAGAATGCACCCCCCCAAGCTGCATGCACCCACATCAGCAGTCCTCTCCTTCTCCCATTCTGTACCCATTGTCTTCACTGGGGTATTCCATGTACAAGGGGAAATCCCCAGATGAAGTCAGAGACCTGCTCCAGAAGGCTATGGATCTCACTCCAGATGGAGAATATATCAGCCTTGAAAACTTTAATATCATCTGCGGAAAAAGTCCAGGCTCTCCCTCCCACCACAACCTCTATTCCACATTCAAGGCACTCAGCCTCATCCAGTTTATAGAATCACCCACCCAAATGAACAACATGACTGTTAACCACAGCTTAATTGAGTGTAGTACTCACAGAGTATCCTCGTAGTGGACACTATGCCCAAGATATTTAGCAATCACTGCATGACCTTTTGCATCTGAAAAATCAAAACAACAAAATACTCTCCAAAGGTAATTCATGCAATATCATTTACAGCCTTCAACCTGGAAGAGTTAATCCATGACCTCACCTCAAATAACTGGGCCCCTATCTTAGCAGCCCAAGACCTAAAGGAACTCACCATGTTTTCAAGGGCTGTGCTATTAATTCCCAAGTACCATGAGTAGTAGGGCTCCCAAATATTCAGAAGCCCTTCCCTAATAGGGGACTGACTATTCATATTTGGGAAAGAGTATTAGGCCAACTACAAAATTAAAAAAATAAAAATAAAAAAGCCCCTCCCCCATTCTTTCCAGCTCAAAAAAAAAAAGATAAAATGTAAACACTGTTCCCCACCCTCTGCCAGCAGTCTAGTCCCACCTTCCTCCCTCCAGCACCCATAATTTTTTATATTTAAATAGAAAATGTTAAATACATGCCTGTATGGAAGACCGTCACAGCCCACCCACCGCCATGGCCAGCCACCATATCTGTATTGTTGGAATTACATTTTCCCTATAGATAATGTCTATCATAGTGTGGCAGCTCTGGCTCCAGACTGCAAACACAGTTCAGTGTGGATTGTGACCCTTGGGGATGCCCACTTTTATAATAAGGCTGTAATGAGTGCATAATGGCATACAAATTACACTGTGCACCTTGAATGTTACAGCAGGCTCCTTTGCATGCTACCTTCCAATATATGGCTGTTTGTGACATTCATTAATGTATTAGTGATTGCTAATGATGACTGCTCCACTTTCTGTTGTGGGGGGTTGTGGCACTGCCTGTGGTATGCCATGCATGCTCACTGTACTTTTGTGGTGTCCCTGTGTGATCACAAGGGAGGTTTAGTGAATTCTTTTTCGGTATCACCTGTGACCATTGCTAATGTCTGCTATATTGCTACACATTTAGTGAATGCACTCTCAATTTGCATTCATTCCAAAATTCCATTGTTTAGCGACTAGCACTGATTTGCACTCACTAATGTTTTGTGCCTCTGTTAGTGACTGTTCGTATATCCCTCCCCAAATATTCAAAACATTTGCATATGGAATTAGTTAGTCAGGCAAGTCTTCACAGTTTGCATAATATATACTTATCATGCACTTTGCATATTCTAGAATATAAGTTTGTAAGTGCTTTATACATATATTCAAATTCACGTTGTCTGTAAAAAAATGTTCTAAGGCTTACTTGCCCTGTGTCCCTGAATCTTTGGGAAGCTACACAACAGATATTCAAAACATTTACTTATGCAGTAAGATAGTAATGCAAATTTAAAATCTTTGGAGAGGACACAAAAATGGCCACTTTCTAATGACATGAATATAATTTACTGTTGATTTCATTTAACATTCTGGGCAAAAGATGTTCTGTCCCCTAAAATGTGTTCAAATATATTTATGAGCAGACAAACTGCATGTGCCCATCTTCTAAATATCTGGACCCTTGTTTGATATATAAACACATTTATTTTAGTATGTAAAATGTAAAATCAAAAATAAAATAGATAAACCTTTTTATTATGACGTTTGTGTACCTTTGCTGATAGGGAAATAAAACAAAACATTATTATTGGCCTTTCGCTCCACATCATGTTATTCCTAATTTTTCATTCTAATTCACAGCATCCACAGAACAAGGTTAGTAGTCCCCTCTCCATGGTACACCCAAAGACCCAGTGGAAGTACATATCATTACTATGCCAGTGACATAGGTTTGGAATTGAGCCCAAGACACTGGAAGATGCATGGCCATGATTAACATATTCTTTTGGGACCAGTAGGTCCTCAATCATGGTAAAAGGTACTATACTTCTGCAACATCAATGACCCTCTGCAGTAGGGCAAGGGCAAAGGGTCAAGAAAATACATTTTTATTTTTATGCTGCCCATTTCTGGAGGTTCTGGATGTGTTACACAAACAAATAAATGAGAAGCATAACATGAAGTGCCAAAAAATTTCAGGTACAAATTAAAATATAGCTGTATTAATCAGACCCATAACTCTGGCTAAAAAGAAAATTGTTTAACAGGATTTAAAAGTATCCACTGAGAGAGCTCCTTGTACATCTTGGGACAATGCATTCCAAAGTATAGGCACAACTCTGGATGCCCGCCCTCCAGAAGGTTTTATGTGTGATCACAGAACACAGAAGAGACCAATGTTAGGGGAGCAAAGAGGGATAGACTGGGGTGTATATTGATAGGAGTTCTTTGAGGTCACTTCAGCCACAGGGAAGGTTTTATGCCAGCAGAAGCCCCTTGGTGGCTGAGTACTGCACCACTGTGGGTGGTGAGAGGCAGCAGACCAAGGGAAATACCTGGAGATAAAAAAATGCACTAATATCTGGGTGCAGGTTGTCACAAATCCACTCCTGAGGGTCAGGCCCACTGAGCATGCAGTAGCCACCCTTAAGTGCACTCTGTGATGGAGGGGAACAGGGATACCATCCTTGTCCTTTCTGAATACTCACTGAGATCATGACTTCACCTCCGCCATGAGGACCCAGGGCATCCCTCTAACTCTGGATCAGGGCACAATATCAGTCTCGAGTCTTGTGGCCAAAGATGAACCCTTTCCTTGGCTATTACACAAAGGAGGAAGACCAAGGTGTCACACTCTCTTCAGGGTAGCATTGTAAGCCTGATTTGGCCTTCTACCTACAGGGTATGCAACAGCCTGGTCCAAAATCCCTGCAGACTTGTCCATGAGACTTTAGTATTCTCCTTATCCTTCCAGATCCCTTCCAGACCCTTTTCTCAATTTGGTTTCTTATGGTGGCCCCTCTAAGCAATTAACTGTTGACACAGATTATCAATAAACCTTCCATAATCACACACACACAATATGGAAATCTCACACAGCCAGAATTTCTTTAGAAAAACAAATGATTTTACTAAAATACTTAAATAATAAATCATACAATTACAACTAAAAGGGTGTTAGAAAGTTTTGGTTACAGCATACAACAAATGAATATGGATATATAGAATAAAATGCACTAGAACTGTTAGCTAATCTATACCTTAAAAACTGTAGTGATTTGAAGTCCAGAAAAGTAGATGAAAGTTTTCAGTTTCTTTAGTCTTTGGCAGCCACACTGGATTTCAGCAGTTTGGCTTCTTGTGTGTCCGATGGAGTCCAAATGAAAAGTATCTCAAAATGCCCTGAGCTTGGCTTTTTATACCCTTCTGTAATTTTGCAGGGTCATCAATTTCCATTTCAGAGCAACTACTCCATTTTGCCAGGAGATGTCACTGTTGCACTTCCCAAACACAATTTTCTGGTTCATATAATAATCCAGGAACATGACTTCAAAGTTAAAGCTTTGATGTCTTAGTATAACACCCTGTAAGCTAATTCACAATGTCCTGTTGGAATTTCACACAGGTCTGTTAGAATGATGTATTCTTTCCTGTTACCTCATAAAATTTAACATATTAGAACAGCTTCCCTGGATCAAAAGCATCCTGCTCCTGAGTGCATGGTTTTATGACATACAAATGAATTTTGGCATATCTCTGTTAAAAAACCTGGGACTACAATCTCGATTTCTGGCAAGCAGCTGCCTTGCAGGTCAAAGAAAGGTCAACCTTTTTTTTAAATCTTGTCTTTTCCCTAGGTGCCTTTGTGCTGACACTGGCATATCTTGGCATGCACATGTACACAGAATTGTGTAAAAAAATATATACAACAGAATTACATCTACACCTAAGGACTAGCATCCTGGCGGCTTGAAACACACTCCTCCCTCCTAGACTGACTCTGTGGGAATACATCCCTAGGCATTGTATGAGTTTCACAAATTCTGTTCACTACTCTAACTGGTGAGATAGCCCATCTGCATTGGCATTGGCCAATCCAGCCCTTTGGGCAGTGGTCATATCATAGCACTGTAAGGCAATACTCCACCTTAAGAGACAACCACTTGGCAGGCCCATTGGTGCTGAGGGTTAAGGTGCTGGATGCCACACCTCATGCCACTCTGGCAACCCAAATTCAGAAGTGAGCTTGGGCACTGAGGATCAGCAGGGGAGGGATTGGATTGAGCACCTGTAAGGCTGCTCTCTGATCCCAGGGGGAGGCATTGGGGTACCTGGCACTCCAGTGATCCCAGGTGGAGATCGGTGGCACCGCAGAAGTGCGGGCTGCACTTAATGGTGTGCCTGATGCTGGCAGGGTTGCCCTGCGCCAAGCATCGGGGGTGTGCACACACAGGGGAGGGTTGGGAGAACAAGGAAAGAACCCAGCTCAGAGGGATAGGTGATGGCACCTAATCTCCATGTCCATTGCTAGGGTTCATCTCGGCCGACTTCATCGATCCTCCCTCTGGGCCTCACCTGCATACTGAAGTCCGTCTCACAAGGAGCCCAAGATAAGAAGTCGGGCTACCCTCCCTGGGCAGGTTAAAATGGGGTTGCTGGCTGTAGGGGGGAAGAGAAAGCACAGGTCACAGTGACCCTCAGGCAGGGCGGCACAGGGATGGGCTGGCTACCTCAGAGAGTTCCCTTGAGCTGTATGGGAGTAAAATGAAAGTTAAAAACAAGAGATAGCCATTCTTTCCCCATCTGTGTTCACCTCACCATGGGGTTATGATCAGTCTGTACCTCAAAGTGCCTCCCATAGAGGTAAGGCTCCAATTTCTTCAAGGCCCATACCAGCGCAAGGCATTCCTTTTTGATTGTGGAATAGGCCTGCTCCTGGGGAAGCAACTTTTTACTAAGGTACACTATGGGTGATCTTTTCCTTGCTTAGAGGTCTGACTGAGGATCCCCACATCTGAGGCATCTGTCTGGACTACAAATGGCTTACTGTAATCTAGACTGGCCAACACAGGGGCACAGCACAGTGCGTCCTGTAGCCATGCGAAGGCTCATTCACAGGCTGGCTCCCATTTTACCTTTTTGGACATTCTTTTCTTTAGCAGGCCAGACAGGGGAGCTGCCAGGGTATTGTAATTCAGTACAAACTTGTGATAGTACCCGGCAGTGCCTGGGAAATTTCAAACCTGTTTCTGGGTTTCAGGCCTGGGCCATGCCTCTATCACCTCAATCTTGCCTTGACTGGGACAGAACTACCCCTGCCCTACTACATGACCTAGATATGCCACCTCTGCCACGGTCACCTGGCACTTTCAGCCTTGACAATGAGCCCTGCCCTATGCATGCTGCCCATTGCATCCCTCAGGTGGGACAGGTGTTTCTTCCAACTGGCACTGAAAATGACAACGTCATCCAGATATACCACTGTGTAATCTTCAGTACCATGTAACAACTGGTTGACCAACATTAGGAAGGTGGCAGGGGTGTTCTTCATTCCAAAAGGCATTACCCTGAACTCGAATAATCCTAATGGAGTGATGAAGGCCAACCTCCCCCTAGCTCTGGCAGTTAACTCCACCTGCCAATACCCTTTTTTCAAGTCAATGGTGGTAAGGTATGTTGCCCCCTCCCAACTTGTCCAATAATTTGTCCATCCATGGCATTGGATGGGCATCAGACTTCATGACTGTGATGAGTCCATGACAGTCCACACAAAAGCAAGTAGAGCCATATGGCTTTGGAACAAGGACTACGGATGATGCCCAGGGGCTGTGGGATTTCTGGATTACTCCCAAATCTAGCATTTCCTCCACCTCCCTCCTATTGTCCTTTAGGATGGCCTCAGACACCCAGTAGGTTATGTGCCATATGGGCGCTTGCATCCCTGTGTCTACATAATGTGTCACTAAGGGGGTTAGTCCAGGCTTGGCTGTAAACAAAGGAGCAAGGTCTGCTAAAACCTCCCTCACTTCCTGGGTCTGTTCCAGGGTCAACTGGCGTGACAGTTTGTTTGCCTCCACAGAGAACTCCCGCTTCCATTTTTTCAGCAAGTCCAGTAGGGGGGTCTTCATCAGTTTCATCAGTAGAGATATGCGAAATGCATGACTTTCATTCACACAAAATATTTCTCGAAATTTGAGCATCTCACTAAATATTTCATGGGTGCAAACTGTGAAATTCCACCAGAGGAATCACAAATTTCACCAGCAAAACCAGGAATTTTGCCCACTCTCTGGTGTTATTCCTCTACTCGAAGGCAGAATTTGTGATTTCACACATCTCGGGAGGGGCAAGTACAGTATAAAAATGAAACAAAAAACATGACTGTCATGAAGATGAAAATGAATTATCAGCAACCAAATACACAGTAAAGAGATGGATTTATTGACAAGCTGAATCGTCATTTAGAAACTTTTACTGACATCTGAAATACACGCTTATTGTTCCATTGAAGTGCAGTGTATACCATAATGTATTTATACAAGTTATAAAATCTGTAATATGCTAGATCTTGTAAATATATTTTGGTGGCAGACAACACATCTTAGGAGGTTCCAGTTGGTATATAGGACATCAATAAAAATTTGATTTCAATAATAAATCCAGCTATTTTTACCCATTTGTTTGTGGTGCTGATCAGATGAAGTTCACATTTCATAACTACAGGCAGCTAATGTGTTCAGTAGCTGGAGACTGTTTGCCTCAAACTCACCGCTGGACTGGAAATGTCTCTGTCTTGGTCCGAGCTGTCTTGGGACCTTCATTTTGTGATCACTTCCTTTGCACTGCACTCAAAAATATTTGGAACAATCGCAGCAAGACAAAAGGTGTGTGTGAGTTCATGCTGTAATGTGCAGTGGATGGGAAAAGTAAAGAGTAAAAACCTAATATTGTTCTCATTTCATTTCCATTAAACATGCCTTCACAGCTCAGCACTGCCACCCCCCCCCCAACTCCCAAGCTCTCTATTCCATTCTTCAATAGTCCTCAGACAGTATCAGTCACTTAAAAATAAAGATGGAAAACAAAAGAAAAGCAGAAAGGCAAAAGTCTGAAAGTCAAAAATCAGTTTTAATGTTTAAAATTAAAAGCATGGGGTTACTGCTATTGGGGTTTGCTATCTCCAATCTGACTCCCTCCCACCATTCCTGCTGTATCTTTACCATTTAATCAGCCAGTTTACCAATACTTTTATAACAAAACAGGGGTGAGTGACAAAAACCAGGAAACATGTCTGGTCCTTAAAATGTAACTCATTACAGCATTCAAGGTTTAGATTGCAGTATAATAGTATATGCAGCAAATAAGCTATGCTTTAATTCCCGAAGATATTCACGCTTTCTTTCTCACAATCCCAGACTTCACGAAGGCTTAGATAAGCAAGGCAGGGTGTTCACATGGAGAATAACAAATAGCTAAAAAATGTAACTCAAATGAAATTAAGCTTGCCAAGCATCTCACTTGCATTCAGTGAAGTAAAGTCACTCCTATACTGTTTGTGCCTATAGTTCACATGTGTACATTAACCATCCGAGGTCTGGCCCGAAGACTAAGGTGAACAAAGAGGGTTCACTGCAAAAGGACATGTCATCATTCTCCCCCATGCCAGCACCATCACCCACATCATAAAAAAAAAACAGGGTAGCCAACATCAGGAAATGATAGCACCAGCTCTCACCTCCATAAATATCCAAAACAAAAAAAAGATCATTCATTAGCAATTCAAAAAATGGGACACCTGAAAAGGACTTTGACAGAGGCTAAGGGCATGACTTTGGAGCATGGTGGGGTATATCATTTTGGCAGTGGCATCATACTCATGGTGCTGGACTGATGTCTAACACTTGATTTAAGGCTGCTAACTCAATCATTATTCTGGAGGGTGGGTGTGAAATTCATGGGCGAAATGCATGAATTTCGTAAAATGTTTTGTGCGGCAAAATTCACGATTTTGCTGGTATTTCACCAGAAAAATTAAATTTCACTGCAACACTATTCATCAGTCCCCTCCCCAAGACTACACACTGCAAATACCATGTCAGCATTATTTGCATAATGCTTCATCTTGTTGACATTGTACATTCTATGGGTATGTCTCCTGTCAGGCAGTTCTACAATATAGTTCACGTCATTAATCTGTCAGACTACCTTGTATGTTCCCTCCCACTCGGCCTGCAGCTTGTCCTTCTGGACCAGAATTAGGACCATGACTTTCTGGCCTACACTGTACAAGTGAGCTCTGGCTCTACAGTTGTACCACACCTTTTGCTTCTGCTGGGTGGCTGACAGGTTACTCTGGGCTGCTTCCATAAGCTCCCTCAGCTTGTCCCTAAACATTAGAACATACTCCACTATGGGAGTTTCCTGGGTGATGTGCTTGCCTTCCCAGTCTTCCTGGATCAAGTCTGTGGGCCCATGTACCCTACTTCCATAAAAGAGTTCAAAGGGGAAAACCCTGTTGAGTCTTAGGGCACCTACCTGTATGTGAACAACAGGTGAGGAAGGTATTTCTCCCAGTTCCTCCCATGCTGTTCAGCAAATGCTTGAAGCATTGATTTTAGGGTACCATTAAACCTTTCCACAAGCCCATTGGCTTGCGGGAGTTAAGGTATTGTACATCTCTACACCATCCCACACTTCTCCCTCAAACACTTCATCAGGTTCGACATAAAGGAACCACCTTGATCAGTGATAACTTCCTGCAGAAACCCAACATGTGAGAAAATCCCTAGCAAGGCATCTGCCACTTTGTCTCTCCTAAGTGAGGATAGGGCAATGGCCTCTGGGTATAGGGTGGTATAATCTACCACTGTCAGGATAAACCTCTTCCTGGAGGAGCTTGGGGTACTCAAAGGTCCTGCAATGTCCATTTCTACCCTCTGGAATGGCTCCTCCACAATGGGCAAGGGAATTAGGGCGATTTTGGTTTTACTACCTGCCTTCCCTATTTGTTGGCTCTGGTGACAAGTCTTGCAATATTCCTTCACCTGCTGGATGAAGTTTGACCAATAGAAATTCTGGGCCAATCACTGCATGGTGCACATGATTCCTAGATGTCCAGACATGGGGATATCATGAGCGATCTTGAGCAACCGCTCACGGTACCCCTGGGGAACAATAAGCTGCCTACCCATGACCCCTCCCTCTGACCTTGCATCCTGAGTATACAACAGTCCATTGTCCCAATATACTCTATGTCCTATGTCACCACCCTGTGTCCTGTCAGATTCTGCACAAGCCTTTAGCTTCTCCAAACTAAGATCAGTTCTCTGAGCAGCTGCAAATTCTTCACATTTTCCCAAGGCATGGGGCATTTCCCCTTCAGTTCCTAAACTGAGGTCCATAGCTCTAGCATCAGGCATTCAGGGTCACTGCCATCCCTAATCTTCTGACCACTGGTTACCCCTCCCACCTTAGAGTAACCTTTTGAACCTGTTTTGTGAACTACTACTTCAGGAAGTCCTATCTCCCTTTCACTACACTCTATTTCAGGAGACACAGGCTGGGGAACCAGCTTCCCATTGTTTTCCACAGGTGCTTCCATAGGGTTCAGGAAACTACAATCAGCCTTTGCCATCTGATTGTAGGTAACCGCACACACCACCAACTTCTGGAGATTGTTCCCTAGAATCACAACCAGGGTGAGGTTCTTTGCCACAGCCCCCTTTTGCACCCTCTCTCCTGTTTCACCCCAGTCAAGGAGAACACTAGCTAGTGGCAGCATTTTCTCCTTCTCAGCATATCCCCTTACTGTTAAAAACTGATTAGGTATAAACTGTTCAGGCCCAACCAAATCCCCTTTTACTAAGGTAAGAGATGCCCCATGTCCCTTCACCCATGGATGTGCACCCCACTTACAGTAACCAGGTGTATGTTGTCCCTTATGTTTATAGGAATGCTTTCAGGGATACACAATGCACCCAGCTCTGTTTGAACACCACTTTTTCCACTCCGTACCTTTTTAGGACACTGTCTAGCAAGATGCCCTGGCTGTTTGCAAAACCAAAAATCATCATTTCTTTAATCTGATAAATCCCTTTATTGTAACCTGGGGCTTCCCTTTTTCTGTGGAGGCAGTGAGGGTTTTAGCTGCCCTGAAGGTAAGCTTTTTCCCTTCTATGCTGCCATGCCCGCCCCACTCCCTTTCAGAGCAGGCCTGCTCCTAGCATAGCGCTCCGAGATTTCATCAGCCTGCTGTGCTATTTTGGGGTCTCAGTCCTCCAACCAGGTTTTTATCTCTGCTGGGCAAGCCCAAAATAATTGCTGCAGAAGTACAACCTCCTCAAATTTCTCTACAGAGTTTGCTTCCTGACTCTCTAACAAACATTTCAAACACTGACGTTGCTTTGTGGAGAGTTCCTCTTGGCTCATGTAAGAGCTTCTCCGGAATGTACAGAACTTAACTCTGTTTGCTTCAGGCATTAATTCATAATTTTCAAGCAAAGTAGCTTTAAGTTTCTAATAGTTATTACTGTCCTGATTGTCCATTTAGTCTAGTATCTCAGTCCCTTTCCAAGTAAGCAGCAGGGATAGCTGGAAGCTCCAGGACTCCCTGGGTATTTTAGCCTGGATACAGACCTTATCAAATGAATTCAAAAATGCATCCATATCCTCTCCCTCTTTCAATTCAGCTATTAATTTGGAATTTAATTTACACCCCAGTCCTGAAGTTCCAGGTTCACCCCTGCCACTTATCTCCCCTGGCGCTGGTCAATGGATTTTTAGCTTCTCCAGTTCAGACTCCTTCTGACACTGTTGTTCCTCTCTCCCAGCCTCTCTCCAATGCTGGATTTCTTTTTGCTGCATCTCCAGCTCCATCTGGAACTTCTTCTGCTTGAATTCCAGCTCCAATCTCCTCACCTCTAGCTTCAGCCTTATCCCTTCCAGCTCCAGTGTTGTGGTGACTCTCCTATGGTGGTGTGGCTCTAGGTTTCCTCTAGTCTCACTGTCCTCCTCCCTGGGACTGAACTCTGCAATGTCCCTTGGCACCCCCACACCCAAGGTCTGGTCCCTTTCAGTCACCGGCTGTGACTCAAGGTCCTGGGCAGTCATCAGCTCATGAACTGCCACAAGAGCCTCCATGAGGTGCTTTTAGGTTTGCCCTTCACACAGGACCCTGATTTCCTGACACAACTGCTCTAGATATTCTGCAGTTTATTCACTATAGAGGAAGCCATCTTCTTCCCTAAATACTGCTACACTAGCTTTATACCTGAGAAGAAACAAAAACAGGTAGTCAACTTTATACTGCAACCAAATTATATATAGACTTTTAAATCTCTGCCTTGATTGTGTATGGACTGCTTACAGTTTATCAGTCTGATACACTGGGCTCTAATCCAACTGTTATGCCTGTGCCACCAATATCTCTCAAATCACAACACTGTGCAAACATATATCTCAGATCCCAATGCTGTGCCCAGATCTGTCATGAAGCAACTCCTGGGGGTCAGGCCCACTGAGTTGGAGTTTTAAGAGCAGTCCATGATGGGGGAACAAAGATACCCTCCTCGTCCTTTTTGAATGCTTGCTGAGGTCACAACTACATCTCTGCCATGAGGTCCCAGGGCATCCCTATAACTCTGGGTAAGGGCACAATACAAGTCTTGAGCCTTGTAGCCAAATATGAACACTTTCCTTGGTTATTACACAAAGGAGGAAGACCCAGGCTTCACAATCTCTTTGGGGTAGTAGTGTAAGCCTGATTTGGCCTTCTCCCTATAGAACATGCAACAGCCTTGTTCAAAATCCCTGCTGACTTGTCCCTGAGACTTTGGTATTCTCCCAATCCTTCCAGAAACCTTCCAGTCCCTTTTCTCAATTTGGTTGCTTATGGTAGCTCCTCTAAGCAGTTAACAGTTGTCACAGATTATTAATAAACCTGCTACAGTCACACACACAATATAGAAATCTCACGCAGGCAGAATTTCTTTAGAAAAACAAATGTTTTTACTAAAATACTTAAATAATAAATCATACAGTTACAACTAAAAGGATGTTAGAAAGTTTTGGTTACAGCATAAAACAAATGAATATGGATATATAGCATAAAATGCACTAGAACCGTTAGCTAATCTATACCTTAGAAACTAGTGATTGAAGTCCACAAAAGTAGATGAAAGTTTTCAGTTTCTTTAGTCTGTGGCAGCCACACTGGGTTGCAGAAGTTTGGGCAAGATTTACAAAGCAGATGCGCTGGGAGCAAATGAGATGCACCAGTGCAACCCTTAAAAATGCCATGGAGCCATTCACAGACAGCACAGATGCCCCAGCACATGCCGGATGTGCTGCACCTGAACAGGATGCACCAGAGACAGAATGTAATGACATGTGGCACAATTTGAGGGGGGCGTGTACCTGCATATACAGCACAGAGCCATTCACAGAGCAAAATGTATGCACAAGTATGGATCATCCATGGCACAAGTACCAGATGCTCCATGTGGAGATAAGTTTAAAAGGAGTAGACTTAAGTGCAAGCCCCCAGCAGGCCAACAGCAGGATGGCAGGGCAAGCAGGAGGAGAGAAGTAGCTGAAAGCCAGTAATGGATGGAGTACCATTCCTGATGGTGGGCATGATAATGGGGATGAGGAGGCAGGTGATCCAGCAATGTGATGGCTGAAGGCACCATAGGCAGCCAGCACCGTGGTGGTATCATGCCAGACTCACGTTTGAACAGCTTACGGATATGGAAACAGTTGGCTGATACCACCTGAACATGGCTATTCTGAGGCAGCTCTGTGAGCTGTGCCATGATGAAATGCTGGCAACTACTGGAAAAGGTCATGCCATAGCAGTGAAGACCAAGGTGAAAACAGTAATGTGCCTGTTCACCACGGGGACCTTCCAGAGGCCAGCTGGAGACACCACTGGCATCTCAAAGCCATCCACATCCCTTCTCCTCACACAGTTCCTCACTGCACTGCTCTCACATGCTTCAGAATACATCCATTTCTCAAGCACACAGGCAGAATGGACAGAAGCCATGCAGCAGTTCCACAGGGTGGCACACATGCCAGGTGTCATAGGGGCCATTGACTGCACCCACATGGCAATCTGTGCACCACCTGGTGAGGATGGTGAGACATATGTCAACTGCAAGGGCTACCACTTGGTAAACTGCCATGTGGTGTGCAATGCCACAGGGTGAATCAGCAATGTCTGCACCACACACTATGGGAGCACACATGATGCCTTCATATGGCACCAGTCTGTCCTCTGCCATAGGCTTAAGTCTGAGAACATACCAAGTGGACATCTTGTAGGTGTGTGGGGCATGCAGAACTGCACATGAACAGGACACCATGGTGCAGCACAGGATGGGAAGAGGCAGCTGTGCAAGTGG
This sequence comes from Neoceratodus forsteri, assembly GCA_016271365.2. Taxonomy (NCBI): domain Eukaryota; kingdom Metazoa; phylum Chordata; order Ceratodontiformes; family Ceratodontidae; genus Neoceratodus; species Neoceratodus forsteri. Next base: position 395,183,983 of record CM057454.1, on the reverse strand, counting down.
CATGATGCACACTGCACAGAGGGGATAGCACAGGTGGGACACTGGAGGTGGGAGAGCACAGCACCCATGTACACAGTAGGACAGTGCAGCTGTACAACAATGCATGGGAGGTGGGGTGCAGTGCAATGCAACAGCAGGCACATGTGGCAGGGCATGCCACACCACATGCAGACAGGCATTGGCAGCTGCAGGGCACCCTGGGTCAGCCGATGGGGGCTGGAACATGATCAGGAAACCATGGCATGGGCAGTCATGGGCAGACCTGTGTAGCATGGCCATGCCACAGCAGTTGGGAGGGGGTGTAGGCTGGCAGGGATGGGTGACACATGGTCAGGTGTGTACAACTGGCACCCACTACAGTGCATCATGGTGCAGAGGGAGGACATGATGCACATGTAGGCAGTTGAGTAACAGCCACCCTTGCTCCCCACAGGTGATGCTGTATACTCACTTTGACCCTGGCTACTGACCCCAATCCGACAACCTGGAACAGAGGTGGAGGAGCATTACAATGAGGCACACATTGCTATGTGCGTCATCATCGAGTGTGTTTTCGGCATACTGAAGATATGCTTCCGTTGCCTGGATAGGTCAGGTGGTGCCCCACAGTATAGCCCAGAGAAGGCCTGTGGCATATTTCTGGCCTGTTGTATAGTACACAACATGGCCATTAACCCTGGAATAGCTGTCCAGGCCAAGGAGGGCCACAGTTCCGGGGATGAGGATGGGGGGATGAGGATGCAGTGGTCCAGAGGCACTGGGCTGGATCACCAATGCTGTGCAGGGACCCATGGCTGGTTGCAAGGGCTGGCAGCACAGGGACACTATCATGCAGGAGCATTTTGGTGACCGCAGATGAGTATGACAGGTGGGTACTACACAGATGGCACACCACATACACAGCTCCACACAGTCAGACACAAACCACAGGCCATGCAACAGCCACAGTGCAGCAGTGTAGTGAACCCATGATGGTGAACATGCTGCACACATACACACACACACACACACACACACACACACACACTCGTGCGCAGAACAGGATCCGCATGGCCAAAGACCACAGAATATGTGCCGGGATGGCATGGATCAGTGTACAGTTGCTGGCACACATGCACAGCAGACACAGGGCTGCACTTATCACGCCCATTCCACACAGCAAAACAATGGCACACACAGATGTGCATGTGGCAATGCACAGGGGACCCACAATGGCAACACACTTGGGCAGGCGCATGCTACCCCATGCATGGAGAGCCAGGTGAGTTGGACACACAGGTTGCAGGTACAGGGACCATGTGATCAGTGACCCAGACATCACAGGGAGGCATCACAGCCACCACAGACATATGGGTGGCCACGCCTATGACTGGTAGTCACTGAAGTGGCACCACCAGCCACAGGGGGTTGCCATCACCCCTGGAGGGGTACTGCAGTGAGATCATGAGAGGATGCTCACTGGTGTGGTGGCCCCATGATCCATGTCAGTTACAGGGATGCTGGGCATGGAGAGCTGTGGTGATGGAGTCAGCAGCAATGGGTCTACCTGATGCCACTGCCTGGGCATGTGTGAGGTACTCCTGGGTGTACGGCTGGAGGCCCAGTGACCACGGTGTGCAGTGGATGCACATGCTGCCTCAGCAGTGTGTGCAATCCACTCCAGAGATGCAGTCATCCCACCCATAGTAGGCATGCCTCTGCCAACATCTGGGCATGCCACTTGGCCACTGACTCATGCTCAATGGCCAGCAGCATCTGAAGTTCTCTGAGTTACACCCTTTGGGTTCCTTGCCCCTACACGGTGTCCTGCTGGAGGCGTGCATAGCCCTCAATCTCATCAGCGGGAGAAGGCTCACAGGGTCGGTGCTGATGGCTTGGTGGTTTGCTGGCCTGCCGCTGTGCAGCCACTGTTGGTGGATGCACCACAGCAAGCTGAGGTATCGGTGGTGAATGGGTTTTTGCAACCACAGTGCATCCAGGTATGGCTGCATCATGATCCACCGCCACCTGTGGTGGACCCACATCACCCTGCTGAGCTGCACTGGCAGTATCCACTGCCACAGCAGCACCAGGAGCAGAGCCAACAGCAGCCACTACTGTGGGTGGCCGTGCAGGCTCTGTGGGCATGCCATGGGCAGCAGGAGCACCAATACCTGTAGGTGCCACCTGTGCATGCACCTGTGCAAAGTGTGCCACACTGTTGGCCATGTCATCTGGGATTTGTGTGTCATCAAGATCATTGGCAACATCGCTGTATGTTCTCTGAGTACCAGATGCCAGCATAAGCAAGGCATCGACAATGTCCACCACATTCTCTGGGTCATCATCAGCCAAACTCAGGAAACCCTCCCACCAAGTGGCGTCATGGTCACCAGCAATGGCACCACTTGCCAAGGTGTTTGACGGGCCTGCTATCACTGGTGATGCAGCTGGGGAAGATGTGGCATGGGACAGTCCAGGGACGGCACCATCCTCAGTCATGTCTGCAGCCCTGTGAGATGGCCCTGCATCATCACCTGCTGTGGCATTCCTTGGTGCACCAGACACAGCAGCACCCATGAGATGGGATGGAGCTGCAACAGAAAGAAGGGAGACAGGGTTACAAACATGGAAGACAGTGGTGGTCAGACAGGCATGTACAGTGTAACATAGAGGTGTGCCATTGTTGTGCCTGACATTCCCTGCAATGGACATGCAATGCCTATTCTCCTGATGCAGCTACGCACCAGCACTAGCTGGAGAGGCCCAGTGCCTCCACATGTCCACATGTCACCATTCGGGACTGTGAAACACCCTGGCCACCAACCACTGGGATGGCAGCACTGGTCTGCAGAGCACCAAAACACCATGCGTGCCCCCCAGACATGTTCAGACCATCACACCACTGCACAACATGGACCGCAGATGGGGCACACAGATCCATGGAGATGCTCACAGGCACATGGCATGACAGTCACACACAGCGGGGCTGGCATGGTGCACATGGCACACACACACATGGACAGACATGTGCCAGGGGCATGTATACTCACACTGCTGCGATGGGCTGCTGCCTGTCTGGGAACCCCCCCCAGGAACACCGTCATTGGCTGCATGGCCCATGCTGGCCCCAAGCATCTTCTCTGTGGGTGTGAGGTGCAGCCTGTCTGTGGTTCACCCCTGTCCTGCTTAGGGAGGCCTCTATGTGCACCACCTTCTCCTTGGCTCTCCTCCTCTCATTATTCAGATGTTTCCTGCACTCCTGTGGAGTCCTGTTGTACTTCCCAATGGCATTCACATGCCATGCTACTGCCTTCCAGCCCTTGTCTTGCAGCTTACAGCTGCTACCCCTGCCAGACAGGACATTCTTCTATAGCAGGTATGCCTCAATCAGTGCCTTATCCTCATCACCAGTAAAGTTTGGACATCTGCATCCAGTGGCTGTGTCTCATCCAGTCATGTTGGCTACTGTGGGCGAGAATACACTGCCATTAACCATGAACATGCTGCCCCATTCAAGTACAGACACAGCATATGGCAGCATCAGGGTCATGGCACCCTGCCAGCCAACCACAACCCCACCTGCCATGTGTATCCAGAACAGTATCTGGGACTGTCAAGGACATTTGTGCTTTGACCATCCAGTCCTGTTGCAGTGACATGTATAGATGCACTGTCCTGTAAGTGATAGAGGTGTTGCATGTCATGGAACACCAGCTGGTGCCCAGGACTGCAACACACATGGTGGCCATCTATGGTGCCATGGTACACCATCCACCAGCAATCCCCCCTCCACACAGCTGTGTCTAGTATGGCCAGTGCGATAGTGTGTGGAACACACCAGGATGTGTTTTTTGTCCTTGCACAGACATGGACAATAACTGTGTGTCCAGGGCCTCACACTGTCCTCTGGTGCTGCTACACCTCCTTTAGAATAGTGTAAAAAAACATACCTTCAAGGCTGAAATTCCTCTCAGTCACCTAAGCTCTGTGGGGGTACATTCAGGAGCATTTATGGCTCAGTGCATGCAAATGAGGTTTGGAGGAGCCTTAATGAGATGCTAAACAGGTGAAATGCCCTCGAATTCAGCAATGATCTGATTTGGGAGCAATGTCTGAGAATTGCATAATTGCCCTCAGCTCATCCCAATCAGCATGGCTCATCCACTGCATTGAGTGCATATTCACATGGCACATATAAAGCACATGTGCGTTTGCCTTGGGGCAAGTCCTGAATGTGGTGCAACTGTAGCAGCGCATACATGTGCATGCGCAATTGGTCTGACAGGCACAGTGCTATGAGTCTGGTTGCACACAATGCGTGTTGCCCCTGGCTGCACGTGAATGACCATATGTGTGATGCCTGCTGTGTTGCCTGTTACATTGTGTGCATTGATCGCACAATAGAGTACTGTTGTGTACCTGTGGCCTACGGTGCAAAACCACACTGTGTGCAGTGTGCCATTCACAAGATGGTGTCCATGTGTGGTGTGCACATGAGCAACCCAGGCATGCCCCATGACCCCACATTCTCACCCTGACAGTGAGCAGTGCGCATGCATGACTGGGCACTATTGGTGGTAAATGCGCATCAGCACGCCATGTGCGGTGCATTACACAATGGCTATCTGTGCATGTGGTACAACTGTGCCAGTGAAGTGCAGCATACCTGTCTGCGCACACCTGCTCTGCTGGCAATGTCTGTGAATATGCCATGTGCCCAGAGGCTTGGCCCAAGAGCCATGAACTGGAGTGAGGTGGAGCTCCTCAACCTTGTAGCCCTGATGATGCAGGCTTGGGTCAGATGACCTTCATGTTCCACGCTCCACTGTGTGGGCCCAGATAGCCATGTGCCTGGTACACAGGACAGGTGTCACTCACACTGGGGAACAGTGCAGGCACCAGTAAGGTGATCTACAGCACAGGGACCAGGTCAGACTGGTGAGTCTATGAGACCATGCACGCAGGGCTGCAGTGCCGTGCCCAGGTATGTCGCAGTTCTCCATATGCACAGGGGTAGTATAGGGATTGGGGCAGTTGCATCACACACCACTACAAACACAGGGACACTCACACACTTGTGGGCATGGTGGCACATGCACTGTGTTGCCAATGCACCCACATCACAGGGAGTGGGCATGTGTGCCATGGTGCTTGGGTGGGACATGGCCACTGTAGCATGCATGCGGTAACACAGCCATTTGCATTTCATTGCATGCATACATCTGCACACATAGTGGGCATGGGAAGGGGTGCTGTGTGCAGCTGTACACAGCCGGGGACATTATCACTGGGGCACTGCGTGTTGATGCCTTCATTGCATGCCAGTACCAGGGTTGTGGGGGGGGCATGTCCCACCTTGCATCTCCTCATGGTGTTCTCTGCATTTGTTTCCCCCTGCAGGGCCAGAGGCCAAGTGGAGGGCTGAGGAAGCAGTGGAGGAGAGGCACATTAGGGCTACTGGTGGTGCCCGTGGATGGGGCTGTGCTGGTGCAGGTAAGTGACTGTGTTGTGCATTCTCTGTATGTCTGTTGGGGTGTGTGTATGCTCTGCTAGCTGCTACATGTACATTGTGCATGTCTGTGTGTTGTCAGGCATGCACACACCTGGGGTGTATGGATTGTGGTGTGTGCTTGGGCCACAGTGCTCCTGGTCCCTGCATGTACGCTCACCATGTGTGCATGTCTTGCACACAGTGGGCATCCAGTGGTGCTCCTCTGGTGTCCTGACAGGGCCTGCATGCTTGTGCAGCCTGCTACCATGTTCACATGTCATGTGGGGCATGGCCTTATGCCCCTCTGTAAACACCCCTATATGCATGCATGGCACATGTACCCACTTGGTTACTGTGCATGGTCACAGTGTGACATTGTGTGCCTACCTTGTGCAGTGTGCAGTGTGCCTGGTAGGCTCATGGCCATTTCTGTGGTGGCTTCCTCCGGCACACACGCAGGGGAGTGAGGGAGGAGTATGGAACATGGCACTTAGTCTCTGTTATCTGTGCCCACCACTGTAGGTCCACAGGGTGTACAGCAACATTTTCACAGTCATAGGAGACATCACAGACTGCTGCAGTGGTTGGGGATTCAGGTCCAGAGATCTCTGTAGGTGACATTTCGGCCACTGTACTATCATCAGGGATGGCTGCTGCGGGCAGTGACATGGCTGCTTCACTTCATCAATGTCAGGGGACATAGGCATGTGTGCCATGCTGTGGCATGACCCGTGCCTTAAGAACATGGACATTGCTGTGTGTGTTCACCATCCCTTCCATCCTACAGGTTACCCTAGTTGTCCCCTCTACCAGCACCCACAACCACATTCCTCCCCTGCATACCCCTTTTGTATGTGTTCAGTCCCCCACACTCCCCTTCCCAGTTCCTGCTACCTGTTGTTGTATTGTTCTAAGTAAGCAGGTTTATGTTTGAACTATTGTCTGTGGTCATTCACTGCATCTTGTGGTTGTGTTATATTGTTGTCTGCAGCTGTCTGCTGTACCCTTGCTGCTGTACACACATTTGCATGTGTGTTATGGCAGGTAGCTGACTCCTGCCCCCCTGTTGTGTTCCACCCACTGCGTGCCTACTGTGTTTCCTGTGTCATGTCAGTGGGTGTGGTGTCATGCTGCCTTCATCTGTTCCACTGGTTTATGTGTGGTGCCTGTAGCCTGCAGCCGTTGTGCTGGTGCACTGTTGTTCAGCCCCGCGTGAGGTCCACATTGTTTGTGGGCATCATATGCCTGTGTGGTGCACTGCTGTCACCTATTGCCAGCCAGCCTATCTGCTGGTGTGCCCCTGTGTGACATTACCCATCTCCACATCCCTGGGATCCTGTGCAGGTGGCCATGTCATGTAGACACCTTTATGCTGCATGGCATCTCCAGAGGCTGTGTCACACCTTGATGGGCACCAGTGTGACTGTCATATGTTCCACCTGGGATCCTGTGTGGGTTATGTCCTGTGCTTCTGGGTGTTGCTCTGTGTGCCTTGTCTGTGCACCTCATCAGCTGTGGCTGCTGTTGGGCTCTTTGCCACTCTGGCTAGTCCCTGTGGGTGTGTGTCCCTGCATCTTTCTGCCACTGTGGTTTCCCCCATTGCTCATCCACACCTTGCTGTGTTGCTCCTTATTCACTGTTCTGCTGCCCTGGATGGTTTGACACATTATAGTTGCACTGGGGCATCTCTGGTTGCGCCATTCACCATCCATGCAATTCACAATAGGGATGTGCACGGAGCATTTTGTGGCACATCCTTTTGTGAATCGCATTGCCTTGGGTCAGTGCATCCAGGATTGCGCAAGTGCATCTCATTTGCTCCCAGTGCATCTGCTTTGTGAATCCTGCCCTTTGGCTTCTTGTGTCAAGTGGAGTCCAAATAAAAAATATCTCAAAATACCATGAGCTAGGCTTTTTATACTTTCTCTAAATTTTACAGGGTCATCAATTTCAAATTCAGAGCAATTACTCCATTTTGCCAGGAGATGTCACTGTTGTGCTTCCCCCAACACAATGTTCTGGCTCATATAATAATCTGGGAATATGACTTCAAAGTTAAAACTTTGATGACTTCGTATAACACCCTGTAAGCTAATTTACAGTGGCCTGTTAGAATTTCACACAGGTAGCCGGCCCGGTGGCACTGAGGGTTGAGGCACTGGATGCCACACCTCGCTCCACACCAGTGACCTGGGTTTGGGAACAAGCCCATGTCATCGGGGGTCAGCAGGGGAGGACTAGGATTGAGTGTCCGACAACAGCTCTCCTAGTCCTGGGGAAAGGGTTGGGTGCACACCAATCTGTGGCAGTCCCTGGGATGCCTGGAGGAACTGCAGTGGCATGAGTGCTCAGTGGGGAGGAGCACGGCAGACATCTGCATGTAGTGTGCTGATGTCATTGCACGTCTGTGCTCCCATTGGGAGAAAAAGGGTAAAGCAGCATGGTCTACTGCAGCTTGATGGCTGCTCGCTTCACCGACCGATGATGCCTGAAATAGGCATGTGCAAGTAATGGATCCTTGCTGGGAGTGGGGGCTGAAGGGGGAGCCCCTCTCGATGGTCGTAGCTGAATATACCACCTGGGCATGTCAGCTTCGGGGTCAAAGGTGAAGGTAGGAGTGGTGGCTGGATGTACAGCAGGACTGTAGCTGCAAGGAGAGAAAAATAGAGCAGTGGAAAAGAAAACAGAATTTCACACAGGTAGTTTAGAAGGGTGTGTTCTTTCCTGTTACCTCACAAAATGTAACATATTATAACAGCTTCCTTGGATCAAAGCATCCTGCTCCTGAGTACATGGTTTTATGACATTCAAATGGATTTTGGCATATCTCTGTTAAAAAATCTGGAAGTGCAATCTTGATTTTGGTGAGCAGCTGCCTTGCAGGTCAAAGGAAGGTCAAGCCTTTTTTTTAATATAGTCTTTTCCCTAGGTGCCTTTGTGCTGAAACTGTCATGCCTTGGCATGTACATATACACATAATTACATAAAAAAATACATACAATATAATTATATCTACAACTAAGGGCTAGCAGCCAGGCAGCTCACCAAACAGGTATTCTCATGCCCTGCCCCACATAAACTCAGTAGGGGTGATCTGACAGTTTACTGTACTGTACTGTAACAGTCATCAGGGCTGAGTAGTTGCCAATGAAGACTTGCAGCCTAAGAACTGGAGGATGGTGGTGAAGGACAAACAACTAGATTGATAAAGAATAAGACCCCCCTGAACAAATCAAAGAGGAAGACATTAAGCCAAACAATGGTAAATTATAAATTAAGAAATGCAGACTGAATGAGGAATCTGAATGAACACTGCTTGTGCTCTAAAAGACTTCTACTGTATTATCAGAAAAATGCAAAGACATGCCCATCGCAAGTCACGCACTGAATACTCAGGAATTCAAAACAGAAGAAGTCTATAGCTTAAACCCGAAAGCAGTTGGAACCAACATTTCACCACAGAAGATTCCTGGTTTCAAATATTGTGATGAGATATAACTTTGACTGCACTAAAAAAAAACATAAGAAAATCTCCCAGGATATCTTATATAATGTACTTTTTTTTCAACAGGTTGTTATATGTCTGATCTCAGTAACTTGATGCTTTCTAAATTCAGATTATTATAAGAATGTTCAGTCTTTTGCTTAAAAAAGCCCTTGTTACTCTAAAACAGACATATCAACCATATCAGTTGCATTATTACTGCCACCAACACAAACGACAAAATCCTTTTATTTATGTATTTATTTAAACATTTGGTGACCAGGAAAGGCACACTGAGCCAAAGCTCATCTCCAGGTGTGATCTGCTGGGGGGGGGGGCAGAAAGCATGGGTACAAAGTATACAAATACAACAGTACATAATAGAAAGCATAATAATACATAATGCTTTATAGAAAGCATAATAATACATTTCAGGATAACCAATACAGCATACAGGCTACGGCATTAGTTAAGATATATGGTAAGGAAGAACTATCATAAAGCAGGGTAGATACTACATGGAACAAACATCTCAAGTGCTATGTGATGTAATGGGAGCAAGTAAGAAAGGGCAGGAGGCGCAGCAGTGATTTGATAGAGAAGTGGGAGGGAGAGTTGCATAGGAAAGGAGCTTGAGAGTTCCACAGATAGGGGAGATAATAATTGAAGGCAGCTTTGCCCATGTTTGAAGATGGAGTGGGAAGTGAGAAGGAGCGGGAGTCCCTAGAGCACAGGGAGTATGACGACGATGGGGCAGGAGAGAGGAGGGAAGAGATGTAAGAGGGGAGCAGGTTGATACAGAATTTTGAGATGAAGGATAATGAGTCGATAAGATACCTGTGAGTGAGCAGAGGGAGGCCTAGGCAGGAGAGTAAAGAGCAGTGGTAGGTCCTGGAGGAATATTTTTTAGGCAAAGCAACAGAAAGAACAGTAGAAGCGGTCAAGTCGAGAGAGTGAGGTAGAGGGTGCAGTGCAGTATGCAATATCAGCATAGTCAAAAACTAGTATAATCACTGCTGTCACAAGTTCCCGACGTATGAGGAGAGGGATAGAGTCTCTGTTTTGATTGAGGATATGAGCATTGGGCGAAGTTTAGTAGCTATGAAGCCAATGTGAATTGAAAAATTTAACTGTGGGTCCAGCTAGATGCCTAGGTACTTGTAGGAGGGTACTATCATTAGTGGGGTGCCATCTAAAGAGGTGATGGGTGAGGTGTTGAGAGCCTTGGCTATTGTTTGAGAGGTTCTGAAATGCATAGAGACTGTATTAGATGTGTTTAGCTTGAGTTGGTTTGATTGGAACCAAGATTTAACTGAATGGAAGTTATGTTGCAAAGCAGAATGGATAGAGGCTAGGTTCGGGCTGGAGGTGAACAGTATGGCATTGTCCGCACACATATGGATGATGGAGGTGGAACAGGCTGATGGGAGGTTATTTATGAATATTGAAAACAGGATGGGGCTGAGTATGGAACCTTGAGGAATGCCTGTTAGGACAGAGAGTGAAGAGGAGCAGTAGTTGGCGATTTTTACTGACTGATACCTGCTGGTTCAGGCCAGGAACATTATGGACAAAATAATGCGAGTAAAAGAACGCAGAAGGAACATTGCAAACACAAACATTGAGGTGGACACAAGAAAGCCCAGCAACAATGCCGCACAGTGTAAACCCGTGCACAGCAATACAGCGGCCACAGTGACTGCTTGCACATGAAACCAGGTGGCGAGGAGTAGCCAACACTGTCCACACCATGATACCACCAGCAGGGTTGCAGGCACAAACAGGTATGCCCAGCGTAGCACAAGGTGTGCTGCAAGGCACCATCCTGGAGCCATGGAAAGGAACACCACCACCCGCCCACACATGAGACAGCACAGGGACTATGGCCACCTGCATCATTCCCCCTTCCTCCATGCCAGTCACTTCCACACACTGGTACCCTGCACTGCCATGAGTGGTGCAGGATGTACACCTCAGTCTGGGTCCCACACCATGCGGCTACTACCGTGTGGCATGGTAGCCTCACAGCTGTTCACAGGTCACCTATCCACCACCGTACCTCATTGACATGTGGCCACATCATCCTATTCCATGTAGGGGTCATTCCCCATGTAGGCATCTGTGCCTGGTAGCACCCATAGTGGGAGTACTGTGCTATGCACACCCTGCTGGTGCCTGGCTCCAGTTGCCCTCTCTCATTGTGCTCCTCTGTGCTGTGCACGGGCACCGGTTCCTACTGCTGTACTGCACCAGTCAGGATGTCTGTGCGGTGGGCAGTGTTTGACCCTGTAATGTCCTGCATTGTCTTGTACCAGTGGCATTGCAGGTGGTGGTGTATTGGTCACTTCATTTTCATCCGCAATGTTTTGTCCTGCGATGTTCCTGGCCTGAACCTACCTGCCAGTGAGATATGAGCTTAACCATTGTAAGTTGGGGGGGCAGCCCCGTATCCTCAAGAGTGTTCAGAAGAAGAAGGTGGGACACAGAATAGAAGGCAGGGTTTTAAATAAGCAATGGAAACTGATTAGCACTTTCTGCTAATCAGTTGTGAAGATGCATAGCATTTGCCTCAATTTGAGTAGCAAAATTAAACATACTAAAAATGTGTTTATACATAGTTTAAAAAAAATATATATTTTATCCTGAAAAAAAATTCTTATTAAAATTATTTCTGTCTCTGTGTGATCTGTTTCAATACATAAACACAAGCCTAATTGGCAGTACAGCCTAGTGGTAGAGTAATGAGCTGTGAATTAACTTGGTACATCCAGTAGACCTGGGTTTGATTCTCACAACCTCCACTTGCACACTGTGTGACTCTGAGCAAGTCACTTAACTTTCCCTGAAAACAGGCAGTTGTGTCTAGTGGGCCATACCTGGGTACCAAAGAATGAATAGACACCCCACTGACTCCAGCAGACCTAGATTTGATTCCCACAACCTCCACTTACATACTGTGCCCTGAGCAAGTCACTTAATCTCCCCGGGAAAATAGGCACTTGCATGTGTGGGCCCCATACCTGGGTACTAAAGAATTATGACACCGCACTCAGACTCCAGCAGACCTAGGTTTGATTCCTTCCACAACCTTCACTTGCATACTCTGTGACTCTATGCAAGTCACTTAACCTTCCCTGAAAACAGGCACTTGCACATGTGGGCCATACCTGAGTACCAAAGAATTAAGACAACCCACTCACTAACAGACCTAGGTTTCATTCCTCCCACAACCTCCATTTGCATATTGTGTGAATCTGACAAAGTCACTTCCCTCCCTGTACTCAGATCACCCTGGAAACAGACACTCGTATGTAGAACTGTGCCATACCTGCAGCATGTTACTCTGTTTGCTGGTCTGCTGTCCTCTCTCTGCTGTCCTGCCAAACAACTGCTCCCATGGGGTCCCAGCAGCTGCACTTGGTGCCAAAACCCAGAATGAACAGGTGCCGGGGGCAGACTGGATATGCAGCAGTGGGGAAGGGGGTGGAGGTGCAGTCAGTGTGAAGGAACAACTACTTGAGAAGCCAGAGAAACTGGTTCTTTCCACCTCAACTTGCCTGGTGTTTTGGTGCTGCTGCTGCTGCTGCCAAAAGTATACTGTAATAGTCTCACTGGCAAGGCCCTGAATCTGCTGGCAATCACTCCCAGTAGTGCTCTTCGATACTGCAAAGCACTACTAGGAGCAACTGCCAGCATTCGGAGCCACAGCGATGACAATGTTACAGTATGCTGGTAGCTGAGGAGAATGGGGAGGCTCACAGAATGGATCGTATTTCTTAGCGATCCAACATAGAAATGGGTCACATAGGCAGCCATTTCACATCACAAAGTGCGATGCAATACTGGCTATTTAACAAACTGAAAGGCTTTAGCCAGGTTGATGAAGACTGTGGCAGTGAGGAGGCCTTTGTCGGCAGCTGATTGAATGTGGCCAGTGACACAGAGAAGGTACGATATGGTGGAGTGTTTTTTTCTGAAACTGGACTGGAAGGGGGATAGGAAGTTGGAGACAGTGAGGAACTCAGTCAGTCCAGATTGTACAAGGCAGGGAGGAGGGAGATCAGACAATAGTTTCCAGGTGAAATGTGATCCATTCTGTGAGCCTCCACATTCTTCTCAGCTACCAGCATACTGTAACATTGTCATTGCTGTGGCCCGCTGTGGCCCCGAATGCTTGTGAGACCCTATCTGGAGTACTGCGTGCAGTTCTGGAGACCCAGTCTCTGCAAGGACATAGACAAGATGGAAGCTGTCCAGAGGAGGGCAACTAAAATGGTGCAGGGTCTGCACCAGAAGACATATGAAGAGAGACTAAAGGAGCTTAATATGTATAGCCTCAAGGAAAGGAGGGAGAGGGGGGACATGATAGAAATGTTCAAGTACCTTAAGGGAATCAACAAAGTCCAAGAGATTAGCATCTTTCAAAAAAAGAGGTGTGCAAGAACAAGGGGGCACAATTTGAAGATGGGGGGGCGGCTCAGCTGGTGGCTTCTTCCCAGATCGTTGGGGAGTGGGCTCCTGGAGGACTTGACCGCTTCTGAGGTTTCAGCCCTGAAGCTCAGTGGTCACCTCCTTGGCAGCCAAGGAGGATGGGTAGCTGGAGGCTTCTTCCTGGACTGTGGGGGGTGGGCAGATTGCTGGAGGACCTGATCGCATCTGCAGTTCCAGCCCTGGAGCTCAGTGGTTGCCTGCTTGATAGTCAAGGAGGGCGGGTGGCTGGCAGCTTCTTCCTGGACCATGAGGGGTGGTGGGCTGCTGGAGGACTTGACCATTTCTGCAGTTCCTGCCCTGGAGCTCAGTGATCACCCGCTTGATGGCCAAGGAGGGTGGGTGGCTGGCGGCTTCTTCCTGGACCGTGGTAGGTGGGCTGCTGGAGGAGGTGAGTGCTTCCACGGTCCCAGCACTGGAGCTGAGTGGTCACCTGTTTGGCAGCCAAGGAGGGCAGGTGTCTGGCAGCTCTTCATGGACCTTGGGAGTGGGTGGGCTGTTGGAGGACTTGACCACTTCTGCAGTTCCAGCCCTGGAGCTCAGTGGTCACCTGCTTGGTGGCTGAGGAGGGTGGATGACTGGCAGCTTCTTCCCAGACCACGTTGGGTGGGCAGGCTGCTGGAGGACTTGACTGCTTCTAAAGTTCCAGCCCTGGAGCTCAGTGGTTGCCTGCTTGATGGCCAAGGAGGGCAGTTGGTTGGCAGCTTCTTCCCAGACTGTGGAGGGTAGGCGGGCTGTTGGAGGACTTAACCGCTTCCACGGTTCCAGCCCTGGAGCTCAGTGGTCACCTGCTTGGTGGCCAAGGATGGTGGGTGGCTGCTGGCTTCTTCCCAGATCATGGGGGAGCACGGGCGGCTGAAGGACTTGACTGCTTCCGCAGTTCCAGCCCTTGAGCGCAGTGGTCACTTTAAGGGAACCAAAATTGGCAATCATTGTTCCTGGACTTGTACAGAGCCTGCTAAACCAAAAGAGACTGTGAAAATGAGTTCAGGTCTTGAGTACTATGAAAATGTGTTTTTTCACCAAAGCCTAATTTATTCTTCTCAAACTGGTTATCAATACAGCTTTATGCTCCAGCATACTATTGAAACAAAACCAAACAATTAAGCACAAGCATTTAGGTGAGCCCACTGGTGTAGTGGTAGTGCTACTGCTTACGATACTGGTGACCAGAGTTTGTGAATGAGCCTGGTGCACCAGAGGGCCGACTGGGGGGAGGTTGGATGAGCATTGACAGATCTCTGCTTCCAGGGGGGGGAAGGGATTGGTGGTGCCTGAAGTTTGGGTGACACCTAGTGGAGAGCTGGTGTCCACGCCTAGGGGGAAACAAAGTTAAAACCCCACTCTCTTGCTGACTGAAGTCCTCCGATCCCATGTCAAATGACTCTACAGCCAGCCCTGGGACCAATCACATTACATTTCAGTCTGTCTTTCAGGGTCCCCAATAGAAGGGGTAAACTGCTGGGTTTAGGTTCAGGGCAGCTGCTGGGGGATGCTGGTATCAGGTGCGGAGGCACTGAGCCTGGAAATATCCCTGCCATATGCATGCAGCATAAATTGAAGGGGGTACAAACATTTATGAAAGGTACACTGACAAAAAAAACAAACTTTTTTTCTCTAAAAAGACATACTAGACTGTAAGTATATTTATGCATTTCAATTCAAAATGTCTGATGTCATTATTAAATCAGTGTAACTGATTCTCACTGGTCTAAGTGGTGATTTCCATGATGCAAAGCTTAATTATCTGCTATTCCTTTAGTCATACAGTACACCTTTTCCTTTTAAAAACAAACAGCCAGAATAGATGAAGTCTAATGGACACTTGATTTTGATTTTATGTAGCTGTCCTCAGTAATAAAGAAATGGTGGGAACGAGTTGAAAAAAAAAGGAAATCTAAACTGAATTGTGTCTAAATCTTACATTTGCCAAAGTTTTCCTAATGAAGTCAGGGGCTCTTTCACAAGGGTTGTGTTTAATTTAATAATATCAAAGAAACTCTACAGAACTACTGTGCTTCTTAAAGTTATTATGTTGTTGGGTGCCAGTGCTGCCCCCTATTGGAAATTAAAAGAAATCTTGAGCCAAATTATCATATTCTCAATTCTAGAGCTCAATGAGACTTGTACCACTTTTGCGCAAGAAACAGGATTTTCAAAGATTATTCAGAACACCCAAGTAATACTTCTTTTAATACAGTCTACCATCTGCTCTGGTGTTGTTTATTATGCCCTCTTCCCAATGATTCAAAGGAAGTGTGTCATATTTCCAATGCATCACTTTGCAAAGTTCTTCATTGGACAAAGTGTCTACAGTACTTCACCTGGTGTTGCCTATCTGTTTAGTAGTGTCACTTTGTCAGCAAAGGTACTGGGGAAGAGGACTCCTGCTGTGTAATAATCCTTTTTTTAAGATATATCGCCACTACCCACTGTGCAACCATCTTCCAGCCCCTGCTTACTTCTCAGACATGTTGAAAGAATTTGCCCCCACCACCTACTAGCAACTACCTCTCTCCCACACAGTCCCAGCAAAGTTCCATACAATGAATAATTGTCAGCACAGCTGCAGCAAAATCTATTTCTCATCCACACCAGATGAAGTAATCAGCCCGCCCCTAATTAATTCCCAAATTAATTCCACAGTGCCCCATCCAACCTCCTTCTAGCACCCAGCCTCCTTCCTCCCATTCCTCAAATCCCTCAAATTAAATGATGTGTCAAAGCACCACCCACAAAATCACAAACTGCAGTCATTTAGAAGAGGGCTCTTATTTCTTCAGTATCATTCAATCCATGAATTAATGGTGACATGCTCTACAGAATATAAACACCGGACTGGCTGACAGTTCATCCAATCAGGTCTTACAAAAGAGGACATTATCATTACTGCATTCATGGACTGAATGATACTCCAGTCAGGGAGTGTGTGAACCATGGGTGGGGAGGATCAGGGTGAATACTAATAGGTGGAGTTAGGATTTGGGAACATGTTTGGGAACATTATTTTTACATATGGGAGGTGGGCAGGGAGGTAGATGGTTCTCTGGTATCTGTGTGTGTGTTTGTGTTGGGGGGGTACTGGCATATCTTGAAAAAGAGGGTTTTTAAGGAAAAACGTTATCCTGCAATGCTGGTGCAAAAGTCAAAAACTTGGTTGGCTACAGGTTGCTCAAATTTCTTGAATTTACACCAACTTCATTGTCATAGTTGAAATGTACTACATCTGTAGTAAAAAAAAACATACAGTTCGCCATCTGTTGTGAGGGGGCAAACTGTTGGATCTGTTTAAGGAGTTAAGGGGCATGCCCAAAAGAAATATTAAAATAACAAATTTAGAATTTCAGATGTCATAAACTTAAAAAGCCTAGCACACTGACCAGTGCAGTGGTATGTTGGCACCACACTGTACAGTCACCTGGGAGACTGGGGTTCACATGTCTGGGAGGCTTGTAGAGTCACAGGTGAGGCACATAGCCTCATGGGTAGAAGAGTATAGACCACTAAGAATATAGGCACCCCTTAGCAACCAATCCTGAAGTGACATTAGTCTCTGTTGTAAAGGCAGCTACTCACACGCTCACCTTGCTAGAGGAACAGTAGAGCAGTGGTGACTTCAATCATCAGGGTAAGGATGGAGTGACCAGGGAAGAAGCCCAGCACACTCAATCCTACATGTACAATCTGTAGTCTGAAAAAGTAAAAGAAGCTACATCATAGGATTTACTGTAAATATTACACACTTGACAGCATGAAGGTGAAAGCTATTTTTACTGTTTTAGTAAACTCTGAGAAAGGACACACCTTTTTCAGTTCCAATCAGAAATTTTGCTGATGGGACCTAAAGGTTCTAAAAGATTTTCTTTTGTTCTAACCTTTTCAAACCCATTGATTTACATGATAATTAGTAACAACTAATTTGTGTTTCAAACTTCATGTTATATAGTTTGTATAGAATAACATTGCACTTAATATAAATCTGTTTGACTAGTGCAGTGACCTGGTTAAAAAAATAACAGAACACCTTTTTGACACACCTCATAACACTGTAATCAAAGCACATTGTAACCTTCTTAAGAAAATACCATGTTTGCTATAATGTTTTATTATGGCTGCAGTGGGCAGAACCCTGCAGACATTTTGCTTCAAAAAGGAACTCAGCATTACATCGAAGCATTCTTTCCCACCGAAGAACATGTGGGAGTTGCAGCACAGTCTCCTACACCAGATAACAATGCCAGACAACAAAGCCCTTTCCAAAAAAACAAGTAAAAACAAAGTGTGTTTCCTTTTCATTTGCAACTAGGGCTATGCAAATACCTTTTCCCTACTATTCAGCCGAATATTCGGTATTCGGGTCCCAAGTATTCAGTATTCGTTATTCAGTATTCTGTATTTGGCCAGAAAAGGTGTTTTTTTAAGGAAACTTTAAAAAAGCACTTCAGCAACACCATTAATCACCCATTGAACCTGGTATACCATATACACCTCAATGACACTTCAGCCACCAACAGTGAGCTCTCACTAAGGCAACACAAGCTTCATGTGGCACACTCGATCCACCACAACACACACATAGCACTCTGAAAACAATATCAAGCATTGCATTGGGTCAGCACTAGAGGGTGTTCATGGTTACAGACATGGGGTAGAAGGTGCTTCAGCCATGGGCATAGGAATAGTGGTAGCAGTGGCTGCAGCAGTGGTGACAGCTGAAAGGATGGCTGCTGCAAGAATGTCACTGGTGGTGGTGGGAAGCACAATGGCTGTGGATGTAGCAGCTATAATGGTAGCAGTGGGGACACTGGTGGTGGTGTCTGCTGCTTGCTGCACAAAGCATGTATGCTCTAATTCCCCCCTACTACTGTACAACAGGATGTGACAGTGAACGTACAGATGGACAGGTGGTGACACTAGCAGTAGTAGTACTGCTAATGGTATTAGTTGTAGTAGTACTATTACCAATGCTACAAGAACTAAAAGGCTTGATTGGGGAGAAAAATATTTGAGCCCATCAAATAAAGAGAGACACCTATATGTCATTGTTTATGTAGTCTAGCTCACCACCTTCTCTGAAATTAAATTATGTATCAATAATTTACAGTGGAGCAAGACAAGGCGCAATTCAGTACTTTACAGTAAATGACATGCCACAAAATATTGGATGACTGGAGGGCTTAATTGCCATTAAATTACACTGCTTCTTGCAGCATACTGCAGCATTTTACAGCAATTTTGCAAGATACTGCATTACATACTGTCTGGCACCACAGTATGAACTATGTTCTATAATCCTTGATGCAGTGTTTCATCCTTGGGTATGTTAGTTTTGGATTATTTTGTTACAAGGGCATCTCAGTCTCATTCATTTTAACTTCACTTATTTATAGTGTGTGTTTCTTTAAGAGTTGTATATTCATAGTGTATTTGTACGTTCCTGACATGCACCCTGACAAAGACCAGGTTCTGGTCAAAGCACCACGGTTCTATTGGCATCCTCAGCCTTAGCACAAACAAATGTATTGGCAACTTTATGCTGCACTACTCTTAACTGTATTTTGTTACTGCAACCCCCCCCCGTCCCCCTGAGTGCTTCCTTTGTTCTGCATAGATTCTTTGGGGGGTTGCTAGCCCAGGGACAACACTAGCAGTAATTGTGTGGATGTGCTGTATGTTTGTGGTCTATCATCCTGTTGCTCACCACTTGGGGCCAGTGGTGCAGAAGCTTTGCTGGGGCTGGACCAAGCATGTTTGCAAGATTGCTAAAGACATGATGGATCAGATCACTACTGGTTACTGGGTAAAACACAAACTATTAGTATGTAGTACCTGTGTGTGTGATGCGTTACTTAGTGCTTGTGGAACTACAGTAATACACCAACCTTTCCAGTTATACTGCACCACAAAAAAGTAGCAGTAAAGAAAAACACTGCTACTAAGAAGGGGAAGAAAAGGGCAACCTATTTAGTCAAACATGGAACTGAGCAAGGAACAGACAGATGACATACAGTTAACTCAGTGAGACAAGCCTGCCTCACTAAGTGCAATGGTTTAATTAACAAAACAACAATAAACAAACAAAAAAAATGCATGTGCACAACTGTGCACACATACACACACGGCACAGACTCACAGGAGGATATATTTCACAAGCACAACTTAATTGTGTGCAGTGGGCTGTAGAAGTGTGTGGGAGGGGGAGTCAGCCGCTGTTTCAGCGTGGCTCAGTTGGTAGCACATCCGCCTCTGGACCAGAAGGTCGTGGGTTATCGTCCCACACTGGGATTGGACTTGCACCTAAAAATAGCTGACATCCGAATGCAGTATTGGGGAGTGCTGTACTGCTGGGGTGTGTCATCCTTCGGATGAGACGTTAAACCGAGGTCTCCTCTGCCCATCCTGGTGTTGTCCTGGTGGGTGTCCAGGTGAAAGTAAAAGAACCCAGGGCACTCTTTGCAAAGAGTAGGGAACATTCTCAGTGTCCTTGCCAACATTCCCCTTCCTATAAACTAGTTCATGCAATTATCCAGGCTGTGGGTGATGATGTGTGATATGGCTGCCACCACACATTCAGTCACTTCACTACCAGTCCAGCATTACTTGTAAAGTGCTTTGGGATACACTGTGTATGAAAAGCACTATATAAATGCTGATTCTTCTTCTTCTTCTCGTGTGTACAGGGATCTATCTCCAGAACCAGAGGAGACTAACAATACTAATTCAGTGAGTCAAGCCTGACTGGCTTAGAACTGAAGAAGTTTATTTCAAAATCTGTGTGCACACAGCTGTGCACACGTGTGGCCCTGTCTCATGAAAAAATATATTAAGCATGCACATGCAGGGTGAAGCCTCACAAAATCAAATATTTTGCACATATACAGCAAATTATAAGCAGTGACCTGCAGGAGGGGGAGTTAGCAGACACCCTCATCAGTCATGCAGGGAACCAAGCCTGGAACCAGACAACAGCAAAAAAAAAAAAAAAACACAAAATAAAATGTGCTTCACCCAAAAAAAAATCACACTGGAGCTATGTCAGACAGCAGCAGAGAAGGGGTGTTAGCAGACAGTCCTCCGAGTCCCTGTAACTGAGTAGAGCAATAAGGACAAATACCTGTCAGAAAGCCAAACATAGCTTTTCTGACACTGATCAAAAAAACTACAGTATACTGACCCAAAAAAGCCTGTGAAGCAAAATCAATTTCTTTTTTAGCAAGTTTAAGGTCTCAGAAGTACTGCAGAGCAGCTCTCAGAAACCACTGTCTCCTGTCTTCTACCAGCTCAGAGTGAGGAAGTCACATGGTGTGCTTGCCTTTCAGCTCAAGAAACAGTTTTTAATTGGCCTACAAAGCTCTGCGAGACTTGGAAATCTCACAGAATAGTAGTTGCCGAATAGTGGCCGAATAGTGAACTATTCGGAAAATGCATCCGAATATTTGAGAAGCCTACTATTCAGGGTATTCAGAAAATACTATTCGGCCCATGCACAGCCCTAGTTGCAACACCTGTCCTACTATGCCAGAGTCACAGATCAGACATTAGCCCAAAATTCCTTTACATGACATCCCAGTTCTGTCTGTAGGCAGTAATGTATCCTCCTAGGTTTTAAACTTCACATGCAAACTCTCTACTGTGTTTAAAGATCACGTGCAACATATTTGCTACCCTTATTTTTTTATCATAAACACACTAGTACCATTTCTCATGTTGCTGCGAGTTATTTCTGAAAATCTTAATTAAAACAAGTCAGTAGTTTCTTTGCAATGAATCTTAAATTGCCTGCTCTAATAGCCCCAAGATGTCTTGTTGTTCCTGTGCCTCTCAGCCAGCATGTGGGAGTGCTGATGTAATTCCAGAGTAGGAAGCACTTTCCAGCCTGTTAGAGCAATAGTGTTATGTGTATGGTAGTAGTTAGAGTTGTGAAGATTGTAATACTTAGACTGAAACCCAAGACGTATGTTACTGCTAAGTCTCAGTTCTTTGAAATCTAATGCATTCCATTCAGTTTACTGTGAGATGAATCCATTTGTATGGGCCATTTGTTTAGCAATGGTTTGTCACCTTTCATTCAATTCTGTTGTATTGGTCCCTGTCCTTTCCTTCCTGCCTTCCCATTTCACCTACTGACAGTGGGGGTTGTGTGTCTGCAGTCATAGCCTTTACTTGTTCAAATGAAATAGTAAATTGTACCCTCATGGATAAGGCAAAGTGTACCCTTTTTGCTGTACAGATCAGTAAGCCTGAAAACCTGAAATATATACAAATAGAAGTAGGCTGTCAACCAATGTAGCTGTTTCATCACAGTGATACTACATAATTGTGATTCCCTGTGTATGTAATAGAATGTTCCCCAACTAGTGTCCCACAGTTTTATGTGGCATTATACAATGGCAAGAACATTTCCTGGACTCTGATTGGTCAGCTGCCCACCACAGCAGGGATGTTATCCTGGCATAACATCCCAGCTATAGTGCCAGCCAGCTGTCAGCCGTATCACTACACATCAAAAGACAGATCACTACACAGCAGCTGTCAAAGACCACTCTGTCAGAAATAATAAACAAAATAAAGCAGACTCATGTCAGCATATCCTAAGCTAAATTTCAATTTGTTCAAAATGACTACAATAGATAAATGGTTTTCAGAGGACAAAGAAAATACTGAGCCCAAAAGGAAAAAAGAAAAACAAAGGCATGTTGAAATCCACAACAACCAGCCAGATCAAATTGAATGTGACAGGAATGAACCATCCACAAAGCAGCAAACTGTGTGGGCCATTAACGTCTTAAATGACTGGATCAAAGAAACAGGTACCGAAGTTGACTTAGCAACAGTAAGTGAAAGTCTCTTAAATAAAATTTTACGGAAATTCTATGCCTCAGTCAGAACCAGTAATGGAGCCCAGTATGGCATAAGCAGTTTCATCCGGTTGAGATCGGGGCTTAACCATTACCTGAACGAGCCCCCGCTGTCAAGAAACATAAATATAATCAACCACACAGAGTTTCAGACCGTGAATAACGTTTTCACAGCCCAAATCAAAAGCCTCAGACGGGACGGAAAAGACAAGGCTCAACACCACGCTCCCCTCGCGGAGAACGAACTGTCATTCCTCAGACAATCTGAGGCTCTCAACACAGAAACCCCTGAAGGACTTCTACGCCGAGTCTGGCTAGAAGTTCAGTTGCATTTCGCCAGACGTGGTTGCAAGGGGCAAAGACAACTACAACCCTACAGTTTTGACTTTAAAAAAAACAGAAACCGGACTTGAATATGCCACGCTGAACTTCAATAAAAAAAAGAAGAATCACTGCACCCACTGAAAAGACCGGGATCGCTACAGGGGCACAATGTTTGCTATACAAGGTCATCCTCAATGCCCAGTTGCTCTCCTAAAAAAATACATTTCAAAACTCCCCAGCAACAGCCCTTGCCTGTTTTTGCATCCTAGGAAAAAGCCTGCCAGTCTCTGGGTCACAGAAAAAGTCTGGTATACCTTGGAGCCGCTTGGCAAAAATTACCTGTCTTCCATGCTGCCAAAAATGTGCCAGGCTGCAGGGCTCCCACACACATACACAAATCATTCCTTGCGGGCGACGGCCATCCAATTGTTAAGTAATGCCAGACTAGAGAGCCGTCAAATAATATCCGTAACTGGCCACAAACAGGAATCATCTCTTAAAAGCTACTGGGGCCCAATGCTGGAACAAAGATCCCAATGGAGTGCTATCATATCAGGAACAACAGGAAGCACCGGATCCATGCTTCGAACCTGCGACACAGCAAACGTCACGGCGCCGGAACCACAACCATCGACACCTACCTCCGATCACACCATGGTAACAGTAAACATCCCACCACCAAGAAACACCCGAGAAGACTGCATTGAGCAAGAAAACAGCAATACTGCCCTGCAAACTACGAGCAACAGCAACCAACTTTACATCCAAGGCAACAGCATGTGTGTATTTAATATTTACAAGCCGTAAATAAACTAGCACTTTGTCCTTCATGTTCCTTCTAATTCGTCCTTCATGTTGCTTCTAAATGAATTTAAAACTACTCACCTGTTAGCGTTCCTAAATTAATGTTAAAGTACTAACCTCTTTGACAATCTGTTTCTACAGCTGTTTCTAAATCGATCTTAAACTACTAAAATTTAAGTCTTCAGTGTTTCTCCACAATAATAAAGTATTAAAAAGAGTTTATTAAGTTTGAGAAATGTTGTATATCTTTCACATGTTAAAAATACTTAATTTATTCCCATATTTGTAACCGATTTACAACTTAAAAAACAGAACTATTTAATGCAGTGGAAGGATATTTCACATTTTAATCAATAAAAAAATAATTTAAAGTTACTTTTTCTTATCTGTCTCTTCATTTAACACATTCAAGCCATTTTATAATAGGAATAATGCCCTCCAGGGTGGGTGTTATGCTGGGATAAAATCCCTCCTCAGGTGTTGGACGCCCTCGGCCGTTGGCCTCGGGCCCAATCACCTGAGGTGGGATGTTATCCCAGCATAACACCCACCCTGTCAGGCATTATTCCTTTATTTATGGCTATCCTTAAGTGTCACAGCATGGTCTACTTCATTGCTTTTAGTGTTCATATCAGCACAATGCTTTCCCCCTTGGTTGTCACTCAGTGGGAAGAGATGGTGTGACAGTATGTCACAGACCTTTTTTCCTTGCATCTTTGTTCCTGCCAACTTTTTTCCTTTCGAGAGACCTTGGTCCTAACAGCACAAGCTAAAAAGCTGACTTGTAAGATTTTTCCATCCTTTGCTGTGCAGCAAATTATGGCATATTAATTAGCTTTCCTAATGAGTATATCTAGATGTTATTATATGCATTATGCTGTACTAAACGATCATTGTGAAGCCAAGGAATTCATTGTTCTTTATGATAAGTACTGCTGTCAACTGTGTCTTTCTCATTTCTGGGTGACACATATGCATATGCTACTAAAGGGATGGAAACATCAATTTGCAAGATCACCACCACTTGTTGCAAGTACCACTTTGTGACAGTCACACATGAATGCACAATGTTGGTTCATGTGAACCGTGTGCTTTCTTATCCAATATTTATTATCTTGCATACAGTGTGAACAGCTACTTACTATCACTATGCACTATTCAGTCAGTGCACTGTCATTGTGTACTCATACTCATGTAACATGAAAGTACAACTCCATCAGTGGTGATACTTCTGATAGATGGTGATGACCAGTTGAAGATCATCACACTAGTACTGATAATTTAATGTCAAATGTGGAAGTGTACCATTTTTATTTATTTATTTATTGACATATTTCACCAGGAAGGTTACACTGAGCAACAATGCTCATCTCACGGTACATCCTGGGGAAAGGGGAGTGGGAACAATAGTATTACAACAGGATACATACATCTTAGCAGCATATAGACAGACTGTACAGTTAACAACCAACCATGACTGACACATACAGATTTACAGTCAATGAAATGCACAGTAAGTAGCACATGGGGGGTGGCGGTAGTAGGAAGCCGGGAAAATCAAACTGCACACCCCCACAGGATAGTGCAGTCAACATGGAGGACCATAAAGTTATAATATCACCAGAGGTAACTAAACTCATAAAGGGGGGAACAGCGCAGGACAGGAGAAAGGGGATTAAAAACAGGAAGGACAAACGGAGGATGCAAAATGGTAAAAAGGGGGATGATAATAGGAGAAATGGCAAAACATGGAAGGCCATGCATACCAATGCCCACAGTCGAGGAAATAAAATCTTAGACCTGGAGACCTTGATGACAGAGGCTAACCTGGACATTGTAACTATTATTGAGATGTGGTATGCTGGAAACCATAACTGGGATGTAGTAATAACAGGTTATACTCTGTTTGGGAGAGGCAAGGAGGGTAAATAGGGAGGGGGCTGCTCTTTACATCAGGGAGGGTATTAGAGTGACAGATATAGGGAATGTGAGGGGGCAGGTGTACTGTGGATCACCCTTGAGACGGGCAATGGCACAGCTATTCACATGGAGGGGATATACAGACTTCCAGCACAGGGGGAGGAAGTGAAGTGGGTTCTTGTGGAATCCATCCACATAATGGCAGCTTATGGGGAGATGCTGCTGGTAGGTGATTTCAGTCTGCCAGATGTGCATTGGAGCATCCCAGTGGCTGCCTCATCCAGAAGCAGGGACATCCTGGATGGCATGCTAGGGGAAAACCTCAGGCAGCTAGTGCTAGAGCCCACATGGGAGAGTACAATTTTGGACCTGGTACTCACCAATGTGGCAAAATTGTGGAAATGCGGCTGGGCAAACACCTGCAGTCCAATGATCATCACACAGTGTGGTTCAGTATGAGTACAGTAGAAGAGTCAAGTCACACAAAGGTGAGGTTCCTGGATTTCAGAAGGGCAGACTTTGCTAAGATGGGGATATGTCTCAAAAATGCACTGGCAAGGAGGTCGAATGGGGGGGGCAAGGAGCAGAGAGCCCATCTGAAAGGAACCATAGTGGATGTGACAAACCTTTTCATTGGGCAAGTAAACAAGGGCAAGAGAAATAGAAAACCACTATGATTCTCAAAGGACGTGGAAAGGAAAGTAAGGGTAAACAAGATGACTTTTAGGAAGTACAAGGAAACACAAAGGAGGAGGACAGGGTAGGGTATCTGGACAAACAGAGGGAGGCAGGGAAATCAGTCAGGAGTGCAAAGGCACAGATGGAGGAAAAAATAACACAGGAGGTAAAAAAGGGGACAAGACTTTTTATAGGTACATTAGTGAAAAGAGGAAAACCAGAGGTGGGCTTGTAAGGGGAAGAAGGGGACTGTGTGGAAGAGGACCTGGAAAAACCATCAATACTGAACCAATATATACCATTGGCCTCTGATATACTGTTTCACTGTTGATCTGTGTTGTGGCAAAAAAATGCTTTTTCAGAAAGCTAGAAACTGAACTATGTGATATAGACATTGCAATAAGGCAATAGCGAGGAATTTATTTTCATAAGAGTTTGATTGCACACATTTAAATATAAACATAATTGTCTCAGTGAAGATACTGTGATAGAGATACAATGAACCCATGGGACTGTGGCTCACACATTGTGTACTTGTCAATATACGACAGTACAGTTTATTAGTGACGGCTGATGTTAACCACTGTTATTCTTTTTGTGATGTGTAAGGAAACAATACAGTTTCATCAGTACAAACAGTAAACTCTGAACCTGACATAACTGTTGTAATCTTTCAAATGCTTGGTACTAAATGAAGCATGACATTTCTAAAGTCTTGGTACCATACTGGTAAGCTGTGCGAGGAAAGCCATACACAGACAAAACTCAATACAAACCAGATGTCTGCAATTTTGCAAGCAGCAATATGCCAGCATACAGTGAGGTGTGCATGGCTGGTACATGATGCTGCACTGCATGCAGCGTGGTTTGGCATGTGAATCTCATTCCAAGCTTGATAAGTGACTTAATGCATGGCAGGCAGGCTCCTAGGGGTTACATGACAGGAATACAGCCAGCATATCACGGCTGACCATAACACTGGGTCTGTTGATGTGATCTTGGCATGAGGACAAAATTGTCCATGTTCTTACCTGCCATACCCCAACATGGCAACACCATCCAACAATGCATTATTCAAGGTAAAACCTTTTTTAGGTACATCAGGGACTGAAGGAAGACTAATAGAGGGATAGTGAGTCTTAATAAAGGGAAGGGGGTTGGGCAGATGGTGACTGTGAAAAGGCATAGATACTAAACAAACATTTTTGCTCAGTATTTACAAATGAAGAGGGGGAGGTACCTAAAACAAACAATAGAAACACTCTGGATACAGAAGTTGATATTAGTCCATTTACAGAAGAAAGGGTTCTGAAAGAACTCTTAAAACTGAAGGTGGACAAAGCAATGGGGCCTGATGGGATTCATCCCACAATTCTAAAAGAACTAAGGGTAGAACTAGTGACACCACTGACTACCCTCTTTAACAAATCATGGGAGGATGGGGTGGTACCTGAGGACTGGAGGAGGGCAGATGTGATTCCACTTCACAAACGTGGGAGCAGGGCAGAGGCAGGAAACTACAGACCTGTTAGTTTAACCTCAGTGATAGGGAAAATGATGGAATCACTTCTGAAGGAAAGAATTGTCGAGTACCTAGAGGCTAGATGGGCACAGGATCCAAGGCAGCATGGATTCACAGTGGGAAGGTCATGCCAGACGAATCTAATAGATTTCTTTGACTGGGTGACCAAAGTAGTAGATCAGGGAGGGGCTGTGGACATGGCCTACCTAGACTTTAGCAAGGCATTTGACTCAGTCCCACACAAAAGATTAATATACAAGTTAGCCAGCCTGGGAGTGGGTACCAAGATGATAGCCTGGGTAAAGAATTGGCTGGAGAATAGGACACAGAGGGTAATAGTAAATGGAGTCCATCTCATGAAGGGGGTTTACTAGTGGGGTACCGCAGGGTTCAGTATTAGGACCGTTCTCTTCAATGTCTTTATAAGTGACATTGCAGAGGGACTGGAAGGAAAAGTATGTCTCTTTGCAGATGACACAAAGATCTGCAATAGAGTTGATGCACAAGGTGGGGTGGAAAGGATGAGAAGGGACTTGGCAAGGTTAGAGGAATGGACAAATGTATGGCAGCTTAGATTCAATGCTAAGAAGTGCAAGGTAATGCACCTGGGAAACAAAAACCCAGGGGAAGAGTACATAATGGGGGGTGAGATACTAACAACAACAAAAATGGAAAGGGACCTGGGGGTAGTCATATCAGATGACTTAAAGGTGGGCAAGCAATGTGAGAGGGCAGTAAGGAGGGCTGGGGGGATACTGGGATGCATAAGGAGAGGTATTACTAGTAGAAAACAGGAAGTTGTTATTCCTCTGTACAGACAGCTGGTGAGACCCCATCTGGAGTACTGTATGCAGTTCTGGAGACCCAATCTCCACAAGGCCATAGACAAGATGGAAGCTGTCCAGAGCAGGGCAACTAAAATGGTGCAGGGTCTGCACCAGAAGACATATGAAGAGAGACTAAAGAAACTTAATATGTATAGTCTCAAGGAAAGGAGGGAGAGGGGGGACACAATAGAAACTTTCAAGTACCTCAAGGGAATCAACAAAGTCCAGGAGGGTAGGATCTTTCAAAAAAAGAAGTGTTCAAGAACAAAGAGGCACAATTTGAAGATGGGGGGGTGGCTCAGAGGTAATGTAAGGAAGTATTTTTTCACAGAGAGGGTTGTGGATGCATGGAATGGCCTTCCGGAGGAGGTTGTGGAGTCAAAAACAGTGGTTGAATTCAAGCATACATGGGACAGTCATAACGCAATTCTAGGGGGTGGAGGTAGGAAGAAGTAGGCTGCTGACTAACTAGGATCTGCAGCTTATCCATTAGGTAAGAAAATGGGCAGACTGGGTGGGCCAAGCGGTCTTTATCTGCTGTCAAATTCTATGTTTCTATGGTACAGAGGTAGTACCTATGTTGAATGAGAAAAACAACGGTTTTGAATGTCGTCACTGTGTCATAGATGACTGAGATGCTATTTGTCTGAGTTCCATCCTTTGTAGCAACATACGGAATATGTCCTGACTGATGAATAGTGCAGTGCCACACAATGGAGTAGTCAGTTACCAGTCAAAATACATCCATCCCTCTTGTACTGCTGTTCTTGGTCCAGGTCTTTGTCATCTGCTGGTCTCTCCCAACACCAAACATCCAGCACCTCTACCACCACCATCCCCATACCACAAACACTGGTTATGTGATCAGTGGAGGGTGAGTGACACAAACATCAACACACCACCATTTTGCAGATGCAGTCAGCATAGTGCTTATTTTTAGGGTACTTTGACAGGGCCACCATGACTTATAAATAAGCAGCATGGTCTCTCAGGTTATGCCATGTGGCATGAGGCCAATGCATGGTGTGATGAGTGCTGTGTTGCTCCACATCCAATAACCTCAAATATGATGCAGGGGTGAATGGAGATGGCTGGGACCAAAGAAGTTGGGTGCTTGATGCCTCGGAAGTCAAGTGGGGTATATGTGGTTACCTGTTGATGCCAGGGACCTGTATCACAATCTGCAGTACATTGAGCAGGATTTCTGTTGAGTGGTATCTGAATACTCCACTGTGTGTCACTGCACCTGTTACCAGGAAACTGGTAGGAGCTGCTAAAATGGGTAAAGCAATTATTGTGTGTGAGATGGGGTAGAGAAAGGTACAATGCTACTGGTACCAGTTGCATAACGGTTGTGGGGAACTTCACTTCAGTAGACATGCCTTGTCAACCGTTGGTGGGGGAACACAGTAACAGCAAGCATACCATCATGGTGGCTTATTAGGGACAGGGATACTCAGGAGGATGGATTAGTGGACAACAGGGACAGGCAATTTCAGTAATGGGCATGGGTTCAGGCAGGGGAAGGCACTGCTGCACACAAGGAAAACATAATTCACATGTAAGTTATAGTATTGGGGTGGATGGACTGCTGAGCAGCAGTTAAATGGGTTTCAAACATCACACATGGGATCTGCAGTTGGGAGGTACCAGTGGATGCCAGGGAACTTAGCTGTGTACGTTGGGCATGGATGCTGATGCTAAAAGGGAGCACTGGACACCAGGGACATTGTGTGCATTCATTTGGTGAGGGATGGGGTGTGCTGGGACCACTAACACCAGGGATTGCATCATGTCCTTGAATGGGCAATTTGGTGGTACAGTACTGTGCTCAATTGCTTGGCCACACATGCAAATGAAGACATACTGGGCATGCAAATGGCAATTAATTCACTTGAATGCCCAGTGGGCTCATGTGCATGGGACCATTTGCATATTAAAAATTCAGCTTTCGCACAAGACATTGTGGTGGTGTAGTTTGGGAGCCATGTGCTGTCCATGCAATATGGCTTAGCACTGTTCCAACATGCCCCTATATTCAGTTGAAAGTGACACTGCACTATTAAACAGCATATTGCATCGTAGGGCACCCATGCCATTACAATGTGGAGCGCACATTTATAGACACCCCATGATGCATTTTTGAATATTTGCACCTTATGCACATAAATTGCCTGTAATGAAAATTGACCAGCAGTGTAAAACAGTAACATGCATTGCACCGTTTTATTCTGAACTTATTCTTCTTGGGGAGTATCATCTCCTACTGGACATTTATAGTGTATGCACACATGCAGCTATAATTTCAAGGATGTATTTATTGAGGCTGTTAGACTGAAATCCTGGGAGATTGGTTATGCATTCCAGGCGTGCAGATTTTCAAACTGAATGGCCACTGCAGTGTAGTAGTGACAGCATCTATTCTCCCATGCTGTTTTCATTGGGCCACAGTTTCCGCATTCACACCTGCAAGACAAAAGATTACAATGAACCATTAGACAACAGAAGGGAATTACACATTATGGCATTGTCACATTATGGAGATATATGACATTATGATTTTTATGATGATCATAGTCCTCTTCAATGTCTTCATTTGTGACATTTCATGAGGGCTGGTGGTACTATAAAGAAATTAGGTTTTTGCCATGTGGGGGGAGGAGTGGCCCTGTATGTTAATGAAAATATCAAAGCTACAGAAATTCAGAATACACATAAGGAGCCAGAAGAACTGTGGGTCACCCTGGAAACAGGAAATGGGACAGCCATAAGAACTGGGGTTGTCTACAGGCCCCCAGACCAGAGGGAGGACATAGACACATTACTGTTAGAAGATATACAAAACATGACAGCTAAAGGGAGGTTCTGATAATGGGAGACTTCAACATGCCGGATACAGATTGGTCAATACCAGCAGAACACTCTGCCAGAACTAGACTCA
The DNA here is from genome assembly GCA_016271365.2 of Neoceratodus forsteri. Taxonomy (NCBI): domain Eukaryota; kingdom Metazoa; phylum Chordata; order Ceratodontiformes; family Ceratodontidae; genus Neoceratodus; species Neoceratodus forsteri. Next base: position 395,152,664 of record CM057454.1, on the reverse strand, counting down.
TAGTGGATTCCTGCAGGGGAGGGCCTCAAACAACTGGTTCAGCAACCCACAAGAGACAGGGCTATCCTAGATCTAGTACTGACTAACAAAGAAGGGATCACAGCTCTCCAGGTAGAAGGTCACCTGGGGGTCAGTGACCATCACTGCGGTATGGTTCAATTTGGCTACTACATCTAAATCATCCCATACCAAGGCAAAAATATGGGACTTCAGAGGAGCTGACTTTGATAAGATGGCCAACAGAGTTAAGCTAGCCCTGGCAAAAAGAAACACAGGTGAGGGTAACAGGCAAAGTGGGCAAGCATTAGGATGCAATACTTGAACAACATCCCATTGTGTTAGACAGAAAAGGAAGTGACAAAGAAGAAGGAAACCACTTTGGTTCTCAAATACAGTAGCAGAAAGGTCAGAGCCAAAAGGCTGGCCTTCAGGAAATATAAGGGAATACAGCTGGATGAAGATAGGGAGGCATACCAAACTGCCCTAAGGGAAGCAGGTAAGGCAGTAAGGCAGACAAAGTCCCAAACTGAGGAAACACTAGCACGAACAGTAAAAGAAGGTGACAAGACTTTCTATAGATACATTAGTGAAAGGGGAAAGTCCAGAGGGGGTATTGCTAAGCTTAATGGAGAAAAGGGAGCATGTGAGGAGGAGGACCCTGTAAAGGCATCTATCCTAAATAGATACTTTTGCTCAGTATTTACTGAAAGAAGGTAGGGCAGGGCCCACAGCTCAGCATCATGGACACAGGGGAGGAGGTGAGCACTACTCCCTTCACAAAGAAAGGGTCCTACAAGAGCTTGCTAAGCTCAGGGTGGATAAGGCAATGGGACCTGATGGCTACATCCCAGGGTACTTAAGGAGCTAAAGGAGGAACTAGCCCATTAGCAGAATTGTTAGTGAGTCTCTGAGCACAGGAGAGAGGTCCCAGAAGACTGGAGAAGGGCTCATGTGATCCCGCTCCACAAGAGTGGTAGCAGTGAGGAGGTGGGGAACTACAGACCGGTCAGTCTTACCTCAGTAGTGGGCAAGATTATGGAGGCACTCAGCAGGAAAGGATAGTGCAACACCTGGAATCCACAGGGGCACAGGATCCAAGACAGCATGGGTTTACAAAGGAAGGTCCTGTCAAACTAATCTCATTAGATTTCTTTGACTGGGTAACCAGAGTGGTGGACCAGGGAGCAGTTGATGTCGCCTACCTTGACTTCAGCAAAGCTTTGACACTGTTCCACATAGAAGATTGATAAATAAGCTGGGTAGGCTCGGGTGGGTCAGAAGTTGGTCAACTGGGTGTCAAACTGGTTGACAGGCAGAAAACAGAGAGTGGTGGTAAATGGTATACAGTCAGAAGAGATGCAAGTCACAAGTAGGGGTACCTCAGGGATCAGTCCTGGGGCCAGTCCTCTTCAACATCTTCATTAGTGACCTTGCAGATGGACTAGAGGGTAAAGCTTGTCTGTTTGCAGATGACACAAGATCTGCAACAGAGTAGATGATCCAGATGGGGTGGGCAGAATGAGAAGAGATCTGGATAAACTAGCAGAATGGTCAGAAGAGTGGCAACTGGGATTTAATGCAAAGAAGTGCAAAATCATGCACATAGGGAAGAGAAACCTGAAGCCACCTATAGGCTGGGAGGAGTTGCTAGCAGTCACAAAGGAAGAAAGAGACTTGGGCATCATCATCACTGATGACCTAAAATCATCAAGCAGACCTCTAAAGCATTAGAGTAAAGCACAGGGTTTATTAGGGTGTATTAGTAGGGGTATCACAAGTCGTAAGAGGGAGGTAATAATCCCTCTGTACAAGACACCTCGTTAGGGCCCCATCTGGAGTACTGCTGCACATTGGAGGCCACACCTTCACAAGGACATTAACAAATTGAGGCAGTCAGAGAAGGGCAACAAAATGGTGCAGGGACTGCATCAGAAGACATATGAGGACAGATTAACGGAGCTCAATATGTATACCCTTGAGCAAAAGGCGGGAGAGAGGTGATATGATCGAGGCATTCAACACACGTTAAGGACATAAACAAGGTGAAAGAGTCTAACATGTTTAAATATAAGAAAAATAGCAGGACAAGAGGACACAGCATGAGATTAGAGGAGAGCCCGATTAAGGGAATGTGAGGAAATTATTTTTCACAGAAAGGGTGGTGGATGCATGGAATGGCTTACCACAAGAAGTGGTGGCTATGAATACAGTGCAGGGCTTCAAACAGGCATGGGATAGGCATAAGGGGGCAATACAAATGACTATGAATAGATAGGCCACTGACAGAGCAAAGGCCGATGGCACATTTATAAGGTAGAAAAAGAAATGGGCAGACTGGATGGGCCTTGTGGTCCTTATCTGCCATCAACTTCTATGTTTCTATGTTTCTATGATTGGTGTACACATTCCAACCTCTTTTTCTCTTCATATATATACAGTATATATATATATATATATATATATATATATATATATATATATATTGCCCTTGCATTATAATCTCAGTCTATATATTTATTCAGGGATTTAATTTCCCACTTATGTCACTAATCGTATTTCTTTACCAAACTTTAATTTAATTATATCAACAAGCAAGCGCACATAAGCAATTGCAATGGACTAGCTAAGTTGGGCAGTGAATATAACTAATCACGTTTTACTTTTTCTTTTAACATTTATTACTCTCTCTGATCTGTACCACTACAGCTTGTAGTGCTGTGTTTTTTGAGTTGCATAATTCACAACCTCACAGTCTCCTCATACTGGGAGGTCATGTAGGTCAGAGGGGGAGACAGATTGGCAACCATTAATGACTAATGAGCACAAATGTTTTACTTCAAGAACTGCGCTAACAGGATCACTGTCCAAACTTGTTAGTACCTTTTTTTAAACTATGTTTACACATCCACAGTACCCAATATATTCAGAGTTTGACTCTATGTCCCTGTTGCATTACCCCCCCCTTTTTGTTATTGGGTTCTGTGGAACCTGTTAGTGCAGTTCTTAAAGGAGAACTTTTGCTCTCTTACTAGTGTAAGATAGACAGTGCAGTCACCTTGCCCCTTAGTGAAGTTCACTGAAATGGATTTAGAAAATATTTTTTGAAGAATTATAGAACATTCTGTCATGGGGCGACTGTACATATATGGCACGGTATGGACATGTGTGATATAGTTCTTTCTTGCGCAACTTCTGCAAATATCTCATTTGGTGGTTAATATTGGTACAGATATAAATTGTATAGTGTAACTGGGGTTGCTTAAATTCCAAAATGATAATCCTATCAAGTGAGACTTTTTTTTCAAACCACATGAGAATACCAGTCCCCCTCTCACCTCCATGACCTCCCGCTATGAGGTAATGAATAATACAGCTTGAATTAACACAAAGCCTTATAAACTTTAGTGGTCGGGAACAGAGAGAACATGTAAAAAGAAAAAGTAAACATGATTAATTATATTCACTGCCCAACCTATCTAGTCTATTGGAATTACTTATGTGTTCATACCTGTTGATGTAATTAAATTACAGTTCAGCAAAGAAATAACATTAGTAACTGGTCCAGTGGTGTACAGGTCTGAGGCACTGGATGCCCTACCTCTTGTCATGCCAGTGATCCTGGTTCAAGAATGAGCCTAGTTTGCTAGGAATTGGCTGGGGAAGGAAGGGATTTAGTGTCTGCTGTACTGTTTTCCTTTCCAAGGGAGGGAGGACTGCCTCTTCTGCTGAATAACTGTCAACAGGTGGAGGTGTGGTGGTAATGTGGATCTGAGGATGGCAGGGAAAGGAGGAAACTGCAGGACTCCACTGGTGTGTGCACACCTCCACATATACATGTGCAGCTTGCCTGCCACAGTGCATAGATGGGGACAGAAAATGGAAAACTTGAAGCAGAAGCAGGCCCCATGATGCTCCAACCATGCTTCCATCCTGATGTGTCCTCAAGTCCTGAGACAATCTGAATTGCTGCACTGGGGGGATGACCCTCCCTTCTCTGCATATACAAAAAAGAAAAAAAGAAGTTGGGATGTGCAAATCAATCACATGATAAAAATGTCATCACTTTATAATGCCACTAGTTTGTGAGAGGAGGACACAATCTGGATGGTGGAACTAGAGTCTCATGGATACAAGCTTTGATTAATGTCCAAATACCTGTGCTGCTCAAGAGACACATATAGTATATGTTTCTTATGATACTGTCTTTCTTACACATTTTTCATTACCATCAATAATATCATTTTGCAGCCATATTGGCTTTGGCTTGAGGCTGTTCACTGAAGCGAGTTATTTACAAATGCAGGCTATTGGTTTTGTACTGAAAAAAAAGACACAGTTCTAGTTTTCATACTTGTTTTTTTAATGTTAGTTAATATAAACTGTTTAGAAAGGTTTAAAAACATTATTTAATTAGATTATTGAAATCATGCAGTACTTTGCCCCAGAGGACACCTACTACCTGTACTGTGCTGTTCTTTATGCTGTGCTTTATTGTTTGTTTAGTGGGTTATATTCCAGTTATAGGAACACTTCTGGTATTGTGTCCTGTTGGCTATTCTGAAGGGATTCCCAAAGGCATATGTCCACCATTTCATCTTGTTCCTTCATCATGGTGGCCACTATTTCAAAATCTAGCAGCTCTTCATACCATGCTATGCTGTCATCAGAGGACACAAAATCATTGAATGCCTCTTGATTAATGGGGAGGTTGGTGCAGGCTCTATGTCAGTTTCACTGTCACCATTTGTGGAAGCTATCCTTTTAGTAGTAGTTTTGGTCAAAATCAGTTAAAGCTCTGATCATGCTACTTCATATGATGTATTGCATGAAGAATTGTGAGATGCCATGCTAAATCAGTGTGGCTAATAATCTATCCAGCATCATGGGCATTTAAAATGTGGTCAAGCATTTGCCTTCAGTAAAGGCTTTCAGTTTTACATGGTCCTGGGATCCATAGTTTGGATATGGGATTTGGTGTTCGATGTTTGGAACACACATTTTATATGGGATCATTTGAGGTGGGGTGGGGTGTGCCCTATAGTTATCCAACATGAAGACAATTTTCCTTTTTTTCTCTCTGCAAATGTTTATGCCATTTCTCTGGCCCACTCTGTAAACAGCTTTGCTGACATCCGTGCATTTCAGCTGATCCTGTAAATGCACTGACAGCCTCACAATTTTCACACCATGGAAGTAACATTGTTTTTGGCACTTGGCAGTCACAATCAGTTTCCATTTTTCTTCTCATGTCATTTGGTACAGGTGAAGACAGTCTGTTTTACTGTACTACTGGCAATTAAATCCCTTTTAATGGTCAGGGTGCAAGCATGTGTTCCATAGAAATAAAAAAGATACTGTCAGCAGAAAAAGACCATTGGTCCATCCAGTCTGCCCAGTTTTACCCTACCCTACTCCATGACCTATTGTCCAGAATGATTTTTTTGCATTCCTCTCCCCACACTCCCAGCCTTATTGCTACACCCTGAGAAATTATTAAGATCATAACTATTTCTCAGCCATGCTTGAAGCCATTAATGGTTTCTGGGCCCACCACCTCTGCTGGTAGGCTATTGCACAGCTCAATAACCCTCTGGGTAAAATAAAACTTTCTTCCATCCCTCCAGGACCGAACCCCCTTCCCCCCCATTTTTGACCCACAGAAATTTGTCACAGTTTACCTTGTTTATACCTTTCAGGACCTTGAAGGTCTCTATCATGTCTCCCTCTTCCTTCTGGCCTCCAGTGAGCATGTGTTCAATGCCCTAAGCTGATACTCATAGCATCAGCACTGTTGGACCTGAATCATTTTGGTTACTGTACACTGCACTGTCTCAAACCTGTTTCTATCTTTCCTCAGGTGAGGACTCTATAACTGTGCCCAGTACTCCAGATGGGGTCTCATCAGCGATCTATAAAAAGGTAGCATTACTGTACTGCTCTCCTCCTGCTGTTGAACCCCCTTCCTATATACCCAAATATTCTGGTTGCCTTCCTGTAAACCTTGTTACACTGGCTAGCTTGTTATATGGAATTGCTTATAATGACCCCCAGGTTCCTTTCCTTTGATAAGGTGGCCAGCTTAATCCTCCCATCCATCATTTCTTCCTTACTGGGATTTGTATTCCTGTGTGCATCACCTTGCACTTTATGGCATTGAATTTCAACACCCAGACCCAGGACGACCAGCTGTAACCTTCGCAGGTTCCCTCTGAAATACCTTTACCCTCTTCCCACTGTCCTCTATGCCTACCGTGCTACAGAGCTTAGTCTCATCTGCAAAGAGACACATCTTGCCTTGTATTTTCTCTCCTCTCTTGTATTTTCTCTCCTATGTTACTGACAAACATAGGAAAAGGACTCATCCCAGAAATTACCCCGTGGTACCCCACTCATGAGCTCTCTTTCCTTCAATTTGATCCAGTTTATCACCACCCTCGGCTGTCTACTCATAATCAACTTCCTAACCATTTAACTATGTTCTTTGCTACTCCCAGTTACACTAATTTTTTCAACAACCTTCTGTGTGGCACTAAGTTAAATGCCTTTTTGAAGTTGAAAGAGAATAAATCTACTGCAGGTCCCTTACCCACTGCCCTTCTTACCCAGTCAAAAAATGCTATCAGTTTAGCCTAACAAGACCAGCATGCCATGAACCCATGCTGCATATATCCTGCCGCACATTTCTCTACAAGTAGTCCTGTAAATCCTCTTGTCCAGTAGATCCTCTCTGAATTATGTCTCCATAAATTTACCTACAATGGAGGTAATACTGACAGGTCTGTCATTTCCAGGTTCCTCTCTGTCCGCTCCCTTGTAGAGCAGCACAACATCTGTATCCTGCTATCTTTTAGAAGCATCCCTGACTGTAGAGAGCTACAGTATTGAATATCTCTTGCTAGGGTTCAGCCATTTTTTACGCCAATTCCCTGAGCACCCTCGGGTGCATCTCATCTGACCCTGGAGCTTTTTTCTATTTTTAGGGCTCTAAGCCCTTTTCTAACCCTTTCTCCTATAATTTCAACCTGTCCAATTTCTGGGATCCCTTTGCAGCAATCTTTATGCCACTTTCCCGCAGAGGCATCTCCACTGTGAACACGTAGCAAAAGTAGTCATTTAGAATGGCTGCCTTCTGCTTGTCCTCCTTTACTATCCTGCCCCCATCCATCAGCCTAACAATTCCACCTCTCATCTTCCTTTATTCCATTATGTACCTGATAAACTGTTTTTCCCTTCCCTTGCCACCCTCCACAAATGCAGCTTTGTGTCTGTCTGGTTTTGCATCCTTGACTGCCTTTTTAGCCACCTTCATTTACCTGACATTTGCTCCATTCCTAATTTCCATTTCTCCTTGTAACCAATGAAGACCCTTTTGGGCCCTTGCTGTCTCCTGACCTTCTTAGTGAACCAGATTGGTCTTTTGTGCCTATTCCTCTTGTTAACCATGCTAAAGCATTGTTTGGTTGCTCAAGAATGATCCCTTTAATTTCTCCCCAGCTCTTCTGTACCACCCTGATTATATCCACTCCATTTAACATGCCCTTGACTATCTCCCTCATGTGATACTTTTGTGAAATCCGAAACCACAGATTCTGACGAGGATATACTGTTATCATAGCCAGTTTAAACCATGTGGTAGTATAGTCACTATACCGAGGTGGTTCCCCAACTTGCACTTTACCTACCATTGCCATGTTGGTGAGTATCACTTTGAGAATGGTATTGCTCTGAAAAATATGTCAGCTTCATCTGCACTGTAAATCTCCACTGGAGAATAGTGTGCAAGGATCTGAGTGAGCACTCTATGGACCCAGTTGTTCAATGAGTGTGCATCTGCATCTTTCTTCTTCCTGTGTTCTTCTTGTGTTCACAATGGAAAACAGTATTACATCTAGTTCTGAAATGACAGAGGCAGGCATTGCTCAGCTTGAACTCTGATCTGCTCATGGACTCTGCAAGCTTATTTGCCTTGTGCTGCAGCAGTGAACCAGACACAGGGATGTTGAAGGATCTGGAATTTTCAAATGAGCAACAGGATATCATCAACAGACAAGTCTTTCCCCTTCTATTTGCACTTTCTGTTGGGGTTTGCATTGCTCTGGAACTCAGCCAGGATACATTGACACTCTTTTACTTGCTGGCAAATCTGTAGCTATGAAATGTCCCTTGTATGGGCAACTTTTCACAGGGTCATCCCAAATGAAACATAGTGTACTAAGAGCTTTGATTTTCCTCACATGAGAAAGCTCTTTGTTCTAGCAGGTTAGAAGGATAGCAGACATTATAAAACATGTGGCAGGAAGTAGGCTTTAATCTTCCAGTTTTACAATAAACAACTAATTAGCTGAACTGAACACAGAAGATACTGTCCATGATTCACAAATGGAAGGCAAAGTGGGTGCAAAAGTGTTCACTGCACTTCCTAGCTGCACTGGTGGACAATGGAGCTATTAACAATCAGATAGCCTGGTGGCTATCTGACTGTTAACAGGGGATGGTTGTGGCAGTGCTAACCCAAGAAAAGCAGAGGAATACCCAGTAGTGCTGCCCCCACAGCCAGCCAGGAAAACATCCCTCGGAAATAGTGCTCAGGTGGTAAAGTGCTATTCATGAATGGAGGCATGTAAGGCACTAGTGGCCATTGGCATGCCCATTACTGGCTCATTTGCATGCCACTAATGTGTAGCAGTGTGTGCCTCCCCCCCACCAGCTCAAGCCCCATGCAACCGCTTTCTCCCATAGTCTTGTGTTGCCCTCCCCCACCCCGATCAGGGACCCAATTGTAAGAAAAACTTATTCCATACTGTAGAGTCCTTCCACAGTCCCCAATCTCCTGATCTCCCACCTGTTTGTTATAAAAACTATGTTACATAGTGTAGGATCCCACCCCAAATCTCCAGTCACCCAATTACCTACCCTTTAATAAATAAAATAATTTCCATAGTGTAGGATCCCTTGCTAATCCCTGATTGCCCACCCACTAATAAAATAAAAGTTTTCAGATACTGTATCTGTCCCTCCCTGGTCCTTGATCACCCAATTACCCACCTGGTAATAAAATCATCTAATTTCCATAGTGTTGTGGTCCCACCCCATCCTCAATCACCTGATTACCCACCTGGTAATAAAATAGTCTAATTTCCATAGTGTAGTGGTCCCATCCTGGTCCCCGGTTGCCTGATTACCCACCTGTTAACAAAATAAATTATATTCCATAGTACAGGGTCCCACTCGAAAATAAAAAAAAGATATTTCCATAGTATAGGGTCCCTTCCTGTTGCCCGATCACCCACTCAGTATGAAACTGAATAGTTTTCCATGGTGTAATGGTCCCCCCAAACCCCCACCCACTCCCATAAATACAGACCACCCTGCTTCCCCCAACCCCAGTACAACCACTGGTCAGTGAGCAGTCCAGTCCTCCTCACACCTCCATAGCCACCCACCGACTGAACTATGAATTACAGCTTACAGTATACACTACAAGCCCATTGGTCAAGCCTATTGCTCTCTGGAGGGGATCTGTGGGGTTTGAATCAGGTTCTTGCATCCCTGTGTCAGTATAGCCTAGAGGTTGCAGTAACGAGCTATGAACAAGCTTGGTACAACCAGCAGACCAGACCTGGGTTTGATTCTCACAACCTCCACTTGCATACTGTGTTACTCTGAGCAAGTCACGTAACCGTCCAATGCTCCCAGGTCACCCCTGAAAAACATAGAAGCATAGTCTTTGATGGCAGATAAGGACCACTTGGCCCACCCGGTCTGCCCATTTTTCTACCTACTGGATAAGCTGCAGATTTTAGTTAACCAACAGCCTACTTCCTGTCACCCCCCACTACAATTGCTTTATGTCTGTCCCATGCATGTTTGAATTCCCCCACTGTTTTATACCCAACAACCTCCCCAAGAAGGCAGTTCCATGCATCCACCACTCTCTCCATGAAAAAGATTTCCTCACATTACCCCTGAGCCGTCCCCCTATCTTTAAATGGTGCTTGTTCTTACACATCTCCTTTTCTGAAAGATGCTACCCTCCTGGACTTTGCTGATTCCCTGAGGTACTTAAACATTCTATCATGTCCCCCATCCCTCCTTTCATCAAGGGTATACATATTAAGCTCTCTTAGTCTCTCTTCATATGGTTTGTGATGCAGACCCTGCACCATTTTAGTTGCCCTCCTCTGGACTGCTTCCATCCTATGTCCTTGTGTAGATGAGGTCTCCAATACTGCACACAGTACTCCAGATGGGGTCTCACCAACTGTCTGTACAGAGGGATAACCACTTCCCTTTTTCTACTTGTGATGCCCCTTCCTATGCATCCCAGTATCCCCTGGCTCTCCTACTGACTTCTCACTTGCTACCAACCTTTAGATCATCTGATATGACTACCCCCAGGTCCCTTTCCATTTTGTTGTTGTTAGTACCTCTCCTGCTATTGTGTACTTTCTCCAGGGTTTTTGTTTCCCAGGTGCATTACTTTGCACTTCTTTGCATTGAATCTAAGTTGCCATATGTCTGACCATTCCTCCAACCTTGCCAAGTCCCTTCTCATCCTTTCTACCCCGCCTTGTGTATCAACTCTGTTACAGATCTTTGTGTCATCTGCAAAGAGGCATACCTTTCCCTCCAGACCCTCTGCAATGTCACCTATAAAGATGTTAAAGAGGACTGGACCTAGTACTGAACCCTGAGGTACTCCACTAGTGACCCCCCTTTATTCAGAATGTGTTCCATTCACTATTACCTTCTGTGTTCTGTTGTACAGCCAGTTTGCTACCCAACAGGCACTTGTGCCTAGTAGGCCTTACCCGGTTACCAAAGACTAAAATAAAACAAATAAAAGACACAATCAGGGTTATGAGAGCAGCCCCGTGCTACAAATGTGGAAAGATCGCACCTTAGATTTCTTGCATGGTATGCTGGACAAAGAAAGTAACAACAAGTAGAAGTAATAAAATAAGTTTATTATGATACTCACGCCATAACAAGTGAAGCAAAGCAATCACAAGGGGGCCGATTTCCCACCATTCCTTGAGTATGGTCTCTTTCTCTCTGAGGAGCTGGCATGCATACAATTATATATGACTGATAAGTGTACAGTTACAGATATGATAAACATACAACATTGGATAAGGCTTGTAAATACGGTGGCTCCCTTGTGCAATTACATAGGAAATGAAGTAAGAATCTCTGAACAAAGGAAACTCCTATTTAGCAGGAATATGTGTTATCTGTTCTTATTTCCAGACAGTTAGTCTGAAAATGTTCTCAAGATAATCATAAACTCACACAACGTGTCACAATAGTGGAAATCTACAGAATATGAGTGATTATGAGTATAGCAGAATATACGTGGAAACATAGAAACAGTATATATTGGTAAATGCATTACAGACAAATATGAGCATAGCAAATATAATAAAGAACACTAATATAAGCAATAAAACAAGACAAATCAGTATCAGACTGTGGTAAGGCACTAATACTTGTAAGTGCATAAGGTTATGGTTACATGTGGGCCAGTTGGTGGTATATAACCCAGGCATAACACCCAAAGGTCTCGTAACACCTGGGTTTTCCCACCCAGCACAGAAATCAAAGAGGGTTCACACCTGCCTACAGACTCAAGACAGTATTTTACCTTTATTCAGAGAGAGAAAGAGGAAGCCCTGGGACCTTGTGGCAAGTGTTGAGTTGTGAAATCAGCAAGCACTCTAAAAGGACACAAGGAGGGAATTTCCTGATCCACTGTCAAGGGTTGCACTTAGGAGAGGCACTGTGAGCTCAGTGGAACCAGTCCACAGGAGTGGGTTCATGGCAGATTTTGGTGGCATATCAGTCATATTCGAGGCCAGTGTATCACATTGGTAAACTGTAAACAAAGCACATGCAAACAGGGCAGAGGGTGAAACAAAAGAAAATTTGGTAACAATATAAAAGTTCCCTAACCTGTTTTTTTTTTTTATGGTGTAAGCTAGTGTAACAGTTGTTAGGGAAGAAGATACCTTCCAACTACAGCAAATGCACTGCAGACCAGGTAAGGCAGTTGTGTCAGGAAAGAGGGGTCCATTATGAGAGGTGAAACAAAAGGAACCCCATGGAGGCTCTCTTGGCAGCCAATGGGCAAGCAGCTGCCCAGAACCTTAACTCATGGCCAGTGACTGGAAAGGACCAGAGTTTAGATGTGGGGGTGACAGGGGACATCACAGTGTCCAGTCCCAGGGAGGAGGACAGCGAGACCGGTGGGGACAGAGACCCATGGCACCAGGTGAAGTCCACTACAGATGGGAATATGGAGAAGCTGAAGCTTCAGTGGGAGCTGCAGAGAGTACAACTTTCTATTTAGGACAGATATCTTTCCCTACAAGCCCAGCAGCAGAGTGAAGTGCAGCAGTAGAGGGAACTCGAGCAGAAAAGACTCATAATGGAAATGTAGGATAAACTGTGCCAAAGAGAGGCTGATATGGAGGACAATGACACCAATGAGAGGCTGAGAAGGAGGACAAATAGAGTCAAAGAGTTCAAACTGGAGAGGCTGAAGCTTCAAATGCCAGTGCCAGGGCAGGAAAGTGGCAGAGGTGAACCTGAAATTCTTTGGCTGGGGTACAAATTAAATTCCAAATTAATAACAGAATTTAAAGAGGCGGAGGATATGGATGCATTTTTGAATTTGTTTGTAAAGTTCTGTATCCAGGCAAAGATACCCAAGGAGGCATGAAGCTTTCAGAAATCCCCACTGCTTACTGGCAAGGATCGTCTGGTGCTGGGCCAAATAGACAATGAGGACAGTAAAGACTATGAAAAACTTAAAACTGCTTTACAAAAAAGTATAAACTAATTTCTGAGGCCTACAGAGTTAAATTTTGAAAGCTCCAAAAGAGCTCTGAAATGAGTTTTGCGGAACTCGCCAAAAAGCAACATCAGTTTTTAAAACATTGGAGGAAGGGGGTGGAAGCTAACTCTGTGGGGAAAATTGAGGAGGTTGTGTTATTGCAACGGTTCTTTTGGGCTTGCCCAGCAGAGCTGAAAACCTGGCTACAGGACTGGGATCCAAAAACAGCACAGCAAGCTGCTGAGCTCTTGGATCGCTATGCCAGGAGCAGGCCTGCTCTGAAATGAAGTGGTGCAGCACGTGCCACAGGGGCAAAAGGTAATAGCACACCTTCAGGGCAGCTAAAACCCTTACTGCTTCTGTAGAAAGAAGGAAGCCCCAAGTTACCAAAAAGGGATGTTTTGGATTAAAAAAGTGATGAATGTGAGTTTTCTAAGCAGCCAGGGCATCTTGCTAGACAGTGTCCTAACAAGGCACAGAGTGGAAAAAAAATGTCCCTTAAAAGGAGGTGAGTGCACGGTGTATCCCTTCGGGTATGCCTGTGAACATGAAGGAGCACATACACCTGGTTACAGTAAATGGGGTGCACACCCTAGGGTTAAGGGACAATGGGGCATCTCTTACCCTGGTAAAAGGGGATTTGACTGAGTCTGAACAACTTATACCTAATCAGTTGTAAGTGTGAGGGGATTCACTGGGGAGGAGAAAACCCTGCCACTAGCTAGTGTTCTCCTGTATTGGGGTGAGACAGGAAAGAGGGTGCAAAAATTGGCAGTGGCAAACAACCTCACCCTGGATGTAATTATAAGGAAGAATCTCCAGCAGGGAGTGGTGAGTGCAGTTACCCACAGTTAGATGGTGAAGGCCACTTGTAATTCCATGCATCCCACTGAAACCCCTGTGGAAATCTATAGGAGGCTGATTCCCCAGCCTGTATCTCCTGAATGGGATAATAGTGAAAGGGAGGCAGTATTTCCCCAAGTAGCCATTCACCAAACAGCTGCAGAAGGTTACTCTGAAGAGGGAGGTGTAACAAATGGTCCAAAAGTTTGGAATGGCAGTGACTTTGAATGTCCTGACACTAGAGCTAAGGACCTCAGTTTAAGAACTGAGGGGGACATGTCCCATACCTTGGGAAAATGTGAAGATTTTGCAGCTCTCAGAGAACTTACCCTAGTTTAGAGAGTCTGAAAGCTTGTGCAGAATCTAATGGGATACAGGGAGGTGACATGAGATATAAGATATTTTGGGACAACGGACTGTTGTATACACAGGACATGAGAACAGAGAGAGGGGCAATGGGCAAGCAGCTTGTTGTTCCCCACGAGTATCATGAGAGGTTGCTCAGATCACTCATGATAGCCCCCTGTCTGGATATCTGGACATTGCTCACATCACATGATAATTAACCCAAAATTTAAATGGGCCTTACTTCACCTAGCAGGTGAAGGAATACTGCAGGTTTGTCACTGGTGCCAACAGATTGGGAATGCAGGTAGTAAAGCAAAAGCTGCCCTAATCCCATTGTCCATTGTGGAGGAGCCATTCCAGAAGGTAGAAATGGATATTTTGGGACCCTTGAATACCCCAAGCTCCTACGGGAAGAAGTACATCATGATGGTGGCCAATTTCACCACCCAATACCCAGAGGTGGTTGCCCTCTCCTCCATTAAGACAGATAAAGTGGCAGATGCCTTGCTAGGGATTTTTTCCTGTATTGGGTTGCCACAAGAGGTTATCTCTGATTAGGGGTAACTTCATGTCAGACCTGATGAAGTGTTTGTGGGAGAAGTGTGGAATGGTGCAGAGATGCATGACACCTTATCACCCACAAGCCAAGGTGCTCATAGAAAGATTTAATGGTACCCTAAAAACTATGCTCCAAGCATTTGTTGAACAGCATTGGAGGGACTGGGAGAAATACCTTCCCCATCTGTTGTTTGCATACATGGAGGGGCACTGGGTCAGAATAGCACCAGTCACAATAGTGCGGTCAAGCAGCACACTGTAAAAATAGTGCTGATTTGTTTTTGACAGGGGCTCAGTCCCCACATCCCCTGATGCTAGGGGCTCTGCCACCCACACCACCCTACTATAGGATTCTCACTCTGAGTGGAAGCAGTCCCAGGTGCACAAAGAAGTTGGCCATGGGAGCAGCTCGGCCAACCTCCTGGATTATGGTGCCCTTGTGTGCCTTAAGCACCATGAACAGCGACCAAGAGAGCACTTACTGAAAGTGCTGTAAAATACTGCTCACTGTCTGTGTTAGCACTACAGGGACTAGCGCTCTCTTGACTTGGGGTTATCTCTGTAATGCTAATCTAACTGGGTACCACATGGAGATCCTCAACAGTCCACAGGATTCTCCCCCTTCAAACTCTTATACTGACGTAGGGTGCATGGGCCCCTAGACTTGATCTGGAAAGAATGGAAAGGAAAGCACGCCACTCAGGGAACTCCCATACTAGAATATTTCCTTTAGTTTAGGGAGCAGCTGAAGGAGCTTATGGGGGTGGTCAATAGCAACCTGTAAGCTGCCCAGCAGAAGCGAAATGTCTGGTACAATCATGGAGCCAGAGCTTGCTCACACAGTGCAGGCCTGGAAGTAATGGTCATAATCCCAGTCCAGAAGCACAAGCTACAGGTCAAGTTGGCAGGACCATACAAGGTAGTCCAACAGGTCAATGACGAGAACTATATTGTGGAACTGCCTGACAGGAGACATATCCATAGGATGTTTCATGTCAATATGATGAAGCCATATGTAAACAGGGCTGACATGATGTTTGCAGTGTGTAATCCTGGGGAGGGGACAGATGAGGAAGATTACTTTCTGGATTTGCTAGAGGAAATCAAGCAGGAGTCCTCTATGGAGACAATCAAGCTTTCACCAAGATGACCCCAGAACAGACTCAGGAAGTGAAGGAGGTCTTAGAGGACCTTTCCCCTTTATTTATGATGAAGCCCAGATGAACCCCTTAACAACCCATGACATAGACATGGGGACAGAAGCTCCCATATGATGGACAGCCTAACAGGTGTCTGAGGCCATCCTAAAGAAATGAGAAAGGTGGTGAAGGAAATGCTAGAATTAGGAGTAATCCAGAAATCCCACAGTCCATGGGTCTTGCCTATAGTCCTTGTCCCCAAGTCGGATGGGTCTACCCGATTCTGTGTGGACTATTGTGAACTCAACACAGTCACAAAGTCTGACTCCCACCCAATGCCATGGATGGATGAGCTACTAGTTAAGCTTGGAGGGGAGATATACCTTACCACATTTGACTTAACAAAAGAGTACTGGGAGGAGGAGCTAACTGCCAGAGCTAGAGAATGGTCAGCCTTCATCACTCCGATACGATTATTTGAATTCCGAATAATGCCTTATGGAATGAAGAATGCCTCTGTCACATTCCAAAGGTTGGTCAACCAGGTGTTACAGGGTACTGAAGAGTAAGCAGTGGCTTATCTGTATGATATTGCCCTCTTCAGTACCAGCTGGAAAGAACACCTGTCCTATCTGAAGGAAGGGTTGGGCAGTATACAGGCAGCAGAACTCACTTTAAAAGTCAAAAACTGCCAGGTAGCTATGGTGGAGGTGGCGTATCTAGGCCATGTAGTAGAGTGGGGGCAGCTATGTCCCAACCAAGCAAGGATTAAAGCAATAGAGGCATGGTTCATGCCTGAAATCAAAAAAACAAGTTAGAAGCTTCCTAGGGACTGTCGGGTACTACTGGAGGTTTGTGCCATTTACAGTGCCATGTGGTTCCCCTATCTAGCTTGCTAAAGAAAAGACAATCCAAGAAGGTAAATTCCAGTCTGGCCTGTGAGAGGGCCTTCTCATGGCTAAAAGGTGTGCTGTGCATGCCAGACATCCAGTCAGGGAAGAGATCATCCGATAGTGTACCTGAGCAAGAAACTACTTCCCCATTAGCAGGCATATTCCATGGAAGAAAAGGAATGCCTTGTGCTGGTATGAGCCCTGAAGAAATTAGAGCCATACCTCTATGGGAGGTGCTTCAAAGTACAGACCAACCACAACCATCTGGTGTGGTTAAATCAGATGGATAAAACAAATGGACAGCTCCTCAGATGGAGTATTGCCCTGCAGGCCTATGACATGACGATTACACACAGGTCAGGGTCTGCCAACACAAACCCAGATGGCCTATCTCACCAATTAGAACAGTAACCACACTGTGGAAACCCTGTCATACAATAGAAGTGTATTCCCACAGTTTCAGTCTTAGGAGAGAGGGATGTGGCGATTTGGCCACTAAATCCATATTGCTGTCATATTACTCTGTAATTTTTTTTATGTTTAATTTCCAAAAAGGTCAGAACATCAGGTTGGTCAGAAAAGATGCCAATTTTTCTGCAAGGACACATGAGAAGAGCTGAAGTGTATTTCGGTGTCTGGTATCTCCCCTTTGCCTGGGACAAATTTTTGCTTAAAGGTAAACAGGAGTTAAAAGTCATTAGTGGCTTGAAATTTCCTGGCAGCTGATCAAAGGAGAAGATTCCATAAATGACAGGAAATGGAAGGGCCATCTGCTCAGTTTATAACACTTTGAATTTCAAAGAGAAATAGCTTTAAAGCAAGGTTTTGCAGATTCCCAGACTAGAAAGCTATTGTTATATTGTATTTCCCAACTGCCACAGTCTATTTCCATTTTAATAAGTGTCAGGTAGGTAATGCAGATCAAAAGCAAGCCCAGTGAGGTGGGTCTGTGGGAAAGCAAAGTACTTTTCATTTCAGTTCACTTAAATGTTTGGAACGAGCAAGGGAGACCTTTGCTCACCTAGAGATGAACAGTTGCATCTGGAAATATTAAGGCAACTAGTCAATCACAGGCCAGTTTTGCAGACTGCAGAAAGGGCTATATAAGCTGTCTTAAACAGAGACTCTGAGCAGAAGCTGAATTTCCTGACACACTGAGAATTTCCAGACACACTGAAGACCACTGCAAGAAATGTGGGACTCTGAGACACAGCACAGAGAGAGAGAGAGAGAGAGAGAGAGAGAGAGAAATGTTAGAAAACACTCTTACTTTCAGGACTTTGATTTTCTATGGGGGAAAAGAGTCCACAGTGCTGGCTATAACTGGCCAGGGGATCTATCAGGCTAAGAGGATGGCCCAATGGGTCCTGGGTCTGGGCAGTGGTGCGCATGTCTCATTGGGTCCAGTATCTGGTTTGTCTGGGGATAGGGGAGCTACACAGGAAGGCATGTGACCTAGAATGGTGGAAACCCTCAGATAGTCACTCAGAAAGTAGTATCAGTTGTAATCTTGACAGGCCTGTATGGAGGAAGTTTCCTGATCAGTAAGCCAAGTAAAGAGTGGACAGAAAAGGTACAGAGGCCTTACATCATATCAGGTAAGTGTTGCAGCTGTTGTCATAATACCTGGAGAGCCTTGGTTTTCTGTGAAACTGTAGATGTTATCAAAATACACAGAAAACAAAGGCAATTTAAGTCATGACTTTAGCAACAAATGGAAATTCCATTTACCATATGCATGTTAAGTGTCTATTCAGCCAGCACTGCCATAGGCTTCAGCCAGGTGCATGCTATGGGATTCCCCCACCACCAATTGAGGAGTGAATTTCCAAGTGCCAGAACATCACTCTATTTTTCAAAAGGGATAGCATTGCTAGCTTACCACCTAGAAAAGAATCTAATATAGTGGAGGCACCACACCATTTGATAATGTGAAATTGTTTACTCAGCCCAGGATAATCTGCCAAAAGGACACAGCCTCTGATCTACTCGTTTTACACATTGAGCAAAGGCTTACCCAACTCTTGTCTTGTTGACTGGAGTTACGCTGTTGTTTATGGGAATGTTCAGTTGGGTTCTCAGTTTTAAAACCAGCCAGGTTCTGTGGGAATCTGATTATTTTAGAATTAGCTTTTTGTATTCCTTTCTTTTTAATACTGTGCATGGCGTAAGCCTCCCTTGCTGTACATAATGAAGAAGAACTATTTGTTATCTTCTGCCGCAATTACAGGCTGTGAAACAAGGAAGATTCAGAGATCAGTGAACATGAAATGAAGAATTATACAGTTTTTCATGACATAGTTATAGTATTTTGCCAATTGACTATGATTCTGAAAATTAGTGACCACTTATTTATTTGTTCTGAATGTTAACTGGACATCTCATGCATGGAGACAGCATGTCTGATGGATACCAAGGCAGCCATGGAGGGTTATGAAATGGCCCTTGTGACAGCAGTTGACTGCCTATCACCTCTCCATGTCTGCCCCTTGATTTTCTGCCACAAGTCACCATGGTTTGATGCTGACCTGAGGAGGTTGAAGACAAAGGGGCAGAGGTTGGAGTGTTGTTGGTGGGGGTCCCACTCAAATGAATCCAAATAGGTGCTGAGGGCTCATTATGATGAGTATCAGTGGGCATTCACTCTAAGAAAGTCAGCATTCTTGTAATGAATGATTGCTGCAGGAAGGAACTGGCCAGCTCAGCTCTTTAAGACAGTGGACAGACTGTTGAATCCAATCTGTCTCCAGTCCTGCAGAGGCTTTTCTCTTGATACATTTTAGGAGTTTAACTAGTTCTTTCTACACAGGGTGTCCTTCATTTGGGCTGGGATGTCCTCAAACAACCTGTCAACATCTGAGAGTATCTAATCTTTGATGGACAGAGACACTCCATTTTTATGGGCAGTATTTGAGCCAGTGCTGGCCAATGAACCTCTCTGAGTGGTTTCTGTACAGTGTTCTACTTTCTCTACATTACACATAGAAACAAATCATTTGATGGCAGATAAAGACTGCTTGGCCCACCTAGTCTGCCCATTTCCCTACCTAATGGATAAGCTTCAGATCCTGGTTAACAAACAGCCGACTTCCTCCTACCCCCCCCACTAGATTTGCCTTATGTCTGTCCCATGCATTCTTGAATTCTCCTGCTGTTTTTGACTCCACGACCTCCTCAGGAAGGCTGTTCCAGCAGTAGACCCTGGACTGACCTGGCTTCTTTTAGAGTGCTGGTATTCCCTCAGTCTCTTTGTTGTGAAGATCATTAGGTGTTCCCTGGAGGAGGTTGTTTTTTTCCATTTGCCCTGAAAAGGGCAGTTGTGAAGCCCATCCTTAAAAATATGCTCTGATCCCTGAAGTTCTCTTTAACCACAGACTTGTGTCAAACCTTCCATTTTTGGTAAATCAGATCAAGAAGGTGGTGGTGCAGCTGGAACAACACCTGGAAAAATATGACATCTATGAGCCTTTCCAGTCTAGTTTCCGGCCTTTCAGTAATGGTGTTGTGGTGATTTGAGTCCTACATGTCTGGCAGATTGCAACAGGTGGCACTTGGTTCTTTTACACTGAGTAGTACTGCGCTCTGCTGTAGTGTGCCTTGGGGATCAATTTTAGCTCCCATGTTGTTTGCTGTGTACAAGTTGCTACTGGGGGAGATCATTAGACACTGCAGCCTGAGTTTTCATTGCTATGCCTATGATACCCAGCTGTATGTGACTTGTGTCCCTGATGACACTGCAGTTGTTTTGGAAATGAGTGAGTGCCTTAGGGAACTCCAGGATTGGATGGCAGCTAGCTAGCTTAGACTAAACCCACTGAAGACAGAGGTGTTACTGGTGGAGCCTGGTCTGTTGGGTTCAACAGTAACAAATAGTAGTGCCTTCTTACCTTCATTGGATGGTGTGACGCAGCTGCAGATAGGGTGAGGATTCTGAGGGTCATTGTGGACTCCAAGCTGACCTTAGAATATCATGTGTCAGCTGTTGTCTGCAGTGACTTTTATTATCTGCAAAACATCTCCTAAATCAAGCCCTACCTTGAACCGACTGACCTACCAACACTGATGCATGCCTTAGTCATGTTAACATTGGATTACTGTAATGCTCATTACCTTTTGTTATCTGCAAAGCTGCTGCAACAGTTGCAACTACCTCAGAATGCAGCAGTCCAGCTGGTTGCTGGGACCACTTGGTTCAAGCACATCAAACAAGTTCTCTGCACCCTTCACTGGTTGCCAGTGTGGTGGCACATCAGCTTCAAGGTATGCTTGTTAACAGACAAGGCCCTGCATTGTCTGGTTATTGGATACCTAGAAGATCTCCTTGAACATTATGTTTCTGGCCACTCCCTCTAGTCAGTGGACATAACCACCTGTCTGTTCCATAATTCCATTTGAAATTCATGAGTAATAGGGCATTTGGAGTGGAGGCCCCCATTCAGAGGAACACCCTCCTCTGAGAAGTGAGAGGTGCTCCTTCACTGGCCATTTTTCAAGTCTTCGAAAGCGAATGTTTTTACACTGAGTTTTGGCCTTGGTGTTGTGATGTAATCTTTTGAGAATTTCATATTTAGTACCATTTACTGATTTTAATTAAAATTATTGATTTTGCTGTACACGTTGTGAGGCCCCGGAGCCCATGGGATTTGGTGCTATATAAATAAAATTGCCTTTCCTTACCTTGGGTCAAAATCTAGAAATTTTGATAAATGTATTTCTCAAATGATTTTTGTAAAAGTAATATAAATCTATTGATGATTTAATTATCCAGAATTGCAAACTTTGATATTATAAGGTTGTGATATTGCACTGACTCCCAATTTTTAGTTTAACAAATTGTATTTCTAGGGCTAGTGCTTGTAAAGCTAGACATTTGAATAAGAATATTTTTTTTAAAACTACTCATTTTTAAAAACTTATTGCAGCAACAACTTTTACAATTATGGATAATTTAGATTACTGATGATTGAAACTATAACACATAAAGGATGCATTGCACTACTTCACCACCACCTTTAATACCGCCTGTGATACTTTTGCACCGACCATCAAAGTGACCGCTAAGAAATGTAGTGCCCCCTGGATCACCCCAGAACTCCTACAACAGTTCAAAATGCATGGCAACCTCTGGCATCATGCCACTGTCTCCGGTTTGCTAAGCGATAGGCAGGCCTATAAAGCTGCCCGCAATAAGTGTACTTGGGTAATCCACAAGGCCAAGGTGGAGCACTACAGAACTGCCCTAGCCTCCTTCTGGGGTAGCACAAGAAAGTTGTGGGATAAATCAAGGAGCTTAATGGTAAATCCAGCCCCCCCTCACAACTTAGTGTTAATGGTACTACCACCACAGACACCCTTCATATAGCTATCTGCCTCAACTCCACCTTCCCAGATCTCAGCTCAGTCCTCCCTAGCAACCTTTTTGATCCAATTCAGTCTACCCCGCCGCCTGAGCTCCTCCATCCCCCTTCAAACTCAGAGTCATTACCCCTACAGAAGTGAAAGCCTACCTGTCCAAAGCACTCCAGAACTCCAACTACTGCAAAGACGCCTTCTATATCTGTATCCTATACCTTACTCTAGATTCAGTTATCTCCACACTCATGAACCTTCTAAATCTGTCCCTGTGCCTGGCCAGCTCCCAACCTCATGGAAAATGGCAGTGATAACACCAATATTGAAATGTGTCAACAGCTCCCTCCCAAACAACTACCGGCCCATCTTGATTCTCCCCCACTCTCTAAAGCCCTTGAAAAGATCATGGCCAATCGGGTCGCTGACTACCCCCTCACATAAAACTTTTTACATAGGGAGCAGCATAGTTTCAGAGCTGGTCATAGCATTATGACTGTCCTCACAGAATTTGCTAACTCCCTGCACTCCATGCTTGACAAGGGGCACCTCACAGGGGCCGTGTTTATAGACCTCTCAAAGGCCTTTGACATGGTTTCTCATCCCCCTCCTTCTTAACACTTTACAACAAATTGGGGTCTCTCATTGTCCACTCTCATGGTTCTCCAGCTATCTTTCATCTAGAACCCAATGTATTAAAATTAATAATACCATATCTATTATGCTGCCTGTGCACTCAGGAGTTCCCCAGGGATATATCCTGGGTCCCCTGCTATTCATCATCTACCTCAACACCTTGCCCAAATCCTGCCCCGGCAACCTTCTCCTCTACATGGACGACACTGTTCTTTATGCCGCACATCCTGATCCTTTTCTCTCTCTCCAGCGGACCTTACAAAACTCCTTCTCTAAGATTAAACACTGGTTTTCTGAATCAAACGATTTCCCCCCTGGAAATACTCTCCACCTCTCTCATCCCACTGGAACAGGTCCACAAGTATTTAGGTATTACATTTGACTCTTCCCTCTCATTCCACGAACATATAAAAATTCTCACCTCCGCCACCAACACCCGCATTCATCTCCTTTACAGACATAAAGCTGCCTGCCACCTGAAGCACTTCACCTAGCCATTACCTCCTCAGTCTTATCGCTGGTGGACTATGGCCTCACAATCTATGCTCCTGCCGACCCAACGGTGCTTCATCAAATACAAGTAGTCATCAATAAGGCCTGCCGACTCCTCTCTGGTGCAGACAGAAACACACATACCTGCACCCTATATGCACGCACCAATATCCTCTCCCTTGAGGAAAGACTATTATACCAGACCTGTCTCTTCACCAAATAAATCCACCTGGGTTTAACTCCAATAGGTGTCATGGCTTCTCTTCAGGCAGCCACCATCTCAGCGTCCACATGGGCTGCCTCCAAAACTATCTGGAAGTTGCCTAGGGTCCGGACCACCCTAGCCCAGTGATCCTTCCCCTTTAGAGCTCCATCCTGGTACAATGCCTTCCCTCTGGCTGTCACATCAATCACCAATCTAGGTCCTTTAAAGCTGCCTCAAGGGCCCATATACTCTCCTCATATCAATGCCAGTGTAACCCGGTAACCTGTGGATGCTGCACCATGCTGCTAGGCTATACACCCATCCTTGGCCAGGCAGTGGGAGCGCTCACTATTTCTAGCCTACAGTCTCTTCACCTCCCTCAGTTACCATGTAGTTGCACTGGACTAAGAATGCATTGTATTATGCATAAGACAAGCCTCCCTGAGGTGGCTTACTACCAACTCATATCATGTATTGCTTTAGCTACCAATTGTATAGGTCTTAACCGTTCATTAGGTAAATATGTCGATAGCTCTACCCTGTTTTAGCTAGCAAATGTATAGGCACTAACCTGTGCTCATTGTACTTATACTCTGTATGATTGCGCACCCACATTTATTCTATGTATGTATTGTATGAATGTCTGTTTTTATTCTGACGTGGAGCCTTTGGAAACGAGTCTATGACTCAAAGGGTTGTAATTCTGAATTCCTAAATAAATAAATAAATAAATATTGTTACTCTATGATGTTGCCCAGACTCCAAGCTTTCATTTAAAATCAAATAAGGGTGGGGGCATGGCCTGGTTCTGAATCAGCATAGATGCTTAATTTGCTAGCTCCTGGAACGCGGAGATAAATCTGGCATCATCCATCATCTGGACCTCCATATCTGCATAGAACTAACTCCGTAGCAGAGTGTCCCCCCCTTGTAAAGCTTTTGCAATGTTTTTATTGCAAGTGCTTTTCACCCTGGGACCTGCTGCTTTGCTTCACTGGAGCGTAGCTCAGCAACATGGCCTTTACAATGCAGGCCTCTGGAGACACATTGAGAACTGTAATGATGTTTAGCCAGTTAATGGCCCAGATGACTCAGCTTACAACGGCAGTCAACGCCACAACTCAGACCCTGCAAGGGATCAAGGATCGGATTTTTCATAACGAACGCCAACTTTCCTCCCATGATGCGGCCATCCAAGAATTAACAGCCACCCTGAGAGAACAGACTAAACTTATCCATCTTTTGCAAAGTAAAGTTGATGACCTTGAAAACCGCAGCTGCCACAACAATCTGAGATTTGTGGGGTTTCTGGAAGGTGTGGAACAGAAAAGTGCTATTGAATTTCTACAAAACACCCTCCCTAAGCTGCTCAACCTGCCAGAATATTTTAAACCCCAGATCGAGTGGGCTCATGGCTTGCTTGCTCCGATGCCAAGGCCTGGAGAGCGGCCTAGACCTTTACTTGCCAGATTCTTAGATTTCCAACAAAAAGAGACCATTGCTGTTGCAGCCAGAACCACGGGGCAAATCCTTTGGCAAGGGCATAAAGTGCATGTCTACCAGGATTACTCTAGAGAACTACAGTATCAGATCGCCATAAAGAATATGACCCGGCATAGAAACATTTGCAGAAACTGAATTACTCTTATTCCTTGGGGTACCAGGCAGCTATGCAGGTCATTTACAATAGGTCTCCCCTGCTCTTCGAAACCCCTGAAAGTTTAATAGACTTTTTGCGAGCTAAACTTCCTGATGAATTTAGGGGGTCAAACTCACCAACTGTGTGCCACCGCATCACTCTCCGGCTCCGATAGCAGCAGACCCTCCTCAGACTCCTAAGCAAGTTGTATTAGATCCTGAAGTGCGGGTGTTCAATGCCTCTCTTCCTCTAAGATCAAGGAAGTGGAATTCCTCTTATAGACATGCTTGGTGACAGCATCCTACTGACAGGGTCAGCTCTTCGAGCTTGCAGGCAGCAATCCATCCAGATTAACAAGACTGTGTGCCTGCCATCTGTTTTCACCCCCAACCAGTATGTGGCTCTACAGTCTGATTTATAAGATGTACTGAATGAAGCTGAAATAGCTCCAGCTATGACTGAGGCTTCTGTGCCTACTGCTTCTATAGCCCAAAGTAAAACTTGGGCAGACATAGTTACCACTAGCCTGAGCTCTTTGACTAATCAAACAACAGCGGTACTTCAAGGCAAAACTGTGGACATTGCAGCAAGCAGTTCTGAGCTGGGGTCAGAATCCCCGGGTTAACTGGACTTCTAGGACTGCTATGTCTTCAGCTAAGTTGGGGCCTCTTTGTATTGGGTGGGATAGGGGAGGGCAGTATAACAGCTTTGGGTTGTCTCCCTCTACCTTGATTTTCCCTTTGTACCTCTATGAACCCTTGTTTTCCTTCTGACCCCTGTTTACTCTAGAGGGAAAATGTTGAGCCTCATGAACCCTTGGTGCCCACTGTATCAATGGTGTTCCATCACTGGCACATTAAGGGTACTGTGTGCTTCTGGGCCATTAAAGCATGTCTTCATTTAGGGAGTGGATACTCCCATTCTCTGTTTTCCCATTAGTATGGGGTTAGAGCTGCTGGTAGCTCTTCACACACCATGGCCACAATCCCCATGGATGTCAGAGGGTGTCTTGCAGGTGTTCCATATGCTAGCACAGGCTCTAAGCTCTCTATCTTCCTCAAATGCCCCCCTAAGTTTGGGGGGTGATTTTAATCTTCCCCTGGATCCCTTCTTAGATCAGAGCTCACTCAGCCCAGAACAACATCAGAAATCTTGTCTATCTTTATTCCAGCTGATGTCACTCATGGGACTCCAGGACCTCTGGCGCATTTTTCAGCCGAGGGACAATGATTGTACTTTCTTTTCCCCAGTGCACAATTCGCATAGCAGGCTGGATTATTGGTTAGGGTTCCCCTTAATTATGAACAGCTCCAATGATACTGTAATCCTCCCAATGATCATTTCAGATCATGCACTGGTTCAGCTTCATATATTGCAAAGTCCACTTGCTCCTCACTCCAAATATTGGTGCTTGGATCCATTATTATTAAGGGACCCAGATTTCCCTCACTGGCTTCAGATGCAAGTATCTAACTTTTTACAAGATAATACCAATGCCTCGGCACCCCTGACACTGGTTTGGGAGGTGTTAAAAGTTACCTTGCGGGGAGCCATTATGGCATACTCTGCCAATTGGAGGCACCATAGACAACACCAGCTTATGTCCTTAGAAACCCATTTGGCTGACCTGGAAGTTAAGTTTAAGAGGACACCCCGCATAACCCTCCATTCTCCGCTAGGTCAGAAGATTATTCACACCATCTCCAAATAAATGACCTTCTTTCCAGAAAAGTTGAACTGGCCATCCTAAAATTAAGGCATAACTACTGGGAGGGTGGAAAAAAGGGGGGTAAGGTTTTGGCTTTCCGGCTTTGAAAAAAAAGGGCTGAGAGCCACATTCTGGGACTCAGAGGGCAAGGGGGGGGCTCAGTGCAATTACATCCTGAATGGATAAATGGAATTATGGCAGACTTTCACAGAGAGTTATACACCTCATCCACCACTGCGGAAGCCTTGCAGATAGGCAGTTTTCTGACTTCTCTTCCCCTTCAGCATTTAATCCCACAGCAAGCAGCCACGCTAGAAAGCCCCATATCTCCACTAGAGATAATAAAGGCTATTCAGTCCTTAAACTGTGGGAAAGCCCTGGGTGAAGATGGATTTCCCCCCAAACTCTGGAGCCTAGTTGCATCACTGATAGCTCCTCTCTTAAGTGACCTCATTAACCTGGCCTTAATACTGGTTCCCTTCACCCCTCTCTTAGGGAAGCCATTATTGCAGTATTCCCTAAGAAAGGGAAGGATGCTACCTTTCCCTCTCGCTATCGTCCCATTTCACTCATAAATTCATATAGTAAACTTTTCACAAAAATTCTTGCCTTCAGGTTAAATCCCCTGCTTCCCTGTCTTATTCACCCCTCTCAGGTCGGGTTTGTCCCGGGTCATTACAGTAGAGATCATATCTGCTCTATGATTGATATTATTCATTGGGCTGGTAAGTGTTCCACACCTTCTGCCTCTGTAGCCATAGATTTTGAGAAGACTTTTGACTGTCTCGAATGGCACTATCTCCAGCAAGTGCTTGTCACCATGGGTTTCAGCCAAAACTTAGGTGCAGGGTAGCAGCCTTTATTTCCTTCCTATGGCCTGGGTCCTCACTAATTCTACTCTATCTGCTCCCTTCCCCTTGGGGAGGGGTACGAGGCAGGGTTGCCCTCTTTCTCCCCTGCTTTTCATGTTGGTGGTGTAGCCACTTGTGACTGCCATAAGTCATTCCCCAGATATTGGTGGGTTCCCCATTAACTATAACACCTTCTCTATGTTTATGTATGTGGATGACTTGCTAGTCCCACTAGTAAATGCACCTGCCTCCCTTCTGGCTTTGCTCTCTCTCTCTCCTTACAGAATTTAGATATTCTGGTATGAAGATCAATGGGTCCAAGACAGAGGTTTTCCCTCTTAACAATCTGTGTACGTATGCCCAGGTAGCCCATCTTGGTCTTTAATGGGGTCCTCAGTTCCTTTTTTACCTAGGGATACGCCTCACCTCGGACATCACCAAACTCTGGGAACTCAATCTTAAGCCCCTTCTTGATGAAATTAAAACAGAGTTTTCTCAATGGTGAGGCATTCACCTCACATTAGCAGGCAAACTATCTGTGATTAAAATGGTAACCCCTAAACTATTACATGTCATCTCACACATTCCACTCACACTTCCTGCTGTGTGGGTCAAAGTGATAGACCAGGCCTTTTCCAATTTCATCTGGGAAGGTTCTAAGCCCCATTACAGTAGGAACAAACTTAGAGCACACTGGTCACAAGGAGGATGGGGCCTATCTTGGATTGAAGGATACAAGTGGACCTTTACTACTGCTCAAGTCCTAACATGGTTGCTCCCAAAGACAGAGGCATCACTGCAATGGGTGCACATGGAAGCAGCTATTCCCCAGATGCAGTCACTTGCAGTCCTACTATATAATCCCCTTCCAAAATCGCTCCGCTTGAGTCCCATGATTGCAAACTCAGTGCAGCTTTGGCACCTGGTGCATAAGAAACTGGATGCCAACCCATGTCCATTACCGGCTACCCCTATTTGGGGGAACATATCCCTAAGGGTGGATGGTAAACTCCTGTTTTGGCCCCTATGGAAGGAAAAGGGCATTTCTACTTTAGCAGACTTTATGGAAGGAGAAGGCCTTACCTTAAAAGCCTTCGAACATTGGATCAAGAATTTAAGTTAGGTAATGCTGCCTTTTGGCAATACCTGCAGCTTCGGAGCTCAGTGTCAGCTTATCTTAAGCACCCCTCTGGAGCAGATAAGCAGGGGTTTCCTTAGTGTCTAAATGGCAGGCCCATAAAGGAGGCAAAGTTAGTTATGTTTATGCTAACCTTAGGGAGTAACTCCCCTCTCACTCAATTCAGGCCAAATCTAAGTGTGAGCAGGCTCTTCAGCAACCCCTTTTGGATGCCCAGTGGAAGCTCTGCTGGAAGAATGCCTACTCCATGTATTCTGACACAAGAAGTAGACTCATGCAAAACAAAATTCTGTCTCACTGGTATTGTACTCCCACTCTCCTGCACAGATTTCATCTAGTGGACAGCAATCGATGCTGGAGGTGTCTTTCTGGAGTGGGAGATCTTATGCACATAATTTGGCTTTTTCCACTTCTCTCCCCATTCTGAATGACTGTTCTAGGCCTGGCAGAACAGATTCTTGGTCCAGGTCTGACTCTCAACCCCTTGGTTTGGATTTTGGGCATACCTCCCATATTGAGGCCACTTACCTGACAGTAGTGTGGGTGGCTGGCCCTACTTAGCCAAGAGCTTATTCTCAGTCACTGGAGAACAACACTGGTACCTACTATCTCTGAAGTGTTTAATACCCTTTCTAAGATGGCCACATTGGATGGCTTATCTCATTTAGTGCCAATACTCTCCCACAGTACCACCTTAGCTGGGCCACCTACTTAGCTTACCTTTGTCCATGTGCTGGGACTGGCTGAACCCCTTAGTTGAGATGTAAGGCTTAAGTTAATGATGATATACCAGTATGCATAGGGTTCTGAACCCCCCTCTTCCCTCTATGGTAATTGATAACTGTAGCCCTTCTTTCTCCTTGATAGTATGTTGAATTGGAATTTTCTATGTGTTAATGTGTTACTGACCTATTTTTGTTGTTTCATTTGTTCCTCAGCTTTAAATCTAGGTACCAAGATACTCCTTAAGCTACACTTTACAAGTTTTGATATTTTCTCAAATATCTCCCATGTTGCTGGCAACCATGGACTGTTGCAGTTTGCTTCTCTCTCCTCGGAACTTTCTCCTACTAGAAATGGGTTTCAGTACAATACCTTATAATCATAAGATTGTACATAATCAGATGTTTTTTTTCTGTGCTTTGCTCATGACACTGCTGTATCCTTTAATTTGCTGTATGTTCATATTTCATTGAAGCAGTGTATGTACCTGGATGTGTTTGTCGGTATTTTCAAACAAAATTCAATAAAAATTATTAACAAGAAAAAAAATCAAATAAGGGTTTGTGTGTCAGGGCACAAGTTACATGATAGTTACAGCATATATGGTGGCAGCTCTATAATAACAGTGTAACTATTGGTATTAGCATGTATTAAGTACGTAGCTTCAGTGTAACTGCTATTACTATGTACACAAGTTACATATTAACTAGTTCCACAGTTACATGATAATACCAGCCAAGTTAGAAAATCTGAGTATAGCTTTATGTTTCTGGGCATAGATTTCATTGTAGTTATCTGATGGTACCTGTATGCTATGGAGTTAACACTAATATGAAAGAAACATGGCAAGAGAGAGGAGGTATTGCACTATAGTAACTTGCTGAGGGGTCATTTTACAGCCCGAGTCACAGATAGCTTCTGCCAAAGAACAGACAGAACACCAGGAGGAAGGAGCTACTGGTATAACTAAAACTTCTCTACTGGGACTATATTGCCCTCCTTCCCTCCCCTCCACCCCCACCCAAAACCAGTTCTACTTTTATAGGAACAGGATTTAACTGACAACAGGAACTTCCTGTTTGGGAGCAGGAAGTGAGTGGTCACAGAGCCACCAAAGGCTCACCATCCTAGAAGGGCAATAGTAGCTCTCTGTCCACCCCGCTAGCTGCTGGAGGTCTGACTCTGAGCAGGTAAGGAGACTACTGAGAAATATAGGAACTTCTTGTCTCAGAACAGGAAGATCAGGAGCTAAAAAGGAACAGAGGCAGTAAGTAAGTAGGGGAAGAAAAAAAAGAAAATAAACAAACAGAGGAAAGAGTAAGTATCCCAAACAACAGTTAGGGGGCCAGAAAAAAGACATAATGGGAGTGGTGCAGTGCAGTGGCTGTGGAGCAGCAGTCTTCCCGGAGATGTTCTGGAGGATGCAGTGTTGTCCCATCTGCAGGCACTCTCTGGGCTGAGGGAGGAGGTTGCTCATCTCCAGGCTGAGTTGGCCAGGATTTGTGGGACCTCCTCTCCCCCCAGGGACCACAAGGGTCACTGCCATTGCCTCAGAGGTTGCCAAGAAAGAGGAGTGGTTGGACCACAGTGGGCTCAGGGAGGGTGAGGGTGGTGGAACAGAGGTGCATACCTCCAGTTGCACCTCTCCACAATTTCTATGCTGTTCTGGAAAAGTGTGGTTCCTCTATGGAGGCACCCACAGTGGAGACCAAGGAGGATGCTGGGAACCTCCACAAAGGAGACCCACAGGAGGGTGGCATGGGACCCCACAGGGGAAGAAAACAACTCCTGTTGGGAGACTTCATTGTTAGGAAGGTAGAACTGGGGGAGGAAGGGGAGAGGGAGGTAAGGTGCCTGCTTGGTGCCTTGGCTTGGAGGGACAGGGAGTGAATCCTCAGGATCACAGGAGCAGCTGCACAGGGGAGGGAGCTGGATGTCGTTGTCCACCTAGGGACAAATGACCTGGCTAAGAAAGGTATCAGAGCAGTGCAAGAATCATTTGTGGAGATGGGAAGGGGCCTTAGACAAATAGCACACACAGTAACCTTCTTGGAGGTGCTGCTTGTCTATGGCACGGATGAGGCTAGGGTGCCTCACACCATGGGATTCAATCAGTGGTTGAAAAACTGGTGCAGAGCTCAGGGATTTGGCTTCATTGGGGACTGGGGGTCCACCTGGAGGGATGCAGGCCTATACTGGTGTGATGGTCTGCATCTGTCCAGGAGGGGAACCAGGATCCTAGGTGATAGGTTTAAATACTTCATTGCCAAGCATTTAAACTAGCCAAGGGGGGAGGCACTAGAAAGGAGCAGAGAAATTCTAGCCCCCCAAATAAATCAGGGTACTAAGTGAGGTAGACACCAACATAGAGATGTAAATAGGGAGAAGCACAGGGGTAAATGGAGAAAGTGACAAACGCAATAAGGACAGGGATGGGGCAAAAAGGGGCAAGGCCATCAAGAAATGGAGGGTAATGAGTACCAAAACCCATAGTCTGGGCAACAAGCTCCCTGAACTGATGGCTTTGATGGAAGAGGGATGCCTGGATATCATAGCAGTCACAGAAACATGGTACACAGAGCACCATGACTAGGATGTTAACATACCAGGGTACACAACCTACAGGAGAGACAGGGAGGGCAGAAGAGGGGGGAGTAGCTCTCTATGTAAGGGAAGGGATAAAAGCAACTGAACAAAAGAGTAAACAGGGAGGAGAGAAGGCACTGTCGGTCACCTTAGAGACTGGAAATGGCACCACAATCCGCACAGGGTTTGTATACAGACCCTGATGTCAGGGAGAGGGAATGGACAAGGATATGATAGAAGGCATACTTAGGATGGCAGAGAAAGGGGAGATACTGTTGATGGGGGACCTTAATATGCCAGATGTTAACTGGAGCACCTTTGCTGCAGCCGCATCCAAAAGCAGGGCCATTCTTGATGAACTTCAGGTGTCATGCCTCAGACAGCTAGTTTTGGAGCCTACTCGTGAGGGAGCAATCTTAGACCTCGTACTCTCAAATGGGGACAGTGAGAGGATCTCAGATCTAGAAGTGGGTAGCCATTTGGGAACAAGTGACCACCAAAAAGTGTGGTTCATTATAAACTCAGCTGCAGAGTCAAGCCATACAAAAGTGAGGGTTATGGACTTCAGGAGGGCTGACTTTGGCAAGATAGGAGAGTGCCTTAGAAAAGCACTAGCAATCAGGCTAGAAGGAGGGATGGAGCAACAATGGGGAAATATCAAAACTGCCATCACCAAGGCAATAAGCCTTTGTGTGAAGCAAATAAACAAATCAAAATGAAAGAAAAAGCCACTATGGTTCTCAAAAGAAGTGGCGGTGAAGGTTAGGGAGAAAAAAGATAGCATTTAGGAAGTATAAGGAAACACAGAAGGAGCAGGACAGAGAACTGTACCAGTTAAGGCAGAAGGAAGCAGGGAGGGTAGTCAGAATAGCAAAGAACAAATTGAGGAAAAGATAGCCAACTCGATTAAGAAGGGGGATAAAACCTTTTATAGGTATATCAGGGAGCGTAGAAAGACAAACGGAGGGATAGTGAGGCTGAATAGAATGGATGGTGGGTGGGCAGAGAGTGACAGTGCAAAGGCAGGGATACTGAATGAAAACTTCTGTTCAGTATTCACAAAAGAGGAAGTAGGGGAGGTGCCTAATCCAATTAACAGAAGCAGTCTGGAGAGGGGGGTCGATCCCAGTCATTTCACAGAAGAAAGGGTTCTGAAAGAACTCCTAAAACTGAAGGTGGACAAAGCAATGGGCCAGATGGAATTCACCCCAATTCTAAAAGAATTAAGCAGAGAACTAGTGACACCACTGACTACCCTTTTTGACAAATCATGGGAGAATGGTGTGGTACCTGAGGACTGGAAGAAGGCTGATGTGATTCTCCTTAACAAAAGTGGGAGCAAGACAGAGGCAGCAAAAAACAGATCTGTCAGTTTAACCTCTGTGGTAGGGAAAGTGATGTAATCACTTCTGAAGGAAAGAATTGTTGAGTATCTGGAGGCCAGTGCGGCACAGGACCCAAGGCAGCATGGGTTCACAGTGAGAAGGTCATGTCAGATTAATCTAATTGATTTCTTTGACTGGGTGACCAAAGCAGTAGACCAGGGAGGGGCTGTGGACATGGCCTACCTAGACTTTAGCAAGGCATTTGACACAGTCCCAAACAAAAGATTAGTAGTCAAATTAACCAGCCTTGGAGTGGGTCCCAGGGTGGTAGCCTGGGTAAAACACTGGCTGAACAACAGGGCACAGAAGGTAATTGTAAATGGAGTCCACTCTGAAGAAAGAGGGGTTACTAGTGGGGTACCGCAGGGTTCAGTACTGGGGCCAGTCTTTTTTAATGTCTTTATAAGTGACATTGCAGAGGGACTGGAAGGAAAAGTACACCTCTTTGCAGATGACACAAAGATCTGCAACAGGGTTGATACACAAAGTGGCTTGGAAAGAATGAGAAGGGACTTGGCAAGGTTGGAGGAATGGTCAGAAGTATGACAGCTTGGATTCAATGCAAAGAAGTGCAATGTAATGCACCTGGGAAACAAAAACCTGGGGGGAGGTAGTAACAACAACAAAAATGGAAAGGGACCTGGGGGTAATCATATCAGATGACCTTAAGGTTAGCAAGCAATGTGAGAAGGTGGTAGGGAGGGCTGGGGGTTACTGGGATGTATAAGGAGAGGCATCATCAGCAGAAAACAGGAAGTTGTTATCCCCCTGTACAGACAGTTGGTGAGACCCCATCTGGAGTACTGCATCCAGTTCTGGAGATCCCATCTCCACAAGGACATAGACAGGATGGAGGCAGTTCAGAGGAGGGCAATTAAAATGGTGCAGGGTCTGCAAGAGAAGCCATATGAGGAGAGGTTAAAGGAGCTTAATATGTATACCCTTGAGGAAAGGAGAGAGAGGGGGGACATGATAGAAACATTTAAGTACCTCAGTGGAATCAATAAAGTCCAAGAGGGTAGCATCTTTCAGAAAAAGAGATGCACAGGAACAAGGGGACACAATTTGAAGATAGAGGGGGGATGGCTCAGGGGCAATGTGAGGAAGTATTTTTTCACAGAGAGGGTGGTGGACGCATGGAACAGCCTTCCTGAGAAGGTTGTGGGGTCTAAAACTGTGGTAGAATTCAAGAATGCATGGGATAGACATAAGGCAATTTTTGAGGGGGTAAGAAGAAATAGGCTGTTGGTTAAATAGGATCTGCAGCTTATCCTCTAGGTAGGGAAATGGGCAGACTAGGTGGGCCAAGCGGTCCTTATCTGCCATCAAAGTCTATGTTTCCATGCTTCTATGATGAGGGCTCTAGTTTACAAGGATAATAACTTCTGTCAAGAGTCTTTTTTCATCTAGCAAGTGGTTTAGAGTTTCAATAGTAATAAAGGTAGGTAGTTAGGTAGGTAAAATTTTTATTTTTATGCAGGATAGCATTGTCGTTAGGGATAGATCCCTGTTTACAAGACAAGTCCTGTTATATGTCACAACAATAAAAGTTAATTGTAAATCTACAAGTGCAAAAGTTTAACAAAATTGTATAAACACATCATCTCACACCACGTACAAAATACAAAACAGCATACAATCAAATACAATAAACTACCAATAAAGAATCACAAATATACAAGCAGACTCAGGTACAATAATTACAAAAATTTCAAAGAAACAAATGTATTAAAGTGCAGTACGTTATGTTGAATGATTCAAGTGGGCCAAAGTTTTAACAATTACACACAACCTGAAACATTGATTTCAGACCTATTCTAAATGAATTTGGAGATGCCACCCTCATTGAGTAAGGAAGTATATTCCACCATTTCCCCGCTTGGTGTTTTAAAGTTTTTAACCCAAATTTTGTTTTATTATAATTTTCCTTTATTTTATTTACATGTACAGATCTGGTCAAGGTCTGAGTAGGCACAAACTTATTCATCAGTGCATTAACTGATACATAATGAGCAGGTTGCTTTGTAAAGAAATGATACAATCATTTCAACCATATCTCATTGTTTATTTGTTCTAAAGTAGTTCATCGCAAAGTAGTTAATAATATACAGTGATGTGTTCTATAATGACTGCCCAATATGAACCTCATTAGTTTATAATGAATTTTCTCCAATTTATCCTGCATCAATTTAGGTGTGACCCTATATATAACACTTCCATAAGCAATGGTTGGCATCACTATCTGTTCCATTATAGTTTTCCTAGTCTTTAGGTCCAGACATTTTGATGTTCATCTAAGTGCTCCTAATTTCTTACTAACTTTAGTCAGAAATTCCTTAATATGTTCTTAGAAGTTTAACTCAGCATCAAATAGTACTCACAAATATCGGTATTCCCTTACGTGGTCTATTAATACATCAGATAAAGATGTTAAACCCAAAGCTGGTTTATTTCTATTTCCAAAATAAAGGACTGGTGCTTTAAGGCTATTTGCAGAACAGCATGTCTTTCATAAACTGTTGCTTTAAACAAGCTTTCAGATTTTTCCTGATCATTGATTACATGCCCTTGCACAGGGAGTATTTCCACATGAAGAGTTGGACTGTTTTGTAAAGAGATGTGCTAGAATTCAGATATGTTAAATCTTTACATTCATTACATTTTCAGTTTAAAAAGTTACTGGGTTGGTGATCAGATGTGTGTGACTGGATTTCTTCAAATTATTCAAAGGTTTAATTATATATTTAAGTGTGTTGTTAAACTTTTAGCAGTGTGACTTTCCCCTGCTCTGTATTAGGAGATTAAGGTTGTGTATTTGTGCTGTTTAACTACAATATGTGAAGATTCAAACTGAGTAAATTTGGGATTTAAGTTTACTCTATATTTGATAAGGATTGTGTGAATTGCTTTTAGTTGCATGTATCTCTATGTATCACTGTTACTGTGCTGCAAAACATTTGGGCATATTGTAGTGATTGTTGTGTTTATATGTGGTACTGACTAAGGATCAAGGACAACCACACACTGGTCTATTGCAGAGTAGCAGGCAGAATGAGAGATCATGAATGCCTTCTTGCACATTAACTTGGTATGCCACCGGTTGCCTGAATTGATTTTCGGAATATTTTTGTATAATTTAGAATATCTGAATATTTTAATGCTACTCACAATCTCTTTCCAGACTACCTTGTGCTGTTGTACTTCAGAATTTGTTCCTCCACTCTGTTTTCTTTCATCCCAGGTGCCTAGAGTCCTGCTAGTGGTGGAGCCCACCACAATGGTGGAACAGGACAGCATGTTCTGCAGATAACTGATCATACCTGATGGTGTGGGAATGTTACACTACTGGAATATTTGAGACTAAGAGGGATGAAAGGAGTGAGAAGAACACTGTTGGTAAAAGAAAAAATTGGGGGTCCTGTTAGTTCTTTGACTTCAGAAGGACTTCGGATCTTTCAGACTTTCTAGAAGTCTTTTAGCCCTCAAAAGCACAAAACAAGTTTATTTTTGAATCAGAGACTTGGAGAAAGCCATCAGGAGACCACCAGTCATTTTTCTCATCACCAGGTTTGGACAAAGAGGTTACTACTACCTATTGACTTTCCAAAGTTTGCTGTTCCCTAACTGATAAAAATTTTAAAAGAACATTATAAAAACTACATATTTTATTAGTCTGAAAATATATTTGCCCAACACATATAACAAGCTAATGAGATTGAATGATGAAATTACTGTAATATATCTTTGGTCTTTCTGAGATTTGGATAATATACATGTGTTGTAGTTAGAAAAGCGTAATATTTTGGGAATTTGGAATATTTTTAACTAAAACATTGCTAAAGTCTCTTTTACAAAAGGGTATAGTTTTTGTAAATTATTTATATGTTTTTAGTGTGTTCTTTGTACCTCTGAGGTACACAGTTATCTAATAAGACTTGCTTAGTTTTCTCAGTATGGGCAGAACACGACAGCAGAGGAAAAAACTGGGCAACTGTTCACCTTTATCCTTTGGCCCAA
Organism: Neoceratodus forsteri; assembly: GCA_016271365.2. Classification (NCBI taxonomy): domain Eukaryota; kingdom Metazoa; phylum Chordata; order Ceratodontiformes; family Ceratodontidae; genus Neoceratodus; species Neoceratodus forsteri. The sequence goes on along the minus strand of CM057454.1, from coordinate 395,115,319 downwards.
TGCTAGACATTTAAAGGAAATGAACATTTATAAAGAACTGTAGAACTAAATTAACAAAGATCACTGTCCATATCCTACCACTTAATGTGACTGATTTATGCATAACCTCTGCACCAAAAATTCCAACAAGTAATACTCTCCTGACTATACTTAATACTGAAACTTTGGATATGATGGAGCGTGAAAAATCCCCATATCTGGTTTTCTCTTACAGCTCCATAGCTGTAAGTATGGTTGAAGAGGAAATTAGCAAATGACCATCTAGTGGTAGATCTTTTCTTTCTCCTACCAGGGGAAGATAGCAATAAATGCTCACATTTAGCATTAAGTAATCTAGTTAAAGAGAAAAATATTGTGGTTCCTAGGGCTGAACTAAATGTAGCTTTACATGATTTATATCAAACTACTCTGGGCTTGAAAGAAATTGAAGCCAAATTTGAGGGAAGCCTAACAATGAGTGAGCATGTACTTAGACCAGAGGGCAATGTGCTGGTGAGAACTGAACTTAGGGACAAGCATCAGTATCTTCACCCATGTCTGAGTGAAGAGCTTATTCATTTACTGAAAAACCAATATACTGCCAATTTACTTCTGAGGGAGCAGTTGGTCATCATTAAGGACAGTATTGAGACTACTCGAGATGACATAGCTATTAGCGGGGCAAGGTTAGATGATGCCATCAGGAGACTTGACACTCTGGTACCTATAAAGGACTCCTCTTTGAGGTCATTGAACTCAGCAAATCTTATATTAAATAATGCCAGGCTGGTTTTCAGCACTGTCAACATGCCAGAACCTCTAGAAAAGAAAAGTAAAAAAAAAAAACATCTAACAAACCCAATAATTCCAAAAAAGAAAGGGAAAGAAAATAATGAAATTTAGTTATAACCCATTCTGAAATATCTAAAAATGCCCCCCAAGATAAGCTAGAGCATTAGGGTGGAGTACAAGTTTTAGCAATGGATAAAAGCACATTCTGGGAAGATCCCTCTCAGGAGATACATATTGTAAGTAATGATTTGGGAACACTACTTAAATTTGAGAATGAAATTGAACTGCTCATTAAGTATTGTGTGGAATCTATACATATTATAAAATGGGGAAAGGATTTCAAGCAATCTGATTGGTTGTTAGCCATGTATTAGATGTGTCTAATGCACAGCTAAAACTAGAACCCCCATTTAGAATACACAGGTCCATTTTCTAAGTGCAATAAGCCACTCTGGGGATGTGCATTAGACAGTTCTAATGCACAGCTAGGGGACTGGATATACTCGGCCTGGGGCCTCGTGCCTCACTACGTCCCCCAGCCGTGCATTACAACTGTCTAATGCACACCCCATCGTGTCTTATTGCTTACATAAAGGGGACCAAGTTGCTTCCTCAAGTTGTAATACAGTCTTTCAAAACTCATCGCATAAGGTGGCAGGGATAATGAAAGAAGAAGATAACACTAGGGTAAGACCTAAATTAAAAGAAACCTTTTAATCAAGATATTAGGAGAATTTGTGTTAAAAATGACAACAAAATTTACCTCTCTTAAGGTTTAGTGGCCTTAGCAGCTGGTCCAATTTTCTGGGTCAGACTTAAAAAAAAAAACAGTTTGGTGAAAGAATCAAGGTACACTTGGAGCTATAAATTAATATTGATGACATGTTGAGGTTAGGAATGCCCAATATAATACTGATAATACACTAGGAGCCAGATATTCAAAGGTTTGCCCCAGGGCTAAATTAGCACTGCCTGGCGTGCACACTTAGCCTGGAGCACAAAGCAAGCTATATACAAAAGGAATAGCCCAGGGCAAACAGCTTCTGAATATAGCATGTGAATGAGGCCATGCAAACTGGGCTGGGAGTGCAGGGCAAACATAACCCTGGAATAAGACAGCACTGAATACAGCAACCAGGAAGTGCAAACCACAACAACAACACAGTGCACAGTGATGTGAGGATAGGTAGAGAGGAACTATGTGGCCAATGTGTGTTCTGGCAAAGGCATGGACCCAGTACAGCTGCAGGCAGCAGCACACATGAACAAACAGTGATCAAAACTGTATAATATTCCCCGAACCGTTAGCGACGCGCTAACACGTTAGCGTGGCTTTAGCGCGGAGCTAAGCAGTTTGCCCGGTGCAAACACATTAGCACCGCGCTAAACTTTGACCTTACTCAAAAGTGACATGCAACTGAGCCTACTTAGATAGTCTCTGGGCAAACAGCCACATCTCAGCATGCCCTGATTTGCATGCAGTTTGCACAGCATTACTGCAGGATCCCACAGCTCCACCTGTAGGTCAGTCTGGAGGTACAGGGGCTGGCCAGGTCTGACCGCAGCGCCACCTGTAGGTCAGTCAGGCAGTGCATGATGATAGCTGCAGGCTTCATGTAAACAGTACAGCATAGCATAGCATATCATACCCCAGGGGACAACACAGTATAGGCACAGGTGGTGGTAGCGCTGCATGCAACCTTCACACTGTAGGTCATGCTACAGTGCACAGCAGACACTACAGTAGCAAGAGGGCTGGTAGTGTGAGGGACACGACACTGCCTATGGTATGTAGGCAGTGATGACCACTGCACTGTACACAGTGACAGGCACAACTTGCAGGTAATTACTGACAGTGGACAGTACAATCACGCTGTTGTGTGAACCACAGATGCTGCACCTGTAACATGGGATGCACACAGTGTCATGTACATGGCCGGCAGTGTGTGCTGTGACATCTGTACAGTTGTGTGGTAGGTGGCTGGGGGGCATGTAGGATCCGACAGGCACACAGGTGGTGGCATAATCCCACTACTGGCCCATGTGCACTGAGCGATGTGTCCCAGACTTGTGGCCACACCTGGGCTGTGGTGAGGTCTGGCCACCCATACACCCTCCCCTCACTGGCCACCAAGCCCACAGTGCTGCATGTGTGTGCTGGCATCTGTTACACACCACAGACGTATGGTCTGCAGGTGTGTGCTATATGGCCACACTACCATGCTGTCCCCAGTGGGTCAGATCACCTCTCACTGTCTGTGATTGGCTCGGACTGGTGATAGCTGATGGCATCATGGTGGTGCCATCAGTGAGCAGCATGTGTCCTCCATGTCTGGCAGTTTCTAAGTGTCATGCTCATATGTTAGGGCCACATGTGCCACGCTAATGCTGAGATAGCACCGCGCAAAGCTGTTTGCCCAGGGTTAAGACCAGCTTTTCCTGGGCGGTAAATTGTACTGCGCTATGGGTCACACTATGTCGCGCTAAACACCTTAGCACAGCGCTAGTCACTGAATATCCCATAGCTAATCTATTCATGTTCACTATGCCCCTTGCATGTCATTATGCTTAGACCGGCACTACTGCTGTTTGCTCGCGCTAGTTGGCCTATTGAATATGGCAGACCTGCGTTAATCCCACGCTATTCCTGTGCAAACTTTAGTCCAGAGGCAGATATGCTACCAGCAGAACCACATCTGTCTTTCAGATGAGACGTCAAACAGAAGTCCCATCTGCCTGGATTGGTGGTAGTTCAGGTGGATGTTAAAGATCCCATGGCACTTATCGAAAAGAGGAGGGGAATTTCTCCGGTGTCCTGGCCAAATTTCCCTCATTCACTAAAAAAACATACCACCAACAGCTTAATCTGGTTCAAGGTCAGTTGGCATTCATCTGCATCCCCCTCCCCCGGGCTGTGCCTGAAAATAGGCAGGATTTGTCTAGTGCACTTACCCGGTCAACAAAAACTAAATAAACAAATAAAAATAAAAAAACTGTTTGCGGACTGTGCAAAGCTTTGAATATCTGGCCCTAGATGTCTATTTCCTGTCCCCAAAAGTTGATAACTAACTTTGGTGCAATGTTACATCTCTCCAAAGTATGGGTGTTGGTGTATCTTTCCCAAATAAAAACTATTTTAATAAGCATACCAACACTGATATTGAGAACTTTTGTTTATCAATAGTTTTTAGTTTGTTTGGTATGACATAAATGGTTAAGGAAAATAAATACAAATTGGATGGCCTAAAATGCAACCATTTCTGCAATTTTCAACAAATACACCTTAGTAAAGATGGTATTCTAACAACCTGGCATAGGGAACAGACTTGCCAAATTGTCATGTTAGTGAAAAATAACGCTGTGGCAGATAGAATTCTACAATAATGTGATATTTTGGAATCTATTGTATTTGATTGATTTTTTGGAAATTTGATTATATGAGACTCACTCCAATCCAGCACCTACTGAGAAATTTGTTAGACTTAATGAAGCCATCTCCCCCTCCCTATTGAAAAATAGATTTATTGCTCTGTCTGGGTATGAATACTGACTTGGCCCTCCAATTGGAGACTTATCTTAAAACCATTTATCTGTAGAAGGAGATAGTATACATTCTAGGAGAAATGGTGGTGGTTCTCTGTTCATCTCCTGGAATACTGCAGGATTGGAATACAAACCTTCGGATAATGATTGGGTACAGTTTGTTTCTAGGGATGAAGTGAACTGCCTCCAAGAAACTTGGCATTGTAAAGATAGACATATATTATTGAATGGATATGAAATATTCCCTCATCCAGTAAACAGGGATTGTAAATATGGGAGATGCTCTGGGGGTCTGGTCACCTTTATTAAAGTTGGACCCTTTTTAAAAATGCAGAATTATTATACCTCAGAGAATGTTATTATCACCCTGTTAGAAAAAACTCCATATAAGCTGTTTATTATAAACAGTTATCCCTTACAGAAATATGCATGTGCTGTGTACATGTAGAATGCATGCCACATGCTTAATTGTGCAATGTTTGCATACTGTTTCCATGTGGTTCTTATACACAAAGTGAACCTAAGTGAGCCAGGTCCAAAAATCAAATCAGATTTGCATGCTGCATGCTGGACATGCTTACAGCAGATAAGCTGGTGTGAACACCTTCTAAAAGTCGCATCAGGTTCACATGTTGCATGCTTGCCATGTGTGCACCAACTAAGCTGGTGCAAATGTCATATAAAAACACAGATCAGTTTCTATTTCTCATATTAGAAGAAGAAGAATAATCAGCATTTATATAGTGCTTCTCATACACAATGCGTCCCAAAGCACTTTAAAAGCAATGTTAGACTGGTAGTGAAGTGACTGAATGTGTAGTGGCAGCCATATCGATCATCAGCACCCACACACAGCCTGGACAATTGTATGAACCAGTTTTATGGGAAGGGGAATATTGGCCAGGACACAGGGAATGTCCCCTATTCTTTGCAAAGATCACCCTGGGTTCTTTTACTTCCACCTGGACACCCAACAGGACAGCACCAGGATGGGCAGAAGGGACCTTGGTTTAACATCTCATCTGAAGGATGGCACACCCCAACAGTACAGCACCCACTAATACTGCACTTGGGTGCCAGCATTTTAGGTACAAGTCCGATCCCAGTGTGGGACAAGAACCCACGACCTTCGGGTCCAGAGGCAGATATGCTACCAGCTGAACCACATTGACACCTTATTACTGTTATATTAATGCTAGCAAGTAACGCCATCAAAATACATGCTATCACGTTATTGTTATATTACTGCTAGCAATTAAAGTACATGTTTCATTGATTTCCCATTACAACAGGGTAAACTCATTAATCCTAATCCTTTTGCAAGTTGTTTAATGGGTTTTGATTTTTGTCATTAAATTGCCATTAATTTGTAAAGTACTGTTTGCTTACTGCATTAAATGCTAGGATATAGTCAGCTGACATCCCCCATTCCAGATGTGTGAAGAGGGGCCTTTGTGTTGTGAAGCCTGACCTTTTTGTTTTGGGCAATGCAAATCCCCTTATGCATATTTAGAGCTACAAATGTGTTTCTCCATGACTGTTTCAGCTCACTTACTTTCCCGTTGTCATTCTGTTTGGAGCATATACACTATGGTCATGCTTAGCACTCTTTGTGCTGAGTAGAGTCTTGGAAGCATGCACCATACCTTACATTTTGTCACTGAAATGAGGGACATGGACACTCAAAATAAGGGACAATGAGGGACACTAACCCTCATGATGATCAGCACACATCCTGAAACATGGAAATACAGTACCTTAGAACACAGTGGAAACCATTGTATTTACTAGTACCGATATTAATACCTGAGAATGAATTTCTACCATAAAGCATGTGTGCCATTTAGCTAAGGTAAAGGGGTGCAGTTGTCCCTCCCCTCTGCATTTGTGCCTAGGCTGTGCTTATGATGTGGCAATAATAGCATCAAATTTGGATTTAATTTTTTCCACAATAAGTGCCCCCTGGCCTGTGTGTGCTCACGCTGCAGGTGCACTCCTGACTTGACTGTGTCTGCATTGTTGTCCACTCTGTCCACCTACTAGTGGTGGTGCTATCACACATTATGTGGTGGAGCTCCAGCTAAGCAACAGCACATGAGTCACACAAGTGTAACACTTTCTTTCCTGCCACAGAGTAGACAGGCTGCACACTACCGTGCAGTAATGCTGTGCGGAATGTGGAATTCCACCAGCAGAATTAGTGCAGAATGACCATTCCACCAGTGGAATTTCCACCTGAAATTTGCTTGTTCACCTAAGGAATTCTGCCTACTGTGATCTGTGGAATAATATTCCATGGAACAGTATTTTTTCTATGGAAAATTATTCCGCAACAATTTCTACGGAAAATAGAATGGTGATTTTTCCACAGAAAATCATTCTACAATTATTTTATTCTTCAGAATTCCACCATTCTGTTTCCGGTAGAATTTGTTGGAATTTCAATGGAATTTTGAATATTCTGCAAAATTTCATTCTGCTGGAATTTTAAAATTCCACACAGCAGCAGTGCTTTGAGCATCTGAGAAGGAGAGTTATGTAAATAAAGTATCTATGTACAACTTGTAGGAGTCGGTGAGCACTGAACTCTGAATAGCAGTGTTGCGGTCACCTACTTTTGTTGGTCTACTCTTAGTGAGTCTCCTCAATGGCTGAAGGTGCAGTGGGTGAGTTAGAAGCTAACTTGAGACTAAGCTACCTACTTACTCTACTAGGCTCACCTTGCAAAAAAAGCAGCACAGACCCACTGCGGCAGCAAGCTATGCCTAGCAGCAGTGGTGACAGCAGTGTGAGCAGCATTCATAGGCCTTGATCAGTGCAGTGCATCAGCAGCCAAGTAGGAAGCAACTAACACAGGTTGAGTGGGTTTGGTTGATGAGGTTACTTGGTCACAGACCATGTTGGGGACCTGGGATGGTCAGTTCTAGCATCCAGCTTCTGGTAGAAGGACAGAGGAGGAGCAGACTGAAAACTGGGCTGGTGGCACAGTAGGCCTGGCATCTGGTTCTGACCAGATGTCTGGGTAAGTTAAAGTAAATAATGTTTTTTACATGGGGATTGGGGAAGGAGGAAGGACTGACATATTGATGTCTTTTTCATGTTTCTGCACCTCTGGGTGGCTTTATAACTGATATGGGATGGGTATTGAATGTAATGGAGTCAGGGAGACAAATCAAGGCAGAATATTTTTTGGAGGAGGGATTCAGAACTTCAGCCAGGGAAAACAATTGATTTGTAACTGTGCGGGCTTAAGCCCAAATCTGATGCACTGCTCCGGGGTATAAACAGATGAATCTTATACATTTTAATTTTTCATGATTCACATCACTTTTCAGTCACAACAAATAAGTTTTACCTTTAAGAGATGTTCCAGACATTCTGGAGCTTGCCAGCTAGGGGCTAAGTAGCACCTGCCTCCACTGGTTGTCGACTACCTACCGCTGAAATCTGAAATGGCACCCCTGCCATAAAGTCTAATTTATAGGACATCCTCTGTGTGAGCAGCATGTATTCCATAAGGGATGCATGAGGAGCACAGCAGGTTTCATGGATAAAATGAGGACTGTCCCTTGTAGTCAGGGACAGTTGACTGGTATGGTATGCACAGACTATTGGAGCCCCACTATTGTTAAGCTTATACCCCAGTGAAGCTGACCTTTATATCCCCACATTCAGGCACATTATGACATGGGGCAAGGGAGACTGCAAGTCCGTGCACCATTGAAATGAATGGGAGTATTTTTTTATTACTATTTTATACATCATGGAGAGTTTTAGATTAATGAAGGCCACCATTCGACTAACAAGGGCCTTGTTAGTAGAACAGTGCCCTTCATTATTTTCCAACTCACCATCATAACGTATAAAACAGAAATAAAAAAATAACTCTCTTCATTTCAAGGTGGTATGCCCCAGAACTCTGACCCATGGACCTCATCTCTTAAAAACTTCTGCCTCTGGCTCCCTAGTATTCAGGTAAGAGACTCTTGACTTATATCTATATGTGGTGGTTTGTCTGTAGCAGCATGGCCACACTCACTTCAGTGTGTGTGCATGGGGGGGACTGGCCATGTGGGTGGGTGTCAAGGTATTACTACTTTTTTGTTTGCCACTTAAAGTCTGTTTGCGTGGAAACATTCAAAACTATGGAGAGAAAATAGTAGAAAAACATGCCAGACAGAAGTAATTAAGTAGTTTTGTGAGTAAGTGTCTGTATTGGGGTGGGAAGAACCACATGCGTTTCCATTAGTATGTGTGCTACAGTTCAGCTGTACAGCTGAGATGAGGGGGGACAAGAACACTAAAAAGTATAAAAGTGGCTTTAAGCATGCTGCATGCTTGCAGAAGTTTTCAGATTTGTATTGAAGTACAAGTGAACCATATTTGTGCAGGCAGTATAGCTTAGTGGCTAAAGGCATAGAACTGCAAACCAGGTGACTTCAAGACCTGAAGACCTCGGTTTGAATCTCATTAACCCCCCACTTGTATATGGTGTGATCCTGAGCAAGTCACTTAACTTTTATGCAGTCAGTTCCAATTTAACATTAATAGCTTTCATCATGTATATCACATGGGTAATTGTATGTGTGCAGCATGAAAATGTTTCATATAATTGTTTCTGTAAGGGATGTTCCCCCAGAAAGCTCTTTTGTCTGATATCAAATATCAATGCAAAATTATGTGATTACAAGATATTGTTCATGGAAGGTTTGAATGCTAAACTAATAGAGTTTGATGGCTATGCAGATAACTCATTCATAAGCTACATTAACTCAGCTGCAATAATGTCTCCAAGATTAACCAAAGATAAGAGGCTAAATAAAGCCTGACAAGCCTTGATAGGAATTTTGACAGAGAATAATTTATATCCATTAAATAGAAGATTGCTGGGGCATAGTGAAGGTAGTTATATGTATATAAAAACAACAGGCTCTTCTTTACTCAACTTAGCCTTGTGGTCAGGAGAGCTGAAGGTATGGACCATGTTATAGATACCCACTAAGTCAGAAAGTGATCATTTGTCATTATTAGTGTGGGGACTGGCCACATATCAAATCCCTGAAGTCACTTCTGAATTATGCCTAACTAGTGTCAGAACAAACATGAGGTTGACCTGGGACTGTAGTCATGAGAAGTGTAAAAGACATACAATTATGAATGCACTGAAGCTAGAGGACTGGGAATATTACAAACATCAGAATGTAAATTCAGTTTGGGAAAAACTGGTATAGCTATTTTAAATAATCAAAAGCCACTTATATCAGGAGTAATAAAACAAGTAGGATGTGGTTTGACATAGATTGCAAAAAGTACTAAGCCAGTTTAATAGTCATGATCAGGAACTGTAAAGACAGTAAAGATAGAGTTGCTCTTAGGAAATTAAATCAAGAAAGTACAAGATATAAAATCTTCTTGAAAGAAAAGAGAACATAATATTATTATTCTTCCCAATGGGAAAACAAATGTACAATGTAATACAGGAGAGATATACAAAAGGCTATTGGCTACTATTAGCTAAAGGTATGAATAACCATAATGAGAACATAGATACTTACATACCAGAAAATCAATGGGTAGGAATTTTTTCAGATATCTTTTTTGACCCAAGCACTGAGAATTGTACTGAATGTGATCACAGGGCAAGGGAAGTGAGGGATTTTCCCTTAATTAGTAAAAAGAAGGTTTACCTAGCATTTAAATCTATGAAAACTAATAAAGCACCTGGACAAGATTAAATACCAGTGGAAGCATTCTGTTGCAATACTCCACTACGATATCAGCCTTTTACAGTTCTTTATAACAAATGCATTGAAACATAGAAACATAGAAACATAGAAGTTGACGGCAGATAAGGACCGCAAGGCCCATCCAGTCTAGCCATTTCTTTTTCTACCTTATACTGTAAATGTGCCATCATCCTTTGCTCTGTCAACAGTCTATCTATTCATACTCATCTGTATTGCTCCCTTATGCCTATCCCATGCCTGTTTGAAGTCCTGCACTGTATTCATAGCCACCACACCTGAGGTAGGCCATTCCATGCATCCACCACCCTGGAACGGCCTTCCTCAGGAAGTGATAATTTTGCCCCACCCTTGTAGAAGGAAGCAGAGGTTGTTCCAATTCATAACAAATGGGTAGAACAAGGCAATGTATAGACCAATAAACCTGCTCGATATAAATTTAAAGATCTTTTTTTATGATACTCCTAGATAGATTGTGGCAAAAAAATTATATTACGGATGATCTTACTTTGTTACAAGCATGTTTTTGGAGTGGATACTCCACTCTTGTTAATTGTTTTGATTTGAATAATTTGATAGAGAAATATGTGCAATTAAGGAATCAAAAACTGTACATAGTCTTTGTGGGTGTCTCTTCCACTTTTGATACAATTTTAAGAGGTAAAATTTGGTCAGTTCTGTTGGAAAGTCATACCGAACTTTGGCTAGTGCAAGCAATACAGAATTTGTATACAGATATTTGAGCTAGGATACAACTAGGGGTAAAAGAACAATTATCCTGTGTCTTCCCTATACATAAGGGTGTAAGACAAGGATGTGTTCTTGCACCCACACTATTCTGTCTTTATATTGACCAATTACTGAAAGATCTGGCTACCAAGGTATCAGATTCTCCTAAGATAATGGATAACATGTGCCTGGCTCTGGCTTACACCAATGATCTAATCCTGATAGCCTTATCAAGAAAAGGCCTCCTGGATAAATTGAATTTCCTACATGAAAAAAACAACAGAGTTAAAATTAAAGATAAATTTTTACCAAAACCTAAGTCATATTCTTTGGCGGTAAGAACATAATAGATCATTGGTATTGTGGTAACCATAGAATAAAGCCTACAAGCACCTATGCATATTTGGGCCTGACTTTTGATGTGAAAGAAATATGGACAAGACATATTAATAAAGCTCTTATCGATGTAAAGAATACAGTCTTTGCACTGGGGAAACTGGTATACTGTCCTGACATCGAAACTTTGACATCGACCGACACTACAGCGACTATTCCATCAGGTCACTGTAGTGTTGGCACTGGACCCTGTCACTGTGTTCTGGTGGTCTAGCACCCCCTCCCCTAATCATCTCTTACTTGGAGTTGATTATATTCAGTGGTGGGGTGTGGGGCACTGCCCCCCATGTGGGGGGTTTGGGGGCAAAGCCCCCCGAAAGAAAACATGGTAGGCAGTGAGATTCTTTATGCCGACCTCAAAAGTGATCAACATACAGTAAAGGTTTTGTTGTTTAGTCATTCGACAAAATGTTGGTAGATGACCGATTGTAGATCTGGGGAAATTTAATTACCTTTATGGGGGCCTTTCAATAAGACCATTACTCGATGCAATCAAATCTAAATATAATGCTCAAATAGTGTATGGTGCAGAGATCTGGGATCTCAAAAACAGATATTGATTGACTGTCCCCATTTTTAAATTATTAAGGGGGACATTGGGTTTGATTCATACATGTCCTGTTGTCTATATTAGGTCACAGTTAGGGCTGAATAAAATAAATGCAACTATAGATATATGAAAGGTAAATTCTTGGTTCAAGATCTCAAGATTGTTGCAAATAGGTTGCCTCATAAATGTTATGTGGTGAAGAAGAAATGGCTCAGTTTAGGATCCAAGGAATCAAGCTGGTACAAGATCATTTCGACAAATTAGATAAGTAAGATATATTAAACATGAACAGATATCTTAAGAAGAATATTACATGAGAAATATTAAAAATATGTTAAAACTAAAATTAAATATTGTTGGGTCAGTTATGATCTGGAGAATATTGCAATCTCCAGATTTTCAAAATAGTTTGCGGCCAACAATAGCTGTTTGGGTTATAACTACTACCTTGATGTTCCTCATCAATCCTCTTCTTTGAAAGAAAGATTTTTTATCAAATATACATTTGAATTGTACTGCAGTCATGTCCTTCTTGCAAGATATAACAAATTGGCTCAAACCGAGCCAAACTATCTTTGCTCAAATAGTGAGGTGGAGAATCTGATTCGTGTACAATGGCACTGAACATGGTTTGATAAGTCTAGGCCATACTGGTTAGATATGATCCTGGAATACCAGGACAGAACAACACTTACAAATATTCTTTTACATACCGAAGATGATCTGACTATTAAAAGACTGTCAAATTATTTTTTTAATAGTTAATAAAATTAGGAAAAGGACAGATAAATTACAGATGCCTGAAAGAGAAATGTGCAAACTTGTTTCTCATATAGTCCTGTTTTGGCCAAAACACTCCCTTTGAGAATAGATTTTCATGCCAAGTGTATTCTACTTTTTGCCTTGTAAATGATGTAATAGTTAAGTAACACCTCTCTGCATATAGCAGCATGTATAGTGAGATTGTACAGGCCTACAGACTAGTGCATAAAGTAAAGGGTTTTACTACTGTTTAATTGGTTAATTGTAATGTGTGGTCTGTTGAACTATAAAGCGAAACAACTGTAGGAAACACCTATGAAATGACTTGGAAATGCTTTCTTAAGTGTTTTAACTCTTCCTTTCAAAATATAACCTATTTTGTAATGCCTTCTGATATTGTAAAGACAGCATTTCTCTGGTGGGGTGAGAAGTGACAGGTGGGTCACAGAGTTCCTAGCACCACCAGAGCAGCTTCAGCTGTCCAGAAGGGATTGTGGGGAACTGGAGGTCTTTCTTCGTGTTCTTGGGTACCTGTATTTAATGCTGGTTATACAAAGCAAAACAAAGGGCTGTCAAGACATTCCAGGTTAGCAGGGAGGTATAACAATCCAGAACCTTGTTTTTAAATGAGCAATTGAACTATAATTGTGACATTAGTGCAGCGCCAAACTGGAAGTGAAACCCACGTAACTTCTGGTTTAGATGGAACTTAAGCATTGCCCCAAGCGAACGGGGATTAAAGAGAAAGATGCATTGTAAACAGGGAGTACTGTGAAAGAAGTGTCTCCATTCCTGTGTGATACAGTACATAACCTACTCTTAGAACACAGTATTTCTCTGGGGAGAGAAGTGACAGGTGGGTCACAGAGGTCCTAGCACCACTAGAGCAGCTTTGGTTGTCCAGAAGGGATTGTGGGAAAATACAGATCTTTCCTCCAGTTCCTGGGTACCTGTATTTAATGCTGGTTATACAAAGCAAAACAAAGGGTTGCCAAGACATGCCAGGTTAGCAGGGAGGTATAACAATCCAGAACCATGTTTTTAAATGAAAAATTGAATTTTATTTATTTTTTTTTTTTGCACTTTCCCAGCTCCCACAGCTTTCAGAGGGGGCCTCATACTCCCTCCTACTCTGTCCGCCTGGGCTAGTCAAGGCCACCCCACCCCAGCTTCATTGTTCTCAGGGGCTGAGGTTGTATGATTTTTTTTCCCTGTTTTCTCGCCTTGAACTCCCCAAGGACATTGGCATGAAGGATGGAAGTCCAGGCAGACGACGTGCTGATGCATGCCGTTGCCAAGTGCCCAGAGTGTCCTCTCCTACCTGGCTCTCAGAGAGAGCGGCCATTGTCCCTGTGAACTGGTGCTTCCACCAGCCCGCAGGAATGTTGGGTGTACAGGGCACCCCCGGTAACCCATCCCTGGTGGAGGAAAGCATCCATTGGGACTCTCAATCCTCTGCCCCCCTGCCGGTACCCAACAACTGTGATTTTGATTTAAGTGCAGCACCTAACTGGAAGTGAAACCCACGTGACTTCTGGTTCAGACAGAACTTAAGCATCACCCCTAGCGAGCAGGGTGAGTTCACATTTCCATGCACAGAGATACATGCAGGAGACGTGTGTCATAGCGCATGTCAGCTGTGTCTGCAGTGGACATGGGGGAAACATGCAATAAAGACTGGAGGGACATTGAAAGAAAGAAACCAAATAAACTGATATATAACATAATGGAGGTAAGCTCTGAAAACAAACCTTGCCTGAGGATTCATGTGGAAATGCTATGAAAATGTGTCAAATGTGTTAGATGTATTGCTTAGGAGAGCAAATGAGGTGTTTATACAGTATGTGATAAATGTTTACTAATAGACACACTCAAACAAGAAATCATTATTATTCATAGCAGAGTGGCCATACAAAATGACAACACAGCCTTAAAAAAAAAAACAGGCTGACAACAGGGACATAACAAACCTAGAAAGGGAGGTAGTACAGATGGATACTGTATATCTAACCTAGAACGCTATATAGATCACATGGCAAGACAATTGGTAGAAACTAAGGAAAATAGTGAAATTACTAATGAAACAACAAAGTTAATAGCTGAGGAAGAACAAACCATGTCAGACTTAATGGTGGAGGAATGGGTAAAAGTACAAACAAAATCAAGGAAAAGGAGAAGAGGTCAGAATAACAACAGCACTCCAGTCATATTACAAAATAGATATGACCCTTTAGAAGAAAAAGCAGATGCTAGGAATCCACAACAAAACACGGCTCAGCTATGAAAAAGACAACAAAAAGAGGATAAAGGTAGACATACACAAAGATAAAATTAATAAATCAAGCACTTTCACTCCATATGAAACAAATGAGAAAGCAAAGAAGAATAAAAAGAAGCAGAGACCAGTATAGATCAGGCAGGAGAAACTACACATACATCCATACAAAGAGATCTATTAGTGATTGGTGATTCTATCATTAGAGGTACTGATTCTGCACTGTTCAAAGGAAGAAATGAATCTACCACTGTCAGTATGCTGCCAGGAACAAATGTTAGAGATGTAAAGCATCTACTGGGAGGACCAATGAGAAATATAACAGACCCTTTGGTATTGTTACACATAGGAACAAATTACATAGGCAAACAAAGCTTACAAAATGTTTATGCAGATGTTAAAACAGTCTCATCAGACATTAAGACAAAGGGAGGAGATATTATAGTAACAGGAATACTTCCAGTTTATGGTCATCATACAAGGAAAAGCAGGGATATAAATATACTAAATGGGTGGTTGAGAGACCTTTATAAAAAAGAAAACTATACATACATGGACAATGCAGATGCATTCAGAGACCCAAGACTCTACAGACAAGATGGACTGCATTTAAATAAAATGGGCTCTAGATACTCAGCTAGGTTGTTTCATAAAAAAATACAGAGGCAAGATTCACCAAGCAAAATGTGACTAAGTCCCACTCCACAACCCCAGTTGCATGCCAAAATTGGCTCAGCTGCGGAGTGGTTGATCCTGAGCCACAGCAGTTGTGGAGGGTGATATGGCAGGTCCCACTGCCCATAGCAGCCTCCCGCAGCTGTGATTCTGTCCCTGGCAACAGCACCCACTTGCTGCCACATTCCGTGGAGCCAGTTATACTCTGGCTCCACTTTTGTGAATACCCGCAGCTGCGGGCGACCTGTGGCTTTGCAAGTGGAAACCCACTAGTGCCGAGGTTTTCCTGTAGCTGCAGGACCTTCCCCCACATTTGTGAATCCTGCCCAAAGTCTTTTAAAGGATACCTAAACAACATTTTGACAACAAACTATTCAAAAATCTGACTCCATAGGTGACTAAAGGAAAGGCTGCTGTATTCATTAATGCTAAAACTACATTTATATAATTTACCTAACTGTGGTTGCAAAGCATTTTAAAATTGTAAAATCAGCCTTCCAGTTTCAAAAAAAACTGTCGTACCTGCTTCCTAAAATGGCCACCAAATGTGTTATGTGATGACATCATTGAAGCCAAAGTCAGAAAGATATATGGCTCTCTATAGTGCTAACTAGTTCTTTTTTCCCTTTGTATAGAATTGTTTCACCCAAATGGTCAAAACCACCTGCATTATTTTGTATAATACATATGTTAGTCTATGGTCCTGTTCATTTTGTTTACTTTAACATGCTGAAATTGTATTTTAATCCAACTGACTTTCTCTTCGGCAAACCGCAGTGCCATACAAATCTTGAATATCCTGGTGGTCTAGTGGTTATGGCAGATCCAAGATGCTACAATGGGGTGCTGGGGTGTTGTACATACTTAATATGCACTTTTTAACATTTGTATTAAACCTTAATATTTTCTGCTATTATTCTTTTCTAGTACATTTTTGACAGAACCTACAAATGTAATCCATAGTTTGAATGTAAACATTTATAAAATCAATAAATCAGACTTCTTCAACAAAACATTTAAATGCAGCAGCAGCAAGCAAGTACATTATAATGTGTGTGGGGGGGGGGCTGCAGCCACACCCTTCCCCATCTCCTAGATCCAACACTTTTTTGTAGCAAAGTTCTTGTGCAGTCCAATGTTAGAGTTCATACTTTCTCTAAAGTCAAATATATGCTTGGTTTTGTCCCCTTTTTCCATGGGGAATAATAATAACAATAAGAAGAAGAAGAATCAGCAGTTGTATAGTGATTTGCATACACATTGTATCCCAAAGTGCATTACAAGCAATACTAGACTGGTAGTGAAGTGACAGAATATGTAGTGGCAGCCATTTCATACATTAATATCCACACACAGCCTTGGACAATTGCATGAACTGGTTTTATGGGAAAGGGAATGTTGGTCATGACAACGAGGTCAGGTCATGATCATGGTGCTGTGCTCGAAGCCCCACATCTTATTTTGCACAGTAATCTGCTCATATTTCTCTCCTTCTGTCTTCCCCCTTCCCTGAATATAGCAGTACCTTGCAAGAGTGGCCTTCTCAGTCCACTTCTGGTATTCATTCTTAGCTACTCCTCCTCACACCGAAAACTGGTGAGCTCATCACCATTCTGCATCATGAATGCAAGTATTATGGTCCCCATTTTTTTATGACATATTAAATATAAACCTATCTTTCCAGTAAGTCTGGCTGACAGCAGCAGAGAACAAGAGGAGAACGAGCGGAATGATGAGCTTTCCTATCCTTAAAAGATCTAGGCTACCTTTGATTGGGCATATTAAATGATGGGTGTGCACATCATTATGCACATCATTTAATAGTGCCTAATCAATCATCGGTGACTTAGATCTTATATGGGTAGGAAAGCTTATTTTTCCACTTGTGCCATGCTGCTATCAGCCTGGTTTACCAGAAGATCATGTTTATTATTAATATGTAAAAAGAACACTGGAGACTGTACTAACCTCATTCATGAAGCAGAAGGGTAGTGAATGCACCAGTTTTTGGTGTGGGGAGCAGGTGAGAAGAATGAATGCCAGAGAGGAACTGAAGAGGGTACAGCTATATTCAGGTAAGTTGAAGACAGGAAGGAGGACGTTGAGCAGGTCACTGTGAGAACTGAAATGTGGGGCTTCCAGCATCATGATCATTACCTGACTGTGGATGAGAGCAGCCAGTGATTACAAAGACTAGGTGTGGCAGGGCTGCACTTCAACTGTTACTTGAATTCAGTGTAGGGAGATTACCCTCGGGTGGGGGGGATGTTGACATTTGTTAGGACAGTATTGAGAGAGGTGTGTATTACTCATTCAAGATTTGGAAGGGTGGTAGCCAGCCAACTTGCATTATGGAGAAGAGCACAGATAAGTACTGGAGAAGAATTGCTGGGAACTATCCTGTTGGGTTCTGCAGAACACTGATAAAGGAGTAGACTAACACTGTAAGTCATGTGGATTTGCTCAAGGTATTAGTATGCCTCTCTTGCTAATAATATTGTTAGCCATTGTAAGTGCAGCCCTTATGAGGGTATGAACAGCAGTTTTTCTAGTGGGTCATGATGCTTATTGGTTGGCCCTCCAGGAAGACCTAGTTGTTGGTTAATGAGGTGGGAAAAAAACACACCAGGGGAACTGTATATACTACCTCCACTGTGCAGAAGGGTGGTGATACACTCAATGTTTACTGTGGGAGCAGAAGTCAAACATTGACAAAGTGGACTGAAGAGTGATTTGGGAGGCATTTTTTAACAGTGCCAGCTGATGATGTGTATCGGTATAGGTGTGCACAACTCTCAGAGGTACAAGATTACAATCTGAGGTGTGATAATTCTCTTCATGAGGCCATAAGCACATATGAGGACCCAGGCAGTACTAAGGACAGGATATGGATAGCGGGGCATTCAACAGAAGGCAGGCTAGGTGCAGGGGGGTTCACGTGGAAAAAGAAAGCCTTATTTGTGGACTAACAAGACAGCATGAGCTTTGGAATTGAACCAGACCAGCACTTTGCTATGTGACTCTGAGCAAGTCACTAAACTTCCTTGTGCTCCCAGGCCACACCTGTAAACAAGCTTTCAGCTTAGCATGTCTCTCCTGGTTAACAAAAAAACAAAATTCAGGGCATCACATAACCACTAGATCATCAAATATTTGAAGTGTTGTGCTGTATTGCTGTTTGCCAAAGAGACAGTCAGCTGGATTGCAAAACATTGTCAGCAAGTTAAAGTACACAAAATGAATAAAATCATAGCCTAACATGCTCACTCATCAAATTAATCCATGAATTCACACATGGTATTGATCATTCTGTTGAAACAATTCAAAACAAAGAGGAAAAGAAGAACTAGTTAGCACTATAGGAATAGATGTGTGTCTTTGGCTCTGGCTCCGATGATGTAATCATGACTCATCACTTAACACACTTGGCAGACATCTTGGAGAGACACCAAGGCTGTTTTTTGAAAGTGAAAGGCTGATGTTTACATTTTTCAAAAGCTATGAAACTGCATTTATGTTATTTACATAAATGCAGTTTTAGCACAAATGTAAACAGCAGCCTTTACTTTACCTCATGATGAAGCCAGATTTTGGAGTTTGCAGTTTTAAAAAACTACTTGTTTAGGTACCCTTTAAACTAAAAATGAGGGGGACTATGAGGGCACTTGTAAACACTGAATTAAAAAGGGGATATTCAAGATACAGGACTGAGTATAGTAGGATGGAACTGCATATTACTAAACACAAGGAGCCTAACAAACAAATTTGAGAAATTTAAACACATGATGTTAACACAAGAAATACACATATGTGCAATAACAATAAACCTGGTGGTATGAAAATGACTCATGGGAACAAAATATAATAGGGTATACCTTATATAAAAAATCTAGGGAACACAGGAAAGAATGCCTAATGGCTATATACAGTATATATATATATATATATATATATATATATATATATATATATATATATATATAGATATATATATATATATCTATATATATATATATATATATAGATATATATATATATATATATCTATATCTATATATATATATATATATATATATATATATATATATATATATATATATTTATATTTATAGATATATAGATATAGATACAGTGAAGCCAACAAGGATGAAGCACAGTATCACAGAATTCTGCAGTAGAGTGACTGCTGGAAACAATGCAATTTCAATGAGAGTTAATCCTTTTTGTCATGCAGAGAGACTGTGACACTGCACTTCACCTTGGCAGGCTTCACTGTATATATACATCAAATAATATCCAATCAGAAGAGAGAGCCACAAACTCAAATGAAAAGGACCAACTTTGGGTAAAATTAGTCCCTGTATCACCCCAAAATAATGATAGGAATAATATGTAGGCCTCCTTCAGCAATAAGGGAGGATGATCTACAACTCATTGGTAAAATCTATAACCTGAATCCAGCAGATAGACTTATAGTGGGGAATTTCAATTTGCCAGGAATCAACTGGGAGAAATTGAGAAGTACAAATAAAATTGAATCTGAGTACTTGGAAGCCTTTGAACACACAGGCCTAGAATAAAAGATAGATGATAAAACCAGAGGCAAAAATACTCTCAATTTGTTACTGACAAACATGGGAGACACACTTACACACTTTAGAATGTCCATGCCATTAAGTACTAGTGGCCACTTAAAAATAGAATTTGAAATAAAGGAATTCATTAAAAACAGGTAGGATTTACTACTACATTAAATGTTGGTAAAGCAAATTTTGATCAAATAAAAAATAGCTTGAGTAATTGGGATTGGAAACAAGAATTTAAGGATAAATCTATAAACACCATATGCAAATTATTTTGTAATAAAATAAACCAAGAAACCCACAAAACATGTCCCTGTAATACAGAAATACAATAATAAAGTTAATCCACCAAGATATATAACACACAACATTAAAAAACTAATAAACAAAAAGAACAAACTGTACAAAACATGGAAATTAAGTAAATAACAGGAGAAGTGGAGACACTATAAAAATATAGCTAGAAAGTTTAAAACAGAAATTAAGAAATCAAAAGCTGGCTTTGAATTGAAATTAGCAACTAAGACCAAAGAAAATGATAAATTATTCTACTCATATGTAAACAACAAATGGAAAGCTGAAAATGGGGAGTAATCTCTAAAAAATCAAATGGGAGAGTTGATCTCTAACATAAGAGGCAAAGCCAATATACATAATCAATATTTTGCATCAGTATTCAATAAAAAAAAATAATAATGTGGGCATAAGCACCGCCAACAGAAATAAAGTACTCACATGCTTTGCTATAGATACCAAAGATGTAGAAGATAGACTGAAAAATCTGAACCCAAATAAGTCCCTGGGGCCAGATAACCTGCACCCCAGAGTCCTCAAAAAATTAAATCAAGAAATTGCTGCCCCATTAGTATTCATATATCAAACTTTTGTGGACAAGGGAATAGTGACAGATATCTGGAAAGAAGCGATGGTCATCCCCCTGTATCAAAAAGGAATTAAAATAGACCCATCAAACTATCACCCAGTATGTTTGACATCAATACCATCAAAAATTCTGGAGGATGTATTAACAGATAGTATAACCACCTTCATAGAGGCAAACTACCTAAAAGACACCTCACAACACAGGTTCACAAAGAATATGTCATGCCAAACTAACCTACTAAATTTCTATGACAAGGCAGGTAGATACCTGGAAAAGAGGAAATCAATGGATGTACTGTTCCTGGACTTTTCCAAAGCCTTTGACAAATTACCCTACAATGAACTAATGGGGGTATTACAACAACTGGGTTTACATCCAGCTATTGTGAAATGGGTGGTAGATTGGCTGTCAGATAGAAGGTAGAGAGTTAGTATCAAAGGGGTATACTCTGACTCGGAGTGGGTGACAAGTGACATGCCCCAGGGTTTCTCACTGGGGCCACCATGTCTCTTTAATATCTTTGTAACATCACTGCAATATGATAAGCAAGGGGTATGGTTATCAAAGTTTGCTGATGAATGATTGCAGATCGTGGGTGGTGGTTGAAAACAGCACGGGTAACAGTCCACTTCAGGATGCACTGAATCAAATATTAGATTGGAAAAACAAAATAAAACTACAATTAAACTATGACAAATGCACAGTAATGCACCTAGGCAGTAAAACCCATGTTCCAGTTACACACTAAATGCAAAAACACTAAGAAAATCAATTGAAGAGAAAGATTTGGCAATCTGGGTTTCCTAAGACATGAAATTTGCATCTCATTGTAAGCACATAACCCAAAAGGAAACAGGATTTTAAATTGTATATTTAGGCATGTGGCATCTAGAGATAGCAAGGTGATCCTTCCACTTTATACCTAACTGGTTAGGCCTGTTTTGAATATGGGTACAAGTTTGGTCACCATCTATGAAAGGAGACATAGCAAACATTGAGAGGGTACAGAGCAGAGCAACTAGAGAAATTAATAACATGAAAGGAGCTGTTATGAGGAGAGACTAAACATGCTCAATCTGTAATTTTGAAGTATAGAAGAAAGAGAGGGACAATGCGCCTGGTACACAAAGCATGGTCCGATAATGATCAATGGGATAACATAGAATTAGAACTAAGGTAACAAACAAACATTAGTTGTGCACATCCCATGCAGTTAAAAACTAGAAACACACGATTACAGAGAACACATACTGGTTTAATCAAAGTGTGGTCCACAAATGGAAATAAGCTATCATTAGATGTGGTGGCCAGTGAAAGTACTCAGGCATTTAAAACAGATTAGATAAACATTATAGGACGGGAGAGGGAAGGGCAAAATAAAACATTTAAAATCAAATTAGTTGAGCTTACAGGACAAGAGTCTATTAGCTCTGTATATTGCCCACGATTCCTATGATTTAAAAGTTGAACAACTTTAGAAAGCACATATGACATGATTTGGAAATACTTTTCAGTGTTTAACTGCTTCTTTTAAAATGTAACCTTTTGTAATATTTATGATATTGTAAAACTATTTAAAAGTTGAACAATAAACAGTTACTACTGATACTACCGATGTGGTACTGTATTTGCCTTTTCATTTGCATTTTTTGCTATTTGGTCAGGCAATGTTAGAATTTGTAAATCAATACTTTTATTAAAGGGACACTGTCAACCTGTTTTCATCATATTATTTCTAGTTCAAACCCCAAATTTTATGATTGCTTACCCTCTCTAAAATTCACTGATGTTGCTGTTTGTTTTGTCTGTCTCCTTGCTTAGTAGAACTGAAATGCATGGCAATGTATATTTATAAATAACCTTGTTTTTGTTTACAATCCTGTTTCTGTTCTTACAGCACATTTTCTGAGCATAAGAAACACACCCAAACAGTGCAGTCACTCATAAAGCAGTAGCATCCTGAACTCCCACTGCATTATGAGGGGCTAGACTGTTTCATGGGTGTTCCCAAGGCCAGGAAAGTTGCATTTGGAGTTGATTAAGGAATGTAAACAAACCTGTTTTGGTGTGATAACACCAGTATGTTGGGCAGTCTGTTTTTGACTTTTTTAAAGAAAATAAGAGTCAGACGCAAACTACCAGCTACATTAATACTCTTTACAGAATTTTGGCAATCACAAAATATGTTTTTTAAACTAGGGACACTTTGAGACCTAAGGGTGTTGACAGTGTCCCTTTAATCATTCCTTTATTTCAGGAGAAATTATGGTGATTTTTGGATTAGCGGTGTGTGATTTGATTAGACGTGGTCATGCTACTTGGATATTTCTATATAGGCATACAATACTGGAGAGAGCAAGTGTGACATTTGTGACCCACAAAAAAACTTTGCTTAGTGCTCTTGAGTACACTTTGTTTTCATTGATTACATTTGGTAGCAGTATAATCCCAAATATAAAGACAGGTCTTCATTTATATGTTTTGAAAATTACAACTGTAAGTTATCATATGGAAAATATAATGTGGATAACATGGTGTTCATGATATCATATTTTCTGTTTTTAATAATAAAGTTTATTGGACATCACAATGCCTATGCCTTCTATTTAGGTACTGTAGTTTGTAACATTTCATCATTTGTTTTTAATCTATACCTGTTGAGCATCACTGAACCATCTGATGTAAGACACCATTATATCCCTAGCCCAAACATGTAAGAATTTAGCTATGTCTTACATCTTATTTGCTTTTCTGGACCACCTATGCTGTACAACTATGCACCAATATGTGCTTAAGATAGACACCAATTAATCTGCCATATAATAACGATATTGTATTTTTATACAACTTTTTTCTGACATATAACATGTGTAACATGGATACCAGTATGTCAATGTCTCAATATCAAACCATAAAACGCTAAGGCCCAGATATTCAGACTGTGCCAGGCTGTGGAGCAATCCTGGGTGCAGCGCAACTTGGCTGCACAGGGGCGTTGACTGGGCGATATTCAACGGAGCTGCGCCGTGGCACAGCATTGTTGAATTTCACACCCTGGCCAACCGCAGTGTGCTTGGCGCAGTGGCACTGTGCCAGTGCAAGTGGCCAAAGTGGAGCAGTGGGTTCTGCTGTAGCACAAGTTATGCTGCGCTAGGTACAACAACTGTGATATTCAAAGTGCACGCGGCAAATCGGGCCATAATGCATGCAGGCACAAATGGGGCCATTTGCATGTCATTATGGCCCCGCTTGCATGCAGGCATCTGATCCTCGTGACTTGCACCTGGTGCCCTGCCAGACTGCAGCCATCATGGACTGATGCCCCCTGCACAGCGTGGCAATGTGCCCCACTGCCCAACTGCAGTCATGCATTAAATATGACAGTCATCCTATTTCCCTGGAGACCCAGTGGACCACTTGCAACCTGATCGCAGGCATAAGTAAAATTAAAGTCCAATATTCCTGGTGGTCCAGTGGACCGCTTGCAGCCCGATCGTGGGCATAAGTAAAATATAAAAGTTTCCTATCTCTTGGTAGTCCAGTGGACCTCAGCAGTTGATCGGCGAAGACAGTAGAAAAAAAAATATGTATTCTATATCCCTGGTGGTCTAGCAGTACCCCCTCCCACCTTCACTGAGCCCCACCGCCCCCACCCCGGTCAGCAGTGGTGGCAGCTCCCCAGCCACTTGCCACCCTGCTGCCCGGCGACTGACACTGTATGGTAGGGCTGTATGCTCATTGGTCCACAGCGTGAGCCAGTGGGTGTACAGCCCCACCGCATAGTGTCAGTTGGTGAGCTGCGGGGTGGCAAGCGGGTGGGGAGCTGACACCCTCCACTGACTTGGGGAGCGGGGCTGTGGGGCTCAGTGGGTGGGTGGGGAGAGGGGGACCGCTGGACCACCAGGTATATAGGAATGCATTTATATTTTACTTATGCCCACGATTGGGCTGTGAGTGATCCACTGGACCACCAGGGATATAGGAATACTTTTATATTTTACTTATGCCCGTGATTGGGCTGCGAGTGGTCCACTGGACCATCAGGGATATAGGAATACTTTTATATTTTACTTATGCCTGCGATAGGGCTGCGAGCGGTCCACTGGACTACCAGGGACATAGGAATACCTTTATATTTTACTTATGCCCATGATCGGGCATGGGGAGGTGCCACCATGAAAGTGCAGCTGGAGCTCGGGTGGCCACCTACAAGTGTCAGCTGCCGTGTTGTGCTCCTGCAATATGGCAGCTCACCTGTGGGTGGCCAGCCAATGTTCCTTTTGTTTTGGCTCACCTGTGTGTAATGCAAGTAGGGGTTGCATGCATGGGCTCAACACATCCTGGGCTGAATATCGGGATGTGCAAAGTATGCATGTGTACGCACTTCTACCTGCACCAAGAGATATTACTGATGCACTCCGTGCATCAGGATTTGTAGGGGCACAATCCCTGTTTGAATATCGTGCTGAGGCAAAACCCTTTGAATATCCAGGCCTGAATGTAATTAATTAGGCACTTCTCATAACTATGACATACAAACAACAAAACTTACAAGTCATTTATAAATATTATATACATTAAAATATTCTTTTGCTATATAATATCTGCTGCTTTACATGGATTGAATCTCATCTCTGTATCATGCAAACATATGAACATAGTAATTAGCCAGCAGAAGAAGGTGATTTGGTCTATCAAGTCTGCTAGTATATGAAGCATAGTGATGCAAGACAAAGCCAAAAAAGAGGTAAGATTGTCTAGAATAATGCTCATTACAAAGGACTTCTTTGCTACAGTGTCTTTGCAATGAACATTCACTGAAACAGTCAAACAGGCATAACATTAAAAGAAACACCATAAATGCCACCCAAATAATATAAGATAGGGAGACTTGTGGCAGACACAGTGGTCAAAATCCTAGGCAAAAAAACATTTTATGCATCAGTATTTCCAAAACCTATACTGTGCTTAACATGCACCACACAGGACACCAAACACAGAAAAATCAATCGTTTTAAGTTGTTCCTGCACACAAAAATCCAAAAGGGATGCTACAGTATTTGAGTGCAAAATAAAGTTTATTACATTTAAAAACAAACAGTGGGGGCTATTGTAGGCTTTTTGAAGAAGAACCTTTGCAGGTTCAAAACATGTCAGGAGTTTGTCAACCTGCTCTGTTTGTTTTTAAATGCACAAACTTTATTTTGCATGCAAATACTGTGGTGTCCCTTTTGATGTGTGTGTGCAGGGAACCTTGAGCAGTTGTATCTGATGAGAAAACTTACTGAAAAATCACAGGCCTCCACTAACAAATTATTTAAAAAGCAAAACTTCAACTTGAAAGACAAGCTTTTGCATATGTCTTTTAAACTTCAACTGGCATTTGGGGACAACAGATATGAAAAGCAAATGAAAGCAATAACATTACCTAGAATTATGTTAACTGTGAAGGACACCACCACTATGGTGCCTTTGTAATGAGCAATCACAAAATGGTCAAATGTCAAGAAAACATCAGAAACACAAAATGTTATATAAGTTGATGAGCACAGCAGTTAATATCCTGGGTAAGAAAACATTTTGTTTAAATTAATCCTCTCAAATGGTCACTGTGTCCAGCATGCATCTTATTTAAGAGCAAACAAAAGAAACATAAACTTGTATTTTTCTTGCAAATAAGGACTATTTGTTTGTCTTCTTTGTGGTTTTGGTACTTTATTTTCAGGAGGGCTATAAGAGTATGAAATAAACTAGTAACATGGAACTGTATTCTCAGAAATAATGTACCATACAAAGGACACCGCCATTATGGTGTCTAAGTTATGCATAAACAGTACAACAAATGTCCCATAATGATAACCTTCTTACTGAAAAATAACAACACATTACAAAATCCAACTTGAAATACTTAATGTGTCTTTCTGTGATAATCCCTGTATAATATATTTACATTCCCTGTTATTTATTTATGAAAAGAGCATGCGCTGCTAATGTAGCAGCACATAAGACTACAGTTTGGTTTACGTTTATGCCTTTTGTTTCCACAGCTGCAGTTACTGACAAATGTTTAATAGATTACTGCCTAAATTCAAACACTGATGTAACTAGGCACTCATCCACCACCAGTAAAAATCACTGATGCTGCAGTAAAATAGAAAAACATTTATTTTAAAATAACAAAACTATGTGATGCATTTCTGGTCGCCATGACCTTTCTCAAAGACTAAATTAAAATGAAACATCACATCAATAAATACATTGAGACCTGATGGCCTTCTAATTGCAGATAAATAACAGACCAGTAAGAGACAGAATATAATAAAAAAATTAAATCCATTGAATACACTGGCAATCGATTTTGAAGGAGACATATAAATGACTTAAAGAGCCAGCACGAGAATAAAAGAGAAACAATTACAGCAACAAGGAATGGGGGTAATTAATTTAAACAGAATGTTTCAGCTGAAAACAGTAGAAATGTAAAACAAACTCACACAGTAGATAATAACAAGCCTAACAATGTGCATATTCTAAAAGGCATTTATCTCAAAACAAAAGGGAGAAATGGAATAGTGATAATGTCATTTTTCAGCATGTTGTATAGATACAGTACTGTTATTCCAAACAGCACTTAAGAATATTCTATATGCCAAAAAAATGGAAAAGACAAAAGGGGCAGGGGGTTTATATTTCTCTCTCAATAGACATTCAAATTCTTTTTCATAAAGGCTTCAACGTCATTTTACCAAAAATGGTTTTATATCAAAACCCCAATTTAGTCCTGGATTTACGTGACCTTTTAACTTGAGAATCCAAAAAGTTTCTCTTCGCAAGATAACATTTCTAAAATCTCCACTTCTTGGATTGGGATATACTTTTTCTATTGCCACGTACTTGAAACTGTATTCACCACTTCCAGATTGCTCTGTTACAATATGCACTGCAGTAGCACAAGTTATATCTTTATTTATTATTGCCCTCTGATGTTCCCCAACTCTTATCTTAAAACTTCTTTCCATTTTCCCTACATAAAAAGCCCCACATTTACAGGTTGCCAAATAAATCACACCTGGTGTGTTGCAATTTATCATTTTTCTAATAATGAATTCTCTTTTATTATTTTGCAAAGATAAAATCTTACTTGTGACAACAACCAGACAGTATATACAATTCTGGCATTTAAAACACCCAACTGGTCTTGTTAACCTATATGTGTTGTTCCTTTGTCTTTAAAATGGCTATGTACCAAGGTATCCTTAAGACTGCTTGCCCTTTATGTGCAAGCAATAATACCCAACATGGTGGGTGGTATTGGGCAATACCGGACCGCCCAGGGGCGTAATGAGGCCCGATGCCACAGACGGAGGGCCTTGTAGCTCCTGGGCAATCCAGTATTGCCCAATACCGCCCACCCTGGAGGGTATTATTGCGTTTAGAAAATGTACAACGTTTATAATTAAATTCTCCGAGCCATGTATTAAATTTTAAGCATTTAAAACAATTTTATTAGATAAAAATATTACAACAAGAGAAAAATAGTACCTTTATGGGATCAATCAGATAATACAATTTACTTTTGTTTTATTCAGTGCATTATTTGTTATAGGTTATAAACTTGACAGGACAATTGAAAGTGCAGGATGTAGGACTAAAGAAATTATGTGTCCCTAAGCCAATCTGACCTGACAGGCTTTTAGTTGCAAGGTGCCTATTATCTCAGTCTGGTTTTCCTTCTGTACAGCTGTGTTTTCTTGGTTTTCTGTCTTCTTTTCTTGATGGTCTTCTTTCTTGTTTTACTGCTGAGAAGGTGTTCTGGTCGTTTGTTGAATCGCTAAACATTAAAAGAAAGAAAACATTTAAATATTTGCAATGCTATTTACTAAGGGAGTTACATGTTAAGATATAGTACCTTACCTGATGTCATGCTGTTACTACTTCCTAGTATGGAGCTCCACTGTTTACGATCAGTTGCAGAGGGTCTCTAATTAGTAGACAGACTTGTCTCACAACTGTGACCAGTCACTGATGTGATTTCTCGATTTTATAGACCAGCATCAGAGAGGAGCTGGACTGCTGTAGCTCTGATACTATGGTTCGTATATTTCTGAGACAGCTGGGCTTCATTGCTAATTTTGCTCATCGGGGAACCAGGGTAGATTTTGCCCATGGGCCAGTTGTATACCAATAAGGCTGTGTGTCTAAGATATCCTGGGTACACCCATGGGTATACATAGAATGCTTTTTGCATTCGTGGGACTTCAGATAAATATATTAGGAAACATTTCACTGGACAACATTCGCTCTCTGGTCCTTCAAAAATAAAAGCTCTAGTGTTCTCTTTATTTATCTCAGTAGGGTTTTTGTGTCTGCATTGTGAGTTAAAGTTATGTACTTAGTACCACTGTCATCTGTTTTTATCTCAAATGAATCCAACTTTAAGTCCCGTAGTCCCTCTCGGCCACATCTTGCCATATGGAGTTGGACATCAAACCATACCCTTCTTACAAGCCCAGGTGCAGTGTTGGGTGATAGCGCAGCACATGCTCTTAGTTTCTGAAGGTCTGATGAGATGGCAGGGTAGTGACTGGATGTGTCTTTCTGTGCCTTCCTCAGTTTTTTAACACAGATTGCAGCACATTGTTTGAAGACTTAAACTGGGGGGTCACTTATGATGTTAATGTTTATTGCTACTTCAACGCTATTAAGGTGACGGTTTATGCCAGCTCTTCATGCACAATACCCAGTGACATAGTATTGCTGACCCTGGCTAGTCCTGGCTTCTGCATAAAACTTGTGCAGATGGCTATTAAGCTGTTCAAATGTATCATTATGCCAGTCTATGTTTATTCTACTCTGTGCTGCCCATTCTTCAAATACTGCGACTTGACCACTTGGTGTTCTTTTTTGTGTTGATTTCTAACCTGTCACTTTCAATTTTGTTTAGCTGTATGTCACGTATGGAGACAAAATACTCACTTACATTTCTTTCTTGCTGTTTGCGTTTTGTAGGTGGTTCCTCTGTGCTGCTGGAAAACATTGCATCTATTGTCATTGCTGTCATATTAAACTGAACTGCTAAATTGTCTGACATTTTTTTCTCTTTACTTTTCACTGCCTTTTGGTGCCAGTTTCAATTTAAAAAATGTGTGATTCTATTTTGGAATGTATGTTTCTGACTGACAGTGAGGGCTTTGATTGGTTACTGTGGGTTGATAAGGGTTACAGTAAATGAGACCTAAAGGAATGCTACTATTATGAGAGTGCTGGTATTTTCTTCGTTTACTCTACTGCAGATGGACTCTCATCTGCGATAGGGTAGCTCAGGAAAATAGCGTTACTTTCTGGCCTGTTCTGACATGTACTGATTTATTTCGGCTGTTTCTATATATTTCGTGCTTTTTTTACACTTTCATGTTTATTATTGTTCCCTGTCATGAAAGACCCTACTACAGACTGAAGAGGCTCCGAGGATACGGCGGCATGCCTACTGTTTCGGTGGTCAAGTTTGCTAGGACCGCTGAAAACTGTACTGATACTGTTGCTTGTGACATATTTTGTAGTCCCGCGGAACGTGAACAACGTAGGGGTGGGCTCTATATGCAGCTGCAGGTGGGGTAAGAGTGGGCGGGGGAGCAGAGAAGGAACTGGAGAACTGCTATGTACAGCGGCGTGGTTTTTTACAAACTCGGACATAGGAGCGTGAGACCCCGGTTCATTTTTAATACTGCTGTTTGGATTCCTGAGGGGACGCTCCAATGCAATCACAGTTTTATGCGACGGGAACATCCTCCTTTTTTTTACCGGCATGAAGAGGTGGGGTATGAGAGGGAAGGCGGCAGTGAAAGCCTTGCAGATCTGGGATAATATGGAGGGCTGTGACTCTAGTCTGCAACAAGCTTTGTAAGTTTTATTGAACTTCTGTCAGGTTTTGTACTTGCACATGCTTTCAATTGCCAGTTGATACAATGCCCTGATTGCTTCTTAGTTTATGATGCCGCTCACTTTACAAGAAATGTTGCTCTACATGTGTTTAAAGAACCTGGTATGTAGCTTCGCTGAGAGTTTTAAGCCTCACGGTTTGTGGTCTGTACCCATTGCAAGAGTACCTTATCAGGAATGGCAGGCATAAGGGAGGGACAGCTAGGTTTGGGGATAGGGGGCAACTAAGGGCCCAAAGACACCGACTTGTGGCTGCCTTTTGTGTCAGGCAAGACCGCAGCATTGGTATTCTCAGATGTCGCCCCTTTTATCTACAGGAAGAGGAGCAACAGCTAGGGATGACACAGTTGCTGGCTGCCGGTATAGGGGATGTATTAGCGGCTTGCGATCATGCCAGTTATTAGTTTTATGATAAGCTGGTACGCAGTATGCTGGTTTGAGCTATATTTGCCA
The DNA here is from genome assembly GCA_016271365.2 of Neoceratodus forsteri. NCBI lineage: Eukaryota > Metazoa > Chordata > Ceratodontiformes > Ceratodontidae > Neoceratodus > Neoceratodus forsteri. The sequence goes on along the minus strand of CM057454.1, from coordinate 395,084,016 downwards.
CTGTGTTGTGGTGGGGCAAAGGACTAGGGGCGGCTGATGAAGGGCAGCTGCTGTGTTGATTTTTGACACGGGCCGAGACTGAAGCTGCGGTTTACTTCATTTTGGGGACTTTGTGAGACGACTTTGGCATTTTTCCGGTGAGGGACACTTCTACTGTGTTTTTTTTTCTTTTTGCATTGCCAGACTGTTGGCAAGTTTCATGGGAGGGTATGCTGATTCACGGCCTCGCTAAGCGTGTTGTGCAAATTGCGGCAGGTTTGAAAATTTTCATTCACGATTTGGCCAATAGGGAAGCAGGGTGGGTGCTGTGATAGTTCAGTGGGTGAAGGGACACTGTGGCCTGGCTCTCATTTTTAGGTGGGCATCTATTGTCTGATAGATGCCCACCTAAAGATGTGTGTCAGCCAATCGGATGAGGGGATTTTCTTTGCCCATTTTCTAAGAAAATCTTGGCAACTGTGTTGCAACCTGCTGGAGATTCTCTTCTACTGCTAAAACACTTCAATGTTTAAGTATAATTTTAGAAAAAGCTGATGCATGCACAGAGAATGTTGCTACCATATTTATCCTTCCTCCCTCACCTCATCTATCTTTTGTATTATTCATTAAAAGTGTATTCCTATCTATTGTCTGAACATTTAACTTGGCTTGTTTTATATTTTTTTACTGTAACCCCTTTCTATCAAACGCTGTTCTAGGATATCAGCACCTACTTGAAACACAAAATCTTCACTGCAATTTGTTTTAGTACACAAAAATTCCCCCCGTGGTATACTTGACAAAGTGTGGGAAAGGGTGGCAACTGGAAGCTGTCAACACTGTGTTTCCATCTACCTGTTTTCTATGCATGTCAGAATTTAAATTACTATCAGCATCCTGTAGAATTAATATATCTAAATAAGCCACTTTCTCCCTATTAGCTACATATGTGAATTTTAAATTTTCATTGGTAGTATGTAAAGATTCCACAAAATGCTGTAGTTCCAATTCTGTTCCAACCCAAAAAAGAAGTACATCATCAATAAATCTTTTCCACAAAGAAATAAAATTAAAAAAATGGATTGTTGGATGCTTCAAAACTATACTGTTGTTCCCACCATCCCACATAAAGATTGGCTACCAATGGGGAGCAAGTTGCCCCCCTTGCTGTTCCTTTTATTTGTTTGTACATAACTTTATCAAAGGTGAAAACATTAAACTTTAACACCAAATCGAATAATTTTAAAAGAAAATCCATGGAAGGCACTGTAGAATTTGAATCCTGATTTAAGTAAATGAAACTGCATCCAAGGCCCCATCATGGGGAACATTGGAGTATAGCCTCAATATCAAGGGTCACTAAAATAACTGGAGAACGATTCGGCAAAGTGCTAGTAATTGTAAAAATCTTATGTGTCCCTTAAATATGAGGGCAACTCAAACATGTGGCCTTAAATAATGATCTAAATACTGTGGTTAACTCTCTGTTAGGGATCCTATCCCACTAACTATTGGCCTAGAGGATTTACCAGGGTTGTATGCACTTTTGGCAACAGATAAAAGGTTTGCCATTACTGGTGTTTCTCTAGTCTGAAATCCCTCTCCTATTTAGTAATATTGCCATCTAGACACATTCTGTTAAGTAACTCATCAATTATACTTTAAAATCCCAAGTTGGATTGTAGTTTAACTTTTCATAAAAAGTAGTGTTATCCAATTGATGAAGAACCTCCTTCACATAGTCTTCTTTGTTTAACAAAACTATGGCTCCCCCCTTATCTGCTTGTTTAATCACAATATTAAAATCATTTTTCAAAGCTTCTAAATCTCTCTCTCCCTCATCAAGTTATCATACTTAATTCATGCGAAGTTCTCAAATAAATCATTTAAATCTTTTCCACAAGTCTGCGGGAAAATATTAACCACATCACAATTAGGGGACATAAGGTTGAATCTGGTCTAAATTTAGGGCGGAAACATTACCATTTTCCTCAGTAGACACTGGATTGACAAATAAAGCTGCTAAATTCAATTTTCTGCATAAAAGACTAACATCTATTAAAGTTTATTTCTTGTTAATCATCACAGTTGGCACAAAGTTCAAACATTTAGAAAAAGTGTATTCTCTTCTGGAGTCAGTATATGGCTTGAAAGATTAATTACTTGCTGACTTTTTCTGCAGTGTCTATACTCACCTCCTTCTCCTTCTCCTTCCTCAAAAATATCTCCTGCTCTGTTGTCTCGGCCTGTAGTCCTGATAATGACCTGTTCCTGCCCCGTCTACCCCTCCGTATCCTCTTTCTCTTCCTCTTAATGTTGTTGCATGTCCGTAATTGTCCCTCTCCTGAAAATTCAGTCTCAGACTCCTGAGCGGTTGCTGTTGATATTGAGGCACGGGGGGGGGGGTACTTGATTTTTCAAAATTGGAGGAGGAGTTATATCTTGCTGCATTCTTTGATGATTGTAGTCTCTCCTTTGTTCTAAAAAAGGACCCTGATTAGTGCTAGTTTCTTCTTCACTGTCAATTCCACTGCCATCTGTACTAAAATCAAAGGAAACATTTTTCTTTAGAATGCCTTTCTGTTTCTTCACTTTCCACATGTATACCGACAAAGTTCATAATCTCCTCTGTCTCTAATAAATTTGCCTTGTTTCACTCTTTTAATTTCCACATCAAGTCGAGCTATAGAATCTTTCAATTTTTTATTTAATTTATCATATTCCTGTATGTCATTCATACATGCTCCTAAAATCTCAACTTCAAAACCTTTTAGTTCTTCTTTCATTACTGTCTCTTGTTCTTGTAAAAACTTTATAGTCAAACTAATAAGTTTTAAATTTGCTTCGGATAAAATTGATTCCCATTCTCGCATAAAAGCCTCATTTTCTAATCCATAAACTGGTTTTAGAGCTATGCGTAAACCACGTGGAATTCTTTGTACCTGAGTATATGCTTCCATGTTTGTCCTTGTTCAATACATTCTCTTTAATTTCAGGGTTAATTTTTCCACACATTTAAATGCTTCTTTAAGAGACTGTGCTACTGGACCCACTGCATTATCTTCTGTTTCATCAACTAGGAAAGGATTCACCATTCCAGCTGCTCTCAACAAGTCATTAATGAAGTCCAGGGGTTGTGTTACTTCAGGTCTCTGTGTACTCTCAATGATCAGATTTGGCGTTGCTTCAAGAGACATTTTTATAATTTACTAATAGCAGCAAAATGTAAGTCTATTGAGAGAGAAATATAACCCCTCCCTTTTGTCTTTTCCATTTTTTTGGCATATAGAATATTCTTAAGTGCTGTTTAGAATAACAGTACTGTATCTGTACAACATGCTAAAAAATGATGTTATCACTATTCCATTTCTCCCCTTTTGTTTTGAGATAAATGCCTTTTAGAATATACACATTGTTAGGCTTGTTATTATCTACTGTGTGGAGTTTGTTTTACATTTCAACTGCTTTCAGCTGAAACATTCTGTTTAAATTAATTACCCCCCCATTCCTTTTGCTCTAATTCTTTCTTTTTATTCTCATGCTGGCTCTTTAAGTCATTTATATGTCTCCTTCAAAATCGATTGTCAGTGTATTCAATGGATTTAATTTTTAATTATATTCTGTCTCTTATTGGTCTGATATTCATTTGTGATTAGGAGGCCATCAGGTCTCAAATTATTTATTGATGTGATGTTTCATTGTAATTTAGTCTTTGAGAAAGGGTCATGGTGATCAGAAATGCATCAGACAGTTTTGTTATTTTAAAATAAATGTTTTTCTATTTTACTGCAGCATCGGTGATTTTTACTGGTGGTGGGTGAGTGCCTGGTTACAACAGAGTTTGAATTCTTGAATTACCAAGAGCACCCCCTTCTTGTGCAAGCCCTCATGTGCATTTTTTGGAGATTACTGCCTAAATGTAGTTTTATTAAGTCCATTTCAGATATTAGCTGATATAAGTCCCTACATTTGCATTTTAACATAATCTACACCCCCAAAGGCAGCCCTTACTTTTTCCCAAATGTTCAAACATACTTAAAGATATCTTCCCTGAACCACCTGTAATTGCCCATAAGCAGCCACCTAACCTATCAAATATGTCCACAAACTTGCCAGGAGCAAGTACAAATCCCATGACCTCACCATCCTAAACCAAACAGGGACCTTACTTGAACAAGTTCCTGATTTTAAATACCTAGGTGTCACATCGGACAGCTTACTCTCCTACCATCGGCACATAGATTCTGTTGCCAAAGCCACCAACATCCGTATAGGCCTGCTCTACGGCCACAAACACTGCATGACTCCTGACACTCTCCGGTTGGCTATCAACAGCTCTGTCACCTCCATCATCGATTACGGGCTAGCAATTTATGGCTCTGCCTCCGCCACTGCCCTCCGTGAGAATTACAGTTGCACTCAACAAAGCATGCAGGCTGCTAACTGGGGCTGACCAACTTACACACTCTGTGACCTGTACACTCGGGCAGGATGGCTTCCTTCATCAGCCAGAAATAGTATCAAACCTGCCTCTTAGCCAAAAAAGTCCTGCTCGGGGTCATGCCCCTGGGCATTGAAAAGCTTCTCATTGACCACCACAGCACTCAGCAAACTAGAAGTTCACAACAACTAACCTTCCTTGTCCCCAGATGCCGGACTACCATGGGCCAGAGGGCCTTTGTCCACAGAGCACCACAGTGGTACAATACTCTCAACAAAGAAACTCTTACTGCTGCTGTTCTTGGCCCTTTTAAGAGGCAACTCTGACTTCATCTCATTTCAGCTAGTCGTTATGACTACCTCGCCTAATCAGGGGCCCACTGCTCACTGCCCTCCACTTCAGTCTTGACAGCTACCTCTCCCCACCTTGCCCCTTCTACCTGCATACCCCTTGCCCCTCTCCCTTTCCTCCCCGGGCATTTCCTGACTTTTATCCCTCCTCCCTCCCTTTAGAGCTCTTACCTCACCTCTACCCTCCAACAACGGCCTTCCTGCCTGCATACCCCCTTCCCTCTCGCCTGCAGTGCTTATTTCTAAGATTGCCCTTGGCTGGTATGTCATGCTACCTAACATTTGGCACATTTTGAATTTTGGAATTTCCTAAGCCTCAGTCTCTTACTTCTTTTTATTGTGCAACTGTTTATTATTATGTTGACCTTTGTATGTATGTATGTATACCTATTCCTTCGATGTGGAACCTTTGTAAACAAGCTGTTCCTGCTCAAAGGTATTTGTAATCCTAGATTTCAATAAAATAAAAATAAAAATAATAATTCATAATAAACTCACAGCAGATCAAAGTAACCAGGAAACAAGATGGACAACACCATGCAACATGACAAGATATACAACCTGCACCCACATATGCACACAGACCACCAGCAAGACAAGCCAAAACAGCACAATAAAAATCAATGGATCCTACACATGTCAAACCAGCAATGTGATTTACCTAATTCAGTGCAAGAGTTGCCCAGATGGATGCTATATCAGGGAAACTAGGCAACCACTGCAAACCAGGATAAACCACCAGTGACACACGATAGTAAACAAGATTAGCAGCACACTAGTAGGACACCATTTTCACAAACAGATCATTCTCTCTCTCTCCGACTTATCTGTCTTTATATTAAGAGGCAACTTCAAAAACATGCAAGACAGAAGAACATGGGCAATTAAATATAATAATTTAAATCTAATATTTGTGGACTGAATCAGGACATTGGATTTATGACACACTATGATAAACTGTAAATCTTTTACTACTTCCTAACCAAGTTTTTCTTCTCCTCTTCTATTTTCCTGCATACTGTTTCTAATTGCCTGTTCTTTCCTGCCTCTCTTACATATTCTTTTCAGCTTCAGTCCTGCCAGCCCCTCCCCACCTCAAGCTCCACAGTGTATACTAACCTTACACTTTGCATATCCAGACCTTCATTGTTTTATGTTATTTCATTCCTGGAAAGCTTCCTATCTTATTTTAACATTTCTTACCTTCAACACTTCCTGCTAACGTCTTGTATCTTAAATATTTCTTACCTGTGTTCCTGTCTTGTCAGCTTCTTAGCATCCTTGCATTTTCACATGACCTGTTCCTATTATTGCCACCCCCTTAGTTCTTCTCACACATCCTATTGTTTTATCACTTTGCAACTTTTACAGACTTTTTATCTCATGCCTTAATTGCTCTGTATTCCTTTCTTCACTTCTGAGCTTCACACTTGTGTAGAATTCCATCTTTGTACAATCTTTTGTTGGTCCAATTAAAGACATTAAACCTTCCAGCGTCTACTATAAACATTTATTTTGAAAGTAATACAACTGTATTACAGAATTTCATTTGCAGAGTTACCAAAAATGAAACATAATGACAATAGTAAGATATGACAGGCTTACAGTATATGCTATATACCGTGGTGTCCCCAGTATGAAATGCATTTTAACACACATGTAGTATGCTGCAGCAGACTCCATTGAGAAGCATTGCACTTCAGTCGGCAATTAGTCCCCTTGCAGGAAACTGTGCATTCACTTCATCCTGGCAGTGTCACATTTTCCTGAATGACAAAGGAGATTAATTGCCATTGAAATTACATTGTTTTATTTAGTAGATCTTCTACAAGTTTCTGCAGGGTGCTGCAAATGTGTAGCAGAATTGTCTTTCATCCTGAGGGATGCCACTGTGTGTGTGTGTATATATATATATATATATATATATATATATCGCATAAAAATACATTTATTCAAATGTTAGGGCTGAAGAACTCAAAGCACACAAAGTAGGAAATGAAGAACATTAGGATTTGAGTCTTCAGTATATTCATTTATTTATCTATTTATTTATTTATGTATTTAAAATCTTAGTAACTGGGAAAGGCACACTGAGCTTTAGGTGCATTGCCAGGGGACAGATGATATACAACTTACAGACATAGGGATAAAAAAGAAAAAGTTATTATACAAAAAAAGTAAGAAACAATTAAAAAAAGAGTCTGAGCAAGGCATACTGTATAAACATTTTATTTTGCACATTTGGAAATAAGATGAAGCATGACACAGAAAACAAGCATAGGCAATGTATCATGATGCTGTTCTGTGGTATGATGAGGAGTCCATTGGGGATGAGGACATAGGGAGACAGTTGCAGGAGGGTGAATGAAGAAGGCTTAAGTGCTGCTTGAATGAGGAGTAGGAGAGAAAGTGTCAGAGTTGGAGTGGAAGGCAGTTCCATAGGGATGGGAGTCTATAGGAGAACATGGATGTTTTGGATGCTGTGAGGGGGTGAGGGAGTGAGAAGGAGCAGGAGTCCCTAGAACAGAGATCACATTAGGGGGCAGTTACAGGGGCCAGCATATTGGAAAGGTATGAGGGGAGTAGGCCAAACCAATATTTAGCTATGAAGGCTAGTGAGTGAATATAGCACCTGTGGGACAGAGGAGGAATCACAAGGGAGGAGTATAGGTTGCAGTGGTGAGTACAAGGATGGGAGTTAAAAGCAATGTGTTGAATGAGCTTAGTAATGTGTCTAGCTTGGTTCCACCATGCTGCAGTGACTCGGAATTTGTCGACCGTCAGCACAGCGATGACACAACACCGCCAATTGGTGCTGTGCCACTCCGCTTGGGGAACCTGTGTTTTCTGTGGGTGACTTTGCCCCCACATCACCATGATGGGGGCTCTGCCCCTCACACTTAAATTAACCAACTCTGAGTCAGAGTTGTTTCAGGAGAGGCAAACACCAACAGAGCCAACAGTGTCAGGATCTCAGTGGACCATCACAGCGAACTGCCAAAATGTCGCTACATGGTCTTTACTGTATTCCTGTCACTATTGCGCATGATGCCATCCAGCCTTACTAAGGAGAAGATGGGGACTGTGCTGTAAGCAATTTTCATGTAAGCAAAGATAAGAATAATCATCTTAGTTACTAGCTCTATTCAGACAGGGAGTGGGAGAGAGTTTTCGCTACGGCATAGCATGTGGTTTTGGGTGGAGCTTGGAGGTCATAGCTTCAAGGTGTGTTGAGAAATTTATGTGGGAGTCTAGCCACATGCCGCAATACTTGTATTCAGGAACATAATCGAGCAGAGTACCATCCAGGGTGCTGAAAGCTTGTGGATAAGTTGTTCTGGCCAATTTTTGGGTGGAGGTGAATATCATACTAAAGGTTTTGTTTGTGTTCATTTTTAGGTGGTTTGCGAGGAACCAGGATTGCACTTTGTTTAGGTCCTGTTGGAGAGGGGTGTGGAAGTCAGAGATGGTGGGTTCTGAGGTACAGTAAACATGATGGCGTCATCCCCATACATATGATTGCAGGAGTTGGAACACATGGATGGGGTGTCATTTATGAATACCGAGAACAGGGTGCGGCCAAGGATGGAGCCTTGCAGTACCTCATCTAGTATGGGAAGTGGGGGAGGAGGCGCTTCCTACTCTCACTGATTACTGTCTATTAGTCCAGTAAGACATTAACCAGTTTACCATGTGGGGAACCAGGCCAGCTGCCCTAAGCTTGGTGAGGAGGAGGGGTGGGAGACAGAATCAAAGGCTTCAGCCAGGTCAGCAAAGGCAGTAGTAGTCAAGTGGCCCTGGTCCATAGTTAAGTGTATGTAGCCAGTGACTCATAAAAGGCATGAGACCATAGAATTATGTTTCTGGAATCCAGACTGGTACAAGGAGAGGAATCTGGTTGAGGCCAGTAACTCTGACAACCGGGAGTGTAGTAGGGATTCCTGCAGCTTTACAAGGGAAAGGAGGAGGGAGATTATCCGGTAGTTCCATAGAAGGGAGGGAGGGATCACCACCTTTGTTAAGGGGCATCACGCTGGCAGACTTCTAGGCCTGGGGTACAGAACCACATGAAAAGAAAAGGTTTGGGAGGTGGGTTAATGGAAGCGCAATAGCAGGGCTGACAGGTGAAGAAGGCAGGGGGACTACCATCAGGACTGGATTTTCTGGAGTTTAGGAGTTAAGCACCTGGAGAACCTCAAGTGGGAAGATGGGAGGAAGAGGAACCCATTCCAGTCATTCCTGAGAGGTCAGGGAGGAGTCAGTGGTGGGGGTGAGATGTGTAGTCAAATGAACTCAGGTGGTGAAGAAGTTATTTAAGATTTCAGCCACTTTGAGATAGTCTGATATTGATTGGCCATTATGATTCAGGCCAGAAATGGTCAATTGGGCAGGTGGGTTAAGCAGAGAGAGGACAACCTTCCGGAAGGAAGGAAGCAGGGTGTGAGTGAGTGGTTAGCAGGTGCTTTTTAAAGTAACTGGCCTTGGCACACTGGATTTCCATGGTACAGGCATTCAGGAGGTATTTGTAAATTTGCTGGGCTTGTGAGAATAGTGTGAATTTATAGTGGGACCAGACTTTGTCATGAGCTTTGCACTGGTCAATGAGTGAGGCAGAGATCCAGGGATGATGGCATTACCTTACCCTGGCTTTGGTCACAGGGGCATGGGAGTCTCCAGTCTGGGTGAGTATTTTAAAAAAGCAGGTTAGTGCTGAGTCAACATCTGGTGCAGAGTTGACCAGGGCCCATTCAGCAATGCTCAGATCATGAAGGAGGGTATCTACAGTATGTTAATCAAGTGAAATGGGTGTATATTGATGTATTTAGAGAAATCATCACATTACTTACAATGTTTGCAGTGAAGTAGATAGCGGTCCCGTGTAAATAAAAAGAGACATTAAAATAGTGACACACACAGCATAACCAGAACAAAGTGCTTCTTCAAAGGTTAATGCACCAACCTATCCCATATCCTTTTATAGGGCTCACAATCTATTAAAGTGTTCACCGAAAATAAAATGGGTAATGTACACTTGCAGTGATGACAAGCCACCAAAACAAATTTTCTAGTCATGCAGGGGTTGCACTCCTGCACCCCTAACTAAAGATTACCAAATCCAGGGGTGCATGTCAAGAAGGGTGAAACTGGAAAATAATTCTCCTCACCACACCAAAAAGTAGTGTGGGGTTGAGAGGTGAATGAGAGCACCAGAGGAATATTCTATTTGTAGACATTGGTAGGAGTAGAGCGTTGGCATGAATAATTAGATTGGGGGCATGCGGCAGAAGACCAGAGAAGGGGGTGCCTGGGAAGAAGGGGAAAGGTAATAAGAGATGAGGGGCATATGAGGGGAAGAGAAAAGGGAAAACGCGGCCACTGGGGGGAGGAGGGGGAGGAGACTGAGGGGAAGTAAGAAAGTAGAAGGAGGTAGTCACACATTTATTCTGAAGGCTATGGTAAGGATAAAGGGATAAAACCTGGGTTAAACACTGGATAGTGGCCAGCAGACAGGAGAAAAAGGGAGATGCTGTATACACCAGGTAGAACACCTGAAGGGAGATGACAGCAAATTGCTGCCTATGAGGCCATTACTGCCTGGGATGAGCCAAGTGAGGAGAGGGCATGTGGGGGACTGTTCCACTTGGAGACACAAAATGAGGGGGGAGTGGGCTGACAGGTTTACATGTAGCTCAAAAGATACACTCTCCAGGGTGGGTGGGAGAAGGTGTGGGTGGGTGCAATAATAGTATGCAGCACCAAGTAGTAGCGCCACAACACCTTCAGCAGCTGTGTCCAGTGGAAAAAGTACCTTACTTTACTGGCGTGGAGTGGGGGGAAGGTTAGGGAGTGACTCTCCTGACTCTGATAGTGTCTTCAGTGGATGTAGAAAGGGAAATTTACTGGAACAGAAAAGAGAGCATGGTTAAATAAGCCTTGCAGGATGTAACGTGAGCTGGAAAATGGAGGCAAACTAGTAACTTGAGCAGTTAAGAGTGGTGCGTGGTGGCAGGACTACCCAACCTGTCAGAATTCCCCTAAATGGTTGAAAAACTCTAACTAAGCCTGTAATATACTGAATACAAAGCAAGAGCCCTGAACTAGCAATTCCAACATAGAAAGCACAGTAAATTAATAAATTAAAGCTATTGCACAGCACGGTAAAATACGCTTATGCATTCAGATAAAAATCAGGTGTCAAATTCAATCTGTTGCAGTTGACTAAACATCAGTATTAGTGAGTTCTGGGGGTAAATGGTGCCAGATGCCAAACACCCACAGCAGCTGTGTTCAGTGGAAAAGTACCTTGCTTCACTGGCATGGCATGGGGCAGGGTGTGGAGTGATCTTCTGACCCTGCTTGTGTCCTCGGGGATGTAGAAGGGAGACTCTGCTTGCTTCAGTTGTGTGTGGGGTGGGTGTGGAATAACCCTTGTGACCTTGTTTGTGTTCTCTGGGGATGTAGAAGGGGACTCCGTTTGTTTCACTGGCGTGGAGTACAGGCAGGATGTGGGCGCACCCTTGTAACCCTGCCTGTGTCCTTGGGAGATGTGTAGGGGACTTTGCATTCCTGTATTGGTGAATCAGTGGTGGGGTCTTCCTTGGGGTTGTCAGATGCTAACAGATGATGCCCAACTGTATATGTCTTTTGCAATCAGGACAAGTGGCAAAGTGGGGGTGCTTAACAAATGTCTGGCCAAGATCCAGGACTGAATGTCTTCTAACTGGTTGAGACTTAACCCTGACAAAACAGAGGTACTAGTGATTGATGCTGGTCACCTGCATGATGTGGTTGCTGCCAAATTGGGAATGGGGTTATTTTTGGGTCCCACCCAGTTGGTAGCTTCCACCAAGTTGAAAACTCTTGGCATTATCCTTGATGACGGATTGACACTTGATTCTCAGGTGTGATCCAGAATGGTTTCTACCACTTAAGAAATATCACCTGGATTAAAACCTTGATTCTGCCTGGGATCTGCCCTCACTGGTGCATGACTTTGTTTCATCTTGGCTGACTACTGTAATGCTCTACACTTCAGGGTGAGTGGGGATTTTCCATCAACTGCAGCTGGTGCAAACACAGCGGCAGGTTGCTCACAGGTTTTCTGAGGACCTACCAAGTTTCCCTGGTCCTGCATTACCTGTACTAGCTGCTGATGAGGTGGAGTATCGCTTGCTCACCTATAAGGCCATATACAGTTAGGGCCCTGGTTACCTGAATGACCTCCCATTCCATGTCTGCCCAGTGTCTGCCCTGTGCACTCCCTTCAATCCTCCACTGAGGGCTTCATAGCAGTTCCGAGGGCCAGGCTGAAAACCTTGGAATACTGAGCATTTGAGGTTGCTGGCCCAACCCTGTAAAACTCATTACCAAGATCTTTGAGGGAGACTCCATCAGTGAGGCTTTTGTTTTTTTTCTATTTACAATTTTTGTATTTTTTCCTTTTCTCCCCTTCCTTGGGTCCTGGCATACACACATGTGTGTGTGCCCAAGCCAGGATCCAGTGACCCCCTTCCACCCCAGACTTACGTCACTGCTCCTACCACCTGCGCACCCATAGGACCTTCACCCGATGGGTGTGAACCACGGAGGAGCAGGTGTCCACCCAAGAGGGAAATCCCACTCAGCCCTCCACCCTCGGCTGGCACCCCGGCAACCTGAGGTCACTCCTGAACCCGGGTCACCAGTGTGGCATGAGGTGTGGCATCCAGCACCTCAACCCTCAGTGCCACCAGGCCGGCTCATCAGTGAGGCTTTGAAGTGGGGTCTGAAGGCCCATCTATTTAGAGAAGCATTTAGAAACCAGCTGTAGTTTATTTAATTGATATATTATTTTATTGATACTTATTATTATATCTACTGTCCCAATTGTGATCCTTAACTGCTTTACTGATGTTGTGTTTGTGTCATTCATTTTTGTAAAGTGCCAAGAGCATCCAGGATTGGGAACTTAATAAATTAACAACTACCTACTTACTAATCCTAATGCCAATCCCTTCCCCTGAGCAAACAAGGTCAGACATGATCCCTTTTCATAATGCTGGGCCCTGTGTAAAGAAATCAGTGGCAGACTCTGTTAGTAACATGTGGTGAGCCATACTTCTTTACCTTTGAGGAGTGTATCACGATGAGGCAGTTGCTTGGAGCTGTACCTTGTGCTTTGTACAGGAGGCATGGGGCAGGGGTGTAAGGGTTTAGGCAATAGGGTTAACAAACCCAAGGAAGACCCCACCACAGATTCGCCAGTGCTGTGGAGACCAAAAACAGTTCCAGGTCATAATAGCGATTGCAAAACAGCGGTCGCTATTATGGCATGTGTATTTGCCAAAAAGCATATCAGCGATATACAGTTCTCGGCGACCCCACTTACGGGAACACTTAGTGACCCAGCACCACCTGAGATTACCAACTCCACGGGGGTGCATGTCGAATAGGGGCAAACCTCAGTGAGAGTGAAAACAATGGCAGCCACAAGCAGCGGTAAATTGTCTCCTCCGTCTGGCTCTGGAACCCAGTGCCTACAGCAACCCTCATCAATACACAACAGGGCTGGCTCAGCTGCAGTAGACTCTCCTCCCTACCTAAATCTTCCTTCCTATCCCTCCCTCCACCTCCCTATCACTCCCTTCCAGTCGCCTCCTCGCTGTTCCATCGCTACCCTTGCAGGGTAACACATGGTGACAGCACTAAAAATGAGTCACTGTTTTTGCAGTCTCTTATTTTAATCACTTTCATCACTGAATATCACCAAAACCCTAATGTTTTCATTTCTCCACTTGTGTGCTTTGCATTGTTCAACCCTTATGTCTGCATAAATGTAGGTTTTGTTAATTAATTTCCTTCTTTTCCGATTGTGAAATTGTATCCTTATTTGCAAAATAGACAAAATACTGGAGATAGTCTTGACCCAGTGCAGGGACACCTCAGACCTTGACATGTATATAAAATGGGCAAGGAAATCCCTGTGTCCTGATTGGCTAAGACTTGGTTCTAGCCATTGCCTTTAGAGAGCACTACTAATGGTTAAAACAAGTCCCTGCCAACGGGGCAAATCACAAGTCACATACAAAATTGAAGTACTTACTTCCTGATTTCCATCACAAACATGGCTGCAGCCTTTACTCATTTTTTAATACTCAATCTTTATTTAAAGCTTACATCGGTTAACAAAACTTTCAAGCAACTTCAAGACATCAAATATCACAAAAATATCAGTATGTTATCAAATAAAATTCAGCACTTAGTTCTGCAACTCTATGATACAAAACAAAACCATTTCATAACTATTAGTCTTAAAGAAGCAAAAAAAAGAGCAACATGCTTAAAACAGGAAAAGAAAGTGGGTCCTCAAAACTCATTTAGATAACCACTTCAACGAAGAGTGTGCACTGGGGCAAAACAATAAAAATAATACAGTTAAAATAAAGAAAACAAGGAAGATCAAGCTGGTCAAGGCACCAAAAGTGCTGTCAGCTGTGTGTGATAATCTATTATTGCAGGCGTATTAATATATATCAATTTATGTACAATACTTAGAAAGGCAGGTCATGTAATATCACTTAAGGAGATTGCATCCCTCATAGAGATCCCACCTTGGTCAGCTATTCTAGAAATGGGACAGTCTCTGTTGAAGTGAAAAAAGTCATTCTTTCGTATTTATAAACTAAGGGACACTGTCAACCCCCTTTGGCCTCAAAGTGTCCCTAGTTTAAAAATCACGTTTTATGATTGTTCTCATTCTATAGACTGCTAAGTAGCTGGTTGTTTGATTCAGACTCCTTTTTACTTTTAAAAAGTAAATGACTGAGGGTCAACTATACTGCTGTTGCCACACCAAAACATGTTTGTTTACATTTCTTGACCAACTACAACTGCATCTTTCCAGGACTCAAGAACACCCTCAACTCTATCCAGCTACTCATTATGCAGTGGGAGTAGATGAGACTATTGTATAACAAGTGGCTGCACTGTTAGTGAGTGTTTTTAATGTTCAGGAAATATTCAGTAAGCTTAGGTAAACAATCTGGAGCAAAACAAAGCTATGTATAACTATACATTCCCATGCATTTCAGTTCTAATAAGCAAGGAGGCAGATTAAACAACCAGCAACATCAGTGAATTTTAGAGAAGGTAATCAATCATAAAATGTGGGGTTTTACCTAGAAATAATATGATGCAAAAAAGGCTGACAGTGTCCTTTTCTGTAACTATCTTCCTCAAGTCTGCCATATCTGGGAGAACAGGTGAGAGCCATTTCCTGTTGATGGCTTTGAAAGGAGCTGCCAGTAAAATATTCCATAGATATTTGCTTCTCTACCTACCGCTTCACAAGGTGGAAGCCCCAGAAGAATGTTTGTAGGCCAGGGTGGAAAGCTAAGTCAAAAATAACTTGCCAGTGGCCCTGGATCCCCAGCCAAAGGGCCGAGAGCCATGCAGGACCAACAAATTTGAGTCTGCAGCTAAACCATCACCACAGCCCCTCCAGCAAGTGAATATAACCAATAGGATCCATTTGTAAACCACTGCAGGAACCCAGAAATATCTAATACACAGTATCAATAAAATGTTTTCCACCCTGGAGACAAGGAGGTCTGCCAGGTACACGACCATGTCTGGAGCCATTGCTCCATTGCAATTTTAATAGACAATTTCTTGCTCCTACTTTTGATGAATCTTATCTGTAGTTTGTAAAAAATCTGATTTATACAGTAGTTAGCATATAATAGAAGAACTTCTCCACAGACTTAAATTTACAAATAATTGCAAGACGTGGGCCAGGCATAGAACCCTTGATGCGCCATGTGTAGTTTCTCAGGAGGACATTAATGTAGTCTCTAATTTGATAATATGGTATTCAGTCCCTAGCAAGCCAAGCAAATCTTGTCTGGAAAAGCTCAAAAGAAATAACAGCACATCTTGTTAAGTTGCCAGGGAGCAAAAATCCCTCTGGCTGCCATGTAACTAAACCATGCATTCATTTGCATTAGGATGAATATAGGATCAGCCAACCACCCCTGATATTTCCATAAATGAAATCTCGTGATACCCCAATCAAATCCATGTTTTCTCCCTTCTAGCATTGCTTCTGTACCTGAAAAGAGGGATTTCTCCCAACTTGAAGATTTTGGTATTACTTGGTATGAAAGAACAAAAGAAGGCCAGAGCCCATCGAGACTGTTCCCCACACTATGTGGGACATTATTTATCTATTATCCCTCAACCAAACATCTAATTTGTTTTTAAAGACAGTGGCACTAGTTGTTTCTACCAATTCTTGTGGCAAGGTGTTCCATAAATGGATGCTCTTATTAGAAAAAGTTTCCCTTTGCTGGTTTTATAAGTTTTTACTTCAAGCTGTTTATTATGCAGTCTCGGAACATGTCTCCTTTTGGAGAGTGTTAGACCACATTTTTCCATCAGATCCGGTGAATTTATTAAATTAAAAACCATAAGCATATCACCTCTTAATCTTCTAGTTTGAAGAGAGAAGAGACCAGTAGCTTTTAATCTGTTCTGATAATCCAAGTTTGTTAATCTTGGAATCATTCTAGTTACTCTCCTTTGAACCTGTTCAAGAACTGTTATGTCTTTTTTGGTTTGGATTCCAGAAAGGGAGCCATAGTCTAGATATGGTCTAATGTATGCCCTATACAATGGATAAGGCATTGCTCAGTGCGATTAACAAAAGTGCTTTATTTGCTTCAAAAGTCTGTTGGTCATGCAAGCAGTTCTAACACAGTGATCATTTGATGTAAGTTTATTATTAACATATATCCCTAAATCTTTTCATAATTTGATGAGTGAAGTGGCAGTCCGTTTATATAATATATCATTTTTGGATTATTTACACTGAAATGCACTACTAAACATTTGTCTTGATTAAACTGCATATGATTTTCATTGGCCCAAAGTGTTAATCTTTCCAAATCCTTCTTTAATGCAGAAAGATTTTCTTGATTATTAACCTTGCCCCCAATTTAGTATTGTCTGCAAATTTAACCATGAAGTTATTTGGCCCTGTTTGTAAATCACTGATAAAGAGATAAACAATGAAGGAGAAAACACTACATCAGTAGGGAGGTATAACAGGTTTTGCCAGGTCTATAGTTTTCCAATAGGAGTGGTAATTTTTATGTACTAGCATTAAGGCAAGTCGCATATGGGCAGTCACCCAGTTGCCAGATAAACAGTGGACAGCAAGCCCCCCCAAAACCTTTAGGAAGGTATAAAATCTGCCGATGGATCCTGGGTCTCCTTAATTGCCAGATAACATTTCATGAACAGCTGTTGCCAGGACTCCAAATCTTTTATAGGCACTTTACAGGGGACACATTGAAATAAGAAAAGGAGCTGAGGCAGAGCATTTATTTTCAAAGCTTGAATACTCAAGTGAAGAGGGAGGAGCAACAATAACCATCGTTGTAACTCTTGCTGTAATTGGGTAAGCAACGGGGTGTCATTCAAATGATAAAGTTGGGAGACCAAGTATGACAACTGAATTCCAAGGTATCTCAAAGTAGAGAGCTCTCATCTCATGGGGAAAGTTTTCTGGAAGGCAGGGGGAGCATCACAATTAAGATTTAGAACTTCTGTTTTAGCAGTATTGAGGATGTAGCCTGAGAGGGTCGGAAAAAAGGAAATGTGTTCAAATACTGCCAGCAGAGATATTTCTGGATTAGTTAACTATAATAAAACATCATCAGCATATGGCACAATCTTATGATGGAGGCCCTCTAAAGAGACTTCTTCAATTTCTGGGTTTTCCCATATACCTTGAGCCAAAGGCTCAATGCAGAGGGCAAATAAAAGTGGGGAAAAGGGACACCTCTGATGCGTGCCTCTCCCCAACCTAAATTGTGGTGAAACATGCCCATTCACCCTAATACAGCCAACTGGGCTGCTGTATAACTTAAAAAAATAAATAAAATCCTCTAGGAACCCAAACCAGAAATGGACAAAACTCAAAAAAAAGCCATGAGACTTTATCAAAGGCCTTTTTAGTGTCAAGACTAAGTAAAAGTGCCAGTTGATTTGAAGATTTAAGAAAATTAATGATATCTACTGTATGTCTAAGGCTGTCCTGAGCCTGACGGCCTTGGACAAACCCAGTCTGATCAAGGTAAATCAAGTCTGGTATCACCTGTTGTAACCAAGTGATTAAGGAAGTAACCAACTTATAATCCATATTGAGGATGGATATTGGCCTATAAGAGGTGCAATCAGAGGTGTCCTTTCCAGGTTTGGGTAGAACAGAAATAATCGCTTGAGACCAGGAATTGGGGATGGAACCATCTTGAGTCATAGCTCCCCGGTAATCCATCAGCAATAAAGGTGATAACATTTCTTTGCAATGTTTATAAAATTCCCCAGGTAGGCCATCTGTACCCAGACATTTCCCCAGTTTAAGATGTGTCATTTCTGTCAGCAGTTCTGCTGATGTAACAGGAGACATCAATGTTTCACCTTCCAGCAAGGAGAGGGATGGAAGAGATAATTAATTTACATATTGGGTTAAGATGCCCTGTTACGGGGAGGGACTGGGAGTATAGTGGTCAGTATAATATAATTTAAAAGCCTCTGTGTTCTCTGGGATCAGGTGTAATGTTTGTTATGTATGTGAGTGTTTCAGAGCTAAAATGGTAGCTTGCACCCTATGTATTCTTAGCCTTCCAGCAAGGAGCCTTATCGATCTAGGCCCACTATCATAACATGTTTGCAGTTTTTGTCCAATTTGACAGTCAAGTATATTATTTAATTCCCTTTTAAGGACTGATAGGATTTGCACTCGGTTTTTATCAAAAGAAACCCATTGTTGAGCGTTCATTTGTGAAATCCGCTTGCCTAGTTCTTCCGGCCTATCTTTCCTTTTATTTTCCAACAAAGAAATACATTTCCCCTGTAAAATGGCCTTAACAATGTCTCATAATATGGCTGGAAGAGTATCGGGGGAATCATTATCTAAAAGGTCCTGGTCAAAGGCCTCTTGTACAACTTGCTTTATTTCGGAGTCTTGTAATAATAATAAATTTAGATGCCAGAAAGTATTCTTTCTGAAGCCTCCCAGTTTCATTTTGGTGAAAAGAGGAGTATTGTCAGATAGCACCAGGTTCCCCATCCAGTAGTCTTGAATATGGCCCAAAGTTACACCTGGAAGGAAGAAATACTCTATCTGTGAATAAATCTTGTGGGGGATAATACATATAAGCTTTCGTTTCCCATGAAGATGATGCCAAGTATCCAAGTAATCCAGTTCTCCCAGCAACTTGGCAGACATCTTAGAGGTTCTGTGCTCTTACCTAGGAGTGCCTGACATAGAGTTTAACTGCGTAATAAGGAGCAGATTATAATCCCCACCACAAATAACGTCCCCTATAGCCCATTCCTGCAAAGCTAAGAAAACTGTGCAGTAAATTTGAAAATCTGACCTGGAGGAACACAAATAAAAGCCAGAGTTAGGACTCTGCCATGGTAACAGGCCTTTCATAAACATATACATCCCCTCTTTTTCTGCCAAAGTATCAAGCAGTTCAAAAGCAACTTGTGAGGGTATCAAAATGGCTACCCCCTATGGCAGCCCTTTTATTATGAGGCACAGGTGGTAGCACAGGACCGAAAGCAACCCAATTTAGTATGTTCCTGGGGAGAAAGATGTGTTTCTTGAAGAAATAAAAAGTCTGCATTTGTTCTCCTCAGGAAACTTAAAGAGCAACTGATGCCACTTCTGCTACATTGCAGAATTAGAATAAGCATACCCCCAGGAAATCTCATACCAAAAAACTAGATTTCTGCATTACTTCATTTTAAAGGTATGAGCTATTTTGTAAACCTGATTTCACTACCTGTTCAGAAAAGACTGTGTCAGTGAGGAGCAGCTGCTGATGTCAGCTCAGGAACTCACAGTCCAGTATTCTCTGTCAGCAAGCTTATAGGACCTCTGTCTCCAAAGTTCTAAAGATCATGTGCAAAGGTTTTCACAAATAAAACAGGCAACACCATTCAATAAACATTGCTTTAAAAACTATGTGTGTTTCAGGTTTTGTAACAAAGCTGACAATATTTTTCAGGGTGCATTTTTATTGGGGTCCTTTTTTCCAGGGTTACTGGATGCTGGGCCATAGCACACTGTTGTGAAGGTGGCAGACTGAATAAGTTTCTGATGTGGTGAAAGGCTGAGATCATTCACACCTATTATTCAATTGAGGTGATTTCTAAGAATGGCACTTTGCAACAATGATTCCATCTCCTTCTCAATGGGAGTGACAGCACTCTCTGAAATCTGCCAGTGAGGTATGAATGGAACCACATGAGGACCATTCCCAAGAGTCCACAGATGAGCTTCAGGCACTCTAGTAGCACAACATGGTCCACAGTGTCAAATGCTGCAGAGAGATCAAGGAGAACCAAGATAGAATGGGTCCTCCGCTCTCTTGCTATCAGGAGATCATTGAGCATATGAACAAGCACCATGTCGGTACTATGCCTCTTCCTAAAACCTGACTGGAGAGGATCATAAATCTCATGGTTGGTAAGATGATCCTCCAGCTGCAACGCAACAGTATTCTCAATAACCTTTCCTTCAAAAGGAATGTTAGAGACAGGCCTGTTGTGAGCAAGACAATCGGGATCAAGAGAGAGGCTTTCTTAAGGATGAGTGTTACCACCGTCTCCTTCAGGGTGTCCAGAAAAAACCCTGTCTCTGAAGAACACCCAGCTATCTCTGCTAGGAATAGGCCGATGACCTCTACACCCCATTAGGAGGCAAGTTGGGCCTGGGTCCAAACTACAGCAAGTCAGTCACAAACTCTGGGTGATCTTCACAATGTCCACGATTGACAACTGGTTGAACTCAGACCAGACAAACCGAGGACCAGCAACCTCCCATCGACCTGTGCAACCCCAATTCGAGCAGGCTGCACAGATATCTGACCTGATGCTGGCAACCTTATCTACAAAAAAACTGAGCAAACTCGTCAGACTTTTCTTTTGACAATGCTCTCCATGGCTGGAGACAGGCTGGATTGCATAGTCTGTCCACAGTCTGGAACAGCTGAGCTGGTCGGTTATGTGCAGTGGCAATCTTCCTGGACAGGAACTCTGCCTTCTTATGGGAGATGACCGATTGTTAGTCTTTATAATGGGACATCAAGCTAAGCCTGTCAGCCTCTAGGCCGGACTTCCACCAGCACTGCTCCAGCCTTCATCCAACTCGCCTCAGCTCCTTCAAGGTCCCATCAAACCAAGGGGACTGAGGACAAAAAGTGAGTGGACGAACATGGATAGGAAGTCCAAACAAGAAAGTTAGTCTGATCCATAAATGTAGACCGATGATAAAATCCAATCAGATTAAAATTCAGATCCGAGATATGAAGGCAAAATCATCTAATAAATTATCCAGTCCAACAATCTCAGAACAATGCTTCAGTGGACACCTTTTACCAGCCATATTCAAATAATAATGGTAATTCAAATGTATATGTTAATCTTTCTGTAACAGCTGTTATGAAAGTGAGTCCTGATCTATTGTAAAAAAAAAACAAACAAAAAAAAGGCCAGTTCGAATCAGGATCACCAAACCAATCATCAGAGCTTTACCGAACCAAAATTCCAAACCGTAGCAGAAGCAGCAGGGTAAAAACATAAAACATAGTCCAAAGGAGAAGGCTGATTCTATCTAAAAAAACTATTGATGCAGAAAACCCAATTGAACCGGGATTCTAGTCTGAAGAGTAGGGATGAAATCATCCAATAATTACCAGCCTGTTTATTAGAGGGGGGAAAAAGAGAAGTAGGAAAGTTTACTAATCCCTGCTACTTACAGATGATGGTCCAGATTCAAGAAAAGATCTGCTCTGAACAACTGTCCCAGGAAAGATTAAAAGTCCATGCAGGAGTGCATTACTACACAACCAATCTATTTCAGAGTCCAATCCGATCGCAAACAGCTGCACTGCTTTTCA
This sequence comes from Neoceratodus forsteri, assembly GCA_016271365.2. NCBI lineage: Eukaryota > Metazoa > Chordata > Ceratodontiformes > Ceratodontidae > Neoceratodus > Neoceratodus forsteri. The sequence continues at coordinate 395,062,291 of CM057454.1, read as the reverse complement.
AAATCAAGTGGCTCAGAGAAAGCTAGATTAGTCCTAAATTCCAAAACTGTTCTGAAAAGCCGATCAAACCTGAATCTTGGTTCAAAGCAAAAACACAGATTCAGTCCCTCCAGCCAGTTTGATGGGAATGAAGTGAAGATAATGTAATCCTCCAAAACCTGCTGTTACACAACAGTTTGCCCCAGAAAAAAAAGAGAACCAGCACATAACAAGTTTTTCAGTAAAATAAAGCCAGGCTGAGAACAGGACAACGGGGCATGAAGACAGTGAATTAAGGATCCAAAGCCGAGGCTGAAATCTGATACAAAACAGTTCCATCCCCATCAAGCGCCCATTAATTATCACAGAGATCCAACTGGCCAATATTTAAGAGAAACTCATCACAGCACTCATAGGGCTTTATCAGTCAGTCGGTTCTCTCCAAAAGGTTTGTAGCAGAGACTGAATTTCCTCCAGGGTTTCTTCTTTATAATTCTTCTTCCCCTCGGTAGAGACCTTCACCCACATTTCTTTCTGGAGAGCTCTCTTTCCTCTATTTTTCTGAACCTCCATAACATCATCCTGCACCAATTGTCTATATTGGAGGGCTTGTAAAGCAGAGTCATAGTCCACAAAGAAGTGGGAGCCATCAGGGGAAAAACATTTTCATGTCGTGTAAAATTTAAGATTGTGAGCCTGCAAGATCTGAAAGAGAGAGGCAAAGGCTCCCCGATGGTGCTGTAGAGAAAGGGAATAATCACTGTCCAGCATAATATAGTGGCTTTTGTAATTCAGCTTCTCTTTCCTCCATGCATGAACAAGAATGGTTTGCTTGATAGCATAATTATAGAACCAGATAATAATGGAGCAGAGTCAAGCCCCAGGGCCCAGTGCTGGGGTAATAAGTGATCGGTGAGCTCTCTCTCTATAGAGAGAGGCATGAGATCTGTAATATCCAAAACCATACCCAGCAGGTCCTGTAAAAATTCTGAAAAGTCCCCGTTCCATTCATCTCCTTCAGTTACTCCATACAGATGAATATTTCATCCAGATCTATTTTCTAGGTCATCACACTTCTCATTAAGATGGTAAGTGTCTTGAAGTAACAGAACAAAGAGCTGCTCCAGGCTATCCACCCTTCTGTCTATTTCTGACACTTGTTTTTCAAAACTTGCATTTTGTTTTCCATTTGGGCAATAGAGGAATGCAGTTCTGATAAAGAGCTCTGGACTCATCCCAAAATTCTTTAATCTCTGCAAGGAAGGCAGCATTCATGGGTTGGGAACCTTCTCCAGAACTTTCCATCGCCATTTTTGGAGCTGAGCACTGTGGTATAACTGCTGAATCCTGTGATCTCATAGTAATATTTTCAGATTTTTTAAACTGGCGATGTCTTCCTATAAATTTTTAACCTCAACAACATGATAATTACTATAAATAATTGCAGGTTTCGCATTGGAAGGAGGTAATTCACTTTGGTCCACATGGAACTCTACCATCAAGCCACCATGCTCCTCGCTAGCATCACTGGAAGTTGCAACCTTTACCCATATATAAAAGCCTTCAACTGGGACCTAAAAATAGAAGTCCATTAAATGAAATAAAGTAAGTAAAAAATTTTTTTTTTTTTCACTCAAGAGCCCCTCCTTACACAGATATAGAAATTTAAAAAATCAAGTGCTATTCATAGTTTCCATTGTTAGTGTTTCTTTGATGACCATGAAAAATTCCCTTCCTATCCCTACCAGTATACCAGAGAATTCCCTGTTCAATACCTGGCAACAGATAAAATTGAGGTTCTGGCTCCATCTGAGGCCTATGTGTATGTATGTATGTCAGTGGAACTCTGAAGAATTTTAATTCATGTATTCTATGTTACCATTCCATGTGTGCATGTGTGTGTGGTGGGGGAGAATTCTACTACTAGAATAATCCAGAGCTTTGAATTCTACTATTCCATGGTAAACAATCACATAGTGTACTGACTATGAAGAAAGACAGATGACTGACAGGTGAGCTGTGGAGGGACTATTTAACATTATTTAACACAATTTTATTATAATTTTTGTGGGTTTGAAAACTTTGAAAGTGTTTATGTTTTAGAAATTGCCTCTGGGCCCATTTTATATAAGCAATAAGGCACTTCATGGATTTTGTTTGTACTAGGTTTACCCCACAGTCAGGGGATGAAGGCACTTGGCTTCACCTTGTGCCTTACAATGCCCCTGACCGTGGGGTAAACCTAGCACAACCAATGCCCTGTCATGCCATATTACTTAAGTAAATCAACAGCATGGCCTTAGTCTACTACCTATGTTACCCAGTTAAAGAAAACTGTCAGGTTGGTCTGACAAGACCTCCCTGCCACAAACCCATGCTGTTTTCTATCAAGTAGACCATTGCTCTCTAGATAGTCCACAAGGTCATCACTGATCAGTGACTCCATCAGTTTACCCAGAACAGAGGTAAGGTTGACAGTTCTGTAATTCCTAGGTTACTCCTTGACTCCCCCCTTGTGAAGTAGGATTACATCTGCTACCCTCCAGTCTTTTGTAACTTCCCCTGTCTGAATTGAACTATTGGATAACACTAATTAGGGGTTTAGCCAATTCTGTAGCCAATTCCATGAGCACCCTTGGATGCATCCCATCTGGCCGTTGGTGCTTATCTACCTTTAGGGCTTCATTCCCTTCTGTACCCTTTTTCTGGTACATATTGGCTGCCTTTTTTCAGGAATGTACCTGACAGCCACATTGATGCCACTTTCCATTTTGAAGGCAGAGCAGAAGTAATCATTAAGGATGCTTGCTTGTTGTTCATTTTCCACTAGTACCAGGCCCCTTGTTGTAGCCTAACATACCCCCTTCTTTCTTCCTTTTTTCCTTAATATACTGTATCAGAATATATTTTCACCACACTTGATACCACTTGCAATATGCAGCTCCAAGTCTGCCTTTGCCTTCCTGACCATGCTCATTGCTTCCCATGTTTTATTTGATACTCTCCTCATTTCTCCTCTCCTGCTTTTTCTTGTACCTAGTGAAAACATTTTTCTTGGTCCTCTGCTTCTCTGACCCTTTCTGAGAACCATAGTGTTCCTTGTACCTGTTTCATTTTGTAACAATTCATGGATGGTTTTGTTGCCTCAAGAATGGTCCCCTTGATTTTCCACCATCTTTCTTCTACACCACTGATGCTGTCTACCCTGGTCAATTTTTCTAAGATCAGCTCCCTCCGCCAGTTTAGATCTGCTGTTCTGAAGTTAAGCACTTCAGTTTTTGATAGAAGCATTCTGGTCCTGAGGGCCCACTGTAACCTAATGGAGTTATGGCTGCTAGACTCCAGTTGCTCCTCTACCCTCACTCCACACACTGTCTCTAAGTTGGTGAGCAAGAAATCAAGAGCAACTGCCTTTCTAGTACGTTACTTAACCAACTTCACAAGCTGGCTGTCCTGCAGTGTATCTAACCTGGACTAGCCTCTGGAGCACCTGGCTGCTAGAATGTCCCAGTCAATATCTGGCAGAGTCAGGTCACCCACCATACCACCACCACCTCCCCCCTCTCTACTATCCTTAATTAATATTGAAAAGTTAAATCAGCAGACTGGAAACTGGCTTTACACAGTTTACCAAACTGATTTCGGACAAAAAGCACTATTAAATCAGCTGAAGCACATTCCCTGGCTTCATAAACTTCTAGCCAGCTCTAACCCTTCCTGCCATTTCTCACTAAAATAGAAGGCAGGAGGGGTTCAATCCTTAATATGGGTTATTGTTGAAACTTGTGGGCTAGAAACTTGTTTTTAAATGAAAATTTGGAATCTGCGAAACACAGATGACATATCAATGGTGTTTTGATTTAGTGATATCATAAAATATCAATACTTTTAAATATGCTTAAAATTATGATGATTGTATCAGTTCACCAGGCCTGATGGCACAAGCTTGTAGTGCACAGCACAGTCACATTGGATACTGGGGATCGAGGCCCAACCCTGACTGCCCACCACTGGGCAAGGCATAATGAGATGACATAATGTATTGGTCCTGGCAGAATGGAGCTGGGTAGACCATTCCATGAGCACCTCTTGTGGTGGGAATGGTGGTGGCTTTGACTTTTCTGCTGATCATGTGAAACTGGCCACACCCACCCATTGATGGTGCCACAGGCATCCATAGGCTGATGCTGGGGTGATGGGGGGCATTATAGGTAACACAAATTTCCAGCCCATATGAATGATGTCACCAAAACCTACCCACCTTGAAGTCATTGATTGCCATCATTCCCCACTCCAGATCTGCTAACTACAGCTGCTCCTCAAAGGCTACGTTCAAGCAGTTCAGACACTAGATCTCCACCATTAGGGGATAGCTACAGTGGAAGTGGGAAGATGCAGCAGTTCTGGCTTTGGTGTTCAGGAGTCTACTAGTAAGGAAAAGGGTATAACGAGTAGCAGGAGCAGCAGATCACTGGATGGGTAGAGATGGCAGTAAGTGATGGCAGGATGGAATAAACCACTGCCAATGTTGGTTTTGAGGAACATGAGCCCATATGAGCCCATATTGTGAAAGGTCCCCTGTATATTATAAATAAATTTGTATCTTCCTTTTTTATTTATGGGTTTTCACTTCTTTGGTTTTTATTTGATATTTCAATTTTACCTTGAAGGATCATGAATGAAATCATTTTTAGTTTTACCAATATTAGACACTTGAGCCCCTAGTAATTTTGCAATGTAGTTTTATTTTATATAAACTGTTTATTGCGATAGCACCTATGTAGTAGGGTTGAGTAAGCACTTTTATGTTAAACCCCAGTTTTTGCACCATAATAATGTTGCCCCCATTGAACTGTTGAAAGTTGGAATGTTCAGAGATGGTGCTGGATTTCTGGATCCTAAAAATTTTGTGACAATTGGTTCCTTGGTGGAAAAGTTACAGAGGGGCAAACCCTCCCAAAAAATCATCAAAACTAAGACCTTTTTGCTCAACTATAACTTGAAAACTGGGAGGATTTGAAACCTGATATTTGCTGGTTTGATGGAGTTTGTCCTAAGGTGTGTGGTTCTGTGTTTTTCATCTCCCAAACAGAAGTTGTTTAAAAAAAAAAGTTCCTTTTGTGAGTATGCACAGTTGAAAGAAAATCAACACTATAAAAATAACTGAATTTTATATACACATGAAGTCATGTAATTGAGATGCTCTCGTTTGTCAGCTGTAAGAGCTGGCTCCTTGTTTGTGTATGTCCTGCTGCTCTTTTTGTTCAGCAGGGTTAAGATGGCCAGTCAGTGGGTAGTCTCACCTCTGCTGAGTGTGGTGTGTTTGTGTGTGTGTGTGTGTGTGTGTTCATCACTAGCCACATGAGCAGCTTAATTTATTTCAACTGGACACCAGGGTGCTCCAGTCCCCAGTGTCAGTTAAATTTAACAATATAGTCTGACACTGGGGTGCCAACCCCCAGTGCTGGTTCATTCCATGCTCCCCTCAGTAAGGCCCCTTCCCCCACAAACACCATCATTTGAAGTTTCTGACACTGGGGTGCCCAATCTCTGGTGTCAGCTACATAACCTCCCTCCCCCAAGCCAGCAATATGGGACATGGTGTGCCCACCACAGGTGCACCCAAGTATCATGCCAACCCTGGGGTGCCTAATTCACAGTGTCAGAAGTAGTGTTAATGCTCCTGTAATAAAGAAAACTGCTTTGTGATGTCTGTCTTTTTTTAAACCCTGAAATAAAGAAAATGGTCCCTCATTGTCTACTGCAGTCCCCGCCCAATCCAGATCCCCCACTCAGCAACCACCACCCTATATCCCCTCCTTACCTGATACTTTCCCAGCTGAGGTTCAACTCTGTAATCGTCTCTGGACTAGAGACATCTCTTCACTCTTCAATGCTGAACCAGGAACTGAGGAAAACAGGTATGTTCCATATAATGTATTGAAAGCATTTTGAACTTTTATTCAAAACTTAGTCATTTTTACATATTTTTCCCTCCAAATTTTCAACATGGACTTTTTGTGACCCCTCCTCATGTACACTAGCAGTGAAATTTCACCTCCCTGCTTCCTGAGATGGGGTCCCCAAAAAAAACATGTTGAAAATTTGGAAAAAATATGTAAAAATTACCAAGTCATTAGCGTACATTTAAATTTTTCTATGGTCATTCATAACTGTGGTAATTTTCAGTATTATGACCCAAAGTTTTAAAATAGCCATTTCTTCACATCACCACATGAACATTACAGCTGTCACTTTTCACATCCTGACCAAAACTTGGTTTTGCACCTGTGGCAAAAAAATGAAATTTTGGCAGGGATTTGAAACTTTTACCTTCCTGGTCCATGAGGTGGGTTCATAAGAAGACTATGTTGAAAATCTGGGATCAGAATATTAAAAAATAACAACGTTCTGAAGGTATGTTGTAATTTTTCCACACACACACATAACTTTGGTAATTCAGGATGGTTAAAACCCCATATTTTCAAAAGAGACATTTTTTTCACACCACTTCATGAATGTGACAGCCGTTGCTTTTCCGTTCCTGGCCAACATGTGATTTCGAACTTTTGGTGCAAAATAACATTTTGTGCATTATGTTATTAAATGACACCTGTCATGTTCAGAAGGAAGAGTCATAAAAAGTCTTGAAATTTGGGGGTCAATGTGACAGAAATAAGAACTAAGGAGTTATTTTTCTGGAGTCACTAAAACTGTTTTCTGGTCTTCTGAATCTCACCAGAAGATTTTCCTTGGCTTGCTAATTAACAAGAAAAGGCACTGGGATTCCATTGCACTAGCAGTCTCTGGACAAGGTAATTGGATAGGTCATAAATCTCAGGGAGTGGACATACACATTCACATACACACAGAGTTTGAAAGGATTGGACAACTCAAACACTGACTGGTTGTTAAATGGCTCTATTTGGACACCAACAAGTTTGTAAGTTGATTGGGGCAAGGGAATTCAAACTTGTACAGAATTTAAAATGATTGTTCAAGTCGATTGGCAGGTGGGGGGAGGGCTAAGCAGGGAGAAGAGGTACCGGAAGTGGAAATCACAGCAGAGAGAGTGAGGGAAGCCCTCAGCTCCCTTAAGACGGAGAAAGCACCGGGGCCAGATAAATTACATCCCAGAGTGCTGAAGGAACTTGCAGATGTCCTGGCGAAACCCCTGGCAGAGCTTTTCACCATCTCTCTGAGGACAGGGTGGGTGCCCCAAGACTGGAAGGTGGCGCATAGAGTGCCTATCCACAAGGGGGGATCAAGGCAGGTGGCAGAGAACTACAGGCCTGTCAGCCTGACATCGGTGGTGGGCAAGGTGATGGAGGGTATTGTCAAGGAGAGGCTAGGGGGATCTGGATAAGTCAGGGTGCCTGGACGATAGACAGCATGGATTCATCCCGGGAAATCATGTCAGACAAACCTGGTGGAGTTCTATGACTGGGTGACAAGTGCCTTGGACCTGGGTAGACCAGTGGATGTCCTCATTCTAGACTTCAGCAAGGCATTTGACTCTGTTCCTCATGTGGGCCTGTTGGATAAGCTGGGAGAAATGGGGATGGGGAACCAGATGATCAGATGGATAGGCAATTGGCTCCAGGACCGGACCCAGAGGGTCGTAGTTGGTGGGATAGTCTCATCCCCAAGGAGGGTCATTAGTGGGGTCCCACAGGGATCAGTCCTTGTGCCCCTTCTGTTCAACGCCTCACGTATCTGACATAGGACAGGAATCAGGAGTGAGATGAGTCTCTTTCAGATGACTGGGAAAACTGGGGAGTGGTGGTGGATGGGGAGGAGGGAGGGTGGCCATACAGGGGGACCTGGAGGCTCTGGAAAGATGGTCTAGAAAGTGAAAGCTGAGGTTCAATGCAGGGAAATGCAAGTACTCCACCTGGGGGCCAGAAACCCAGGCCAAGTGTACACCCTGGGGATGCTACAAGTCTCGATGGCTGAGAGGGACCTGGGGGTGGTGGTGGATGTCAAGATGAACAACTCTGAGACTTGTAGGAGGGCAGCAGCCAAGGCCAACAGGATGCTAGGATGCATTGCTAGGGGGATCACCTCCAGAAGGAGGGAAGTGATACTCCCTCTGTATAAGTGCTTGGTGAGGCCGCACCTTGAGTACTGCATGCAGTTTTGGAGGCCACACTTAAAGAGGGACATTAACCTCCTGGAGAGGGTCCAGAGGAGGGCAACCAAAATGATTTGGGGCTTGGGGGACAGGACCTATGAGGAGAGGCTCGAAGAGCTAAATATGTACACATTGGAAGAGAGAAGGGACCGGGGGGACATGATAGAGGTCTTCAGTTACATGAAGAGGGTAAATAGGGGAGGAACAGTCAGGGTGCTTTGAAGGAAGGAGGAAGGGGCCACTAGAGGGCATGGGTGGAAGCTGGAGGGGGGAAGATTCAGGGGAGAAAGGAGGAGGTGCTACTTCACTGAGAGGGTGGTGGAGCCATGGAATGCACTGCCTAGGGGCTGGTGGAGGCAGAGACAGTGGAGGGGTTCAAGAGGGGTGGGACAGGTACAGGGAAGGGTTCTGGAAGCAAAATCCAATGCAGCAAGAATATCCGAACTGGGAAGGAGAAGCCAGAGGAAGGCGTAGGCAGCAAGGTCAGCACCCAGGGTGGGGGCTGACCAAATGAGCAGACACGAAAGACCGTTAGGCCTATTCTGCTGGCATTTTAGTATGTTAGTAATTCAAAGGGATGACTAAACACATAGATTCAAATGTAATTTATAAATTGAGAGGCTTCCTATGGAGTGTGGCATCTTGCCTAGGAACCACAATATGGGATTTACAGTAGGTACTAAGTCTACTGGTTTAGCTGCTGTGGAATCAAGCCAGGCAGGATAGGAATTCGGCCTCTATGTAGAACTAGCTAGGAGGTAAGATAAAGATAGAATAATGCAGCATGTAGCATTTTTCTCTCTGTTGTCTGTATTCAAAGCATATGTTTATTATTCCTGTAAAAGTGTTTTCCTCGCTTTTGTACTATTGATATCCTGGTGTTGCACATCGACTCCTAAAGTAAAATATTTTATTTACCTAACAGTTGTGACTGTGTCTTATTGCAAGGTAGTTATTTATTTTCTCTGGCTAAGAAAGAACTCTATTGGCATCTGCCATCAGAAGAGCATACTACCCGAGTTAACCTGTGGTGACCTTCCTAGCCTTGTCCAGGAAGCAATAAGTGTCCTGGGGCAAACCCCAGGTGGTGGTACCTGAGAAATAAGGTAACAGATGACTCTCTACAGGTAGCTACAGCTGAGAGAGAGAGACAGAGAGAGAGAGAGAGAGGGTTTTCACAGTCAAAATGTCAAAATATGAAATAATGTTGTTTGCAGGGACATCTGTTAACCAGTCAGGAACCACATTTCCTTCCTGTGCCAGTGACTTGAGTTCAGGTTTCAGCTCAGTGACCCAGCTTAATAGCCAAGGCCATCATTAGCCCTAATGCCCCCCCCCCACTTGTATCCTCCTGTTTGAAGCACAAGGTACAGCTCCAAGACAGTGCCTTATTGTATTACACTCTTTTGAGTTAAAGAAGTATGGTTTGCAACATTTTTTGGCAAGGTGTATGCATTGTTTTTTTTTCATTAGCATGCAGTACTGGCTCCAGCCTGTGAAGGGTCAGAGCAGTGTTTATGAACACACATGACACCTTGTGGTGGGCTGGGGAGCCTTCACTCAGGTATTGACGTATGTGTCAAGGCCTGATAGGCCCATGCACTGGGCCAGGACTACTTCTAGTACTCTATTTATTTAATTTTGCATAGGACCCAATGGGACCCACAGTACACAAATGAGGATATGATTCCGCTATCATAGGAAGAAGGGAAATTCATTTCAAAAAACTGTGTTAATGCAGACATTAGGGTTGAAGAATGCAGGGCATGCAAATTAGGGAAATAAAAAAAACATTAGGGTTTTGAGTCTCTGAAGTCTTGTTTAACCAGTAGTGGGGTGTTCTTTTGGGGTTGTCAACCCTAATGCCCACCCTTCCCCTTGGCAGTTCAGTTCAGTTTTTATTTGTTTGACAAAATATAAATATTGTAATTACAAATTTAGTACAATACATGTAAGATAAAAATACTATTTAAAATACAAGAAAATACAAATATTACAGTTACAAAAATCACTTATCTCTATGTTCCTTTACCTAATCTATACAATAATTGTCTAATCTTACTGTAAATATCCCTTGTTAATACAACATATTTATAAATACCCACAATTATATTGTAACATGATCTTCATTAATGCTTTGCATAAAGCCAACACATTATCCTGTATCCCTGTATCTTAACACACTATAATTGTATAATCCATGTATTTTAAAGTCACATACTAGGCCTTTTATCTTTCAATTGGTATATCACTATGTTTTCTAATGAGTCCATAGCACTCTAATTTAAATAATTGTTGTATCTATTACTTATTACTCAGTATTCCAGATAATTATTCTATATGTCTTTTTGTTTTTTCTATTAATTTACAAAATTGTACAAACGTTTTCATTATTTCGGGGCACGTTGAGCCCAGAAGGGCATTCAATTGGTATTTGGGTTCCATTATCATTGCACCCAATATATCCCACAGTATTTTAATCCTTTCTTTATTATACAGGGGGCATAAAAATCAATAAATGAAGTTGGCTATCCTTTCCCTGTTTACATCTGCATTTCTGAGATTCTTTTTTATCAGACTATCCCCTTAATCTTTGACTTGTGTAGTGTCCAAATTGGAATTTAGTTAATATTCTTTTATTGTATCTATTTGTTTGTTCAAATAAGTAAGATGCTAGTTTAAAGTTATGTTTATTCTGTGCCAGCCAGCTACTTATTACTATTGTGTACTAAATTCAATTCTTTGGATATATGTATTTCCTCAATTGTGCTCTTAACTTGAGTCTCAATTTCCCCTAGCGGAAGTAAGTTTGAAGTTTATTGTTCTAGGAATTAATACCTTTGAGCCAAGGCTCTTTTACAAAGGTTCCACGTCATTAAGTACAAAAACATAGTAGACAGTGTTACAAACAATCAGTAAGCCGTTTAACAAGGCCACAACTTAAACAGTAACATTTATGTACAGAAAAGAAAAAGGAACTCAGAGGCAGTGTCAAGGGCAAGGAATAAGGATTGGAGAGCTTGAGAGGGAAAAGAGGGAGAAATAAGAAGTTTAGGAGCAGACAGAACCAGGTTAGTGGTACTCAGGTTGTCTTTGTCAAAGAGGAGACCATGGTGGTTGAGTGAAACAAATGTAAGTGCACTCAGTGGGATGAGACTTTAGTCAATGCAGTCACAGGAGCTGGAGGCTGTGAGGTGAGTGTAAAGTATGGATTTGAAAGCTCCCAATGTCATGGAGGATAGGGAGGGCAGGTTAAGGGCATTGTACCAGGTTGGGGCACCGTATGTAAAAGATCTTTGTCCCTGAGCAGTCCAGCATCTAGGGACAAGGAAAGGTTGGTGGTCAGATCTTCTGGTGGTACGAGTGCCATTGTTCAGGCAGAGCAGGTCCCGGATACATGGAGCAGTGAGTCCCAAGATCGATTTTTTTGCCATCACGCATGTGAGATACATGAGACGATTGGAAAGATGCAAACAACCGGTTTCCGTGTAGAGGTCACAAGTGTGGGTCCGTCTCTATGCTCCAGTGAGGAGTCGACAGGTTTTGTTTAGTGCTGTTGAGATGCGCTTTAGTGCAGTGGTAGCAGGTGAGCCATAGACAATTAGACCATAGTCTATGACTGAGATGATGGAGCTTTGAACAGCAATCCCCAAGGCAGCTTGGTTGAAAAATTGACGGTTCCAGTACAAAATTCCAATGCATTGGTGCACTGTTTTTGCAGTGTTATCAAAATGGGCCTCAAAAGTAAGACATTTGTCAAAAGTGATACCAAGATATTTGAAGGTGTTCACTTGTTCTAGTGTATTTCCAAGAGAAGTTTTTATGATGAGCGGAGTATGCCTATTTCTGTTTTGATGACTGGTGAAAAGCATGACTTTTGTTTTTTTTTGATTTAGGACCAGTTTGTGCTCAAGGAGGCACTTTTCAACATATGAGAAAGCAAGCTGCAAGCTCTGTCGTAGTGGATTTGGATCCTTATGGGAGGAGAGAATTACAGCGCCATCAGCATAGAGAATTAATTTTTCAGGGCAGGATTTGGGAAGCAAGTTTAGAAATAGGCTGAAGAGGAGAGGACCTAAAATTGAGCCCTGGGGGACACCAGAGAGGACCGGCTTGGAGTCAGAGAGAACCGCAGAGATTTTTACTGTTTGAGAATGTTGTGCCAGGTAACTTTTTACCTAGGCTCCAGGTCCCTCAGCTATCCCAATGTTGAGCAGAAGAGAGATTAGAAGGCTATGATGAACAGTGTCAAAGGCCTTTGTGAGGTCTATGAAAACAGCTCTGGTTAAATAACCCTTATCCAAGGCTTTGTGAGTTTCACTAGAGAAATCAAGTAGGGCCGTCGACGTACTGTGTCCTTTCCTAAATCCGTGTTGCTGAATGCAGAGTAGATTGTACTTTTGCAGGTAGTCTGATAGTTGATCTGCCACGATCTGTTCAAGAGCTTTGGAGAGGGGTGGAAGTATAGATATGGGCCGATAGTTCCCTGGTGTGGATTTGTCGCCCCCTTTATGCACTGGTATGACTATAGCAGCCTTCCATGTGTTGGGGAAAGTAAGATACTTTCTGTTATACAATTTAACATCCCATACTGCTTTGAAAATTCTATCTATAGTCTTTACACAGGGAAAGGAGAACCCACTTGCTTCATATTCTATGGTTTCTTCCATACAAGCCTATACTAGTCTAAAAGTAGGTTTGTTATATGTTTTCAGTATATACAGAGCCTGCCTCTGCTCTGCTTTACAATGTAAGGACAGTTGTCCTAGTTCAATCCTCACCATATGAGAGGAAGCACCTTGGGGAAGACCCAATATTTTTTTATAGTAAGTATTCATGGTTGATTCTAATGATCCTACCCCATTGTTTCCCCCAATCTCTACCCCATATAAAATTTTGCTGCTAATCTTTGCATTAACAACTTTAATACATCCCAATATGGAATTCCCACCATATTTATATGAGAATCTGTCAACAGATGGAGTAAATCTTATTTTTTGTTTAATTACATTTTTATGTTGGTTCCATTTTATATCGTATGAAAATCGTATACCTAAATAACAAAAATCATCTACTCTATCAATTTGATGTCCTAGATTTATAAGACTTTGATCTTTACCACTTTCGATCTTATTAGTGTTACAGATCATATATTTAGTTTTTTCGTAGTTAATTTCTAGTATTTTTTTTCACATTCTACTTGGAATTTATTCATCAATCTCTTAATACTAATATAGCTTGTAGATAATAAAACCACGTCATCCACATACGCTTAGTATAGACATCCCTTTTGCCCTATTTTTGGTCGATGGTAATCTTTACTGTATAACCCAACTAATAGTATATTCAGAAATAAATTAAATAATATCGGAGACAGGACACACCCTTGTCTCAGTCCCACATTTGTTCTAAAGTAATCTGTTGTAACTCCTTCTTTATTATACCCTACAGTAGTTTCATTATTAGTGTATAATGTCTTTATTATATTTATCAATGCTTTGTCCAGCCCATATTCTTTAAGAACTGCTCAAAGTTGATTTTGTCATACCCTATTGAAAGCTGCTTGCAAATCAATAAAAATACAATACAATTTTTGTCGTTTTACCCTTATATATGTATATATTAAGTGTGACAATATGAAACATTGATCTAATGTTGAATACCCAGGCATAAAGCCAGCTTGTGCCTCATCCATGACCTTGTTCTCTCCTATCCACTCCATAATTTTTGTGTTGCAGAATTTGTGTAAAAAATGTTTGCGAATTATCTAATAGACTGATTGGCCTATAATGGGCCAGATTTTCTCTATCCCCTTATTTAAATATTGGAATTATAATGTTTTTGGTCCAGGTTTTAACTATTTGCCCAGTTTGAACAACATTATTAAATATGTTATGCAAACAAGGAGTCCATAACTCTGGGTCTTCCAGCATGATATCAGCAGGAACTCCATCAGGCCCAGATGCTTTATGTCTCTTTACTGTATTTAATGCATGCCTTGTTTCTTTTGTTGATATGTTTGGTTGCAGTTTCTTCCATTTTATCATTTTTGTCTTAGATTTGATTTCTTCAGTTATTTGAAATAAGTTTATAAAGTATTTTCACCAGACAATTGGATCTATATAATTTTCTAGTTCCTGGTTATTATTGTCCCATCCATTTTCCACAAGTTGCCAAAATATTTTGTTATTTTTATTCCTTACTACTCTCTCAAACTCATTCCATATCTGATGTCTATGATTACATTTCTTTCTAGCTATCAATTTTTAATAGTTTTTTTCTCAGTTTATTTAGCACTACTTAATTTGTTCTGGATGAATCTTTTTTTTACCTATCTTGTTTTGTTATTTATCTCTTTTTTTGCCTGTTTGCATGCAGTGTCAAACTATTTACTCCCTTTATATGGTTTTATGATTTTTAACTTCTGACACTATTTCTGCAATATCTTGAAATACTCTTTCTAGTTGTTCTATAATAATTACTGCTATATTTAGGTTAGCTATTTCTCTTATTTTGTCCTCTATCCCATACTCTACTAGAAACTTAACTGAATTGTTTTTATTAATCATTTGCCAATGTACCCCTTTTTTCATTCTTATTATTCCTGTTATCTTCTTTTTTCCTTTTCTGACCATATATCCATTGTCACTTCCAAGGGGACATACTCACTGTCAGCTCTTTGCCCTATTTTCATATCTTTATAATAATAACTTAACATATTAAAATAAGTCCAAAAAAGATCTATTATTGACATGTCTTTATGGTTTATATAAGTAAATTCACCTTACTGGTCCCCTCTTGTTCTGCCATTCATCAATATGAAATCTCTATCTGTCAATTGGGTATATAATTTATCCCCTCTGGTTGATGTCTTATTGTCCTTTGATTTTCAATCTAATCTAAAAATGTTGTTTTCTTTAGCCATATATAACTATGCCAGTTCCTCAGATAGACCTAGATGTTGATCTAATCTAGCATTAAAATTGCCAATCAACAAAATACTTGCATATTGATTCTCATCCATTTATGTCTCTATACAGCTATCTAATTTCTCTATTTCTTTATCTACTAATACTTTTAATTTATTTGGTGACAAGTATTTATTTATAATGATGATTGATTTGAATTTACCCTTTATCCTTAAAATTAAAATATTATCAGAATCTACTTGTAAGTCTTCTGATTTATAATCACTTGAGATTTTGATACCTGTTAATAATCCCCCCATCCATCTACCAAATTTACTTACTCTAATTGCCCCTTTTGAAAAGGTCTTGTAACCTTCAATTATACATTTATCTTTCATCCATGTTTCTTGTAAACAGATTATAATTTATCCTTTCAAGTATTTCATAAAGGAGGAATCAGCCATTTCATCCTTTAGCCCTGCTATATTCCAACTCAATAGAGTAGGTGTTTGATTTATATATATATATCCTGTTTCCAATCTATTATCAGCATTTTTGAATGTAGTTGTCAAGCCTTTTCCTCCTGTAAGATTTTGAATCTGTTTTGTTTATATTAGATTTTCCCAATTTACTAGATTAGTTTTTTTCTAGTGTCTTGCTCATATGTTGTATATTTTCGTCTCCTGTTAAGTGGATATCTAACTTATCCAACACTGAAGATTTTGAAAAAAAATATTAGTAGTCTTTGTCACTTCTTGTTTCCATTATAATTTGTCCATTGTCTTCACACCTTGACACATTTGTTATTGCTTTGTTTATGTCTCCTGTTTTCAGGAGGTTCTGAAAAAAATCAGCAACTTTGATCCTCAAATTCATTCTATTTTCATTCAAAAAATTGTTTAATCTGAATACTATAATATGCTTTTCTTCCTGTTTTTTTATCCCTTGTTTGTTCTTTTTCATAGTATTCTGGTAAAAGAGTTATAATACTTACCACTGATTCTATTTCAAAACCTAAATTCCTTAATTTATTTTTCTGATTTTCAATCACTTTTAATATAAAGAATTGATCTGAAATTAGTAAAACCAATGCCAGATCTCTTATTGGTCTTATTACACTTAACTGCCTAAATAATAATTCCTGCTTTTTGTTGTGTTCTAAGACAGATCCTAAAAACTGTTTTAAATGTGTGTTTAATTTTTCCTCTGTTTCATCTTGTAATATTGAAATTTTAAACAGTGGCAAAATGTAATCAGTCTCTAATGTTCTTTTTAACCAAATCTCCATTCTCTTCATATCCCAGACAATTTTCAATTAATCCTTACTACCTTTCTTATGATTAGCTTCTTTGGTTTTTCATTTCTCTATATCAGCCATGCTATCATCTAAATCTAATGTTACCTACTTAATTACCTCCATTTGATTTAATCCTGGGCTTTTGATGTTTATTTCTTCATTTTTACCCTTGGCTTCTTCCTCTATATTCCTTTCCATACAATTCCCTAACATTTTCAAACCCTTTTTCTTTTTACATTTATCTCTGATTTTTTTGTATTTTTTGATTTTCTCTTCCAGCGATTCCATTCCTACCTTTATTGATTTCTTTTTTAACTACTTTTCTGTCACCCCCTCTTTTTTCTCTTGTAATTCTGTCTTATTTCCTATCACTACTTTTTCCTCTCAATATTTTGTTCTTGTATGACACCTTTTTCCCATATGCCCATATTACCCTTTCTTAATTCATGGGCTACACTACTATCCCTAGCCCACTCAGGTGGAAGCATGATTAATTCATCATTTGATTTGGATTCCATATCTGATATTAATAATGTTGCTCTCTGAAGGGAATTCATTTACACAACTTTTAGAACTGAGATTGACTCATCACATGAAGTTTTATCTTCATTCTGGGGTTCTTCTCTTAAGATTCTTTCATCTCTTTAATTCTGGTTAATATCCTGTTTTTCCTCTAATTTACCAATTTTTACCTGAATTCCCCTGTTCTCCCCGGTTTCTTTTTTCTTTATTAGTTCTATGTTCAGCTTATTGTCCAAGCAGACTCACTTAATAAAAGAGAGTTCTTGCTTGAGCCACAACAGCTGCTCATAGAGCAGTACCTTCCCCAAGTGTGGGTCTTTTAACACATTTACTATGACTTTTGTTAAATTATCTGTAATCAAAGTGTCATATTCAACAGGGCTCATTAACTGTGTGTAATCTCCTGTTAAATCATCTATTGAATCTGATCCTACAATTGGCACCCCATACTCTTATCTTCTTCTTTGTTTAGGGTATTTTCCCCCAATGCAAATTTAAGTTCCTTCATCTCTTCAATTTTATCCTCAATCCTTTTATTATTTTGTATTGTTGCTTTTATTTCTTCCACTGTTCTATTTACTTCTCTGTTAACTAAAAGAAGCACATCATCAGTTGATACTTATTTATCATCTTTACTTTTTTATATCTTCTTCTGTCATTTTATATTCTTTTCTAATCCTTCCTTATGTTGACCTGTGCCTGTGCCTTTTAAACAATTTCCATTTCTTTCTCTTTTATCAATTTTATAAAAAATATCTCTTATCAGAGGCTGGTGTAATTTAATCAAGTTTGATTTTGGCTGTTCAATATTCTCAAGTCTTATCCTATTACTATTATTAGATTTATCTTGCATCTGTTGCCTATCTATTTGCATATCTGTTGTGACAGGTGTTGACGTGACTCTTGTATATTCACTCATTATCTCACTTGAACTTTCTTTATGCAAAGCAAATTTCCCTTTATTACATTTATTGATGTTATCATTCTTATTCTTACACTTATTGGGTCTTCCCCTGCATGATTGTGATGCCTTTACTGTTGAGCTATCATAGCTTCCTGTGAATTGACCCTTCTTTAATACATCTCTTCTGCTTCTTGTTTTTACTGGCATTTTCATTCAAGGTTGTTATGTATTTAGCTTTCTTGGATAAAGAAAAAAAAATAAAATAAAACCCTGAGATTAAACCCATCAAGCCAGTTACAAACTAAGTTGCCCAGGGGTCAGCTCAACCAATGAATGCCCTTCTGGACCCATCGAGCCTCCAATGTTCACTGGCTATTCCTATTAGAAAACAAATTACCAGTCAGTTAGTCTATAATATAATTATATATGTCAATGTATCCAAGTTGCACAATGTATCCAAGTTGCACAATATAATCTAGCAAAATTAAACTGCTATCAACTAAACCTAAAAACCTAAAAATGACATTGGAAGAAAATAAAAATAAAAAAGGAAGACAAGCTATCTCAGAATAAAGTCCTGGAAAACTTTCAAGGCCTTGCCTGTTCTGTGATCAGTCCCTTTTCCTTTATCCTTCCTCTCTTCTTCTCCTTTTCTTAGCTTCTCCTGTATTCCCTGTATTCCCCAATTTCCCTTATTTCCTATGTTTCCTGTGTTCCATGTCTTCTTCTTCCTTCTGTTCTTCTTGGACTTCATAGGTACTGCACACTTTAAACCTCTTCTCACACCTTGCACTCCTTGTGGTTGTGACAGCTGTAGAACTTGCTCAAAACACACATAACCACAACCAATATTCTGGAAAATAAACTCTTCTCACTTATCTAGTAACTATATATAGCGATGTGAAGCTACTGTATAAATATATATATATATATATATATATATATATATATATATATATAAACTATAATACATCAGACTGAATGCTTTATATGATTCACATAGGTTATGGATTTTATACAGCAAGCTATAATGATTATATTTAATTGCAAGCTATTTATTTGACATGTATTCACGTATAACTATTGTTTGGATATTTACTTACTTTCTTGCATATTTCCCTTTTAACCAGTTGAACAATGGTCACTATATCCATAGCAGCCTCATAGTACCAAACTTTAATGGCTTCTTTATTTAGATTTCTTAGCTTCTCAAGCTTCCCAAGTTAAAAGGTAGGGATTACTACTCTTAATGACATTTCATTGGATTCACCAGTGTCCTCCAACTAAATGGAATATAAATACACTGGGTGATATTTTCTGCTGCTCAAAATCACTATAGACAGCTTACTGGCCTTGTAATCAGAGCAAAACAGCAGCGAGAAATAGTAAAGATCTAAAAAACAGAAAAAATATTCACAGCTGCACAACATATAAAGTGGATAACAATGATAAAAAGCGGGGTCTTGTTAAACCTAATTCACTCAAATTTACACTTGCTCTCAATTTCAAAAATATTAACTCCAGCAGCTTTCAATGAGCACCTTCCTCCTGAACAGTCTGGTATGGAATGCTCAGACAATCTGCTTGGTGGTCCACCTTATGTGTCCCCGTACCATGTAAACACCACATGATCTTTGGCAGCCAGTTGGATTCCCACTTCCTGCTTCTAAGCCACCCTTACTTTTTTAACAAATTTTTACCAAATAATCTAAAATAAATTCAACAATTTAAACAATATGGTTCTCCCTGAAAGCAAAAAACAACAGGGGACTTAGGGAAAATCCAGAGCAGCAACAGCCAAGGACGGCATGCCTCGCTACACCCACTGTGCACACAACTGCACTCAGGGAGCAAAGCAAGACACTGAGCTAAAAACAAAAAGTAAAGTAAGTTTTGGTTATTTAATCTCTGTTGCCCCTCTGGTAATCCATATTTAACACTAAACTTTAAAGTATAAAAACTTAAAAACCAGACTCATGTTCCTATAAGTTATCTTAAAAATGAAAACAGTGTAGTAAACAATGCAGTAAATGGCATAAAACAACATCTAATAAAATATTAGGCAAACAAAATAAATAAAATATCATAGATACAGAAATGCAATCTGTGTAAGAACACTTGTTTTTTTTTAAATACACGTCTTCTGCAAGAAATGAGATCAAAATAAGCTAAGGATAGTTGAAGGGATAAAGTTCTTGAGGGTATGGCATCATGGTCCATTAGCCTCCTTGTGGAGGTCACCAAAAAGACTCTTCCTCAGTAGGTTGCTCCTTTCCACCGCTAAGAACTCAAACCACACTGAGGAGACCCTTCAGAGAGCCAGGGTCCTCACCCTTTCTCTTCACTTCTGTGAAACATCCCAAAGTCCTCCTGGAAAGGTTGAAATTATTTAAAAAACTTGTGTGGTAATGGTGGCATACCTTTAACAAAACAAATGCAAGTGTATTCCAACTCCTGCTATGAATGTCACACTCCACAGCATTCTAGTAATGGTGTTCAACAACAGATTGCTGCCATGTCAGACCTGCCAATTGTGATGTTAAGCCATCCTGAAGATATGTAATTAGGGAGAAGGTTCACAGCAGGTCCCCCTCCTCTTGTCTGCAACATGACCTCCTGTCTGAGGCACAAGGTACAGTTGCAAGCCAGTGACTTATAGTAATACTCTCATCGGAAGTAGAAAAGTATGGTTTACTACATGTTGCCACTGCCAACAAAAATCAAACATTGGAAAGAGATCACATCTGACCTTGCTTGCTCAGGGGAAGCAGTGGGCATTAGGGTTGACAATACCAAAGAACACCTCATCACTGATTCACCAAGACTTCGGAGACTGAAACCCATAATGTTTTTTTCACCCTAATGTCTACATTAATGTAGTTTTTTGCAATGAATGTATATTATAGAGGTATAGTAGTGCCTCTATTTTAGGGTTGAGTAAGACTTTAATGTTAACCCTCCAGTTCAGTGAAGTGTCAGTGGCTCAGTAGATAGCACACTCACCTCTGAGTCCAGGAGATCAGAAGGCTGTGGGTTCTATCCCCACACCAGGCACTTGGGTTCATTCCCAATACTGACACAGCAGTGCAGCATGAGGGGGGTGCTGCACTCCTGAGGTGCCGTCTTTCAGATGAGATGTTAAACCGAGGTCCCATCTGCCTGTTCTGGTGGTAGTTCAGGTGGATGTTAAAGATCCCATGGCACTTCTCAAAAAGAGTAGGGGAATTTTATTGAGAAGATTTGGACTTCATTACAAGAACAAATACAAAAAAAAAATTCACAAAGTACAACATACCATTAAAAAGAACAGAGAAGTACAAAGGAAGAAACAAAAAAAAAAGGAATCCAGACAGTTCACTCCAAGTGCCATAAATCACAATTATGCCATAAGTGTCTGAATTGAAAGCTAGGTTGTTTGGAAAAGTCAGACATTTGTACTGCACAAACAGCTGTTCCAACATTATGTACAACTTCTTGAGGTGAAATCCATTTTTGATGTAAAATCAGCAGACATCTTGCCTGCCACAGAAAGTATCTCATTAAGGCTAAAACAATATAAACAGTTTCAACATGATATTTCTTGGACAAGGCAATATTAGTTCCAAATATAACATTTTCATAAGAAAGGTTGGAAAAAAGGGGTTCATGCCAGGCAGTAGCTAGAAGCTGACAGAAATCAGAAGAAAAGTGACAATCCAGAAATAAATGTTTTTGGGTTTCAAGAAGTGTGACACAAGACTCTTTGGGACAGTACCTGTCAGTTAACCTTTTGTGTTTATGATTCCCCTTCACACTTAGCCTGCCATAATTGCCCGACCATACCATAACCCATACATATGGAGGAATCCTAGGGTTTGACAATTGCAACAAAATCCAGGAATGCTGACCCAGCAGACAAAAGGGGAATTCAATGGGGTCTTGGGCATCCTGCCTCCAAATTCTTTCATATAGGACTTTCCTACCTAAGATACAAAAATCATAAGGCCTGAACTTATAGAAGAAAGCCATCTTCACAGCCATAGAGCCATATGAGGGAAGTCCAGGGATTCTGGATAAAAAAACCCCGCTTCCCTTGTTCCCATGGGGAAAGACAAGGCAGAAGCCAACCCAAAATAAAAGCTTTCCATCCCCTTTCACCTGGTTTTCAAGCAAGACCAAAATTGTAACTCAAAAAAATGCTATAAAAAAAGTCACAGAATTCAACATTCCCACTCCACCCTCTTTAATAGACCGATAGGTCAAATCTCTCTTAATCGGGTTCAACCGAGATTCCCAAAAGCCCTGAAAAAAATACTATAAAGTCTGGTAAATGATTTCATAGGTGGGGGAAAACATAATATAGGTATAAAAATATTGGTACCACCAAAGTTTTAAGCAAATAAACCCATTTCTTTTTACCTAGTTGTTGTTTCCAACCTGCTACAAGCCTCTCTGCCTTACCTAAGGCTGTACTCCAGTTAAGGGATTGCATATCACCAGCTCCAAACCAGAGACATAAGATCTTGATGGGATCAGGGGAGACCTTTATCCCAACGAAGGAGCCAGAGACAGGGGTGGGAAGGTTCCCAAGTGGAAATCCAATACTTTTCTTGAAGTTAATCTGAGAGCCAGAAACAGTGGACTATTGGTGGAGAACATCCACTACAGCTGCTTCATCTGTATCGGAAGCCACAGTCAGGACCAAATCATCCGCATAAGCCAAAATTTTAACAGGGCAGGGAAATGTGCTCCATGTAAGCCCAGCACCTTGGGACATTGAAGGATGGCCCTGATTAACATATCAATACCAAAATTATACAGCGGGGGCTCAAGGGACAACCCTGTCAGACCCCCCTTTTCACAACAACCCTATTTCCCAACCACCCATTAACATTGGGGATAAGAACAGCCCCAAAATAGAGGGTTTTAAGCCATCCTATAAAGATAGAGGGGAGGCCAAACGCTGACAAAACTGAAAATAAAAACTGATGTGAAACTTTATCGAATGCCTTTTCCTGATCAATACCAAGTACCCAACCCTGAATGTGGTTCATATCCCCTAAGTTTAACAATTCCTGTAACAGGATAAGGTTATCACTTTGGGACCTACCAGGGATACTGCAAGTCTGCACTGGGCTAATAAGTCTCGCCACCTGAACAAGCCTAGCCAATAAGACCTTAGCGATTATTTTACTGTCCATATTGACAAGGCTTAACGGCCTCCAATTATTAATGTTAGTCACTGATCCCTTCTTATGAATCAAAACCAAGATAGCTTTCTTCATTGAATGAGAAAATTCAGCTTTGGTTAACATGTCATTGAAAAGAATAGTTAAGGCTGGAGCCAGCTCAGCTATAAAGGTGATATAGAAACCAGTCGAGAGTCCATTGGACCCAGGAGCTGAGTTGAGTTTTAAACCCTGGATAGCATGAATCACCTCTTTCTCAGAGACATCTTTTGTCAATTGAGCACATTCTTCAGGTGAGTGGTGGGGTAAGTTAAGGGAGTCAAAAAAAACCCCCACATTATGGCAAGTAGGTGCATTCCCTAACATTTTTAACACATGAGTCTCAACAATGTTAACCAATAATTCAGGGGAACTCACAAGATCTCCAGAGGGAGATAGCAGGCCAGTAATAAGCCTAGAGTCAACCCTGCCCTTACATTCCTTAAAGGGATCTAATCCCCCTTTACACGTCTTGGTCCCAAATCTAGCTTCTTGTCCCAGGGAACTAACCCTATTGTACTGTAATTCTGTCATGTGATGACTAACGACAGAAATTTGCTGGCTATAATCCTGATGTGAACCATCAGATAAAGAAATTACATGTTGGAGCTGCTGATGTAATGCCAGATATTTTTTCTATTGGCAAGAGTGGGTAGCAGCAGCTTTCCTCTGAAAAACCTGTCACCATCTAACTTTGGAGTCATCCCACCAGGCAGATAAATCATCATAAAGATTGGCTACAGACAATCTGGCAGCCCATTCTTTCCTCCATAATTTCTTGACCTTAGGGTCATGTAAGAGAGATTCATTCAGCCTCCATGTATTCTTTTTACAATGGGGAACAGTTGACCAAGAAATCTGAACCCGTAGGGCAGCATGATCAGAGAATTCACTCTCAACAATAGTACATTGAGCTACTTGAAGCATGTACGAAAGGAAAATTAAATCGATCCTTGTACTACACTCTCTCCAAAAATAAGTGGACCCACCCCTAGGATGCAGGGCCCTATAGGCATCCTTAAGACAAGCAGTTGAAACAATATTATTTAGGGCAACAGAATCACAAAAAAGTTTTGAAGTTTGGAGTCCCCCGTCTGACTGATGGAGGCCACAATTAAAATCTCCATCCCAAATAACCAATCTGGAAGTGTGCAAAAAGGACTGCACCAGTTGAAAGAGGGACACCCTCTGTGCCTTAGTCTGTGAGACATATAAGGCAATCAACTGGAACCTTTCAGAATGGAGAGAAATGTCAAGCAATAATGTTCTCCCAGGATATATATCCACAAGTCTAGATACTTTGGTGGCCGACTTAGAAAACAGAATACCCACACCATCACATTTATCGGTATCCAGAAGACCAAAAGAAAGGGCCATGGGGCCAAGCCCTGAAGGTCTGACAGAGTTCCTGATTAGTCTTTAACCTGGTATCTAACAGACATGTGATATCACAATGCATCTCCTTCAGAGAGAGCATAAGTCTCCCGAGCTTCCTGTCACCCTTGATACTGCTGACATTTAAAGAAAAAATCAACAAGGAATCCATAAAGAGAAATAAGGGTGATTTGCTCCGTCTACACTGTCTCGTCCTTTTAGAGATAGGGTCTGTGTCACCACCCCCTTCCATGTCCATATTAGAAATAATTGAAGAAGTGTCAGTATTCTCACCTGCAGAATCCATGTCTGTACCATTAGTAGATAGTACTGCAAATGGATTGTCAGATTTCCAAGTTTTAACCCCTGTTTTTTTACCACAACTAAGAACTGCTGATCCCTTCCTAGTCCTTTTCTGCTGTACTTTAATAAGGGCCAAGGGGTCTGTCTCAGATGGGTCCTGCTGTGGGGGAGGAGGAGGAGGGGGCATGTTATTAGGAGCCTCAGTCACAGGGACAGTCTGAACTGGACCCACAACCACCCCCGTATCACTAGGGTCATGGACAGGTTCCAGTACACTCTGGTGTAAACTAGCTTCCTTTTCTAACACTATCTCTGAGGGTTCTACCCTCTGAGCCTGATGCAAGGCCTCCATGCCGACCTGAAAATCATGTTCCACAATCCGCCTTGCTTGCTGCTGATGGGCCAGATTAATCAAACCCTCATGAGAGGGGCAGTCATCCCTATTGTGGGATGCCCATGGGCAGTGACCATAGGCATGACCTTTATTTTCACACAAATTACATTTAAATAAGTTTAAACAAGAACTGTAAGCATGATCAAAGTCCAAACAATGACTGCATTTAACTGTATCACAGGCCGAGATCAAATGTGCCCTCAAGCCACACTTAAAACAAGATTTAGGTTGGCCTGCGTAGAAGATCAATGCCTTATCGCTACCCAGATAAAAAAAAAAAAAAACAAGGTAAGTGATTAGGCCCAAATTTGGTAGAGTATAGTTTAACTCTAACCCACCACCCACCATCCCAAATCTGATCACTGTCTAAGGTAGGTTTAGGTCTATTTAAGACCTCACAATGCTGTTTCAAGCAAAATAAAATATCTTCTATGTTCACCCCCTTCATTCTTAAACATAATAGTAATATTCTTCACCTCCGGTTTAGTTAGTGGGAGGACATGAAAAGGGGACCAGACAGGAGAAGATTTACAGGTGGCATACTGGGCCCAGAAACAATCTAAACTGGATACGTTCTTAAAACTAACATCATAATTAGAGTTACCCAAGGTAATCAGGGCAAAGATCTCGGAGGAAAAAAATCTCATTGAACCCTTAAGCAGATTCTTGGCAATAAATACCCTATCAGAGGGACAGTCTAATCCACCTTTATAGAGAGGACATACAGCATTACATCTTGGGGCAGGTTCACCCTTGTTGGTAAATAAATCAGTGAGCTTAAATCCAACAGGCCTACCAGAAGCATCATCAGGGTCCTGCAAGAGCACTGGATCAGGGCCTAAACACTCAGACTCCTCAGGGGAGCGTCCTCCCCTATCTGACTAGATAAAACGGAAGGAAGAACTACCTCACTAGGTTTTATCTCTGGCTGTGGCACAGAAACATCAGTAACTTCAGTACATATTATATCAGTAACAACCAAATCATTACACACATCAGATGGGTTACCCTGGGGTTGGTTGGAGCTCTGAAGGGCCGAAATATCAGTGGCCACTGGTGCAGCAGCATGCTGTCACATCGCAATATATGAGGGGTCCTGGGAATTAGGTGACCAAGGCTCAGTGTCCATAAGTTCCCATCCAGCATTCTTTAATGCAGCCTCAGGAGACCAAGGTTGTGCCGAGCTATGGTGAGGAGAATCTGACGCCAGACCCTCCGAGTTCAGAACAGGGGATGGTAAAGCTGTTGGTAGCCTGCCAGGTTGTTTGCTCCTCCCCAGCTTTTGAGATCATGAAGAAAATAAATACACAGTACCTGCAGGTGTGTCTTCCTGTGTTAACGAATCATCCTCAGGAAGTGTCTGCTGAGTGTGTCGGGGAGACACACCACGATGTCCTTGTAGAAGATTGGGCTCATTAGGTAGATCGAGAGGGGACTTTTGGCACTGAGAACTGGAACTGACAGCTTCCCTCACCTGAGAGACAGTGTCTGCGAGCAACGGAATGATGGGATCCTGCGACACACCATTGGATGCAGGTCCCATCACAGGAATAGTCTGACTGGAAACAGGCAAAGGGGAACACATAGGATCCGAGACTGAATCCTTCGGAAGAGCAGCAATTGTCTCATCAAGTAGGTGCATCTGTTGTAATAAGAGAGTAAATTGAGCCAGTAAATGAGCCTTATCAGCGCCAGACAGGAGAACAGAGCGAGTTCCCTCAGTAGCTATCGGAACATCCGCTGCCAAAACGCTGAGATTAACAACCTCAGCAACCATGCAAGCTTCCTCAGCGGCCTCTTTTGAAGACAGCACAGGAGAGGGGGCCCACTCTCCTGCACCTTCTGCATCTATCCTCTCTGACGTCACAGTTGGACTGGCCATCGCAAAGCAGATGGCCAAGGGTCCCCCTACAGACAGAGTAGGGGAATTTTTTATTGATATCACATCATCACAAATCATAACACATTGTACAAAAAATAAAGAGGAAAGAAAAAATAAACATACAGAAAGAAAGAACAACAGGATTCCTTCATACTTGATGCAGTATGTTAAGACCACACAATAATCACTCCTTAACCCCAAAGAAACCTTCCCCTCCCCTTATTATCTTTCCCCATACCATTGTGGCGAGGAATTTTGCTAGTGTAGCTCTCAAACCTAATTACTTCTAGGTGTGTTAAGTAACGTGAAAGATTGCAATTTTAATCCCAAATAAACAAGTATTTCATTCATACTCTGGTTAAAAGTGATTGTTCAAAAATAATTTTCCAACTACTGAGTAACAATAAACTATTAGGGCAAAACCAGTAGTACTTTTTAAACACATCTTGTTTAGAGATAGGTTTTTAGTCTACCTCCTTACTTGTATTTGATAAATCCAAACAACCCTTTCCATTTCCTTAAAACATAGCTCTTAGGATTAGCCTGCAGATCTTTCTTAAACACTGCCCCCATAGCATGTTCTACCAGTGTCTTATAGGTGGTATATGACATCAGTCTCTGTTGGAGTGTCCATTGACAGTGAGCCTGCCAAAGGTAAAACTTTAAACAGCAAAACAACACCATTAAAGTATCATAATCATACATTATCTTGAGGTTGGGACAATGCTCAAGGACCAAAGACTCATAGGTTAAACTGTCTAACCACCTTAGATTCCATTCTGTCTTTAAATATCCCCATAGGGCTTTGCATAGAACAGGTAAAAAGGAAATGATCCATTGTCTCTTCAATATTTATACAACTGTTATATGGACAATTCCTTTCCTCTTGGGCCTTGTGTTTTGCATTGCCTCTTACATTCAGTCTCCCATAAGCTGAAAGCCATAATATCTCCCATATGTGCATTGGAATTCTGTTGTTATTTAATTGTTTTAACACCCTTCCCTTTAGATCTGGTGGGCAATTTTTAAATTCAGGTTGTTCCAGATGGATTTGACTCACCATGTGTGAGTACAATTGTCGTCCTGAGAGTCTGGATATATCCGCTTTAGTGAGTTTCCATTTGCAAAGCTTTTTGAGCACTGGTTTAATGTATTCTGGTATTTTGATACAGGTGAGCAATTTTGGGGGAAGGTTTCCAGTCCAAATTTCCAAATATGCACTACAAGTTTTACAAAACAAATGGTATGTCACACCTGTTGGTTCCCCTAGACCAGTTTTAAGATTGTGACACAGGAAAAGGCTATGGAAAAGATTATAGGGTCCACCATACCCAGACCCCCTTCTTGTTTAGATAAGTATGTAAAACACCTTTTATTGGGTTCAATCTGGATCCCCAAACCATCTGAAAAAAGCATGCATATATCCTGGTTTCTAAGATCACTGGGGGTGGGAAAATCATGGCTATGTACAACAAAGTGGGTATAATGAACCTTTTAATTATGTGTACCTTTTTTATTTTAGACAACCTCCATGACTTCCATCTCTGGACATTATTTTCAGCCCCCTGAAGAGCCCTTTCCCAGTTCTCAAGTGGGAGATTATGTTGTCCAAACATTATTCCCAAGATTTTTTGTGGCTCTGAGGAGAAATAAATATGGTTTACTGTTACAGGTGCCCTCTCTGTATTTCCTAAGTACAACCCTTTACATTTATTTAGATTGAAGGTGGCATTAGATACTCTAGAATATTCCTTCAGTTGTTTTATTACTGTTGGTAATTGCCCCAGGTGTGCTATAAACAGGCATATATCGTCTGCATAGGCTTGGATTTTCAGTTCCATTTGGCCTGGGATCTCACCCAAACCTTCCCATTCCTGAGTATTGCTCAGAACTCTAATAAGAGGGTCCATTGAAACGTTATAAAGAAGTGGGCTGAGGCAGCAGCCCTGTCGAACCCCTGTATTTATGGAGATACCTTTCATTAATAACCCTCTAATAATAGGTTGCACATGGACTCTAGAATATAGAAGTTGGATTTTTTGCACAAATTCCTTTGGAATACCATAATGTAATAAGGTCTGAAAGAGGAAAGGAAGGCATACTCTATCAAAAGCCTTGCTTTGATCTAAAGTAATGATACAGCTGGATGTTTGTGCAGCACCACACATCTCTATTGTATCTCTGATAATCATTAAGGCATGTTGTAGCTTCCTTTCAGGGATACCACAAAACTGGGCTGGATGTATTAATAAAGGAGCTATTTGCCTTACCCTATTGCTAGGAACCTGAGACAATATTTTAAAATCAGCATTCAGGAGAGTTATAGGTCTCCAGTTTGAGATGTCTACCTTTCGCCCTCCCTTATATATAAAAATTAAGAGACCTGCTGTGAATTGAGGAGACCACCCCTTTGTCAAAAAATATTGAAAACAGTTCTACTAAACACCTTGTCATTATTTTGGAAAATGATCTGTAAAACTCATAAGGCAGTCCGTCAGGTCCGGGTGAAAATCCATTTTTTAGTTTCATAATTACATCTTCTATTTCCTGTAATTTCAAAGGAGAGGTTAAAAATTCCTGATCCTCCTGGGCCAAGGTTACCTGGCTTTTCTCCAAATAAGAATTAATCAAACTTGTAGAAGGAGGAGGGGAACTCTCATGTGATGCCGAAAGCCACAGATTATTTCATGGATCCCATCTCATCTTCCACTATGTTTCCTCTATCATCTACTAATTGAAACATATCTAAAGTCTCTTTCTTCTTTTTATAGGCTTCAAGGGGTCTCAATTGGGTTTTTTTGAGTTCCAAATTGCAATTCTGTATTTAAAGTTTTTGTCCTGTCATATTGAAATTTCCTCATTTCATCCTGGATCTGTTCAATGTCAGGGCCATAATCTTGTCTAGACATAGCAGACTGTGAAAGCATGTTCTGAAGTTTTGATCTTAGTTTTAAATAGTTAAAATAATAGTTTTGTGCCCTAGGGTTGCCAAAGTTTTGGAACCATATTGCTATCTCTTTTTTTGTGTCCATCCACCATACCCCCAAATCTTCGTAGAGATCACTCAACGAGGTCCTAGCCCAGAGTAATGATGAAATTTTCTCTTTAACAAAAGGGTCTGTGAGCATTGAAACATTTAATCTCCATCTTTTCTCCCTCCTTATTTTTGTGGGAGGCTGTTTGAAATGTTATTTGTAAGAGAAGGTGGTCTGAAAATTCTATAGGGATAGTATGAAAGTTTGGGTCAGGGAGATTCCTAGAAACAAAAATATGGTCTATATTTGATGTCAGGTGTCCCCTTTTGTGTATGTATATTTGGGCCCTTGGGATTGGTAGTGTGAACAATTCTTCAGCTCGCCAATATCGACACATTTTTGCAAGGCATTTGAATCGCAGTATGTTTTCACTCTTTCATCCCTCAGTCCCCCTTTGGGTAAATCGCAATTAAAATCCCCCCCCCCCAGGATTACATAAGTGGACGCATGTAAGTTTGGAAATTAGAGCTACTCTATCTGCTATTGTTTGCAGGCTGTATACATTTATTAATCTATATGGGACCTTATCCCAATATCCATCTAGGATGAACAGCCTCCCCAGAAACAAATCCACCACCTTGGTCATTTTGAAGGAAAAGGTACTAAATACAATACCTATTCCATCGGCTCTGTCTGGCCCAAAGGACCAATAGGATGGCCCCCATCTCCATTCAGCCTAGAACAGCCTAAGTTGGTCTGATGTGAGCATCCATGTTTCTTGTAAAAAACAGATATCCCAGTTTTAGATCTATCAATAGGTGAAACAATGCCATTCTCCTAAGGGAATGTAAGAGGCTATGACAGTTACATGACCCCAGGGATAACTTAACCATTCAATTTAAGAGTTCAAGGCCCTTTCTTCCTCCTTTTCTTTTTCTTCCCTTTGTACTCAATCATATCATCCTTCCTCCTTCAGCTTGTGTGGATGTAAGAGCTACATCCATCTGTTCTGTGTCTGATTCTACCTCAGTAGGAGCCCAAACCTCAAAGGGATTAGGTTCCGCTAGGCCTGCTTGCTCACTTTTTGGGGCTGGGGGTGGGTTTGGTTTTGTATTCCTAGTTGTCCTTCTTGGAGGGTGAGTTTTTTTGGGGGTGGAAGAGGGATCACCTGCACATCAGTGGATTGCTTATCTGTGTAGCAAACCAGTAATAGGTCCCCCCACTGGATGGAATTATCAGGATTTGGACAGAGTCGATGATTCTCCTCATCTGTTCTTATCTCCTCAGTCTCGACTTCCTCCTTTCTGCCTGGAATAGGGTCTGGAGCCTTATCTGGGGGGTTGTGTTCCACAGGAGGGGCTTCAGCCTCTACCACCTTTTTAGCTGCTTCCTCTTGAGCTTGTTGGATGAGAAGCTCAGGGCTAATGACTGTTGCCTTATTTCTTGCAGCCCACGGACACTCTGGAAATGTGTGACCTGTGTCCTCACATAACTCACATCATGTCAGATTTGCGCATTGCATGCTTAAGTGCCTCACCTCCCCACAGTTGTCACAGTGGGGGCAATCACATACACTAGAGAGGTGGGTCCTAGACCCACACTTGTAGCATGCTCATGGCTGCCCTGAATAAAAACACACTCCTCTATCTCTACCCAGCATGAAGAAGTTTGGTATATGCTCTATGTCATTCTCCAGTTGCCTCAATTTAACCTTATATTTCCATCCCCCAGTTCAAAACATCTCAGAATCCAGTTGTGCTTCTGGTGCACTCAATACTTCACATTTTTGTTGAAGCCAGTATGTAATGTCATCAACATGTAACCCTTCATTCCGAAACATCACTGTCACATATTTAATGAGGGGTTTTGTCAAGGGGATCATCATAAAGGGGGACCACAGAGATGAAAATTTAACTGGATTGAAGCATTGCCAGAACAAATCCAGGGTGTATGCAGATCTGAAACTAATGTCATAGTTGTCCTCTCCTGAGATGTTTATAAAAGCATAAACATCTTTTGGTGAAAAGTGTAGTGAGTCCTTCAGGAGCCTTCTCCCCACATATTGCCGATCTGGTCTGATTTCCAGACCCCCTTTGTACCGAATCCTAACTGCGTTCCTTCTAGGAGCAGCCTCTTTTTTTGATTTAGCAAAGAGTTCTGACAATAGTGGGTGCTAGGAAGGGGGGTCAGTTTGTTTTTCTTCACCTTTGGGTGCCACTCCTCTTCTGAGATCTGGGGTCCCTGCAAAGGTTGTTTCATTCTTCCTGTCCTGTGTCAGATCCCCACGGGGTTCCTGTATGTTTTTCTCTAAAGGCTCTTTTTCCAGTATAATCAGTTCAGTTATATTCTCCTCTCCCATATTTTCATCCCCCATATCTTGGGCAGAATCTGGATTTGCACTCCCCTTTTCCCCAACAGAGATTTGAGGCAAACCCTTGGGACACTATTCTGGGGTGTTTGCAGGCCACGGTGGGTCTGGCAACCACTGGCCTGAAGGCGATTCCTTCCATCCTGCCTCCTGTAGGGCTTTTCCCGGTGACCAACTGCAGAAGGGTTCAAGTCCCTGATTTAGATTAGTGTGTAGGGAAAATGCTTTGCCAATTGCCTCTGTTGTTGTTGTTGGACAGGATTGCATAGATATATTTTGTCCCTTGTGTTCTACAGACCGTTTATGAGTATTAGGCCCATCTAGATTGCATTTTGCCAACATAATAGCCTCTCTCCTGTTTTTCCCTTCCTTTGATCCTGGTTTAGCAGATCGTGCTAAGAAAGAAAAAATTGTAGCATCAGTCTGTTCAAAGGGATTATTTTTGAAAATGACTTCCCAAGTTTTCTTTTCCTCTGTATTTGGGCCTTTTTGATTCTCTGTGTTGAACCGGGGGACTGTATTACCAGAGTTAGGATTGTTTTCCAGTCTTGAAACTACATTAGGCATTTCTTTATCTTGTACAACAGTTTTTAAACCTTCGTTCCCCTTCTCGCTCCTTGTTCAGTTTTAGAGCTAGTTTCAGTAGGAACTTCTGCCTTAATATCACTGCCCTCTACCTCCTGCAGGTTATTCAAAACATTCACCTCTTGGGGCTCTAGGGACCCGAATCCCTTGGTTTTCCTGCCAGCCCTATTCACATTTGCATCAGTGGTTGAAATAATAGGATGAAGATTTACCTGCGGGGGCGTCGTCCTTTGATGTTGATGCATCATATTCGGAGCTATCAGCTGGGCCATACCCGTTGTCAGTTTCTTCACTGTGATCCAGCAACTTTAATTCAGCTTGTTTTCTTGCCATAAAAGCTGTATATTTCTCCTTGGCTTTCTCTAATTCCTGCAGAAGTTCTTCTTTACTTTTGCCCTTAATTCCTCCCATTGGAGTTCCCTCACAGTCCTTATTTCCATCAATATTACTCAAGTCCTCGATTGAGAAAAACATCTTTTCTTGTTTATTTTGAACTAATTCTTGGTTTATTTCCAGTAAAGTAGCCTTTTGCAATATGAGGTCAGAGGAGGAGGCCATCTCCCCTGCCACATCAGCACTTCCTCCTCCTCCTCGGTCCGGCTCCCAACTGGGCTCCTCCATCCCTGCTCACATGAAGTCAAGCCCCCTGCTGGCAGGAGAGTAGGGGAATTTCCCTGGTGCCCTGGCCAAATTTTCCTCATTCACTAAAAATACCACCAACAGCTTAATCTGGTTAAAGGTCAGTTGGCATTCATCTGTATCCCCCTCCAATGGGTCATGCCTGAAAATAGGCAGAATCTGCCTAGTGCACTTACCCAGTCAACAAAAGCTAAATAAATAAAATAAATAAAAAGTTTTACACCTTGATAACTTTGCCCCCATTCAACAGATTTACTTGAAATTTGGAATGTGCAGAGATGGTGGCAGGATCTCTGGATCCTAAAAAGTTTGTGGCAATGGTTCACAGGGACAGTGTTATAGATTAGCAGAAACCCCAAAAATCATTGAAATGAACACCTTTTTTTGCTCAACGATAACTGAAAAAAACTAGAAGGATTTGAAATCTGAAACTTGCAGGTTTGATAGCGTTTGGCCAAGGTGTATGCTTTTGTGGTTTTTATCTCCCAAAGTTTAGCAGTTTTTAAAATATTTAAGAAAAACTGTTCTGTTTCTGAGAATGTGCAACTATAAAAATCAGCATTCTAAAAATAGTTGAATTGTATCACCACATGAAGTCATGGGGCTGTATTATGGAAACATTCTTGTTCATGAGGTGACAGGGCCAGTTTCCTCTCTGCATAAGCATTCCTGCTGTTTTTCTCGAGCAGGGATGGGGCTATGCAGCACTGTGTAGCCCCCTCCAAGAATGTGCTCTGTTTGTTAATTAGCAGAGCACCTCCATTAGCTGCTTGATCAGCTTCCAACAGGTGAACTGACATTGGGGTCCCCAATCCGTGGTGCCAGCTAAGATTTTTTATGAATATACACTGGGTGCCCACCCCTGATACCAGTTCATGTTCTCCCTTTTGTTTTATTTTCCAAACCCCCTCAACCCCCACCATATTAATCTGCTGACATTAGGATGCCCAATCCCTAGTGTAGGGGTACTCCAAACCCCTGACACTGGGACACAGAGGATGCCCAATCCATGGTGCTCCTAAGTATCTTGTTGACACTGGGGTGCCCTATCCCCTGTGTCAGAGGTACATTACTTAAAATAAAGAAGACCATTGCACCCCCCTCTGTATTGCCCTGTCCACACCCCTAATTTCAACT
This sequence comes from Neoceratodus forsteri, assembly GCA_016271365.2. Classification (NCBI taxonomy): domain Eukaryota; kingdom Metazoa; phylum Chordata; order Ceratodontiformes; family Ceratodontidae; genus Neoceratodus; species Neoceratodus forsteri. The sequence continues at coordinate 395,027,683 of CM057454.1, read as the reverse complement.
TGCTGACACTGGGGTTCCCAATCCCAAGTGTCTGTGTAGACAATCTCCTTCCCCTGACCCTGCAGTCTGGGTCACCTTGGTGCCTCCAATGTCACACTGACACTGGGGTACCTAATCCCCAGTGCTGGAGCAGGTATCTTTAAAAAGGAAAACTGTCTCATGATGTCTTTCATTTTTTATTTTTACCTGAATAAAGAAAATGGCCCATCATTGTCTGCCACTGTCCCACCCTCTACCCTAACCCTCACACTCAGCACCCGCCACCCCACCTCAAACCCCCACCTTACCCTATACTTACACAGCTGAGGTTGAATGCCATAATCCTCTCTGAACTGGAGACACATCTTCACTCTTCAATACCAGACTGGGTACTTAGGAAAACAGGTAAGTGCTGTATAATGTATAATGTATTTCAATTCATTTTGAACTTTTGTTCACAACATGGTCATGTTTTCATATTTATTTCCCATATTTTCAACATGGCCTTTTTGGAACCTCACCTCATGAACAGTTGTGATGAAATTATGTAAATCTGGCCCATAAAGTGATTTCATGGTTGCTGCACAAAATCACATTTTGGGCCAGATTTATATAATTTCACTGCAGTTGTCTATGTGGTGGGATCTCAAAAGGTCGTGTTGAAAATCTGGGCAAAAACTATAAAAATATAACCACATTATAAGTGCACACTGAAATGTTTCTGTACTCACTCATTACTTTGGAAAGTTTCAATATTTTGACCTCAAATTTTCAACATAGCTATTTCACACACCACCTCATGAATGCTACAGCTTTCATTTTTCAAATCCTGGCCAAAACATGTTTTTACACTTGTGGCATGAAATGACATTTTGGCAGGGATTCAAAAATGTTGACCTACTGGGTTCATGAGGTGGAGTTATAAGAAAACTATGTTGAAAATTTAGGGTCAAAAAATTAAAAAAAACAACAAAGTTATGAAGATATCTTGTAAGTTTTCTATACACACTCATTACTTTGATAATTTTCAATATTTAAACCACAAATTTTCAACATAGGCCATTTTTTCACACCACCTCATGTACGTGACATCTGCTTTTCAAATCCTGGTAAACATGTGATTTTGCACTTCTGGTGAGAAATTATGTTTTGTTCAGTATGTTATTAAATGACACCTGTCATCACTATATGGAAAAATCATAAGAAGACTCTGTTGAAATGCTGGGATAAAAATGTCACAAAAAAAAATAAATAATGTTGTTTGCAGGGATGTCTATTGGCCCAGTGGTGACCAAACTACCTTTTCGTGCCAGTGACCTAAATTCAGGTACAAGCTTAATAAGCTGACTTAATGGGTCAAGGCCTGGGGAGGAGATGCTGTAACATGCTGAACTGACCCCAAACTGGGGAGGGATAGTGTTCTGCAACACATATGACACTTTGTGGTGGACCAAGGAGCCTTCCCTAACAATATGTTGACTTAAGCAATAAGGCACAATGGGACATTGTTGGTACTAGGTTCCTCCAACAGTCAGGTGTATAATGAGGCATGAGGCAAAGCTGAGTGCCTTCAGACCCCTAACATGGGGGAAATCTAATACCACCAACATCCCCAGAGTGTCTCATTGCTTATATAAAATGGACCCATAGGCAACTTTTAAAAAATGAACATTCTAAAAGTTTTCAAGCCACAAAAAATATAATAAAATGTTAAAAATTGTGTAAAATAGTCCTTCCACAGATGTTTTCCACCTGTCAGTCATCTGACTGTTTTCACATTCAGTACATTGTTTGATTGTTTATCATGGAATAGAAGAATTCAAAGATCTGCATTATTCCAGTAGTAGAATGCCCCCCTCCCCACACACACACGGAATGGTAACATGGAATTCATGCATTCAAAATTCTTCAGAGTTGCACTAGCATACACACACACACACACACACACATATATATGCCTCAGAGGGAGCCAGAACCTCAGTTTTATCTGTTGCCAGGTAAGGAACAGTGAGTTCTCTGTCATACTGGTAGGGATAGGAGGAGGATTTTTCATGGTCATCAAAAAAACACTAACAATGGAAACCCTGAATAGTGCTTGATTTTTAAAATTACTAGATGTGTGTAAGGAGGGTCTCTCGAATGAAAAAAAATGTTTTACTTACTTTATTTAATTTAATGGACTCTTATTTTTAGGGCCTAGTTGAAGGTTTTTATATATGAGTAAAGGTTGCAGTCATGTTTATGATGGAAATGAAGAAGTAAGTGGTGTATGAATTTTGTGAGTTGCACCAGTTGGCAGGGACTTGTTTTTAGCCATTGGTAGTGCTCTCTTAAGGAGCCACCAATGCCTCGAGAAGAAATTTTAATAAAATATTTGGACACAAAGCAACTTATATTTTTCATAAGCTCTGTATCTCTTCTTGCTATTATTTATTATTGAGGTTTTATGCATAAAAACAGTATCTTTGTTCCTTAAGGGTTCATTATCTCCTATTTCTTATTCCCAACTCGATGCCGTAATACTCTGCTTGTGATGTCACAGATATTCCCATGTCAACCAACTGTGATATCACAACAAAGCATTATGATTTCAGGTAGTGCATATGCTGAAAGGGCAGATGAACTCCAAGGGACAAAGATCATGTTTTTTGTAGGTACTTTCTCAGTAATAAATATAAGAGAGGAGAAATCTATAGAAGGTAAATGACATATGTGCTTAATTGCTTCTAAGTATTGCAATTTTCAAAGTCTTCCCAGAGCCATCAGCAGCTCTTTAAGGCAATGGCTAGAACCAAGTATTAGCCAATCAGGACACAGGGATTTCCTTGCCCATTTTATATTCTATTTCAGTTTCAGCAAGGCTTTTAACTTGGTTCCACACAGAAGATTGCTGAAGAAGTTGGGATATAGTTAGGTTGCTAGGAAACTGGTTGAAGGAGGGACAGCAGAGGATGGTAGTAAATGGAGTTGAATCGGAAGACAGCTGTCAAACATGGAGTTCTGCAGAAATCTGTCCTGGGTCCTGTCCTCTTCAATATGCTCATCAGCGACACTGAAGAGGGTATTCAGGGAAAGTTTTGTCTCTTCACAGATGACACAAAGCTTTGTGGAAGGGTAGATAGTGATGAAGATATCAGGGAGATGTAGATGGATATACAAAAACTAGAGAGGTTGTCTAAGGTTTGGCACTTGAAATTCAACACCAAAAAATGCAAGGTTATGCATTTGATGGAAAAAAACAAGACATAGAACTAGGTGGGAGGGGTTAAACAGAGCACTACTGCAGCACAAAAGGACCTGCTAGTCATCATTGGTGACTCCCCCAAACAAACAAGCTACTGTAACAAGACTTATAATAAGTCTAATATGATGCTGGCATGTATCAAAAGGAGAACTGACAGCAGGGAAAAGGAGGAGATACTACCTCTATATTTGTTACTGGTGAGGCTGCATTTGGAATATTGTGCTCAGTTATGGAGTCCTGACCTAAGAATGGACAAGGACAGGCCAGAGATGGTACAATGCAGGGTTACCAAGATGATTCAGGGCCAATAGGACAGATCTTATGTGGATCGTCTCAAGACACTGAACATGATTAGGTGGAGACTAGGTAAGAGAGGGGGGAGATGATAGAGACCTCCATGTTCCTGAAGGAAATATTCAAGGCGAATTGGGCAGAACTATTTGGCATGTGTATAGAGTCTAAAATGCAAGTTAATCTATGGAAACTGATGTGGGGAGGTTTAAGAGCAGTGTGAGGAAGTATTATTTTATGGAAAAGGTGGTGGAGTCAAGTAACAGTCTGCCAGAGGAGGTGACAGGTTTCAAGACCATATATGGTTTTAAGCACGACTGGGACAGAATGAAGGGTTCAACAGTGCTTAGGTCAGTAGCAGTAGGGAGGTAAGCAAGGAGGTGGACTAGGAGGAATAAAATCAAGCATGGACAATGGGTCCTGGGGCAGATAAAGAACTCTGGACAAACTAGATGGCATGTGGTCTTTTTCTGCAGTCATTGCCTATGTTTCTATGTAATGTCTTTGAAAATGCTAACATTTGAACCATTAGCAGTAGAAACAATTTTATTTAAATAAATGCGTGGAGCCTTGTTGATATCTTTTTTTGTCCTGCAGTATACAGTAGTTTAGTACGTACCAGCATACAATATTATAATTTTAACTATGACAGTAGGGTTACAAATGTATTAATGTATAATCAAGTATTTAGGGTATATGACGTGTGCTGGCTTACAATATCATTGTTATCTTCATGAGAGGGTATTGGCCTGTTGATAGCTCATGAGTGGTAGGTACAGTGAATGTCTAAGGTGCGTGAGTGACCATGATCCTTAAACCAGTAACTACACAAAGTAGGCATCCAAAATGAGAGGCACCTCAGTATGCCCTGTGATAATATAAATATGTAACCTCATTTTAAGGGTGGGAAACAAATAAGGAATCTTTATTTTGCCATAGAAGTTTTTCCTCATGGTCAGTGGGGTGGACTCTCAGCCATATCCTGGTCCCCTTTATCCTGGCACCCCATTGCACCAGTTTGCCATGCCTGTGATCCCCCACAGATTCCCCTCCCCAAGGTGGGGCTGGGAAAGGGAGGGCCATACTCCCCCAACTCGGAGACACATATCCAGATAGGGCAGGTGATTGGCCAATGGCACAGGGTAGAAGAAGTTGAGCAGGGCTTTATGTGGCCCACACCATTGCATTTTCCTGTATTCTACCTTGCCCCCAAGCCACAGCAGCATGAAAAGAATGTGTATGGAGGTGCACATGCCTATGAAACCACAACCCCTCCCTTATTATTACTTGGACTGCTAGTGCTACCCCAAGACCTCCGCTCAGGGGTAGCCAAGGGCCACGATGGGGAGCCACCACACCCCTGGAGAGGAGAACTGTCCTCCAGATGCTCAGTCCTCTCCCTGACTGGCTGACACCCAGAGACCTGAGCTCATTTCTGAACCTGGGTAGGGAGCATAGGAGAAGGTAAGGCACAGAGCACCTCAGCCCTCTTTGCCACTGGGCTGACTACAATAATAAGGGATCTTAATGGACCTCCAGGCCCTGAGCAAGTGTCCTAAGAGCCACAAGAGGTTAAGTGACATGACTATGATCACACAGTCAGTATTTGACTCTAGCTGAATTTGAACCAGTGATCTCCTCATTCCCATTCAGGTGCAACCACTTTGCCATCACAGGCCTTCAGCTCACTGCTCATTGTGGAACATTGTGTGAATTTAGAAATTGCTTCTAATGGAGGTTTCAGCTATCTTTCAGTTCTGTGTTTTTTGGTGTGTCTGTGGTGGTGGGGTTCATTAAAGAAGTTTTATTTTGTGTGAATTTGGGTATTGTATGCAATGGAAATTTTTAGTTGATTTTTTTTTTTTTATTGTGTAGTGTAGAGGTGGGTAGGAGATTTATATGGTTGTGTCTGATTTCCGTAATTAACTTCTGACCTTGCACGTCATACATTTTGGTTATCATACCCCTTGCCATGTATTATATTCCATTAGCATAGCCCCTTGTGACCAGGTTTTGGCCAGGTAGGAAGCAGAATTGTTCAATCCTCATTTAATACAAACAAATAGCACACACAGAGATAGTTTTTAAAACATTTTACAGTTCATGACAGTGGTACAAACAACCTGAAGAAAAATCTATGACTCCAAATAAACTTTAAATAAGTTATTGTGATGGGCCCACCAGTGCAGGGGCAAGGCGTCTGTCTGCGATGCCAATGACTCGGGACCTGGAACGGACTTGGGACATCAGAGGGCCAGCAGAAGGAGAAGGATTGAGGGTCCCAGTGACTGCTTTCCTTTTCCTGGGGATGGAGGTAGAGTGTCTGGCACAATGTGAATCCCTGGCGGAGGCTGAGGGTACCTCCGTGCTGGTGCAGTTACCTGTGAGGGGCAGACACAGGATGTCATTGCATTTCCCCACCCCCTAGGCGAAAAACCAACAAAATTGCTGGCCACCGATAATGATGCCTGTCCCTGGCCCCAATCACTCCCTCTGGATCTCCCTCCGCTGACCAGTTCTGGTGTCTGCGGCTCCAGCTGGCCTCGAATCCCACCCTGTGGGGAAAGCCAGGGAGGCAATGTCTGTGGGTGCCCACAACGACACCTTGTCCCACCTTTGACAGGTCCACCTGGCACTGAGGCCCCACCTTGGGGGGTAAGTCAGGGGTATCTGAGGGGAAGGTATGTCCAGGGGAGTGGTGAGGGTCAGGAGTTTGGATGGAGGAGGGAGGGTTTGCAGAAAAAAAAGTTATTAGAGGCTTTGAAAATCCCTGGATGACCACAGTTGTTTTAAGGTCAAGGGTGTTGGTGGAATTTAAAAAATGGAACTGTACCAGAACTGGCTTGGACATTCTAATGGAAGAACTCTTACAAGCATCTTTAACAAGTCTGTTTGTTCACCTCTAGCTGTGGTGCTGTCTCTGTATGTATTTCTCCTAATTTTACTGCAGTAAACCACTCCATTTCTTACTTTTTGTGTGGACAGTGGTTATTTCGGAGATGTGGGTGAGTTTCATGACTTCCTGTACTCATCTGTAACATGGCCTGAGCTGTTTATGCATCTATGGCCTTGTATACACTAGGACATTTTAATAGTGCTAACATTTTTTAAAAGTTTGCATCCAGATTGTAGCATGGTAAATACTGTGCAACAATACATGTTCTAAAACTGCCCTGGCCTTACACAGCTGTAGGTTAGAGCATGTTTTAGAACAACATGTTCAGTGACTTGCCCAAGGTCACAGTCAGCATTTGATCCTTATAACATGGGGTTCAAGAGGATCACTTACCAGACTGGAGAAAAAGCATCACCTGACTATGCATTAATGCACCATATACGAACACTTGCTTTGCAGTGGCCCCTCCAGCTAAATCACTGGGCAGCGTGGACCACATTATATTCTGCACAAGTTAAGTGAGAATGGCAGCCATCAAACCCACCAACAGACATTCCCCCTCTGGATCAATAGTGTGACTGGGTGTGTCCTCTGCTCGCATTGAAACCCCCTTCCCCATGCCTGCTCCCACTACTGTATTCCCTTTCCATCCCCATTGCTGTAGTGTTCTCAACATGCATAGGACTCAGGAGTGGCAGAGCAGAATTGTTTTAATTATTCCATCTCTTGCTGTGTGTTACTGATTGTGAGAGTACTGTGCTGTCAGAGGCGTAGTGCAGATGGCCGTTTTCCTCTTCACTGTCCCATAATGTACCCCACCCACCCCCACCGACGATCTCCTTCCCATTGTTCACTCACTGAGAGCTGCACTCACTGTAAATGCATGTTTCTGGCTGGCCCACTGGCACAGCAGTTGGAATTCCACTTTAGACGCCGGTGACCTGGGTTCAGGAATGAGCCCAGGTCATCAGAAGGATAGCCAGGGGAGAAGGATTGAGCATCCCTAGGACTGCTCTCCTTCTCCAGGAGGTGGGGGTCTCTGCGTGTGGTGCAAGAGTGACACCTTGCGGAAGCTGTGTGCATCATCCTGAGCACCAACACATGGTCAAGGGGGGGCACTGGGGTGGGACAGACACAGGTGTCATTGCACATCTCCACCCCAGCCAATAGAGGGATAAAAAAATCCCTCCACACCGGACGTCTCTATGATGCCCTGTTCCAAGCTTCAATTAACAGCCTGGCTGAGGGCTCCCCCAACCAGTTACGGTCACACAGCACCGATACCTGCCATGATGCCGAGCCCCGCCTCCTGGAGGGTAAGCCAGGAGTGAATGGGGGAGCGAGGGGCTCATAAGGCGGTGGAAGCCTCGGGGGCACCATGACCAGGGCGGATCCCTGACAGAAGGCAAGGAAAACAAAAAGAGGGGTAAAATATAGAAAAGAAATGCATGTTTCTGTGTGTGAGAGAGAGAGAAAGACAGTGGAATGGACATGCAATTGAAATTTGTGGAAATCTCCCATCTGTGTGTCTCTCTCTCTCTCTCTCTCTCTCTCTCTCTCTCTCTCTCTCTCTCTCCTCTCTCTCTCTCTCTCTCTCTCTCTCTCTCTCGTCATTCAAAGCCACATTCCCCTGTGTCCAGTGCAGTTTCTTGTCACAGGCCACGAGTGAGATACACTGGGACGAGCGTCTAACTGTAGTGTTCCCACCATGCTCCATAGTGAGTGATCTCTGACAGGTCGGACAGCCAACAGCTAATGGAGTGAAAGAGAGAAAGCAAATGAGTGACAGACAGTATGTGCAGGAGACACAGAGCCAGTGTCTAACTCTACTGTTCTCTTGGGTGTTCTGTACTCACCAAATACCCTGTCCTGGGTTTGGTCCCCCCCATGATATGTGATCACATGAGAGAGACAGCAGGCCATGTCCTGCAGAGTTGCTGCACTGTCAAGTGACAGAGAGAGCCACAGAGCAAGGAGTAGAGACTCAAGACAGCGAGACAGAGGGTAAAGTCAGTCATGCATATGTTATGTCTGTATGCATATGCAAATGTCAGAAATAATTTCAGCGGTCTATTTTTGACATTTGTATCTTCATAACCTACATAAGATATGCATGAGGTGTGAGGAGTACTTTTCACCTTGGCAGGACACAATAACATTTTCCATAGTGAAACATAAAAAAAAACCCTCCACATTTCTTTTTTTTTTTTAAAAACATACCCCATATTATATGCTCGATGACCCACTTCAGAATGCAGGGGCTATTGAGGATTAATGAACACACCAGGTGCTGTTGAGGGCACTTGGCCTGTGACCTCATGCCTCACAATGTACCGGGTGTGATTAATCCCCAATAACACCGTAGCCTGTTGTGGGTTATTGTTTACTAACCCATTTCAACAGTAGTGTGGATGCATTGCACTGTAGTGTGTTTGGCTGTTTGCAGCCAAGAAAACACAACTGAGCCCACTGTTTGCCACTTACACAAATACTGACCTTTATTTTCCTTTTGCGCTTCATGCATGATTGAAAGTTCCCTAGCATGCATTGTGGTACCCATAATGCTTTGCATTGGTATTGTAATGATGTCGGAGAACTCATACAGGCCAGCATAGTATTGGAGCACAGTCTGGACAGTGGCAACTGTGCTTAAACTCTGTTGGCAGGATTCGCAAAAAAGATGCCCTCAGTGCATCTCGGCTGCCCCGGTGCAGGGGAGATGCACTGAGTGCAAAATGGGTGATTCACAGAGGAGGCACAGGGAGATGCCCCAGGCACATCCCCTCCATGAATAGCACAGGTGTGTCCCACCCAGGATGTGCCGGGGCAACCCAGGCTGCGCTGATGCATCCCCATTGCCAGCTGTGAACTCTTCGGGGCAGGACATCTCAGGATGCCCTGCACCCAGAAATGCGGTTCATAGCCTGGAGCATGCAAATGAGACCATTAGGCATGCATGGTGCAATGGGGTCATTAGCATGCCATATGGCCCCATTTGCATTGCACCTGCAGGGCTGCCCTGGCGGAATGTGATGAACAGTAGACATCACACAAGCATGTCCCCTCTCCCCACCCCAAGCCCCTGGTAAATGCTGTGCCTGGCGGCAGTATAAGATATGCAGAACCTCCCCCGCCCCATGCCCCTGTAGACTGCCGCACCGGCAGCTGTACATGTTGTGCAGAACCCCCAAGCCCCATTGCAGCAGCCTCTGCGGTGGTGGCAAATGTAAAAATAACCCCCCAGCCCCAAGCCTCCATTGAAGCCACTCCCGTGGCAGCCCTCCGTTATGGAGTGAACCCCCAACCTCCCAACCCCACCCCAGCAGGGTCCCACTGTCGGGCGCAGTGGCTCAGCCCACCCACACACCATCATGGCCACTAACTGACAGAGCTGTCTGACAATGACAGCTACTCTACAACCCAAATCCCAGATGGGCATCATTTTGTACAGAAGCTATCATTGTCAGACAGCTGTCAGTGGGGAGGCCATGGCGTGGTGTCGATTGGGCTGAGCTGCCCATGATGTGAGACCTACTGAGATGAAGAATGAGGTGGTTGGGACTGTGGGGGTTCACTCCATAATGGACAGCAGCCATGGGGAGCAGTCTTTGGGGACTTGGGAGCTGGGAGTGGGGTTATTCTTTACATTTACCACTGCTGCACACGGTGGCTGCAATGGGGGCTTGGGACTGGGAGGGGTTATTCTTTACATTTACCACCTCTGTGGAGGGCAGCTGCAACAGGGGCTTGGCAGGGGGGTTCTGCACAACATGTACCGCCACTGGGTGTGGCAGTCTATGGGGGTGTTGGGTGGGGTGGCACACTAGACTGCTAGGAAGGGCAGGCTGCCATGCTGCTGCCTGCAGTATGGCAGCCTGCCTGTGCATTGCCACCCACTTACGTCTAGAATTACTGGACTTATCTTTCTGTGGCACATCTCCAGACTTGCGAATGTGAATGGGGTTGTGCCCAGTATGCATGGGCATGCCCCCTTCACAGCCCCTCCAGATGTGCTGCATAGCATTACTGGCAGTATGCAGTGCATCTGTGATGCGCTGGTGCATCGAGGTTGTGCCAGTGCATTGGCCCACCAGAATCGCCTTAGGGCATGTTGGGGATACCTCGAGCATCTTGGATGCATTGGGTGCATCCCTTTTGTGAATCATGCCTGTATATGAAACATTTTGTGAATTTTTTTTTTAAATCAACGCAGTGTTTATAGTGCCTACTTCACACACTAGAGTTTGCTGTGTGATGTGAAAAATGCACTTTCTGGATGGCTGAAGGCTCTTGGCTTTACCTCATGCCTCACAGCTCTTCCAGGGATAGTGAGCAGTATTACAAAATACCCTAACACCCTGTTGTTTCTTATTCCTTACTTAACCATCTTTACAACCCTACAGGACCATGCTGCTCAAGCACTTCTATGGAGTCATACAACATTATAGTATATGGTTAGGTCTTATTATATGGAAGTTAATTGGCTCAAGTTTCTTGTTGTGCTACAGTTCCATAGTTATTGTCATTCAATTCAAAGGTCAAAACATTGTAGTACAGTTCAAAAGTCAAAAAGTTGTAGAACAAAGCTCCAGAAAGTTTTTTAGTACAGTTCATCAAAACCATGTACAGAACTGTATCTTTAGTCATTGCTTTCTCAAATTCATTTGTAAATGTAAAACTATATTTTAGTTTAAGTGAAAGTCTAGTCAAATGTTACTTTAGTGTTTGTATGTTCCTTGAATACCTAGAACCATATGCAACAAAAATAAAACATGGTAAAATGTTTCCTTATGGAGAAGCTCTTGCCTTCCTTTTTTACATTGTTGGTGATGTACCACTTGCTTTTCAAATTTCAATAAAGTGTACTCAATAAAAAAAGAATATGGGCAATTATGCCTAGCTCGGCACATGTTTCCATCTTGAGGTCTATAGTGTCTTCAGAACCATTTGATAGAAACATAGCCTTGATGTGCATAATTGCCATATATTATTCTATATATCATACTGCAAAAACAAAAACAAAAAACACACTTTAATTATTCTTAACTTGAATCTGTGATAGGGATGTGCTAATCAACACACATATATACTGGCAACTCACTTTGTTGCTAAGTTCAGAAATGGCTAGAAGACAAAACCACAGGAAAAATGCAATAAGGCCATTGACAGTAGCTGTGCTATTGCTATAGAAGGAGGGTGGGAGGTCTGAGAACAGATATGCTGTCTGACTTTATAGTCAGTACCACTGTTCTCAGTAATGTATATTTATGCATGGCATTTTGTCTTCTGACCATTTCAGAGGTCAGTGTCAAGGTGAGCTGCCAATATCCTTGGTTCCTAGGACAAGGGCTCCATTTCTGAATGAAGATACTGATCTTTTAATAGTTCTCCGGCCATTTTACAACACACTCATTTTACAAAAACTACAACACACAACACACTAGTATCAGGTTCAGTAGAGTCCCCTAAACAACAGTATCTTGTATTCCTACAGAAACCTGAGGACTCCAAAGAAGTCCTGAGTGTCACACTTTTAACTCTGATATTTGTGTCCTACTTTTAATACAAAATTCAAAGAAATTGATCCCCAGAAAGTAATGTATAATATATGTACACTTATAGTACTCCTGCATACCACTTGTGGAAATGTTTGTTACAAATAGTAGTTTCATAAAACCCAGCCCATTCAGTCAGCAACATGAATTATCAGTTTGAACACTTCCTCTTTTAAACATATACTTTATCAGGTGGATAAATGCACACTCACGTAGCCCCATCAGATCCATTCTTGTACACTGTTAAGTAATAGTCAACAAAGTTCTCAGACTGTAGCACTGGCTAATAAAAAACAGTACCAGTCTTGCTCCAAAACCAAAACACATGTAAAATGCAGATGGTTTTGCATTACAGCTTTCCTGCTAACTCATTAGGTATCACTTCCTTCTAGGAAGCCAATTAATAATAGTGTCCACAGGGGGGAAGGGGGTTTCAGGAGGGGGATAAATAAGGGCCCCTAAGTTTTCCAAACCTTTATCACACCCGCTGACAGAACTTTTTCTTCCTCCCTTATGGAACGAAATCCTCCTGTGTTTCCATCAAGTGGTGAACACGTGCTATCCATATGTTTTGACAAGCTCTGGGTAGTCAACTGCCTTTGGGCTGAGATCTTTCCATATGGCAGAGTTGTACTACCAAATCTTACCTGTTCACCAGCATTGGGAGAATATCTTAAGGAGATCTCTGGGTGATCACCTTCTTTTCTTACGTTTTACTCTACAGACCAGTTTTGTTGTTTTCAATAATGAATAGCAGAATGTTTTCTAGGCACGTAGTAATCCTCAAATCTGATCAATTTCATGCTGTCGATCCACCCAAAAGGTGTTGATTCAGGTCCAACAATGTGTTCCCTGTATATCCTTATCAAGACTGCTTTAAAAGCAGAGTTCTGCTTGAAGCAATAGTTTCATTAGCAGAAAGAAAACTGCATAAACTTTAGAAAGTGTGTAGGTTCCTATTTCAAGTATTATAACTATAGTAACAAAGCTTACCTTGTATAAATTTACATGCAGCTCCATTTTGTCTCTCATTATAATTCTTCAGTGATTGTTTTTATTGGAAATTGCAGGAAATCTAACAAACCTATGTATGTCAATATTAGCCTAATGAAAACTATTTCTCTTCAAAAATATAAGACGACATTAATCACTATAGTAATCTTCTTTCTTTCAAGGGGTCCTTTAGCATCAGTAACTTTTTTGCACTTAGCTGCCTAGGTGTAACTGCCACAGAGGTGTGCCTTTAAGAGATATTTAAATGAGTCTAGGGCCAAGCCAATCAAAAGAGAGGAGGGGGTGTGAGCTGAATGAGAGCTGTTGAAGGCTTCAGAATTTTTTCGAGGAAAAATGAGGGCAAATGCCCTGAAAAAGAATCAAGAAGATTCAACAAACAAGCAAATGTCCAAAAAAGTGGAAATAGAAACAATAGCAACACGAGCTAAAAACTCATCAATAAGAAACTCCAAATTTGGTAAAAGGTGACATAAAGAACCCTTCTCCAACAGGTGAACCAGGGAGGAAGGGTGGGAGCTTACTGATGATATAGGACCTCTTGGAAGAAAGAAGATTACTGCAGTGAGTAATTTTTTCTTCTTATCCCAGAAATCTTTTAGCATCAGTAACTTTTTTGCAGACTACCGAGCAGTACCAAGTGGGAGGTGGGCAGACAACCTACTTGGGAAAGAGGCTTTGCAGAACCACCCTGCCAAATCTGGCATCAGATCCGGTCTGTGCATCCAAACTGTAGTGTTTCACAAAGGTGTGCACAGATTTCCAGGTAGCTGCTTTGCTGACATCCAGTAGGGGAATGTCCCTTGCTGCTGCAAACAAGGCTGCAGTGCCCCTGGTGGAGTGGGCCTTGAGCCCCAGTGGAGGTTGTTGACCAGCTTTCTCATAGCAGAATCTAAGACAAGAGACCAACCAATGAGAAATAGTTCTCTTGGTAGCTGGTCTTCCTCTGCCTACATCCCTGTAGGTGAGGAACAACTGAGTGGAAGAGCCTCTGGACTATCTAATATGCTCTAGGTAGTGAAAGATGGCTCTTTTGACATCCAAGCTGTGGAGCTTTTGCTCGCCAGGAGTGGATGGCTCAGTAAAGAAGACAGGCAGAGTAAGGGACTGGTTCAGTGAAACTCTGAAACCACCTTTTGGCAGAAATTTCCTATTTGTCCTGGCGCCAACTTTATCTCCATGAGGGATGATGTAATTCGGCTCAGTGCACAGGGCCTGTAGTTCTGAAATACTCCTGGAAGACGTAATGGCTACTAGGAAGATGGTCTTCCAAGTTACAAGTTACAAACTTGATGTGGGCCATGGACATAGGCTCGAAAGGTGTATTCATGAGCCCATCTGTGCAAAGGTTCAGGCTCCAAGGAGGAACGGGCTCCCTGGTTGGAGGCAAGAGGCCTTTGAAAACTGTTTAAAAATGTTGTGGGAAAAATGATTTCTTCTTTCCCACCAAAAGGTAGGCGAAATTGCCACCAGGTGTAGCTTGAGTGAAGATGGTTTCAAACCTGATGCCTGTAGGTGTACCAGAAAGTCTAGCAGCTGAGGGACAGAAGCTGATAGGGGTTCGACCTTTTTGCTCTTGCACCTGAGGGAAAACCTTTTCCATTTGGCTGCATAAGTCTTCTTAGTGTTTGGTTTTTTAGACATCCTTGGTATCCTAAGGACCTATTCAGAGTACTGTGAGAATGGAAACTCTTAACTCCTCAAGAACCAGGCCTTGAGGTGAAGAGAGTATATATCTGGGTACTGCACTCCCATCTGAGGAACGGTCAGCAGGGAGTGAGTTGAAGCAGGCAAATGGGCCTGTTGCAGGACATTGAGAAAAGGAGAGGGTACCAGGCTTTCCTGGGCCACTCCGGAGCGACTAGGATCATTGATGCAGGCTGCTGTCTAAGTTTCAGCAAAATGCTGAATATCAGGGGAAATGGAGGAAATGTGTATAGGAACCTCCCTGACCAGTCCAGGATCAGGGCATCCAGAGGAAGTGTTCCCGAATTGGGGGCCTGCAACAGTACTGAGGAAGGTGAAAATTAAGAGGAGAGGTAAACAGATCCATGTCTGGTGTGCCTCACTGCCTGAACACTGTAGCTAGTACTTGTTTGTCCAGTGTCCATTTGCTCTGGCCTTGACTGATGCGGCTTAGAGCATCTGCCAGAGTATTAAGTTTGCCTGGGAGGTGAATTACTGAGAGGCTGACTCCCAGGGAGAATGTCTGAGACCTGAGCTTCAGAGCTTCCAGAGTATTCCTGATCTGGTACCACCCTGCTTGCTTATGTAGAACATTGCAGTGATGTTGTCCGTTTGAATTTGAACCACCTGCCCTTCTATGCTAGCAGCGAATGATTTGAGAGCTAGTAAGACAACTCTCAGTTCCAAAAGATTTATGTGCAACTGTGACTCTTCAGGAGTCCACTTTACACTTACTGAGGCACTGTCCAAATAAGCTCCCCAGCCCAAAAGGGAGGCATCTGTGGTAATCACCTTTGTGGGAAGAGGAGCTTGAAAGGGAACCCCTACCTGCCAATTTACAGGGTTCTTCCACCACAGCAAGTTTTGGAGGAACTGCTCTGACACAGGTATCGACTTTGAAAATGTGTTGCTTCTCTGAGACCAGCGAGCTCTGAGGTAGGCTTGCAGGAGTCTCATCCTATATCTGACACCTGGGACTACTGCAGTCATAGAGGCCATATGTCCCTGAAGTTTGAGGAAATGATTGGCTGGTCTTGGCTGTCCCCAGGTGAAAGAATCTGCCACTAAATGGAAACTATGAATTCTTTTCTGCAGGAGGAAAGCATATTCCTTCTGAGTGTCCAGCTGGGCCCCTATGAAGGTGAGCAGCTGGGTGGGTTCTGGGTGAGATTTCTTTAGATTTACCAGGAAACTCAAAGACTCCAGAGTGCGTTCTGTGAGGGAAAGAGATTCCTTGACCTGGCAAGGAGACTTTGCTACTATGAGTCAGTCATCCAGATAGGGGTAGATAGCAACACCCAGTCTCCTGAGATGTGCTGCTACCATTGCTAGACACTTGGTAAAGACTCTTGGGGCTGAGGACAGACCAAAGGGCATGCAGTGAACTGATAGTGACCCAGAGGCAGTTTGAACCTGAGAAACATCCTGTGAGATCTCCTTATGGGTATGTGGAAGTAGGCGTCTTTAAGCCTAGGGAGGCTAGCCAGTCTCCCTACTGTAAGGACTGTATGACCAGTGACAGAGTGACCATTTTGAATTTGTTTTTTTTTTCAGATGTTTGTTTAAATATCTGAGATCTCAGATAGGTTGCCACTTACTAGTTTTCTTTTGTGTCAGAAAATACCTAAAGTAGAGGCCCTTGCCCTTCTTGTGGGAGGGGACCCTCTTCAATGCTCATAAAGCCAGAAGGTTTTGTACCTCCATTTCCAACAGCAGTATCTGTTTTGGGGACAGAGGTCTTGACACCTGGGTATGCTTGAGGTCTGGCAGCTGCTTGAACTGTAATGATAGATCCTTCTCCACTATATCCAGCACCCACCTATCTGACTTGATGAGGGACCAGTGCTGAAGATAGTGGGAGAGTCTTCCTCCAACAGGAAGCAGGGAGGTGACCTGGACACTTACATCAGGACTTAGACTGAGAAGCAGATGGCTGGGTAAAGGTAGCTCTTCTTTGGCCCCTTCTGCCCCTGCCTCTGAAAGACCCCCTGTATTGGCCTAATTCAGATTGGGTATAGGGATTGTAAGGCCTGGGAACAAAATGTGTGCCCCTACCACCCCTGGGATGGGATCTCTGAGGGGTGGAGGGCTTAGGCTTGGATGAGTGGCTCTACCAGGACATCAACTTTTTTCATGTAGTCAGTGGTTCTGTAATCAAACAACATATTTTGATCACAGGGAAAATCCATGGCCTTGTTCTGAGTGTCTGTGGTCAGACTGGTTGTTCTAAGCCAGGCGAAGCATCTCAGAGAGATGGCATGAGCCATCACCCCAGAGGCTGCATCATTGTTTTCTTCTGCCATGTGAAATTGGTACATAGTAGATTCCAGGGCAGTTTTTGACATATCCACCAACTCCTGCACCATAGAATCTGATCCGTTGTGGGCAATGGCCTGGACAGATTTCCAAAGGGCTTTCCGATATTTGGCTGTGAATGCCATGTAAGAAGAAATTCTGAGAAGCAGAGAAGCTATGGCATACATTTTATTTGCTATAGTGTCAATTTTCTTGGAATCCTTGTCGGGGGAGAGGGGGACAAGGAGACTCCAGCTTTCTCACAAGCTACCTTCTGCACTATACTCTTATGGCTAGGGTGTGTAGACAGGAACTCAGTACCATTTTTAGATAATTTATATTTTGTCTCAAGCTGTTTATCAACCCCTGATACTGAAGTGGGGTGTTGAAGCACCTTAATGGTATTTTTTCTAAATGCATTATAGATTGGGATGACCAGGGTCTTTGAGGATGAAAGACCCTTCATTTTGTTTTTTTTTCTATACTTGATAGCATGATGAGCAAACTGCCCATTTTCACATGCGGCAAGTTTAACAAATAGACAACAAAAAACAATTAATACAAAAAACAAATAAAACAGACACAAAAAACAATATCAAAACACAAAACTTACAGTATAAATGCAGTGCATTGTTAGGAACAGCAATTACAATCATTCAGACTATTCAACCATTTGACAAGCCTATTTTTAAACATTTGAACCATCTTAAAATTAGTAATTTCAGTTGGCATACTATTAAAAAATGTTATTGACCTATATATTACTGACCTGTGACCAATAGTTTTTTTATAAAGATGAATTCTAAATAAACCTTTTGACTGAAACCTGGTTTCAGTATAACTCTGCTGGAGGAGAATAAGATCCTGAATCACCTGGAGGGACTATACCCTGTGATCTTTTCATCTCCCTATAATCTTCGTCTTCATCAACATCCTGGTTGGGCTCCTGCATAGGGAGGTCCAGGGTGTCCAGCATATTTTGTATAAATGTAAACATAGAGGAAGGATCCTCATGGTCACTCGGGGGATCCCAAAGATGAGGGTCCGGGGACTCCTGGGGCTCAAGGCCCTCAAAATCCATGTCAGGGGCATCATAAAATTGATCATCATCTGCGTTACCCTCACAGTCTACAGAAGAGAGAACTGTGGAAGAGCACTTGCCAGCCTCAGTAAATCGAGGACCCATCTTTTGAAGGGTCTGAAACAGTTGTCATGCTTTTTCCATATCTTGCACTGATGGAAGAACCTGTGCAGTTTGTAAGTGTTTTGTTTTTTCTGTATGCTTTAAGCTGCCTGTTGTCTTGCTATTGGCTTTCCCAGGAACAACTGGAGCATATTTGTCTTGACAGATTTTCTTTTTAGCCACTTCATCAGAGGCTTGATCAAGCTTCCTTTTTTATCACTCTTATTATTTTTCAATTTGAGAGGAACTTCATCTTTAGAAGCTTTATTTTTGGGCTGGGATCTGGAGGGTTCCTCAGCATCTCTGCTTTTGGTATGAGTGCTTTTGAATGGACCCTCATCGGAATCCTTTGATTTATCCTCAGCCATAATAATCAAAGGCTTGTCTGCTATGTTTGCCAATTTAAGCAAAGCAAACCAGTCCTGGACCTACTAACTGAGTGCAGGTTTCTGTGAAAATGCCACTAGCCAGACCTACCCCAGTTAATAAACTATGTCTATTACTAGTGCCTATTTTTGGGGTTGTAGAACTGGGATCTATACCAGTACTAATCTTAATAGAAACTCAGTAATACTCAACTGTACACAGGTGGCTGCTGGACCCTTATGGACAGTCCTGACACAGATGATACCAAGGTCCAGTAATATAACAAAAAAAAGGTTTCCTCATAATTGCCAATCTAGAGAGAAACCACCCAGGGACTGTTTAAATTTGAAATCCACTGCAGGTGCCTTGCGGTAAACCCCACGAGGTCTGAGGTAAAAAAACAGGCAACTGTCCCTAATTCGATGGTTCCCACAAGAATTTGCCCAAAAATGAAGGAAACTGTTGAAAATAAGCACCCGTGGTAAAATTAGGCTTTAAACTAAATAGTCATGGTAAAAATGAAGTCAAACTAGTGCAGTTGCGCTAAAAATAAAAACTTTGTGTGGCGATAATGAAAAAATAAAACTTTCACTCTGCACACTAAGGAAATAATTTATGAGGAAATCTTTACCCAGATAAGCACTTGGAGGCTGTCAACAAGGAAAGTTGAGAGACACCTCAGAGGCAATATTGCTAAGTCCAGTGGAGAAAAAATTCTGAAGCATTCAACAGCTCTCACTCACCTCATAGTCCCGCCTGTCTTTTGATTGGCTTGGCCCTAAGCTTATTTAAATATCTCTTAAAGGCATACTTCCGGGACAGTTGCACCTAGCCAGCTAAGTGCAAAAAAGTTACTGATGCTAAAGGAATCCTGGGGTAAGAACTCATAGTTATTATCTCCAATCATACTGAGAAGCAACTTCAGTGCTACTGTTTTTCAAATTAGTTTACCCATGAAAGCCCAACTTAAATCCAATGTCTGGTTTACAGTAGTTTTCTGTTTCTCCAGTATCATAGCTGTGAGGACTTCAAACACAGGTAGGCTAAGTAACATACTCAAGATTACACAATGAAGAAGTAAACCAGGTGAGATAGGGATTCAAACTCAGTTGGTGTGCTCTTCGGCTTCCAGGATTTGTGGTCTAAGCCCAAGACTACATAACCATTGCATAACCCCTTTCCCATATTATCAAATTAACATGTAACAACTGGAGATGGGCATCAATGGTTCTAAAAGAAGGACCCCCCCAAGAACCTGTCCAATCCTAAAATTTAGGATCATAACAATAGCTCTAGTGATGTCAAAGGAAAATGATTAATTAGCATTTAATGCACTTGCAACTAATATGCAAATAAATGCAAATTCCTGGACTTCAAAAGTGGTTTGAAAAGGAAAATCATTAAGAAGGGAAGGGCTGCCTGCTGGAAGAGGGGAGGTGGGAGCATGTGCCAAAGGGTGTAATGCTCGCATTTACTCTGGGGCTTGTCAGGGGGCTTCACTGGAAAGAGTTTGTCCAACTAGGGCCCTGACCTCTGGGTGGCTCACCCTGGTCTCTCAGTGAGCCAGAATGTGGGTAGGGGCCTGGTTTGGTATATGGCTTGGGACATCATTTTATCTGCCCAGTTCCTCCTGTTTTTCCTCAGATTTCTGCAGTCAGATAGGGTGGCTGGTTGGGGGCTGACTATCAATGATGCGAGTGTGGGATTCACAGTCGGAGGGTGGAGGAGTCCTTACTGCCTGGGGCAACCTAATCGGGGGGATCAGAGGACTTCTGTCTGGGGCTGCCTGACCTTCCGGGGGAAGAACTCCCTTGCCTCCTACTCTGTCTGTAGGCTGGTTTCATCTCTGGAAGGAACTTCCACAAGGAACTTTAAGTGACTGTGGCTGGAGTCTGTTTGAGTGACTTTGGAATCTGTCAGATAAAACTAATTGTTTCAGTTGGGTAGTGAGATAGTCCTGGAATTCACTCTTATTTAACCTGTTTTGGGCTGTTGTGGTGAGAGCACAGCACTTTGGGCAAATTGTGGTGGGCAGGTGGGGTTGGGAGTCTCACCTAGCCCAAGAACTGGTTTACAAGCATGGCATGATTAGCCGCAGTCTGGATTATACAAACTCAATAACTCTGCTGTACTCTACATTGGAAGACAAGAAAGTCTGGCAGCACAGTAATTGTGAGAAAAGGAGACCTTTAAGCTAGGTCACGATAAAAAATAAAGTTTATTACAAAATCGAAAACACAGCAGCATCCCAAACACATGCAGACCCTTTTATAGGGCACAGTCAGGGGGAGATGTGTACTCCTCCACTAAATCAACAGGGCTTGATTCATTCTGCAGAAATTCAACCATCTGAAGTGACACGGAACCAGATTCCATTGGCACAACATGCCATTATCTCGAGTATGCAACAGACCACCCTCCTTCAGCCTTTACTGCCCCTGCTGCCCCCAAATCCTGAATGAGTGAATCCAATCAAGGTGGATACTCAAACCAGGAACTTTTACCAGAATTACTGGAGATTCCAGCTATACAGAGGGGTTTGAGAAGGAGTCCCCGCTTTATTCACTTCAGAGAAGAAAGATGTGGAAAGGAACCCTGGGCAAGGGAGGAAACAATACACACAGAGGCAGGTGGAATCGAGGGAGAGGTCATTGATGGCAGAAAAGGAGTGGCAGACAGTGGAATCAATAGCACCTAAAGATTCATTAATGGTAACTATATCTAACTACACACTGACCGATACAGAAACGAAAGTACTTGAAAAGGGACTTAATTTTGTGCCAACAACGAATATCAGTGAGTTTAAGGTTATGTTGGACTTACATAAATTTACTAAAAAACTTGATTTGAAAGTACTGTTTAATAAGGAAGTCTCCATTTCAGAAAATTCTATCATGAGGAACAATGTAGAACAACTTATAAAAACATTGATTTATATTCCTCCAAAAAATTCCATTGTGAATGTATTCCATAAAGCCTGTGAGAGGGACATTTTGTAGTACATTTCTGAACATCCCACCCCCAGATTTAATAACTGCACAACACAAGAGAAAGAAGCTTTGAGGGGTTTACAGAACAATGAAGCAATTGAAATAAAAAGTGCGGAGTACTCAAAGATCTCCTGATAGCGAGAGATCGGTGGACCCATTCCATTTTGGTCCTCGATCTCTCTGCAGCATTTGACACTGGAGCCATGGTGTGCTGCTAGAGCACTTAAGGGTTATCTGTAGACTGTCAGTATAGTCCTCAGATGGTTCCACTCGTACTTCACTGACAGGTTTCAGAGAGTGGTATCCAGTATTTATTCCTCTGACCTGGTCTCCTTGCTGTGTGGGGTCCACAGGGCTCTGTGCTATTGCCCATGTTGTTCGCAGTGTACATGCTGCCATTGAGGGACAATGTGAGGTGGTATGAGCCGAGTTTTCACTGCTATGTGGATGATACTCAGCTCTACATGTTCTTTGTGCCCGGGCAGGATGATTCTGTCTCAGTATTTAACAACTGCCTCACCGAGATCCAGGACTGGATGAGTGCCAACTGGTTGAAGCTGAATCCAAGCAAGACTGAGGTGCTGGTTGTGGACCCAGGACATCGGGATTGAGGGGCAACTGGCTGGTGGACTTCCAGGCTTTGGTTTGGGGGTAACCAGCTGTTGACTTCGGATTAGGTGCATATTCTGGATGTTATTTTTGATGAAGGATTGACACTTAAATTGCAGGTGTCAGCCATCATCAAATCCAATTTTGCCATCTGAGAAATATTGCTTGGATAAAACACCTGATCCCACATTATGATCTTCCAACTCTGGTCCACACCTTTGTGACCTCGCGCCTTGAGTACTGCAACTCCATTTAGCTAGAGCTCCAGAGGTTTGATATTCACCACCTGCAGTTGGTGCAGAATGCGGCAACCAGATTGTTGACTGGCTTACCTCAATCTTGCCATGTCACACCTGTTCTCCGCGGACTGCACTGGCTGCCTGTTCAGCGGCGAATCACCTTCAAGGTCAGTTTGCTGACCTATAATGCCCTACATGAACAGGGTCCACGCAAGAACTCTTGTGTCCTTATTGCCCCCTCCACCTACTTTGCTCTACCAATGAGGGATTGCTGGAGATTCCCAGGGTCCGACTTAAGATATCAGGTCTAGGGCGTTTTAATTTGGGGACCCAACCTTGTGGAATTCTCTACCTCATTCAATAAGGGAATGCCTGGCTGTGGAGAGCTTCAAGTCGGCCTTGAAAACCTACTTATTCAGGTTCGCCTTCCCAGAATATGGATGACAGATTGTAAATGATTTCTGTTGTTCTTTGTCTTAAATTGCTTATACTGTACTATAACATTTTTATGCTGTCTCTTTTTATCTTTTGTACAGGCGCTTAGGTATTTTGATTTGTTCTTTTTAAAAAATAAAGAAGTTGAAGTCGAAGAACCTTTTGGGGTCTAATTAGAACAAGAATGGTCAGTCAACCTCTAGTGAAAAATGCATAGCTGAAAAGGCCAGGAATATAACAAATCAATTTATATTAATACACTGGAAACAAAATTTTATTTTGAGAATATAGAAAAATTCTTTGTAGCCAGTGCAGCTAAGTTTTAGAGTGGGGAGCTGTTATTCTGGTGGTATGGGTTTGAATCCCACATCTGCTGTTTACTTACTGCGGGATTTATCTCTGTCCCGGTTTATTTTGTGTTGTTTGAATCTCCCTCTGTGCCTTAAATGAACAGCATTCTCTCCTCTGCCTCTCTTCAACTGAAACTTAGGGATACAATTTGCATGAAAGGTAAAATCTAAAACTTAAATGTGTTTCCTCAACAAATTGCTACTTTAGTTCTACAAACCTGACTTTCTTGTTGCCCTTCCACTACAGTTGAGATTCCCCTTGGAGTACTTTGTGAACTGTGATTTATTAATGTGTGTGTCGTGTGTGTGTGTGTGTGTGTGTGTGTGTGTGTGCGTGCGTGTGTGACAATTCTGCAATGGGCCACTCTAAATACATTGCATATGTAAAATCATGATGCTGATAATCTATGAATATTCTTCGACACAAAAAATAAATCTCTGCTAACTTAAGACTGCCCTCTAGCGGTATCAACAAAGTGTAACCTCGGATTTGTTCAATTATAAATTAAAGCTCTGTTCAGAACATGCAATACTCAATATCATCTGCTTTTTTCCTTGTATCTTACAGCTCGCTTCTACACAAGGGACCCATTGTTAGAGACAGGCATGCTGAAGCCATCATTCTACATTTTTTATGTGACAGAAGCAGACCTTTGTTGACATCAATTGAACAAAAAACTGCTCAGTATTAACATCATGAATTCTTGCTTTCCACATAATTACTGTCTCCAAACAGCTGCAACAATGTGCAAGTCTGCAAACATGTTAAGTAGGTAAACAAATACAGTGGAACTTAAAATTGCTAAATATTTTAGGACAATATACAGAGAGTAAATATATATATATATAAAAAAAATCAAGAACAGTCTTTGGTTTCTGCTGCTTACTACCGCACAGCATATGCAATGTAGTTATAAGGTATTCATTCAAAACTAAAAGGTACTTTTCAGAGAAATGTGAGTTAAAACTGTGACTGTCCGATGGCTCAGTGGTAATGGTCACATGACTGTGCAAGTAACCCAAGTTGCAGGAATGAGCCCAGATTGTTGCACTTCAGAAGCCATGGCCTGGGAGTGCTGCTGGCAGCAAGTCATATCTTTGACCAGGGTAGGGAGGCACTGCATTCAGGAGCGGATTAAACGTTTGCGTGCCTGGCTCCAAAAAGTTTTGTGGGCCCCCATTTTCATGGGATGAGGGGGTGGAGGTGGTTTTCAGACAACCTACCTAGCTGGGATCAGCACTACACAAAGGAAACCAAAATTCTCAAAGCTGTGATAGCCAGGAGTGGGTGCCATTTCAGGTTTCAACAGGCAGAGGGGGGGAATGGGCAACAACCAGTGGGGTCAGGTACCAACTTTAGGCACTGTGCACTGACTGTTGTGTGCATGTTCAAGCAGCCACCTGCCTGCTCGAACGTGCAAGCTGATTCAGTACAGCAGAACTGAATAAACTCATACATTTGAGGTGGCAGGCAGCTGCTCGAACTTGTGCACGTGCAGAATGACATGTTAAGATTCAAGTAAATAAACGCAACCGTGTGGACAGGGAGCAATTGTAATAACTTACTTATCCAGTCGTCTGGCCTGAACCTTCAGCTTCCACTTGCTATCATCCCAGTGAGCCTACCAGCTAAGACCTCCTTGAATCCTAGCATCCTTCTGGAACCAAGCAGTCCTGACTTCCAATCACAACTTGAAAGGGTCCCCATGCTTGTCTGCAGCCAGACCCACAAAGTGTCCGAGTGAGACTGAGAAGACTGAAATTCTTTTTGATGCCAGCAAGAAAGAGCCCATCTCATCACTGACTGAGCTGTAGCCTGTCTGTGGTGGTGGGAAAGTGTGTGTCACACAACTCACAAGCTCTGCTCTTTCACATCACATGATGTCACTGATGACTTGGCTGTAGTGTGAGTGCACACAAGGGCAGGCAGGGCACTTATTGTTCCAAAAAACAAAAAAATGCCACAACAAAGAAAAATCCACAACTTCCACAAGGCATGCGGGTGGTGGCTGCACTTGAACTAGTGGGCTCCCTTCCGAGTATGGACCTGGCTCCATGGAGCCACTGGAGCCATTGTAAATCCATTACTGACTGCATTCCATGGCCACAGTGACCCCTTCAGCAGGGCCATGAAGGATTTACACATCCCCACAAGTAGTGTGAATATGAGGTCATTTCAGCATCATGCAGCACCACTGGGGAGCAGTTAGAGGAAGGAACAAGGATAAAAACCCTGCGGAAGATCCTCAGATCTGTCAAAAGGATGACCCATCAGCACAAGTTGCATTAAACTGTCCCACCAGTCAGTTAATTTTGCATTTCTCAATCAGCTTTATCAGTGTTGCTGGGTCCAGCACAAAGCCCCAGGGAACTGTTTTGCAAGATTCTAAACTCCGTTTTGTATTGCATTGTGACAGAAATGCAGATGAATGTCAGATGAGTAGCAATCACATTTCATATACCTATGCATTGTCAAGCTGGTATGATAAAACAGCAATGCAATGTGAGCTGCCATTGCATTGCCAGCTTTAAAGAACAATACTTAACCAGCTCAATAGCATTATAGTTTAATCTGACTTATACCACACTCTCAGGGCCTCTGTCACTTGGGACCGGTAGTGTTGGGTCCAGGACACCACTAGGTCTTATCCTTTGCTGTGCTATAGACTGATATATCCATCCAGAATTCCTATATTTTCTAATTCTGTCAGCAACTTAAGGGTAAATATAGAGGAATACATATATGGAAAAAAGATATCCCATTCTGAACTGACCTTTGTGATGAAAGCAAACCTGTATGATGCCCAGTCCAATTTTCTCCACTATATACCTGAGTTTGAATCTCTGGCTCAGATCACTCAGATATAAAACCCAACTGGTGGTCTCATGTCATTTTTAGTGAATATTGTAATAACATTTGCAACAAAAACAACAAACCTAATTCAGCCTATGTTTTTATAGTTTAGCTTAAAGTAGAAGTCCAGAGCTTGATGAGCTTGGAAAGTGAAAACGCTGAATCCATCAAAAGAGGAGTCCCTCTAGAGTAGTGTTTAGATGTATTAGGAATCTCACTGTGAGGGGGCTCAAGTTAAAGCAGCAGTACATGTTAGCAGTGAAAATTTAGTCCATACTTTTATATTAGTTTAGAAAATGGGCTTGAAAAATACTGTATGATGATTGGCTGAAAGCCCCATCCAGGAAGACATTTATTTTTCAACAATGACCACTGAAAAACAAGCGCCAGCTGGCAGTGCCCACTTGCCTAAACATATTCTTGTGCCCACGTTCCATTTGAAACTAAACTGGCAATTATTTTTCCCCTAGCTTAGCAAGCAAGGCCCCCAAGTCACTAGCCACTGTTAACAACTTATCAGTTCTCTAACATGCCATGCTACCCACACAAATCCATTTAAGTATTAAAAGGAACACACCAAGCAAACAAACTTTTTTTAACTAAATCACCAGCATAGTCACAGGCATTCCTGACAGTACTACTCTCACACTATTCCCCAATTTGACCTGGCTCTTTTCCCTGCTGAGAAATAACAAGAAACAACAACAAAACTGTCACAGGCTGTGGGTAGATAGAAGGACTATAAGCAAATATAACGATCAGTAAAATTATTTATTTTCACCTTGCAGAACAAAATTATAGTGGAGACTGGTACGACAAAGGAAAAAAAATAACTAAAGAACTGAAATCACTGTAAATCGCCAATAAGCTACATCAGCTAGAAGGCACTAGCTGTCAGCAGGTGTTTCAGCCTCAACACCTATCCATGATCTGATCTAAGACCTAAACAAACAGTCGTTATATACAGGTATAGGCATCGTGTGATGGGTTAGCTCCACCCATTCATCTTTAGAACCTTTGAAACATTCTTATTTTACACAAATATTATTATACAAACACAAACATCCTTTATTAATTCCTTACATGATGTGCACAGCATTATAATTTATTTAAGAAGCTTCTGTACAGAATTCAGTCGGAAACGTTCTCTGAAGCACCGCCCCCATCGGTAGCAACCATAAAAGAAGTCTGACAGTGGCCGGCCAGTGCTATAGTTACACACTGCTGTGGGGATACAAGGAGAGCATTTGCTATTGGCTTTAAGTTCCAAGAATATTTTCTGGTGAGTTAAACACCTAAAAACGTATTATTTCACCCTTGAAAATGAGTTGCAATAGAAGGGGGGAGCTAAAGTACTGCTGCTCCAAAATATTTCGGCAGAATGGAGCCTGCAACACTGTGCAACAGTGCACACATTTGAGGCAATAGTATTCAGGCAACGCAGCCTGAGAAGCCGCACTGCCGAGGGTAAAGCTCATAATCAAAACTGCTTTCTCTGGGCAGCAGCTCCTCGCTACTCCCAACAGTAAACTGCTGCTCCACTCATTCCCATGGCTTTGTTTCAAACAGCCCAAAGAACAAAAGTGAAGGAACACCATTCAGCTTGGACAAGGGAACCTTCCTTTTCATAAGGAGCTATTGATTTCCTTTTCATAAGGAGCTATTGCTTTTCTTTATTTTTAATAACAAAGGGAAAGGAAGAGGGTTAGCTTCCTATGCTATTCTCTGTAGGAAACTAAGAGCATTTCTGAAATACAGTGTAGTTTTCTTTTAGTGACAACAACCTTGGAAAGAGGTTCTAGTCTGTCTCTCTAAGAGATCAAAACTGTAAGACTACATCTGTCAGTCCAGGGGCCCAACCTGCCTTACATTATTTTAATTTTAATTTGCCGCAGTATTTCACAACAACTAGGACCCTTTTGTTTTACTTATGTCTGTTTAAATATGTGAGACAGCATCAAAGGACTCTATTTGAGGTCCAAAGCATTGTGTGTATCTGGGAACAACCTAGGACTCTAAGTACATATAATACACACACAAACAACTTCAAACAGAGGTGGGTGGCCAGCCCAATAAACATTACATACAATCTACAATATATAGGCACTCCAAAACAAATAAGACATTTACAGCCCCAGTGACACCAGAACACTCTTCCTCTCTAAAGGGAGGGGCACAAATGCACAAAGTGGCTTCAATGTTTAAAATATAAGTAACCTACTACTTCTGTGCTTTTGTTGCCCGACAACACAAATATGCAGTTTCTAATACCAGTAAAGTCCTTCTAGGCAATGAAAGGTATGCCCATCACACAGAAACACGTCACTGGGGATGTAACAGAGTGGTGTCACTACAGACAAAAAATGGAGCACAGCCAGTGTGTGGGGGGAGTGACAAGAAAGTCCTTATAGGGAAGCAACTCCAAACAATGGTTTGTCTGTGAGTGTGGGGTGACATCTCTGCAGGGAAGCAACTGTAAAAGACTGCAGTGCCCTCTACTGGCAAATATACTAGTGTAGGGGCTATTTTACCAACAAATAATAATAAAAAACAAGCATTTGTCAATGCCGAACGTTCGTTTGCAGGTATTTGCAGTGGCGTTTGGCATGTATGGTGCTTTACCCTAATGCCCTGTGCGATTGCTGGTATTTGCACAATAAATAGTCAGCATGATCTTTTTGCTACCCCCATTGTGCGCTACATAGGCGGAAACACGTTTTGGGCAGGATGTGAAAATGACAGCTGTACTGCTCATAAGAAGTCTGGTAAAATGCCAATGTTGAAAATATGGGTGGAAATATTGAAAATTCGCAAACCTGGCGTGCGTGGGAACTGTCGCCTGCGACGACGTAAAACAGTCATTTTAGAATTTTTTCATCAAATTTTCAACATCGCCATTTTAAAACCTGTGCTAATGAACAGTGTCACTTTGATTTTCTTACTGTGTCCCATACACTGAGTTCGCACACCGACTGTGCCATTGTGCGCTACATGGGCGGAAACACGTTTTGGGCAAGATGTGAAAAATGACAGCTGCAGTGCTCATAAGGAGGTGTGGTAAAATGGCAATGTTGAAAATCTGGAGTGAAAATATTGAAAATTCACAAACCTACGAGCGTACGTGGGAACTGCACAACGCAGACTCATAAAACAGTCATTTTTAGGAATTTTTTCACCAAATTTTCAGCACAGCCATTTTAAGAGCTCTGCTCATGATCAGTGTCACTGTGATTTTCTTAATGTGTCCCATACATTGAGTTCACACACCGACTGCGCCATTGTGCGCTACATGGGTGGAAACACATTTTTGGTGAGATGTGAAAAATGACAGCTGTACAACTCATAAGCAGGTGTGATAAAATGGCAATGTTGAAAATCTGGAGTGAAAATATTGAAAATTCGTGAACTTACAAGCCTGCGTAGGAACTGCACAACACACGCTCGTAAAACAGTCATTTTTTGGAATTTTTGCACCAAATTTTCAACATGGGGTTTTTGGGACCCCTTCTCATGAATGATGTCACTGTCATGTGTTATTCAAGGCTGAAGGGTGATTTCACTCAGTGACTAGCAGGTGCCTGAAATCACCCTTCTGGCCGGATAGCGCCATGACAGTGACATATGTCATGAAGAGGACCCAAACCATGTTGAAAATTGGTGCAAAAACCAACTAATGACAGAGATATGCAATAAAGTTGAAACCCCTATGTAGCCCATTATACAGCTTACCGGCATTTCCTCAGTTAAGCGGTCGGCTTGAAGAGTGCAGGCGTGTTCCTAGTCCACGAAGATCGTGGCGTCAGAGATTCGAGGTAGTATGGGGTGTGGGGAGGCTGGGTGCGCCAGTGGGTGGGTGCTGGTTGTGGGGTTGGGAGATGCGCCGCAGGACCGTTTCTGTTTACAGGTTTAAACAAAAAGCGACGGCGTGGGACCTTTTGCCATGCTGGGGTGGGCTCCCAGCATGGCAGAAGAATGATGTGTGGGGTGGCCGAGGAGCCGACAGGGGATTGGGCACCCCCATCGTAAAACAAACTAATGGTTTGCCACACTGGGGTGGGCTCCCAGCGTGGCAGCAGGATGGCTTGGGGGCCCGTGGAGCTGGCGGAGGATTGGGCACCCCCGTCAGCAAACAAACAACCTTTGCCAAGCTGGGGTGGCCTCCAGCATGGCAGGAAAGCTTTGGGGCATCGTGACGCGCGCTGGGGGGAGCGCGTGACGGAGGGGACGGCGGCGCTCAGTATGGCAGTGGTGTTTTCCTTTGAAGCAGAGGAACACCGCTGTCATACTGAGCTCCTGCACCCATTGGTGCAGGACCGCCATGCCTGCTCAAGGAGCAGTGAGCAGGTGAGAGGCACACCTTCGTGCATTTCTCTCTAAAACGTTCCTTGCGCATGTGCGCAAGCGAACGTAAAAACACTTTATAATCATTTGTACATTTTGTTTTCATTTTCTTGGCAATTTTTATTTCTTACATAAACATGCCATATGTAGACTATTTTATAAGCACAATAATACCCTCTTAGGTGGGCATTAGGGGCTACGTCAGACCTTCCAGTGGTATAAGGGCCTCTGCTTGTAGCATCAGACATCATTATCCCCCCTCCCCCAGGTGGTCTGGTATAGCCCAATTCCTCCACCCTGTCAGGTATTATTGCTTAATTATATTGCCTCTTATCTTTTGACTTGTAAAATATTCTTCTTACCCCTTTCTAAGTCTGCTTTAATACGTGTCTTTACATTTGGAATAATAAAAAGCATGCTCCTTTTAACATGGCTACTGTACACTCAGATTTTCGTCAGTATCCTAGGTTGCTTTTAAACACCCTGGGCAGGATTTTCAGAATGGTCTGCCCAAGATGTATCAGCTGCTATTTTGCAATTCAGAAATGCATCCAACCCTGTTAGACTATCTCTTATATATGGCTTAACAGTATCTGGAGATTGCATCCAAAAACAGACACAAATTGCCTGGACATAACTGCATCCAAACTGGATGCATCTCACAATTGCTTCCACTGCAGTTGCTTCTGTTCTGTGCTGTAAACTGTGTCTTTTTGTCATTAACAGATGCAGCTTCTAAAAACAGCAGTAGGTCTGCCTGGAGCAAAGCGGATGGATGCAGACACACAGTAGGCACAGCATGCATTCACATCTGCATCTAACTTCATGCAACCCTTCCCCCAATTGTTTAAGTTCACTTGTCTTGTGACCAAAATGAACTAGCATGCAACAGGCAATGCTCACTAATCTCATAAGACAATAGGTGTACAAGAGCAGCTGAGATAAGCAAAAACTGGTATAAGCCATATTTAAAAGAGCATTTCTTTTTATATTTAAAATAAATGTAAACAAAGCACTAAAGCAATATCAAAAATTAGAAATGAAGAATATTCCATAAGATAGGTGGTAGGGGACGATTTATAATGGTATAAAAAAGTATAGATCAAAAGTGTCGCCATAACACTCACTGCTGCTTTAAATGAGGTGCTTTATTTATTGGGGTTTTTACTACCACACTCATCACAGTTACCATACTTAAAGCAGCAGTTCTTGTTATGAATAAAATTTTATAGATACTGCATACCTTTTTCTTCTGTTTTAGCATACTCTTTTCTCTTGGCTTGTACTGTAAGTCTGCTATACCTTTTCTGGGTCTACTTTAGCATTTTTTGAGACATAAAAGATCTCTATTAATTATGCCTTCTCTTGCAGGTTTGCATTACTATTCTCAGTTGTGTTTGAACATTCAAACAATGGTTGACATCCCTTTTTAACTAAGATGAACTAGCATGTGACAGACACTGTATTCTGTTCTCATGAACAATGAGGATCTCAGGACTAACTCTAGGCCATTAAGCATAGATTATACCATGGCAAACACAAAGTGAAATGTGACAACACATAAATAGATTTGAAAATAAAAATTAACAACCAAGATTAATATCAGGGGCTGAAAAGGAGGACAAAATACAGTATCTCAAAACACAACACAAAGTGCAGCCTTCATGCCTAAATAAAACAGAAAACTTTGATTTTCCAACCAGTGCTGAAACAAGTGAGATGCTACCACAGTAAGACCAAAAGGACAGCATCTACAATTTCTCCCAGTGAAGCTATCAGGAAATAGACATGGCAGACTATTGGTCTTCTTCAGTCCCATAAAACAACAATTCATATTTTAAGAAAAGAATCAGTGTGCACAACTGACCCTTTGAACAAAGTATTTCATGGTTCACATTCTAATGCAAAATGAAGAGCTAATTTTTACAGCTGCATGGGCAGAGTTCTGCAGATGTTATGTGATCATCATTATCTCAGAATAGCACTGTGGAGCATGTGACTGGACCACTGTCCAGGTGCAGCTCCACAGTGCTTTGGCACAGTTTCCAGTGGCTGTGTTTATACGTAACTCTTCCCTTCCACCAGCAGCAGAAATACCCCAGTTCACGGGCACTTTTTTTCTTCCACAACTGCAGAATTGACAGGTGCCATGCACAAGATGGATGCTGACTCAGACTGTGCATGCATGAGTATTGCACATGTGCAGTTCTGTTATCGCCATCTTCTTGTGAATGGCATACTTCGCACCACTGTGAAAAGCTATACTCCAACACTGCTATGATAAACTCTGCGCAGCTGTATTGGCTTTGACCAGAGTTTATTTTTTGCTGTTATCATTTTTAATGGCCTTTTCCATGCACAGCTAGGCTTCTATATATCCTCCTGTCCTACCCAACCATGTGACTCTTAATCATGTGACAAGATCCAAACATCAACAGTAAGGGACGCTGGCAGTGGCATCTTTCAAGACCCAATCAAGTCCTGCTTGTTTTAACTCAGTCACATGGGTGCTGGAGGGTGCCAAAGAGCAACAACACCACTTCTGCCACCTGCCCAGCCTCTGCCATTCTAGTCAGTGAGAAATCAAGGTCATTTGTGATCCCAGGTCTGCTGAGTGGCATTGTGTGACCCATTGCTTCTGAATCACTGGACTGGTTTAACAGAACATCTTTTACTGCAACCATAACCATAGAAACATAAAAACATGGACAATTACAGCAATAGAAGATCAATGGTTCATCCAGTCTGCCTGCGGTACCTTATCCAGCCCTAGGACCTATTGTCAGTTCAGGGTCCGAGGCCTCCCCATCCACCTCCTTATTCCCATCCCTGTTTCTGTCATCCTGAGCAACCACTGTATCCTTCACTCTGTCCCAGCTGTGGTTGAAACCAATAATAGTTTTAGCACCCACCGCCTTTGCTGGTAAGCTGTTCTATGGTTCCACTACCCTTTCTGTAAAATAATATTTACTCATGTCCCTCCTGAACCTGTCAGTTTCCACTTGCGCCCTCATGACCCTGAACTGTTAATCTTGCTAAATAATTCCCCACAGCCAACTTTGTTTATTCCTTTCAAGAACTTGAAGGTCTCTATCATATGCCCCTCTCCATTCTGGTCTCCACTGAGTACATGTTCAGTGCCTTGAGATGCTCCTCGAAAACCTACCCTGTTGGCCCTGAATCATCTTAGTCATCCTTCACTGCACTGTCCCCAGTCTATCCTTATCTTTCTTGATGTAAGGACTCCAGAACTGGACATAGTACTCCAGGTGAGAACTCACCAAAGATTTCTAATAGGGTAGAGCTACTTCTTTCTTTCTGCTGCCAGTGCATCTCCCAATACACCCCGGCATCTGGTTTGTTTTTGTAGGCCTTGTTGCACTGGGTTAATTGTTTGTGGGTGTCACTGATGATAACCCTTTGTGCCATTCTTTAGCTGTGTTGCTGTGTCTTACCTCACTCATCCAGTACTCAGTCCTGGGGTCCTTGTTCCCTAGATGCATAACCTTGCACTTTTTGGCATTCAATTTCAACTGCCAAATCCTAGACCACAGGAAAAAAATCCATCTGTTGAGAAATGTCCTGACTGCAGTCACTCTGATGGTCCAGCAGCATTTTAATATGCGTAGTGCAGGAGACCCGGATTTAGGAGTGAAATCAGGAAGCCACATCAGAGGCAGGTTAAGGCAGCTTCCACTCAACAGTGAACCTCAGCTGGGGATGTCTGGCAGTGTGTTCCAGTGCCAAAGTGAACCCTGCAGTTGAATCAGGGAGCTTACTGTTTCTGTTGGGGGCATGCATACTGTGCATGCTTGAGGCTGATATAGACTATGCCCACCCCAAAGGCTAGAGAATAGACTAAAGGAGAAAGCAAGAGAAGCAAATCCTGAGAAGAAACATTGGAAAACCATGGGCTCATGGTACAAGCCAGTGCTGCTAGAAAACCATGACAGACAAAAAACAGCGTTCATCAGACTCAAAATGAAAATAAGGAACACTGGAACTAGATGAGCTGTAACTCATGTATTGCATCAGGTGGACCCAGATGAAGCTTATTTTGGACTTAAGCAACAAGGCCTTGTAGATGTGCCAGTTGGGGTCACCAGACCCTTCAAATGTATTGTGGGCACAAGTGTGGGATGCAGGATACTTCTTGTCTACTGTCCACCCGGGGGTGAGAGGGACTTCTTGCAGGAAGTCAAGGACTTCATTGTCAAGATGGTGGTGGAATCCCACAGGTGATTGGTACTGGGGGGACTTCAATGCCTGGGTTGACAATGAACTCTCGTAATTTGGTCAGGACATCCTCAAACTGATAATTTCATTGGGCTTTACACAGGTGATTACCTCTTCGATCAACATTAAAGGTCATTTGTTGGACCTGGTGTTCCTGCTGGGGATGGAGATCTCCGATGTGGTGGGCAACCCATCAGGTGGTCCAATCATCATACTATAGGGTTCAGTTTCGTGGCCCCCCACATAGACCTGCCCCTACAGAGATGGTCCAGTGCTGCTCTTTGTGGGGTGTGACCTTTGATGATCTTATGGCAGTTCTGGATCTATCGGGGAGTTCAAGTGTTAGCATGGATCCAGAGGATCTTCTAACGGCCTATAATAAGGCAGTGGGAGCTGCTCTGGATTCAATAGCTCCTGCCTGGGTTCATCCCCTTACCCCTCACCTTTGGTCCTTGTGTTTTGATGGGGTCTTGAGGGAGTTGAGGAGAGTGGGAAGAAGGCTGGAGTGTCTTTGGCAGAAATCTGGCCCTGAGTGATGGCAAACTTAGATTGACATTCTATTATAGGGACTATCAATCTGCAGTCTCATGTCAAAAGGCAGAGTTCCTGTCCAGAAAGATTGTAGCTGTGCAAAAATCGACCAGTCCAGCTCTTCTGGACTGTGGACAGGCTGTGCAATCCAGCCTGTCTCCAGAACTGGAGAGCTTTGTCATAGTAAAAGTGTGAGGAGCTCACTCGATTTTTCTCCAATAAGGTGGCTACCATCAGGTATGAGATCTGCACAGCTTGCTTAAATGGGCACAGCAGAGATCGGTGTGAGACTGCAAGCACCCAGTTTGTCTGGTCAGACTTTGGCCAGCTAGCAATTGAGGATGTTGGGCAGATAATCCAGGGTTTGAGGCTAACTTACTGTACTTTGGATCCTTGTCCTACTCGCCTCCTCGTGGGGTGTGTGGAGGTAATCAGACTGGTCCTTGCTGAGATAGTCAGGTGTTCATTAGAGACCAGGGTGTTTCCGGACACCCCGAAGGAGGCAATTGTCCTTCCCCTCCTCAAAAAAATTTCTCTCTACCCTGACTGTTTAGCAAACTATAGACCTGTCTCTTACCTTCTCTTTGTGGGTAAGGTTATTGAGAAGGCATTTGCACTGCAGCTCAAGGAGCATCTGACCACCCACAATATCTACGATCCTCTCCAGTCCTGTTTCAGGAAGAGGCATAGTACTGAGACCGCGTTGGTTCAGGTACTTGATCTCCTGACAGCGAGGGATCGGAGGAGTCATTCGATCTTGGTCCTCTTAGATGTCTCGGCAGCCTTTGACACGATGGACCATGGGGTGTTGCTGAGCATCTGTGGCTATTCTGTGGGCTGTCTGGTACAGTCCTCAGACAGTTCCATTCTTTCCTCACAGGCAGGATGCAGAGAGTGGAATCAGGGCATTTACTTCATCCCATCTCCCCTGCCATGTGGGATGCTTCAGGGCTCTGTGTTGTCCCCATGTTGTTTCGGTGTACTTTATGCCAATGGGAGATATTATTAGGCAGTATGGGTTGAGGTTTCACTACTATGCAAATGATACTCAGCTGTACGTGTCCTTTGTACCAGAGCATAATGACATGGTTTCAGGCTTTAATAACTGCCTTCCTAAAATTCAGGATTGGATGAGTCCCAACTTTCTTAAGCTGAATTAGGATAAGACTAAGGTGTTGGTTGTGGACCCAGGTCATTGGGTAGAAAGGTTAGTAGCTGAAGAGCCTTCTGTGCTTTGGCTGGGAGGCAACCAGCTAGTGACCTCTGACTGGGTGCGGAATCTAGGCGTTATGCTTGATAGAGAGCTGACACTTAAGTTTCAGGTGTCAGCCATTGTCAAGACCTCTTTTTGCCATCTAAGGAATATCACCCAAATAAAATACCTGGTCTCACCTGATGATCTTCCAACACTGGTCCACACATTTGTGACCTTGCACCTTGATTACTGCAATGCCCTATACCTAGGGCTACCAAGGTTGGACATTCGCCGCCTGCAGTTGGTGCAGAATGTGACTGCCAGGTTGTTGACTGCCATATCAAGATCTAGCCATGTCACACCTGTGCTCCATGGCCTGCACTGGCTGCCAGTGCGGTGGAGGATCACCTTCAAGGTCGGATTACTAACCTATAAGGCCCTACATGGACAGGGTCTACATTACCTGCAAGATCTCCTAGCATCCCTACTGCCCATTTGTCCTCTCTGCTCTGCCTCTGAGGGATTGCTAGAGATTTCCAGGTCCGTTTGACAACTGTACATGCTAGATCATTTGCTTTTGGAGTACCGACTCTGTGGAGTTCGCTACCTTGTCGGATCAGAGAGTGCCCATATGTGGAGGCCTTTAAATCTGCACTAAAGACCTATCTGAGTCTACATTTCCTGATGTCTAATATTTTAAGTGCATGAAGCTTGTTATTTTTAGTTCTGTTGTTTTAGAACTGTGCTTTTGCATGTTTTATGAAATAGTTTTGTTGATTATTATGTTTTATAAGATATACAATGCTATTATCTGATGGAATAGCATTTAAAATAAAGGATTGATTGATTGATTGATAGTTGTGTAGCAGCACTTTCTACTTGAGTGTTATGGCTCATCTAGCTCTAGTATTCTTATTTTCACTGCAAGTGTGACACACAGTGTCTTTTCTCTGAGAACAGTCCTGTCCTCCAACAGGGTGAAGGCTGCTCTTACACTTGGGCCCTTGCCATGTACCCACACTGTCAATGACGTGTGGAAGCAACCAGGCTAGAGGTTGATGGGGCTGGATGGTTGCTAATTAAAGCCTGAAAGAAAGACATGAGCATCCAGATGAAGGAAAAATTTGAATACAAAAAAAAAAAAAAAAGAAATAAATTGCCTGACTGTACTGTTCAGCCTTGACTTCACTTTGCACTGTTCAGCAGTTGTAGGGTCTGTTTCTTTAGAAGAGAACTGAATGCGTGAATAAATGCATTTGTTGTATGACACTGTGAGTGTCAACAGTGTTATGTAATACTGCCTCTTATTTGCAAGGCACAATCAAAGTACATGATTCACATAGAAAACGAAGGTGCTTTTTCTCCTTCAAGTGAAAGGACTCAGAGGTGTTCATTGCCAAACACTGATTCCTATCAATTTTGTATTCTTTAATTGTATGGGTATTTTCAAAGAAAAAGATTATAGGTCAAAACAAATTGCTTCAAATCATTTGTTGAAGACAATTACTTATAGTTTTTATTTCATTATGAAGTTTGACATTAGAAGGCTCCAAATGTCACTCAGCTGAAACTTAAGACACATTCTTTTCCTTTGGAGCAATAATTGCTTTCTTCAAGCAGGAAAATGTAGTTCTGCATGTCTTGGAAAAACAAGACTGTCAGTTATTGTTTAGGAAATATTTCTCAACTGTAAGTATACTTACATAAACTTTGTACTCTTTATTTTTTGTCCTGAGTTATACAACACTCAGATCAGTTATTTTAGTACATTTTAAATTCTGTACAACACAATTTCAATTAATGAAATCTACAACACAGAGTCATTTTAAATGTGTTCTACTTCTGTGGCTATGGTAGATCTCCATTTGATGTTAAGTGGCACCAGAACTGAAATCATAGCCATATTAGTGCTATAGGATTCTTATCGTATCTCTTACCTCAGATTTTGTTAGCACAATGTTAATGTACTATATATGCTGTTCTGGCTATTTAAACAAACATATGCAAACGTGAAAATCCATAAGCAGAGGTATTGTACCTCATGTAAAACAGTAGTTGAACATAACCAGCCACAGAGATTATATATAAAAACTAGAGAGTACATCAAATGGGTACTAGGGGTTTTCTATGTCGCCATATGCAAGTGGCCTATACTACTGTATGTTCATGGAGATAATATACAAATGAGTGGAGGGTCATGTGATGACCCCTTTAGTATTTTATATTCACAATCTCTATGTAGCCAGCATGGTTGTATAGCTGGCATGTGGGACAGACACAGAGTCACAAACACATTGCAATATACAAAGACATTCATAAAAACAGGCACAGACTCAAAAGTGGCTGTGGCCTGCAAAGCCCTTGGAGAGCTGTGATAAGCATTGGGTCACTGGGGCTTCTTCCATCAGTGCTTGCATGTCCCAAATATCCTATCTGCTGGTAGAAAGAACTGGGCAATCAGTAAGAAGATACATAATCTCGTTGGTGCCTTTATACCTCCACCTGCCTAACCACCAGCAGCTGCAGCCAGGAAACACAGACAGCAGCACCAGTGCAAGTGCATGTGCATGCGCACACACGCATACACACACATATGCATAAAGGGACACAGACTACACAAAACTGGAACACAAACACACAAGGTAAGCTGTGCCTTAATATGGTACTGGCTTAGCAGTGATGATCCCAGAAGAGCTGTAGCT
Organism: Neoceratodus forsteri; assembly: GCA_016271365.2. NCBI lineage: Eukaryota > Metazoa > Chordata > Ceratodontiformes > Ceratodontidae > Neoceratodus > Neoceratodus forsteri. The sequence continues at coordinate 394,988,695 of CM057454.1, read as the reverse complement.
ACTTTTTTAGGGGCTGCAAGCCCCATCTTCCCTGTCTGCTGGTAGATAAAATTAAGAGACAAATAGAAACATGGAAAATGTTGCTTTTTTTATAAGTAGAGGCTGTATGCCTCTACTATCCTTCATGTCAGTAGATAAAGCCAAGATATCAGCAGTGAGATTTGGAGAGTTTTTTTTTTCCACCAGTAGATAAAACAATGACTGCAACAGGGCACGCTGTATTTCTTTGGAGTGTAAATGCCCCCAGATTTCTTCCATAATACAGGCACAAGGGAAGTGGAAAGGAGATGGAAAGGCAATAGTAAAACCATTCATGATCCTTGACCACCAAGATGATGCCCCATCTGAAAGGAACGGGCAGAAAGAGAACTACACCTTATTAGTTGAAGGCAGACTGGCAAATGCTTTGATCTAGAATTCTAGCTTTGGTTTCAGTTCCATTGTGAATAAATGGGAAAGTGGGTCCATTTGGCTGCATGAACAACATGACCCATGAGCTGGAAGTCATTGCTTCTATTGCTAATGTTGGCAACTAGAACAGAAATTCATAGCCCATCCATGGCACTTACCCAGCACTCATACAATATCATATCTCAGAACTGTGAAAGTAAAGGAACTGATTTTTAATTGGGTAAGTAATACAGTTTCCAGTGAGTAAGAGAACAGAACATCCAGATGGCAGATAGAACATAGGGGATATGGAACAGCCTGATTCAGAATCCACTATTTAGCTTAATGAGTAAGGAGGCAGGAAGATCACTCATGAGTGGCAGTGCTACAAGTGAACTAAACAAGCACTGCCCCCTCACAAGTGAAGTGGCATATTCTGAGTCAGGCCATTGTATGTACAATTTATACTAATTATAGTAGAAGTTGAATCATTACATAGAAACATAGAAGTTTATGGTAGATAAGGACCGCAATACCCATCCAGTCTGCCTATTTTTTTTCTACCTTATGAATGTGCTATCAGCCTTTGATCTGTCAATGGCCAATCTAGTCATGCTCATCTGTATTGCTCACTTATGCCTATCCCATGCCTGTTTGAAGCCCTGCACTGTATTCATATCCACCACTTCCTGAGGAAGGCTGTTCCATGCATCCACCACCCTTTCTGTGAAAAAGAACTTCCTCACATTAACCCTTAATCGGTCTCCCTCTAATCTCATGCTGTGCTCTCTTGTCCTGCTATTTTCCTTATATTGAAATATGTTAGACTCTTTTACCTTGTTAATACCCCTTAAGGTGTTTCAATGTTTCAATCATATCACCTCTCTCCCTCCTTTGCTCTAGAGTATACATATTGAGTTCTATTAATCTGTCCTCATATGTTTTCTGATGCAGTTCCAGCACCATTTTGGTTGCCCTTCTCTGGACTGCCTCAATTTGGTTAATGTCCTTGTGAAGGTGTGGCCCCCAGTACTGTATGCAGTACTCCAGATGGGGCCTAAACAGTGTCTTGTAAAGAGGGATTATTACCTCCCTCCTACGACTTGTGATACCCTTACTAATACACCCCAACATCCCCTCAGAATTACCTACTGCTTTAGTGGTCTGCTTGGATGATGCCCAAGTCTCTTTCTTCTCTTATGACTGCCAGCAACTCCCCTCCCAGCCTATAGGTGGCTTCAGGGTTTCTCTTCCCTATGTGCATGATCTTGCACTTCTTTGCATTAAACCCCAGTTGCCACTCTTCGGACCATTTTGCCAGTTTAGCCAGATCTCTTCTCACTCTGTCCACCCCATCTGGATCTACTCTGTTGCAGATCTTGGTGTTATCTGCAAACAGACAAATCTTACCCTCCAGTCCATCTGCAATGTCACTGCTGAAGATATTGAAGAGAACTGGCCCCAGGACTGATCCCTGAGGTACCCGACTGGTTACTTGCATCTCTTCTGATTGTATACCATTTACCACCATTCTCTGTTTTCTGCCTGTCAACCAGTTTGCCACTCAGTTGACCAACTTCTGACCCACGCCAAGTCTACCCAGCTTATTAATCAATCTTCTATGTGGAACAGTATCGAAAGCTTTGTTGAAGGCAAGGTAGGCAACATCAACTGCTTCCCCTCGGTCCACCACTCTGGTTACCCAGTCAAAGAAATCTATGAGAGTAGTTTGACAGGACCTTCCTGTTGTGAACCCATGCTGTCTTGGATCCTGTGCTCCTATGGATTCCAGGTGTTGCACTATCATTTCCTTAATGAGTGTCACCATAATCTTGCCCACTACTGAGGTAAGACAGACTGGTCTGTAGTTCCCTGCCTCCTCCCTGCTACCACTCTTGTGGAGCAGGATCCATGAGCCCTTCTCCAGTCTTCTGGGATGTTTCCTGTGCTAGAGACTCACTAAACAGTTCTGATAATGGATCTGCTAGTTCCACCCTTAGCTCCTTTAGTATCCTGGGATGTATGCCATTATGTCCCATTGCCTTGTCCACCTTGAGTTTATCAAGCTTTGTAGGACCCTTTCTTTTGTGAGGGGCTAGTGCACACTCTCCCCGTGTCCATGGGGCTGAGCTGTGGGCCTGCCCCACCTTTTCTTCAGTAAATACTGAGCAGAAGTATCTATTTAGGATAGATGCTTTTACATGGTCCTCCTCCTCACGTGCCCCCTTATCACCTTTGATCTTAGCAATACCCACTCTGGACTTTCTCTTTTCACTAATGTATCTATAGAAAGTCTTGTCACTTTATTTTACTGTTTGTGCCAGTGTTTCCTTGGTTAGGGCCTTTGCCTGCCTTACTGCCTTCCCTGCTTCCCTTAGGGAAGTTTGGTATGCCTCCCTATCTTCATCCCGCTGCGTTCCTTTACATTTCCTGAAGGCCAGTCTTTGAACCAAAGAGGTTTCCTTCTTCTTTTGCACTTCCTTTTCTCTCTAACACAATGGGATGTTGCTTCAAGTATTGCGTCCTTAATGCTTGCCCACTTTGCCTGTACTCTCATCTGTATTTCTTTTTGCCAGGGCTAGCTTAACTCTGTTGGCCATTTTTTCAAAGTCAGCTCTTCTGAAGTCCCACATTTTTGCCTTGGAATGGGATGATTTAGTTCTAGTGGCCAAATTGAACCATACCATGTGATGGTCACTGGCCCCCAGGTGCCTTTCTACCTGGAGATCTGCGATCCTTTCCCTGTTAGTCAGTACTAGATCTAGGATAGCCCTGTCTCTTGTGGATTGTTGTAACAGTTGTTTGAGGCCCTCCCCCTGCAGGGAATCCACTATGTGTCTAGTTCTGGCAGATTTTCCTGCTGGTGATGACCAATCTGTATCTGGCATATTGAAGTCTCCCATTATCAGAACCTCCCCTTTAGCTGTCATGTTTTGTACATCTTCTGACAGTAATGTGTTTATGTCCTCCCCCTGGTCTGGAGGCCTGTAGACAACCCCAGTTTGTAAAGCTGTCCCATTTCCTGTTTCCAGGTGACTCACAGTCCTTCTGGCTCCTTATGTGTATTCTGAATTTCTGTTGCTTTGATATTTTCATTGACATAAAGGCCACTCCATCCCCCTTTTTGCACCTCTGTCTGTTCTGAACAGTACATAGCCAGGTACTGAAGTCTCCCAAGTGTGGTTACTGGTAAACCATGTCTAGTCAATGGCTACTATGTCAGTTTAGCCTCTGACATTATTGCCTGCAGGTCTGGGATCTTGTTTCCCAGACTGTGAACATCTGTGTACATGATTTTCCATTGGTCAGATTTTGGTGTGTTAGTTGTTGGGTAAGGTCTGGCATTTCCCTATGTGTTGTATGGGGAGCCGGACCTCTTTCCTTACCTGGTGATGCAAATGAACTACAAACATGCTGAACTCCTGTTTGATCACTAGCTGAGTGGGGGAGGTGCTTCCCTTTCTACATATCAGGTGCTGCACCCCCCCCATTTGCTAGTTTAAATATTCTGCAAAGGCATCAAACTTCTGCTCCAATGCACTAACTCCCTCAGTAGTCAGATGCAGTCCATGAAATTTAAAGAAGTTCCTCCCCAAACTGTTGCCAGTTCCCTACAAATGTGTGTCCTTTTTCCTGGCACCAGCCCTTGAGCCACATGTTTAGCTCCTCTATCTCCCCTTCTCTGACCTTCCATCCATCTGCCCCCCTCTCCCAGACTGGCAGGATCTCAGAGAAGGAGATGCTGGATGAAATGGATGATAGTTTGTCACCCAGCCTGGTCAGGTGTTCCGTGGTCTCCACAACTGACCAGCTGACAAGATCGTTAGTCCCTATGTGTACCAGGACATCAATGTTTTCTCCTGCTTCCTGTACAATTTTAACAATGCGGTCAGTGTCTCCATGCTGATGTACCTGGGAGACATCTGGCCATTACCCTGGCTGGAGATAGGCATCAACTCACTGAATCATGGAGTCTCCTATGATCAGAATGTTTTGGATTTCCTTTTTGCTTTTTTGTTTTGGTTCCTGTTTTGGGCAAGTTTTGTTGTGCTTGGTCCTGTGCTGCAGTGTCCTGCTCTGTAGTGTCCTCTGCCCCTTTGTTTGATTTCAGAGACAGAGGCAGATACCTGTTTGTAGTTTTTATATGGTTTGTGGAGGTGATATGTTGGAGAGCACTAAGTGATGGGGTACCTGATTTGCCCCTCCTAACCATCTGCCAACCTCCCTGACCAACTACCCTCTGTGGTTGAGGTGCTTCTGTTGGATGTTGGGGAAATGGCGGGTGGTTCTTATAAAATAATTCTTTCTGAATATGCAATTTGAGGTGCGCAGTCTCTGCCCATGCTGCCTGGAGCTGAGCTCTTAGATCTCCAGTGGCCCAGCATGTATGACAGTGTCCTAAATCCTGTAAAACTACCCTTCTGAAAAGTGTCCCACAGTAGCTGCAGTTAATAATGTCTATTCCAGATAATTTGCTGGGTTTATAGCCTGGTCAGAGTAATTAGAATGAGGAAAATGAAAGCAAAAGTTTGATTTTGTGTTTTGTTGTTTTTGTATAACTTGTTATAACATATTAAATTACTTGTGCCCCTGTAAATGAGGTCACTGTGTGGATACACCTCTGATTTGCCTCTTCCTGCTTTTCTACAGGAAATGTCATGACTGTGCTACCCTATAAAAGGAGTATAGTGTGGGATGGTTGGGGATGGGGGTGGGTGGCTGGGTCCTTCCCTGCCGAAAAGAAGAACCATGGATGAAAGAAACAAGGAGGAAAAGCAGAAACATTCAGCCAGCAAGAAATGCAGTTGCCCTGAAAGCTTATCCTAATGATAGATAAAACTGTAAAACCTATAAAGCACCACCTGTAATAATTTCACAGAAGATATACCCGTAAGAAACACTTTGCTACAGAGAAAATAAATCAGTAACAGAAGATATACCTTGCAAAGACAATTTGAATCAGATTACAGCAGTAATCTGTAAACACACACCTGTAAAGCACCCTGTAATAATGTAGCAGAAGGTATACTAGCAACAACAATTTGAATCAGAGAAAATAAAGCAATAAAATGTTAGCAACAAATAGTAACAATCCCTCTGAGTACAAAAGAAAATAATAACACACAGTAAATCTGCCTAGCCAAAAGAAGCCTTAATCCTTTTTCCTTGCTCTGGTAATGTTCTCTGCTTTGTCCTTTCAAGCAACCTAGAAGAAAAGAACTCAGGTGAAGCTAGGTGCCTTTGCCAGCAAACCTAGTAAATGTTAAAGGTTTGAAATTAGTCTGTTTATGAAGACTCAGCTGTTTTTCTATGATTTCATCTGCTCTTTTTCAAGTGCAGCAGGGGCTATTGTACTCAGGCATTATATAAACTGCTCTCCCAATGGTTTGGAGTTCCTTTGTGGACCATCCTAAGTGGAGATAAGTGATAATAAAATCATTTATTTCTATGATTTGTCTAGAACCAATGCTGTATCAATGCTAATATCTAGACTATTACATTAGTATTTAAGATTATCAAAGCTGATTTTTGATAGTGACTAAATTACAGTTGTGCCAGATATCAGATCCCTTCTTGTTAAGTCATGTTATACACACAGAAACACAGATACATAGCATGTGCCAGCAGAAAAAAAAAAACTGCTTGGCCTACCCAGCTTGCCCAGATGGTTCTCTTCTAGTCTGTCACCCAGACACCAACTGGTCCCCAGCACCCCTCGATTCTTCCTCTGTGCCTATTTATTAATAGTCCCCAATGTTTATTTCACTCTTGCTTGAAGCCCACTACTATTTTGCCTCCAACACTTCTGCTGTCAATCTGTTCCATGCATCCACCACACATTTAATGAAGTAGTACTTCCTCACATCCCTCTGAAACTTCCTCCCTCCAGGTTCATTGCATGACCTCTGGTTCTGGTGGTCTTTCTCATTTGAAAGAGGCTCACCTCATGCACTCTGTTCAACTCCATGAGGTACTTGTAGCTCTCTTTCATGTCCCCTTCGGGGTGTACATGTTGAGATTCCTCAGTCTTTCATCATAGGGCATTTGATGAAACCTCTGCAACATTTTAGTTGCCCTTCTCTGGACTGTCTCCACCTTGCTAATATTCTTTCTGAGGTATGGCCTCCTGAACTGGACACAGTACTCCAGGTGGGGTCTCACAGGCAAGCACTACAGTGGCAACACCACTTCCCTCCTGCTATAGGAGATACCTCTCCCTATACATCCCAGCATCCCACTGGCCATACTCACTGCTTTGTCACACTTTCCTGCCACATTGAGGTCATCGGATATGATAACGCCAAGGTCTCTTTCCTGTTAATGACTGTCACTACCTTCCCCATCCTATACTCAGCTCCTGGATTCCTATGCCATAGGTGCATGTTTTACACTTTTTGGTACTAAACCCCATCTGCCATACTCTTGACCACTGTTCCAGTTCCTCAAGGTTTCTATGCATTCTCTCCACCACCTCTTGTGTGTCTACCCTATCACAGATTTTGGTGTCATCTGTAAAAAGGCATACCTTCCCTTCCAGTTCTTCTTCAATGCCACTTATGAAGACATTGAAGATGACCAGACCCAGTTACTGAGCCCTAGAGCACCACACTGGTCACTTCCCCTCATTAGCATGAGTGCCACTAACCACCACCCTGTATCACCTATCCATTAACCAGATCCTTACCAAATTCACCCTTTTGGATACCATACCCAGAACGCTCAATTCCTTTATCAGTGTGCTGTGTGGTAGTATCGAAGGCCTTGCTAAAGTCCAGATAGACCATGTCTACTTCCTCCCCCTGCTCCATTTCCCTGGTCACCCAGTTGAAGAAAACAATCAGTTTCATCTGGCATGGCCTCTCCCCTTAGTCATGCTGCCTTTGGGTTTTATAGCCAAAGGTCAAGGTCAAGTTTACTGTCAAGTACACATTAAATATAATTGCAAACAAAATCCATACTCATAATACATTCAGTACATAAGTTTATGTAACCCCCCCCTGTAACCCAGAGTTACTAGAATCCCAGTAAGACCTAGTGGTAGGCAGGGAAGGCAACTTGTGAAACTCCAGTTAAATGGATTTCACACTGTCTCACTCTGTTCTCAGTTTCAGCTGAGACTGAGGGATGACATAATTTTAGAACTGTTGCAGCTGCATAAGCCACACTGGAATGTTACAGTTGGAGGTTAGAGTAGAACATTGGAGAACTGAAAGTCAGTCTGTGTGCAGTCTTAGAGAGAGACTGTAGTGCAGCAGAGTGTGTGCAGGCTCTCAGAGCTTTAAGCGCTATTTCAGAGCTACTTTTGGTAGGTGTGTGTGTGTTTCCACCTGAAGAGGAACACAGGAACTGGTAATTGAAGTGGTGGAGACCGCTTTCAATGGTTCAGTAGCCCCATCCCTGAGGGGATGGGGGGAAGGTGTTTGCCTGTTTTCCAGGGGCAACCCCCCTGGGTCCGGCTAAGGGAAAGAAGCTGCCTGTTCCAGTTGTGCTGAGGCACCAGAAGCTCTGAGAGGAAGATTCCTTGTGGAGGAAATGCCTGTGGAGCACCTGCAACCAAAGGGTGAGTTCGCTCTGAAAAAGGGTCAAGTGTTTTCACCTGAACAGAAGGAAACTAAAGGGACTGTTACTGTGGGGTCAGGAAAAGACAGCCAAGTACAGTTGGAAGATGTGGGGATTGGACTGCTTAACTCAGTGGGGGGTCTAGAGTAATGGAAAATGCCACTTATAAGTATGTTCAAGGCCAGCAAAAAATGGAAAGAAAGAAAGAAAGCGGGGATTGAACTGCTTAACTTTGTTGGGGGTCTAGAGTAATGGACAAAGCCACGTATAAGTATGTTCAAGTCCAGCACAAATGGGAAGCAAGACAAGTAGATGGAATGTGAAATACATTTAGCAAGAATCTACACTACAAAGTTTTAAAGGATGAGGTGTTTCTGTCCAGAGAAATGGCCGGGTATGAATTGTGGGAGCGAGAGGTGGGAGACCCCCCCATCAGTAGTAACCAAATTCACCTCTACGGATTTGCTCTAAGACACCTTTTGCTTTCTCTCAGGTACTTGGCCAGTGCCTGAGGAAAGCACCCAGATGTAGGATTGAAAGGAAGATTCCCTGATGGAGCCGAAGTGCTCTTAGGTGGTTTAGGGAGCCACCAGAAAATGTTTCCATGAAGTATAGAAGGTGTCCAAGTGGCTGGCAAGGGAGCCGAACCAGGGAAAACCCAGAACAGTGTACAAGTTCAGGCTGTGTAACCCAAAGCAGCATACAAGTCTGGGCTGTGTGCCCAGTGTGTGGTAGAGCCTGAGGGCTAAAGTGATGAGGATGTGTTCTGGTCTCTTTTAATCTGCACTACCAGGAGTGTAGCCCCATGGGGGTCCATCTATGCTTTGTTTATTCTGTTTTGACGTGAATAAAAGCCACACTTTAGAATCCCACTTCTGGTATTGGACATTACAGTTATTACTTCCTGTGTTTGGAGTTACTTGGGTGCCCCTGTGCAGAGTAGCCAAACCTAGCCTTTGTGCTGAGTGACCTATTCCTCCCCGAACCCAGCCCACCTGGTATTGCTGTCAGATAGAAACGGCATACCAGCTTGGGTTACATTTATACAATACAATAAAGCAAGGAACAATTTCACAATAGTATTCCTATGTCAACCTACAATAATCTACACAGTTACATGTATGTCAAGATTATACACATTCAGTTTACTTTGGATAGAAGTAACTACTAGAAGTCAAACTAGAATAATCTTTTAATAGTAAACATTCACAATTTCAAGATGATCTGAGCTTTTACAGAAAAGAGCCAAGTGCAAAATGTAAGTCTTATGTTCTGAGAACAAAATATTTTGTACAAACTATCTATGATTCTGCCCTTTCATTCTCAGAACAAACAAGTTCAATCATTTAACCATTTCTCTAGTCAACAAAGGGCATTCAGGAGTGAATCACTGTTAACAATGTGTTCTAATTTCATTTGCAAGGGGTAAGCATAAGCATATTCTGGTCTAAAATAAATTTACAGTTTTGTAGCCTATTGGATTCAATATACTCTACTAACCTTTCCTTTAACAGGGTTTCCATTAATTTTGCCACCACTGATGTCAGACTGATTGGCCTATAGCTGCTAGATGTCTCCTTCTGCTGCTCTTATAGTGCAGTATCATATATGTTTTCCTTCAGTCTTCTGGAACCATGCCTGCTTTCAGTGAGCTGTTAAATACAGCCATCAGTGGGGCAGCTAGCACATCCATGTGTTCCTTTAATACTCCTGGTTTTATTTTGTCCAATCCGACAGCCTTGTTCACTTTCAGAGATGTAAGTCCATTCAGGACTCTTTCTTCTGAAATGGATGTCTGTCCACCCCCATTTCTCCTGCTGCTCCTTCATGCCCCCCACACACACACAGACAACTATGAAGACTGAGTGAAAGTACCTGTTCTGAATGTCTGGTTTCTTTCTTGATTATCTTCTGCACACTCCCCACCTACTTTCCTTTTATCCTCAACATCCCTCCACTTGCTTTTGTCTTGTCACTTATGCACCTGAAGAAAGTCTTATCCTTTTGCTACACCTTTTGCTATCCTTTCCTCTGTCTGTAGCTTTTGTTCCCCTTGCTGCCTTTCCTGCTTCTCTCTATTATAAGTGGTATACCACCCTGTATTTCTCCGTCTGCATTTCCTTTTACCTCTTGAATCCCACCCCTTTTTCCTCGTCACCTTGGCAACTTCCCTAGAGATTCATAATAGTCTATTTTTCCTTCTGCTTTTATTCACTTCCATCATGCAGAGGTTGGTTGCCTTAATCATGCCCTCCCTTATTTTTCCCCAGTGTGTCTCTGCCCTTCCCTAGTAATCACCCGCCATGAGGAAGTTTCTGAGGCAGTCTCCTATTTCTTTAAAATCCACCCTCTCAAAGTCCAGGACCCTTGTTCATGTGTCTTTGCCTCTGTTCCCATTTTAATGGTAAACCACACTGTATGGTGATCACTGGTACCTTGGGAACTGCCCACTGTGAAGTCTGCAATGCCATTCCTATTTGTAAGCACTAGGTCCAGCACTGCCCCACCCCTAGTGGGTTCCTTGACTAGCTCCCTGATTAAAAAAAAAAGCATGTAGGGAGTAAAGGATGGCCCTGCTCCTTACTGAAGCTGCAGTGGGAAGGCTCCAATCCACATCTGGCAGAATAAAGTCCTCAACTACCAGTGCCTCCCCTTACTTGTCTTCCTGATGATGGATTCCCTAAGTTCCTTATCCAACTCCTCTCTATGCTGGAGGTCTACATGCCATCCCTGTACAGACAGTAGCCCCTGTACCCGTCCCCAGGATGACCCATAGCACCTCTAACACTTCTTTTTCCTCATGGTGACCCTGTACTTTTGTGGCCCTGACTCCCTCCCTCACATTCAATGCCATCCCTCCACCCCTGCTCCCTTCTGTGTCTGCTCTAAAAAGACAGTAGCCCAGAATACTATGTCCCATTCATGGCTGTCAGCGTGCTACAACTCTGTTATAGCTGCCAGATCCAGGCTAGCCTCTGCCATGATGGCCCCAAGGCCCAGAAATGTATTTCTCAGACACCTTACATTGGTATACATTTACTCTCTCCCTGACTGCTTCCCTCCTGCCTGTACTGTTCCCTGATGCTCCCCCTGAACCACCTCCTTCCTTGTTGCTTTCTCCATTACCCGCGTTAATCAGGACCTTCTGTAAGTAAATAGACAGAGCCATCTACTGCCAGTTGCTTAAAGAGCTACTGAATCATGCTGTTTTTTTTCATTTGTGTACTACAGAGCACAGTTATGACAAGGATTGTTTTGTAAAGATAAAACAAAACTTTATCACTGGTATGCAGTGTGAAGTAGATATTGTTCTGCTAGCTAAATGCACTTCAAAATGGCTTGCATTCTCCTACTAGCCATCCAACTGTCGGTCCACTCAGGGAAAATGCAGCCATCAGGCACAGAACACATTTACACAGTGTTAGGTCAGCCAAGAAGGTTTTATATTTTGCATTTGAAACAAAAAAGGTGACTCATTTACCATTATGGAACATAGAAACATAGAATTTGTCAGCAAAAAAGGGCTGCCTGGCCCATCTAGTATGCCCAGATGGTCTCTGCCTAGTCTGTCTATGCAGACAATACCTAGTCTCCAGCAACCCTCCCTCCTCCCTCCCTATTTACTAATATTCCCTTATGTTTATCCCATGCATGTTCAAAGCCCCTTACTGGTTTTGCTTCTGCTGGCAGTCTATTCAGTTGTTCCCTGTGTATACCACCTTTTCAGTAAATAAGTACTTCTTCATCCCTTTTAACTCCCCCTTTCAGTTTTCATGGCATGCTCTCTGGTCCTTGTGCTCATTCCCATTTGAAAGACTCACATCCTTTACCTTCCTCACCCCTGTGAGGTACTTGAAGGTCTCTATCATGTTCCCTCTTGCTCTCCAGTCTCCTAAGGTGTACATGTTGAGATCCTTCAGTCTTTAGCCATATGGCTTTTAATGCCACTCTTGCACCATTTTAGTAGCCCTTCTCAGCACTGTCTCGACTCTGTCTATGCCCTTTCTGAGGTGTGGCCTCCAGAATTAGATACAACACTCCAGGTGGGGTCTCATCAGTGACCAATACATTGGTAACACCATCTCCCTCCTCCTGCTGGTGATACCTCTCCCTATGGCAAGGCAAGGCAATTTTATTTTTGGGGCACTCATTGCCAGGGGCTCTGAGTGCCTTAACAGTATTCAATACAAAGTAAAACACATTAAAATAGAATAAAAGTTCACATAAATAAACAATATAATAATAAATTCTGCAACTTTAAAAACTTCAGTTTGCCAACAAATAGACTGGACAAGACTAATAGAATTTAGCAATCTACAAAAGCCAGACTGAAAAGGTGGGCCTTCAGCATACACCCCTCTCGAACACCACAATCAAGGGGGGCCTCCTGTACATCAGGTGGAAGCAAGTTCCACAGGGTTGGCCCAGAGACACTAAAAGCAGGCTCTCCGGAGGTCCTGATCAGAACCCTGGGGATATCCAGGGGAACCCTCGAAGAGGAGTGAAGGGAGCAAGCAGAGGTTACTGGTTACAGGAGCTCTGACAGGAAACCAGAACTCAATCTGTATAGGGCCTTAAAGGTGAGAAGACCCACCTTGAAAAGAACCCTCCACCTGACCAGTAGCCAATGCATGGCACGCAGGACTGGGGTTACATGACAGGACTTTGAAAGGCCTGTCAGCAACCTGACCACTGCATTCTGCACCAGCTGCAGTCTGCAAAGGATCCTTCCTGTGACCCCGAAGTACAGAGAGTTGCAGTAGTAGAGCCTAGAGGTAACAAAGGCATGCACTACTGTTGGCAGATCCTTGGGTGGAGTGAGGGGCTTAATCCTGGCAGTGTTCCGTAAGTGGTAAACAACACTTTTGACCACAGATAACAGTTGATCTTCAAAGATCAAATTTGCTATCCAGGATCACGCCTAGATTTCACACCCACAAGGATGCTACCAGTGGAGCAGCTCCAGAACAAGGCCTGTGTCCACTCTCAGTGGCAATCCATCACGTCCACGACCAGACTCGATCACCAGTACCTCCATCTTGGCAGGGTTTAGTCTCAGCCAGCTGAAAGCCATCCAGTCATTGATTTTAGCCAAACAGTTGTTAAGCATGTCAACAGCTCTGGATGTTCCAGGGCCAAAAAACAAATACAGCTGGGTATCATCTGCATAGCAGTGAAACTCCACATTGTATTGTCTAACGATCTCACCCAGGAGCAGCATAAATACCACGAACAGCATCAGTGACAAGACCGAGCCCTATGGTACTCCACAGGACAGAAGCATTGGGAAGGAGGACAAATTCTCCATCACCGCCCACTGCATCCTGCCCAAGAGATAGGACTCAAACCACTTGATGACAGTACTGGCGAGTTCACAAAACTCACAGAGTCGATCAAAAAGCACAATGTGGTCCATGGTGTCAAAAGCTGAAGATGATCGAGGAGCCCAAGAACTGACCTGTCTTCTCTATCTCTGTCCCTGAGCAGATCATTATGCACCCTCACTAGAGCTGTTTCTGCGCTATGTCTGGCCCAAAAAACAAACTGAAATGGCTCATAGATGTCAGAAGACACCAGGTGATCCTTGAGCTGCTGTGCTACTATTTTCTCTACAATTTTGCTCAAAAAAGGCATGTTGGAGATTGGACGTTAATTCACCAGGACATCAGGGTTGAGGGAGGATATTTTAAGAAGGGGTCTCACCAGTACTTCTTTCAGAGCCACGGGGAAAACACCCTCCACCATCAGGCACCTGGCAATCCTGGTGAACATCAGGCCTACAGCCTCCACACATCCTATTAAAAAACACATCGGGCCATGTCCAGTTCACAAGATGTATGTTTCAGCTCTAAGATAACCTTAGTCATTCTGCCATCCCACTGGCCTAAACTCATCCAGAACAGATGGAGTGCCTCTAAACCTCTCAGTCCAGCCACTGTGAGATGGTTGCCTCACTGGCAGAATCCTGACTGGATAGCCGACACCCTGCCATAGAGAAACAGAGCAAACTCTTCACATAAAGTGGATGAAAAAGCTTTCTCGACTGTAGACAGACATGATGAAGAAGTCTGTCCACAGTCTGAAAAAGCTGAGAAGGTCTGTTTTTCCCCACAGTAATTTTCCTGGACAGGAATTCTGTCTTCTTACAGGAAATTGTCCCTGGTTCTCAACATAGTGGGCACAGGGCCAGTCTGTCAGCCTCCAGTAGGGTCTTCTGCCAGCAACGCTCCAACCTCTGACTCCTGATCTTCATCGCTTTGAGATACCCATCAAACCAGGGGGATCTCAAGTGAGATGATCTGGGTCATATACAAACTAGTGTGAAGGCATCCAGAGCTTCAAGGACCACCCTGTTATAGGTGACCACTGCATCTCCGGGTGCCAATCGAACATGCCGCATCAATCCTAGATAGATTAGCCACAGTCCCTCTGGGTGCAAGCCCATTAAGGGGTGGTTGATGACCATCTCTACAGGGGAGGGACTTTTGGGGGGGCGAAATGTGAACTCCACAGTACAATGATCAGACCAAGAGACCCAATCAATCTTGAGGCTGTAAATCTCCAGACCCAGCTGGAACACCAGATCTAGTGTGTGGCCATGCTGGTGGGGAGCAGAGGCAACAGCCTGTGACAGGCTCAGTGATGACAGCAACTGGAGGAGTTCATAACGGAAATGTGAAGATTCATCCTCAATGCAGGCATTGAAATCCCCCAGGATTAAACACCTGAGGCCTCCAACACCTGGTTAAGTGATGAAGTCTACTACCTCCTGCAGAAATTCTCCACCCACCCCAGGAGGCGATAAACAAGGAGAATCCTGCAACCTGCACCTGCACCCCCATGCACAGTGACACACTCAAAAGATTGGGTATTAACAACTTGGTGCACTGTGAAGTCCAGGCTGGACTGAAATACAATGGCCACTCCTCCACCCCATGATCCTTCCTTGGGCAGTGCACAATGGTATACTCAGCGGGGATAGCAGCCTTTAAAACTAGGCCCACATTGTCACCCAGCCAGGTCTCCGTAATGCAAGCCAGGTCAAAAGATAAAATCAAGTCTGCAAAAATAGCGGTCTTGTTCCTTATTGACCTGGCATTGCATAGCACTGCCTGAGGAGGATTAGATGATGCGGCCGGTCCTCTAACTACCTGCTCACTTGGTCCGGTGGGAACCTTGGGTACAGAGACCAAACACGTCTGGCATCTCCCTAGGCCATGTTTAAACCCAGGGTATCTCCTGCACCAGACAACCTTAATGCTGCCCACCACACCCTCCTCAGCTGCCCTCAGTCATTGACAAGCTACTCACCTCCTTGTAATCCCAACCTCCTTGCCACGCCTAGCTGTGGTGGCAGAAATAGGAGGTCGGTAAAGAGGCATAGGTAATCTGAGCTGTTCTCTGGCTCCAACACATCTCAGCCTGAGTCCAGATAACGTGAAAACTCTGTTTAGCACTAGATTTTAAGTTCAAGACAACCAAACACAAATCCCTAACTAACTTAATATCCAAAGTTAAAATAAAGTCCTAGATAACAAACCAACTAATGACAATTTAACAAAGCAAAACAAAATTATAACAAATAACAATCCTAACTACACACTCACACATCAGTTATTCAATAAATACAATAACTTCCCTACACAAATACTCATCAGTCACACACTGTCTAACCCAAAATGATCCCCACAAACCCCCACCCAGAAGATAACTGCAATTTTTGCAGTCTAAGAGAGGAAATGAGTGCTAACTAGAGATATTATACCCCTTCCAATGGGAAAGTCCAAAATATTTCACCAGCACAAGGAAAAGATGAAAGTTCAATGGAAATGAAGGCTTCCAAGGAAACCAGGTCTTTTTCAATTTCCAAAGACAGCTTGCTCTCACCAAGATGTTTAATAGTCCCAGAAATTTGCATATGCATCCCAGCATCCCACTGGCTATGTCCACTGACTTGTCGCACTGCCCTGCCACTTTAAGATCATTAGATATGATAACCTCGAGGTCTGATTGATGCTTAGTGGCTGTCAGTACTTCATACCCATCCTATACCTCTCTACTGGGTTTCTATACCTTAGTTGCATGATTCTGCGCTTCTTGGAGTTGAACCCAAGCAGTTGACCACTCCTAGAATTTCCCAAGGTCCCTATGTATTCTCTGCATTCCTTAATGAGTATCCACTCTATTACAGATTTTGTTGTCATCTGTAAAAAGTGCACCTTCCCTTCCATTTCTTTTGCAATGTCACTTAGGAAGGCATTGGATGGAAATGATCTTAGTACTCAGCCCTGTAGCACGCTGCTGTTCACCCTCTCCTCATTAGAGTGAGTTCCATTTACCACCACCCTTTGTTGTGTATCCATTAACCAGTTTCTTACCAAATTTACCACTTTGTATCCCACCCCTAGGCTGCTCAATTTTTTTAATCAGCCTCCTGGGTGGCACAGTGTCAAAGGCCTTGCTGGAGTCCACATAGGCCTTGTCCACTACCTACCATGATCTAGTTCTCTGGTCATGCAGTCAAAGAAATCAATCAGATGTGTCTGGCATGACCTCTGTCCTGTGAATACATGCTGCCTTTGCTCTTATAGGCCATTAGATTCCAAATACTCTTCTAGCCTTCCCTTTAGCAGAGTTTCCATCGTTACCCCATCAGTGATGTGAGACTGACCAGCCTGGAGTTACCAGCCTCTACCCTGTTTTCACTCATAAGGAGGGAGTGTAGGACCACATATGCTCTCCTCTAGTCCTCTAGAACCATGCCTGTTTCCAGTGACCTGTTGAATAAAGTTGCCATTGGTGCAGCAAGCACCTCTGTGAGTTCCATTAGTACCCTTGTGTGTATCCTGTCCAGTCCCATGGCATTGTCCATTTTCAAATTTGAAAGTCCATTCAGGATTCTGTCCTCTGAACAAAATGACTCATGTCTACCAGCCCCGAAATGATCCTGCTGCTCCCTGGTGGACTGCCCCCCCCCACTCTGAAGACTGAGCAGAAGTACCTATTCAGGATGTTTGCTTTTTCTTGATTCCCTTCTGAGCAGTCTCCCTCTGTCATCCTCCTTATCCTCAGTATCTGACCCCCTATTTTCCTCTTCTCAATTATTTATCTGAAGAAAGTCTTATCCCTTTCAGTTACCCTCTGGCTATCCTTCCTCTGTTTGCACCATTGCTCTCCTCCCTGCCTTACCTGCATCCCTCTATTTTAAATGGTACATTTCCATGTCTTCTCCCCATTGCATTTATTTGAGTCCTTACTGACCAAACTGCCATCACAAAGGCAACAAGCCTTTGTGTGAAACAAATCAATAAAACAAATGAAAAAAAAAACACTATGGTTCTCAAAAGAGGTGGTGGGGAAGATTAGGGAGAAAATGATAGCATTCAGGAAGTATAAGGAATCACAGAAGGAGCAGGACAGGGAACTTATCACTTAAAGCAGAAGGAAGCAGGGAAGGCAGTCAGAATAACAAAGGCCCAAACAGAGGAAAAGATAGCCAACCTGGTTAAGAAGGGGATAAAACCTTTTATAGATTCATTAGGGAGCAAAAAGACAAAGGGAGGATAGTGAGGCTTAATAAAGGGAGGAGGGTGGGCAGTGGGTGACACTAAAAGGCAGAGATACTGAATGAATATTCACAAAAGAAGAGGAGGAGGTACCTAAACCAAACAATAGAAGACTCTGGATAGAGGAGTCAATACCAATCCATTCACAGAAGAAAGGGTCCTGAAAGAACACCTAAAATCAATGGGGTCTGATGGGATTCATCACAGAATTCTAAAAGAGCTAAGGGGAGAACTGTGACACCACTGACTACCCTTTTTAACAAATCATGGGAGGATAGTGTGGTACCTGAGGACTGGAAGAAGGAAGATGTTATTCACTTCCACAAAAATGGGAGCAAGGCAGATCCAGGAAACTACAGATCTGTTAGTTTGACCTTAGTAGTAGGGAAATTATGAAATCACTTCTAGAAGAAAGATTTGTTGAGTACCTAGAGGTCAGCAGGACACAGGACCCAAGGCAGCATGGTTTCACAGTGAGAAGGTTAAGTCAGATGACTCTAATAGATTTCTTTGACTGGGTAACCAAAGTAGTAGACCAGGGAGGGCTGTAGATATGGCCTACCTAGACTTTAGCAAGGCATTTAACACAGTCATAGAATCATAGAAACATAAAAGTTGACGAGATAAGGACATCAAGGCCCATCCAGTCTGCCCATTTTTCTACCTTACAAATGTGCAATAGGCCTTTACATTGTCAATGGCCTTTCTATTTATACTCATCTGTATTGCTCTCTTATGCCTGTCCCATGCCTGTTTGAAGCCCTGCACTGTATTGCTATCCAACACTTTCTGAGGTAGGCTTTTCCATGCATCCACCACCCTTTCCATGAAAAAGAACTTCGTCACAATACCCCCTAATCGTTCTCCCTCTAATCTCATGCTGTGTCCTCTTGTTCTGCTATTTTTGTTATATTGAAACATGTTAGACTCTTTCACCTTGTTAATGCCCTTAAGATGTTTGAATGTGGCCGGCCCTGTGGCGCTGAGGGTTCAGGTGGTGGATGCCACACCTCATGCTAAGCCGGCGACCCTGGTTTGGGAGCCAACTCGGGCGCTAGGGGTCAGCAGGGGAGGGTTGAGGATGAGTGCCCTCATGGTGCTCTCCTCCCCGGGGAAGAAAGGGTGAGAATGTTCTGGCGTGCTAGTGGCCCCTTGTGTAGACCGGAGGCATTGCAGCATGCCAGACAAGCATGTAGCTAGCATGGATGATGCTGGCAGGGTTGCTGTGCACCAGAGCATTGACATGCACCACACAAGGGGGGGCTGGGGTAGCACACAGAAGAGGGAAAACACCGGCGCCATGGACAGGCAACAGCACCTGTCCCCCATGCCCTACGCTGGGCCAGCCCTGACTGGCCTTGCAGTTCCTCCACCATGGGCCCTACCCTGCAGCCAGAGTCTGACTTACAAGAGCACCCAAGAGGAGGGGGCGACCCACCCCCGGTGGGTTAAACCGGGGCTAGCTGTGGGGAGGGAGGAGGCGCAGATCAGGGGTGCCTCAGGTGGGCAGGATAAAGACTAGTATGCCCTTGAGAGGTTCCATGGGGCCGCAACTGGAGGGAAATAAACAAAGAAAAAGATGTCTGAATGTTTAGATCATATCATCTCTCTCCCTCCATGCTCAAGGGTATACATATTGAGCTCCGTTAATCTGTCCTCATATGTTTTCTGATGTAGCCACTGCATCATTTTGGTTGCCCTTTCTGGACTGCCTCCATTTTGTTAATGTTCTTGTGCAGATGCAGCCTCCAGTACTGCATGCAGTACTCCAGATGGGCCTAACCAGTGTCTTGTGAAGAGGGATTATCCACCCTCTTAAGACTTGTGATACCCCAACTAATACATCCCCAACATCCCTCTAGCCTTACCTATTGCTTTAGTGGTCTGCTTGGATGATTTTAGGACATCTGTGATGATGATGATGCCCACATCTCTTTCTTCCCTTGTAACTGCCAGCAACTCCCCTCTCAGCCTATAGGTGGCTTCAGGGTTTCTCTTCCCTATGTGTATGATCTTGCACTTCTTTGTGTTAAACCCCAGTTGCCACTCTTCTGACCATTTTGCCAGTTTATCCAGATCTCTTCTCACTCTGCCCACACCATCTGGATCATCTACTTTGTTGCAGATCTTGGTGCCATCTGCAAACCAACATACCTTACCCTCCAGTCCAATTGCAATGTCACTGATGAAGATATTGAGGAGAACTGGTACCAGGACTGATCCCTGAGGTACCCCACTTGACTTGCATCTCTTCTGACTGAATACCATTTACCACCACTCTCTATTTTCTGCCCCAACCAGTTTGCCACTCAGTTGACTAACTTCTGACCCACCCCGAGTCTACCCAGCTTATTAATCAATCTTCTATGTGGAACAGTATCGAAAGCTTGCTGATGAAGTCAAGGTAGCTACATCCCCAGCTATGTAATTTTCCCACACAAATGTACTGTAACAATCCTTGTACAACTCTGTAATGTCTAAGCATTACTAATATGTAAGTGGGTCCGGCCCCAGGTCGCATCTGGAATCGAACATGTTGCTTAGTATGCTTTCCTTGTAAAACTCATAAATAAATAAATAAATAAAGTGTACCCCTTGGTCCACCACACTGGTTACCCTGGCAAAGAAATCTATGAAATTTGTTTGACAGGACTTTCCTGTTGTAAACCCAAGCTGTCTTGGATCCTTTGCTTTTATGGATTCCAGGTGTTGCACTATCCTTTCCTTAAGAAGTGCCTCTATAATCTTGCCCACTACTGAGGTAAGACTGACTGGTCTGCAGTTCCCTGCCTCCTCCCAGCTAACGCTCTTGTGGAGTGGGATCACATGAGCCCCTCTCCAGTCTTCTGGGACCTCTCCTGTGCTCAGAGACTCACTAAACAGTTCTGCTAATGGCTCTGCTAGTTCCACACTTAGCTCCTTTAGTACCCTGGAATGTATGCCATCAGATCCTTTTGCTTTGTCCACCCTGAGCTTAGTGAGCTCTTGTAGCACCCTTTCTTTTGTGAAGGGACTTGTGCACATCTTCCTCCCCCTGTGTCCATGGTGCTGAACTGTGGGCCCAGCCCTACCTTCTCCTCAGTAAATACTGAGCAGAAGTATCTATTTAGGATAGATGCTTTTCCTTGGTCCTCCTCCACACACTCCCCCTTATCCCCTTTGATCTTAGCAATGCCCCCTCTGGATGTTCTCCTTTCAGTAATGTATCTATAGAAAGTCTTGTCCCCTTCTTTTATTGTTTGTACTAGTGTTTCCCCAGTTTGGGCCTTTGTCTGCCTCACTGCCTTCCCTGCTTCCCTTAGAAAAGTTTGGTATGCCTCCCTATCTTCGTCCCCTTGCATTCCCTTATATTTCCTCAAGGCCAGCCTTTTGACTCTGATCTTTTCTGCTACTGTTTTTGAGAACCAAGTGGTTTCCCTCCTTCTTTTGCTCTTGCTTTTCTCCCTAACACAATGGGATATTGCTTCAAGTATTGCATCCTTAATGCTTGCCCACTATGCCTGTACCCCCTCACCTGTATTTCTTCTTACCAGGGATAGCTTAACTCTGTTGGCCATTTTATCAAAGTCAGCAAGGTGAAAGAGTCTAACATGTTTCAATATAGGAAAAATAGCAGGACAAGAGGACACAGCATGAGATTAGAGGGAGGCCCATTAAGGATAATGTGAGGAAGTTCATTTTCACAGAAAGGGTGGTGGTTGCATGGAATGGCCTACCTCAGGAAGTGGTGGATATGAATACAGTGCAGGGCTTCAAACAGGCATGGGATAGGCATAAGGGAGCAATACAGATGAGCATGAATAGATAGGCCATTGACATAGCAAAGGCTGATGGCACATTCATAAGGTAGAAAAAGAAATGGGCAGACTGGATGGGCCTTGTGGTCCTTATCTGCTGTCAACCTCTATGTATGTTTCTAGCTACTCTGAAGTCCCATATTTTGCCTTGGAATGGGACGATTTAGTTCTAGTGGCCAGAATTGAACCATAGCATTTGATGGTCACTGGACTCCAGGTAACTTTCTACCTGGAGATCTATAATTCTTTCCCCATTAGTCAGTACTAGATCCAGGATTCCCATGTCTCTTGTGGATTGTTGAATTAGTTGTCTGAGGCCCCCCTGCTGGGAATCTACTATGTGTCTAGTTCTGGTGGATGTTCCTGCGGTATTGACCAATCTGTATCTGGCATGTTGAAGTCTCCCCACAAAAGATTAATAAACAAGTTAGCCAGTCTGGGAGTGGGTCCCAGGGTGGTAGCCTGGAAATAAAATGGCTGGACAATAGGATGCAGAGGGTAATAGTAAGCGGAGTCCACTCCATGGAAAGTGGTGTTACTAGAGGGGTACTGCAGGGTTCAGTACTTGAACCGGTCCTCTTTAATGTCTTTATAGGTGAAATTGTGGTAGGACTGGAAGGAAAAGTATGCATCTTTGCAAATGACACAAATATCTGCAACAGGGTTGATACACAAGGGGGGTGGAAAGGATGAGAAGGGACTTAGCAAAGTTGGAGGAATCGTCAAAAGTATGGCAGCTTAGATTCAATGCATAGAAGCTCAAAGTAATGCACCTCAGAAACAAAAACCCAGGGGAAGAGTACACAATGGGGGGAATTACTAACAACAACAAAAATGGAACAAGACCTGTGGGTATTCATATCAAATGACCTAAAGGAAGGCAAGCAATGTGAGAAGACAGTAAGGAGGGCTGGAGGGATACTGGAATGCATTAGGGAGAGGCTGTCACAATTGGACAGCTGGTTCTAACCCCTGTATCATTTTGTAAATATAAAAAAATGCGTGATGGACTGTGTCAAGAGAAAATGCTGTCTTGCTGAAGTTGACACAAAAACCCCATGGATAAGTTCAAAGGACAGGAGGTATTTTAAACTTCAGATTTCTAAAATGCAATTAGCTTGTTAATTTGCTTTGATCCCAGGAAATAAAATTAGCCATTCATGATGTCCTCAGGGAAATCCTTTGATTTTGCACTAGGTGTCATAATGGAAAGAGCATGCATTTGTTTTGGGTTTCTCCCAGGAAGCCAGCTCACTTCATCAAAGAGACATTTGATCTACAGGTCCCAGACTGCATTGTAGTCCAATATGCATGTGTGGAGGGGTGTCATCAGAGGGAAGCCAACATTATATCAAGAAGCCTTTGATGTCTGTAGATCAAAGACCAGTTTGAAAGGTCACAGGAAAAGAGGAAATTCATTGATGTCACCTATTATTTTTTCAAATATCTTGTTTGGACATCCTGTGCTATAAAATATAGATTGGAAGACCCCAAGGCGGAGTTAGGTGACCTCAGAGAGAAGGCTGGCTCAAGACTGTTTCAAAAATACTGAGCAAACCTTACAGAGTTAACACACTTTTTCATATTATCTGACTGAGAGAAGAGAGACCATGAAGCACTGAAAAGATTAAGAAGTAAGGACCTTAGACAAGACTAGTCTGAGTGTTGTTATTGGTAGGAATCTGCACTTTTAAACCTGTTTGTTTTAAGGCTGTATGTGTTGGGATATTTCGTTCTGTAATTTTACTGTTTTCCTATTTTATCTATTTTAAAGTAAAAATATATATTTTAAAACTGAAACTGCCTGGTGTGCCTTGAAATTTCTTTTTATATAGTGAAGCTTTGAAGGTTATAGTTGAAACTGTGTATGGGCTTATTTTGATACCAAACTGGGAAATAGATAGAGTTCTCTAGGTCTTGCATAGAGTTCTAAGGGTTCATTTTGTAATATCTGATTAGGTGCCCATAGGCAAAGATATCTGGCCCCCCCAAAGACAGAATTATCTGAGCCTGATAATTGGATACGCTAACGAGGTTATCAGTTTGAATCCCTCCAGAACTTGAGACTAAGGTGACTCGAACCCACAAAACAGACAAGAAGGTTACCTTGTACTGTTCACTGTCCACAAATCCTATGCTCAGAGGTTGGCACTTTGGAAGTAGAGGACTGACCTGCTGAGTGAATTTGTGACAGAGGCATCACCAGTAGAAAACAGGAAGTTGTTATCCCTCCATAGACAGCTGGTGAGACCCCATCTAGAGTATTGCGTGCAGTTCTGGAGACTCCATCTCTGCAAGGACATAGGATGGAGGCAGTCCAGAGGAGGGCAACTAAAAAGGTACAGGGTCTGCACCAGAAGCCATATGAAGAGTGACAAAAGGAGCTTAATATGTATGCCATAGAGGAAAGAAGGGAAAGGTGGGACATGATAGAAACATTCAAGTACCTCAAGAGAATCAACAAAGTCCAAGAGGGTATCATCTTTCATAAAAAGAGATATGCAAGAACAAGTGGGCACAATTTGAAGATGGAGGGGGGATGGCTCAGAGGCAACGTGAGGAAGTATTTTTTCACAGAGAGGGTGGTGGACACATGGAACAGCCTTCCACAGGAGGTAGTGAGGTCAAAAACAGTAGGGAAATTCAAGAATGCATGAGACAGACATAAGGTAATTCTAGTGGGGCGTACAAGGAAGTAGGCTATTGGTTAACTAGGATCTGCAGCTTATCCAAAAAGTAGGGAAATGGGCAGACTGGGTTGGACAAGCAGTCCTTATCTGCCATCAAAGTCTATGTATCTACATTTCTATATATAGATGTATAAGAAGTTATTTTTTATTTGCTAAAACCATAAAATCACATTTTAGAACTTTGAGTAGTTTCATTGTGTGTTGTTTGTTGTATTTTGCAGCTGCAGGACGTGTGTATGTTATTGTGTTATTTGTGTACCTAACTATACTTTTTATGGACCATGGTCGCATCTGTTAAAGGGATTGTATCCCAGTGTACTAACCTGTATACAAATAAAATAAAATCTATGTAAAGTGGGTCAGAGGACTCAGCTGTGCCTTCTTAGCACAGCTTGTTCCTTGTTATAGCAGCCAGATGGAGAGGGAAAAAGCCAGAGATTGGGAATGGCAACTCCTGCACACAGGACTAACTTCATTCTACATTGCAGGGCTGAGCTGAGCCAGGAAAGAAGCTAACATGGAATGAGCTGAGAGAGAAAAGCAGCACACTTGGTACCACAACTTTGGGATAAACACACTTCTTTGGGGAAGGACACATAGGGTAAAACAACAGTTTGGTTTGTTTTTTTCTAACATTTGTTTTGTGGTTTACATTGTAAACTCTACAGGTTGTGGCTTTATGGAGATCTGAACTGTAAATAATTTTAAAAGGGGACAAACAACTCATCTACTTATAGCGATTTGCATTTCAGTTTGAATTTCACACATCCTGGGAGCCGAGCTGATTATTTTTGCTATAGTTCTTACAAAGGATTAGGCCCATCCTACCCTCCCCCCATCCCACCCTCCACCAGCTAGTCTTCCTTTATAGGCATACACCCAGTATACTGAATTCAACTTCCTGCTTCAGGACAGGAAGGTAGAGGTACAGCTACACTTACAACCACAAGTTAGCTGCCTTTGGAACTGCACTCTTGCATTAAGGCAGAGTAAAAGGGAGAGAAAAGAAAGTCAACAATAGTCATGTTGAGGTGGTGCTGCCCCATCTGCAGGCACCTCTCTGGGTTGAGGGATGAGGTTGCTTGTCTTCATACTGCATTGGCTAGTATTCAGAAGGCCTCCACACCACCCAGGGACCACCAAATCCACACCCACTGCCTCAAAGGATACCAGGAATGAGGGGCGGTTGGATAAAGGTGGGCTCAGGGAGGACAAGGGAGGTGGTCAGAGGTGCATTCAACCTGAGGTTCCAATCCACAACTCCTATACAGTTCTGGAAGGGTGGAACTGTCTCAATGAGACACCGTAGTGGTGGACAAGGTGGATGTGGGGATCCTCCACAGTGGAGGTCCCCGGAGGGATGGCATGATACCCTAGTGAAGAAGGAAGCAACTCCTAGTGGGGGACTCTATCATTAAGGTGGGTAGTACTGGGGGCAAGAAACATGGAGCTCAAGTACCTACCAGGTGCAATTGGCTTGGAGGGATCAGAAGTGGATCCAAAGGATTGCTAGGGCAGCAAGACGGAAAGACAAGCTAGATGTTATTGTCCACCTGGGGAAGAGTGACCTAGCTGGAAATGAGATGAGGACAGTGCAGGAGGAGTTCACAGAGTTGGGGAGGGTCTTAGACAGGTGGCATGCACGGTAACCTTCTTGGAAGTGTTACCTGTCTATGGCATAGGGGAGGCCTGGATATTCTGCACCAGGGGATTCAATGAATGGCTGAAGAGTTGGTACAGAGCTGAGGGATTTGACTTCATTGGGGACTTATGGACCACCTGGAGAGATGCAGGCTTGTATGGGAGGGATGGCCTGTATCCATCTAGGTGGGGGGGGCCGAAATCCTTAGTGAGAGATTTAAATGTTTCATTGGCAACCATTTAAACTAGCCAAGGGTGGGGGCAGAATTAAGCAAGGAAATAAGGCAGACAAACAAACAGATACTAGAGTCGAGAAAGGAACATTTAAATAAACCATGTGGGGATGGCAGAATTAAGCAGGGAAAAAGCACCCCCCCCAGGTTGAGGTAGACAAACAGGCTGATACCAGGAGAGTGGAAGCAACAAAAGGAAACACAAAGGAAGGAAATAGCAGGGTAGGTATGGAGGGAGGACATACAGATTGGGATGGGGGGAACTGGTACAGGCGGCAGGACCAAAACATGGAAAGCCATATGTACAAATGCCCGGAGTCTGGTAAACAAAATCCCAGACCTAGCAGTCTTGATGGTGGAGGAAGGCGTAGACATTGTCACTGTCATTGAAACATGGTACACCGAAACCATGATTGGGATGTTACCATTCCAGGTCACACAATCTTCAGGAGAGACAGTGAGGGCAAAAAGGGGAAGGGGTGGCTATGTAAATCAGAGTGGGAATCACTGCAACAGAAATAGGGAGAAGACAGTAAGGGGAAGAGGCTTTATGGTTCCCATTAGAGATGGGAAATGGCACCACCATCCACACTGAAGTTGTTTATAGACCTCCAGTACAGGTGGAAGAAATGGACAGGGTACTAGTGTAAACCATACACAAATTGTCAGAGAAATGGGAAGTGTTGCTAATGGGAGACCTAAAGATGCCAGATGTTAACTGGAACACATATGCAGCAGCAACTACCAGGAGCAGAGACATCTCCATGAGCTTGCCACTCAGCCATTCAATGTTTTTTTTTGTTTGTTCTTTTTTACTCTGAGGAGTAGAGATCGGTGAAGTCGTTGAAATTCACTCCACGGAGTGATTCGCAGAGTAACGCAGAATCCGTGAAGTGCTCTGCAATGCAAAGTGGAATACTTTGCCTCATAATGGGGAATGCAAAGTCCATTGAAACCAATAACTTCGCATTATTCCATCTTCGCAAACCACTTCTCCACCAATTGTAAGGTGAAGTACATTGAAATCAATGTACTTCGCATCACTTCACCTTGTTATTGAGCTCCAAGGTGAATTTGCAGTGCTTCATGGGGTTGCAGAACACATGTGTTCTAGATTGTTCTGCACAGCCTCAGTTCTGTGTAGTGTGTGTGTAGTGGAAGATGGAGACATTTCCTCTCAGAGCTCTGCAATTCAAATCCTCTAAAAGTGGTTAAAAAAGCCTTTTTGAGCCATTTTTTTTTGCTCAAAATTTAGTGAGATTGTAGGAAACTCTCCTGTGCTCATATCATCGAATGTTTATTGTTTTGAATGCTAATTTAGAACAGTCAGTCTGTGTACTATGAAGTGTGCTTTGGGGAGGGGCATATCTGTGGTGTAGGTAGATTAACTGGGAGAAAAAGGCAGTCTTTTGTTTTGGTTATATTTTTCTTGTATGACTGTGTTAATGTACACACAGTAATATTTCCAGTAATTCCTGAATTTTTTTTGCTGATTGTTGTAGTGCAGCAATGTATAATTTCAGTTTGTTTAAAACAATTGGTTATATGGCTAAAGGTTCTCAATTTGCTGCTTAATACTTGTAGTGTGTGCGTGAGTGTGTATGCGATGCGTACCATTAAATCAGACAGCTTTTATTGTGCCAGAGTAATTGCAGCTGTGTGAACCTGCTATCCACCACACCTGCATGAATTTTTTATACTGCTTTGTGGTATCTTTACTGGTAGTGGACTGTTACTACAGTGCACTGTACTACCAACGGCAAAGATATTCTTTTCCAGATTTGGATTTGTAACTTGTGACCACTGGTTGAGTGTTGTTGTGCATTTACGTCTGACTCTGTATCTCTTAAGCGCACAGCGCAATCTTAATCTGTCTGTGCATTTGCAGTACACCATTAATTCTGGGAGACTTTGCGTTTCTTGTTACGCTCTCATTTCACTTCGTCAGTATTGGAGAATTTTCTGGACTCAAGACAGTAGCATTTTGGGGATGCACACATTAATTCTGGTGACTGTGTGTGACTACTGCACGCATGACTGAGTGTACCATTAATTCTGGGAGACTTTGCATTTTTTGTTACGCTCTCATTTCACTTCACCAGAAATGGGAATTTTCTGGACACAAGACAGTAGCATTTTGGGGATGCAAATTAATTATGGTGACTGTGTGTGACCACTGTCGCATGTCCTGGAGTGCGCATTATTCAGGAGACTTTGCATTTCTTGTTATGCTCTTATTTCATACGTCAGCACTGGGAATTTTCTGGACACAAGACAGTAACATTTTGGGGATGCAAATTCATTCTGGTAACTGTGTGTGGCCACTGCTCACACAACGGAGTGCACCATTAATTCTGGGAGACTTTGCATTTCACTTCATCAGCACTGGAAATTTTCTGGACACAAGGCAGTAGCATTTGGGTATGCATATTAATTCTGTGGGCTGTGTGTGATGTGACCATGTCCACTCTGCGCATGACTAGGTGTGCCATTAATTCTGGGAGACTTTGTATTTCTTGTTGTGCTCTCATTTCACTTAAATCGGCACTGGGAGTTTTCTGGACACAAGACAGTAGCATTTTGGGGATGCACATTAATTCTGGTGACTGCATGGACTTGGGGGAGCTGCCAATATTGTTACCACTCCACCTTACTTTGCATTAAGACATAATTACAATGTGAAGTAATAATTACAAGGCGAAGTGAGCTTTTTCTATTGGCTACTCCGTGTAGTGGAGTGACAACACAAAGTGGCCACTTAGCATTCACTTTGCCAGCGGAATTTAATTTCACTGCTTCTCTACCCCAGAGCTTTGCAGACCTTTCCTGTTGACTGCTGCTGTAGGAATCAGCTCCTTGCAGAACCGGACACTAGGTATGGGCATTGCATTCAGAGAAGGTTTGTTCAATGTTCACTTCAGCTGGCGGGCAAGTTCTTTTCTTGGGCCTTATATGGGATAATGCTATTTGGTTTGACCTCCCACTAATTGCCTTACTGGAGCTCCCCATTGACCTTCTTCTGCATGCCGAGCCACAATTCAGACAGATGCTAGCAGCATGGACATTATAATCTCCTAATATGGTGTTTGCCTTGTTAATCTAGTTAGTTGTTCTTGTGGAGTTTTTTAATTGTACTTCTTATTTTTCTGGTTTGTATACATTACTTACAGTGTACATTTTATATTAATATTACCTGGGAGTGGTCATTCTGTTGACCAATCGTATTCTAGTTTAGGTCTGGAGTGGGGGTTGTTCTCTATCTTTATAGAGCTGATTTTTTCTCATTTCTATATTAATACTGGGTGTTTAGCTGATTTATTGTTATTAGAGAATTTTCCATGCTTACTCTAATTGTTAGTTATTATTCTGGCAGGGGGTGTGGGGGGTCTCTTGGGTAGTGATTGTCATACATCATGGGCTGGAGGACTTTAGGAGATCGGTCATTAGGACTGGGGGTAAATATCTGTGTTAGGTGTTTAATGTCATTAATGCTGTTTGGTTATGTTTTCTACTTGTGGATGGTGGGATGGGGAGGGGAGAATTTTGTTTGACTCAGGTTACTGTGGGGTTTTGGGGGTGGGGCGGGTGGTGACTGGAGCACAATTGGTTTGGTGTTCTTATTAGAATTCTAGTCGGAAAATTCTTTTTGGAGCACCATTTGGTTATTCTGCAATTATGAGTGTCCCCTTCCAGTTCATTTCCTGGAATATTGATGGGGCACAAGATAAGCAGAAGAAGGCCATAATATTGCAGCATCTTAAAAAACTTCAACCAGGTGTGATGTTTCTCCAAGAGACCCATATGCACAGGGTTGAAATTTTATTCTTCTGGAGGGCATGGTTGGGACAGGCTTTTGGGGCAGGACATAGCAGAAACAAAGGTGGTGTTGCCATTTTGATAGATAGACAGACCCCCTTTAGTTTGATACAGGAACATTGGGATCCTGATGGGCATTTTTATTTTTACATGGACACCTGGGCCTCACATAAGTTTTATTGGGTGCTATTTATGGCTTTAATTCAAATGCCCATATTTTTTCTGATTTGCTAACACATTTGGGACCTTATGTCTGCCTCCGCATTTTCCTGGAGGGTGATTGGAATTTGGTTTTTCAATCAGATTTGGGTGGATCGGGTTGTTGTAGGAAGGGTCTCTCCCCAGGTCAATGGAGTTTAAGAGAGTTGACAGACACCCTGGGACTCATGGACCTCTGTCGCATATTACATCCTACTGTGTGCTAATACATGTTTTACTCTATTTCCTGCTCTTCTTACTCCTGGATTGATTTTTATTTGGTCAGCAAAGAGAGTCTATCAGGACTCTCTGAGTGCTCCATTCAGCCCACAGTTATTTCTGACCACTCCCCAGTGCTGTTGGACAATTCAGTCTGGGGGTTAGAGGCCTCCGATAGAGTTTGGTGCCTTAATTCTTTCCTTTTCAAGACTTGGATTCCCTTTTGACTATTCAAATTAATTTTAACAATTCTCTTCAGGAAAATGAGGGATTATGTTGAGGCCATGGATGTGGTGTGGGCTGCAGCCAAGTGTGTAAAGGGAAGCAAGTGTTTCAGGTTAGTGACTATGGCTAAGAAACACCAAGTTAAACAGTTGGATGACTTATTATCCCAGATCCATATGCTTGAACACTCCCTCTCCTCTCACTCTGATGCTAACACATGGTCTTATTTTAATTTTTTTAGGGCACAATATTATGCTTTAATGACTGAAAAGGCAGACTTTGCCATACAGCGCATCATGGTGCACTACTTGAAGACTGGAGAAAGAGCTGGAAAACTCCTCACTCTCTGCTTAAGGCATGTTGACTCCATAAAGGTAATATCACGTCTTAAACCTACACCTGGGGGTGAGGTTCTCACCCACCCATGAGACATCACAGAGGCTTTCCATGTTTACTACAGGTCCGTCTACAGTCAGGACCCCTTGTCCCTAGATTCTTTGGAGCAGATTGAGGTCTACTTAAATCCATTTACCCTTCCCTACTCTTTTTGACCCAACCACAGGAACTCTTACAAGCCCTATAACCCTACTTGAAGTGTGTAAGTTATTGAACACCTTCCGAAGATAAGGCTCCTGGACCAGTTGGCTTTCTCAATATTTTATACTGCTTGTGTAGACATCCTTGCCCTTTTCCTAACCCGTCTGTTCAATTACCTGTTTTCTTCAGGTTTCACTGAGACCTCTCTCATGCAAGCTTGGATCTCTCTCTTATACCTAATCCTGGAAAGAATGAATCACTGTCAGGCAGCTATTGTTCTATCTCCTACTCAACTCTGATTTTAAAACCTTGTCAAATATACTTGCCAGTCATCTGCTTTGGGTGTAGGAGGGCTAATTTCTTCAATGCAGGTAGGTTTCATGGTGGGCTGACATTCTAGTGACCATGTCCAGAAGTAGTTTTACCTTGTCTCTGCATCTGAGGAGAGCAGGAACCCTGCGGCTCTGGTCTTCCTAGATTCAGAGAAGGCCTTTGACAGGGTTTCCTGGCTTTTTCTCTTTGCAACCCTTTGGAAGTTTGGATTTCCCTCTAACTTTTGTACCTGGATTAAGATTCTATACTATAATCCTACAGACTGAATTAGATGTAATGGAGTTACATCAGCCCCAGTGATGCTTCAGCATGGCACAAGACAGGGCTTTTCCCTCTCCCCTTTCTTGTTTAATTTATACTTGGAACCTCTTTTGTACTGTATCCAACACAACTTTGATATACAGAGTTTCAACTGGTAATACCAGCTACAAACTGTTTGCCTACGGATAACCTTCTTTTAGACATTAAATTTCCCCTGATGTTGATTTCGGCTGCTCTGGAGGAAATACAGCAGTTCTCCACAGTAGTGGGATATACGCTAAGCTAGATAAACTCCCAGGTACTGCCATTACATGTCTATGTCCCCAGGCAACAGATTCTGGATCCGAGTTTGTGTTGGGAACCTAAGGCCATTGCCTACCTTGGCATTAGTATTACCAGATCCTTTTCTGATTTGTTGAAACAGAACCTTACACCCTTGTTACAGGTTATTAAAGAGGACCTGCAGAGGTGAATGACCCTCTCTTTGTCTCTTTGGGGCAGGGTTAATGTTATCAAAAAGAATATTCTACCCCAGATTCTCTACCCTATGGATATGCTTGGGCTGTTTCTCCCCAAGTCGTGATTCGACCGCCTTCAGAGCCTGCTTATGGACTTTCTCTGAAAAAAGGGGGCTGACCACCGGGCCTATTTTAAACTAAGAACTCCCTAAAGAAACAGGTGGCCTACGCTTACCCAACTTCTTTCTTTATTATTGTGCACTCCATTGCAGTAAGCTTTTCCAATGGGGCTGCCCTCCTGTTGCTCCCTTGGATTTGGTTTACTGACCTTTTCGGCTTTCAATAGAGTCACAGTTGTGTAAAAAACATGGCCTTCAACTTGTTAGCTTATTATATCTTAAACCCTCTCGCTTACCTCCACCATTACATAGAACCCCTCTGATGTGGTTCCTCAAAGCTTTAACCCAGCTGTGCACTTACATGTGAGTTGATTGGAGCAAGGACCTGTCTCAGCCTGTTTTGGGGAATCCTAATATTCAAATTGCCAATTGCCCTATACCAACTAATTTTTGTCCACATTCCAGTTTGTCTCTCTTGGGGCTATACTTGAAGAGGGCAAAATGTGTCCAGCTGCTATACTACAAGAACGTTTTTCTATCCTGGTTTATCATCCCTTCAAGCACCTTTAACTTTCTTGAGCATGCGTTAGCTTCCTTGGAGTGCCCCCTTGGACTGTTCAACCTCACCTTACTTTATCTGATTGTCTTGGTGACAGTAGAACAACCCCATCCCATCATTAAGTTTTATACTGTCTTTCTAGCTAAATATCCTGTTGGATTGGTTGGTATTTGTTATTACTGGTAACAGGTGCTGAATCTACAATTGCAGCCTAAAGCTTGGCAAACCCTTTGGAAGAGACTTTATAGGTATATTAAATAAGATGGATACCATCTCATTCAATTCTGCATATTACATAATTTATACTATACTCCTTTCAGGTTATTTAGGATGAGTCAGAGAGCCTCAGCAGCTTGTTCTCAGTGTGGTCAAGGTGAGGGCTCCCTTCAGCACACCTTTGGAATTGTGCTAAGGTTGTCCCTTTTTGGACTGCAGTTCATACTTCCCTTGACCCTCTTTTAGGATTGGACCCCTGTTTCACTCCTCAGATTTGTCTTGTTGGGCATTACCCAGAGGAACTTTTTGGTCCTTGTAAGGCCTATATAGCTCTCATCTCAATTACTGCTAAAGTAGTAATTTTATGTCATTGGGTAGATACAACTGTTCCATCTTACAGAGAATGGCACCAAGAAATTCTGCAAGCTTTGGCTATGGAGAAGCATATTGCCTCATGACAAGACAAATCTGACAGGTATCGGGATCATTGGGGGCCTCTTGAGGCCCTCTTATCCCTATAATTCATTTTGATTTTTGAGTTGAGGTTCTTTGAGCATGGCCCTCTATCCTACTGGTGGGAATCTGAATTGCTGACCCTATTTCTTATGATTATGTTTTCTGAGTTTATCTGTTTGTGCTCTGGTCAGAGGGTGGGTGAGGGCTCAGGTGGGGGAGTTGTACATAGGGAATGTTAATGTAATTGTTGTGTTTATGTTGTGCACATGTTCTTGTTGGAGTTTATGTTCTTCTTATCTGGGAAATTTAATAGATCATATTAAATAAAAAAGTACAAGGAAACACAGAGGAGGAAACAATGAAGTGTATCAGGCAAAAGAGAAGGAGATCAGGAAAGCAGTCAGATGCACAAAGACGCAAACAGAACAAAGGATAGCAAAATCAACAAAAAAAGGTGACACAACCTTCTGCAGGTATATCAGGGAAAGGAAGAAGACCAATGTAGGGATTGGAGGTTGAATAAAGGGGGGGAAGTGTGCAGAGGGAGACCTCGAAAAAGCAGAAATTCTAAATAAATACTTCTGCTCAGTATTTAGAAATGAAGGGGAAGGGAAGGGACCAAAATTAGGGGATAGAAATACACATGGGGAAGAGGTGGACACCAGTCCATTCATGGAGGAAAGAGTCCTAAAGGAACTCTCAAAACTAAAAGTGGACAAGGTAATGGGACCAGATGGGATGCATCCCAGAATACTGAAAGAACTCAGGGAGGTACTAAGGGCACCACTGACAGCCCTATTTATCAAATCGATGGAGGAAGGAGTGGTGCCTGATGACTGGAGCAGGGTAAGGTGGTACCACTACATGAAAGTGGAGCAAGGTAGAGGCTGTAAATTACAGGCCAGTCAGCTTGTCCTCAGTGGTGGTGAAAATCATGGAATCCATGTTAAAGGAAAGGATTGTGGCATATCTGGAGCCTAGTGTGGCACAAGACCTGAGGTAACATGGATTCATAGCAGGGAGATCTTGTCAACCAAATCTGATAGATTTCTTTGATTGAGTAACCAAGGTGGTAGATCAGGGAGGGGCAGTGGACATAGCCTGCCTATATTTTAGGAAGGTATTTGACACTGTTCCACACAGGAGTCTAGTAAATAAGTTGCACAGTCTGGGAGTAGGTCCCAAGGTGGTGGTAAAAGGGGTCAGAAACTGGCTGAGCAACAGGACACAGAGGTGATGGTAATGGGTTCAATCCCAGGAGAGGAGGTGACCAGTGGGGTGCCACAGGATTTGGTTCTGGGGCGGTACTCTTCAATATCTTCATTAGTGACATTACGGAGGGTTAGAAGGGAAGGTGTGCCTCTTTGCAGTTGACACCAAGATCTGCAATAGGGTAGACACTTCAGACAGGGTGGATTAAATTAGAAGAGACCTAGACAAATTGTATGAGTGGTCAAGAGAGTGGCAGCTTAAATCCAATGCAAAAAGTGCAAAGTCATGCACTTGGGCCACAGGAATCCTGGAAAGGAATACAAAGGGGTGGTCGATATTATCAACAACAAAACTGGAAAGGGACCAGGGGTAAACATAGCAGATGACCTGAAGGTGGCCAAGCAATTTGAAAAGGTGGTAGGGAGGGCTGGAAGGATGCTGGGGTACATAGAGAGGGGCATCACCAGTAGAAAACAGGAGGTGGTGATGCCACTGTACAGACAATTGGTTGGACCACATCAGGAATACTGTGTTTAATTCTGGAAACTGCATCTCCGGAAGGACATTGACAGAATAGAGGTGGTCCAGAGAAGGGCAACAAAAATGGTGAAAGAACTGCAGCAGAAAAAATAGGAGAAAAGACTGAAAGAGGAAAGAGGCCCATCATGCCTTACCAGACCCTAGGCTACAACTTATTCAAAAGAACATTCTTAGATGGTGATACTGGACCCCTGACAGATTGGTTTCAATGGGCCTGGCCACATCCAACATTTGTTGGAGGTGCTTGGGCAGCCCTGGGTTGCTGTCTCATATATTGTGGGATTGTCCCTTATTAAAAGATTGGTGGGAGAGAATTATATACACCTCAGAACGTACACTTAGTTTATCTCTACCACATATCCCAGTTTTCTGGATATTAGGAGATTCTTTCACACTTGATGCAGCTATTCTAAAATATGAAATATTCTTATACTCAGCAGCAATGGTGGCCAAGAGGTTTTTCATTATTAACTGAAAGTTAAATCCCCCCCCCCCCTTCTCATATGAGCTGGTTACAGGCCATGCCCAAAACTGCTTCTTTCTTGCAGGTTTTGTTTAGGAGAAAAAGGAAACTTCCAGCTTTCTTGTTCCAACACCATTGCTTTCCTACTTTGGGTAAGTTTTATGGTATACACAGTAACCTGGACTTTAAAGATTTGTTTTTTTTAGCTAATGGAAGTGTACATTAAAAGCCTTGCTGCAAAACAATTACTGCATTTCATCCACTTTCCACAGAATATCAGATACTTTGCTAATATTGCTATTCATACTATTGGTCACTTTTGAAGTGCCACATTGATGACTGCATAGGAACGATTTCCCATGGCTATATGCAAATGAACAAGGTGAGAAGGTTTCCTCAGACGTTTGCTGGTAAACAAAAATATATCTCTAGCAGTGATTTATCTGCTCACTCCTTGTCATTTTCCCTCTTCACTCTTTTGTTTATCACTTATATACTGAGTGTGTAATTTTTCTTCATTTTTAGTGCCACTGCTGGTCCAGCTTATAAGCCATGACCTGCTGTGGCACTTAATCTGCTGTCAGTTCTTTGGGAAGATACTAAATGATGTTCCTGAAGGGAAATGAGAAATATGATTCACATTTCTATAGGGCTGTGCTAGTACTGATGATGTAAGATGAATGCAGGACACCAAAGAAAGCAACTAGGCAAACTACAATCTGAAAAATAGTAAACTGCCTTACACATGCCGTGATAAATTGATTTGAGAATACAGTATTTAGGAGCATTTATTTTATTTTTTTTTCTCCTTAAAACAAGAACTCAAATCTTCCTGCAAAAGCTCACCAGGAGGATTTCATTGAACATGCTACTGAACTTTAAAATAGACTACATGGTTATCCTTTACTTTATGGAAAGACTGGGGTTTTAACTGTAATTTTGCAGCAGTAACTTCAGAAGGTAAGCAATCTTAGAATTATAACCTCACACAATAAATAACCCACAAGACAGGTCAGTGTGTCCTAATCTAATTCCATGCATAGTAAAGACAGTAGGGCCCAATTCTAGAAAGCAGAGTTATGACTGACAGAAGTTACGCAAATGTGCAAATTATATCAAGCAATTGTGACATGAATTGCACCCAATTCTAGAACATTGCAACTAATGTTAAGAAAATTCCTGAATGTCACAAACCATAACAAGCAACCTATACCAGGTTGCAAATTGCAAGACAGGCGGAAACAGCAAAACGCAGTGGCACAGAACCATGCAGAAGAAGTAAACCAGAATATGGCCCAACATGTAACAGAGAGGTAGAAACAGAAAAGGAACTTCACCCGTGATGTGGTGGACATCCTGGTAGCTGAGATGGACAAGAAACATGTCCTACTGCTGAGCCATGGAGGGGACGAGGACAAAAGAGACAAAGGAAAAAAAACATGGGACACCATGGCCAGGAAGGTAAGTGCTGTGGTCCCCAGAAAAGATAAGTGAGGGACTTGCAGAAGAAGTACAACAATCTGAAGTGGCTGGTCAAATAGAAGATGGCCTACAATGGCCACTGTGCCCTCTGCCACAGGGGTGGACCAAACCAGCAATGGACACTAACCACCATAGAGCAGAAAATAGCCAGCCACCTGAGCCAGCAGAGCATTAGTGGTGACACTGATCTGGACACATTCAGGCAGCAGGGCGGCACAGGTATGTGGAGTGGTGGGCAAGGCATGCAATGTGAATGTGCATATGAAATGCTATGTATGTGACTGCCATGTGGGACAGTGACTGTGAATGTGAAGGCTGCTGTGTAGATGTGCATATGTGCAATGGTGGACAATACACCTCAATGCAAGGTATTTAATTGTGTATGGGCAGTGATGTCATGTGTAATCATGTTGGATGCCACTGCTGCACCAGGTTTGCAGCTGTGCACTCTCAGCTGCACTGAAATTTGGAGCCCTGCCACTTAAGGTGGACAATTTTGTGTGTCTTCCATGTTACTTTGACCAAAACACCTACAGTGGGGCTTCTGGTAGCTGTCTGAAGCTTTCCTTGACTGTGGGCAGCCCTGTGGCATTGTTCTGTTTTGGCCACACATGTCTATTGCATATGCTGTGGGTGTGACACGTGCAGGTTGTGGTTGCTGCCTGTTCCCCTGGTTCTGCCCACTGCAGCATCAGCGGTGCCTGTGCCACCAGTACAGTAGCACTGCTCCAAATATAGCAGCAGGTGCTGACATTCCTCTGTCCCTCTTTCAGCTGGTTGTCTTCACACTGCTGCACAACAGTGACTCTGCTGACTGCCTGTGAGGCTTCCTTTTATACTGTGTAAGTTACACCTGCTCCCACCTGGTGTAAGTTATGCCATTTGACTTTAGCGTATCATGATCATTGGAACCTTCCAGAATCCCACCATAGCATATCCGGCTGCTTTTTTGGGCATATGTCCATGTACACAATTGAGCATCTGTGAGAATATCACAGCTGCGGTGTAAGTCCACTTTGGCGTAGGTGATTTGTGGCATGGCACATGTCGCTTTCTAGAACTGCACATGTCGCAACTTTAAGACGTAAAAGTGAGTTGCAACATTCCATTTGCTGCAACTCCGTTACACTTTGTTGTAGGCTTTATAGAATCGGGCCTAGTAGTCCTAAAAGGGAGAAATGTTTATTGATGGGGAAATCCTACATGAAAAAAAAGAAAGTTATTCATTTTAGAGCTAGAGAAGCCAAGAACAAAAAGCCCAGATAAACCAATTGTCTGGCTTTACTCTACAAGCCAAATTTCATGCTGAACGAAGTACTGGACTACAGTACATATGCATGTCCCTCAAGAGTTATGGATTCCAACTACTGTACTAACTAGGCTCAGGCTGAAAAAAAAGCTCTTGAGCTGATCACAGCTAGTTTGGCTATGCTTACACTCCTGATTGCTTAAGGATGAAGAACCCAGCTAGGGCTATATATTGGACTATGGAGAGCCTTGAGCTACTCTTGGTTTGCTTATTTCTAAAAAAAAAATATTAAGATACCAAAACTGTGAATATCAGGCTGTTGGGAGTTTGCAATGAATTTGGAATATTGCTTTTATCATTTAAGATCAATGTACCTTTTGTATGATTCTGCTGCTGCTGCTGCAGAAATGGCAATGCACCTGGCCTGTGTTGTGGAAATTGTCATTTTAGAGTACTTTTGATTGCTTAAGGATGTACTGTAGGACTGAGCAGCTTATTCCAGCTTCCAAAAGGAAAAAACATTTTTTACTGTATTCCAGTGAGACACTGCTGATATTTTAAAGAAAAAAAAAAACAACATATTATAGTGTATCTGATTATAAGGGCAAGAAGTCAGCTTTTAAAATGGTACATGGACTACACCAGAAGCCCTACGAGGAAAGATTTAAGGACCTTAATATCTATTCACTGAAGGAAAAAAGAGAGAGGGGAGATATGATAGAGACTTTCAAATACCGTAGGGAAATAAACAGGGTACAGGTGGAAAGCATATTTCAGAGAAAACTCTGCACAAGAACAAGGTGGCATGATATAAGGCTGAAGGGTGGAAGGCTCAGGGGTAATGTTAGGAAATACTTTTTCACTGAAAAGGTGGTGAAGCCATGGAACAGCCTTCCAGGAGAAGTGGTGGGAGTGAAAACAATACAGGGATTCAAGGGTGCATGGGATAGATATCAAGGTACCCTGGAGATGTGCAAAGCAGGACAGCCACAGATCAAATAGGATCTGGGGCAGCAGCAGTGAGTATGGAAATGGGCAGACTACGTGGGACATTTAAGCTTGCCACTAAAAGGCAGGCCAGGTTGTCCCAGGGACCCAGACAGAAAGAAACAAGAAAGGGGGAGGAGTGTAGAGAGAAGGGGAGGGGACAGGGAAGAGGGGAGTGGCTTATGACATCACAGGTGTGTCAGTTGACTACAGAATGGGCTCGCTGGCCATTGGGCAAGGGGAGGGGCCACATGGGGTCCTGATTGGGGTCCTTAGGGGCTTCATAAGGGCCTGCAGTCTGTTGGGAGCCCTCTTTCTTGCTGTAGAAATATAGAGCTTGATCTACAGCACATCGTTGGCAAATCTGTGGTAAGGCATTGAGGGCCTGGGGTCTTTCAAGGCCATAGGCACCATTTATGGTTTTGGAATTGCAGAAGTGATTTATCTGTGTGACTAGGATTAGCTAGAAAGAAAGGTGTGTAGGGAATCTTAGTTCCACTGTTGCATTTGCATGTTTAAAAAACAAAACAAAAAAAATAAATAAATAAGAGAAAGGGGTTTTCTCTGTGTTCCAGATAATAGCCAAGGAAGTGGTATTGTTGTTGCACTGCAGGTTTTAAACAAAGTGCGTTTTGAAGGCACTTCTTGGTGGTTTGCATCACAGTTAAGGATACACTGTAGGAAAGGAAAATGTTTTGCCAGCAGATTATGGTGCAAGTGGTGAGGTGGGCTGGCAAAACCCAGCACCGAGTTTTATGGGTGCCATTGAGGCCAATGTGAGAGTCATCAAGGTGGCCACCCACCTTGGGTGGCAGTAATATGAATGATTTGTTGCACTGCTGGCTCAGGAGGGCAGCGCAAGGTAAGAGGGGCCGCCGAGGCCTAGAGGCGTGGTGAGGTCACAGCGTTTTTGAGCAAATCCTTGTTTGTTTAATTCTGCCTACTACTCGCTACTTGCAAGTTGTTTCATTAAATTGACCTAAAGCACAGTTGCGACATGCGTGTTAAGTTTAATTCTCTTGCTACTTGCTTGTTAAGTTTGTTTAATTCCCTTGCTACTTTCTACTTGTGAGTTGCAACAGGCTATGGGGAGTGGATGCCTACCGGAGGGCAGAGCCAGCGGAGCTGGTTGCAGCAGAGAGAATGCTTTAACGTGTAACTGATGTGGCCTAATTGTTAGGGCACCAGACTTTGGCGAACCAGGAAAAGATGCCATCATGGCTAGATATCTGATGATACAGGTGCAAGTTCGCAAGACTGTTAAAGGTGCACGGCGAGACTGTTCAAGAAGGCCACTGGAGGGGGTTGCAGATGGCGGCAAGGCCCGAGGTGGGAAAGAGAGTGCCGGACATAGGGTGGGCAGGGCCCACCCAGATGGTCGCTCTATTGGGAGAGAAGGAGTGTGGTCATGCGCCTGCGGGTGGCGGAGAAGGAGGCACAAATGGCAGAGAGAATGGCCCAGGAGTGGGCACGGTTGCCTCAAGGGTAGCGAGCAAGGCAGGGTTGCGGTTGGTGGCCCAGAGGAAGGCAGCAGGTCAATAAAAGCCATCACCCAGATGGATGGAAAAGTGGGCAGACCACAGGTGGCATGGTGAGCTGGGTGCTGTGGCCTGGTGGAAGCTGGGTGCCCTGTGGCAAAACACTGGGCAGGCCTGATGGGCCAAGTGAGGGGGGATGGCAGGTTAGTGACAGCATGGGGAATGAAGGGGTGGGGTGTACTAGCCGAGAAGCAGCAGCTTGGGGATGGTAGGCCATTCTGGACCAGGGGTTCGGGTGGCATGTCTCAAGGAGAGGGCTTCTGAGGCCTGAGCATGGGGGGTATGTATTGTGGAAGAGCCCCTTCCCCACAGTGTGGGGTGCAGGCTGGGTGGGCACCCTTTGGGGAAAGCAAGGGGCTGCCCAATAGAATGAAGAACAGAGTGAAGACAGAACAGTGGGGAGGCCTAACAAAAAGGTCTTGGGGGCAAGTGCCAGACACGGGCAGGGGCTGCAGCCAGTAGGCCCATGGTGGGGCTGCGAGCCTGTGTAGGACTGCCTCAGCAAAGGGAGAGGGGGCAAATGCAAAAGGGCAGGGCCTGGGGGAGGCGAATGTGTCCTAGAGGAACAGGGTCATAAGGGGTATGCTGTTCTTACTCTTACTGTGCTTATTACATGATCTAGCTGGAAGACAGAGAAGATGGCACCCAAAAGAACCACAGTGTCCAGCGACAAAATGATGGAGGACACGGCAAAGCTGATGAGTGAGGTGGCAGAGCTGGTGGAGGCAGCAAAAAAGAGGGAGGCAGAGGAGGAGGCCCAGAAGTAAAGGAAAGAGTAGAATGAGAAGGCAGGCACCGGGAAGGTGAACAAGAGGCTGAAGAAGGCAGGATTGGGCCCGCCGCTTGTCCCAGGGTCAGCAACCAAGCCGATTCCACTACCGACAAGGCCGAGGAACGACAGTAGTAAGGAGGATGTGGACATTAATAATGAAGTGGATCTGAAAGAGTATCTGCA
Source organism: Neoceratodus forsteri (assembly GCA_016271365.2). Classification (NCBI taxonomy): domain Eukaryota; kingdom Metazoa; phylum Chordata; order Ceratodontiformes; family Ceratodontidae; genus Neoceratodus; species Neoceratodus forsteri. The sequence goes on along the minus strand of CM057454.1, from coordinate 394,946,995 downwards.
AGGGCTGCTGGGGATAATGAGGAGGAAAAGGTTAAGAAAATGGAGCAGTCCCTGCAGGCCATTAACAATGGGGACAAAAAGGTGCGAGGGCAGAGAATGTGGGGTGGGCCTGGAAGCTGCACGATGGGCGCTGGGTTTCACGCTAAGCAACCATGTGCCTGCTTCTGTAAAGGATAAAATATAGAAAGGGGAATATGTAGACATTTTCAGCTTGGTCGATGAGGAGACGGCCAAGAAGTATGAGCAAAAAGAGTCAGTGGGAAAATCAGAGATGGCGGTCACCTTGGCGGTAGTAGGACACAAGACGGAGGAGGCAAAGTTCAAGAGGAAGAGCATTGACACTTGGCAAGCAGGGTTCTTGATATACAGTGCTCTGATGCTGGAGAAATGGCTAGACCTGGCAATCCCACTCCTGACTTATATGGCAATCATCAGGGACGCGTATAAGGCTAAGCTGGGTTTTGGATGGTTAAAATATGAGGAGGCATTCTGGAGATTAACGGCAGTGAAGACTGACCTGAGATGGGATTGTACCCACTGGGAACTCTGGGTAAGGACTTTATCAGTAGGGCACATGGTGGAACAGGTAAAAAAGGCTGCACTGGCCCAGGGCTCCAAAGCTTGCTAGGCTTTCAACAGGGCCTCATGGACGTGGCCTAGTTGTAAGTTCAGGCATGTTTGCTAGCGTTACGGGGGGGCACACCTGGCATCGACTTGCAGGCAGGGAGGAGACAAGGTGGGGCATTCGGGGAGTCCACTCCAGAAGCAGCCCTTTCAAGGTGGAATGGGGGAGCAGGGAAGGGCTGGGGGGCCCGGAAGAGGGATACAATTCCAAATATGGATGGAATTAGGGAAGGATTGGCCAGGGACAGGTGGGGCTACATGCTGCACCCCATCAAGCTGGCAGTGGTGGAAGCATGGACAGAGGGTACCCGACAAGAGGGAGCTGAGTGGCTGAGAGAGGATTTTGGAGGGTTTTCCACTGGGTTTTGCTGGAGAGTGGGTGGGGATGTGAGCAAAGTACCTGGGTTCCATGAAAAGGATGGAAGCTGTAGTATGGGCAAAGATTCAGAAGGAGATTCAGGCGGGCAGGGTGGAAGGGCCACTGCAGAGGCCCCTTGCAGGCATTTCGGGTGTCACCCTTGGGTTCATCCCAAGAAGCAGGTGGTGAGTTCCGTCTCATACACCACTTGTCCTACCCGGATGGGGGTTGAAATAAAGGACCCCGAGCCATTGAGCATAGTCTCATACGCCTCGCTGGATCAGGTGGTGGAACTGATTCACGGTGGAGGGGGCATGGTTGGTGAAGACAGACATTGTGTCAGCATTCTGGCTGTTTCAGTCCAACCATTGGACTGGGACCTGCTAGGTTTCCAGTTCAATGTTGGACTGTATTTTGACAAGGCAATGCCCATGGACTGCTCAGTGGCATACAACACATTCGAGATGTTCAGCTTGTGGGTGCAATAGACATTCAGGATGTGGTATGGGCACAGGAGGGTGGTCCATTACCTGGACGATTTCCTGTTGATTGGGGAAAGCCAGGCAGAGACCCAGGAAATGTTGCTGGATTTCCCAGACATGTGTGGTCACATCGGCATTCCCCTGGCTGCAGAAAAAAATGGAGGGCCCGGCCCACAAGTTGGAGTACCTGGGGATCGAAGTAGACTCCGAGCAAGAATGTTTCCGCTGGGCTAAAGACAAGGTGGCATGGCTGAAAGGGCTGTTGGCACAGTTAGGGGGGGGAGGAGGAAGGTGCCACTGGTACAGATACAGCAGCTGCTGGGGCACCTTAATTTTGCCTGCAAGGCCATAAGACCAGGCAGGGCATTTATGTGGAGACTGGGGAGGGCAATGGGGAAGGTGAAACAACCCCATCATTGGGTGGATGTCTACAAAGGGGTGAGGGAGGATCTCCGGGTATGGGAAGATTTTCTAGATTCCTACAATGGGGTTACATTTTGGCAAGATGAGTGGGCCTACAATATAGACAGAGCTGTACACAGATGCTGCTGGGGGGTTCGGCATGGGGGCTTACTTCTAGGGGGAATGGATCTCTGAGGCAAGGCCAGCACAATGGCATGGATGGGGGTAACCAAGGACATCATGTTCCTGGAAATTTTCCCCATATGGGTAGCTTTGGAGGTTTGGGGAGACCGGTGAAGAGGTGACACATTTTGTTTTGGTGTGACAATAAGGGAGGAGTGGCGGTGATAAAAGAGTGGGAATAAAGAGTTGGAGGGCTCATCCTGCAGTGCATGGTGCTGCTGGGTTTGCATTTGAACCTGTCATTTGGGTGCAGCACATTGAAGGGGTGCAAAATGAGTTGGCTGACTGTCTTTCTCATTTTCAGATGGAGAGGTTTTGGGAGTTGGCACCACATGCCACACCATCCCAGACCAGGGTTTCGGACAGCTTGTGGGTGATTGGAGGGAGAAAGCTAGGGCCCTGTACAGAGGATCATGGTCGGCCAATACATTGACAGCCTATGAGGAGGCATGGGCTGGCTTTCAGACGTTCTGGGCCTGACTGAGCTGGGATGCAACAGAGCCAGTTCAGGAAGAACAGGTAATGCAATATGTAGTGGAAAAGTGGGAGGTAGTATTGGCTTATGCCACCATGGTGGTTTAGCTGGCAGACATTAGCTGGATGTGTACGGACTGAGGGTGGGTAGATGCAGCGGGAGGCCAGGCTGTCAAGTGGATGGTCATGGGATGGCAGAGGTGGCAGGACACAAGGCAGGACAAGAAGAACCATAATGGGGTCTCTGCTCATGAAGGTTGTGGGGGCATTAGACCACGTTTGTAGTTCAGCAAAGGAAGCCTGTTTGTTTAGGGCCATTTTACAATCATGGCCAGGGGAGCTTTCAGGGTAGGAGAGGTCATGGTGCCCAGAAAGGGGCAGTCATCCTGGCCTTACAAGTTGAGAATGTCAGATGGGATGGTAACAGAGTGGTCATCTGGCTGGGCAGGTCCAAGATGGACCAGCAGGAAAAGGCACCACAGTGGAGATCTTGCTTGGGCACCTGTGGAGGGTGTGTGTGTGCAGTCAAAGCCATGGGTGACTATGGTAGGTGAGAGGCCCGGTGGAGGAGCTTGGTTTCCAGCACAGGGACAGGTCCTGTAATGGGTTGCCAAGTAGGGGCAGTTTCAAAGAAAGCATTGGCATTCATGGGAGAGAACCCCGAGTTCACCCCACACTTGTTCAGGATAGGGGTGGCATCTGAGGCGGCCTCTGGGGGGGAAGTGGAGAACGAGGTCAAATGGGTAGGGAGATGGCATTCCAGCTGTTACAAGAGATATGTGAGGTATTGACATAGCTAACTCATGTTCCTTTTCTCTTTCCACAGCAGGCTCCAGGAGACAGGTGTGGATTGTGGGGCAGTCGTTTATCTATTGGGCGGAAAGGTGTGCAGCTTCCATAAGGAGAGGGACGCAGTTGAGCCCAGAGGCAAAGCACACCAAAGTGTGGTGGAGGGGCCTGAGGAGCATGAGGTTGTCACAGATGCTTCCCCTGCTAGAGGAGCTGTGGGTGCGCTGGGCCAGACTGGACTGTATCATTATCCATCTGGGTGTCAGTGATCAGGGGGAATGTGCTGTGGGGGACCTTGATGAGGGACATGATCTCAAAGAGCTGGTGGCTGGAGGTGGTGATCAGCTGGTCCGAGATCACATCCTGGCAGGTATGGAGAGGAGCAAAAGGGGTGAAAGCAATAGAGGTGGCTCGGAAGCACCTGAACAGGAAGGTAGCTAGGGCAGTTCTGAGATGGGAGTGCACATACAGCACAGGGATATCTCATGAGCAGGCTGGCGTGTACTGGTGGGATGGGGTGCACCTGACAGAATCGGCATGTACCTGTTCCTCTGACCCTTTGGGGAACTAGTGTGGGAAACTAATAAGAAGGCCTGAGATTTTAACCAGGGGGAGCCCCATCTTCCATCGCAAGCTGGAGATGGGTCAGTGGAAAGGGTTGGGAGCAAGGGAAAAAGGAGGGCAGCTAGAGGGGTAGGCACCACTGGCTGGGGAGAAAGGAACCCAGGCATGGGAGTAATGGGGAGGGGAGGGATAGAGGCAGATCACTGTGTCAGCACCTAGCAGGGAGGAGAGGTCCGGTAAGTGTGGTGACCCGGTTATAGTGATGGAGGAGGGCTGGAACACAGTGTCTGGACCCTGAGAAACAACCTCGAGCAGAAAGAGAACAAGAAAAAGAACCACAAGATGGAAGACAGGACTTTTAGGTCCTGTAAAATGATATTTGATTGATATGTCTAAATGTAAATATTCATTGTTTTGACAGAGAAAATTGGGATGTAAATATATAATTGTGCCTTTAAATAAATATTGCCAGCAAGCATCCAAAAGTGACAAAATAGTAGCCTGAGTTGTTTCTGGGTGGAGATCAAAGGGTCCTTATCTGCCAACTGATTCTGTTTCCATGTTTCTGTGTTTTAGACTGCTGTACTTTACGTTTGTTAAAATTCTTTGTTAATTGGGTAAGGCCCACTGGGCACAAGTCCCATTTACAGGGTGAGCCAGGAGCACTGGGATGTTTAAGTGACTTTTTAGAATCACACAGTATGTAAGTCGAAGTTGTGGTGATCAAACCCAGTTCTGCTGGCTCATCACTCCACAGAAATGTATAATATTTACTTTAACAAAAGCCTTAGCTATTGCTGTTGTATATAACATATTGGTATATAATGTTATTAAATTCATAAATGCAGTTAATCTAGCTAACCAGTTTAATGATTTTAACTCATAAAGTGAAATGCTGTAGGACAACATGCCTTGAGAAAGCTGAATGTAGCAAAGAAACATCAAGATTTCCAAGGTTAACAACACTTGACTAAACCAGTAAAATTGAATATGTTTTATTACAAAATGGTCACCTAAAATAAGGAGTTGCAATTAGCTGAGATCCATCACATGACTGTGTGGCAATGTAGCTCACCACACAGTCATCCTGGTACTTAACCTTATCACAAATCACTACACCACTGACAGATTTTAAAAATGTTGTTTGGCAGCCATTTTTTTTTTCTCACTAAGTAGTCACTGCACTTTTGTACCAGCACCCACACACTATTCCAACAGGTAATCCACAGTCTTCCCCCCGTTGCCAACCAAAACGAAACTAAACATACTTGAAATAAAGGAAGTGCCTTTTTCTCTGAAATTGTTATCATCAGCAGTTGTTTTCATTTTTCATAGCAACATTTCACCTCCTTTTTGCTTGCACTCATGCTCATTCTTTAATGTGTATTACTACTTCCACTCGTGCTTCTCCCACTGCTATTTAACATACATTTTGGGGGAAAAGCACTCTCAGCTTATATACTTTCTCTCCATGCTGACAATCAGTTATGGTATTGGGGATGGGGTTGGGGGAATCCCAGCCTCTGTCCTGCTACTGCTCTAGGATGCAGCTCTACACTGTTCCTTCTAGAAATCTCTCAAAAGCCTCTCATTCGCTCTCTGTTCTGTGCTCGTCTCACTTGATCTCTCTTCCCCTCCCATCACCAAAGCCACCACTGACCCTACTAGTAACTACCAGCCCTTATTTCAGTAGTTGCATTATTATAGATTGGATGGGAAGGTGGATGCAGCACTGTGCAATAGTGAAACTAATATAAGGGAAAAAACTCCAAATGCAGATTGCACATCTGGTCAAAATATCCATGGCAAGCTGTAAATGCAAAGAGGTTCCAATAGGTGGAAGGACTACTTTAGTTAAAAAAAATGTTTTCTAACTTTTGCATGTCTTAAAATAGTTATTTTAATAACTATGCATTTTTAACAGTACAGGCCCATTGTATAAGTGCAATAGCACGCCCAGTGTGTGCATTATTCAAGATTGCCACACCTCTCAGGTCATTTTAGGCAGTTGTCCTGTGGGCTCATGCCTCACAACACACTGGGGGCATGCAGCAATCTAGCATGATGCACACTCTGTTGTGGTTTTACTAGCTTAAATTATGTTTATGCAATGATTGAGCAGCTTGTCCCAATTGTCACATGCATGAAAAGTCAACAAAAATGGCAAACACACACACACACACACACACACACAAAATAATAATTAGTACAGTCTTCCCTCAATATAACAAACACATTGAAGCCAGGTTCAGCATTTGTTATAGTAGGATGTTCGTTATATCAAGGGATGCTAAAACTGGAAATAAAATGCAGTTACTCGGTTGATACACAGTCTCACAACAGCATCGGTAGTTGAGTTCATAGTTTATTAAAATGTAGAGATAAAGAAAAGCATAAGAAAATATATAGAGGTGCTAAAATATTTAATAAAGCAAGTCCCAAGACTGTGTAATTCAGTAGCTTTTTTACATCAAATCAATCTTTTTGCTCAGGTTGTCCAGGCTTAAAAATATCAGTCACTTTAAGTTGAGTGGCAGCTGTCCTTGCACGTGAGTCCCTGGCATAGAACAGAATCTGTCTAAGCTGTATAACTTTCATCGAGTCCACATCCTCACAATCCAGCCACACTAAGGATGTCTCCAGTCCTCGTACAGCTTCCATTGTTGAAGGCTGCTCCATGGACTCTTCCTCATCATCATCATCCTTGTTGGAGCACATATCTGGTACCTGTTCATTCAGTTGTTCACCTGCTGTCACAGTGGTCACAATATCAGTGTAAGATATCTGATCCACTGTTGGCAGTCTTTTTTCATTTACGATCCAGGCATCTATAAACCAGATGCCTCATTTTTATTTTCAGTTAGGTTAAGGTCTGTTGCAATCTGAGTCTTTTCATTAGTGTCATCCACGTCTGATTCATTCACATCAGTGTCTGCCTGATTAAAGCTGGGTGGAAAAGTAGGTCCCAGTGTGGTTATACAACAGTGATGGATTGTGACTGCTGTCACATTCACCTAAGCTTCTCCCGCAATGTAAATGCTGTCTCTAAAATTTTTTTAACAACTCCTGCACCACCATTTGAGCACCAGGATCCCCATCACTGGCAGACACAAGCCCACTCAGAAGTCTTTTGCAGTAATGTTTCTTAAAGTGGCTATTATACCACCATCAAGTGGTTGAATCTGGGAAGTGAGTTTTTGGGTGAAAAATTTGACATTTTCTATCCCTAGACTTAAGCTCTGACTCTGGAGGGTTGGCAGGGTACTGGACAATTAGTAAGACTGCTTTGGTAGCAGCTTCAATTTTCTAATGTGTTACATCATGGATGGTACAAAGCAATCAAAGAACTACCATCTAAAAATGTCACCTGTCATCCAGGAGTTTTAGCTGCTCTCATAGATGACAGTTCAATGTACCTGTGCAACTGGTTTCATGCATGTGTAACGCAGCTAATCTTTGGTTCTTCCCCTCTCTATCTGTAGGATATACCACCCTGTAGGGGTATGAAAGCAAGGAACCCTAGAGGAGGGTCTACTCCTTGAGGTGCCATAGGAGTGATTCCCTTGGCTAACAGTACCTTAGGAAGAAGCTCAAAAGAGTGTTGAACAAAGCATACAAGGTGGTGAACCCTTATCAGGGTCGAAGACCTGGGCAAAGGTCAGTTGGTAGTATGGGTTCAGTTGGTAGCATGGGTCAATTGGTCATAGGCAGGAAACAACAGGTGAATAGTGACCTGCTCGGAGGTGTGACTGTAAGGTGTGGAGGCCTAGCTTCCTAAGGAGAGAGAACAGCAAAGGAGGGGAAGGAACAATTAAGGTCAGTCACCCAATTCCATTCAACAGCGTAAATCTAACTAAGTGACCTAGGGACTACAACTACCCCTATCTAGTATTATGACCATTGGCACGGAGGAGAGAAAAAACCCTTTGAGGAAGAAATCTCTGGGGATCCAAGGCCTAGATCACCTTCCCTCCAGGCTTTGGGACAGTTTTGTTTAGTGGCAGCTCTGCTACTGCAATTTAGTAGACCCAGCCAGAGAAATTGCACTTTGGTGAACACTCTCATTCTATCCCTCTAACAGGAATGCTGTGGAGGGTTGTGAGTGAACTCTGCAACACAGAGGCATCTCGGTGCTAGCCTCCAAGGTGGGAGAAGGAGAGTAATGACCACTGAGATGCTCAGCTGGCCTGCAGTCTAAGAACAAACCAGGTGAACCAAAGGCAGTTGTAAGGTGAATAGCCTTAAAGGTGCCTTGAACATGCTTGACAGTTAAAGGGACCCTTCCCATGAGAGTCCCACCCCTTCACCACTGAAGACTTCAATGCTACATCGAGAGGTCCTGTCAAAATGGTTGATGACTGAAGGTCCACCTGGAGTGAGGACATTCCCAACTATGGGCCAAGTGAGAAGGACCCTGCCCCAAGCTTCACATGCTCAAAATGCAGACTTTGGGGTGCAGAGAGAGACCATCAGTCACAGGGCTAGCCCTGAGTGGTACCCAGTTAGAATAGTGCTACACGAATAGCGCCAGTCTACAAAGCGCTAGTTCATGTAGTGCTAGCACAGACAGTGAAAGGGAATCTACAGCGTTTTCAGTAAGCACTCCACAGGTCACTGTCCATAGTGCTCACCACAAACAAGAGCATCAGGATCCAATAGGCTGGCTGAGCTGCTCCCTTGGTGTGGTGGGCTAGGGCATAGAGCACCTTGACCATGGGCAGTGAAGACCAAGGTTCTAATCATGGTCTCCAACATTTTGTGCACTCAGGAATTTGTTTCTTGACACAAGACCATGGAAACAGTATTCCACAGCCCCACATATTAAAACTTTCCCTGTGATCGCTCCCCTCTCAGAGTGAGAATCCTTCAGTCCACAGGTGCAGAGTGGCAGAGCCCCCGCTTGGGGGTGTGAGTGGTAGAGCCCACCACATAAACAAAACTGATGGCATTATTGCCACACTATTGTTGCTGATGGCACTGTGGTTAGCACTATTCTGACCCAGTGCCACCCTGAGTCCTGGAAGTAATGGATATGGTTGGTGTGTCTCCAAAATCTGGAGGTGAGTTGAAATGAGCATGGGACCCGCATGTTTGTCTTGATGGTGATAGCAGACATGGGAGACCTGTACATAGGTCAGACCCAGCACTGTGGATCCTCTGTGGGTCTTGACTGGATGAGAGCTGATAGGAGAGACCTGTCGTAGGTCAGGCTGAGCAATATGGACCCTCTCACGGGTCTAGGTGAGGCAAATAGCATTTGTCAACCAAAGGATGCAAGCTGACCAAGTCCATTATGAAGCCAATTTGAGGCGAATTGAAGTGTATGTTATGAGCAAGAGAATGGCGAGGCTGGTCAAGCCTGGGGCCAATGGTTGGAGAGGGAGATGCTGTGAAGCTGGTTAGGTAGGAGGAGGCTGCAAAGCCAGTATGGTAGGAGTGCGGTTCAAAGCATGTAAACATACCTAATTATTTGCTGTGTCCCTGAAAAACTCTCTGGAGCACCTTACCTTATATTTGTAGTATCCCGGTAAAACCTGTTTGAGCCTCTGCTCCAGCACACATTCTGCCCTTGCTAATAGTCTATTTTTGTCTCTGTTTAGCTTCATCATGGGTTGCCTAAACTGGCTATTGACAGTGGCAGCACCTCTGTTATACTCGTGAGCTGATCAAGTAATTGCAGCATCATTAATCTGCCACCCTAATAACCCTAACCCTCTCCCACCTTGTTATAACTTCCCAGAATCACCTTATAGCACTACTGTACCTCCTGTGTGTATCAAAATATGACACTATTCTACTCGGGCACTGGCTATATAAAGCCAGAATACATTCTTTAACACAAATACCCTTGAGATACTCTCATCCTTTATCTCCTCTGAGGTTCAATTATCTGTGCTTCTACTGCTAGCATGGGCTGGGGATATTGAGCCTAATCCTGGGCCCCCTTGCTCGTCCACTGTCCATCTCTCCACCACACAACTCCATCAACTGCCTAAAGGCTTAAAGGTGGCTCATATTAATATGTGTAGCCTCTGCCCTAAAGTGGCTGTACTCGAGGCATGGACCCTGCAGATATCACCTGACTTACTGTGTATAACTGAATCCTGGCTCAAACAATCAATTAAGCAGCATGAGGTGGCACTCCCTGGTTACAACTGCTTCAGATATGATAGGTTAGGAAAAAGGGGAGGAGGTGTTCTAATTTACTCCCAGTCTGATCTGGATGCTGTTGAGCTATATGCTCACATTGATGACCCATCTCACAAGGAGTCTCTTTTTCTTACCATCACCCTTGGTAAAGTAAAGAAACTTAACATCGGCTGTGTCTACCTTCCCTCTAATAAAGGCTACTCTTGGTGTCTCATCCCTCCTATCCTGCCTAGCTAATCTTCCTCACCATGGCCTTATTCTCAGCAGTGACTTTAACATTGACTAGCTACACCAGGATGCTGACCAAGTCCGTGCATCTTTGGCTGATTCCAACCTGGTGCAACTCATTCAGGAACCAACTCGCCTCAACACCAAGTCTGGTAAACACATGCTACTGGACTGGATAGTTACCAGTTGCCCTCTTAAGATTAAGACTGTGACTGTCCTCCAGGATACCTTAAGTGACCATTCCCTATGCTCTGCATTTGGAGAAACAATGGTCCTAACCCCCTCCCAGGATCTCCCTGGTTTGGGATATGTCCAGATTTGATGTCAATAGTTTTCTTACGTCAATCAGCAGCTTTAAGTGGAGTTCTATCAGGTCACTACCTGATGTAAACCAAGACTTGGTCTTTCTAATCTCCTCCTTTACCAAAACTATTGATCTCCATGCTCTAATGAAAAATGCAGGACAAAGGGTGTTAAAGCTCCCTGGCTTACAAAAAATCTTCGATCGTTCATGTCGCTATGTAACAAGGCCTGGCAGATCTTTAAGAAAAGTGGGCTGCACAATGATTGGCAAAGTATATAGACAGCTTAGAAATAAGTGCAAGAACGATCCACGAGGCCAAATGCATTCACTTCAAATCATTACAAACTGAGCACCTATCTAACCCAAAGGAATTCTGACGTCAGATCAATTCTCTAGTAAAGGGGAAGAATAATGAAGTTTCCAGTACTATCCTTTCCAATGGATCTACTCTCACTGACCTCTCATCCATTGCTTCAGGTTTTAATGACTTCTTTTTGGACCTTCATAAATACACCTCGTTATTCAGCACGATAACTACTCCCCACCTTGATCCATTCCCTTTGGACCACTCTGGGTCTTGCCCTGCCTTTCACTTGAAACTGGCTTCCCTCGAAGAGGATCAGAGGCTACTTGCCAATTTACAAGCAGAGAGCACCCCAGGTCATGACTCCCATGAACCTAAATTTCTTAAACTTGGAGCTCCTGCCGTTGCTCTCCCAGTACGCTATCTTTTCAACCGTTCATTTCTCACTGGCACTGTTCCTGACAAATTGAAAGTGGCTGTAGTTGTTCCTGTACATAAAGGTAGACTAAATTCCATTGTTGATAACTTCTGACCCATTTCCCTTCTCTGTTCCTTGGCAAAAATACAAGATCGAATTGTGTATAATCACCTCCAGGACTACCTGGAACTCCATGACCTGTTATCCCCTTATCAGCATGGTTTCAGGAGAAACCACAGTACCCTTACAGCACTGATAAAGGTGACCTCTGATGTCTTCCACGCAATGGACCATGGGTCTTTCACAGGAGCCATCTTTGTTGACCTAACAAAAGCATTTGACCAGATGAACTATGGTCTTCTGCTCCAGCAGCTTCAGGTCCTCGACTTGACTTTAGTGACATATCCTGGATCAATAGTTACCTGTCCTGCCATTCCCAAAGGGTAAAATGGGCTGGCTAGGTCTCTAATCTGAAACCCATAAGTCATGGTGTTCCTCAAGGCTCCATTCTGGGCCCTTTGCTATTCTCGTTATGGTATGGCAAACCTAACTTCCATGGAGGGCAATAATACACATTTGCAGATGATGCAATCATCTATCGCTCCTCTCCGGATGCTGACTGGGTAAACCGTGTGCTGGCTTCTGACTTCTTGGTCCTCGAGGATTGATTCTGGGATAGACAAACTTGTCCTGAATACAAAAAAGATGAAATGTATGATATTTTCTCACCTACCTTCCTCTCAGCGCACTCTCTTAAACCACACTATCACCTCCCTCTCTGGTGATATTCTTGAAAATGTCCACTCCTTTAAATATCTGGGTATTACTCTGGATTCATCTCTGTCTCTTAAAATGCATGCCCCCAATGTCTTGAAATCTCTGAAGCAGTGCCTAGGCCTGCTCTACAAGATACATCCTCTTCTATCCTCTGGTTCCTGCCTCAAGATTGCCACATCATCTCTGATACTTCTCCTAACCTATGGTGCACCCTTGCTGGTCTCTCTGCAACCCATGACCCTGTCTATACTCTCCAAGGCCTTTCGTAGTGTGGGTAGGTTTGCTCTGGGGTTAGCTCCCATCAGCACCACTGTACCATCCTCTCTGCACTAGGATGGCTACCCTTTGCATCCAAGTTAAGGTACCACTCCCTTAGCCTCCTGTTTAAACTGGTGCACAAATTTACCCCTCGCTGCCTCAGTGAGTTTGTACATCTGAGGCAAGCTCCTCATTCCCTTAGATCTACCTCACTCACCCTACTAACTAAGCCTCATATGTGTCTTGCCACTGCATATGTCTTTCTCCTTTGCTGTGATTTCTGATTGGAACTCCTTTCCACCCTCTGTTCTATCCTGCTCCTCTCCCAGCGTTCCAATCCACTTTGTATCCCTCACTGCAGCCTTGATGACCTGTTCCTGTCTCACCTGATATCTCTTTTCTTACATCAGCCTCCTTTTCCTTGAGTTGCAGCTTCAAGATTGAGACTGTCCTATTTAGATACTATTTCTGTCAGACATAATTTGTATATATGTAAATACCTGCCTGTACTTTGTATAAAATGTGTTGTGTTCTTAAAGCTTAACCTTTCTAATAGCTAACCTCAGCATGCTCATACTTTTACTCTGTACCATACTGCCTTTAGGGTTTAAGGCTGTTATATATAATGTTTATATTTGATATTGCCTTACCGGTGCTCTGTATCATATGTTTCTGTACCTTGTTCTGCATATTTAACAGCATCCTTGTTTCTGTGCCTTGTATAACTTATTTCTATTCTTGTACTGCTTTGTTCTCTACCCCTCACAGGTCGACCCTGAAAAAAGGACTGCAATTGTCTCACTGGACTTACCCGGTTATCAAAATTCAAATAAATAAATCTGCTGCTAGAATTAGAATGGGGATGAGCATTGCTGGTAGTGCAAGGGACAGGAAGACTGGGATGACTGTGTAAACCAGGTGCATAATAATACCTCATTGAATCAATTGTATACTTTTATAATTTCAAGCAGAACTAAAAAACAAACTTTCTTATACAGTACCTCTCACACTTTGTGTCTATTTTGTATCTTTTTCTTTATTACCAAAAAAAAGCCGTCACCCTGAATGGCTATATCACATTTCCCTATGCCAGTGTTCTTTCTGATTTTTTTATTTTTTTATGAATTTGTTTTCTTCAGTGGTCCAGGTATTCAGAAATGCGCCAAAGCCCGGTGCAACTCCAGTGCATCGAAAAACTGATGTGCCATGGTGCAACAGGAGCCATATTCAGAGGTTGCCCAGGCCGAACTGCACCAGCACAACCCGGCTGAATATGGCATAGTTTCGCCGTGGTGCAAACAGAGTTGCGCAATGGTACAAAAAGAGATGTCCCAGTGCAACTGTGGGAGCAGAGCAGCAGAGGGAGGCACAGCACAGAGAACAGACCCAGGGACAGAGCCATGGAAGCACAGTGACAGGCCACAGGAGGCCTCCACCAGCAGGGCACAACAGGGAACACACAGGCACCCAGACACCTGACCCCAGAACACAACAGTGGCACAGATAGCAGGCAACAAGAGGTGCCAACAGGGAGCCACCAAGTGTGCCCCCCTGTAGGCCACTGGCTGTGACCCCCCACCCAGACCATAGCAGGCCACACCCAGGACCATTCAGCTAAGCACACACACACACACCACACAGGCACACAGGAAGCCCACACAGTGGCACTGAACATGCTGGGTGGCAGGTAGCATGGCAGACCATATGGGACAGGCCACACAACAACAAGCAGGGGGCCCCAACACAGAATGCGGACAGTACCTGACCAATGACCATGGCTGAGTGCCACCACCACACACACACACACCCATCACACAGCACTGACAGCTGGCTCATGGGCACCCCAAGGCACAGCCACCGACCCAGGGGATGGACACCACCACAGTGGAACACACCATAGCACACAGCAGTGAACCATGAAAGCACAACATGCACACCTTCACATGTACACCAAACGGACAGACACCGGGCCACTGCAGCATGGCTCCTCATGCCACCTGAAAAGCAGACACAGACACAGGCAGGGAAGTCAGAAGAATATATATTACAACAAACTATTTACAATAACCAGGGGCTAGGAAAGGGAAGGGATAGTGAGGGAAGGGAACAGGGAACTGGGACTGTACAGTGGGAGGGGGTACTGTAGGGGGAAGTACGGCAGGGGAAACAGGGGAAAACAGGGGCCAAACTAATGGCAGCCCTGTCCAGCCACCCTGGCATTCAGACGCTGCAGCAGCTTGGCCACCAGCATCCTGTGGATCTGGATCACCACCTCCAGTGTTGTCGAGGCCACATGGAATGTCTGGCACACTAGTAGGGAGATCATCGACCTTGGCAGTCTTCGCCGCTTGACACGTAGAACAAGGGACAGGACAGGTGATCAGTGCAATGTCCTAAGGAACCATGGCCACCCACAGTGCACACAGGGCAGCGGGAACACACACCCCTGGAGGGCCCATAATGGCCACCCGCAGAGGGGTGGGTCAACGCCAGCCAGCAACTCGGCTCACCATGACATTGCAGAGAAGTGGTCCTTACCACACAATGGGCAACCGACTGCCAATGACACTCCATGGCACAGTGCACGGCAGCACCACAGCAACAACAGTGGCAGCCAGGCACATGCCCACCCCATCAACAGCTGGCACACATATCCAATGGATCGCCAAAGTGGCATGCACCACACACAGTGTGACACACACAGATGCTATGGCACAGGCAGCCATGCCCATACCCACTCCCCTGGCCACCTCCCATGTACAGTGCGACAGACCATGACAGTGCCTACCTGACCTCTGCGGCCCTGCTGGTCCTGATCCTGCTCCATCATGGCCCACTGCAGCCTGCTGCACTGCTGCAGCCTGGGCCCTCCACTGGTCTTCGGTCCTGGGAGACAGGTGCACATCAGCAACCAACACGCAACAGCTGCCCCCACCCCACCACTATGCACAGGGTATGCCCTTGCCTGACAAGTCCTGCACGCCTGCACGGCTGCATCACAAAGCAAGTGGAAGCTGGCAATGCCACCCCATGATATGCCCAATGACAGTGTACCCCTTCAGGCAGCCAAGCCAACACCACAGTACAGCACCAGGGCAGACATGCAACATGGGATGACTTTGGGAGGCAGTATAGCACAGTGGTTTAAGGCTCTGAGCTGCAAATCTGGAGACCTGGGTTTTAATCCCACAGCCCCCACTTGCATACTGTGTGACCCTGAGCAAGTCACTTAACTTCCCTGTGCTCCCAGGTTGCACCTGTAAACAAGCTTTCAGCTTAGTGCGTCTCACCTGGCTAAACAATTGGAAAAAAAAAAAACTTACCTGGCTGTGGCACTGCCCCATGCCTGGTGCGTCGCGGTAGTCTCTTCAGGCTCTCTGGGTCCTGACACATGAAGTCCCCATATCAGTGACGGCATTGCTCACTCATCCAGGGCACCCCTGTTTTCTGCTCCAGCCTGGCAGCAATCCCCCTGCTATACAGTGCCCTGGCCTGCTTCAGGAGCACCTGCCCAAAGAGTTGGGGGCGTGGGGCTCAAAACAGACCATGAGGTTTGCCAGCTCAACTTGTGTCCAATTGAGGCACATCTGACTCATCCCTGTGCCATGTTTGTGAATGCAATATCGCTAGGGAAAATAGCAGGAGAGGAGCACGCTCACCCGACATGCGCGTAATGCATGATGCACAGATGCATGCTCAGTGCCCGCCCATCACGCAGTGCCAGAGATGTGGGGAATGGGCATGGCTACGTGGGATCACAGGGTCAGAGATCTGACCCAGGGGTCAGAGTTCTGACCCGCAGTCAGGGGTCACCTGCCATTGCGCACGTGCGCGATTGGGCACAGCACCCCATGTGCAACTATGCATGTAGCTGGCCATGCACAACATGCACAATGCCACTGCATAGCGCTGTCCACACATGGTGCACAATCAACACCATGATACCATGATGCACATGCGCACTGCAGGCCTGCACACCATGCATGCATATGCATTGCACCACCACGACTTGCTCCGGTGCAATCCCATTGCACATGGCGCAATATCGTGATATTCAGATACCACATGCAAATGAGCTCATTAGCCAATGCGTGGTGCAGTGTGTGCATTAGCCTATCATTACTATTGCTCCCAACCTCATTTGCATGCGTTTTACCTCATAAGTGCCCCAGAACAGCACAGGCCATGGACTGGTATTGCAACCTTGATAGGTAGGTTGTGCATGCTGCTGCAGCTCACTGGGAGCAGACAGCACTGCAGGGCAGGACAGACCAGGGAGATGCTGCCACTGACACACTGTGCTGTCCATGTCCACAGGCAGCAACATGTTGTCATATGAGGAGGGCACAGAGTGGGGGCCCTACATGGAAGTGCAGGTCCAGCGTCACAAAAGCCAAGACTGATGCCCTGTTTGAGAGCTACCTGGACAGGGAGCCCCTGTTGAGTGGTGCCACTGGCACACCACAGGCCCAGGCTGGTGCATGGGAGGAGGTGGCAACCTACATGAACCAGTAAGGCAGCCACCAGCAGTTTGCACAGGAGTGCTGTAAGAAGGTGGGAACAGACAAGCGGCAGATCAAGGAGAAGGTAGCAGCCATCTGGTCATCTCATACTGCCATCTGAGGAGGGCCTGCAGATGCACCCATGCTAACGCCACAGTAGGGGTTGGTGGCAGCAACCATGCACCACACCACGGTGGAGGGTGCGCCTGGAGGAGGATTCCAGATGGAAGGCAGCCCATCACTGCATGGTATATATGTCTCACATGCACAGCTGGTGGCACAGAGGGTGTGTACACGGGCATGATGGCATGCATGCAGCCGGCATGCATGCCATGTGCTAGTGTGCACACCCACACCCATGCCATGCTGCAGGACACATGCAGTGGCTGTGTATGGGGAAGCACATGTGGGCATTGTATTACTGACATGCCATTTGTCTCTTGCAGCACCAGCATGCCTCCGTGCAGAAGATGGGGCACCGCAGCAGCAGCAACAGTGGATGCCGGTATGGCCCGAGACCAGCTGTCCACATCCACTGGCATCTGGAAGCCCAATAGGCTGCAGCTCAGCACCACAGATGCAGGCGGATGTCCTGGACCTGGGGTTGAATGAGGCCCTGGATGTGATCCTGCAGAATGCCAGCCTTGGGGTCCTGTGTGTGGAGACACAGATTGGGGAGGGTCCGACTCGATGAGGACTCTCTCAGCTCCTGGACAGCATGGGTGACATTGTGGTGTGTCGCCCTGCTGGCATCTGACACAGCACCATGCCCAGTGCTCTGCCAGTGGCAGAACAGCTGCCCACCATCACTGTAGGTGCAGCGAGTGCGCTGCCTGGCTGTGCCCTGCAGTGGTGGTGCAGCCATGCAGGTGCAGGGTGGTGTACAGCAGCCAGATGGGTGAAGGGAGCAGGCTGCGGGTGCCACAGGCAGCCAGACACTTGGTCCACTGTTGGTGCACCTGCTGTGCCCAATCCCCTGCAGACCCCACTGTGCAGCATCCACCGGAGAAGGGGCTGTGCAGCATGGCTGGTCACCACATGAGGATCAGCATCCCACCCAGGAGCCCCAGGATGCCAACTGTCTGGCTGAGCACACCCGGCTGCTGTGGGTGTCCACGCAGCAACAGGTGCTGCTTGTCACTGGGGTGGATGCACTGCATCTGGAGGTGCTCCAGCTGGCTGAGCAGCAGGAAAATGGCACTGCACAGATCCTGGCAGGACACAACGCATTCAGGATGTCACAATTACATCCATGGATTGCATTGCCAGTGCGATCACGAATGACTTTGCATTGCTGGCTGCCACAGGGCGTGGCCGTGCACAGGTGACCCCCTCAGTGTGCTGTTCACCCTAATGACCCAGTTTCAGGCGACCCCAACACAGTCGACACTGGGCTCTGATGTAGGCATCTCAGGTACACCCGGGGCTGGCCTGTTTAGGAGCCTGCACACCCCCACTAGGACATGGTCACTGTCCCATGGTTCCACCCCTGGAGGGCTGTTGGACCACCCCCGTTTGATGCACAGCCTATGGCTGCTGATCAGCCCCAGTGCAGCTGCCCTCATGACTGTGGTGGCCATGGTTTCATGCAGTGGCCCTGATCCACGGGCCACCCTGACCGCAGTCTGCAGCTGCTGCCCTGTGCACACATGGGTGGTGTGTGTGTGTGTGTGCCCACCACTGGTGTCGCACCTGTGTGTCAAGCCGCACGCAGCCTGTGCGTGTGCTTGCCCGGCCACTAGCCATATGGCATGGGTGTGATGAGTGCAGTCTAGCATCAGTTGTACCTGTGCACTGGTGCACTGTGTCTGATCCACGCCACGTAGCTACGCCTGGCTGGGTACGTGTGTGGGTGTGTTGCTGTGTGTGGTCATGTGCCACTGACTCTCCTACCCCTGCAACATGTCTCTGTGTGTGCATGCCCACTGCCATGCATGCCCCTGCATGTGTGCTTTACCAGGTTGTGTGGCCAATGCCTGTGTACCGCACCACCTACCTGTGTGCACCATAGTGCTCCTGTTCAATGGTGTCCTGGTGGCGTCGCACCTGCTGGAGCAGCCGGGGATCCCTCCACCCAGGGGGTGGCTATCCACCACCCTCCAGACCATTTCCTCTGTTGTCTCCACTAATGTCACTCTCATGCTATCCCACGGTCAATGGACATGTTGTGCAGTAAGCTGCAGGCCAGGAATAGGCCACAGGTTTTTGAGGGGCTGTATTTGAGGGCACCGCCTGACCTGTCTAGGCAATGGAACTGTGCCTTCAGCATGCCAAAGACCCACTCCATGACGTTGTGTGTGCTGGTGTGTGCCTCGTTGTACCGATCCTCTGCTGGGGATGCCAGACGCCGGTAGGGGGTGAGCAGCCAGGGCCTCAGCGGGGACGTGCTGTCACCTGTGTGGAGATTGACATGGTTAGCCCTCTGCTATTCTGTGCTTCATCCCTTGTCTGTCTCTGGTGCCCACGCTACCATGCACCCCTGCCCACCCCCATCCCCAGTTCTGCTCTGCCCATCGCCCCTTGCCCATGCCATACTCACCCACTAGGTGGCCCGTGGGGATGTTCCCATTATAACCCTCTGGCACAGCACAGAGCTGTGCCAGATGAATGTATCATGTGGACTCCCAGGGTGTGTGGTGCAGAAATTAGTGATGCGCCTCATGGCATCACACACCACCCTGCAGTGGCCACTGGGGCTCCACTTCCTGTTTATGTATGCCACACCTTTGAGGCCAGGTGGCATGCGGATTCCCACATGGGTGCAGTCAATGGCCCCAATCATGCCAGGCATGCATGCCACCCTGTGGAAGTCCTGCATGGTCCTGTATGCTCTGCCTGTGTGCTGGGGGAAGGGATATATTCTGAAGCATGTGGCAGCAGTGCATTGAGGAACTGTGTGAGGAGGTGGGACATGGCTGACTGGGTTATGCCTGTGGGTGTCCTCTGTTGGTCTTTGGAAGGTGCCCGTGGTGAGCAAGCACAATGGCGGTGGTCACCTTTATCTCCACAGACATAGCATGGCTCTGTCTGGTGGGTGCCTTCAACTCCTCATTGCACAGCTCACAAGCTGCCACAGAATGGCCTTGTTCAGGTGGTACTAGCCCACAATCTCTGTGTCACTGTAATTCTCAAAGGTGATGTGGGTACTGTACCACCTGTGTTGGGCATACCGGCGACGGGCCCTTCCTCGGCCATGTCACTGTTCATCCTTCTCCCTCACACCCCTCATTATGGCCTCCATCATGAAGGGTGCACTGTCCATGGCCCTTGCTGTCATCTGTCCCCCTGAGTGGTTCGCTGCTGGCTGTGTGGCACCCTGGCACATGGTATGTGTGTGTGTGTGTCTCTCTGTCATTCTCTCTGCCCCTCTCTCCCTCTCCCAGTCCACCTCTCTGTCTCTGTCCCTCTGTGTGTGGCCTTTGTCTGTCTGTCTGTGCCTCTGTCTGTCTCTTTCTGTCTCTTTCTCTCTGTCTCTCACTCTCACCGCTGGTGCAGGTGCTGTCTGTGTGTTTGCACCCTGTATTTAGAGTAACAAGTCTGCTCAGAGTAACTTCGATTTGCTCCACACTTGTGCCATGGATTCATGGTCTATGCCACTGCACTACATAATCATGGGAATTCCCCCTGCTCTTGCACCTGCATTCATTATAATTGCGCATTGTCACAATGGATTTTGCGCTGCGCACTGGCTCCTGCTGAATATGGCTCCTTGGCGCAATACCGCACTTGCACCAGCACAACTCAGTTGTGCCATGTGCAACTGCTCTGAATATCTGGGCCAGTGTAATTAGAAATATTTTTGACAAAATAATTGTAATTGTATGATATTGGTAGTAATGTTTATAGCCACTGTTGTATTTGATCATTTTATGATTATCAATTCATACATTTTACATGCTTTTCTAACCTTAGCGTCTTCTCCAAAATGTTAAAGGTATCATTTCTATCACTGTTTCACTGTTGAATCTGTGACTACATGAAATTCCTATGAAAATTATTGCATTTTTGAAGGATTGTTATTTGTTAATTTTCTGTCAGAAGGAACAGAATAAATTCCTTTTTAGTCCAGTATGCAGTTTGTGTTCTCTGACATTATTTGAAATACAAAACTTGACCATGTTCCAGACATCCTTTAAAGGGAGTAGCTGGGTAATGTTGACTCCTGAGCATTATGACATAATCGTTGGGAGTTAGGAGTCAGTGATGGATGCCCCACACAATTTATTTGCAAAAGAGCTCCTGCCTGCCAAACCTATAATTTGGAGCTCCTGTTCACTCTATTTGAGAGGTGATTTCAGAACTATAGGAGCATAACTTCCCAGTATTTTGAACTGAACACAAATTATGTTTTTTTTTTTATTTGTGGTTTAATTAGAACAATATTAAGCAAACTATATATGTAAAATCAGTTGTCTGAATTAAACAAAGTAGTTCTGTCTCACTTGGCTAATTAAACTTTCTAGGAAAAAAGAGAGTCATGGCACCTCTTCTTTTTCTGAGTTTTGTATTTATTAACCCTTTTCAGAATATTTTGGGATATTAAAATCACCTATAATGTGTCACATTTAGAGCTGTTTATTAAACACCCTCACTTTCTTTTTCATTTCTTAGATATATTTAAAATATAAGCCAGTGTGAAGGAGGATAATAGAGGTATCCTGTATATCTATCTTTGGACTGTTGCTGGATAAAGGATATGGTTTCTACTTTAACATTCCAAGGTTCATTAATCCTAAATTTCACATTAAAAAAATCTTATTTTATTGATAATCTGTATTGAAAATATTAATGTGTGACTCTATTTATATTGTTATTCCAAAACAGTTATGGCTTTTAAATGCTTATCATAGTATAATGTATGGACAGTGTCTAATAACCCCTGTTTTCAATCAGTTTATAACCTGATAATCCCATCGTTATGACATTAGTATGCTGTAAACCTTGCTTAACTATGTCATAATGATGGGATTATAGGTTAGAATGCCACCACCTGTCAAAATTCTTGGAAAGGAAGGTGATCTGCTGCTTGGACATTCATTCAAAACACACACATTCCATTCAAATAGTTACAGACCTGCTACAATATAGATCACAATGCCTAATTTCAGCACTTCAGTTGCTCAACATTCAAACCAGGAGGCATTCATAGCCTAGCAGGAGAACAAACACACATTGAAAAAAATGTATTTTTTTCATCCACAGTGGCTAGTTTTTCCATACACTATAAAATACAATGCCTGAGTAATGGTGGTCAACCATGGATGTAAACACCTCTCACAGTTGCTGTGACAACTGTAAACCTCTCAAGCTGCACTCCCAATGTTTACTTGATTGTTCTGGCAACTGCTTGAGGTGATTACATCATGGTTAACCACTGTTACTTAGGCATTATCCTCTATGTAATCCAATTAGGTACTTCCTAATTATTGTTCTGTTTTGTTTAAGACCCCCTTGACTACATTATTCTTAATTTACTCCAAACCACCTTCTTTTTCAAACCATATTATTAGAAAGAGCATCAGGGTTGGTGGACATGTGATGAAGCTGAGGGGAAGTTTAAAAGAGATGTGAGGAAGTATTACTTCACTGAAAAAGTGGTAGACACCTGGAATAGACAGCCAGAAGAAGTGATGGATCTTAAAGTAGTGGTGGCCTTCAAACAAGCATGGGATAGACATACAGATACATTAGGAAACAGGCAGAAAGGAATAATGGTCACTGGAGACCAGATGGGGTGTGCAGAGACAAATTAGCAGGGAACATCTGGACAGGCTGGGTGGGCCACACAAACCTTTGCTGTCAAGAAATTCTGTTTCTATGTCATTTCTTTTTAACAGATTAAATAAAACAATCCGCTAGCTTTCCATGTTAAAATTTTGTCCCAGTCCCTTCTTTCCTGGGGATGCATCTTATCACTACAGTACCACAAAAAAATAAAAATAAAAAAACCTGAAAAATGTTATGTTCTGTTTCCATAAAATGATCCAATTTTTTTGTCATTATCACAGACTTGTGTATACTATTTCTAACTTTCAGAATTCTGTTTATTTTGCCAATACATAGGACTCCACATGAACATTCTAAAATATTGCTTGTATGCTCACTTGGAATTGTCATAAAGTCCTTAATATCAGTTATTTGTGATTGATTTAGTTTTAATCACACTACTGCAAAGTATACAGTTCCCACATAGGAAAAATCCACTCTGGGTGTTCTCAAACCAAGTTGTTTATCAGTTTATTAGTTTATCTGGTGTTGTATTTTCTGTGTGGACTACAGTACAAGTCACATTAAACTGTTCCATCAACTCACTGATACCCACTTCTGGTATGATTTTCTCATTCAGCCTGCAGCCTCGTAGCCAAACCACACTAGGCATGGGAAAATCCCAGCATAACCCACATCCCATCATGGTATATTGCTTAATTACAGTACAAGTCACATTAAACTGTTCCCTCAACTCACTGGTGTAGCATTGTTCAATGAGTTTCCTAATCTGTGCAGTGTTTAATTCAATGAATTAGTAAAAGGTTAGCATTGGCTTGCATCTAGCTGTTATGTACTATAAGCTTTATTTTCAGCTGAGTGCTTATGAGTTTCATTTCAGAAGGCAGACTAAACAACTCTTAAGGAATGCTGTGATATTTATAAACAATGTTCTTAAGGAATGCTGTGATATTTATAAACAATGCCATGAAAATGCAGCTACTGCCATTTCACTAAACAGTTACAAGTGAGTTGAATAGGCAGTGAAGGATGGTTGGAAAATAGTTGAAAGCTTCAACAGTTCGAGTTGCCACTGCAGTAGCATCACAAGAAAAATGTTACACCAGTGAGTTGATGGAACAGTTTAATGTGACTTATACTGTACCTCCTCTACTACTCTGCGTCCCCCTTCCCATCCCTTCCATGCCCTAACAAGCTCCTTCAATCAATAATTGTGTTCAAGGATGCTTCAAATGCATGCTGTAATTATAGCTGCATAGGTTTAACCTGTATATACTGTACTACAGTTGCTATAATTTTTAGTTGCATACTCTTCATGGTCTTAGCTTAATGGCTCTTTTTAATACTCTATTTCATGTGTATTATAACCAGAGCCCCTGGTGTTCTGCAGTAGAATTTTCTGATTTCTGCGGCAGGGCTCCTTGACTTCTGCGGCAGCATTTTCTGATTTCTGTGGCATGATTTATTCATTTCTCTGGCAGAATGCAGTCCTGTCATTGGCTAAATATGATGTGATGTCATCAATGACATCATATGCTGAGCATAGAGGAGGGGCTTCAGGATAAACGAGGTGGGAAAGAAGGCCTGATACTATGGAAAAACAGTATATTTATATGAAAATTCACCAAAAACAATGAATTCTGCTGCACTATATATATTTTGTGGCATGATGCAAATTCTGTGGCAAATTCTGCAACCACAGAACCGCAAAATTCAGGGACCCTTGATTATAATTCTCCTGTGTATAATAACTGCTCTATGTAAATACTATGTAAGTGTGAATAAATTTTGTATTTATTGTTTACCCAATTATGATGTAAATGAGTGTTCCTTTGTATGTGTTGTTAACCTCTCATTCCAGGTCCATCTCAAAATGAACTTGCTCAATGATGTTCACCTGGTTAAATAAAGATTTTGATTGATTGATTGATTGATTGATTGATTGATTGTCAGACTACGGCACTCATCTGACTTACCAATGACATTAAGGTGGCTTTGGACATGAGCCTGTATACTGGAGCAGTCTTTGCTGACCTAACAAAGGCGTTCGATTTGGTAGACTACCACTTGCTACTAGCAAAGCTGTCATAGCTTGTTTCTCTCAAAATTCCACCTACTGGTTTGATAGCTACCTCACTGGATGAAAACAATTAGTTCAAATAGATAACATCAAATCAGATCTCTCCCTCAACAATGTCGGGGTCCCTCAAGGTCCATTCTTGGTCCACTACTCTTCTATCTGTTTATAAGCAGGTTGCCTAATATGGTTGGTTCCTCTTCTATCATTCTATACACAGACAACATGATTCTGTACATCAGTGCCAAGGACATTACCACCTTAAATTCTACCTTAACGATAGATTTTGACTGTCTACAAACATGACTAAAACATAACAAGCTTCTGCTAAACACCAATAAGGCAGTTGCCATGCTCTTTGGCTCAGCTCCCAGAATCAAGGCCAGTCTGTCTGCTCCTACAATAACAAGTCCGGACAGGTCTCTGCTGAAAGTGGTTGACTCTTTCAAGTATTTGAGAATCACCCTAGACTCTTCACTGCATTTTAATCAGCACATATCGACTACATGTACAGTTGTAAACACAAAGTTGGGTCAGACCTATAAAATCAGGTCTTCTCTCACAACTGTTACCAGATTGGCCACAGCCCAGGGGTTCTTATACCTAACCAAACCTATGGGTTAATGGCATACTTGGATGCCAGCAAAGGAGTACTGCAAAAATGAAACACTTGTTACAATACCATCTGCCATTTTGCCCTATTGGTATCCAAACTCACACATCACTGTATACTCTACTCGAGCCTTGGCTGGCTGTCCCCAGCTTCCTATCATCAATATACCACAGGCTGTGTGTTAGACAACATCATTAGAACTGGCACTCCAGAGTCACTGACCTGCATGTTAAATCATTACATACAGGCCTACCTCTGAGGTCTGTAGAAAGGTCTCTTCTAAGCATACCTAGGGTGTTACGACAATGGGTGATCATCTGCTCCAAGCCTGGAACTCCATGCCATTATCTGTTAGGCACTCCCATTTAAACCAGGCTTTTGAAAAGGAGTTTTGTTTCTTCCTCATGAGCTCAGACAAATGCACATGAATTGATCTTTAGCAAACCCGCTTCACTTGGCTCTTTTGAATAAATTGTTAGCACTTATCTTCTGTTTGTCCTGCCAGTCTGGCAGAGGGGACAGATGGATGGAAGGTCGAGAAGGGAAGGGGAGCCAAACATGTGGCTCAAGGGCTGGTGCCAGGAAAAGGACACAAATTTATAGGGAACTGGCAACAGTTTTGGGAGTGAAAGTTCTTTAAATTTGATGGCCTGCATCTTACTAAGGAGGGAGTCAGTGCATTGGGGCAGAAGTTTGATGTCTTTGCAGAATATTTAAATTATCAAATGGGTAGAGGGGTGCAGCACCCCATATGTCGAATGGGAAGAACACCCCTCCCCCCTCAGCTAGTGGTCAAACAGGAGTTCAGCATGTTTGTAGTTCATTTGCATCACCAGGTAAAGAAAAAGGTCCAGTTCCCCATACAATGCACAGGGGAAACGCCGGACCTCACCCAACAACCAACACACCAAAATCTGGCCAATGGAAAATCATGTACACAAATGCTCACAGTCTGGGAAATAAGATCCCAGACCTGCAGACAATAATGATAGAGGCTAAACTGGACATAGTAGCCATTAGTGAGACATGGTTTACCAGTAACCACACTTGGGAGACTTCAGTAACTGGCTATGTACTGTTCAGAAGAGACCGAGATGCAAAAAGGGGGGGGGGGTGGAGTGGCTCATTATGTCAATGAAAATATCAAAGCTACAGAAATTCAGAATACACATAAGGAGCCATAAGAACTGTGGGTCACCCTGGAAACAAGAAATGGGACAGCCATACGAACTGGGGTTGTGTACAGGCCTCCAGACCAGGGAGAGGACATAGACATGCTACTGTTAGAAGATCTACAAAACATGACAGCTAAAGGTGAGGTTCTGATAATGGGAGACTTCAACATGCCAGATACAGATTGATTAATACCAGCAGGGACATCTACCAGAACTAGACACATGGTGGATTCCCTGTAAGGGGAGGGCCTCAAACAACTGGTACAACAATCCACAAGAGACAGGGCTATCCTAGATCTAGTACCGACTAACAGGGAAAGGATCACAGATCTCCAGGTAGAAGGTCACCTGGATGCCAGTGACCATCACATGGTGTGGTTCAATTTGGCCACTAGAACAAAATCATCCCATTCCAAGGCAAAAATATGAGACTTCAGAGGAGCTGACTTTGATAAGATGGCCAACAGAGTTAAACTAGCCCTGGCAAAAAGAAATACAATTGAAGGGGTACAGGCAAAGTGGGCAAGCATTAAACATGCAATACTTGAAGCAACATCCCATTGTGTTAGTGAGAAAAGGAAGTGCAAAAGAAGAAGAAGGAAACCACTTTGGTTCTCAAAAACAGTAGCAGAAAAGGTCAGAGCCAAAAGGCTGACCTTCAGGAAATATAAGGGAATGCAGCAGCATGAAGATAGGGAGGCATACCAAACTTCCCTAAGGGAAGCAGGAAAGGCAGTAAGGCAGGCAAAGGCCCAAACCGAGGAAACACTAGCAGGAACAGTAAAAGAAGGTGGCAAGACTTTCTATAGATACATGAGTGAAAGGAGAAAGTCCAAGAGGGTATTGCTAAGATCAACGGGATAAGGGTGTGTGTGAGGAGGAATCATGTAAAACATCTATCCTAAATAGATACTTCTGCTCAGTATTTACTGAAGAGAAGGTGGGCAGGCCCACAGCTCAGCACCATGGACACAGGGGGAAGGAGGCGTGCACTAGTCCCTTCTCAAAAGAAAGGGTCCTACAAGAGCTCAGTAAGCTCAGGGTGGACAAGGCAATGGGACCTGATGGCATACATCCCAGGGTACTAAAGAAGCTAAGGGTGGAACTAGCAGAGCCATTATCAGAACTGTTTAGTGAGTCTCTGTGCACTGGAGAGGTCCCAGAAGACTGGAGAAGGGCTCATGTCATCCCGTTCCACAAGAGTGGTAACAGGGAGGAGGCAGGGAACTACAGACCAGTCAGTCTTACCTCAGTACTGGGCAAGATTATGGAGACACTCTTTAAGGAAAGGATAGTGCAACACCTTTAATCCATAGGAGCACAGGATCCAAGACGGTATGGGTTTACAAAAGGAAGGTCCTGTCAAACTAATCTCAGATTTCTTTGACTGGGTAACCAGAGTGGTGGACCATGGGGGAGCAGTTGGTGCTGCCTACCATGACTTCAGCAAAGCTTTTGATATTGTTCCACATAGAAGATTGATTAATAAGCTGGGTAGGCTCGTGGGTGGGTCAGATGTTGGTCAACTGGGTGGCAGACTGGTTGACGGGCAGAAAACAGAGAGTGGTGGTAAATGGTATACAGTCAGAAGAGATGCAAGTCACAAGTGGGGTACCTCAGGGATCAGTCCTGGGGCCAGTCCTCTTCAATATCTTCATCAGTGACATTGCAGATGGACTGGAGGATAAGGTTTGTCTGTTTGCAGATGAGACCAAGATCTGCAACCGCGTAGATGTTTCAGATGGGGTGGGCATAATGAGAAGAGATCTGGATAAACTAGCAAAAATGGTAAGAAGAGTGGCAATTGGGTGTATTGCAAAGAAGTGCAAAATCATGAACATAGGGAAGAGAAACCCTGAAGCCACCTATAGGCTGGGAGGGGAGTTGCTGGCAGTCACAAGGGAAGAAAGAGACTTGGGCGTCAGCATCACTGATGACCTGAAATCATCCAAGCAGACCACTAAAGCAATAGGTAAGGCTAGAGGGATGTTGGGGTGTATTAGTAGGGGTATCACAAGTCAGAAAAGGGAGGTAATAATCCCTCTTTACAAGATACTGGTTAGGCCCCATCTGGAGTACTGCGTGCAGTACTGGAGGCCACACCTTCATAAGGACATTAACCAAATTGAGGCAGTCCAGAGTAAGGCAACCAACATGGTGCAGAGGCTACATCAGAAAACATATGAGGACAGATTAACTGAGCTCAATATGTATACCCTAGAGCAAAGGAGGGAGAGAGGTGATATGATTGAAACATTCAAACATCTTAAGGGCATTAACAAGGTGAAAGAGTCTAACATGTTTCAATATAAGAAAACTAGCAGGACAAAAGGACACAGCATGAGATTAGAAGGAGGCTGATTAAGGGGTAATGTGAGGAAGTTCTTTTTCACAGAAAGGGTGGTGAATGCATGGAACGGCCTACCTCAGGATGTGGTGGATATGAATACAGTGCAGGGTGTCAAACAGGCATGGGATAGGCATAAGGGAGCAATACAGATGAGTATGAATAGATAGGCCATTGACAGTGCGAACGTCAATGGCACATTCATAAGGTAGAATAAGAAATGGGCAGACTGGATGGGCCTTGCAGTCCTTATCTGCCGTCAACTTCTATGTTTCTATGTAAACTGCTCTACACCGTACTGGTGTTAATTTCTCTGGTTAGGTTCATTGTTTTACAGGTCTTGCACTGCTGTAACAACTGTAATTGAAATTCAAGTTCTGCTAATCTTTGTATGTAATGTTGAACTGTATTGTCACCCAAAATTGCTGTTCCTCTGTCTGAAACTCTCCCAGGTCATGCCTGAAAATAGTATTTATTTATTGCAGTCATCGGAATTACAACCCTTTGAGTCAGGGACTCGTTTCCAAAAGCTCCACGTCAGAGTTACAGAGAAGTACAGTCAATTACATATGAGCATTCTTTATAGACATAAACAATACAGGGTTATTAGGCAATGATTTTGTCTAGTGCACTTACCCGGTAAACAAAAACTAAATAAATAAATATCAATGAGACCGGAGTCTACCTGGTGCCATGTTTCCAATAGACTTTGGAGGAGGTTGGGGCCAAACAAGTTGAAGTGATAGGTCTTGGCAACAAGAAGTAGGTCTCTCTAGTTATGGGCTGCACTTTATCTGGATACTACTTCCCCGGGCCACATGCCAAAAGGCAAAATCAACAATAGTCATACAGACTCTACATTTTCCCAGGATTCCCATGATAAAGGGTAATGTGAGGACGTTCTTTTTCACAGAAAGGGTGGTGGATGCATGGAATGGCCTACCTCAGGAAGTGGTGGATATGAATACAGTGCAGGGATTCAAATAGGCATGGGATAGGCATACGGGAGCAATACAGATGAGTATGAATTGATAGGCCATTGACAGAGCAAAGGCCGATGGCACATTCATAAGGTAGAAAAAGAAATGGGCAGACTGGATGGGCCTTGCGGTCCTTATCTGCCATCAACTTCTATGTTTCTATGTTTCCGGAGTGTCCACTCTGTTGCAGATCTTAGTGTCATCTGCAAATAGGCTCACCTTCCCCTCCAGCCCCTCTGCAATGTCACTTATGAAGACATTAAACAGGACTGGGCCCTGGACTGATCCCTGTGGCACCCTGCTTGTCACCCTCCTTTCCGCAGACTGAGCACCATTTACCATAACCTCTGTCTTCTATCACTCAACCAGTTCTTAACCCAGTTTACTACCTTGACCCACTCCCAGGCTGCCCAGCTTGTTCACAAGTCTTCTATGTGTAACAGTACCGAAGGCCTTACTGAAACTGAGGTATGTGACATCCACCGCTCCCCTAATCCATTACCTTAGTCACCCAGTCAAAGAAATCAATTAGATTTGTCTGACATGACCTTCCCGCTGTGAATCCATGCTGTCTCAGATCCTGTGCTCCACTCGCTTCAAAATGTTCTACAATCCTTTGTTTAAGTATTGAGTCCATAATCTTCACCACTATTGAAGTGAGACTGACTGGTCTATAGTTATCAGTCTCCTCTCTACTGCCACTTTTGTGAAGAAGGACTACATCTTCCCTCATCCAGTCCTCCGGAACCAGTTCTATATCAAGTGACTCATTGAACAGTGCTGTCAGAGGTGGCACCAGCACCTCCCATAGTGCCCTTAATATTCTTGGATGTATCCTATCGGGTCCCATTGCCATGTCCACTTTCAGTTATGTGAGTTATTTTAAGACTCTGTCTTCTGTAAATAGACTGGTGTACATCTCCATCCCATATTTGTATGTGTTGCCTAACTGTGGTCCCTCATCTTCTTCTAAATAGTAAGTTTTGCCAGGCTCCACTATCATTTATAGGAGATTATGTCATTTAATTTTGTTGGAGTTGCATCTTGACGGCATTTACAAGGGGAGCCCTCCCCACCATGTGTCACCGCCACTATCAGTGAAATGCCTTATTATTCACCAGCAGAGTAAACCTATCTGAGTATGTGGCTGAATGTGTATAAGTAGAGCTGCATCTCAGCCACACTGATTGACAACCAGAGCAATCCCAAGTCAGCTGGCTCCCAGCTGTAGTATTCAGTTTCATTACAAGACCTGGTCTATAATTTTGCTTGATTTTTGTAGTCTGCACTAGTGACTTTGTGAGGCAGATTGAGTGATACACAGTCATCAGTCCTGCCCATAGCACCACTGACTACACTTCTCGTGAGAGCCACTTATTGCAACTAGAAACAAAACAATAATATAAAACAAAACATGAAGAAATTAGTGAACTTGACTTGATTACTGCATCTGAGAGCCATCTGACATTCTGTCTGGACCATTCCCATGGTCATTCAGAGCAGTCAAGATGCAGCTCTATTTATAAATCCTCACTAGTGTACAAATAAACATAGCCAGGCAAGGGAATAAGGGATGTCACTTAAAGGAGGTGCAACATGGTGGGATAAGGCTCCCATTACAAATGTGGTCCTCTCCCATTGTAAATGTGGTTTCAATGCAGTTCAATTAAAAACTCAAGGAGCTTCAGTCTTATAATTATTGAGTCATGCAAAAGTGCATATTGCAGGTATGCCATGGAAAACAGACCTCGGACTGAAATATCTTTCCTCTTGTCTCATCTCTTCCTTATCCCAGGCATAGTGGTGTTTAACACACACACCCACACACACCCAGAAATTGTAACCCCATCCATTAGATTTATGGTCAGCAGAGAAGAAGTGTTAATACAGTAAAATCCCATTTATCTGAATCTGAGTCAGATGCACCAGACAGAGGAACAGAGCAACACAGTTGGCTACCAGTGTGATTCTTGCAGAAAAGGGCATCAGGGAGGCAAGGGAGTAATAGGAGTGTTACTTTCTATTACTTTTTATTTAATCTTCTACATTGGTGGGCTTGTCAGCGGACAAGGGAGGAACAGTAGTAGTTCTCATACAGAGGGCTGAGTTGAACTGAAAGTATAAGTTAGTGTGTTTTTGCTGGGTTTCTGTTGTTTTCCTCACTTTTCCCCATCTAGTAACTAGGGTGGCAGAGTGAGCTTGGTTGGAGTGGATGATTGATTTTCGCTCGGGACCGGAGGTTAGATCCTAGCCCCCTACACCATCCAGGACTGGACAAAGGAATCCAGGACAAAGTGGTTTGAAAAGCATGCCAATCCAAAGGCTTAAAAGGCTTGGGAGAGGCAGTGCTCAGGAGCCAGATGCACCAGAGAGAGGAACAGAGCTGCGCATTTGGCTGCTTGATTGAGTCATGCAGAAGAGGGCATCAGGGAGTTAGCCGCACCATAGACAGGAACAGAGCCGCGTAGTCGGCTACTGGTGTGATTCTTGCAGAAAAGTACATCGGGCAGGCAAGGGAGTAATCAGAGTGTGACTTTCTTTTACTTTTTATTTAATCTTGTACATTTACGGGCTTGTCAGAGGACCAAGAGAGGAGCAGTAGTGATTTTTGTACAAAGGGCTGAGGTGAACTGAATGTATAAGTTTGTGTGTTTTTGCATGATTTTCTGTTGTGTTTCCTACTTCTTCTCCCATCTAGCAGCTGAAGTGACAGAGTAAGTAAACACTACAAGCAAAGGGCTTACTTGAACTACATGGTGTAGTTGGTGTGATTTTGCTTGATTAGAGTGGCTGATTGATTTTCGCTCGGGACCGGAGGGTAGATCCTGGCCCACCCACCCAGAGGCTACTCTGCCTTTATAGGCTCCCAATGGAGTGAAACTTCCTCATACTAAACTGAAACAGGAGTACCACAGATATATAGGGAATCCTCTCCAAGTAAGATAAGTTGACACAGCAGTTAAAGGGTTACCCCTTTCAAAGGGAGAGGACAAATAAAAAAAAGCAGGGCAGGGACAGTGAGGTGAAGTAAGGAGGAACAGAAAGACAGGAAAAAAAGAAGGAAGGAGAGAGGGGGAAAAAAAAGAGGCTTTACTGGGCTACAGCTAATTTCAGGGCAAATGGTAAAAGCAAAAGCAGAGGCACAAGGGAAAGGTCAGCAAAAGGGAAAGTCAACAGAGAAAAAGGGGAGAACGATGGGCTTGGTGTAGCGCAGTGGCTGCTAAGAAACAGTGTTCAGAAGGACCTTCTGGATGTTGCAGTGCCATCCCACATGCAGGCACCTCTCTGGGCTGAGAGTGGAGGTCAACAGTCTCCAGGCTGATCTGGCAAGGATGCAGGAGGCCTGAGCACTCACCCAGAGGCCACCTTGTCAGCCTCCACTTCCTCAGGGAGGGTGACAAGGGGGGACACAGGCACATCCCTCATCCAGTGAAACTGTGAATCTCATACACCATCCTGGCAGAGCAGGAAGGTCCTACAGAGCCTGCCAATGTAGT
Organism: Neoceratodus forsteri; assembly: GCA_016271365.2. NCBI lineage: Eukaryota > Metazoa > Chordata > Ceratodontiformes > Ceratodontidae > Neoceratodus > Neoceratodus forsteri. The sequence goes on along the minus strand of CM057454.1, from coordinate 394,913,762 downwards.
CACCAGGATGATGAGTGGATCCTCCATGATGGAGCCCCAAGGGTGGGCAGCAGGAGACCCCAGAGGAGGAGGAGGAGGAAGCAAATCCTGTTTGGGGACTCCGTTGTGAGAGGAAGTAAAGTTGGAACTAGGAAGTGGGGGTAAAGTGCCTACCTGGGCATTGCTCGGCAGGCGGGGGTGCAACTAAGGATCACCAGGGCAGTAGCAGGAAGGCGGAGCTGGATGTCATTGTCCACATGGGGATAAATGACCTAGCTGGGAAAGTGGTGGACATAGGAGCAGTGAAGAAGGACTTTAGGGACTTGGGAAGGACCTTAAACAAGTATCACACTCCGTAGCTTTCTCAGAGGTACTACCTGTCTATGGCAACGAGGAAGGTAGGAAATCAGCACCAAGGAATTCAATGAATGGCTGAAAGACTGGTGCAGACAGGAGGTTTCAACTCATTGGGGACTGAGGCCCCATCTTGGGGATGTAGGACTGTACAAGCGGATGACCTGCATCCATCTGGGGGCACCAAGATCCTTAAGTGAGACGTTTGGATGGTTCCTCAGAAACTGTTTAAACTAGCCAGGGGAGATGAAAAAACAGGGAATATCATATTGCCTCCTCCCACAGGAAGTGGCAGTCATAAAAAGGATGCTAGAGTCAAAAGATCGCCTAAAAGCTAAAATCTCACATAGTTAACATGGATGGGTGAACAAATAATGGGACAAAATGCAAAAAGGGATGGGGGACAGCGGCATGAGAGTGGAGATGACAGAATGTGGAAAGCAATATGTACAAATGCCCGCAGCCTGGAAACAAAGTCCCAGACCTAGTGACATTGATGATGGATGTGGACCTGGATATAGTGGCAGTTACAGAAAAATGGTACACAGAAAACCATGAATAGGATACAACCATACCAGGATACACACTCTTCAGGAAGCACAGGGAAAAAAGAAAGGTGGTGTGGCCAGGTGTATGAGGGAGGGATCAAAGCAGCAGAGATTCAGGGGCTGCAGGGAGTGGAGGTATTGTGGTTCACCCTGAAGACAAGAAATGGAACCAGCATTCATACAGGGTGATGTGACAGACCTCGAGCACAGGAGGAAAAACAGATGAAACACTATTGGAAGCCATACACAAAATAGCAACCAAAAGTGAGCTGCTACTAGGGGACTTCAATCTCCCAGATGTAGATTGAGATATGATCATCCTGACTGCACTGCAGGTGGCAGGCCTTAGACAACTCGTGGCTGAACCCACCTGCTAGGGGGCTATACTGGACCTGGTGTTCACCAATGGGGACAGGGTCAAGGATGTTAAGGTAGCCAGCCACATAGGAACCAGTGACCACAAGACAGTATGGTTTAATGTAACCACAGTAGAAGAGGCCAACCACACAAAAGTAAAAGTCCTAGATTTCAGAAGGGACAACATTGTCAAAATGGTGGAATGTCTCAGGGGAGCCATGGTACAAAGGGGGGTGGGGACGTGGAGAAGCAGTGGTCTGTTCTCAAGGAGGCCATAACAGAAGCAATGAGTTTCTGTATTAAACAGCAGAGCAAAAGTATGAGGAGAAAATGACCACTTTGGTTCTCAATGGCAGTGGCCAGCAAAGCGAGAGAAAAAGAGAAGCCTTCAGGAGATTCAAAGAAACACAAAGGGAGGAGGACAGGGAGCAGTATCTAGAGAAGCAGAGGAAGGCAGGAAAGGTGGTTAGGAGTGCAAAGGCACAAACAGAGGAAAATATAACATGAGCTATAATGAGAGGTGACAAGACCTTCTTCAGATACATAAGTGAGAGGAAGAAAACTAGTAGTGGGATTGTCAGGATAAAGAAAGGAGGAAGGAGGGTTTTCAGAGGTGGTCATAGAAAAGCAGCAATACTGAACAAATATTTTTGTTTGGTTTCACCAAACAAAGGCGAAGCGAAGGTCCACAACTCAGCAAAAAAAAAACAACTATGATAAGGAGGACACCACTCCATTCATGGTAGAAAGATCCCTAGAGGAACTCAGGAAACTGAAAATAGATAAGGTAATGGGGCCAAATGGGATTCACCCAGGAATATTAAAAGAGCTCAGGGAGGTGCTGGCGGACCCTCTGACCACCCTATTCAACAGATCTCTGGAGAGAGACACACAGGCCCAGAAGACTAGAGGAGGGCAAATGTGGTCCCTCTCCACAAAAGTGTAAGCCAAGAGGAGGCAGAAAACTACAGAACAGTCAGTCTGACCTCAGCGGTGGGGAAATTAATGAAGGCACTTTTAAAGGAAAGTTGTATTATTTCTTGAATCTAGCAGAGCACAGGAACCAAGACAGCATGGGTTCACAGTGGGAAGGTCATGTCAAACAAATCTAATAGATTTCTTTGACTGGGTGACCAGGGAGGTAGATCAGGGAAGGGCGATGGATGTGGCCTACTTAGATTTCAGCTAGGCCTTTGACACTGTCCCACATAGAAAGTTGGCAAACAAGTTAGGCCACATGGGGGAAGGCCCCAAGGTGGCAAACTGGGTCTGAAACTGGTTGAGGGGCAGGACACAGAGGGTATTGATAAATGGTGTTCAATCTGAGGAGAGGGAGGTGACCAGCACTGTGCCGAGATCAGTCCTGGGGCCAGTCCTCTTCAATGTCTTTATAAGTGACATTGTGGAGGGTCTGGAAAGGAAAGTACTGTATGTCTTTTGCAGATGACACTAAGATCTGCAACATGGTAGACACTCCAGTGGGGGCAGAAAAAATAAGAAAAGACCTAAGCAGATTGGTGGAGTAGCCAGAAATGTGGCAGCTAAGATCTAATACAAAAAAAGTGCAAAGTCATGTACTTTGGGGCAGAAATCAAAGGAGGAGGAGTTCAAGATGGGGTGGGGGTACTGGCAGCCACCAAGCAGGAACAGGACCTGATAGTACTCATATTGGTTGACCTAAAGGTGACCAAACAATGTGAGAAGGCTGTGGGGAAAGGCAGTAGGATGCTGGGGTGCATAGGGAGAGGTAGCACCAGCAGAAAGAAGGAGGTGGTTATGCCACTGCACAGATCATTGGTGAAATCTCATCTATAGTACTGTGTCCAGTTCTGGAGACCACATCTCTGGAAGGACACAGACAGGGTGGAGGCAGTCCAGAGGAGAGTTCCAAAAATGGTGCAGGGTCTACATGAAAAGCCCTATGAGGAGAGGCTGGGGGGCACAATATGTATTCCCTGGATGAGAGAAGAGAGAGGGTTGACATGATAGAAACATTCAAGTACCTCAGGGGCATAAACAAGGTACAAGAGGGTAACATCTTTCAAAAAAGAAGTATAAGAACAAGAGGGCACAAGATAAAGTTGGGGGGGCAGATTCAGGGGCAACATGAGGAAGTACTTTTTCACTGAAAGAGTGGTGGATGCTTGAAACAGACTCCCAAAGGAGGTGGTGGGGGCAAAATCAGTTAGGGAATCAAGAACGCATAGGATAGACATAAAGGTATCCTAAAGACAGGAAAAATAGGTCGAGCTACAGATCAACTACAGTAGGATCAGTGGTTTCAAAATAGGTAAGCGAAATGGGCAGACTGGGTGGGACATGTGGTCCTTATCTGTCATCAATTTCTATGTTTCTATGACATAAAAAACATTTGGACAGATGAGGTTTCTATCAATCGAGGTACTGTAGGCTGCATCGATTAAATGACGAGAGGTAAATCCATCAGGGAGAGATGCCCAAATTACTCCACACATGCTATATTGGTCATGATAAGGGAGAGACTAAAGTCAGCACATCAGTCAGTATATTGCAGGGTACCAGGGTTTCCAATGACAAGTACAGGTACAGGACCTCTGCTTTGGGCTTTAGTACTGCTCAGTGATGACAAGGCAGGGAGACCATCCCATTTAAAGAACACAGCACCCACATGCAGACTGTGTCTTGACTGCTACAACCTATGCAGAAAGTAGGGCTCCAAGCCATTGGGGGGGTGCAATGTCCCAGATGCCAACTTCCAGGGATACCTGGCCTTCCATTAACATTTTCATGGCCTTGCATTACCAAGGTGGGGGTTATCAGGATAAGGGAGAGACAGCAGATAACTGGATCTACTTTGGGCTGCTTTAGTGCTGCAGGTGGGGTGGGGGGTATCAAGAACAAAACAGGGAAACCAGCAGATTTAGGGCACACAGAATCTACCTGCAGTCACTGCCACAACCCACGCAAATAGCAGCAGCCATTGGGGTGGGGGGTAATGCCCCAAACACCTCACAGGGATATCAGCAATTCAACTGACAACTCAGTGGACTTGCAATTTCCCAGAGAGGGTCAGGAGTCTGCTTCAGACTTTAATGCTGAGGGTTACTTGAGAACAATGCAGGAAACCAGCACATTCAGGGCACACAGCATAGAGCTGAAGTTGTCTTCAATGTCACAATCCACACAATAAGTATGGCTCGGAGGCCATTGAAGGCAGCAATGTCCCAAACACCTTGAAGTAAATACAGTTGAGCGAGAGGACAAAAACACAATACAGTATTTTATCCAACCACAGTGTACCACCTTGTATTTCTTTGCTTGTCTGTGTAGCCTGTCTTCAGCACTGCCACCAACTTCATGAGGTCCTGTGTGCAGCTTCTCCTTGATACTCAGAGTAGCACGGATGTAGCCAGACAACACTTTTCCCTTTGGGCAGAGCTTCAAGGAGCACTTCAAAAGAAGTAAAGTGACACCTATTTTTGACAGCTTTTATTTCCGAGAGAGGTGGAGAGGTAGCAGAGGTAGCAAACAACCCTACAAGCCACTGTAAAATGGATAGCATTTTTTTTTGTGATCCATTATGAAGACTGACTCGCTAGATCAGCCAGGTTACATAACAAAGTGCTACACAATACGGATTATTTCATACACTGCAGTAAAGGGATCCCGACAGTAAAATAGTGACTATGGGAAGACTGTATTGACAATGCAAAGTGCTCCACCGATGCAGAGGCAACTGTGGTGCAACTCCATCGTGTTGTTCGGTTGCAAAGAATGCAAGGAATATGGAATCCTTTTAGGAAAGCAAGAGCTCTTTAGTGCTTTGCCCACTGCAGCCCTAAAAGGGTTGTAAGCAAACAATGGAAAATTATAGACCAATTAGCTTAAACTCCTTAGCATGTACTGTAAAATGCTGAAGGGTATTATTAAGAATAAACTAATTGTCTCAATAGGTAATCCTGACTCTAAACAGCATGGATTTACCCAAGGAAGATCTTGACTAATCAACCTTGTATGCTTTTATGATAAAGTCAATAAGACCTTAAAGGAAAAAACACCTTACAATGTTTTCTTCATCGACTTCAATAAGGCATTTGATACTGTTCCTCACCATGCCATTACTAAAAAATTACTCCTAAGGATGTGAACACCCAAATGGTGAAGTGGATCTTAAACTGGTTGGAGGATGGAATGCAGAGGGTGGTTATGAATGGGATCATGTCTTGGGAAGGTAATGTTATTAGCGGTGTGCCGCAGGGCTCTGTTTTAGACCCATATGTCTTTTACCTGTTCATTGCTGATATTTCAGCAGATTTAAATTCTTGGTTAGCTAAGTAAGAGGATGACATAAAAATACGAGGCTCTTGTAACACAGTAGAAAACAGGGCCAAACTGCAATCTTACCTAAATGCCATACTCGACTAGGCTAATAGGTGGGTCATGAGTCTCAGTATGGACATGTGTACTGTTATGAACTTGGATTTAACAATCCCAAACATAAGTATTATTATTTATTTATTTTCATTTCATTTTTGTTTACTGGGTGGGTGTGCTAGCCATAAAGATTACTGTTTTCAGGCACAAACCAGAGGTTACAGGGCAGACATTGCAGGTATAACAAACAGTAGATTACATCAAGATACATAAACAAGGTGTTGTGAAACATTAAACGATAGGCTAAGCAGCACAGGTAGTATACAGGGTATTTCGAAAAACATAACACAATAGCAAGAAAAAATCCTGGACTCTGATTGGTAAGTTTTGGACTGGACCGGTGATGTTAACCCAGCACAACATCACGGGTCTAGTCTCAGCCTCACTGTGAACTTGTAGATGATCATTTGCTTGAACATCTCCTTGATTGTTTCATCTTCTCTTAAAAATAAAATATTTTTACACACAAAACATCTTTAAAATGATTTTTTTATTCTGTATAACAATGAGCCATTGTATAATAACAATAATGCCCTCCAGTGTCTGTGTCATTTGGGATAATGTCACGCCTCAGTTATTGGATATACTCGGCCTGTGGCCTCATGCCCAACCACCTGAGGTGTGATGTTATCCCAGCACGACACACACCCTGTCAGGCATTATTGATTAATTTAACAATAAGCTAAGTATTATCTAGGTAACAATATTCTAAGGGAAACTGCAATCAAAAAAGATCTAGGCAGATACACTACCGAGGATCTCTGCTCTAAATGGCACATCAATGAAACTATCAGCAAGGTTAATAAAATTATATGGACCATAAAGCAGAACATTAACTCTGGGGATACTAAAGTCATGCTACTGCTATATAGGTCCATACCAGTTTCAACGGAATCCTGCACTCTAATGAAGAATTTGACCAGAACTTCTGTTCAGTTTAAAGGTTTTTAATGCTTAAATACAAACATCAATAAAACAGAGTTATTGTGTCGGATATAGGACACTCACAACTTGCCCCAGCACTTCGGGTGTCTAAACCCTTCCTCAGGGGGGCAACACTATACCTCTGTTTTATAAATGTTTGCATTTAAGGAATAAAAAACTTTAAATTTTGAACAGAAATTCTGGTCAAATTCTTCATTAGCGTGCAGGGTTCCTTTGGAACTAGTTTGGTTTATTGTTCATGAGGGTCTTACCAACCCCTGTCCTAGCACCATGCTTCCTCTGTGTTTGCAGTTTCAAGTTTGTGGATTTTTATTCACTTTATAGGTCCTATGTTAGACCCCATTTTGAGTTTTCTCCCAGTTCTGGTACTTTTATAAGTGTAGTGAAATTGGGCAAATTGAAAGGGTTCAATGAAAATTCACTAAATCAATATCTGGGCTATATGAAAAGAATTATGAAGATGGACTAGTAAATCTGGAGCTATTGTTCCTTGGAAGTAAGAAGATATAGGGTGGCCTGTTATTTATTTGGGACATAATAAATGATACCTACCTGCTAAATGAAATGGAATTCAACTTTAAACAGGATGTCTTTGCTACCAAAGTTCCCTACTACAATTAAGTACTCCCAAATATAACTATAGAAGGAAGTTTTCTTCACTCAGAGAGTTATAAATATTTGGAATGCAGTCCTTGAGTTAATACTAAGTTTGAATAAATGGGACTTTAAAAATAACTTGGACAAATGACTCTTAAATTGAAAACATCATGTCTAGTAATTATGGATTTACCGGATAGGAGCTTTAATGGGCAACTGCCTTTTGCTCCCGATTCCTACCATTGTATGAACCATAATATGAAGTGCAGACACGTTTAGAACTTAGAAAAGTAGGCAGTTATATCTGCTTCTTTGTGAGGCAGAGATGTCTGACACTTAATGACTTTTTTAAAATCAGGGACACTATCAATGTACTTTCCTGTGTCCATTGTGGTGTGTTGCTCTAACTATGAAAGCACAGTCTCCATGCTCACGTTAACTTCTCTAGCTGCCACTGGTGTTGGGGGAAGTCTGCTTGGGAGTCCTGTGACACTTCATCCTGCACTGCAGCTTCACATTCTGTTTGTGCCACAAATCCCATAATCTCTCCATCACTTAGCGGTGGTGAGGTTTTGAAGCTGTCCGGCCATGATGAACTGATGAGCTGTAATATTTTGATAAACAGATTTGGGTTGGTGCTTGATCAGTACTTGCAGCTCCTTTAGTTCAGCAGCAGGAACAGTGCTAGTAGATTCAGTCACATCCTAATCTTCTATTGCAGGCTCGTAGTAATGGTGGTGCAGTATCTTAACATGCAGCCAACAGTTTTTTTATGGTGCTTTGTGTCATGGATCACCTGGGACTATGGATAAAGAGAAGTGCTTATCCACAAGTTTACTGCTGAGTCTATATCCTGATACTCATCAAGCCATACTCTTGTAGGAGATGTTGAATCTGATGAGGCAGAAAGCCATTTATCTTTAGCTTGCCAGATATTGCTGCAATTGTATGTATCTAGCTTCAGTTCAAAGGTTTTCAACACATAACCTGTCATGTCTTTGGTCTTTGTAGGCAGAAGCAAGCTTAGCCTGCTTCCACAAACACAACTCTGTTTTCTGAGCAATTGAAAATCTTTTAATGCCCAGATTTGGAGCTAGTGCTGAAGCCATCCCCAAACTTCTCTCATAGCCAAACAGATTTGCAGATAATTATTGACATATTTGTGGCTCATTAGGTAGTAACTGACTACCAGGTTCCTGTTAACTGTAGGAATTCCATGAGAAATGAACAGTTTGTATTGTTGCAGCCTCCTAATGCTAAGTTTCAGGTCCAAAGTACTAGATTGGGATCCGGATACATTCTTGCAATAAAACACAGAAGCACTTATGCAGTTTTCATTAGTTGTCTTCTTTTATTTTCTCAGATGTTTTCTTAGGTAGATGGGTTCTACATTTGTCTATTTCAAATAGGCTTATCCAGAAAAATTGCATAAAACTGATAAAATAATAACACAATGATTTTCTGCTTCTGGTAACTGATTCAAATTAAATTTTCAAAACTTTGAGCTTTTCACTTACAAGTGTCCTGTTGCTTTAAGAACTTGTACAAATCATACTCATAACTCTCATGTGAACAGTCAATTCTGTGTAAAATAAAATAACATAATTTGGGGGGGTCACGTGATGCAGTGTGCCTGAAAGCAGCTCTCTCTGAAGCTCCCTGCCTCTTCCTGCCAAAATCAATATTTTCAACTGCACATTTGATATCCTTATCATCCTTAACGACCCTAAAGGCTTCCTGACTGACTACAGTGTCTGTGAGCTGATTTTAAGGGTGTTTGAAAGTTTTTCCAGGGACTTACATCAATGGAGACAGAAATGAAAGCAGCTGGGGTGAAACACACTCCACCATCAACGCCTGAGAAGGCCTCCAAAAAAGCTAAAAATACTAACTCTGCTTCTTCTTCTAAGCAAAATACTTCTGCTGCAGCCAATACACCACTAACTGAGGAATGCTTTCTTCAAATTATGGAACCTTTTAAAGAAACGCTACAAGAGATCTCAGGTGATGTTAAATCTATTAGGAAGGACTTTGTAGACCTATCCAGGCAAGTAGGAGATCTGGAAGCTAATGTCTCTTAAATAGATCAATGGAGAAATTCAGTCGACCCAGAAATTACCAAATTAAAGCAACAAATACAAAAACTACAAGCCAAAACTGAAGATCTTGAAGGGAGGAGTAGGAGGAACAACATTCTTATCCTGGATCTACCAGAATCTGAGGAAGGAAATGATACCATCAAGTTTGTCCAGCATCTCTTGAATAAAATCGTGGGTCCATCTCCAATAAATCAAGCCTATCACATTGAAAGAGCCCACAGATCATTAAGACCCAAGCCTCCACCCAATGCCCCCCCGAGGCCAATTATCATTAAATTTCTGAGCTACATCGAGCGTCAACATGTGCTTGCCAAAATCAAGGAACTGGACTCCGTGCTTTGGTCCCATGTTAAATTAAGAATTACATAAGACTTGCCCTTTGAAGTCCGAAAAAGAAGAGCATCATTCCACCCAGTAATTAAGAAGTTAATCGCGGCGGTATAAGGTTCAGAATGGCGTACCCAGCGAGGCTTGGGGTCTCCCTGGAAGGTAGCTGGCTGCACTACGAAGATCCCAAAAACGCCCTGACTGACTTATCGAAAAGGCTTCCCAGCCTGTTTAAAGGAGACTGATATGCTGGGTTTACCTGCCTGTTATGAGACTAATAATTGAGGCCATTTGGATTTGTCCGTATTACTCTTTTAAATGTAATTTTTCCCCAAAGAATGCGATAGCGCCCTATTCGCTTACCTGGATCCGAGGGTCTGGCCTTGTCTGAGATGGAGGGCTGGGTTGGTTCGGTGTAGGCAGCGTGGCCTAGGCAGCTCCTGGGCCCGAGATTGTTGGCTTTAGTTGGCTGCGCTCCTCGGAGGCGGGAACAGGAAGTGCGGTTGTCGTTTCCAGGGTTTTTTTAGTGTACGGACCGGTTAGCTCCTTCCCGGGTCCTTCCGACGCGCACTTCCTCCCAATGGTCGCCCAGAGCCAGATCTGTTCTCCTGAAGGCCAGCTACTGATAATTAGCCTGCGGATCTACTGGCAGGTAACTTTTTTACTTTGGAGAGGTGACTCTTTTATACTTATGGAGGTTAAAGAGGGTGACTGTCCGATCCCAATGCAGAACCCTGGAGTTGATTTCTGTGCCTGGGCTTATTGGATCCAGTGATCTGGCAGCAGGGTTCTTGTGCTATTTTGGGATATCACTCCTGGCTTGGAGTTGGTGGGGGGGGGGAGCGGGAGAGGATTCTGCCTTCTAGAACCTGTTTCACGACCGCGGATGGTCTTGTGGGTCACCATGGCTACCCCATTTATCTAATTATTATGGTGGCATTTCTGAGCTTATGACCATAGGGGCAGAGGACTCTAACCTAAATGCTATTCGAGTTTTGGTCAATAGAGGGGTGAAACCATGGTACTGGGGTTGGGGGGGCTTACTCTACACGTTGCTGTATTTGCTTCGTTGTTGTTTCTGGATGGGGGAGGGTTTTGTACATAGTTTGTTGTATTTTTGGGGGGATTGGGGGGATCGGGATCAGAACTGTTCGATCAGATACAAGGTTTTTGACTTTAATTGTTCTAGGGGAAAGCGTCGATAGGATGCATAACTGTCTTGCACTGTGTTATATTCTAATATGCTATACAGGACTTTTTCTATTTGGATGTAATGGTTTTGGAGGGATTCGGGCTAAGTGCATGGGAGGGAGGGGGGAGGGTGTCGCCGCCAATGTTTCCTTTGGATCGGGTGATACGTCATTTTGCTTCCAAATTCATTTGAATGCTAGTAACAATGACATTGAGCCATATTAAACTTGCCACGTGGAACGTGAGGGGTTTAAGGGAAATCTCGAAGAGAGGCCGGGTTTTACTGAACTGCTCGTTATTAGGGGTGGACATACTTTTTCTTCAGGAGACCCACATTATGACAACTGAATTGAATCCACTAAGATTCAAAAGCTTTGCGCAGGTTTATGCATCAGGACAATCTACTAATAGTAAGGGGGTGGCTATATTAATTGGAAGGAATGTGTCTTTTGTGATGAAGAAGCATGTGCATGATCCAGAAGGTAGATACATATTTGTTCAGGGTACGTTATATAATTTGGAGGTAGTCTTAGGTTCTATATACGGTCCTGTGGTAGGGATCCGCATTTCTGATGGCCCTAGTTGGTTGGTTGAGTTCCTTTCTCCCTTCCAATTTTATTTTAGGGAGTTGAGATAGTCGCACCGTCACAGGGCTGGATAGATCCGTAGTGGCCCTAAAACTGAATCACCCGCTCAATTAGCTCTGGCCGACCTGTGTTCGCTGCTGGGTCTGGAGGATCCTTGGAGGATTATTAACCCTGGGTTGAGATCTACTCCTTCTACTCCCAATGCACAACTCATGGTCCCGGATAGACTATATTTTAGTGAGCACTAGCTTGTTATCTAATATCTCTTCGGCCAATATAGAGCCGATAGTTATATCTGACCACGCTATGGCATGTATCAAACTATTTCCGGGTCCTGCAGGCCAGCGAGACACTATTTGGAAACTTAACAATCAGATTTTGAAGGAGGAGTGGATCATCTCATCTTTCAAATCACTGATTTTGTCTTTCTTGGATATTAATCAGGGCTCAGTCGAGAGATATGATGTAATCTGGTGCTCACTGAAATGTTTCCTCAGGGGAGAGTTCATCAAGGAAGCTTCTAGATGGAAGCGAGTAAGGGTAGGGAAAGTTAATTCCTTAGCCAATCAAATTAAGGATGCTGAGGAAGAGCTCTCAGCTCTTACTCTCAGGGGCACTAGAGAAATTGTATAAGCTTAAAGATGAATACTGAAGATTTAATTAGGGAGAGAACAGAGTATGCCTTACTGAAGTCCAGAACAAAATATCTTGAACAAGAGAGAAGGTGAAGGAATTCTAGCCCTAAAACTTAAAGAAATGGAAAACTCGAGGTTGATTCCCAGTATTAGGGCTGGAGATGGTTCTATTAGAACTAGTCCGCGGGATATTGCTGGGGTCTTTGAAACCTTTTTCAGGAATCTTTACAAGACTGAAGCTTCTCCGGTGTCTCATGTGAGTATAGCAGAATTTCTGGAGAGCTCTCCTCTTCCCAGGCTGGACACTAGCCAGGAGGAGCTACTGTTAGGTCCCATAACTCCCGAAGAAATCATAGGTGCCATCCGTGATTTGACTTGGGATAAAGCCCCTGGACCAGATGGTTTTTCCCCAAATTTTTACAAAACCTTTTGTTCGGAACTTACCCCTCCATTATTGAGGTTATTTAATTATATCCTCTCTTCCGGAGTCTTAGATCCCTCCTTGCTAGAGGCAACCATTATCCTAATCCCCAAATCCAATAAATCGGCTTTAGACCCTGCTAATTATAGGCCAATTTCCCTACTTAACTACGATGTTAAGATTTTAACGAAGATTCTTTCTTTAAGAATTAAACGAGTATGGCAGACACTCCTCAGCGCAGAACAAGTGGGCTTTGTGCAGGGAAGATCTGCAGCTGACCACATAAGGACCCTAGCACACATCTTTCATACCGCTCAAGATTCTCAACTCCCTATGGCCCTAGTAGCACTCGATGCCGAGAAGGCTTTTGATCGGGTAAGTTGGGAATTTTTGTGGGCTACCCTGCATAGAATGGGTTTTCCGACCCAGTTTATCCAATGGATTAAGGTGATCTATAGCTCTCCCTCAGTGAGAATCTATTGCAATGGGGTCTCTCCCAGATTTCCCTTATATTCTGGTACTACTTAGAATTGCTCGATTATCACCATACCTTTTAATCTTTACTTAGAACCTTTACTGGTGCGTATCAAGTCCTCATCCGATATTAAAGGCTGTACTATTGGTCAGCAATCATTAATATCTCTGTGTTCAAAATGATATTCTGTTGCATCTTGCGAACCCAGCTCAATCTATCCAAGGGGTACTTAAAATCATTGCTCAATTTGGGACGGTTTCCAATTACCGTCTGAACCTATCTAAATCTGAAATTTTTCCGTTCAATTCACGAGTCTTTCAGGCGGAGGTTGTCCAATTTGGAATGAAATGGTCGGCCAACCACATTAAATATCTAGGTATATATTTAACGCGAGACCCTTATACAACTAAGAAACTTAATTTAGAAGACCTAATGGATCGGGTCAGAGCGAACTCAATAGATGGTCAACCCTCCCCTTACTATAGTAGTGGAAAGATTAGTGTGATTAAGATGAATATACTCCCACGCCTTTTCTACCCTTTAAGCTTGCTTAACATTTGTTACTGCAAATCCTTTTTCCAAAAGATTCATTCCTCTATAGTTAAATTTATCTGGAAAGACAAGCAACCAAGAAGGTCTTTTTTCAAAACTGTGTGCAACCTAGGGCCAATGGGGGTCTTCGCTACCCAATTTTGAACTTTATTATAGGGCCAGTCATCTAGCTAAAATGAGTAAGTGGATCTGTCCACCTCAAGGCCCCTATAGGCCTAAGTGGCTGCAGATTGAATGTGAGCTCCTTAAGAGCTTTAAGATAGACCCCCAATCTTTATTCTATTGCAACTAATCAGTGCTTCCAAGTCAGGTGAGTAGTTCCGTGATTAGTACCTCAGTAAAGGTCTTTAATCAGTACTGCAACTCAATTGGAATTAACAACTCCAAAGACCTGACCCAACCCTTAGTCTGTAATCCTAACATTAAGTTGGCCTCGTGTTGGCTGACCCCCTCATGGCTGCCACAAATTAAAGATTGTGCGGTGGAAGATTTTTACTATCAGGATCTCTTATGTCCCTCAGATAAACTGATGACCAAATTCACTATCCCCTTGCAATATATTTTCAAATTATATCAGTTAAGACATCTCATAGTTAAAGGCTTTGGCCCGGTGAAAGCGGGGTCAGGTCTTCGGTCTTTGTTGGACCTGCTCAAGTCCCTGGCTAACGAACCCCACAATATTGCTAGATTTTATGCACAGCTTCTACTCGACAAAATGCCTGAAGCCCTGCCAGGCTCCAAGGTGTGGGAATTGCTGGTTGCCAATTATCCTTCACCCTGGAAGCAGGTGTGGATGGATTCGAATAGGTTCCTATCCTTGGACAGATATAAGCTTACACAATATTATGTAATTAATAACATGTACTACACTCCAGAGAAACATTTTAAATTTGGGAAAATTAGCTCCGCCACTTGTACCAGGTGTGGAGAAGACCAAGGGGACATATTGCACATATTTTGGACCTGTAAAAAGATTGTTCCTTTGTGGAAATGCATTCAGGACAATCTAGATCCCTTGTTAGGCCTAAGGGACCTATTCACACCTGAAATCTGTATACTAGGGGTCTATGCGGATATTAAAGTGAAGGAAAGGAAATACCACATAGCTTTAATTTCTATGGCAGTCAAAAGACTAATCCTTCGCCATTGGTTAGATCAATCGGAGATTGTCTATCAGGATTGGATAGCAGAAATGTCCCAATGTTTTAAAGTTGAAAAACTGATTGCTAGTTTCAGACATGCTTTACCTGCATTCCACAAGAAATGGGGCAAGTTATATGCCCTATATCTTCACTAGGATTATAGCTGGGGCCTCTTAAAACTCCCTTTCCTTTATTATAGGGCATAGGCCTTAAGACATGGCCAGTGACCTTTGTTGGATTCCCTTAACCCCTATCTACATTTAGGTGAGATCGGTTTTACCAAGATCCTTAGGTCGTTGGTGGCGGCACCCCCCCACCTTCAGTACTGTCTTATTTCTCAGTTGTTGTGTTTTCTTTACCCTTTTTGTGATACCGAGCTTCTGGTTATGGAACATGGTACTGTACATTCATGTTTTTTGGATCTGTAAAAGCTAATAAAGCGTTAATTTCAAAAAAAAAAATTACATAATTTACTTCCCTTTATCACTATTTCTCATCTTTTTACCACAGAAATGTGATTATAACAAAGAAAGAGAGAATAAAGGATGTGATAGCACATAGAAAATAAAACACATGAGAAGAAACATATTATTAAATGCAATAACATCAGCTACTTTGTTCAAAAAGAAACTTATGAATTCCTTGCCCCTTAAACCTAATGTACAAGTACAATTGCAGATAACCTGTTCTGTCGAAACTAATTCAGAATGAAATTCAAATTAATCTGTATTTACAAATATACATTCAGAATTACCCATCAAATAGTGATTAGGCATATGATTCATTTATTTAAAGAAAGAAGGGCTTCAAATCTCAATGATCATTAAGTCTGGAGGGTTTAATATTTTCCAATGTAGAAATCTAATAGCTTTCTTATTGTAATACGATATTTGTCCTGTCCCTCCTTTGCTTGGGATTGGAACATGTTCAATCCCCTTGAACCTAATGCAGTCTGGGCTGGAATCATGTGCTGCATAAGGTGTACACCCACAGGGTATCCAACCTACAGTACCATTTACAATAGACCTAGCATGCTCCTGAATATGTAACTTCAGGGGTCTAATGTTTTTTCTACATACAACAAATTACATGGGCACCACAAAGCATAGACACAGAAAGGGATATCACAGTTGATGCATTCTTTAATTTCAGCAGTTAGGCTCTTGACTTTGGTGTTTGTGAATAATTTCCCAGGTGATGCAAATTTACAAATGTTGCACCTAGCACATTTAGAAAACTCTTTGAGTCTAGGTAGTAGCCAATTAGTACACTGTGCTGATGGGGCAACCTTGTGAAGTCTACTATGCACTAGCTTCTTTTAAATTATTTGCTCTTTTAAATGAGATTCTTGATTTTGCTTCCACAGCTGTGCTAAGCCCCCTATCCTCCATAAGAATAAGCCAGTTATAATGTATACGATTACCAATACTTCCTATCATGTAGTTAAATTCTGTTACAAATGTAACTGGGCCAAATCTGTTAGTGTCCATCTGAATCATCTGTGTATTGGCCCTGTGTATTAATATATCCCTATCCATTTGAAGAGCCCTTGATTTTGCATTAGCTATTACTTACCTGTCATAACTTCTATTCCCAAATCTCTTCTCCAGTTCAGTGGCTTGCAGTCTTCAGAGGTGCTGAACTTTCATGAGTCTTATTATCTGGCAAAATGGGATACAATTTTTTATTTCTGGGATGGGTGCTATCAGCTCTCAGAACTGAATTGGTTGCAATATCTTTCCTGTAGCACAATGTCCTAACTAGTGTGCCTGGGGTGGGAATTAATTCTAAATCCAAAAACTTTAGATTTTCCATGCTCAAATTGTATGTGAATTTTAAATTAAGATAATTGTTATTCAGCCAATCAATGAATTAAGGTATGTCCTCCATCTCCCCCTCCCATACTCACAATCATCAATATATCTATGCCACTTCTTTATATTTAAAACCAAAAAATGAATAATTGTTTTTATTAAAAACTAGTACTGTATCTCACCACCCAAGAAATAAATTAGCATAACTGGTGCCATACTGGCAACCAAAGCTGTGCCACATGTTTGTAAATAGTAATGGACATTAAATTGAATACATTGTGGCTTAAAATCAGCTCTAACCCCTGCAAAATGAAGTCTGTCAATATTTCATCAGAATGACCATAATTTTCTAAAAGGAATCTGCAGGCTCTTAATCCCTGTTCATGTATGATCGAAACAAAAAGGGATTCAACATAAATCCCAATGCATACATCGTTCTCTATCTAAAATCCTACATTTTTTTTCAAAACATAAGTTGTATCCTTCAAATATGACTGTAATTCCACTACATATTTCTTCAAAAAGAAATCAATAAAGTTACCCAGGTTTACACTTACTGCTCCATTTACAGAGATAATAATCCTCCTTGGTGGCTCAGTTAAGCTTTTGTGAATCTTGGGCAAAACTTACAAACCTGGGATTATTGAATATTCTTTTCAGATAATCTGATATTCATTCTCACTGATTTCACCATTTGCAGCAACCTCTGCTAGAAGTAGACGCAATTCCTTTCTATATTCATGTAGGATCTCTTTGTAGTTTTTTTTCCATTTTTCTCATCATCTAGTAATAACACTGCAGTAGCTATATACAGGTCCCTTGAAATCACCACCACATTTCCACCCTTATCGGCAGGCTTGACGATGATGATGCCATCTTTTTTAGACAGTTCATTTAAAGCCTCCCATTTTTTTTTGAAAAATTAGAATGTTTAGCATTCCCAGTATTATCCAGCAATTCACATATTTGTTTCAGTCCAGTTTTTTTTTTGTATCATAGTAAAGCTAAATTATTAGTACTAGGACAAAATACAGAGCTACCTTTAAACAGCAGTTTCCATTGATTCTTGATGTCCTGTGCCTCATGCAAGACCTGTGGAAAACATTCAAGTTGTTCATCAGTAAAACTGCTTAATTCATAAACCTCATCTATCAGGGATTCCAAGGCAGCTACATTTAGTATGTTGTTTTCATTACTTTGTTCCAAGTCCTCCTGGTTAAGTGGGGCCTCAGTGTCAGAAACATTAATTACTGCAAGCAGAAAGTCTATTTCCTCTTCTGGTGCTGCTTCAATGCTTTCTGTAAATCCCATGTTTGTAGAGATTACCATATCAATCAGTTCATGTTGAGAAAAAGAAAGTTTAAGATGTAGTTTCCTAAGAATTTTTTTGAGGTCAATAAAACATCTGGAATTTGTTTATCATTGGTGTTGGAGCAAAAGTTAAACTCCTTTGTAATACTGCAACTTGCATGTTTAAGAGGGAAAAGCCTGAGATGTAAATTACTTGTAATTTTTTTTCATTGACCTTAATTGCCTATCTTGATTTGCATTTTTGTCCCCCTCTATTTCCTCTCGGGGTTTTTTGTTTCGTTTTTGTGTTTTTTTCTTTTAAAAAAAACTGTTTCTTGCTCATATCAATACTGTTTGTACTGTCACCCTCACTGTCATTTCTTTCTCTGTTATCAGTACTGCTGGTTTTCTTGTGCATTGTGGATGACAGCATTATCTGTTTCTGAATTTCTTGTTTTTCTGGCTAATAGAGATGCAGCAAAGTTTTAATCTGGTGGCAAAGTGAACGCAAAGTGGGCACTGTGCGTTGTTGTCACTTTGCGTTATCATTATTACTTCACATTGCCATTATGCCTAACGTGAAGTAAGGTGAAGTGACAAGTAAATAGGCAGCCCCCACACATTACATGGCTTACAGTACTGTAAGCCACATGCTTTAGCCAGACAGGAAGGAAGTGAGTCAGAGAAGCGGTTTCACTTTCTCCTTTGCATTTGTATAGAGGGAGAAGGCTTTGTGAGAGAGCAGTGTAGGAGTCAGTGACAAAGTGCTGTATTGCCTTTCTAAAACAACAGCTTTTTTAAAAGCTATCTTTATTTAGTTTTTGTATTGTGTTTGTAATTTTTTTTTTGGTAGTTCATTTTTTTTATAAGTTTTGTATTGTTTTGTGTGTGTGTGTGACTGTATGTGAGTGTGTGTGTGTGTGTGTGTGTGTGTGTGTGTCGGGAACTTGTGTGGGAGGGATAGATGTGGACCTGGAGAAGGCGAGTCACTGGCCCATGGGCATGGTCAGAGAAGGGGAATGGATTCATGGGGCGGTCGTGTGATGCTGGACCACTCCCGACTCCTGGGTGTTGCTCCTCCCCAGTGGAAAAAGCAGCAGCAGCACCAGTGCCACTGGTGGCTGCTGTGCATCCACCTTCTCTGCCACTACCACAACCACTGGTAGCAGCTATAGGGGCTCCAGCAGCACCCCCTCCGCCACCTTCACAGCCACAAGAGGTGCCCCTGGAAACCATAGGTGGTGCGAAGACTGTGTCTGGTCCCCCTTGCAGCTCCCCAGTGTGGGAGTTTTTTAACTCTGTGGGGGGAGACAGCACAGTCATGGTGTGTCATCTGTGTGGTGTGCTGGTGCACTGTGGCCCCCAGGTGACACATTTGGGAACTGGTAACCAGCACACCAACATGTTCAACCACCACAAGGTGGAGTGGCAGGCTGCCTCAGAAGCTCAGCATCCACCTGCTGGCCCTTCTGTGGCAGTGGCTGAGGTGCAGCTGGGGTCAAACTTGTGCCTCGCTGCAGCAGGTGGATGGCCAGTACAGCAGCTGCACCACCACCACCACAGCCAACAGCACCACTATCTCCACCACCACTACCTGGATTTCCACCTTCAGTGGACCACGCCAAACCCTGCAACAGAGGCTGACATCACCCTGGTTTGGGCAGCCCTGGAGGAGAGTAATCAGAGGGTCAGTGTTTTGCAGCAGCAGGTTGACACAATACAAGAACAGTAGCAGCAAATACTGACAATGCTGCACCTGCTGCTGGACAACCACGGCATCCCACAGCCACAGTAAGGGATTGTTTTCTGCCCCCCACTACTGCGTTGTACTGTTTTTGTGTGTTTTTTCTTTGTTGTTGTTTAATATTACACATTTTCTCTTCCAGGGGAATCTTTCTTGCACCACATAATGCAATACATTTCTGTGAAAACCACCTGTAATTTCATTACAGTGCGTCACGTGACAGAGGAATTCCCATTCTGAAAAGCCGCCCATTCTGCCCACCTTCTCAGCAACATTAGGACATGATGCCAGGGGAGTGCAGGTCTGTGCTCCATTACAGTGAATGTCCGATTGTCGGGCAGCTTTCCTGAATGTTTCATTATATATATTATATCGTTCAGGTTGTGTGAAATTTAGGCACATTTCCAGTAAGAAGAGCCTTGTTAGTGGAAATGTTCCCATATTTCACCACAAAGTGAACCTTATAACATAACAAAACATTGGGATAGCTGCCGGACACTCACTATAGTGGAGCATACATCTGCGCTTCCCCTGGCATCACATCCTAACATTGCTGAGAAAGGGGGGAAGAAAGTGGGTGGCTTTTCTGAACAGGAATTCCTTTGTCACATGACATGCTGTAATGAAATTATGGGCAGTTTTCTCAGAAATATATTGCACTATGTGGAGCAAGAAATATTCCACTGGAAGTTAGGCTCCCACATATAGGGTTAGGTGCATCACCAAAACTATGTAATGTGGTGAATGTCTGTAAAGCAGCAGCACAACAATCTGTTGAGAACCCTGACCTACATTTTTTAATGCTATGTTACAACTTCCTTTACTTACATCCTGACTGAAATGATATGAGAATTTCCAGTAGCTGAGTCTGCAGTACTACCTTTTTCATGTGTTAAATAATAAAAGGAGCATTCCATTTAAATTGGTGCTGACCAGGTCTTTGTCATTGGTTTCTTCTGCTTTTCTTCATCACATCAGTTAGTTGCTATATATCACTTCTGTTGTAAATTAACAGTTATGCAGCAGGCAGTGTTTTATGACACCACGGAACAATATTTATTGAAAAGCAGCTGCAAATAAATACAAACCTGGTCAGAACAATATTGAAAGGCGTGCTTTTTTTTCATACATGAAAAAAAGTAGTCAACTAACTAGAGCAGACAAAAATTGTGAAAAGAAGCATATCATTCAAGTCACGGCTCGGAGTAACTAGTGGCTGTAGCAATGTAAAGTAGCATAACAAAAGTACAGTTCAAACTTGTCACGGCATTCTTGCAATGCTGCTTTAATTGATAATGTCAGTATGACATCATGAACTCACAACAATCACACAACACACAAAATGCATCCCCAGAATTAATGGCGCACTCAGTCATGTGCGCAGTGGTGGCACAGAGTCCCCAGATTTTTTCTGAAGGTCCAAAATGCATCCTCCTTGTGTGCAGAAAATTGATAAGTGGTAACACAGTGAAATGAGACTGTTTCAACACATACAAAGTCCCCCAGAATTAATGGCACACTCAGTCATGCGTGCAAGGGTGGCACAGAGTCCCCAGATTTTTTCTGCAGGCCCAAAATCCATCCTCCTTCTGTGCAGAAAATTGACTAGTGGTAATACAGTGAAATGAGACTGATTCAGCACATACAAAGTCCCCCAGAATAAAATTATGACCGTGAGCATCCTGTTGCCGGTCCAATGTGTTCTGCCAGGCAATTCGAGCAACTGCAATGTGATCATCTCAAGTGGATGGAAGG
Source organism: Neoceratodus forsteri (assembly GCA_016271365.2). NCBI lineage: Eukaryota > Metazoa > Chordata > Ceratodontiformes > Ceratodontidae > Neoceratodus > Neoceratodus forsteri. The sequence continues at coordinate 394,892,537 of CM057454.1, read as the reverse complement.
GTGCTCTTTGGCTGTACACTAATAGTAGCCTTAGTGAGTAGATATATATATAGATATATGTTTGTATATTTTGTAGGTGAGGAGGGGGATTGACATGGACATGTACTCATGGTATTGTTCTGTATCATAGGTCACAGAAACTGTTGGTGTGCACATTCTAGTGCTCAATGAGAATTTTTTGCATTAAAATTGGAAATGGATAACTCTCAAGCACATGAAGGTAAGTATTTTTTTGGGGGGAAATCATATTTGCAGGTTTGTCTGTAATGGTTTCTTATTTTGTTACTTCTTCACAGATTTCATCTGCATCCTTTTGGAGTCTGGTTCTTAATGATGGTCATAGTCATCGAATGAAACAACTTCTGCGTGTTGCATGTCTGCCCAATCCCAGGGGAGGGGGTGCCTGATGATGTTGAAGAACTTTTTTGGATAAGACCACTTTGACAGAACAACAAAGCATCTGGAAGTTTCCTGAAAAAAGAAATGAATGACTTCTTACAACTTAATTGTTATGTGTTCCTCCCTGGTTCTCAATCTCAAGTCAGGTTACATTTCTAACCCACATTTTATCAACTAACACAACATGTGTGCAATATTTGCTGCAGTCTTTACAAAACAATGAAACAGATGAAATAAAATCTTCATACTTACCAGAATGGATTTCACATGGATATTCCATAGGTTCCTTTCTGTACGGTACAGCTGCAGTACCTTTCCCACTGAGTTTTAGCGATGGAGACTTTTTTTGTTAACCTGTAAAAACAACAAAATAAGTGTACCATACGTATTTTACCATTGCGGCTGTGAAAAGCTACAGAAAACAAAACATACAACTAAAGGAAGTGAAGCAGCATAACAAACATGAGTACACATACTCACTTTATGGTTTAAATATTAAGAAGCTTTGTGTCTGTGACTGATGGATGTGGTGGTCCAGACAGACTCATGCTCAGTGGTGGCAGTGACTAACATCAGTCCCAGTGGTGGTGCTCTGTAGGTCAGACAGACTCATGGTGGCAGTGGCTAACATCAGTCCCAGTGGTGGTGGTCTCGGGGTCAGACAGACTCATGCTGAGTGGTGGCAGTGGCTAACATCAGTCCCAGTGGTGGTGGTCTGGGGGTCAGACAGACTCATGGTGGCAGTGGCTAACATCAGTCCTGGTGGTGGTCATCCAGGGGTCAGACAGACTCATGCTCAATGGTGGCAGTGGCTAACATCAGTCCCGGTGGTGGTGGTTCTGGGGGTCAGACAGACTCATGGTGGCAGTGGATAACATCAGTCCTGTTGGTGGTGGTGGAGGTGGTCTGGGGGGCAGACTGACTCATGGTCAGTGGTGGCAGTGGCTAACATCAGCCCAGTGGTGGTGGTCCGGGGGTCAGACAGGCTCATGTTCAGTGGTGGCAGTGGCTAACATCAGTCCCGGTGGTAGTGTTGGTGGTCCAGGGTGGCACACCGCCTTATACCAACTTCAGTTAAAACCTGCCAACATTAACCACATCATCATCCTCATAAAAAAAGCTTCCCTCACAGTCATCTATGTCTGAAGTCTGACCACTGGGAAATTCATTCTCCACTGTGTCATCATCTATGTCAGTGGTGGGCCTTTTCAGGAAGCCAATGCCAGTGCCACCAGGGTGGTCCATTTCCACATCACCAAAACCACCATGACTAGGCCAGGGTATGAATACCTAGGTTGCAGTCTGTACTGGTATGTGCCTCTCATTCATTTTAATGAATGTTAGCAAACTAACATTTGCAGGAGACAGGTTTGTCTGATGATTCCTGACTATTGCACCTGCTGAGCTGAATACCCTCTCAGCACTTACACTGGAGGGTGGGCATGTGAGGTACTTCAGTGCCACTGCAGTCAGCTCTGGCCATTCACTGACCTTTACACTCCAGTACAGAAGAGGATCTTCAGTTATTGTCAGATGCCTGTTTTCAGACAACTATGACTCAACCATTCTTTGAGCCACATTACGTCCAGTTGTTGATGCATCATCCTATTCTCCAGAATCATTTATTTCACAAATACCCACTTGGGACAAAGCCTCCCAAAGCAGGTTGACGCCAGCCACTTTGGATGACAGACCACCTGGAACTGCTGTCCCCTTCCCCTTGCAGGATATGCTTGATGGTCCTACAGGTACACCTTCTGCCAGATTATGCTGCTGAGGTTTGCTCACCTTGGCACGTGACTTCTTGTGCCCCATGAATCAAGCGCACAAGTTGACCACTGATATTTTTTTACCTGTTCAGGCCCTCCCTCCAGTACTGGTGCAATTCCATGTTTGTATCTTGGGTCCAGCATTGTTGCTATGACAAAGTTGTCACTATGCTGAATGCTCACAACGTGATAATTCTGGTCAAATACTGTCAGCATGTGTTGCAGCAACATACTGCTATCACCATCTCAGGCAACATCAAGGCCATGCTGTACATTCACCAGTGTCTGCCTCAGCACCTGCAGCAGTGGAATTGATTGGCTAATGGAGGCAGACTCACCACTCACTGCCTGAGTGACATGTTCAAAAGGTCACAAAATCATTATTACAGAGTCTATGAGGCACCATTGTTCAGTCATCATAGACACAGAGGACCCAGAACTATCATGGCTAGTGTGCATGACAAGATATTCTGAGATGGCTTTGTATTGTTCTTACAACCTCTCTGCCATGTATAAAGTGAAGTTCCATCAGGTGACAACTTCCAGCTTCAACCGGTGCTGAGGCAGGCTGTTTTGTATCTGCAACTGCCACAGTTGGTCACGGGCCTTTCCAGATCTTGAAAAGTGAGAGCAGATACATCGTGCAACAGTCAGCATTTCCTTTACATCAGGGTGCTGCAGAAACTCCTGCACCACAAGATTTAAACAGTGGGCCATGCATGTAATACGAAACAAAATACACCATTCAGGATGCATTTCCCCACATTTGACCCATTGTCACTTGCTATGAACCCAGCTCTCAGGGACATAGGGTTTAGCATTTGTCAATTTCAGTCAGTACCATGTCCAACATGTTCTTGCCAGTGTGTGAACAGGTCACACTGTGCATAGCAATTGTTGCATGCCATTGAATTCCTGGAAGATTGCTACCATGACAATCCACCTTACTGCACTGATTATTCACACTACCAACATCACAAACAACCCCCCGGCACCTGCGCCCAGTGTTCAGTTATACACAAATATGATCTCGCCACTGTTTTGCCACTTGTTCATATATCCATACTTAAATGGATGAATGGTGAGTAGGAATGTTGAAGGGCATGTCTTACTGAGTTGGACACAGTGCAGGACAACGCGGGGACAGCATGGGTAGAAAAGTATGTCCTGGATGGGATTTTCCATTTTGGACAGGCATGTGCAGCAAACCGCTGGAACACAGAATTCTCCAGAAAGGAGAATGGCAAAAGATTAATTGCCAGCATTTCCGCTAGAGCAGCATTAAGTTCACTTGACACTGTATGATTCGGGGTACGCTAGCTTATGCACAAAAACACTCTGTAACGTGGGCTGACTTAAGCGTTTTACATGAGGTGTGATCACAAATGGTTGTGCTCTGTGTTGAATGGCATTGGCAGGGGGTGGAATGTTGGCTTTTGATGAAGATGGTTGCGCAGGTGATGATGACAAACCCAAAAATGCAGTTATTTTGCCAGATTTGCCAACTGGGGTTGATGTACCACTTGCACTAGACATACTGCATTCACCACCACCACCATCACCACAAAAACTAATATTCTCACTAGCACTAGACAACATTTCAAAGTCACTATGGTCCTCCACCTCATCATGCCTGTAGTAATCCTCTGCTCTTATTACCTCAGTACTGCACATGTTTAATTTACTACTGGACTTAACAGTCACGGAAGGGGATATTTATTTATTTATTTATTTGCTTTTGTTTACCAGGTAAGTCACACTAGACATCCATATGCCTATTTTCAGGTGCGATCCGGGAGAGTTACAGACTTGAATTATACAGATACAGTGACTAAATACAGCTTTTACATACAGTGACATGAATAATACAACTTTTACATACAGTGAATTGACTAAGATAGTTTTTACATACAGTGACGTGTCAGAATATACAGAGGAGTGACAGTCAGTAAAAAATAACAGATGAGCCCGGGGGGTTACAGGGGGCCCGGGAGAATTAAGAGCTAGGCCATACATAGACCATGAGTGAGTCAGGTTTATATGCAATGGGAGTGCAGGCAATACCAGTTAAGGTGACCCAGTTTGTCGTTGCTTGGCCAGGTAGTCAGTAGAGTAAGTGCGGTGGTCCAAGAGGGCACAGGGCGCCTCGTGCCAGCAGAGTGAGGGGCAAGATTACGAGGTGTAAGATCAAGTGGAGGGACCCTTCAGGAAGTTCCAGAGGGAAGTTTTAAATCCAGTGTGGGAGGGGGTGGACCGTGTAAGGGCTGGGAGTGAGTTCCATAGTTTCAGGGCGTAGCTGGCGAAGGCCCGATCACCGGCAAGGGAGTGTGTTGCTATGGTTGCCGGTGATGAGGGTGAATGCCCCACTGTGGTATTAGCTGCCAGCTTGTGCTGGGTCCACAGTGCCAAGTATCTATTCTTAAGATGCGTATGCTGTCCTCCTATGCCCAGATGGCTCCCCTTTTTACCTTGACTCACATGCACATGGCAGACCTGGCAGAATGCAACTGACTCATCATTTGCATCTTGAGCAAAAAAATCCCAAACAAGGGATTGTGATGCTCTGCTTTAAACATGTCCATGAGGTGGCTTATTTAAGTCCGTTATTTTAAGCACTGAAGTGGGGGGGGGGGGCACGTGATGATTTGGGCACTTCACACCTGGACTGCCACTGACCAGCACGACTACCTATCATATTTATTTATGGGTCATCATCATCAACTAAAACCAGTAAATCACAAGTTGACCACCATGACTACTTAGCATATTTATTACTGGGTCATCATCATCAACTAAAACCAGTAAATCACAAGTTTTTATAGGGGAGGGATTCCTGCAAACAGACTCAGACACAGCCACTTTGTTTTTTCTCTGGTTCCCAACTGGGGTCACTTTCATCATCATATTCATCAATGTCACACACATCCACATATTCTGCTTGGATGCTAGCATGTGGACTGCATGTTGCAACAACAGCAACATCATCGTCGTTATCACATTCATCATAAACATCTACACCACCATCACCTGATATTTTTTCACTACACTGTGAATCACTGCTTGGAAAATGCATGATGTTAAGTGCCACGGTGGATGGAATACCGCATTGCGTGCTATCATTGACATGATTAACAGAATTCTCAGGTTCAGTTACTGGGATGTTACTGGGAAGTATGATATCATCTACTCTGTCACTCACTTGCACTGCTTCACACTCAATATTTTTGGATATGGTACACTGGTTGGAATTCGAACTTGACGCACAAATACTAATACTACCACCACCACTAACACCAGTAACACTAACACCACCGGCTGGGAAAACATCATCTCCTCCAACTATGAGTGAAGCTACTGACTGGACTGTAAAAAACATTGCAGGAGAAATACCTTTCCTCACATCCGCAATGCACTTCTGCGTCTGTGTACTACCATGCCCACAGACTATCGTAGTGCCAGCATTGACCTAAAATAGTTTCTGGTGAGAAATAATTCTGCCAGCAGTTTTAAGATTCAGGTACTGTATGTCAGTGTGAAATGCCTTCCCGAGTATCCAGGAGGGACCCCATAGCATCTACCCCCTCACTATGCAGGATAGATGTGTATAAATCAGTAACATCTAATGTGACCAATAACAGTTCTCTCAGACAGTGAAAATGGTTAATTGGCAATTTGACCCCTTAGCATCCCCACCCACCCACCGCAATCACCCACTCAGAACCCACCACTCCACATTCTCCACAAACACTCTCACTTACCTGAACATATCCCATGACATAGATCCATTCTCTGATCAAAGACACATCTTGCTGCTGGAACAATAAACTGCAATATGAGAACATAAGGTAAGTGTGGTTTAATGTATTTAAATGGGGGTTTTAACTTTTATTCATAAATTTATCATTTTTAAACATTTTACACCAACATTTCAACATGGCCTTTTTGGGACCTTACATCATGAAAAGGGGCAGTGAAATTGTGCAAGTCCATCCCAAAAGGTGATTTAATGGTTGCCACATAAAAACATCTTTTGGGCAGGATTTGAAAACTGTCTCATCCCTTGGTCATGATGTGGGGTCATAAGAAGATAAGGTTGAAAATGTAGAGTTAAAATATTAAAAAACAACAAAGTTCTGAGCACAGGTTGACATTTTTCAATGCACTCTCATAACTTTGGTAATCTCAAATATTTTAACCCTAAATTTGCAACATGCCATTTTCTTCACACCACCTCATTAAAATGACAGCTGTAATTTTTCAAATCCTGGATGAAACATGTTTTTGGTATCCTGTGAGGTGGGTGCATGGGGCAGGGTGCCATCTGTAATGGCGAGTCATTCCCCACAAAATCCCTCATGGCGATGGGAGGGTAGGGTGACCGGGGGGGGTGAAATGGGGGAGAGGATATTGCTATATGTATGTGCTCAGAGGGGGAATCAAGCATGGCGAGCGTGGGCTGGGAGGGGGCTAAGGAGCTGTAGGGGGTGGTGCTGTTGTGGGTTGCTGTGCTGCATCGTGGTGTCGGGTGTTGGCCTGTGGTTGGGATGGGTGAAGTACTGGGTTTGGGTCTGGGTGCTGGTGTGATTTTATTGTGCCCCGAACCTTTACTTTTACAAGTTTTCACCCCCCCCCGAGTTGAGAATCCTTTAGTAGGGGGTTGTGGGGGGCATTGAAAATTATGTCCCTGGCACTGTTGTCCTGTGTGCCAGGGTGTCAGAGTGCTGAAAATGTTTTCGGCACTCTGACTGTGAGATAACGGCGATCACCTTTAGGCTTTCGCCATTATCACATAGAACCATTTTTTTACACTCATGTCATGAAATGATGTTTCACTTGGGTGTTGTGAATTTCCAACTGGCAGGTTCATCAGATGGGATAATAATATGGCTATGTTGAACACTTTGGGTCAAAATACTCTTATGAGCATATATTGGAATTTTTCTATGCACACTCATAAGGTCGGTAATTTTAAACATTTTGACTCCAAATTTTCAGCACTGACATTTTTTCATACCACCTTTTTCAAATGATGGCCAAAATGTGTTTTTGCACCTGTGGCATGAAATTAAGTCTTGGTGAGGGGGGGTGACCATTTTCATATAGTAGGTTCTTGATGTGGGGTCATAACAAGGCTATGTTGAAAATTTGGTGTAAAAATATGGGAAAATGAACCAATTGTGACTGGGCACTGAAATATTTTCTTTTCACTTCTGTAACCTGATGGACTCCACATTTTCACCCCACTTGTCAGCATCTATAGCTGCACAGAAGCAGAGGACCCCTTCCACAGCAAGGTGAACTCCTAACTTGGTGCGGGAACTTCCAGGCTATGCACATTTGCATCTGTAGCTACACATATGTACAAGTCCTTGAAGGCCTTCTGCTTCCACAGATGTTGATGTGGACGTGCAGGGCTTGGCCGTGCACTTCCATTTGTAAGACAATAATAACCAAATTGTCAGCATAGCCTTCTTATTACCCCACCTCTTATACACATTAGTGAATCTTTCAAAATCCATGGCAAAATGTGACCCTGTGCCACTGCAACATCAGTCCACACCACATTTGTGAAAAGACAGCTTTGAGAGAATTTGAAGAATGACAGCTGTCACATTCATGAGGTGGTGTAATAAAAAAGGCTATAATGAAACTTTGGGGTCAATATTTTTAAAATTACCAAAGTTACGAGCATGTGTAGCAAAATTTCAATGTATGCACATAACTTTGCCATTTTTGCATATTTTGAGCCCACATTTTCAATATATCCTTCTTATGACCCTACTCATGAACCAGGGTGATGACAATTTTGAAATCATGATCAAAAGGTGATTTTGCCAAGGGACAGTGAAATCACCTTTCTGACTAAATGTGCATAAATCCAGTGACATTGTTCATGAGTTGGGGTCTCAGAAAGGCCATGTTGAAAATCTGTGGTCAAAAATATGCAGAAATGATAAAGTTATGCATCAAAGTTGAAAACCCCATTGAAATACTTTGAACCACACTTATCTTACTTTCTCATATTGCAGTCAGCAGTTCCAGCAGCAAGATGTTGGAACATGAACGTGTCTTTAGTGGGAAAGTAGATCTTCACACTTGGACCTGTTTAGGTAAGTGAGAGGGTGTGCAGGGTGTGGGAGGATGTGGGGTAGTTAGTGTTCAGTGGGAGGTCAGGGTGATTGTTGGGCAGATCAGCCAGGGACCTTTTCTTATAGCTTAAAAACAAGAAAAAGACATTGCGGGACCGTTTTCTATATTTTTAGCATCTAACAACAGGAGAGGGGATGGGGGGCACCTGGACACCAGGGATAAAGTAAAATATTACAGGGATGGGGAATGGTGGCTGAGGGGTGCCACTGGACACCAAGGAGTAAAAATAAAAATATAATGGGGATGGTGATGGGAGCCTGGGAGGTGCCATTAGACAGCAGGAAAATAAATACATAATTAATGGGGGTGGTGAACAGAGGGTGGGGAATGCCACTAGACATCAGGAAACTTACAAATAATTACAGGACAGCAATCAGATATTGAAGAGAGTAGCTACATACCAGGGAGAAATATACAGTTATAATATTATTAAAAAAATACAAGGAGATGAATCAGAGGGTGTGGGGCACCACTAGACACCAGGGAAAATGGTGTTATTATGGGGAGGGCCATCAGAAGGTAGGGGTGCCAATAGACAACAGGGAAAATATGTTAGCAAACAAAAAAGGAGTTGTTCCTCACAAAAAAGGATCTTTCTTTGTCACTTATGATATGAAAAAATAATCTTTTTTCAAATCATTTGATATGAAAAAAGATTTATAACATTAAACAGAAGACATTTTAAAGGCGTTTCTGGAAACTAAAGTGTAGATCCAGCAAAGGGGGTCCAGATTAACAAGGTATATGTGCTGATATCTCCCCAGAATGTCAGTTTTGCAGGTTTTCAAATTTGATTATTTAGGGAAAAATGGAAAACAAGATGGTGGCAAAACAAAACAGGATTTTCTACTGACAAAAAAGGATGACATCAGAAATGAAAGAAGATTTTAGCCTTTATTTTCAAAGTTGTCTTGTAATGATGCAAGTTGCATCAAACAGTGTGACTGCATCCAATGCAGTCACTTCAGTGTGGCCACGACACATTCTAGAAGGTTCAGTAATTGTGTCAATGCACTGGAGAAATGCAGGATGGAAGCTGCAGCATAAAAAGTGGCACGGTGTGATAGGTTCTCGCATGTATGGATGCAAAGTGGGACACAGTGCAGAGTGTGGCAGAAATGCATGAAAAAACATGGCACATGGCAGAAGAGAAGGGAAGGAAGCAGCCACGCAATAAAAACATTTTCCAGCACGATACAGATATCCTTATAGAGGAGGTGGAAGCTCAGGTGGGCCTTTCCTTAGCCGGGGGGGGGGTCAGAGCCCACAGATTAAAAAGGAAGCAAGCATGGGAAAAAGTTGCCAGCCATGTGAATTCGGTGGGCAGGGACAAGTGGTCAGTGTGTGAGCTGCAGAAGATGATTGTGACCTCATATGGCACTCTAAGGATGAATTGGCGAGAATCTGTCAGAGCAGTCTGGCCACTGGTGGAGGACCATGGGATACAATGTAGCTCAGTAGCCAGGAGGAACAGGTGACATCCCAGCTGAGCAGGAGGAGCACTGAAGGGGACAGCAGTCTGGGCTCGTTCAGGTTGCAGAGCTGGGCAGGTAAGTAGGATATGGCAGAGTGAATGGTGCATACAGTTGTGTGTGATGTATGGCCCAATTGATGCCTGCTGTGAGTGTATGGCCTGGAGCACAGATGTGTGTGCTACCCACCACATGCAGGCCTGTAGTTTGCATTGTGCCTGCCATCTGTGGGTTTTGGGGGGGAAATGGTGAGTGGCATGGGCAATGATATTGGGCAGAGCAGCAGGAGCAGACAGTGGTGGGGGTCATGGAGCTATGATTGTGAGAAGTACATACAGGGTGGCTGCAGCTGTAGAGGTTCCTGCTGGTGAGCATGTGACTAACATGTCATGGTGCCCCCCCTGTGTGACAGAGTGCAGTGGTGGGCAGGGAAGAAAGCATGGGAACTGTATTGGGCATGGCAGCTCATGATCAGTGTGCACCCACCTGGCAGAAAGTGTTTAGGGCCTGGTCCCACTGTCATGTGGTGGCCCTCCCAGGTGGTGTGGGTCCTGGCTCATGACCAGGGTTCCTAGCTCATGGCAGGAGTAAGCACACTGTTGGACACAGGCGTGACTTGTGTACACATGTGTCATATGTCCATGTGGGTAGTCTGGACAGTGGCATGTCAGTGCTTCTGAGGGCCATGGGAGCTATGGCCACATAGTTGAGTTAACGTGTGAGAGTGGCCATCATATATGAAGCAAGCTATGACAGGAACTACAGCATGCAATACAGGATATGCATAGATGCATGTCGGGCACAAGGATGGCACACACCACAGACCGTCAGATGCCCTGCTGCTGGATGAGTCACACAGGACATAGGCCCACATGGGGCCCCTAATGCCATTGCTGTGTTTGGGAAAGTGACTGTAGACAATTGTTGTCTTGTGGGGCCATAGCCCCAGGTATTGAAGTGACCAGTGTATACATGCTGGTAGAAACACCCTGTTTCCACAGCCACTGGTGTACATGACTGCCATCTCCCCTGTTTTTGTAGGTAGCAGTGGTATGTCATGCCTAGTGGAGGCATGGACAGCAGACTCATCCACAGATGAATAACGGAGTGGCCATACATAAGACAGTGACTTGGAGGCACCTAGTGTGGCACCATCAATGAGCAGCAGGGAAAGTGACACAGAGGGTAGTCCTGCTGACACTGAGGAGCAGGTGGTGGATGTGCCCATGGAAGACACCACAGCAGCTATCCAGAAAGAGGAGGGGGGCCCTGAAAACAGTGGGAGTAATATGGAGGTTGACATCCTGGCATCCACAGTGGAGACCAAGGAGGATGCTGGGAACCTCCACAAAGGAGACCCACAGGAGGGTGGCAGGGGACCCTGCAGGGGAAGGAAACAACTCCTGGTAGGGGACTCTATTGTTAGGAAGGTAGAACTGGGGGAGGAAGGGGAGATGGAGGTAAGGTGCCTGCCTGGCGCCATGGCTTGGAGGGACAGGGAGCGAATCCTCAGGATTGCCAGAGCAGCTGCACAGGGGAGGGAGCTGGATGTCATTGTCCACCTAGGGACAAATGATCTGGCCAAGAAAGGGATTAGAGAAGTGCAGGAAGAGTTTGTGGAATTGGGGAGGGGCCTTAGTCAAGTAGCACACCGATAACCTTCTCGGAGGTGCTACCCATCTATGGCATAGGAGAGGCTAGGTGTTCCGCACCATGGGATCTCAATCAGTGGTTGAAAACTGGTGTGAGCTCAAGGATTTGGCTTCATTGGGGACTGGGGTCCACCTGGAGTGATGCAAGCCTATACTGGCATGATGGGCTGCATCTGTCCGGGAGGGGAACAAGGATCCTAGGTGATAGGTTTAATGCTTCATTGGCAAGCTTTTAAACTAGCCAAGGGGGGAGGCACTGGAAAGGAGCAGGAAAATCCTAGCCCCCCCAAATAATCACGGTAGTAAGTGTGGCAAACACCAACATAGAGGTGTCGATAGAGAGAAGAGCAGGGGTAAATGGAGAAAGTGACAAAGGCAAGAAGGACAGGGATGGGGCAAAAGGAAGTAATGCCATCAGGAAATGGAGGGTAATGAGTACCAATGCCCGTAGTTTGGGCAACAAGCTCCCTGAGCTGATGGCCTTAATGGAAGAGGGATGCCTGGATATCGTAGCAGTCACAGAAACATGGTACACAGAGAACCATGACTGGGATGTTAACATACCAGGGTACATAACCTACAGGAGAGAAAGGCAGGGAGAAGAGGGGAGGAGTAGCCTCTATGTAAAGGAAGGGATAAAAGCAACTGAACAAAGTGTAAACAGGGAGGAGAGGAGGCACTGTGGGTCTCCTTGAGACTGAAAGGGCACCACAATCCACACAGGGGTTGTGTACAGACCCCATGTCAGGGGAAGTAATGGACAAGGATATGATAGAAGGCATTCTTAGAATGGCAGAGAAAGGGAGATACTGTTGATGGAAGACCTGAATATGCCAGATGTTAACTGGAGAATATTTGCTGCAGCCACATCCAAGAGCAGGGCATTCTTGATGCCCTACAGGTGGCAGGCATTAGACAGCTAGTTTCAGAACCCACTCGTGAGGGAGCAATCTTAGACCTCGTACTCTCAAATGGGTGCAGTGAGAGGATCTCAGATCTAGAAGTGGGTTGCCATTTGGGGACAAGTGACCATCAAACAGTGTGGTTCACATTAAACTCAGCTACAGTCAAGCCATACAAAAGTGAGGGTACTGGACTTTAGGAGGGCTGACTTTGGCAAGATGGGAGAGTGCCTCAGAAAAGCACTAGCAAACAGGCTAGAAGGAGGTGTGGAGCAACAATGGGGAATTATCAAAACTGCCATCACAGAGGCAACAAGCCTTTGTGTGAAGCAAATAAACAAATCAAAACGAAAGAAAAAGCCACTATGGTTCTCAAAAGAGGTGGCTGTGAAAGTCAGGAAGAAAAAGATAGCATTCCGGAGGTATAAGGAAACACAGAAGGAGCAGGACAGAGAGCTGTACCAGTTAAGGCAGAAGGAAGCAGGGAGGGAAGTCAGAATAGCAAAGGCCCAAACTGAGGAAAAGATAGCCAACTCAGTTAAGAAGGGGGATAAAACATTTTATAGGTACATCAGCGAGCGTAGAAAGACAAAGGGAGGGATAGTGAGGCTGAATAGAATGAACAGTGGGTGGGCAGAGGGGACAGTGAAAAGCAGGAATACTGAACGAATATTTCTGCTCAGTATTCACAAAAGAGGAGGGGAAGTGCCTAATCCAATTAACAGAAGCACTCTTGATAGGGGGTCGATCCCAGTCTTTTCACAGAAGAAAGGGTTCTGCAAGAACTCCAAAACTGAAGGTGGACAAAGCAATGGGTCCTGATGGAATTCACCCCAGAATTCTAAAAGAATTAAGGAGGAACTAGTGAAACCACTGGCTACTCTTTTAATAAATCATGGGAGGATGGTGTGGTACCCGAGGACTGGAGGAAGGCGGATGTGATTCCCTTCACAAAAGTGGGTCCAAGACAGAGGCAGGAAACTACAGACCTGTCAGTCTGACCTCTGTGGTAGGGAAAGTGATGGAGCTACTCTGAAGGAAAGAATAGTCGAGTACCTAGAGGTCAGTGAGCACAGGACCCAAGGCAGCATGGGTTCACAGCGGAAGGTCATGTCAGATGAATCTAATAGATTTCTTTGACTGGGTGACCAAAGTAGTAGACCAGGGAGGGGCTGTGGACATGGCCTACCTAACCTTTAGCAAGGCATTTGACACAGTCCCACACAAAGATTAATAGTCAAATTAACCAGCCTGGGAGTGGGGCCCAGGTGGTAGCCTGGCAAACATTGGCTGGACAACAGGACACAGAAGGTAATTGTAAATGGAGTCCACTCTGAAGAAGGGGGTTACTAGTGGGTACCGCAGGGTTCCAGATTGGGTCCAGTCCTTTTAATGTCTCTATCAGTGACATTGCAGAGGGACTGGAAAGAAAAGTATGCCTTTTTGCAGATGACACAAAGATCTGCAACAGGGTTGATACACAAGGAGGCGTGGAAAGGATGAAAAGGGATTTGGCAAGGTTGGAGGAATGATCAGAAGTATGGCAGCTAGGATTCAATGCAGAGAAGTGCAAAATAATGCACCTGGGAAACAAGAACCCTGGGGAAGAATACACAATGGGTGAAGAGGTAGTAACAACAACAAAAAAGGAAAGGGACCTGGGGGTAATCATATCAGATGACCTTAAGGTTAGCATGCAATGCGAGAAGGCAGTAGGGAGGGCTGGGGGTATACTGGGATGTATAGGGAGAGGCATCATCAGCAGAAAACAGGAAGTTGTTATCCCTCTGTACAGACAGTTGGTGAGACCCTCATCTGAGTACTGTGTCCAGTTCTGGAGACCCCATCTCCGCAAGGACATAGACAGGATAGAGGCAGTCCAGAGGAGGGCAACTAAAATGGTGCAGGGTCTGCAAGAGAAGCCGTATGAGGAGAGACTAAAGGAGCTTAATATGTATACCCTTGAGGAAAGAAGGGAGAGGGGGGACATGATAGAAACTTTTAAGTACCTCAGTGGAATCAACAAAGTCCAAGAGGGTAGCATCTTTCAGAGAAAGAGACTTGCAAGAACAAGGGGACACAATTTAAAGATAGAAGGAGGGCGGTTCAGGGCAATGTGAGGAAGTATTATTTCACAGAGAGGGTAGTGTGATGTGGAACAGCCTTCCTGAGGAGGTTGGGGTCTAAAACTGTGGGAGAATTCAAGAATGCATGGGACAGACATAAGGCAATTCTTGTGTGGGGTAGGAAGAAATAGGCTGTTGGTTAACTAGGATCTGCAGCCTATCCTGTAGGTAGGGAAATGGGCAGACTAGATGGGCCTAGCGGTCCTTATCTGCCGTCAAAGTCTATGTTTCTATGTTTCTATTGCACAAGATTTGTCCCCGACATCATCTGTGCTGGAAGGGGGATGAGGAATGTGCAGGGACACTGGTTTACCATGATTGCGAAAGGGCAAATTCCATTTTGCACATAGGAAAAAACGGTATTGCCACCGCTGTCTGCCAAGCCAAAATCCGTTTTTACCAGTGTTTTGTTTTGTGCACTTTATTTAACAATTTTTAACTGTGTTAACATGCATTTTAGCAATTTTTACGTCCACTATTATACATCTATCCATCCTTGTACCAATTAAAGTTATTGTAGGTACAAGATGCGATGGCAGCAGCAGCACTACGGCCCCCATCCCTCAGGTTCAGTAGTAGTAACAACACTACGGTCCCCCTCCCTCTGGTATGACAGAAGCAGCAGCACTGCAGTCTCCCATCCCACCGGTGTGACAGCAACAGTACTACATTCCCCATCCCTCAGGTGTGATGGCAGTGCATCAGCACAATGGCTCCCTTCCCTCAGGAGTGATGGTGGCAGCACCAATACATCCAGCTCCCTCCAACACAGTGAATACAGTTAGCCCTGGAAAAAAAAAACACTGCCAGTATGCCACCACACCTTAATAAATCCTGGCTGAATGTACCATTATTTTGTACTGGGTGCCAATGCTACATTATGGAAAGGAGCATTGCCAGTGCTGGCTCTGTATGCCTTTTCATGTCACCAGGTACTTAAATAAAAAGAGACAAGCTAAATTAAATAAAATACTGTTTATAAATGTGCAGAAAGTGGTGCAAAAAGTAGAAACAGTACAAAAGCATGTACATTAAAATGTGCAAAAGTTATAATCAGCAAAAAAGTAAATATGATAAGGATAAACCAAATACTGTAAGAAATATAATTTAAAATGTATATAAAAATAGTAAAAGAGTGTAGAAACAGTGGAGAAAACTGACATTTTGGACTAAAATCCACATACATTAAAATGTGCAAAACGTGAAACATAAAGTAAACTGTGCAAAAGAATTAATTAATCTAAAGCCCCAACAAAATGTTCAATTAAAGTGTAAATTAACAAAAACAAAACAGTACAGTACACTAAAGAATATGAAACAAAATATCAGAATCCAGCAATGCCACACTGACTTCAAATAAAAGGAGCTAAGCAGTGGCAACCAATACATAAAGTACCCTATTTATTGAACATCAACATTGAAAACAATCGCAGATTGTTCACCCACAGGTTTCTCCTTTGATCCGTATAGATCTGACCATATACAGAAAATGACCTTTCAACATCAGCACTGGACACTGGGACCCAAATTGCCTGCTGGGCAGCTTTAGCCAGCACTGGTAGCTGAGGCGCCACAGACTTCCACTACTGACCCAGATCAAAGTCCAACTTTTCTGGCAAGTCACTGAGGTCTTGTCTTATGTAGAGATCCCAACCCTTTTTCAAAGCTGCCGTGTTGTGTAGTCCAAACATTGGAATGTCCTCTACATATTGGTTGTAGTCCTTGTTCAGTTTAGGCAGATTGAATGGGTCTAGTATGTGACATGCCTTGAAAAATTATAGTGAAGGATTTGACCCCATATGCTTACTGAGTTTATTTAGCGCTACACTGTAAGCTTTTTGAAATACCAAAACTTGATCCTGCTTGGCCCGGCCTCTAAGCTGATGAAGCTGCTCATCAGTTTTCTCTCCAAAGCCATTGGTCTTTAACACCCCAGCTTCGAATCTGTTCTTGATTGCCATTAGTGTATCATAGATAGACACAGCCAGTGGTTTACCTTTCAATTGCAGCATGTATTGTCTCTATTATGTTCATACTATTTTCTGCAATAAAATGTAGTCTGAACTTGAAGCTCTCCCATCCATTCGGTAAATAAGTTGCGTAGCGATTTCAGTGAATTTGCATCACTCTGGTCTTCCTGTAAGAAATCTCATAAACATTGCAAGTGGATGGCATGATATTTCACAGCCTCAAACCATGTGTTCCAGCGTGTCAGTACTGGGATAGGAGGTAAAGTGCTGTTCTCCACCCCCACCTCTGTAAGGAATGCCAGGTACTCTCTTTTTCGTTTTGGGGACTGCTGGAACACATATTTAATCTGCGCGACCAGTTTGTTCACCAACTCAAAATGGTCAATCCATGTGTCACCTACAAGTGACAGGACATGTGCCCAGCAACCAACATGGATGACATGGTCCCCAATAACTCCCTGTAATGCATCATTGAAACATTTAATCATGTATCTGACATCATCACTGACAAAACCCAAAACTTGTTCCATCTCCACCTCATATTTCTGCAGAGTTTTTAAAATGGCTTACGCAACAGTTAAATGGTTCACTGCGACCAACTCCATGGTATTTGCAATGTACGATTTACCACAGTCGATAACAAAAACAATGTTCAGTACACACTGAGCATCTGAATCTGTGGATTCATCACACATTACTGTGATGTTCTTTTCTTTCACTTGTTGGAAAATTGTCTCCTCCATCTCATTCTGCAGTTTTGGCAGGTAGTTCTGACGGAGAGTGTCTGCCTTTGAAATTCAATATTTTATTGAGTTTACATTCCACATGACCAGAAAGGAAGCTACAGGATTGACCTTACACAATACAGGCCAGGATAGATACAGAGTAACATACATCAGACTGTCTCTGATCCAATAAAACCAAAACAATGTCAATACCCCTATGAACCCTCCCTCCCCTCTTTACTCCCCCACCTCCCGGAGTGTGCCTCATAAACAAAACAACACAAAGGAATTGTGAACTTAGAGAATAATAGCATTTGCTAGAAATGAATAAGACCAACCAATTAAGGTAAACAGAGACATGTACCTTCCATATTTCAATTTAAATATAGGGCATATAATTTACACCATTTGCGATTAAATACACCCATACAATTCCGGGAGCTAGCTATCAATTGCTCGGTATTGAAGCAAAGTGACATCTCCTTCAACCATTCTTCATGTGTTATGACTAATTGATCCACCCAATGCTTGAGAACCAATCTTTTAACCACAATAGAAATTAAGGCCATGTGAAATCTACGTTCTTTAATATTAATGGTTGAGAGCATCCCAAGGATACATACCTCTATAGTAAATAGGTCTCCTAATCCCAATAGAGGATCTAGGTTAGATTGAATTGCATTCCAGAGTGGAGCCACTTTGCTACAATGCCAGAAAATGTGAATCAGGTTCCCTTCGGATAAACCACATCTGGTACAAGTTGCCACAGGAAGTCTACCCAGCTTGGCTAGCTTAACCGGAGTGTAATACATATTATTTAAAATATGGTACTGAATAAGTCTATGTCTATCTTGGGTAAGATACCTATGTAGGTCCTTCCAAACCTGACTCCAATTGGGGCTAACATCAGTCAGAAGGGGAGCCTAAACTTTAGAAACCAGAAGAGCATTCGGGAAATTGATTCCCAAAAGAAGAGAATAAGTTGCCAATATGCCATGGGGTTTACTAGCGTATCTCTGTACCTGTTCCAAAAAGGGCTTAGCTCGAGATTGTGATAGTGCGGTTCCAAAATTGGACACCATAAGGTGTCTCAACTGAAACACTTAGAAAATATATTTCTGAGGGATGTTGAATTTAGTTATTATGTCTGGGGATGACAGGAGAGCGGTTTGACCATATAGGTCCTCTACTGAAACTTCCTGTAATTGAGGAAGCCAATCCAGAGAAAGTAATGAGCCCCCAATTTTAATATTTGGATTCTGAAAAAGGGGTTGAGCCATGTCTTTTTTGTGTGAAATATTAAAAAAATGTCAGCATTGCGCTAAAACCTTAATGGATACTCCCACCACTGAATCTTGTATGGAGTTAGGTATCTCAGAACAAGGGGAGAAAAATATTCCTGTGGAATTAAAGCTGTGAAGAGCGAGAAGTTTCCTTTCTAATTGTAGCCAGATTGGTAGGTACCCCTCGCTTGTGTCTGAGAACCATCTTCCCATTTTTGACAGGTGGCTCGCCCAATAATAAAAGTTAAAATTAGGGAGATGAAGCCCCCCTAATTCCTTAGGGAGGTTAAGTTTGGTGAAAGAACGCCTGGGGAATTTGACCCGCCAGATAAATTTGGAAAGGACAGAGTGGAAATGATGAAAATAGGACAATGGGAGCCAGAGGTTTAATAAATTTAGGAGGTAAAAGAGATGAGGGAGGACATTCATTTTAACAATACTGATACGACCCCATATTGAGAGGGGGGAGGCTCTCCCATCTTTGAAGATCCTGTTGAATGTTCGTTATTAAGTCATCTAAATTAAGCTTCCTAAAAGTCTCTGGGTCATTGGTAAGATGAATACCCAAATATTTAATAGAGTGAGGGGACTACTTCATGCCTAGATGAGCAAAGTTAGCCTGGTGGGTAAGAACATTTAGAGGAAAAATTACAGTTTTCAACAAATTTAACTTATAATTGGATACATGTCTGAACTGTCTAATAATTTGTAATGCATATGATAATGATATATCGGGATAGGCCAAATGGAGGAGAATGTCATCTGCATATACTGAGAGGGTTAAAGACTGTTGATATATTGTACAGCCCTTGACCTGGAAAGCGCACTTGAGACTACGTAGAAGGGGTTCCAAATATAAATTGAAAAAGAAGGGAGATAAGGGGCAGCCTTGCCTGGTACCTGTAAATAAAGAGAACCTTGGTGAAAATACACCATTACAATAAATTTTAGCAGAGGAAGCTTGATAAACTGTCTGTATCCATTGAATAAAAACTGTTGGAAAGCCCATTTTTGTGAGAGTAGCCCAGAGAAACTCCCAGTTTACTCTGTCGAAGGCTTTTTCTGCATCCAATGAAATTAAAGCCATGGGAATCTGGGAGTCCTGGGCAGCCTGTAAAATGTGTGAAAGGGTCCATAGATGATAGGCTGAAGATTGACCCTGCACAAATCCCACCTGCTCAGGGCTCAGCAGATGAAACCATACCCTCTTAATTCTGAGAGACAAGATTTTTGTTAGGATTTTGATATCATAGTTTAAAAGCGCGATTGGACGATGACTGGCAGGATCATCATGCGGTTTGTCGGGCTTCAGGATGAGAACTATTGTAGCTTCCAGTAAGTAAGGGTCCAGAGTATCTAAAGTGAACATACTGTATATTCAAATAAATTTAAGAGGAGGGGGGCTAATTCAGTGGAAAGAGTTTTATAGAAATTGGAGGGAACGCCGTCTGGTCCTGGCGATTTATCCAATGCGAGCTCCCTAATCGCCTCCTCTATCTCTCCCAAAGTGATTGGGGAAGACAGACTCGAGCAATGTTGTGCTTGAAGGGACGGGAGGTAAATGCTATCCAGATATTGCTCTATGCTTGGGGGTGTGGCCTGTGCAGGAATTTTACTATACAAATTTTTATAAATTTTTTCAAAAACCTGAGAGATGTCACATGGGGAAGTCTTAATAGAGCCATCTGAGGCCAGAACAGAGGGGATGAGCTGTGAACGCTCTAATTCGTGTAACTGAAGGGCCAGCATTCTTTCTGGCTTCTCGCCTTGATCAAAGTAGCGAGCTTTAGTTTTTAGGATGGCATATTCTGCCTTTTCTTTTAATAAATCTGCATATTCGTTCCTAAGTTTCAACAGGGTTTCCAAGAGACCCGGAGGGGAAGAAATAGATAAGATGTTTTCGGTCTCCTTGATTTGGTTTGACAGAGGAAATAATTCTTGCCTCTCTTTGCTTTTTCTGCTTGGAAGCTAGCTTAATGAATTCCCCCTTAATATAACATTTAAAAGAACACCATAGTTGATCAGCCCTTCTATTGGAACCATTATTAATTTCCATAAAAGATGAAATCACATCCCTTATGTGAGTGATTGTGTGTTCCTCTTTTAGAAATTGTGTGTTCAATTTCCAGGTAGTATCCCTTTGACTACATGGGTCAGGAGAAATCACTATCCATGCCATTGAGTGATCAGATATGACAATCGGTTCCATACCAGTCTGGTGAAGGCCAGCCAAAAGTGAAGTGCTAGTTAGGATATAACCCAACCTAGACCAAGACTGATGAACCTGGGAATGAAATGAGAAGACCTGACCAGAGGGATTAAACAGGCGCCATGGATCCCACAGACCCAGTAGTCCCATAAAGTCCCTTAGTGCTTGCTGTGGAGGAGATAGGGTTTTAGTGGCCTATATGTTCTATCTAAGTCTTTCGTTGGGGGTATATTCCAATCTCCCCCAATGATTAACTTGGAAGGCAAAAATCTACTCAGCTTATCTGCCAGACACATAAGAAACTCTGGACTACCTCCCACTGGACCATAGACTGCACCTAGAACGACTGTATTGTTATACAGCGTGCCCTTGACTAAAATAAATCTGCCTTCTGGATCTAAGAGAGTTTCCTCTGCTACAAACGAAACATGCTTCTTAACCAGAATTGCCACCCCCCTGCTTGCAGATGAACCACAGACAGTAAAGCCTTGGGAGAACCCCTGTCTACGTAGCCCATTTGTTTTGGCAGCAAGAAGGTGGGTTTCCTGTATCAAGAAGATGTCTATGTTTAGGAGAACGCAATTCTTGAGAACTTGATATCTTTTAGTCATGTCTCTTACTCCTCTGACATTCCATGTGGCAATTTTAATTGTTACTGCAGTCATCACCATCTTTTGAAAGAAATAATAATCCCAGTCAGTAAGTGAGAACATAACCCCAAGAGGCACACTCCAGTCCCTCCTCCCCTCCCTCCCCTTGAATGAAAATGGAGCCCATACCAGAGAACCTTTCCCAATATTCATCAGTGTATGTTGGACAAAGCTGAGAAAATGAGATAATATAATTGTGCCCTTTTAACTCCTAACATTACTGCATCCTGAAAAGTAATCAGCCTTGAGAATTCGCCCTCCCCCCACAACCCACTCAAACTATGTACAAAAGGTCCCTCTTTGAAAATAATTCTCAGTATGTAAATCTCCAGTATAGGGGAACCAGTCCAATAGGCGACCTTCCCCTGGGAAGCTATAACTCCATATAAATACCAGGTCTGAACATTGGTACCAAAGGCTACCTCAGTAAAGTACATCAGAAGTAGCCAAGAACTGGCTTGCCCTTTAAACCTCCCTGGGAGATCACCCCCTTGACTGGCGCAATATGCAGTTCTCCCAAAGCTTGCTCTGTCCCAAAGCCACCCACCCCCCCAAAGGAAAAAAACAAATGTAGAGTAATCTAGATCAGGAGAGTGATTGGAGAAAGTGCAGAACTAATTCAGGAAAAGTGAAAATAAGACCGTCAGGATGCAGGTTAATCATCCTACATGAGATCGAAAAAATTGCCCCAAATGAGATTGAGTATATCCAAAAAACTCGTGAAGCAGACCTCCAGGGTTAGAGATCCCAAAAAACACCAAGAGAACAAATCCCCCTTGTAGCTTAACTTAACTTAATAAAATTAATGGGAATGAGAACGCTCCCATGAGTGGGGAAGTAATCGGGGGACCTGAAACTGATGGGACTAACACAAAAAACGTCCCCCTCAGTGGCGCTGAGAAATGCACTCCGACCAAAAGGTTCCTACCCCCCCCACTGGGAAACCACACCAATCACACTGCTACACCAGGCCTGCTAGGTCTCAGGACTCCCCGGCAGCCCCTCAAAACCAGACCGAGAAAAAGAGAGGAGAGAAGGAAGAGAGAGGAAAGAGACAGAGAGAAGGGACCCCAAACAGGTATGTAATCCACTCCAACGAGACAAAGGATCAAAAGCCTGAGATATCTGAAGTGACAGTTCAACCAGTCTTAAATGGGTTAGGTAGCTTGATTGTGAGATCTGCAGTTGCTTGCTCTGGAGATTCATAAGAATGCCAGACTCCTTCACTAGCCACTTGCAGTTTAGCTGGGTAAACCATCTTGAAATGAATTCCTGCCGCAATTAACTTGCTGACCGTGGGATGGAATGCTGATCGCTTTTGGTGAGTTTCAAAAGGGAGATCCTGAGTAATCCTCAGTTTTGCATTACCCCATAGGATAGATTGGAGCTCCTTAGATTTGGAAATGATATGCTGCCTCTCTAGATAGCTAAGGAATTTCACTATTATTGGATGTGGTGGTGATCCAGGTGGGGGTTTCGGCTTGAGAGAGCGATGGGCCCATTCTATATGGTACTGTGGGCTTAATGGAGATGGGCCCACAATTTTAACCAGAAATTTCTGAAGGAAACCAATAGTATCAGATCCTCTCTGTTTCAGGTAGGCCTAGTATCAGGACATTGTTCCTCTCGACTTCTCCTCCAAATCTTCGGTTTTCAGCTGCAGCTTCTTAAGCTGTAGTTGGAGCTGAACAATTTCAGGATCCATTCTCTCTTTCCACCTCTCCAGAGAGGTGGTTCTCACTCCGGCATCACCCATTCTTTGCGACAGGGAGCTCAGGTCACTACGGAGCGATTTTAACTCTGCCGATATATCTTTGAGTGTCTCTCTGAAAGGGAGCAATTCTTGCAAAAAACGTTCCTCCGTTAGAGGATTCGTCGAGGAGCTGGAAGCATTTGACTTGGAGGTACCCCCGGAGCTCTGATGTTTCGATTTTTTAGCAGTTTTCTCTGGGGTAGCTGGAGGAGTATGCTTGATGGAGGCCTGTTTCATCTCAGCTTCCATCACGTTGTTTAATACCAACTCACTCGTCCAAAAAAACGCTGCTCTTGGCAATCGCTTGTGTTCCAATCTCTAATACAGCATACATCTAAGGTCTGCTACTGTTTATGCACCTTAAATGAAGAAAATAAACCTTTTAATGAGGTTGATAGGCGGGAGCTTCTGCTCAGTGCTACCTCTAGGTGCCCTGCATCACATGACCCCGAGTGTCTGCCTTTGGAAGTGCACCTATGCTCTTGATGTACTTTCCCATCCAGTCTCTGAGGCAGGGATGATCAAGTTTTTCAATGGGAATATTGGCCCCACACCAAGTCCTCAGCGGTCGAGAACTGTTTCATCCCTTGAAGCAGCAGCAGAAGTGGTAGCGTTGAAACTCGTATGTAATGTCACCTGTCTGGTCTCACTTTTCTCTTTCTGGCTTGTGTTTTTTAAATGCTTCTTGCTGTTGCAGTGGTTTACAACAGTATCTTTCCTGATGTGGTCCACTGGATGGGCACAAAACTGACAGAACATTTTCCCTCCATCTTCATACATTCCCATTGCCTTGAACTGTAGTGCACGGTCTTTCACAGTAATGCTGGAGATTTTGGCCATCTTTCATGGTAGTGGTGTTGCCATTTTGATGGTGTAGTGATGTGATATTTCCAAAGAACTAAAAGCAACAAAGCAGCAAATCACTAACAGCACTTTCACAGATTGACCTACAAAAAAAAAAAAAAAAGCATAGTAAGGACTAATTCTACAACATCAACAACGCATTTACAATTTAGCATGGAAGACCCACTAGTGGGCAAAAAGAAAGCAAACTGTACCTTTTACAATGGTCTTGGATAGACTTGCAGCAGATCACGTCCAACAGCACTTCAAGGCCTGAAATCATAATTGAAATGTTTACATATGGCCCACAGAAAAATGTATACATAACATAACTGTTAGAAAGACCATCATCCACATCCACGTCCTCATCCTCATCAATGCATTCTCCAATCACAGCTTGCCACCAACACCCACACCTACTTACTTGAAGAGTGGCGCAAAGGAATAAGCATGACTGCATGAGGTGCTGGTAGCAGTGTTGGCAGGTGGTTCAACATCAGCATGAATTTGCAGCAGTGCACAGGCATGGTGTTCATGAAGACTTCAGACATCAGCAGCACTGTAGCCTCCACCCCTCAGTTGTGATGGCAGCAGGTGCAGCCCCAATCTCTCAGGCGTTATGGCAGCACTGCAACCCCACCTCTCAGGCGTGATGGCAGCAAGTGCAGCCCCCATCCCTCAGGCATGACGGGAGCAAGTGTAGCCCCCACCCCTCACGTTTGATGGCAGCACTGCAACTGACAGGAGCAAGTGCAGCCCCACCTCTCAGGCATGACGGGAGTAGTGTAGCCCCACCCCCAGGTGTGATGGCAGCACTGCAACCCCCACTCACCAGGCATGATGGCAGCAAGTGCAGCCCCCACCCTCAGGTGTGACGGAGCAGTGCAGCCCCATCCTCAGGTGTGATTGCAGCAAGTGCAGCCCCCACCCCTGAGGCATGATGGCAGCAGAGACAGAGTGACGGTACTCACCCAATGTCATGTACCAAAGCTTGACAGAGCTCAGATGTGAATTAAGTCAAACCACTAGACACCAAGGTGGACATCGCGTTCAGTCCCTAACATCTAGCTGCCTGGATTGGTTTATATATAAACAAAGTGCATCCAATTAAAACAAATCCAAAACTGATTAATGAGGATTGAGGATGCTAATGGAGAGATCAACAATCTGTACCAAAGAATAAACCAATCAGGAATTTCACCCACAGTAAATTGGACACTTTCTAACTTGGTCCTCATGAAAATGGAGCCTCTTAGTTTTCATGTCGGAGTTCAAACTCATGAAAGGTGTTCTACCAGCAGAGGTCAAGCCATAACCACTGTGCAGCTCATGGCTTGATCTTTCCTATCCCCCCCTGCAGTCAACAGAAATAAATTGATCTTTGCACCCAATCACCAGTTTTAGTGATCACTCATGTGCAAAGATTATTTTTTATTATAGTGCCTGCAGGGGGGACCAGAGAGGTGAAGCCCCAATCTGTACAGTGGTCAGGGCTTCACCTCTGCCGGTAGTTCAACTTTAAGAAGTGATCAATTCTCTGTAGTTTCCCAACACTTCCAAAAATATTCCATTAGACATTCCTGCAAAAGTCCAAC
Source organism: Neoceratodus forsteri (assembly GCA_016271365.2). Classification (NCBI taxonomy): domain Eukaryota; kingdom Metazoa; phylum Chordata; order Ceratodontiformes; family Ceratodontidae; genus Neoceratodus; species Neoceratodus forsteri. The sequence continues at coordinate 394,867,039 of CM057454.1, read as the reverse complement.
TTAAAAGTGGTAAGATTATTATTAACATGCAGTTACACAGTTTGTCAGCTTCTCTTTGTTCACTCCCTAGGTAATCTGATGCCTACATCCTTCACAATTGATCAAGGAAACCAAGGAAGAAAATCTGCAGTTGACAGTTTTGAAGGGCACAGATTAGATGGTTTATTCAGTTTGATGTGGCTTAAAAAGTTATTTTGTCTGACTGTGTCTCTATTATTCTACATGCACACACAATCACGTGCACACACACACACATGCATGTACACACAGGCACGCACACACACAAACACAGACACGCACGCACACACAGGCATACACACTCACAAAGACACGCACATGCACTCAGACATGCACACACACAGACGCACACACACAGACACGCACGTGCATGCACGGATACAAACACACACAGACACACATGCACACACACAGACATGCACGCATACACAGATATGCATGCACACACAGACACGCACATGCACACAGACATGCACACACACAGACATGCACACACACACAGACACACACACACAGACATGCATACACACACAGCCATGCACCCACGTGTACACAGACACGCATGCACACACACACAGACACACATGCACATACAGACATGCACACACACACAGACATGCACACACAGACACACACACACAGATGCAACTACACACAGACATGTATGCACACACAGACAAGCACATATGCATACACAGACATGTACCTACATGTACACAGACACGCATACACACAGACATGTACGCACACACAGACATGCATGCACACTCAGACAGACACAGACACACACACAGACATGTACGCACACACAGACACACACAGATGTAACCACATACAGACATGCATGGCCACAGACAAGCACACATGTACACACAGACATGCACCCACATGTACACCGACATGCACGCACACAGACATGCACACACAGACACACACACACAGATGCAACCACACACAGACATGTATGCACACACATCAAGCACACATGCACACACACAGACATGTACCTACATGTACACAGACACGCAACACACAGACATGTATGTACACACAGACACACATGCACACTAGACACACAGACACACACACACAGACATGTATGCATACACACAGAAATGCATGCACACACAGTGCACACACACAGACATGCACGTACACACAGACACGCTATGCACACACAGACATGCATGCACAAATACACACAGACATGCATGCACACACAGACACACAAGCACTGCGCAGACACGCATACACACAGACATGCACGCACACAGACATACATGCACACACAGACACACACACAGATTCACACATACAGACATGCACACACTCACAGATGCACACACACAGACACGTAAGCACACACAGACATGCATGCACACACAGAGATGCACACACACACAGACATGCACACACAAACATGCACACATACACAGACATGCATGCACACACACACAGATGCACACAAAGACACACACACAGACACGCACACACTCACACAGATGCACACACACACACACAAACACGTACGCACACACAGACACACACGCACACACAAGCATGCACACACAGGCATGTACACAAGAAGACACATTCCCAGCATACCACAATGGACTGGCACAGACATTCTCCCCACCCTGTTAGACAAGCACTCCCACTTTCCACACCATGATGGACCAACAACTCTCCCCACTTTGCCTGAACATCATCCAGGTCGGTGTCCCCCCACCCACACACCAGGCACACAAAAATAATGACACATTTTATACACATTTTGTACTGTACTGTATTTCTTTCATGGAGAGTGCAACCAATGAAATATAAAACATTTTTCTACTTTGTTTCTTTGTGGACTCTCCATCCTACCTCTGTTTCTTATATCACTCTGACCACAAGCCCACCACCCCACATATCAGTCAAGCAAACCACAGATGTACAAAGCAAGGTGTTCAAAAAAAAAAAAAAAAACAACAAAAAAGACCAACAACTGAGCATGTCACAGACCTGGCAGACTGCCATGCATGTTGGAAAAGTGGTTCTGTGCCACTCTGCCCATTATCCCCTCCGTCCGAGGCCAGAGCCATTTTTTTTCCATCATGTGAACCAGTAAGCCCAGCCTGCCCATCTGCCGACCATCAACCAACAAACCAATGGAGCATGGCATGGACCCGGAAGACTGGCATACATGTTGGAAAAATGGTCCTGTGATACACTGCCCATTTACCCCTCCCTCTGATGACAGAACCATTTTTTCCAATCATGTGAACCAGTCAGCCCAGCTTGCCCATCTGCCAACCATCAACCAACAAACCAATGGAGCATGGCACGGACCCCGCAGACTTGAAATACATGTTGGAAAAATGGTTCTGTGCCAGTCTGCCAGTTCACCCTCCTCCAAGGCCAGAACCATTTTTTCCAATCATGTGATCCAGTCTGACCAGCCTGCCCATCTGCTGACCATCAACCAACAAACCAATGGAGCATGGCATGGACCCAGCAGACTGGAATACATGTTGGAACAATGGTTCTTTGCCACTTTGCCCATTCGCTGATTCCTCTGAGGCCAGAATGATTTCTTTCTATCATGTAAACCAGTCCACCCAGCCTGCCCAGCTGCCAACCACCAACCAACAAACCAATGGAGTGTGGCACGGACTCGGCAGACTGGCATACATGTTGGAAAAATGGTTCTGTGATACTCTGCCTGTTCACCCTTCCTCTGAGGCTAGAAACCATTTTTCATCATGTGAACCAGTCCGCCCAGCCTGCCCATCTGCTGACCATCGACCAACAAACCAATGGAGCATGGCATGGACCTGGCAGACAGGAATACATGATGGAAAATGTTTCCATGCCAATCTGCCCATTTTCCCTCCCTCCGCTGCCAGAAACATTTTTTCCAATCATGTGAACCAGTCCCCAAAGCTCGCCCATCTGCTGACCAGCAACCAACAAAGCAATGGAGCGTGAGATGGACCCCGCAGACTGGAATTCATGTTGTAAAATGGTTCGTGGACTCAGCCAATTTGCCCCACAATCCAAGGCCAGAACTATTTTTTTCCATCATGTGTACCAGTCCACCCAACCTTCACATCTGCCAATCATCAACTAACAAAACAATGGAGCATGGCACGGACCAGGCAGACTTTCATACATGTTGGAAAACTGATTTTGTGCCACTCTGCCCATTCGCCCCTCCCTCTGAGGGCAGAACCATTTTTTTCCAATCATGTGAACCAGTCTGCCCAGCCTGCCAATCTACTGACCATCAACCAACAAACTGATGGTGCATGGCACAGACCCTGCAGACTGGATTACATGTTGGAAATATGATTCTGTGCCACTCTGCCCATTCTCCCCTCCCTTCGAGGCCAGAAGCATTTTTTCCAATCATGTGAACCAGTTCGCCAGCCTGCCTATCTGCCGACCATCAACCAAAAACCAATGGAGCATGGCATGGACCCGGCAGACTTGCATACATGTTGGAAAACTGGTTCTGTGGCACTCTGCCCATTTGTCTCTCCCTCCAAGGCCAGAACCATGTTTTTTTCATGTGAACCAGTCCGCTGAGCCTGCCCATCTGCCAACCATCAACCAACAAACCAATTGATCATGGCAAGGACCTGGCAGACTGGCATACATGTTGGAAAAATGGTCCTGTGACACACTGCCCATTTACCCCTCCCTCTGATGACAGAACCATTTTTTTCCAATCATGTGAACCAGTCAGCCCAGCTTGCCTATCTGCCAACCATGAACCAACAAACCAATGGAGCATGGCACGGACCCGGCAGACTGAAATACATGTTGGAAAAATGGTTCTGTGCCAGTCTACCGGTTCACCCTTCCCTCCAAGGCCAGAACCATTTTTTCCAATCATGTGATCCAGTCCGACCAGCCTGCCCATCTGCCGACCATCAACCAACAAACCAATGGAGCATGGCATGGACCCAGCAGACTGGACTACATGTTGGAACAATGGTTCTTTGCCACTTTGCCCATTTGCTGATCCCTCTGAGGCCAGAATTATTTTTTTCTATCATGTAAACCAGTCCACCCAGCCTGCCCATCTGCCAACCACCAACCAACAAACCAATGGAGTGTGGCACGGACTCGGCAGACTGGCATACATGTTGGAAAAATGGTTCTGTGATACTCTGCCTGTTCACCCCTTCCTCCGAGGCTAGAACCATTTTTTCATCATGTGAACCTGTCCGCCCAGCCTGCCCATCTGCTGACCATCAACCAACAAACCAATGGAGCATGGCATGGACCTGGCAGACAGGAATACATGATGGAAAAATGTTTCCATGCCAATCTGCCCATTTTCCCCTCCCTCCGTGGCCAGAAACATTTTTTTCCAATCATGTGAACCAGTCCCCAAAGCCTGCCCATCTGCCGACCAGCAACCAACAAACCAATGGAGCGTGGCACGGACCCGGCAGACTGGAATTCATGTTGTAAAAATGGTTCTGTGGGACTCGGCCAATTTTCCCCACAATCCAAGGCCAGAACTTTTTTTTTTCCATCATGTGTACCAGTCCACCCAACCTTCACATCTGCCAATCATCAACTAACAAAACAATGGAGCATGGCACAGACCAGGCAGACTTTCATACATGTTGGAAAACTGATTTTGTGCCACTCTGCCCATTCGCCCCTCCCTCTGAGGGCAGAACCATTTTTTTCCAATCATGTGAAACAGTCTGCCCAGCCTGCCAATCTACTGACCATCAACCAACAAACCCGATGGCGCATGGCACAGACCCTGCAGACTGGATTACATTGGAAATATGATTCTGTGCCACTCTGCCCATTCTCCCTCCCTTGAGGCCAGAAGCATTTTTTCCAATCATGTGAACCAGTTCGCTTCAGCCTGCCTATCTGCCGACCATCAACCAACAAACCAATGGAGCATGGCATGGACCCGCAGACTTGCATACATGTTGGAAAACTGGTTCTGTGGCACTCTGCCCATTTGTCTCTCCCTCCAAGGCCAGAACCATGTTTTTTTATGTGAACCAGTCCGCTGAGCCTGCCCATCTGCCAACCATCAACCAACAAACCAATTGATCATGGCAAGGACCTGGCAGACTGGCATACATGTTGGAAAAAAGGTTCTGTGCCACTCTGCCTGTTTGCCCCTCCCTCCAATGCCAGAACCATTTTTTTCCATTCAAGTGAACCAATCTGTCCAGCCTGCCCATCTGCTGACCATCAACCAACAAACCAAAGGAGCGTGCCATGGACCTGGCAGACTGGAATACATGCTAGAAAAATGGTTCCATGACACTCTGCCTGTTCACCCCTCCCTCCAAGGCCAGAATCATTTTTTTCCAATCATGTGAACCAGTCCCCCCTAGCCTGCCCATCTGCCGATCAGCAACCAACAAACCAGTGGAGCATGGCACGGACCCGGCAGACTGGAATACATGTTGAAAAAGAGGTTCTGTGCCAGTCTGCCCATTTGCCTCTCCCTCCAAGGCCAGAACTATTTTTTTTCCATCATGTGTATGAGTCTGACCAGCCTGCCCATCTGCCAGCCATCAACCAACAAACCAATGGATTATGGCACTGACCTGGCAGACTTGCATACATGTTAGAAAAATGGTTCTGTGCCACTCTGCCATTCACCACTCCCCCTGAGGCCAGAACCATTATTTTCCAATCATGTGAACCAGTCTGCCCAGCCTGCCCATCTTCCAAACATCAAGCAACAAACCAATGGAGCATGGCACAGACCCGGCAGACTGGTATACATGTTGGAAAAATGGTTCTATGCCACTCTGCCCGTTCTCCCCTCCCTCCGATGCCAGAACCATTTTTTTCCAATCTCGTGAACCTGTCCGCCCAGCCTGCCCATCTGCCAAACATCAACTAACAAAGCAATGGAGCATGGCATGGACCTGGCAGACTGGAATACATGTGGAAAAATGGTTCTGTGCCACTCTGCCTATTCGCCACTCCCTCCGAGGCCAGAACCATTTTTTTCCAATCACATGAACCAGTCCACCCAGCCTGTCCATCTACCGACCATCAACAAACAAACCAATGGAGCATGGCATGGGCCTGATTGACTGGCATACCTGTTGGAAAAATGGTCCTATGCCACTCTGCCTGTTCGCCCCTCCTTCCAATGCCAGAACCATTTTTTTCCCATCACATGAACCAGTCTGTCCAGTCTGTCCATCTGCCGACAGTTAACCAGCAAACCAATGGAGTGTGGCACGGACCCGGCAGACTGGAATACATGTTGGAAAAATGGTTCTGTGCCACTCTGTCCATTCGCCTCTCGCTCCGAGACCAGAACCATTTTTTTCCATCATGTGAACCAGACAGCCCAGCCTGCCCGTCTGCCAACCTTCAATCAACAAACCAATGAAGTGTGGCATGGACCCAGAAGACTGGCATATATGTTGAAAAAATGGTTCTGTGCCATTCTGCCCATTCGTCCCTCTCTCCGAGGCCAGAACCATTTTTTTCCATTCATGTGAACCAGTCCACCCAGCCTGCCCATCTGCCGACAGTCAACCAACAAACCAATGGAGGTGGCATGGACACGGCAGACTGGAATACATGTTGGATAAATGTTTCTGTGCCACTGTGCCCGTTCGCCCCTCCCTCTGAGACCAGAACCATTTTTTTCCATCATGTGAACCAGTCCTCCCAGCCTGCCCGTCTGCCAACCATCAACCAACAAACCAATGGAGTGTGGCATGGACCCAGCAGACTGGCATATATGTTGAAAAAATGGTTCTGTGCCACTCTGCCCATTCGCCCCTTCCTCAGAGGCCAGAACCATTTTTTTTCCAATCATGTAAACCAGTCTGCCCAGCATGCCCATCTGCTGACCATCAAGCAACAAACCAATGGAGTGTGGCACGGACCCGGCAGACTGGAATACATGTTGAATAAATGGTTCTGTGCCACTCTGCCCGTTTGCCTCCCCTCTGAGGCCAGAACTATTTTTTTTCATCATGTGAACCAATCTGCCCAGCCTGCCCATCTGCTGACCATCAGCCAACAAACCAATGGAGTGTAGCATGGACCTGACAGACTGGCATGCATGTTGGAAAAATGGTTCTGTGCCACTCTGCCCATTCGCACCTCCCTCCGAGGCCAGAACCATTTTTTTCCAATCATGTGAACCAGTCCACTGAGCCTGCCCATCTGCCGAATATCAATCAACAAACCAATGGAGTGTGGCACTGACCTGGCAGACTTGCATACATGTTGGAAAAATGGTTCTGTGCCACTCTGCCTGTTTGCCCCCCCTCTGAGGCCAGATCTATTTTTTTTCATCATGTGAACCAATCCACCCAGCCTGCCCATCTGCTGACCATCAGCCCACAAACCAATGGAGTTTGGCACGGACATGGTAGACTGGCATACATGTTGGAAAAATGATGCTGTGCCACTCTGCCTATTCGCCTCTCCCTCCAATGCCAGAACCATTTTTTTCCAATCATTCGAACCAGTCCGCCCAGCCTGCTCATCTGACGACCATCAACAAACAAACCAATGGAGCGTGGCACGGACCTGGCAGACTTGCATACATGTTGGAAAAATGGTTCTGCACCAATCTGCCCTTTTGCCCCTCCCTCCGATGCCAGAACCATTTTTTCCAATCATGTGAACCAGTCCGCCCAGCCTGCCTGTCTGCCAACCATCAACCAAGAAACCAATGGAACATAGCACGGACCCGGCAGACTGGAATACATGTTGGAAAAATGGTTCTGTGCCACTCTGCCCATTTACCCCTCCCTCCAATGCCAGAACCATTTTTTTCCAATCATGTGAACTAGTCCGCCCAGCCTGCCCATCTGCTGATCATCAACCAACAAACCAATGGAGCATGGCACTGTCCCAGCAGACCAGGATACATGCTGGAAAAATGGTTCTGTGCCACTCTGCCCATTCACCCTTCCCTCTGAGGCCAGAACCATTTAATTCCAATCATGTGAACCAGTCTGCCATGTCTGCCCATCTGCTGACCATCAACCAACAAACCAATGGAGCCTGGCACTGACCTGGTAGACTTGCATACATGTTGGAAAAATGGTTCTGTGCCACTCTGCCCGTTTGTCCCTCCCTCCAATGCCAGAAACATTTTTTCCCAATCATGTGAACTAGTTAGCCCAGCCTGCCCATCTGCTGATCATCAAACAAGGAGTGTGGCACAGACTTGGCAGACTGGCATACATGTTGGAAACATGGTTCTGTGCCACTCTGCCTGTTTGCAATAGGGAGTTCGCACTCACATAGTTGCAGTCAGTGTGATAGGGTTACCAGCCTCAATAACTGACAAAGTTTCCAGATATCACTCTCAACCTCAAAGAAAAAGACCAATGCACTGCATTTTCTTTTTTCCAAGTTTTATGCAGTAGGGGCATTTGCTTCCCACAACAGTGATTTATAAAAAAACTGCTTTTCCAAAAGGAATAAAACTTTGAAAAAGAAAACGCAGTGCCTTGGTCTTTTTCTCTGAGGTAGAGTGTGATATTTGGAAACTGTGTCCATGAAAATAAAAGCAGGCTATCTGAAACAAAAAACTTACCAGACTATGGTAGGTACACAGAAAGGCAGTAATCCTGTGGCAGGAGATGGCAAGGCAGGTCAGGTACAGCACAACACAGTGGAAAGTGCAGTTCAGCAGCACAAGGCTGCTAGTAGGGCAGGTGAGCAGCACAAAGTTTGTAGGGCAATTCAGCACATCCTCTCTCTCCACCACGGTGGACCTGCACAGCCTCTCTCCCCACCCCAACAGACTGGCACGGCCCCTCTCCACTCACCTACAGACCGACACTGTCCTGCTCCCCACCCTGACAGAGCCGCAGTTCACCTCTCCCCACCCCAACAGACCAGCATGGCCCCTCTCCCCACCCTGACAGACCAGCACGGCCCCCTCTCCCCACTCCAACAGACCTGCATGGCCCCTCTCCCCACTCTGGCAGACCGGCACTGCCACTCTACCCACCCAGATGGACCTGCACATCACCTCTCCCCACCCCAACAGACTGGTATGGCCCCTCTGTCCTACCTGACAGAACAGCCACTCTACCCACCCAGACAGATCTGCACGTCACCTCTCCCCACTCCAACAGACCGGCATGACCACTTTACCCACCCAGATGGATCTGCATGTCCCCTCATCCCTCTCTCTTCCCCAATGGACCAGCAGGACCACTCTACCCACCCAGACAGACTGTCATGACCACTCTACCCATCCGACAGACCTGCAGCGCCACTCTCCCCAACCCGACAGACCGGCACGGCCACTATCCCCACCCTGACAGACCGGCCTCTCTACCCACACAGACGGACCTGCACTTCACCTCTCCCCACCCCAACAGACCGGCACAGCCCCTCTCCACTCACCGATGGACCAGCATGGCTCCTCTCCCCACCCTGACAGACCTGCACAGCCCCTTCCCCACTCCCAACAGACCTGCACGGCCCCTCTCCCCACCCTGACAGACCAGCTCGGCCACTCTGCTCACCCAGACAGACCTGCACTTCACCTCTGCCCACCCCAACAGACCAGCACAGCCCCTCTCCACTCACCGATGAACCAGCATGGCCCCTCTCCCCACCCTGACAGACTGGCACGGCCACTCTACCCACCCTGACAGACCTGTACGTCCCCTCTCCCCACCCAGATGGACCTGCACATCACCTCTCTGCACCCCAACAGACTGGCATGGCCCCTCTCTCCTACCCGATGGACCGGCCACTCTACCCACCCAGACAGATCTGCACGGCCCCTCTCCCCACCCTGACAGACCATCTTGGCTGCTTTACCGACCCAGATGGACCTGCACTTCACCTCTTCCCACCCCAACAGACCAGCATGACTCCTCTCCACTCACTGACAGACTGGCATGGCCCCTCTCCCCACTCCAACAGACCTGCATGGCCCCTCTCCCCATCCTGGCAGACCAGCACTGCCACTCTACCCACCCAGATGGACCTGCACATCACCTCTCCCCCATCCCAACAGACTGTCATGGACCCTCTCTCCTTCCCAACGGACCGACTTGGCCATTCTACCCACCTAGACAGATCTGCACATCACCTATCCCCACCCCAACAGACCAGCACAGCCACTTTACCCACCCAGATGGACCTGCATGTCCCCTTGCCCCACTCTCTTCCCCAACAGACCAGCAGGGCCACTCTACCCACCCAGATGGACTGTCACAGCTGCTCTACCCACCATAAAGGACCTGCACAGCCACTCTCCCCACCCCAATGGACCGGCACGGACCCTCTCCCCACCCTGACGGACATGGACAGCCCCTCTTCCAGCCGAGAGTGACATGGACAGCCCCCCTCTCCACACCAAGATGGACTTGCATGGCTCCTCTCCCCACCTAGATGGATCTGCCACCAACACAACTTGTCTTCCCAACCCATCCTACCCAAACAACTGTGGCCCTCCAACAGCATACTCACTACAGCAATATTATTTAATAATAAGCTTAACTTGCCAGATAACTGACTTAACAAGTCAGACTATTATTATTATTAGATTTATTTACTTAGCAAGCAGGATGGAGAGCAGCAAGCAATGTTTAGAAGCAGGTTTCAGGTGGCAGCAAGTGAACAGTTTGTTACCAATTTAACCTCAAAAATCTGTCACTATGCAACAAAAAATACAAATAGAAAATGCTGCCTGCACAACCCAAACTCGCCACTCCATTCTCAGACTCCTTGTAAATCCAGTTAGTTTACACAGTTGTTTGGTCAGTAAGTACACTACAGAGAACTTTTAAAAAGTACTTAAAGTACTGGAGAGACTCCTTGCTCGCCCCCCCCCCCCCGCTGAAAGCTTGCAACTAATGCAAATTTTTCACAGCAAACAAAAAACGCTTCAGAACTTTTTTTCTGTAACTGGATGTTGTCCAGATTCAAACGCAAACATGCTGCAGCAGAGGAGTGAATTTTTAAAAATTACTTACAGTACTGTAGAGACTCCTTGCTCGTCACCCCCCCGTGCCGAAAGCTTATTTTCTGTAACTGGATGTTGTCCAGATTCAAACGCAGACACGCTGTAGCAGAGGAGTGAATAAAACCATTTATTATTATTAAAGAAAAGAATTACAGTCACATAGAAATTACAGTTGCAAGTGGATGAATTGAATATTATCCCAGGTCTCTGATGCAGTGCAAAACATGAAATAAAAACAAACACCATTTTGAGGTCTGTACTCAGGAAAGCAGTCAAGGGAGCTTCAGCACAGTTTTAAAACAATATAGCACCTAGTAAATCCTCCCTTTATGTACCTGTTGGTTGGAATCCAGAGTGAACTAGCTCAGTTAGTTTACACAGATGTTTGGTCAGTAAATTACTTACAGTACTGAAGATAAACTGCAGCAAAACTGAATTTCCAGCAGAAGGACTGTTCACAAGACAGGGTGGGCAGAGAAGTAGATGAGGATATTGACAAGCAAGCAACAAAGGAGAACGAACAACCTGCACTGAATCTTTTAAAGACTGTGAATCACAGCCAGGATGAGAACAATTGCTAGTTCCATTTTTTGCACTGTTTTTCACTAACCAATCAGATTTCTGCATTTCCATCCACGTCACCGCATAGACAGAAAACCAGTGTCCCTGGGAATGTGGTGCAGCCAACACCCTTAGCATGGCAATGTACATGGATGATATCAACCAGTTGAGCCAAAACAGGTTAATCTCAGAGTTGACTGTGTTACAGGAGTTAGCCATTAGGCAGCTCATTGAAGGTTACCAGCTGCTCAGGAACAACACCAGCACATGTGGACTGCCATCACAGGGGTAAAGGATGCCATCACCCAGTGGCCACAGAGTGTGGCAACCCAGTGGCAATGGCAGACAGACATCCTGCAGGGCATACAGGCAGTGGGTGAGCAGCAAACTGCCATCTTGGAGTGGATGTCAGGAGCCCTTGAGCACCTAGTGTGCTTGCAAGAGTCAGCTGGCTGGAAGTGGACAATGCCTCCCTGGGACTTTGGCACCTCTGGGTGGCTGCACAGGCCCAATCCCCTGGGGAGCCCCTCTCACAGGACAGGTGATGTGGTGCACTGTTGGAGTGCAGTGGCTGGCCTGCCCAATGATCTTGGCAAATACCTGCAGAAGAGGCTCATCCCATAACACTGGTGGTATGTAAAACTGAGGCAGCCATGGCTCTGGCCTAGCAGGATGGTGGTGTTGCAGGCCCCACTGGCCCTTGAACAATCACTGGATCATTGCCTGCTGATCACATTTAGGGGTTATGGAACAGGAGTGCCCTGGGCATCGTTGTGAACCAGGCAACGCAGGGGACAGTGATATGGTCATGCTAGTCACATAGGATGGCCATCACTGTGCTGGCCATGCCCTCCATCAAGGCTGTGTTTGGCACCCACAACCCACATGGGCGTCTACCAGAGGGTGCAGCCCCATGGCAGGGTATGTCTGCAGTCATTGCTGATGAGATGCCAGTGTCATTGTGGGCCACTGTTAGCATCAATGGAGGCACGGAAACAGCCCCTGTCACAGTTGCCCTTGTGTTGGCCAAGTCATGTGCATCCCCTGCAGAGACCACAGGCCACGTGGGGGTTCCCATCTGGGGGACACTTCAGGCAACAGGTGCTCACAGGCAGCCCCTGGTGTATGGTCTACCTGACGTTAACTCCACAAGGTGATGGCATGCCCAGCCTCACATGGGATCTGGGCCCAGGTACCACTGCAGGGCAGAGTGCACATATGTCAGGACTGAGCAGCAGCCAAGCCCCCCCATGCCAGAACATCCAGCTCAGACACATTGAGCAATCCAGAGAGCAGTGTGGTGCTCAGCCATGCTGACACCTCAGTGGCAGTGCCTGCCACCACTGCCAAAACAGCTGAGGCTGTGGGGAATTGCCTTGCTGCAGTGAACATGGTGCCATCATCAATGGTGGAACAGCAACCAAGTTGGCAGAGGCCATGTACCACTGTGAGTGTCACCATCCCTGATGCAGGAGCACAGGTGGGTGCACTGCCAGATTGTCATTGGTCAGCCTGACACTCTGGGCACCAATCATCAGGCACTCAAGACGTTGGCTGTGCAATGTGCACACCTGCAGGTACCAGTGACACTATTGTCCATGCTGGGGGCAGGGGTGCCCAGCTAAGGAAGTGGGATGCTGTCACTGGTCGTACATACAGCAAGTGCCCCTGAGCAACTGGGTGGTAGCATAGGCAGACACCTGATTTGGGAGGCTGCAAGTGAGGTGGGGCAACAGGTGTTTTGTTTTTTAAAATTCAAACTTTTATTGTGATAAACCACACATCAAAAATCAAGTACATAACAGAAAACATTTTGTGCCTTCAGAACATTTGACATAATGATTACAAACAGATAAACAATTTCCACCCCCCCGGGGCAACAGGTGTTTTGGGGAACAATGCAGTGTGTGGTGCACATGGAGCAGGCTGTGGGAGTTGCTGCCCTTGGGCTGTGGAGTAACACAGACTAGGCTGTACATATTGCGGTGGGGTGTCATTCAGGTCACTCAATGTGGGATTGTCACCAGTGTTGTTGTCAACCTACCCTGTATTGTTTCAGTAAAGGATGCTTGCATTGTGGCAATGTGTGTCCTGTACTCTCCATGTTCCACAAACCCTTACATAGCAGTTGTACTACAGCAGGCCACACAGGTGCACCACCATGGCAGATTGTGTAGTGGCCTGCACCCCAAGGGGAGTGGGCTGAGACTTCCATGACCCCAGCCATGTGCTGCAGCAGGGCTAGGTCCACAGCCTCAATAGTATGTGTGCACAGCATAGGCTGTATGTGTTGGTATGGAACACCACACCCTGGACAGGCATCCCCTGTCAGGCTCACCATGGTTGCATGTTGAGGATACATCTGAGGTACTCAGCGGACATGTGGCAGTCTACTGGTGCACTGTGGTGTGCCACAGTGCTCATCAAGTGGCTGCACCCCTTACAAATACCACACACTGGTCATGGGCTTCTATGCCTGAGAGGACTACCCCCGATCATACACCCACCCCAGACGGCAGGAGGATATGTGCAACCAAAACTGGACCCACATGTGTTCTCCTTTGCCATGCCTGCACTCAGTTATAACACTGGGTCAAGCATTTGTGTGTCAGGCAGTGGCTGGCGAGCATGGTGCTGGAGCACTGGGGTCCAGGATTGCTGAGCATGTGCCTATAGTAATCAAACCCCCTTCCCCCAGTGCTCACAACTACATGCCTGCCTGTCCCACCCCTGTTGTAGCATGCACACCATGACAAGTAAGGACAAAGGACACAGGATTGTGGAACAAAACAAGGTGTATTGTCATAAATGCAGAACAAACAACAAGTATTAAACAACAGTGGAACCATCCAACAGCTGCAACAGGAACAAGCAACAAATCAAATGCACACAACAGGCACAATAAGTCCAGACAATGGTCCATCAAAACATGACATCACTGGCAACTGTTCCATTTATGGCATTGTAAGTGCCCCATAGCTGCCGTCTCTGTCTCAGTGGAGGAAGTGATGGATGTCTTTGTCCATGGACTCCATCCTGCCCAGCTACCCATGCAGGTCGGACACCAGACTCTGCAGTTCAACATTCATGATGACAGCCAATGCATAGTCCTCTTGTTTTGCTAAGGGATGCCCAGGTTCACTCAGTGCGGCCTCCAGGGCATCGTCCATCTGGACCCCCTGGCTGGTGGTTGTGGGAACTGGTAACCCCTCCGGCATGTCCACTTCCCCGTCATCAGTTTACTGAAACTGCTGTGTGGCACCACTGTCCTCCTCCACAACCTCAATGTTCTGCCTGTCAGTGAGGTTGTCATCCAGTGGCTAGCTGCCTTCTGCCATCTTCTGCTATTGGTCCCACTGCATTGTAGAGGGATGGGCTGCACCCCCCTGCAGTTGTGGCCACAGGGCCCATGCTTGCCCTGTGGCATTGCATCAACCTGGGACTCCCCAGGTGCTGCCATATCCTAGCAGCATAGGCCTGGGCCTCGCACATCTTCAGTCATATCAATCAATCAATCAATCAAATCTTTATTTATCCAGGTGATCACCATTGAGCAAGCTCATTTACAAGGTGGACCTGCTGTTGGCAGGGAAAATTGTACAGTTACACATAAATATACATAATACAAAAGAAACATGTTTACAATACTGATAGGAGCAGAGTATTTACATTCCAAGTCACATGTACAAGAAAGATATACATAACACATCCCTAATGTAATATATATATATACAGTTCCCACAGGAGTAGGATGTGTATGGATGTCATATACAAACCATAGAAGAAAAAATGAAAGATTATTTATATTCCTGTCCAGCAGAAATACATTACAGACCTGGATGGAAATTCCTAAGCTATGGAGGTGCACATAACAGTGTGTAAGCCTTAGGTAAATGCAGCAGAAGTGGAGTGGTGAACAAGAGGAATGCAGAGGGTGCTAAGGGCAAGTGGGGCAGAGGAGGGGGGAATAGTAGTGGCAAGGGCTGATTTGGATAAGCAGCTGGGACTAGTGCTGAAGAAGAGAGGAACAATAGTCAAGCTGCTAGGAGCGATAGAAGCAATTACAGATTTCAGCAAACGTTTTGTCACAGAAGGTCTTAAAGAAGGCAGGACTGACAGGTGAGCTAAGTCTCAATGATTTTTGAATCCTATTCCAGAGAGTAGGCAGGGCATAGCTTATGGTGGCCCTTCCAAGGCGAGTGTTGGCCCTTGGGACATTCAAAGAAATCAGAGATTGACTTCTTAAGGCATAGTTCCTAATAGGACTAAGGGGGAGACAGTCAACAATGTATTGTGGGAGTTTGTTGGTGAGGGCTCGGAGCAGCCATAGGGCTGCATTTCTATATCGCCTGTATTGAAGGGAGGGCCACTCTACGGCTGCGTGTAAACAGCAGTGATGTGTGGAGTACGGGAGGCGTTATAAATCTCAGTGCTCTATGATATAATAAATCCAGTTTTGCAAGATATGAGGCAGGGCAATGGCCATAAATGAAGTCGGTGTAGTCAATTAAAGAAAGGAACGTAGATTGGACAAGCTGTCTTTTTGCGTCTGTGGTCAAGAGGCATTTAATTCTGAAAAAAAGACCAAGCCTCTGCCCCAGTTTTTTCAGCAGTTCTTCTGTGTGTTTCACAAAAGAGAGTTTGTTGTCTAGCCAAATACCAAGGTATTTGAACTTAGTCACAAATTCAAGATTTTCTCCTAATAAAGTAGAGATTGATGGTAATGGACTAGCAACAGCAGAGTAAGCCCTTGGACCTGATGGTGAGAAAAGAATGGCCTTGGTTTTTTTTGCATTTAGTAGTAACTTTTTGCTAAGGAGCTGGTACTGCACAGTTTTAAAGTCAGCTTGTAACTCAGCGCAGGCAGCTTCAGGAGATTCCCGGCTTAAGTAGAGCACAGTGTCATCAGCAAACAAGTGAATACTAGCATCTTTGATGCCTGCATCCAAGCTGTTGATATAAATGGCAAACAGTAATGGGCCCAGTTTGGAGCCCTGGGGGACGCCTCTTTTTTTCGGTTTAAGTAGAGAAATCTCTCCATCAGCCTTAATTTGTTGCTGTCTTTCAGAAAGGTAGTCTTGGAACCATCCCAGTGTGGTTGAGCCAATGCCTATAGTTTTTAAGGTGGAGAGGAGCAGGCAGTAGTCGACATTGTCAAATGCCTTACTGAGGTCCAGAAACATGGCACAAACACATTTTTTGTTGTCTAGGTTCCATTGCCAATCATTAGTAACTTTTGCCAGTGCCGTAATTGTACTATGCTTAGCTCTAAAGCCAACTGCATTGGGTTGAGTAGTCTAGCATTGTCTAAGAAAGATCTCAGCTGCGTATCCACAATTTTTTCCAGAAGTTTTGAAAGTATGGGAAGAAGGGAGATTGGGCTATAGTTATTTAGGTCACAGGGGTCCCCTGCTTTAAACAGGGGAATGACGTGAGCAATTTTCCATGCCTTGGAGATGGAGCCTTGTGCTAGGGACAGATTGAATAGGTGTGTTATAGGTGTAGCAAGTATATGGTATGCTAATATCAAGAAATATGGGTCGAAGGAGTCGGCCCCAGCACTTTTTTTAGTATCTAGTCGTAGAAGAAGATCTTCAACTTCTTTCATGGTGGTAGATGAAAAGGAGAAGTCCATGTTATTGCTACTTGGTTCTGAAGGCTGGGTGTTGGTCTGAGGAAGAATGCTACTTACAGGTGCGTTATCAAATGCCAGACCAGCAGTGGCAAAGTGATTGTTGAAAGCCTGCAGTATCTCTAATTTATCGTTAATGATAATATTATCAGTGGTAATTTTGGAAGGAAGTGCACTTCCTGGAGAGTGGCCAGATAGCTCTTTTATGGTGGACCAGAACTTGGTAGGGCAGTTTGACACAGAGAGTAGCTCGGTTTGATAAAAGTTGGCTTTGGCCTCTCTGACCAACTTATCATGGCCATCTCAAAGGCACGCTGTTATGGGGAGAATGGTCTGGCATGGACCCCTGGCACTGCGTTTGGCACCTATGGAGGGAAAAAAGGAAAGCCATTACTGTACACTCTGTGACACGGTATACCACACAACATGACAGTGACATCTGGGAGGGGGCTGGCCTGTGCTTCACAGATGTGGCTGTGATGCTGTGCACCGCATATGCACTGTGACACGGGGGCCTTTGGTGGATGCTGAGCTATGGCCTCACACTGTGAGGATGACAGCATGTATGCCATTCTGAAATAGTGATGCCCAGGAGCAGCATGCCCACCCAACCCCCAACGCCTCTGCCCATGCCACTTAATAAGCTAGCCCACAGTGTGAAAAGGGGATTCTCTGTGCACCATGTGTATTTTGTGGGACACACTGACGCTGGGCCTAGCATGTCCTGAATCCTCCCCTAGGCCCGCATGTGGTTCCCCTCGGGGAGAAACACAGACTCTGAGGTGCAGCAGAGGGATCCGTGCCTATGGTGTGGATACAGGGTACTGCCCCCCTCCAGCGAACATAAGGATGGCACCTGCAGTGGCAGGTGATTGCAGGGGCTGCCAGACAGGTGTTCGGCTCTCGCACCAACGTGGCCACTGGGCTTGTCGCCTGGGACCACTATGCAGTTGTACCCACACAAAGCATGTGACAGTGACAATCATGTATCTGCCATGTACACCACTCCATGCAACCACCCAAGGTGTACATACCAGGGGGACCCCTGGTATACAACAGGGTGAGGCATGTGAGCCTCATACAGAGCACTGTGGCTGTCATACAACACATATTGCTGGTTTCTCAGGTGGAGGGCAACATGGGGGTATGGGGCTGGCTGCCAGTTTATGTTGGAGTGGGCCAGAACACACAGCTGGCATCTTACACACCGCATTGCTCATAGCACCGTCCACAGTGTCCATGATGCCTGTTGCTGGACAGCAGCTGCACCGGGCAAACATGTTGCAGTGCAGGATGCATGTCATCATGTTTCCGTAGCACATTGGGCATGCTGGGGGTCCCATGTGTCCCTGTCACTGCCATGGCATGTCAGGAGAGGCCTGTACTGCACTCATGCACTGTTGTTGACATGACATCCTATGAAGTCCATGCCATGCACCGTGGATTGCCCATTGTCATGTGCCCTGCTGGTGCCGCCACGTGACCTGCATGGCAGTGCACATAGTATACCTCAGACTGACAGAGGCTGTGGCTGTGTGAGGTCACAGGATGCATGCATGGCCCCTGGGCTTGACAGCCTTGCATGCTGAGTCCTGAGGATGCTACAAGGCTGACGCTTTATGGACTGTCCCAATGCACAGCCTGCTAGACTGTGGCATCTCCATGCCTGTGTGCACAGCTGCACGGCCTTGTACACCAGTCTTCTACAGGGGTACCACCTGCCCCCCACAGCAGAACCTGTACAGGGCATGGGGTCTGCTTCAGAATGTGTGTATGTGTCACTGTTGTGGAGTCACAGGCCAAGGGCAGGGTTGCGATGTGCATGTAGTTGGGGATGGGTACCATACAGGGGTGAGACACATGCAGCTTACTTGTTCCTGTCTTTGCCCCATGAGCATGCCGAGCAGCAGACCTTGTCTGGGGTCTTGTGTTCCTCTCTGCCTGGTGAGGGTCTCTCCTGCCTGTGGGGGGATACAATGGGAAAGAAGACATAGCACACATGTCACAGTTGGCCAGCTTGGGGGACATAGATGTGTTAGCAATGCATGATACACTCACCTGTACAGTGGTTGTGGCCACTACGCATGGCAGTATCCACCTCCTCATCTATGCGGTGCAAGCTTTGCAGGGTATGGGGGTTTCACAGCACCATACCATTCAGCTTGTGCTTGAGCTGGCACACAGTGCACAGTAAACTGGACACCACCTGCAACTTTGACCTGAAGATACACCACATGTGATCCCTCTGCTCCTTGGAGTGCCTCCTGCCCCACATGGCTCTAGCATCCTGGCCTACTGCCCCTCTAAATGTATCTGCAGGACTGTATCCTTCTCTGTAAAACTGGGTGCTTGGCCCCTTGATCTGGACATTGCCATGCTCTGCACAGTCCTGTCACACAGTTGTCCCCTGTGGTGAGTGTCTGTACCCTTCCTTTTGCCAAACTGTGTAGGGCTCCATGCATACATGTGGCCACTTTATTTACTTCCATGCCCTGCATCACACTGACATGCCAGATGCATGCTGTGGCTGTGAGGTCGTCATGACGCATTTTGTGTCAAAACTGGCTGTAATCACAGTGCATATTACATTGTGGCCTACTGTGCAGCAATTTGTGTACCGTAGTCCTGCGGACACATGCACATACCTCTCCCGGTAGCACCATAAACATTCACTGAACCCCTGGGCTCAGGCATAGTTTCAGCATGCATCAGGGTGGTACACCACCAACCCCACATGTCACCAGGGGACCATGCCACCATTGTCCAGCAAGTGAACTCATGGGAGTGATTGTTATGGGTTCTGGTTCATTTCTTCCTCACCATGCTTGCTGCTCTTGTTGCCCATATTACTGCTGCCATCCCCCTCAACTGCTCATTAGGTACCCTGGGAGTCTTAACAGATCCTGCGTTCACGCGGGCCTATTTGTGGGGATTTCCCTGGCACCATGGTCATGCCTGAGTCCCTTTATTGTACATACCCTGTTGGGGTTGTGGCTATCCATTAACACTTTCAGTGTCTTGCTTGATATGATCCTGCCATTCTCCCATCATGCCACTCCACCCCTGTCATGTGCACATGACCCTGGGAAAACCACCCTTTGCACACCACTCCTCCATGGTCCTCATCATTCTCAGTCAACATGCGCAGCTCACTTGCCAACCCACCATGCAGTAGGGATTGGTAGTACCACATAGCTTCATCAGTGTCACCCCTCCCTCTGCCATGACTGCACACACCTAGCATACTGAACAGGACAGACCAGAGGTGGGAGATCACACTACACATTGGGAGGATGTACCCATTACTGTTTGCAGGTCTGGGTCACAAAGCTATGACTTGCAGGCCACTGGGGGGTGGCCCTTGGTGTTGCCACCCTACCACTCTGCCATCAGTGGACAACATTGTGGCCCTGACAACTGCCCTTGATGGATCCCACCATGGGATGACAGTGCATTGAGGCCCTGGTAACATTGGCCAGTCATGGGTAGCCCAGGTCCATGGCCAGAGATCCACACACACTCAGTGCATTGGCAGCCATACTACCATCACCCTGTCTCTATCGTCACCTCTCACACTTTGCACCTTGCATACCACAGCTTCAAAGGGGCACTACATCCTCCTGCATCACTGACTATGCCTGTTACTGTATTGTGTCTGCCCTGCATACCCATGACTGAGCTGGCCATGTAGGATGTCACATGGTAATGGCACCTCCCCACCCTAACACTCCCGGACACCCTTGCTGCCCACATGCCCCACATGACAGGAATCCCATGGCTTCTGCCAACTGGCACAGCTCCCCCGGCCCATGGTCCACGAGGATACAGGCATTCCACTGCAATGATAGGGGCCTTCCCATGCATGGATCATGTATCTATCAGCAGCCCTCTACAGGCAGCCCATGTGGTATGTGCATCTTACCTGCACATTCAGCATCTGCATGCTCCCTGACAGTGCAGCACCCCATACCAGGGGAAACCACTGGACTGTGGATACAGTGCATGTGACGCACCAGCATTCCTGGGTGCTCCTCTAGGTGGTGGGTTGTTGTTGTCAGGAACTGTCTGGACACATGGTATTCAGCATACCACGATGGTTCACTGCTCTCAGAGATATGGCTTCCAGTGGGTGGTTGGCGATGTCAAGTGAAGTGGCTGCGGATGAGGTCAGATCTGGCACAATGTCTAGCCACTGCTACACTGCCACATCCTGAGCCCTGGCTAACAGTGATGTCATTTACATGGTCCTCCTCATCAGACACCTTTCCAGAATCTGGCTCCTCCTGCATGTCAAGCATGTTCACCTGGTGTGCAAGCTCAATGTTGTGCAATATGCAGCATGTGACAAAGATCTTACAAGCTATCTCTGTCCTTTACTGAAGTGCCCCAATGGAGTGCTCGAGGCAGTGAAATCTCATCTTTAGTAGGCCAAAGGTCTGCTTGATGACTGCCCTGGTGGAGGCATGGGCCTGGTTGTATCTTTCGTTGGCCTCTGATTGTGGATAGCTCACTGGAATCATTAACCACAGCTGCTGGGGATACCCACTGTCACCTGTTGGGAGATTATGGCACAGTTACATATCTTCTCATGGCCCTCTGCCCAACACCTTCCTCTACCCTTCCTACTGCAATGCAGATGTCTGTGCCAACCCTACTTTTCACCTCAAATGCAGCACCCCAGGTGTGCATGACATCAGACACACATGTTGACAACACACTAGCCCCTTCCCAGTTCTGTCAGCCCACTGCATCCATGTTGTCCATCTGGGGCTTAGAGTCATGCCTCCACAACAAGTGGGCCACCTGCTACCCTATGCCCAGCTGTCAGAGAACCATGGTACACCTTCCAGTGCCATGCATACCACTGATATGTCCAATGTAGATGTACAGTAACCCTAACATGCTACTTACCTTTTAGCCAGCCACCATGTATTTCCCCAAGGACAAAGGCCTCATACAGCCCACTCTGTCAAAAGATATAGGAATCATGGCAGGAGCCCAGGAACATCCATAATGTCTAGAATCTGACAACAGCTGTCACACACCACCTGTACATTAAGGGAGTTGTACTCCTTCCTATTAACGGTCACCTCAGGATCCTGGGTTGATGCAAGAATCGCTACATGCATGCAGTCCAAGGCACCCAGCACACGGTGGAAGTGTGTGATGTCATATAAGCCATGCTTCACATGCATTTGCTGCTCGCATCCACAGGGAAGGTGATGTACCTGGCTGTCCTCCGCAGCAGGGCCTCTATGAACTGGTTCAGGCATTTGGACACTGCAGACTGGGGTATGCCCACAGTGTCACCTGTCAGGGTCTGGAACACGCCTGTTGCCAGGAAGCAGAGTGCTGCTGAAATCTTTGCTTCCACTGGAATGAGATGACCCCTCTATGTTCGACTCTGCAGTGCCTGCCTGAGCTCATCACAAGACAGATGGTATCTTGCCAGTCACTGCTCCTCTGAGATCTCCCAGAAAGATTTCTGCCACCTGTATTCCCTGGCTGGGCACCTTTGGTGCACTGTGTCCACCCTCTGCTCATGTTCGGCCTGCTGGGCCCACTGGCGCTTCTGTTGGGCATGTTGTCAGTGCATCCATAGTGCTAGCTGTATGGTAAATAGGGCTGCTAGCCCTGGCATTCTTAGATGTCACCCCTGTGGTGCTTGTGCTGCAGCAGAAGCTATTCACTAATGACACACATTCCAGCTTTACAGCAGGGCCCTATTTATATTTGCTGTAGACCAGCTCCTCCCAGGTCTAACAGGTGTGTCAAATACTGGATGCAACACTGCAACATTCCCCTTCTAAAATTCCATTTATGGGGATATGGCAGCCTGCATTGACACACATAGCATCTGTTTCAGATGCAACTCCAACTTTAATGCATCTTTGGAGGCAAGGCCCTTGGACACATTCCCATTGCATCTGATGCAAACTGCAATCTAAAATTCCATTTGACACATTTTGGGATGCAAATCACTGTTTGCATCAAACTTCTATGACGCAGGTTGACTGCGTCCTTCCAAGAGCTTTGAAAATAGGGCCCACTTTTTTCTTTTCATACAGCTATCTTGAGGTGCTTATTGAACATGCTTGGAACCAAGTTATGAAAATTTCAAAATAAAATAACTTTTGAAAAGATTGATATTTTCTCACAAAATTAGCAAAAGGCACATCTGTAGGCCAGCCCTTTTCTACCCTGAAACGTTCATGCCAAAATTCCAAACTGTCTGTCCACTACAGGTATCTGACCAAAACACATTAAAACCAATGGAAACCACTTAAGAAAATTCATTTTTCACTATCCAGAACTTGGAATCCACAAATCCAACTGGAATGAAACTAGGCACATCCAGAGATCTACCCCATAAGACCACGCATACCAACTGTCATGCAAATCCACTGTTGTGACGTTATTAAAGTGCAAAAATTGTGGCTTAATATTAAACTGCCTACTCAACCCAATTATAGTGGCATGCCACTATATATATATATGTGTGTGTATAAATATCTATATATCTATATATATATATATATATATATATATATCCATTGCAAACAACTTTGTTAATGCACTAGTTAGGGTTAAAGTGACAAACAGGTGTGGGGTATGCTTGGGTTGTCAGCTCTAACGCTCATCCCATTCTGTTAGCAAATAAGCTGAGATGGGTACAGTACATGGGAATGGTGTGAGCATTAGGACTGAAAATCCCAAGGCGCACCCCACACCTGTTGCTGCCTGGAGGATGGGGGTGGGATATTAGGGTTGGAAACCCTAATACCACATTTCCCTACTTTTGTCACTTTAACCCTATCTAGTACATTAATGAAGTGTTTTGCAATGAATTACCTTACTTTTTGACATAGTATAATCATATCCTTATTTACCTGTTAAAGTGCAGTGCCCTCTGGGCCCTGCACTCCCATCCATCCATAATTTTTGAGACAGTGTAATCCTATCCTTATTTACCTGTGGGAGTTCAGGGCCTGCTCCCACCCCTCCATAGATGCATATATGTACGTTCCTGTAGGGCACTGCACATTCATTTGTAGGACAATGGCAACCAAATGGTCAGCATAACCTTGTTATTACACCACCTCATGTACCCGGTAAAGTAAATGTTGAAATCTCCACTGGCAGCGAGAGTCAGCCCTCCCTGGGCCTGAAGACTTACCAGCAGCACTGGACAAGTAAGAGGAGAAGCACCAGGAGCACCTGATTCAAGGAGGAGGGACAGCCAGTTACATTAATCCGAGCAGCGCACTGCTCGAAGAATGCCAACCTCTGCTCCTCAAACTGACTTTAATAGCCAGCTATCTGTTGCCACTATTGAACTTCTCCCTGTATTGGCAACTACAGTGCCAGTCCCTAGATACATCAGCAGCCAGAGTCAGCCCTACCCAGTCCCGAAGACTTCCCAGGAGCACTGAACTGGTAGGAGGAGGAGGAGCACTGGGAGAACCTGATTCAAGGAGGAGAGCAGTCAGGTACATTACCTCAAGCAGCACCATATGTGAGCACAGTGGCATGACCGTGAGTGGCGCCAGGGCCACTCTAACACAAAATTTGCTCAGGAACAATATTGAGAACTTTTGTTGAAACTGTGACTATACTTTTGTTCCTGGGATATTTCATAGATTTAGCTAAATTAAAATTGCTGCTCTAACAGATATTATTTTATCATCTATATTTATTGAAATCTATGAAACAGATCATTAATATTCCTAAAGAATGAAGAAGTTGAGTTTTTAAATAAGGTCCTATGGATCTTTTAATACATAAATCTAAGATTTTAAACAATCTTATAATTCTTGCAGTTTGGCAGTTTTTCACTTTTCTAGCATTTAAGTACAACACTATGTTGATTCTGACAAGGTACTCCTCTCCCTACCCTCTGTAAATTAACTGGGGCAGTGAGGGGGCAACTCTATATCTAGATCTATATATAGAAACAGGCTGGTATTCTAATCTGACATAGGAGGGAACAAGTTTTTTTGAACACACATACTTGTCACAAAGCAGAGGAAAAGTAATTTTAGAACTTATCAGGTTCCTTGAATTTTGTACTCGTACATCTTATATCTATTTTTTCAAAATTTACATAGATACAATATTCTCATTTGTGTTTTGGTTAGAGGTAACAGCCATATTAGCAAGAAATGTATTTACTTCAGCCAAACAATTTAAACCACAACAAGCTGCACTCAAATTTTTTAGTCTTCTATTTGCAAGAGGGTGAGGTTGGAAGAATGGTTAAAAGTATAGCAGCTTAGATTCAATGCAAAGAAGTGCAAAGTAATGCACCTGGGAAACAAAAATCCAGTGGAAGAGTACACAAGGAGTGAGACTCCATCTGGAGTACTACATGCAGTTCTGGAGACCCCATCTCCCCAAGGACATAGACAAGATGGAGGCAGTCCAGAGGAGGGCAACTAAAATGGTACATGGTCTGCACCAGAAGCCATACAAAGAGAGACTAAAGGAGCTTAATATGTATATCCTTGAGAAAGGAGGGAGAGGGGGGACATGATAGAAATGTTCAAGTATCTCATGGGAATCAACAAAGTCCAAGAGGGTAGCATCTTTCAGAAAAAGAGAGATGTGCAAGAACAAGGGGGCACAATTTGAAGATGGGGGAGACTGCTAAGGGGCAATGTGAGGAAGTATTTTTTTATGGAGAGGCTGGTGGATGCATGGAACAGCCTTCCTGAGGAGGTTGTGGGGTCAAAAACAATGGGAGAACTCAAGAATGCATGAGACAGACATAAGGCAATTCTGGTGGGTGGTAGAAGGAAGTAGGTTGTTGGTTAACTAGGATGTGCAGCTTACCCAATAGGTATGGAAATGGGCAGACTGGGTGGGCCAAGCAGTCCTTTTCTGCCATCAAAGTCTATGTTTCTACGTTTCTAAGCCCTAACATCAAAAGAGTGCATAAACCAGTAAATAGAAGAAATAGCTATGAGTAACACTGGAAAAACAACCTAAATGTTCAGTTAATTACAGGTACTCCTGTTTTTATTTTGGGGGGTAAAACTTCTCTGTGTAAACCCAGGCAGGGATTTCATTCTCTGTCTGATTGTGGCTCTGGTAAGTGAAAACATAGAAACAAATCCCGGTCCATTACAAAACACAAACAGTATAAAAATTGCTCATGATAATGCAAGAAGTCTAACAGGGAAACAGGATTTGTTTGAGGATTGGTTACTTAGAGGCAGCTATGATATTGTGGGCGTCTCTGAGACATGGTTCTCCAAAAACATTCAGATTCTGAGATCTCAGTAAAAGAATACTGTATGAGGGCTTTTAATATGATAAACCGTGCAGAGGGGGTGAGGTGGCATTATTCATTAGAAGTAAGTGGGGACAAAATTATTTTTCAGGAAATTTGGAAGGCATGGAACTGCTATTAATCCATATCCTGAAAATAAAACTGTATAGTGTAGTCTACTCACACCCCAAATAAAAAGTGACAGCCTCTGAAACTTTTTCGTCGAAGCTGTCATCCCTAATTGAACAAAGGGAAAGTATCTTGATTGGGGACTTTAATACTGCATGTGGCAAGTCAAGAGGAAAAAAACTTTAAACTGAACTGCAATCCTTAGGCATGTCCCAGATCATCAATATCCAAACAAGAAAGCAGCTGTATAAGTAAAGGAAATATTTTGGATCTAATATTTAAGATCCCTGGTGTAAATGTATTGAGAAATAAAGTAAGAACACCAAACTTAGGTGACCATTGCTATATCAATCAATCAATCAATCGATCAATCAAATCTTTAATTATCCAGGTGAATCACCATTGAGCAAACTCATTTACAAGGTGGACCTGCATCACACAGGTGGAAGCAAAACAAATGATTACAGTTGTAAAATTTTACCTACATGCATAGAATAAAGTTTACATAGCTAAGATACATGTTCATAAGTAGTCTATATATATATATATATATATATATATATATATATATATATATATATATATATGCACATATGCATAGTAATATTGCTGATGGCCAAAGAATGGGGTAGGAAGGAGAAGGGGGAAAGGAGCAATTATAATTACACTTAAAGGTAGGGGTTTGGACAAGGACAGATAAGTGCAGGAAGCCCAGGAGTGCCCTGCCTGGTGCAATGGATGGGAGGGTAAATGAGGGGTCGTGGACCAAGGAAGGGGAGAAGATCTGAGCGGATGACATTAGACAGAGAAGGGAGGTTGGTGTATAAAGGCAGTCAGCAGTAGGCAGTCGGTGATCAACTAAGGGTGGTGGAAACAGTTGCAAATTACAGAGACAGCTTTGGTGTACAGAGACTTAAACACAGCAAGACTGACTGGGGTTCTTAATTTTAAGGATTTCTGGAGCTTATTCCAGAGCGAGGGCAGTACGAAGCTTGTGGCCGACCTCCCAAACCATGTGCTGACCCTAGGCACTTTCAAGGTGATCAAAGAGTTACTTCTCAACGTGTAATTGCCTATCAAATTTAGTGACAAGCTGTTGGCAATGTAATGCGGGAGTTTATTGGTAATGGCTCTGTATGCCCAAAGTGCAGTGTTCTTGTTCCGCCTGTGCTGGAGAGAGGTCCATCCCACTGCTACATACAGGGAGCAGTGATGGGTGGAGAAAGGAAGGGCAGTAATGAATCTCAGTGCTCTGTGATATAGTGTATCCAGCTTGCCAAGATGAGAGGCAGTACACTAGCTATAGATAAAGTCAGCGTAGTCAATTAAGGAGAGGAACGATGTCTGGACTAGTTGCTTTTTGCATCAGAGGTTAGAAAATGTTTTATCCTGAAGAGACCGAGTCTCAGCCTCAGTTTTTTTAGCAGGTCCTCTATGTGGTCAATAAAGGAGAGTTTGTAGTCAAGCCAGACCCCCAAATACTTAAACTTTGGTACGAATTCCAAGTTCTCTCCTAATAACGTGGCAATAGGGAGAAGCATGCCAATGGAAGCAGGAAATGTTGCACAATTGACTGGTGTAAGTAGCATCGCTTTAGTTTTCTTTGCATTTAGGAGAAGTTTTTTGTTAATAAGCTGGTGTTGTAGCAGATTAAATTCACTTTTCAAGTCTTCGCAGGCAGCTACAGGGGATGAACGGCTTAAATATAGCACAGCAACATCTGCGAACAGATGAATGTTAGCCTCCTTGATGTCAGCATCAATGCTATTAATATAAATGGTAAAGAGCAGGGGCCCTAAGATGGAACCCTGAGGAACCCATTTTGTCAGAGGCTTAAGGGGGGAAACTGAGCTGCTGCTGTTGTCTGTCAATAAGATAGTCATTAAACCAGCATAGGGAAGGTGGGTCCAGGCCAATCAAATTTAATGCAGAGAGTAGAAGGCCATGGTCTACGGTGTCAAAAGCCTTGCTAATCTCCAACAAAACAGTGCAGACACGTTTTTTGTTATCCAGCTCACGTTGCCAATCATTTGTAACTTTAGCCAATGCTGAGATAGTGCTATGGTTAGCTCTGAACCCGGACTGCATTGGATTTAGGAGATTTGTTGTTTCAAGAAAAGTTCTCAACTGGGCATGCACGACTTTTTCCAGGAGTTTTGACAAAACAAGTAGTAGGGAAATCGGCTGGTAGTTGTTTAGATTGCTAGGATCCCCTGCTTTAAACAGTGGAATGACATAAGCAGTTTTCCATAAGCGGGGAACGGACCCTTGTGATAAGGACAGATTAAACAAATGGGTTATTGGTACTGTGAGGACATGGTAAGCAATCTTTAGGAAGAAGGGATCGAAGGAGTCAGCACCAACACTTTTCTTTATATCCAGCTGAATAATGAGATCTTCAACATTTTTCAAGGAGGTGGGTGAAAACGAAAAGTTAGTGTTTGATGTACTATGTGCTGGCAGCTGTGCTGTGGCCGGTGCACATAGCCTACTAGCAGGAGAATTATCACATGCAAGGCCAGCAGTGGCAAAATGATTGTTAAAGGACTGTAAAATCTCCCTTCTGTCCTGGATAGTACCATTGTCGGAGTTAATTTTTAAGGGGAAGCACATTGCCTGCAGTCTGACCAAACTGATCTTTTATTGTGGCCCAAAATTTAGCAGTGCAGTTTGAGGTAGAGTCCAGTTCTAAGCAGTAGAAATTAGCCTTAGCCACTCTAATTAATTTAGTACAGTGATTTCTGGCTGTTCTGAAGCGGCAACAGTCTACGGGGGAATGAGACTGGATCACTTTTTTCCAAAGCTTACCTCTATTTGACAGAGCAGCCTTGAGGTCTTTAGTGAACCAGCATCGAGGTCTGGCCTTTATACTAGTTTTTACCATTGGAGCGTAGGTATTAAGGGCAATAATTACAATTTCGTGGAAGATGTTGTAAGCAGCGCTTACTGTTTTAGTTAGGTAGAAGCTCTGCCAGAGCTGGGAGGTTTTTAAATCATTAATGTAGCCAACTGAATCAAAGTTCCATCTGGATCTTTTAGTCAGGAACCTGGCTGCTGACTGAGGTTTGGAATCAGCCCTGACCCCTTCTATAAAGCAGTGATCACTAACATCTGCGGAGAGTAGTCCCGCATGAGAGAAAGAATATGGTTTACTTACAGGAAGGACATCCAGTAAGGTACTGTTCTGAGGATTTTTCTTATTGACATGCGTCAGTTCATTGATAAGTTGAGTAAACCCATACAAGTCGCAGAAAGATTTGAGAGGTAAGGAAACATTAGACAGCCAGTCATAGTTAAGGTCCCTCAAGATAATAGTTTCAAGGGAACCGGAGCCCACGATGGTAGAGAGGTGAGACAGGAGCTGGGATCCTGCTGAAGGAGGTCTATAACATTCTATGACACAGAAGACCAGTGCAGGTGAAATTTCAGTTTTGATAGTCAGGCATTCGAATTCATTTGCAACAGAGGAGGAGGAGGAGGAGTCAATAATAGAGGTAGTAAACTTATCCTTAACATAAATGGCAACCCCACCACCCCTCGATTGTCTATCAGTTCTGAACAGCAAATAGTTGGGAATGTTAACCTCCTTATCGGGAGTGGAAGGCCGAAGCCAAGATTCTGAGATCACAAGTATATCTGGTACAGTGTGAAAAACTCAAGCTTCAATAGAAGTGAGCTTCTTTAGGAGGCTGCAGACATTTACATGCATGAAGTTAATACCTTTAAGATTTGTGAGCTCTGAAGGTGAAGAGAGGGCGTTTGCTGGGCCGGGATTAAGTTCGACGTTGCCTGAGCATAGGAGAAGGAGAAGCACAATTTTCCATAGAGCAGCAAAAGATAGTTTGAGAGCTCTGGACTATGAGCAGCTAGATGGGTATTCAGTGCAGTGATACCGGGTACTAATACTTGCCTTGTATAGTCCTAATGATACATAGCCTAGTACCCTTGCCGTATGGCACCAGCATATATTAGGTCCAGGATGCTGAGGCGGTATTTCTTGTGGAGGAGACTCAGTGCTGGTCCCTCTTTGTGGAAGAAGCTCAAGTGAGGGTACATGCAGAAGCACAAGGGAGTAGCCCGAACTACAAAGTGGTATTAAATGTAAGCAGAATGGGGGTAAAGGGCATGCCTCCTTATGAAGATGAATATCGGCTGGGGGGAAAAGGATCCTAGGTCCCATCAAAGAGATGGTAAGGAGACCGAGCCAAAGCGTGGCAGACATGATTCAATTTAATATAATAGGTAGAGCAGCGGTTTGGGGATATGCTAGTCAGGTAATTATAGTGAGAAATTGTAGAGTGCACAGTACTCGGTGGGAAATGTTAGAAAAGGGTCAACAATAGGGATTCCATAGGGCCGATTCCGCGTGACAATACTAGCTAGTAGATGTTAGGGGGAGGTCAGCAACAGGGGGTTCTAGCAGGCCAAAATCATCTGGAGGTAGGCAGAGATTTGTCTATGGCAGCAGCAATAATTGATTCGCCCACTAGGAGAGGTGGTAGAGGACGTTAGTAGCTTAGGTCCACGTGGCATGAAGAGGTTGTCAATTAGGCAGGAGATAGACCAATGGCAGAAAAGTGTGGGGAAGGATGGTCTATAAAGCAAAAACCTGAAGAGGGATGGTGGCGGTGAAAGTATGGCTTGCCATACCTTTGGCTGGAGGAGTCCGGGAAGTGGTCTCAGGCATCAGCTATGAGAGCCAACTGCCACTGGCCGCGAATTCTGCGACGGATGAGCTGGAGCCCTGTATGGTTCATGGCTGCAGAAGGAGAGAGAGAGGAGGCTTGTTATAGCCGGTCTGGACCAAGGGCCAACAAACCAGTATGGGGCTGTAAATTAACAAGACAAAAGAAGCGATTTCCTGGGTGCTTTATGTCTGGCATGCAGCTACAGGGACTAGAAAGGGCTGTAATCACTTTTAATACAAGTAGAGATTTTAACATCAAATGAAAGCAACAGGCAGTGAGGTTTTAAGATGGTAACAGCAAGTACGCAACAAAAAGCAGATTTCACTTGTTATTCAGCTCCTTCTTGAACACCTTCCTAATCAAAAGGTAGAAAAAAGGTAAAGGACCAATTGGAGCGTGCCTAGAGAAAGGCGCTCCGATTGGCGGGTGGCTTCGCCATACCTTTGGGCTGAAGGAGTCCGGGGAAGTGGTGTCGGGTGTCGGCTATGACAGCGCCGACCACCCACTGGCCATGAATCCTGCGGTGGATGAGCTGGAGCCCTGGAAGGTTCATGGCTTTGGGCTGGAGGAGTCCAGGGAAGTGGTCTCGGGCATCAGCTATGAGAGCGCCGACTGCCCGCTGGCCACGAATCCTGCAGCGGATGAACTGGAGCCCTGTAGGGTTCATGGCTTTGGGCTGTAGGAGTCCGGGGAAGTGGTCTCGGGTGTTGACTATGAGACCACCGACTGCCTGCTGGCTGCAAATCTTGTGGTGGATGAGCTGGAGTCCTAGAGGGTTCATGGATTTGGGCTGAAGGAGTCCAGAGAAGTGGTCCCGGGCATCGGGTATGAGAGTGCTGACCGCCCACTGGCCGTGAATCCTGCGGCAGATGAGCTGGAACCCTGGAATGTGACATTGAACAAAAAATGGACAGAGATAAAGTGGTTTCACTTAAGTATATCAGAGACTTTATGAACTTTAATAAAACATGTTTCCAACAAGAAATAGGGTAAGTAAACTGGGAACACACAGATCTGATCCCTGATGTGGAATTAGCTGTTAGGGAGTTCAAAAATACTTTAATTGACATCTCTAACAAGGATGCCCCATTTAAAAATAATACAGAAAGGAAGAAAATATCATCCATGGGTAGATGAAAAATTAAAAAAATACATTAGGTGGAAGGATATGATTTGAAAAAAGGCTAATAAGACTTTACGAGCTGAGGTCTGGGAGTTGTTTAAAGTAATTAGAAACAAATGTAAAAGTATGATAAAAAAGGCTAAGAACAGATATCATTAGAATAAAAAAAAATCAAACAAAAAATCCAGCACAATACTGGATCTTGATAAAACAACTGAAAGGGAATACAAAGAAAGATACAGAAATAAGATTACGTAATGGGAAGGGAGGGGCGATGACACTATTACAGATAGTAAACAGCTGAAACCATTACTTTTGTCACTTCCCTGATATTAAAATAGATAGAGAAACGGATAGTAAAGGAATGATGACATATTGTATGAATCAAAATTTGGAGCTAAGTTTGCAAAATTCTGTTTCTGAAAACTAAAACAAACAGAGGTCCATAAATAAATACAACAACTAAATCCACAAAAAGCTACAGAGTCAGATCAAATCGAAATAAAATTCATAAAATACTCTGTGGACCAGATAAAACCCCAGTGCTGACTAATATTTCTAACTTTAGTTTACAACAAGGGATTTACCCTGAATCATGGAAAAATTCAAAAATCATACCAACTTTCAAAGAAGCAAAAAAGGTAAAAAGACAAACTATCGACCAATAGCTTCAATATCTACTATCTCAAAGGTATTTGAAAGTTAGTTTGTAATCAGATCTATGAATTTTTGGAAAAAGTACAAGCTTGTTGCAGATTGTCAGGCAGGTTTCAGGCAGGAAGGTTGACAGACACTGCCCTGATGGACTTCATAGACACAGTTTCAGGTGGTCTGGAGGGGGTGGGTGTGTCGGGTAGGTGTTTGTCAACCTCTCAAAAGCTTTTATTTAGTCAATTATAGTATTTTGATGGAGAGACTCTCAATGGTGGGTATATCAGACCCTGTAAAAACATGGTTGCTTTCCTATCTTATGGAATTAATACAGCAGAATATGCCAGGGTACACTATCAGATAAGGAACAAACATATTCAGGGGTACCCCAGGGCTGGATCCTGGATCCCTTAATGTTTCTGATCCTTGTAAAGCCCTTGTCACAAAAGATTCAAAAATGTGAGCTGTACATATATGCAGATGATATGGCATTAATAGGTAAACCTCAAAATAGAAATGAATTGCAAAACCTGCTGCAGTCCGATTCTGATACTTTACAGAATTGGCTAAAAAAGTCTAGAATGGTACTGAGCAAGAAAAAAAAAACTAATTTTAGAATTTAAATATAAAAGAATAATAAAAGACTAAAAACACCATCTAGAAATGTATACACTGGACAAAGACAGATTAGTGGTAGTAAACGCTTATAAGTACTTAGGAGTACAAATTGATAGTAAGCTTATCTTTGATGAACACATAACAAATGACATAAGTAAGGCTAATACTAGGTTTGGAGTTTTTCAGAGGTGAGTTCCCACTTTATTAAGGGAATCAAGAAATAGGATAGCCCAGCAGTTACTTTTGCCCGCTTTGGAATATGGAAGCTTGATATACATCAGCATGCTACCCACACACTTTTGGACAAATTAGACGAGACATACTATAGAATGGCTAGATATGTACTGAAATGCCATTACAATACACACCATTGTGACATGTTAAAACAACTAAAATGGGATTATCTTAAAATCAGGAGAAAAAAGAAAACTGGGTCAATGCTTACATGGAATCTGGAGGAGAAAATATGCAGTATTACAATCCAAATATGCACAAAAAAGAACTGAGATCATAATCCAAGAGATCATAGAAACAGGTGTCTAGTATTCCCCTTTGTTCATAATTCCTATACCAAAATACAAAGGAAATATTACTTGCCACTGTTGTGGAATGAAATAGACCCTGGGATTAGACATGCAAAGAACTTCATCTCCTTTAAAAAAGGCATTGACACTGAATGGAAGAGTATATGTGTCTGCTTTTGAACAAACATTAATTGGTTCCTTTGGGTGGGTGAGGGGTGGTAAGAGGGTATTTTAATATTTTCCTTTTCTATAAAGAGTTTATTCCCTAAATATGTTATGATTGTCACCTTCCTAAATTTTGGTGATTTTGACACAAATCACTATCACAAGTTGGGCCACTCCAAGGGTTATGGCAACGCCAGGTGTACCAGGAACCCTGTGCCATATTCCAAAAGAAAGCAGGGTTCCTGTGCCAAGTGCCCTGTGACTGCAGCAAGTGCAGGACTGCACCCAACCAATGGCGCACCAGCAGCACATGTCACAAGTCTGTGGCACACCTTAAGCTGGCACAGCGGGGAATGGGCATCACTGGTGGCAATGGTGTGGGGGGACACAGGTGCCCAGTGGGGGTGTGGGGGCAGGTGGGGTCATAGGGTGGCTCGGTGTGCCAGCAGGTTGGCCGGGTATTGCTTCAGCACCTGGTAGGGTGCCACAGTGATCCCGTACATCCTGGCTGCCACACCAACCCTCCCTATGTTCTTTTGTACCCCCACGCCCATGGACCCTAATAGTAGCCCACATGTCATGGTGTTCCAGTCTGTCACAAGGGACTTAGATCACCTCCTGGCAGGTCTAAGTAGAGCCAATTGTGATGGCCATGCTGGGGCACTTGGAATCGGAACATTGAGCCCCGCCGTGGTGCAAGCCCCCTTGCGATGTGGCGTATCCAGTTGCAGGTCCCAAGGGTGGTGCAGTGCCCATTCGGCACATTGGATTTCCCGTTTGGTGCAGCCCATGTTCTGGAATGGGGAATGCCACAACAGTGGATGCAAGGTGCGACTTGCAACTTTGCTGTTTGGGGTAAGCACTTGTGTCTGCCGGAACAGCTTCTGGAATCAGGCCCCTTATCTGTTATTCTGTCTATTATAAGATACAAAATGAACCTTCCTGTTCTCTTGCTTATTTTATAAATTATATATGTGTTGTGTATTTAGTATATACCTTGCCTGAAACCATTTGAATATCAGGACAACTTTGTAAAGCAGGGCTTTTTTAGTCCTAAAAGTTTTATCCTGTGGAAAAATAAAGGTTTTTATCTATCTTTGTGATTGCATGTCACTGCAATGTCATTTCGTACCACAGGTGTAAAAACACACTTTGGTCAGGATTTGAAAAATGACAGCTGCCACGTTCATGAGATAGTCTAAAAAATGGCTATGTTGAAAATTTGGGGTAAAAATATTTAAAATTACCAAAGTTAAAAGCAGGCAAAGCAACATTTAAACAGATATGCATAATTTTTCCAGTTTTCCATATTTTGAGTCCAACATTTCAACATAGCCTTCTTATGACTGCATCTCATGAACAAGGCTGGTGAAAATTTTCAAATCTTGCCAAAGAAGTGATTTTGCAAAGTGACTGCAAAATTACTTTTCTGACCAGATTTGCACAATTCCACTATCATTGTTCATAAGACAGACATCCCAAAAAGGCCATGTTGAAAATTTAGGCTCAAAATATGCAAAAATGGCAAAGTTGTACATCAAAGTTTCAAAACCCCATTTAAATACCTTAGTTTCTCATATTGCAGTCGGTGGCTCCAGCAGGAAGATGTGTCTTCGCTTGGTTAGTAGATCTTCACCTACCAAGCTGATGAGCAGAGTGAGGGTATGTAAGGTATATATGGGGAGGTGCGGTGTGGTGGGTGCTCAGTGGTAGGTCAGGGTGTGGGGTGGATCAGTGAGGGACTTTTTTCGTTTACAGAAAAAAAAAGGAAAATTTAATTCACCACAGATGGGGATAGGGATGGATGGGTGCCACTAGACACCAGGGAAACATAGAAAAAATAGGGGAACAGCAATTGGAGGGATGGGAGGTGCCACTAGACACCAGGAAAAAAGTGCAAAGCACATGGATAGTGATCGGAGGGATGGGGGTGCCACTAGACTCCAGGGAAATATTAACAATACAGGGATGGTGATCAGAAGGGTTTGAGTGCCACTAGATACCAGAGAAACAGTGGCAAGATACAGGGATGGTGATGGGAAAGGGGTGCCACTAGACATCAGGGAAATATTACACTATACAGGGATGGGGACGTGGAGGGTGCAACTAGTCACCAGGGAAATTGTACAAAATAGAGAAATGGTGATCAGAGGGGTGGGAGTGCCACTAGACACCAGGGAAACAGTAGCCACATACTGGGATGGTGATTGGAGGGATGGGGAGGTGTCACTAGGCACCAGGGACACAGTAATAGCATACAGAGATGGTGATGGATTACCCCATGCGATCACTTCAAAAAAGCAATTTTAAAGTGCCTACTTAGCATGCTCAAAAGCCAAATTTAAAAAATGTAATACATTTGGAATGGATTAATATTTCTTCATAGAACCAGCCAAAGGTACATCTGTGGGCCAAGCCCTTTGTATCCTAAAAATATCAGACCGAAATTCAAAACCATCAGAGCACAAGGTGATGACAAATAAACATGAAGGAATACCACATTTTTCATGAGCCACACTATGAAAAAAAAGCATATGTGAGTCACAAAAAAAGGATAAAAAACAAAGGAAAAACACATTCGGCAATTGTTTTTCCAACAGTTATGGGTAGAATCCACCTTACAGGGTCCCAAAGACCAACATACATCTGTTGGTCTGTCTTTACCAAGGCATTTTTTGAGTTTTCAATTTTGTTTTGGAAAAAAAAATGGAGACAAAATGGCAGCATATGAAAAAAGGATTCTAGCCTTATGAAAAAGGATTCCCCACACTGATCATTTCATACAGCTATTTTGAAATGCTTACTGAGCATGCTCAGAAACCACATTTGTAAAATGTAATAACTTTGGAATGGATTAATATTTTTTTTCACCAAAACAGTGAAAGGCACATCTGTGGGCCAAGCCCTTTCTACCCTGAAAATTTCAGACCAAAATTCCAAATCATAGGGGAGCAAGGCAATGATACAAAAACAGCAATAAATTGTGTTTTTTTTTTTAAAGTTTTCCACTATTCACATCTCAGAATCCACACATCCAATTGGAAAAAAAAACAGGGTACATAAAGAGATCTGCCCCACAAGACCACACATGCAAAATTTAGTGGAAATCCATTAAATGGTTGAGAAAATATTAAAGTGCAAAATGTGGAGTTTTACATTAAAGTGCCTACACAATCTTAACTACTGCACCACTACAACTATATATATATATATATATATATATATATATATATATATATATATATATATATATACTATGATATGACATGGCCTGACTGAAGATATCATATTTATCTTCATGAGATGCCAATGATATCTTAATATCATTGCCTCAAGTGAAAATAAATATGATATCTTCTGTCAGGCCATGTCATGTTCTGTTTATGCAACATATGTCTTAGGATAAATGTGAAGGAAGGTAAAACAAAACACATAAGGGGCCGGCCCAGTGGCACTGAGGGTTGAGGCGCTGGACGCCACACCTCACATCACGCTGGTGACCTGGGTTCGGACTCGAGCCCAGGCTGCCATAGGTTGGCAGGGGAGGGATAGGATTGAGCTTCTGTCAGACTGCTCTTCTATCCCAGGGAGGGATCCAGGGAACCACTGCTCTGTAGCAGCCCCTGGTGATAACCGGGGGCATGATCAGAGTGATGGCAGCAAGGAGGGGCAGAGTGAGCAGATGTCGGCACGATGTGCCTCAAGACGTCATTGCATGTCCACTCTGCATGGGGCAAAAAATCGGCAGAAACATGGTGGAGCAATGATCTCTGCAGCTGATGGCCGAGCTCTGCGCCCCCCAGTTCCCCAAGAGGATCCTGCCACAGAGTGCGTGAGTGACAATGGCCGGCTCTGTGGGGGTGCCAGACCAGGCCCAGGGGGTGCGGGTGCCAGCGGCTGGAGATCGCGGGGATCCGCGTCACTAAGGAGGAGTATAAAGAAAAATACGATAAAAAAAAAAAAAAAGAAAACTCTGCACAAATAGCACACCAGAAAACAGTGCTTCACCATCATTTTTATTAAGTATGAAGTGATTCTCTAGTAGTTTTTTAGTTGCTACATTGTTGACCTAATAATATCTCCTAGAGTAGCCCCAGAGTAGTCCCACACCATAGCCCAGTAGTCCCTTGCACTTGTGTCATAATGCTGGTATGTGAAATGCCTTTCTTCAGTTGTGCTGCATAGTTCAAAAGTGTTTCTGCCTCAGCTCGGTGGTGTAGAGGGCTGATGTGCTGGATGCCTTACCTCTCACCACTCCAACGACCCATGTTTGGGAGCAAGTGTGGACCATTGGAGGTCAGCACAGGGGGGAGAGGGTGCAGAGCAGGATGAGCTGCCGTCGAGCAGACCTCCTCCCCAGGGAGGGAGCCTGAGCTCCCTCCACTCTTGACTGCCTCGCAGTGGAGGCCAGGGGTCAGTGCAGCCAAGGGGAAGTCAGGGGCGCTAGGCCAATGGTGTGGGATGATGGGGCCATCACCAGAGCAAGAGGGTGCATGTGTGCCTCCACAAGGCATGAGCCTCCCTGTCTGGGACCCTAGGGTAATTGGGGGGAAAAACCAGGAAAAAGTTGAGGGCTGCCACAGGATAATGCCTCCGGGCTGGGTCCTGGGGGTCCACTGGGGCACGCACAGTATAACAAGATCCCAAACTACCCCAGGAGACTGTTACAGTAGCAGACAGCAGCGGCGGCCCTGCTGATGGAGCATAAACACCTCTACAGAAAAAAAAGGGTTTCTGCCAGTCAGTTTCTGATTTTTTGTGGGGGGTTGGTTTTGTTTTGTTGCTGGTCCACTCTGTTGGAATGGTCAGTGTAATGCGCTGAGCAGTTTATGCATAAGCTGCTGTACTTGAAATGCTTTCTCCCATTTTTGTGATTTACTGTAGTGTGGGTTTTTCCAAGACTTTCTGCCAGTTTGTTCCTATAGTTGCCACCTACCCATTTTTTTCCTGGACAATCTGATTTTGTGATGTTTTCTCCTGTTGTCCAGTTTTCCCACCTCTTGCTCTGGTTTTGCAGTAGGGTCCCCAGAACCTCAAACCAAACTCACACAACAGTGGTCCCAACTGTAACTCCTAGCATGGGTGCAACCTCACCATGAGTTGAATATCAGCCCCCAACTCCTTCCTTAACTGACTATACATTGTTGGCAGCTGGTTGCATATTGTATTTCTGAAATTTGACCAGGTTGGAGCAGCACATAACGGTGGCAGGACATGACTCAGTGAACCGGATGCTATAAAGTAAAATTCCTAAAGTCATACTTACTGTAGTACCAGCATGAATGCAGTAGGGTTTAGAGCAATGTTGGGCAGGTGTTCATGTTCCTGGGCTCTCGACAAAGGCAGTTATCAGTTTCTCCATCTCCCTTCCTTCTTGTTCTTTATCCACAGCTGATTAACTTTTGCTTCTCCAGACTCCTCTCAACTGGGTCACTGTCAAGCAGACTGTACAGCAGCAAAAAATGAGCAGCTGGTGGACAGCAGAATATATTTTAAAGCTCTCTCCCAGCTTGACCTGATGTGCAGTCAGGTTTGCTGTTAGTATTTCTTTTTTGGAGGAGAGGTTGGTTTTGTTTTGTTTCCAGTGCACTCCACTGAATTGGACAGCATTATACGCTGATAAGTTTATGTGTAGTCTCATGCACAGAAGAGAGTGTGTGTGGTGAACTGAAGTGGGAAGGGGGCAGTCACGATGATGAATGCAATACTCAGCAGTTCATTTTGAAATGAGAAATCAGCCCATGCTGGTTTCTAGTGAAGTGAGTAAGAAAAGGAAAACCAAAACAATAAAGAGAATGAAAGAGAATTCAAATATTTAGAGCAGTGTCTGCCACATGACAGTTCTCATGGCAGCGCAGTTTCGTTTACTTTCACTTTCAGCACAAGCTGTTATTCTTGTATTTATGATGTATAGGACCTTGCAAGATATCAGTACAACCTATAGGAAAATGGAAATATATTTGTTATCTTTTCTGTCTGTCTCAGAAAGTATTTCTTATCTGTGTTGATATCCCAAAACATAGGTTGTAGCGATAGATAGATAGATAGATAGATAGATAGATAGATAGATAGATAGATAGATAGATAGATAGATAGACAGACAGACAGACAGACAGATACACAGATATTTATTACAAAAAAAACTATATTAATGCTCCAGTTAGGGATTACCCCATACCCCATAGTCTTAAAGGATTTCATGAAGGTCCTGGCAGCACCTTTGATGCAATTATTTAATACCTCCCTCAAATCGGGATGTGTGCCACTGGACTAGAGGATGGCACATGTGGTGCTCCTCCATAGGAGTGGAACTAGGGGTGAGCCAGGAAATTACAAACTGGTCAGCCTTACATCCAAAGTGGGGAAATTACTAGAGACCATCCTGAAAGAAAGGCTGGTGGATTTCCTGGAAGTAAATGGCCTTCAGGACACCCAGCAACACAAATTCATTAAGGGAGATCTTGTAAGACTAATCTGGTTGAATGTTGTGACTGGGGGATAAGCTCTCTAGATGGAGGTTGGCTGGTTAATGTCTTGTATCTGGACCTTAGTGAGCGTTTGACTCGGTACCACATGGGAGACTGCTGGCAAAGCTGAGGAATTTGGGGGTGGGGGTTAAGACAGTTAAGTGGATTGGGAACTGGCTGAGTAAAAGGCAGCAGAGGGTGGTGTAGGGGAGGAGCTTTCGACGCCTAGGAGGGTAACTAGAGGGGTCCCTGCAATGATCTGTTCTAGGTCCACTGCTTTTTAACACTTTCATAGTGGACATTGCAGATGGAGCTGTGAGTAAAATGAGCCTGTTCGCTGATGACTTCAAACTAGGGGCAGTGGTGGACAGTAAGGAGGGGAGGAGGATACTCCAGGAAGATCTGGAAAGACTGGAACTGTGGTCAAAAACATGGCAGCTGGGGTTCCACACTAGGAAGTGAAGTGTACTGCATTTAGGAGCTAGGAATTCAGGGTACAGCTGCTATTCAGGGTGGGCAGTTGTCCACCTCTGAGGAGGAGGAGGAGAATCTGGGGGTGATGATCACAGATAAAATAAACCACTCAGAACAACGTAGGAAAGCAGTGACAAAAGCAAACAGACTGCTGGGTTGCTTTGCTAGAAGCATCACTTCAAGCAGGGAGGAGGTTATCCTGCCACTGTACAGATCCTTGATGAGGCCACGCTTGGAGTACTGTGTGCAGCTCTGGCACCCATGCTTAAAGAGGGATGTCATGCTCCTGAAGAGGGTCAAAGGAAGGCATCTAAGATGATTCTCAGAATGTGGGAGAAGCCTTATGAGGAGAGGCACTGAGGGCATGTTTATATTACAGGGGGAAGAGACCATGAAGGGACATAGCCTGAAACTGGTGGGGGGGTACCGGAGAGAACTGAGGAAGCACTGCTTCACAGAAAGGGTGGTGGTGCTGTGGAATGCTTTACCAGAGGAGGTGATCTCACTGGAATCAATGGGGGGTTTCAAGAAAGGATGGGATAGGTTCATGGGCAAGGTACAAGTTAGGAAGGAAGGGAACAGAGGGGGGTATCAGGGAGGCAACCTATGGAAGGAGGGAGGGAAAAGCAGAGGTGGCAACTGCAGTGACTTAACAATGAGCTGTGTTTGAGCAGACATGATAGACCTTATGGCCTAAATCTGCTGGCATTGTCATACGTCCGTATTACTGATCAAGCCATAAATATAAGGAAACAGGATCACAGGATACAGGCTTGGGGCGCAGTGTGTGTATGTGTGTGTGTGTGTGTGTGTGTGTGTGTGTGTTATCCGCTCACAAATCAGCTGCATTGTTACACACTAGAAGTGTAGTGGGCCACTGCTGAAGCAGCTGCATCATTACACACATAGTCCCAGATGTGAAACGAGCTTTCCCAGTAAACATCAACCCAGTGTCCTCTTGCAACATGGGAGTGCAGTGTTTGTGTTGCAGTATAACTGTACTCTTCATACAGTGTTATTCAGTTATGAAGTTACAACGTGCATGAAACCTGGGTTGTGCTTTGGATTTCAGTTTGGTGAGGTTAGTGATGGCTTATGTTAGATGGGAGAGGGATGAGTTCTGGTTCAAAAAACCCCGAGATCCAGGCCCCTACTTCTCAGATTCATATTAATGGTGTGCTCCATTTTCCCTCCCGAGAGGTACATGCCAGAGTCGAGAAGTGTGAAGTTGATTAAGTCCTCTCTGTGAATTAATCTGCAGAGTTAGTGCAATTTCCAAAGTGCAGAAATTATCCACAGAGTGTGGAATTTTGCCCACAAGTGGCTGAATTCACTTTTGAATGTTGGACTCACCTGCGAGTTGCAGAATTTGTTCTTTGAAAGGAATTTTGAGGACCCTTGGAGCCTTTTAAATAAAGTTCCAAAAACAATCTTTTATTTTTCTTTATAGTAACTGCCCTGACATTGCAATTCTTCAGTAGAATCTTTTTCAAAGTGCTTCGTAATTCTAAAAATAAAATACATATAATAACTGTTGGTACTTTTTTGTTAATCACTTATTTATACAATTTCATTTTTTAACTGAATAAAGCTTCTCATGTAAAATGGCTACTATACAATTTCCTAGCTTAAGCTTTTATACACTGACCAATGCTTAAAGCATTCCTTTTAGCAATATATTTTCAAGCCATTGATATAATTTCCAGTATATTACATAAAATTTTGAAGATGGAACCACAACAGTATAATTTAACTTCTGCCTAGGTCTGCATACCCCTTGACCGAGAGTGGCATGTGTACCTTATAGCTGCTGCTCATACGTGAACTTCTTTCTTCTCAATACTCATGCCTACCATCTGTTTGGAACCTAAAAAGCTTTTTATATCCTTCAATTTACTTTCCTTTCCTTTATAAATGACAGTGTAACAATTGTTTTCTGTTCTAAATATGCATAAATTCACCTGCTTATTTTATTACATGCAGATACCTTTGTCTGACAAATTGTCTTTTGTTCTTTAGATTAATTTGCCTGTTGGTTAAATCACAAAATGTCTTAATGTTATTCTTGCATTAAGTTATTAACTTATGTCCCTCATTTCTATGAATGCTCCATATTTTTCAGGACATACCTTGTATCTATTAATTTTCAGCTCACACTGTGTTGTTTTTACTTCAGTTTGATATCTCCACTTGCGCTTTCAATGCTGTTGGAGAAAAAATGTTTACCTCATCATCAGATCCTTCATTTCTAACTGGTGCTTTATGCTTAAATCTCTTTTTTTTTTTCTATAGCTGGTTAATATCATAATCTGTTTGTTTACCTTGTCTACGGGACCCAAAAACTTCTACTGCCTAATGGGGTCTCCTGTCTCATGGTGCAGTAGTGAAAGTTCCATTGCCACTCCCTTCCTCATGAGCCCGCTCATGTACGTCATTAGTTATGTAGTCACTCGTGTTCTCACATGGTGGTATGCAAGAATTTTAGTTGCTATGTGACTATCAACAGCTGTTGATATTACCTTTCAGCTATAGTTAGGTTTGCCCGGCCACTTCTATGATAAACCTGAAATTTTGCACTTGAATAACTTTGCCAATGTACCATGGATTTGCCTGAAATTTTGCATACACAATAGGGCACAATAGGTCTCTGGATATGGCAAGTCACATTACGGTCAGATGAGTGATAGCAGAGCTGCAGAGCACCAAAAACACAAAAATTGGGTTTTTGCATATTTCTTGGCTCATGGCTACAGCCCACATGATTTGTTTGACTGGTCTGAAATCTTCAGGGAAGATGCAGTCTGGGTCACTGATGTGCCTTTTGAAGATTTGGTGAAAAACTATTAATCCATTCAAAAGTTATTCAAGTTTTAATTTTCCCATTGTAGTCAATGGGAACAACATATATGTGTCTCACGAAAGCTGCCAACAGTACATTTTACTGTTGCAAATGTTCCTTTTATTGTCATGCAGCAGCTGTCTTGTTTCAGTTAGTGGTGAAGAAAAACATCTGTAATTCAAATTCTACCAGCAGCTGTATTTACCTAAATGGGGCTGGAGGAACACAATACACAGTTTTTTTTCTAGGATCCCTAGAAATATTTTTATAAAAATCAGGTCCCCTAAGTGTCGCAAATCATGACAGTACATTTGTGACACTGTCGCAAATCACAACACTGTTTCATCTGTACTGTCACAATTTGTGACACTACTTCACCAAAAAATACAATTTCTTTGCCACACCACTGCACCAAAATGTTTGGGGTTGTCTGGCTGAAATTTGCAGAGTGGCAAACCCTGGATCCACAGATGTGCCTTTTGGTGGTTTGGTAAAACGTGTAAAGCAGGCTTCTGGTTGTGATGGCCACCTGATAGGCACACTCTGAGTCACTCCCCATTCCTCAGCTCACAACCCCCTTTTACCTGATTAAGCTGTTCTATCAGCGAGGGAATATT
Source organism: Neoceratodus forsteri (assembly GCA_016271365.2). Classification (NCBI taxonomy): domain Eukaryota; kingdom Metazoa; phylum Chordata; order Ceratodontiformes; family Ceratodontidae; genus Neoceratodus; species Neoceratodus forsteri. The sequence goes on along the minus strand of CM057454.1, from coordinate 394,822,311 downwards.
CTTTCAAATACACAACAAAGAGTGCGATCACAGAATTGGAGAAACTACTCGATCAATTTAATCTTAACATGATGATGAAACCTCAGAGGCCTAAGCATATTCCCCCCACCATATCCAGAGAAAGATTTGCCGGCAAAGCTCACCAAAGCAGGGGGCAGCGGGGAGGATACTACCACTGCACAGCTGTTGACGGTTGAAACTTTTTCAAAGGATTAGCCCCAATTAAAGATTACCTTCAAGCAGTGGTAGGAGACTTGCAAGTGCTTAAGAGCTCCATGGAGAGTTTAACAATTCATACCAATGACAACGAAGTACGTATTTCTTCCTTGGATGATTGGAGGGCTCAGCTGGATCTGGAGATTGTTTCCCTGCGACACTGCCTAAGAAAGACAGAAGATAAACTGGAGGATCTCGAGGGTAGATCCAGAAAAAACAATTTAGTGGTACTCAGACTTCCTGAAGGTGAGGGGGGAGTCAACCCTATCTCCTTTATACAAAAAATGTGCACTAAAATAGCTGGTCCTTCACCAAATGGCCCAACATATATTGTTGAGAGGGCACATCGGGCACTGAGGCCCACACCTCCAGTCGGCTTTCCCCTTCGACCCCTAATATTCAGACTCCTCAATTATCTGGATAAGCAACTGATACTGGAGAAACTAAAAGAGGTGAAAGAAGTCCAATGGGAGAGTGCCAGAATAAGGATAGCACAGGACTTGTCGATAACAGTAAGGCAGAAGCATATTGAGATGTATCCTATTGTGGTTAAACTCCTTACTGCAGGAGTAAGATTCAGAATGGATATCAGGTGATTTTGCAAGTGAATAAGGAGGAGCTATGGATTTCCTTCAAAAATTTGGCTAAGGCTACTACAGAGCTCAAGAAACTTTATCCGGACTTGTTCCGTTGAATAAGGGTGATGTCCCATTATCTAACAATTGCCATGAATCATTAAGCTGTCTCTCTCTAATGAACCAGATTAAGTATAACCTGGTCCTGTGAAGTAATGTATGTTTTGCTTCAGCCGATCAGACCTCCGAGCAGTACTTAGACACATTCTGGGACATTGAGCCCAAAGGGAGAAAATAAGTTAAAAGACACTACTAAAATTTTCCTTATTGGTTTGCTTTATGTGGGACTATAATTCACAGGATAGTGGATGTTCAGATCTTTTCAACTAGATTCAAATGGAGACATGAAACAACAGATTTCTCTGTGCAGACGCCAGACCTCAAGCTGTTACAAGGACTGGGTAAATGGACCCTCCATGGTTTTTTCCTTTGCAGTGTTGGTACACTCCATTGTAACACTCTTATTTTTTCTTGTTAGTTTGGTACTTATATGTGGCTAATTACCACCAATTATATGCTTTGAGAGTCATAGTTGAGTAGAATTTAACATATTACATGTTTGTTTCTCATTTTGGGAAAGAGAATTGAATGGGGGGTTTAATTCAGACATTTGGGCTTAAGTTGGGGGGGCAGCTGAAACTGTCTGTTTGGCGGGGAATAAGATTGCAACCGAATAATTGGAGGGAGTGCGGTCGAGTGGACCGGGGTATTAAGATAACTTTGTTGGGGTTAAACTGTTTTGTTTAAGTTTAGAAAGGTTAGTATAATATTACAAGTGGATACCAGAAGACAAGTGCTAAGTATAATTGCTAGATTAATCAAGAGGTGGCAGACTTATAGATACGACTTACCCAAAGGTGGCATGCCAATTACCATTATTTGTGTGGCTTTACCTTACTTTAAATACCTTGGACATCCAGGTCTCCAGGAATGGAAACCCCCTGAGTTAGAGTTTGACCCTGACCATCAATGGCAGTGAGGATTATATCCTGGAATGTTAAAGTGACCTGTTCTCGAGTTAAACGTTAACAAATTCTTAGACACCTGGAAACTCTACAATGTAATGTAGCCCTATTGCAAGAAACACATTTATTAGATACTGAAGGTAGCCTTTTTAGGAGAAGACACATAGGACAACTGTACGCTGCAGGCAATGCAACAGCACAATGAGGGGTAGCTATTTTGTTTACCAAGGGGACTCCATTTAAGTTACAGCAATCTCAAATTGATAAGAGAGATTTATATTTATTAAGGGACTTCTAAACCATATTGAAATTATCTTGGGATCCATATATGGACCTAATATTGATTCACCAGAAGTTTTTGTTAAAATAACAAATGCCCTGAACTTGTTGCCTAGACTACCCACAATAATCGCTGGGGACAGGAATTTGGTCCTTTCACAAATCCTTGACAGTCAGTATGTAAGGGAAGTAGTCTCTCCAGCTCAAAGAACTTTAATGAAATTCTTTAAAAGTTACGACCTCAGTGATCCCTGGAGACTACTAAATCCTACAGCTAGGGGATACACTTTTTACTCACCAGTTCATATATCATTATCCCACATTGATTACTTCCTAGTTAATACTCCAGTTCTTGAAGGCTTAATAGGAAGTGGTATGTCCCCAAGGGTTATTTCTGATCATGCGCCTGTTTGAATGGAGGGTGCAGTCTCACATCAGACAGTTAGAAATAGCATATGGAAACTGAATAGACAGCTTTTACAGGATGAACAGGCAGTGAATTCCCTTACAGAAACAATTGCCCATTTTCTCATACAAAACCAGGTGTCAATGCAGGATATTGATAAGCTTTGATGTGCCCTAAAATGTGTGGTTAGGGGAGAATGTATCCACCTATCCACCATTCGAAAGAAAAAGAGAGAGATGTTATCCTCCTCGCTCTTATCAAAAATTCAAATCCTAGAAAATCAACAAATTTACCAACCGACTGAGGAGGCACTGGAGCTTTTAACTAAACTAAAGAATCAGTATTCAGAATCCTTATGAGAACAAGCTCAGTATATGCTTTTTAAGACTCATGTTAAACATATAGAACAGGGTGATAGAGCTAGTCACTTATTAGCTCCTCGGCTAAGAAAACAAGAAGAGTCTAGGATTGTGGTGTTCCTAAATTCTTATTCAAACAATTCCCTCCTTACTACTGCTAAGGAAATTGTTAAAGAGTTTGAGGTATATTACAGATCCTTATATTCTCCACGGTTACCTATCCCCTCTATTGCAGAGATTCAGACTTATCTTAATGATATTCCACTCCACTCCCTCCAACATTCTCAAGCAAAGTTCCTTGAGGAGGCCATAACCCAATAAGAATTATGGGAGGCAATTGATTCATTGCCGGATGACAAGGCGCCAGGCCTGATGGCTTCCCACCTCATTTCTACAAAGTGTTTAAGGAGCAATTATCATCCTTAATAGTGAGCATGTTCTCTTATCTTTGTAATTCTGGAATCTCTGATCCCTCATTAGTAGAAGCCCTCATAATAGTACTCGCCAAACTGAATAAATCTCCACAGTTGGTCTCTAATTATCAACCAATTTCCCTGATGAATTATGATATAAAGCTTTTCACAAAGATTCTGGCCACTAGAATAACACGAATTTGGACCCCATTACTTAGTTCAGAATAAATGGGATTTGTAGCTAGTCGTTCTTCAACTGACCACCTTAGGAAACTGTTTCATGTTTTCTCTGCATCCAGAGTAGCACCTTACCCAATGGCATTGGTGTCTCTGGATGCAGAGAAAGCATTCGACAGGGTAAGTTGGACTTTTCTATTTGAAGTTCTTAAAAAATTTGGCATTACCCAGAAATTCATAAAGTGGATACAACTATTATATACTCTCCCCACAGCAAAAGTGTACTGCAACGGGGTTTTCTCAGAGTTATTTACCCTATTTTCTGGAATGTGCCAAGGATGCCTGCTTTACCTTTAATCTTTAACCTGTACCTGGAACCACTTTTATACCACCTTCAACATTCTCCCCAGGTATAGGGTATACAGACTGGTGAATGGGACCTTTGTCTTTCGACATATGCAGATGACATTCTGTTGCATGTCACTAATCCCCAAACTTCCCTTCCAGTGATAGTATCTATTATAGATAAATTTGACACATTATCTAACTACAAATTGAACATAACTAAAACAACAATTATGTCACTAAATGGTCATACTCATCGTTCACAATTAGAAAACTTTCAGTTTTGTTGGGCGACTCAAATTACCTATCTAGGCCTTATACTAACAAATGATTTATCACAGATTAAAAAATTGAATCTTGATGTTCAATTAGGAATTATAAAACTGGGATCTTGAAAGATGGGCCCATTTGTATCTTTTACTACAAGGACGAATCAATGTAGTTAAAATGAACATACTTCCGAGACTTTTTTATCCCCTGAATATGTTAAATTTTTATCTTCCACAAACCTGGTTTAGGAAGGTTCAACAGATTATTTCCAAGTTTCTTTGGAAATCACAACTGCCGAGGAGGTCATATACTAAGCTTGGAGCTTCTAAGGACAAAGGGGGCCTCAAACTGCCAAATGTTTTTCACTATTATCTAGCAAGCCATATAACTAAATATTTTCACTGGTACTCCCCTATCCCTATTAGAGCAGCACCTATTTATGAACCATTATGGCTAAAAATGGAGCGCCTAGTTATTAGACACTCAGGTATTTCCCCCAATAGCTTGTTATATATTACTCCTAAAAAAGGCTTTAAGATTCTACAGAATGAGCTAGTATGTACGTCCCTGAAAGTTCATGCCCAATTGTGTAAAGTCCTTAAATATGATAATACTAAGGATATTTCCCAACCTATTTATTTAAACCCAAATTTTATATTAGATAACCAATCTCTAAGAACAGCAAGAGTAACCCCCAAACAGGACGTCAAGATCCTGGACTTATTGGATCAAGATAAGATTAAGGCTTCACCTGACCTTCTTAAAACCTTAGGCCTTCCTTTCAATCAGATATTTAAAGCATTACAAATTAGACACCTTCTAATATCCACGATGGGTAATGGTATTTGGGATACGGACCAAACAGATCTTCTTAATATGTTGACCTGGTATGGAATCCTCATGCAGTATAAAAAAAACTGCCGAGTTGTATCCACTAATCCATCCAGATATCCAAGGAATATCATCATATTGGACAACAATTCCCAAATAAACAACTTTGCTGGGACAGTATTTAGAAAGCAGTACATTCCTATACTTCTAATGATAAACTGCATCTAATTCAGTTCTGCATAATACATAACATGTATTTTAATCCAGCAAAGTTAGTTACCATGGGCAAAATACATAATCCCAGATGTGATAGATGTGGTCTAAGTGAGGGTACAGTATATCATATGCTCTGGGAATGTCCCTTAGTCAAGTCCTTATGGAACACGATTAAAACCAAACTTGACCCCCTTCTTGGATTGGAGCCACTTTTCGAACCCAAAATATGTATCCTGGGAGTCTACACCCAAATTCCAGTTCTAGAAAAGATATGCCATGGCCTAAATTTCTCATACGGTCAAGTAATTAGTGTTAAGGCATTGGAAGGATTCCCAACTTATTCCCTACTCTGAATGGTTGCACCAATTCTTTATATAATCTAAGAATAGAAAAAATGATTGCTAGTCTTAGACACAGCCCAGCTAGCTTTGATAAAAAATGGAGCAAGATTTACACATCGACCTCACTTAGAAGGTAAAGTAAGGACCTGGCTACGGAAATCCATGGATATACTTGGCACCTCAGTGGAAGCCTGCTAGCAGGCCTTAACCTAGCACTTATTGGGGGGTGGGATAAGGGGAATGGTAGGTATATAGTGTGGAATGTGTTTAGATTTTAAAGTATGGGAGGAATTCCTGAGGGAATATAATGGCTGCTCCTTCTGGCAAGAGGAATGAGTGAATAACACAGACCTCGATCTTTACACAGATGCAGCATGGGGAGCTACCTGAGGGGCAGATGGTTTGCAGAACCATGGCCATTAGACTGGGCAAGGGACGGTAAGGTAAAAGATATAACATTGTTAGAGATCATGCCCATCTGGGCATGCACCCTGGTGTGAGGGGAAGAATTACGGGATCAAAAAGTGACATTTTGGTGTGACAATAGAGCAGTGGTAGAGGCCCTGAACAGCAAGAGAGCCAGGTAAGAGGCGGTCATACAAGTAATGCGACTTCTAGTGCTAAGGGCATTGCTGTTGAACATGTCATTCAGAGCGAAACACATAGAAGGGGTACACAATACCCTGGCTGACAGCCTTTCCCGTCTGCAGCTGGAACATTTCCAGAGGCTGGCACCAACAGTGGAGAAGCAAAAAAACACCCATACTAATGAACATATGAGACATTGACAGGAAGGAGCAGAAATGTTGTTCCGCAGTTCATGGGCACCACGGACTCTGAGGGCCTACGATGGGGCCTGGCAAGTGTTTCAAACATTGAGGGAAACACACCACATGGAGGTAAGTAGACTGCTCAGAGAAGAACAATTGGGGAAGTTCGCCATAGAGCAATGGCAAAAAGGAACAGCCTACGCCACAATGGGGGTCTACTTGGCAGGGATTAGTGTTATCTGCAGTCTAAAAGGATGGAAGGACCCCAACAAAATCAATGTTCATTAGAAGAAAGATGCAGGGATGGGGTAGGTTACAACAAGGGACGGTGGATAATGGAAGACCAATAGGGGAACAGTGGCTGGTGAAACTGAAGGGTGTGTTACCAGCAATATGCAGATCAAAGGCCGAGGCCCAGTTATTTTACACGATTTATGTGGTAATGTTTGCAGGGGCCTTGAGAGTGAGTGAGGTGATAGGCCATAGCAAGTAAGACAGGGAAGGGGGATTAGAATGGGGAGATATAAGCTGGGGGATGAAGGAGATACAGCTCATGATTAAGAGGTCAAAAATGGATCAAAGGGGACAAGGTTGCATGGTAACATTAAAGAAACATGTAGAAGGCACAGTGTGCCCAGTGCAGACTTTGTGGGCTTTCACCGCAGAGTGTGGGAATAGGACAGGGAGATTATTTCTGCATGGTGATGGAAGTAGAGTCACAAGTTATCAAGTCACAGCATTGCTCAAGAAAAGCATGCAATTCCTGGGGGAGGATCTGATTAATTATTCTTCCCACTCCTTATGGATAGGGGCTGCCTCACAGTGGGCAGTGGCAGGTGAGACAGTGAATAATATTTTGGAGAAGGGGCGCTGGCGATCAGCCAGTTGTAAAAGATACATTCGAACATTGCAGTGTGGAGACTAATGGGTCAACCATGTTTTTGTTACAGATATGGAGCCATGGGGGTAGGAAGAGGTGATATGATGGTAAGAAACTAAGACCATATATAAGATATTTATTCTGTTTAACCCCTATAGGAAGAGGGAGGAGCATGGAAGTCTGGATCTGCAGCCACTCTTATATTTATTGGGCAGAAAAGAGAGCTGAGAAAAAGGCTGGGGGAAAGCAACTTTACCAGGATGTGAAGTAGTGTAAATTGGTATGGCGTGGCATCCGAGGGATGAGATGGGCACAACTGCTCCCCACCTTGAAAGAGCTAAAGGAGCGGTGACCCATTCCAGACTTAATTATTATACATTTTGGGGGTAATGACCTTGGGGAAAGCCATGGGTGGACACATACATGCAGATAAAAAGGGACTTAGAGACAATACAGCAGTGGTGGCCTGAGGTATGCCTTGCCTGGTCGGATATGATACCAAGGAGGGTTTGGAGACAGGAGCACAGCCATAGAGCTGCGGATAGGGCCAGAAGAAAGATGAACAGAAGGGTAGGGACACTGGTAAGAAAAATGGGAGGACAAGTAATACTGCGGGGTGTGGAAGAGTGGGTAGAAGATTTCTACAGGTCAGATGGCGTGCACATGTCAGATCTAGCCATAGATATGTTCAATACAGAAATGATGGGTTTTATAGAAGTATGGAGAAGGCATGCAAAAAACAGATTAAAAAAAAAGAGGGGAATAGAAGGATTGGAAAGTGGGTTCCCCAAGGTATGGGGAACAGTACCCTAAGGGAGGGGAAAGCCAGTCATCCAAAGCAAGCTGGAGACTGGCTAGTGGGGAAAAAGGGGGAAGAAAAGGAATAAGATGAAAAGAGGAAGAAGCTGAAGGAGGAACGTGGTCTTGGTTTTCAATGTTACCTAACAGAAAGGAGAAGAAGAAGGCATCCAGGTTTTCACCTGGGGGGGAACAAAAAGAGGAAGAAAGAGGGATGATCAGAGATTGATATAGGGATGAAAAATAAATGAAATTGTGAGAGATATAAGAATAAAAGATGATAAAATGGAACATGGAATTATGATATATAAATAAATTAATTGCCAATCTGAGCACAACAACAAACAATGGTCTCTGTCTTTTTGTGAGGGAAAAGGGGGGAATCCGGGACAATGGAGTTTGCCCTTTAAGGGGCAGACCAGGTGTCCTGGTGCACCCCTTCCCTTTCCATCAAGATGGTGTGCTCAGAAGGGGAAGGAAGGAAGGGGAGGGCCAGGGGATAGAACAATGGGCAAGCAACAGGAAGGGAAGGGGCAAGTGGATGTACATAAGGGACATGACAGAAGTGGTTCAGACACTTTTGCTGGAGTTTTATCCTCCCACCCACCCTACAACACAAAGCAAGAGGGAAGACAGTCAATAAGGGACTGTATGGTGGTCTGTCAAAGTGGATGACAGATGTGTCCGTAGGATGATTATTGGACTGCCAAAGGTGGATGACAGGAAACAATATGGTTATTTTGACTGCCAAAGGTGGATGGCAGAGAAAAGGGAGAAAAGGGGGGGGGGAAGGGGGGAAGAAAAAGGAATAAGATGAAAAGAGAAGAAGCTGAAGGAGAAAAGTGGTGTCAGTTTTCACCGTTACCTAACAGAAAGGAGAAGAAGAAGAAGGCACCCAGGTTTTCACCTGGGGGGAGCAAAAAGAGGAAGAAAGAGGGATGATCAGAGATTGATATATGGATGAAAATAAATGAAATTGTGAGAGATATAAGAATAAAAGATGATAAAATGGAACATGGAATTATGATGTATAAATAAATTAATTGCCGATCTGAGCACAACAACAAACAATGGTCTCTGTCTTTTTGTGAGGGAAAAGGGGGGAATCCAGGACAATGGAAATTGCAGTGTCAAAGTGCCAGATCCCCATCCAGACCTTTTTCTCAACTGCTGCCATCCCACACTTGTATGACTCTGTTTGTAAAAGTGTGTCTGATGCTCTCAAAGGTTCAGTGGGCAAAAAGGTTCATGTTACCACAGATATGTGGACCAGTGGCCAGATGGCTGATTAAATGGCAGTGACTGAACATTAGGTTAACTTTCCTCCCTCCTCCTCCTCATCATCATCATCATGTAGTAGCACTATCAGCAGCAGAAGCAGCAGTAGCAGCAAGATGCAAGGGACTTTCACTGTTCAAAGGAAGGCAGCATGATATATTTGCAGTTTTGAAAAAGACCACAAAGCAGAACATCTTGTGGAAGGCCTTCAAGAGAAGTTTGCTGGGTGACTGACTCCAAAGTTCTTGCAATCCTTGAGTTTATAGTGTCTGTCAATGCTTCCAATATCCTGAAAGCAGTAAGGTTTGGTAGCTTTACATATGTACCATGCTTTGCACACACTATAAACCTGGTGGTAAAAAACTTCAATGATGAAGACAGAAATGTTCAGAAATTGACTGCAGCTGCCCACATTGTGTGCACCCACTTTAGCCATTCTGTTAAAGCCTGAAAGTTATTGCCACAGATGCAGAATGAAAATAGCTTCCCTCTCCACCAGATGATACAGGAAGTTTCAACCCGGTGGAATTCCACTAACTATATGCTGCAGAGAATGTTTTAACAACAGAAAGCCATCCTTCAGTCTGCAGTCAAATATGGCATTGGAAAAAGAGATGTGAATATCAGCTCCAACCATTGGCATCTGATGGAGAAACTTTGTTTTGTCGTTAAATCCTTTGAGGAGGCTACCCAAGTGGTAAGCACCAATGATGCTGGTCTAAGCCAGATGCTACCCTTTATTTCACTTCTCAGGCTGACACTGGAGCATCTCAAGTCACAGAGTCTCAAGAACAATGACATTAATGCTGTATTACTTGCCAGAAAAATGCTAAACACCTTCCTCAGTGATGAGCGCATTATCAATATGTATAAGGCTGAGCATTACATTTTGACCACAGTTTTGGATCCTAAGTTTAAGGACACAATGGAATCATTCTTCACACCACATGACATTAAGGACCAGGAATGTTATCTTGAACTATTAATTGAGAAAGTGTCAGCACATATAGTTGAGAAAAGTAGTACATCATCAGTGCCCTTTCGGCTACCTTCAAATTCTACACAAAATCTGATTCAGAGGGAGCACAATCTGACATTGATACTGCTGCTGCTGGTAACACCACTACTGATGCTTTTGGCAATCAAACACCAACCAGAACTGCTGCTGCTACTACTAGGATAACTGCTGCTACACCACAAGAAGAGAAACCACTATGGGATATGCTCTCATACTTTGATCTGATAAAGACAGCTGGAAAGTCTCAGTTGGCTATTGTATTACCAGAAGTCCCTGCTGCAAAAATTGTGAATGATTATATGGAGGAGACTGTGCATGTCACTGCGGGGAATGAACCATTAATCTACTGGCAACAGAAGAAATCAATGTGGCCTTCTTTGACTGAGATTGCTGTTGAATACCTCAGTTGTCAACCCACCAGCACATGTTCAGAGAGAATTTTCAGTGCCACTGGAGCAATAGTGACTGACAAAAGAACGTGTCTTTCCACAAAAAATGAAGAGAGGCTCAGTTTTCTAAAAATGAACCTGTCACAATTCAAGAACACATGCTGTCCAAAATTTAGGTAGGATGACAGCACCCAGGTGGCATGTGACACAGATGATGATGAGGGTGAGGGATTCTGTTGCCACTAGCCTTTCCACCTGTCTTTCCTCCAGTGGGTCCTCCTGTCTCCTCCTCTTCCTTAAGTTCCATTCATTTCTCAAACATCTACTGTTGCTGCTTCTGTACCACTGAGGTCCTGGTCCAGACAGGGATTTTAATTTTTTAATTTTTGCTGCAATGTCCATCCACTTTCCTTTCTCTATTTTAGTGCTGCACCCAAGGACACGTCCAAGGCTTTGATCCAAAATGAGCCGTCTTCTAGATACAAACTTTTCATCCTAACCTGGAAAATGAAAACAGTATAGTAACATTTTATAAAATTGTCTTCTCACATACTGATTGAGATTGACCATCATAAGAATAAAAAATACATTCTTGTTCTCTGTAACCCCTCAACTCCAAGTCTAGACTTCCTGGGCCACTCTCTCTTACAAATACAATCCACCTCACCCTTCATTCTTACAGCCTTAACCCCACGCCTGGCATCATAAAAAACAATTGCTGACAGTAGACTGTTATTGATTTTTACATTATTTTGAGTAAAGAAGATGATGAATATATCCAAAATCTCCCTTTTCTCATTTCCAACAAACATCCTCTGACTCTACAAACTCCCATCCTCCTTCAACCAGGTGCTCCAGTATGCCAGTACCTCCCCATTCACCTGCCCTTACACACATGCCTCTCATACCCTTCTCCTTAGCAATATCAAAAAGACAATTTCCCCTAACAGTTTGAACAGGATTTTCAAAACACTTAAATTGTTGCAATCTACAGTACACCAATGATACAGCATATGGGGCTTGTGGTGATCTAACTGGATTTCCTATCCCGTACAACAACTGCCACAAGTTGGACCAACTATTTCTGGTCTAGCTTGCAGCAATCCTGGGGGCCTGTGTTACAGAGCTGGTGCTAGATATGTGACGTAAGCTGCCATAACTTGTGGAAACTGTCACAACTGCACTTGTGATTGGAAAATCAGGCGCAGTTGCGGCGATGAGGTTGGTGCACTGCCAAAACAAAAGTGTCATGGCACAAGGCTGCACACAATCCCTGCACCATGCTTTGAAAATCCTACCTTTTGGCTTTTAGAAAATGTATGCAACTCTTCTTCACTATTCAATGAATGCTACCAAAAAAAGTGAAACATCAGATTAGTTCCCTTTTCCTCCTCCTTCCATTGAATTTCTCCTTCCACTTTACTGGACACTCTCCCACCTTTCTTGGTTGCACTACCAGATCAGTTTGTCAGAAACTGCTTCTCTTCTGTGTCTCATATATGGAAGCAGTATTTGCTGATTTTCACTACTACATATATGATATAAGCTGAGAGATTCTGTTAGAGAGAGAGGTGGGAAAGGGGTGTTAGGGAGGGTGGGACAAATGGAGTAATAGTTAACTTATGGAGCATGTGGGGAGCATGGCAGGAGAGTGTACCAGAAGGACAGAAAAGAACATGGAGGTAATTTTTGTATTTATATTTACTCAAATTAAAAAAAATCTAAACTGATAGCGGATGCCAGCCCTCTGATTCCACACATATCTTTATGGCCCATAGCCACAGCCACTGGGGGCTATCTGTACTGTGGTCCAACAAAGGGGGAAGAATTTAACTGAGTTATTGTAACAGGGAGTAGCTCAGGGGGTTAACTCTTTATGCTGTGACAACCAGATTTAGAAAGAACTAGAAGTCAGGGATGATATACGAGTCATCTTCCTTGACATGCTGCATACTGCTTTCTAAATCTGTTTCAACACTATTTTATAACATCTACTGGGACTAGGTATCATTCTATAATATAATATATAACCAAGGTCACCTGGTTCCACTTGAGTAAAATATCCACATATTTTGCATGTTTGGGAAGGTACATGTAGTAATAAGATTCTAAAAATAGCAAGTTTTGCAAAGTTTTGCTACACTGAGACAGACTCCTATGCTCCAAAACTTTGCAAAACATACCATTCTTACTTTCTTAGTACTACTATACTACATCCCAAACATGCAAAACACTATATATATATATCTATCTTTATATATATATATATATATATATTGTATATATATATATACCTATACAGTATATATATAGATAGATAGATAGATATGCACTTCTGTGGATTTCCTAACTAGCACCAGGTAGAACTTAGTTATATATTGTAGAACCTGGTTATACCTAGTAGAAGATGTTGTTTTACTTGGTAGAACCTGGTTATAGCTGACAGAACCTTGCTTTACCTGGTAGAACCCAGTTCTACCTAGTTCTACAGGGTAGGCCCAGGTAGAACCTAGTTGAAACCAAGGTAGAACCCAATTTTGCCTGGTTCTACCAAGTAGAACCTGGTAGATCTTTTTTGGTTCTACTCAGAAAGTTCACAAGGTAGAACGTTTAGAGGTTCATACAGCCCTACTAGTATGGACAGTGGTGAAACCCTTTGAAGTATATAAGATGGAATTTATCTGGGCTCCAACAGACAAGGCACAAATTAGAAGACTAGAGGGGAATGAGGGAGACACAGGATCGGCACTTACCCTTTGTCACCTGCTAAACTTGGTTGATCAAAAAAGGGTGGTCTCCAAAATTTATCAACTCCTAATACAAACCTGGAGGATGGCAGTATCAAACCTCAAGGCCAAAAGGGATGGGAAGTCAGATTTCAAATTAACTAGTTAACAATGGATGCAACTTTGGGAGGATTCATTCAGAACCACCTCTTCCACACATGGCTGGAATTTGCCTAGAAGGATAAATCTAGATTTTTTATAACCCTTATAATAAAGGGCAAATGAGATAACATAAAATCCATGGCATGTTGGAGATGCTGTAGAGAACCACAGGCTTCTCACACACATATTTTTTACACGTGCCCAACACTAGATCAGTTTAAAACTACAGATATTAAACAATTAAGGGCCTTATTTGATATTCCAGATTCCTTAGACTTTAAAGAACTGATCCTAGGCCTCCCTCAAAAGAATATAAAAGGTGCCACTTCCTTGAATTTATGCTGCATCTGTGAATCTGCCATAGTGAAGGCTATAACTGGAGAGCTGCTCCAAGAGGCACCACCTGCTAAAAAGGAGTGACAGACAACTGCAGAACAGATTGGTGACATAGAAAGAATAATATGCCATGTGCAATATAGGATAGAAATGTATTTAGAAAAATGGACAAGATGGAACTTCTCCAGAGAGCATGAACAAGATGTGAGCTAGGTGGAAGACTTTTAACTCTACCAATAGGTTGGGCATCTAAAATATTTTTAACTGCTCCATATCTAAGTATTTCCTGCTGTAACTTGCTAATACCTATTACCTAGCTGTTTAACTGCTACAAATTAACCTGATTCCCCACTCTGCCTTGCTTTGGGGCCTCCCTACCCTACACTGCTGGCACATTTATACTGCCTTCTTGTCCCCCTATCAATCCTCTCTGCCCTTCTATTCATCACTGATATGATACCTGCCTCTATGCTTTCTGTTAGTAACCCTTCTCCTGTCTCAGACTTCGACATGTCCAATCCCGTAGTCTGCCCACGGCAGACCATTTATACACTCAGCTTCTGTGCCCCTAAACTCTGGTACCTCATGTCATGTTACCTTTATAAATTCTGTTGGTACTTCCCTCCTATATTTATTCACCCTAAACTAACTGCCCTTTTACTTCTGACATATCTACTGTTACTGGTTGCCGGAGATATACAGCCCAACCCAGGGCCTCTGAAACCTACGATTCCCTCTTTCTCACTCCCTTCCTGGCAAGGAGAGAGGGGACTCAAAGTAGCCCACCTGAATGTCAGACGCCTCCTTCATAAACTTAACAAACTCATGGTCTGGAGTTCCCATTACCAGGCTGACATACAATACTCTGTATCTCTGAGACATGGCTCAAGCCTTCAGGACCAAACAGTCTCTGTGCTATAGAGGGTACAGTTTCACCAGATGTGACAGGCCCTCCCCCCAATGTTGTGGATGCACCATGATCTACTTTAAATCTCATCTTAATTTTTATTGCCCCGAAATCCCCCCCTTACCTCTCACTGGAACATCCCTCTAGGCACATCATTGTAGCTGTTTGCATGATTTTACATTATATAGCTCGCAGACCTTTGGCAAGAGGTTCCTTGCAAAATGTCTAACTGAGAATCTTGCAAACTGCTATATTGATGAACTCTGGCATACTTATTGAGTTGAATGTGTGATTTTGGGTGGAGGGCTGTGCTGTTCACTATCAGATGTGGGGGCAGCACAAGACACCAGAGACTTTGTAACAGGACTGGGTGCAGGAGAAGAGTACCAATAGATACCATAGACTCTGTCACAGGGTTGAGTGAGTGCTGTAATTGGTGCTAGTGGGAATTGAACTTGCGATTGCCTGATTTCTAATCCAGTGCTCTAACTGCTAGACCACACTACCCTCCTGTATTGCCTTCTGTAATGCTATTAAGACATGCAGACTGTGGTAAAAACTTATTAATGATGCTGATTCTCTGGGATTGACATGTATCTTTCCCATACAATCAACATCTTCTGGATGATATTCACATAAATGCCCCTGACATGTTTTATATTGCACTATTTACACTAACAAGCATGTCATAAATACATACACAGTACTGTCTGCATATCATAAATGTTACTTTGGGCAGT
The DNA here is from genome assembly GCA_016271365.2 of Neoceratodus forsteri. Taxonomy (NCBI): domain Eukaryota; kingdom Metazoa; phylum Chordata; order Ceratodontiformes; family Ceratodontidae; genus Neoceratodus; species Neoceratodus forsteri. The sequence continues at coordinate 394,806,854 of CM057454.1, read as the reverse complement.
TGATTAGCTGTAAATACCTTGAAAGCTGGAAAGCAGTGAAGCTTGTATAGATATAGTATATACAGTAGTAGATACAGATATAGATATAGAAGATCTACTGTAGATATACAGTAGATATATATATATTACGACGTAGTTTTTGAAAACCATAGATACTGGAGGCAGAGTAACTAGCATACTATACTAACAAATGCTACTGTATAAGTCATGGCAAGTGATTTCATAGCAAGTGAGTTCCTTGATTACAGTCCTGGCTGCTTAGTAGTTAATCCTACTACAATGCATAGACTTGACGGCAACATACACTTGTACCAGCTCACAGCAAATGGTTTGACAGTCTAAAAACACTTCCATTTCAAAGCTCGTGTGCCACTAGTGCTGGGCAAAACTGCAAAAATTTGTTTTGCTCACTTTTTGTAAAATTGTGCAATTTTTCTTTCATTTCACACCTTTTTGTGAACTGAGCACATTATACAGTACTGTGTAGATTTTTTGTGCAAAATAAGCAACATTGCACAATTTTACAGATTAAGGTTTATAAGGATGTACTCTTTTGAAAGTGTATGCTTAGTCTGAGGCATCATTTGCTAAAATTGCACATTTTTAAGAATTCCCATGTTTAAAAATGTGCAGTTTGGTGGAAAATGGTGCTTCTGCTGAAATTGCACATTTTCTATAACTCACATTTAAACAAAATGCCAAATTTGCAGAAAATGCACAATTTCTGAAAAAAGGGAAATAAAATTACACTGGATGTTAAGGCAATTTCACAAAAATTGCATGAATGTGAAATCTGTGATGTTGTGCAATTTTGCCAGACTAGAGAACTCTCACCCAGCACTATCTGCCAGCTCCAGAAGTCATTCTGGAGCAGGCTACCTCAAAACAAAAGTGCTTATTTGTTAGGATGGCAGCATTCATTTGTTTGAATTGCAGGTGGTGTCAAAAGAAAAAAACAATTATCAGTATCATACCAATAAAACACTAGATGGATGGATGGCAGTACCTCTCCGAAACAATAAACTTCATTTCAGAAATAATGATGCTGATGGTTTACAGAAAGAGTGCTAGACTGCATAAAGGCCAATGCAATCCAATGGTTACAGGCCTGGACTTTGAAGAAAGACCACAGGTTTGAATCCTGTGGAGTCACTACCTCACTGTAACCTAGAACAAATCACTTGACCTCACCATGCCTCTGTTTTCACAGCTGCAAAACTGGGTAGAAGCAGAACCCCACTGAAAACAAGATGCTGTGTCTCAGTTGGGTTATCACAGGTAAATTCTTAAAACCACACAAGACAGATATTTAATATCACAATTACTGCATGTGAAGGTTCACAATTCTATGGATTTTAAGTCTCAGTCTACATTAAAGTTGCTTTCTTGCCAAACTCCACAGATATGGGGGAGTAAAATGTTAAGATACAGTGAGAACCACAATCTTTCATTTTCAGCTCCCAGTTCAATCTAGTTATCAACAATGGTTATCTCTGTTTTCCCGAAGTTTAGTAGACTGCTATATCTGTGCAGTTATAAGAAAGGGATCCAAGCTGTCCTATGGATTAGAGAGAAAAAGGATGACTGAGCCTTTATCTCTTATCAGACTGATGAAAATGTCATTGCTGAACATTAGATCCAGGTCGTGTTTATTTGTTTATTTATTAATATACTTCAACAGGTTACTCCATTTAGACTGAGCAGTGTGTTTACAATGGGTTGTAGCCCAAGGCTTGGTCACAAACACAAATATGGCAATACATGCACATACAGTGCCACAGACATACACATGTTATAGTGCAGTTTTGTATAGTGCAGTTTTGTATACTGGCTTTACTAAGCATAGAGATAAGATTAATTCTATGAGTAAAGATTGTCATGGTAGGTGAATTACAAACATCAGAAGGAAGGCTGGAATACAGAACTGCCTCCTCATATATTAAGGATGATTAGCCAAAGTTTGTACAAAAGGCATCCTGAGTTTCACTATCAGACATAACACATTGTATTACAAAACAATGGCACACATTCTGAGCTGAATCTGAATCCCCAGTAACAATACTTTCGTAGAAAAATGTTGTTAAGACATTTCTGCAACTGAATCAGACAATAAACAATGAACTGATGTCTGACTAACAGACTGATTTCTCCATTGTGCTTGTCAGACTGCCTTTTTAAATATCCTCTCCTGTACATCAGAAAACGTATTCCCATTGTACTGCAAAAATATGTAATGTAAAAGTTGATAACTAAAGCAATTTTCTCCCACAAACATGCCCTTCCTAATGCTGAAAGCCACTGGTGTGTAAAACTCTCAAAACTTTGTGCCTGATAAATGACTATGAAAGTTTGACAGATCAGAACGATATGGAGCGGTCTCAAACATTTGGCACAATGTGCGTCTGGCATACAGAGACTGCCTGTCAAATGCCTATGACTCCATACAGCAGCTAGGGACCCTACAGAGCAGCAGATGGGCCATTAAGGTAGTATTAATGTAGATGCCATCAGTTTTCAGTTCTGACTGGGACATGCTCTTTAGAACTATGAGCAGCTGCTGCCATTTACTGTGACAGCTTCCTGCTAACTTTTGCCAACTGGCACTCTCTGACTCTTTGTACCTGAGCTATTAAATATGAGACTTCCACCATTTTGTTCCTCCAGAGAACTCGTTTCATTATCCTCTGAAGAAGGTGCTAGGAATTTATCATTATGGCTCAAACACTGGTAATTCTAAATAATTGCTGCTAGAAGTTGTTATTATGCTGGCTTTCAAGTAAGTGAAACAGCAGATAATATGCTATATACAGTATGTAATAACTGCTCCAACCCTAGCTTTAACCCTAACAGACTTGAAGTTGAGAAGGTCATTAGGATTGATAAATTAACTCCAATCCTTCAGCTAAGAATGGAACATCCTAAATACTGAACTTAACCATTTAGTCACTAATATTCTGTTTATGTTTTATTAGTGTTTCCTCTCAGAACAAGTAAAATTTTACCCACTGTATACCTTGTAATGTAGTTGGTGTTCACATAAAACATACAAAATAATGTATGAGAGTCCATACACAACAGGGCTGTTTTTCCACTGAGTGGTTACCATGACAACAGAGTGACCTCAAGAGTGAAGCGGGAGAGGTCCTTCTCATCATGGTAACCATGAGGTGGAAAAACAAATATTGGTGTGAACCGGGGATGCCCATGTGTTATTTTATATAATACATGGTGTACAAAAACACTAGCCAGCATGTTAGCTTTGCCAGTCTTTACTGAAGTAAATTAAAAATATATTTCTCAGCTTTCAACTACACAGTAACATTTACACATTCAGCAACTCATGTAAAAATGGCTTTGATTTAAATGGCAGCCTGAGACTTTACCTTATTCTCCCCTTCAGTCTTTAGGAATTGAGCCTTCAATACAGAAAACATAGGAGAAAAAAGCAATTACTTATTGTGTCATTCAGTGTCTCGAATACACAGATTCTGCCAAACTACCCCCCACCTAAACACACGCACACCACTTGCTCTCTCGGTGCATCAAAACTGTTTACTGTTTTGTGGTTCACACATGATATCATGTTTTGTTTTTGGTTTTTTATAAAGATGGTGGGCCAGATTTTCGAATGGGGATACAGAGTTTGAGGCCAAGCCCTACATTCCTGCAAAGCTTGCTGCACCTGTGGCCAAGGATTTGCCACAACTTGTGCCCAATTTTATAACCCAGAACGAAAGTTGCAACACTACCTTCTTTTTACATCAGCATGCGCCAAAGCTGTGGCACAAGTCCCTTTCACCAGCTCCCCCACTGATGTAAGGTATGCAAGGGGGGATTGGATGTAAAGGACTTGCATTGGGGATTTTGCAGCAGGCACAGTTACAAAATACCAAATCCACCTCAGTCTGATGCAAGTCAGCACTTATGACATTCTCCACTGCAAGTACCTTGCATCACTCTAAGTCCAAAGAAAATTGTGCCCAGTATGTGCTGTCTCTACAAGAAACATATCCATATATATATATATATATATATATTTTTTTTAAAGTGCTACTGACTGCAAGCTTCACTAAAGCATGTGTGGTGGTAGCATGATTGACAACCAGCTGATCCACAGCATCGTTGTGTGATGTCCCTGCTGCAGCAAAATGAAAAGTCATTCTGCTGCAGTATGAACATCACTAGCGCAGCAGAACAAGTTTTTTTAGGGCATGGAAATCTATGCTGAACTACACCTCACCATACATTATAAACAAAAAAGTAACAGTTAAACAGTCATGGATATAAAGCTATCTATTGTTCTGGAACACAGTAATGCAAAGAATCCTGGGTAATAGTACAGTAATATGGAATCTACTGTGGCACGGGGTCATAATGTCTCAAGACATTATGCCTCATGCCAAAATCGCACTGCCAATACATGGCGATATTGCCAGGCAACATAACTTTATTTCTGTGGGCTATGCCCTGCACCCCCCTTATGGTGTTGTACCCTGACCTCCCCACTAAAGATTCTCAACTCCGGGGGGGGGTCCAACTCGGGGAGTGCACAATTTATGGGAAAAATAAAATGTCTGAGACTGGGAATCAAACCCGGTCCCAGATGCAGCGCCTGGGTTCCTGCTGCTGTGGCTCAGTCCAGTGAGCCATGGCAGCTGCTCAGCAGAACCCACTCCCAGCAGAGGTTGTATCCTTTGCCTGGGAGTGTGTGAATGGTGCAAAACTGCATACAGCAGTATATGCGGTATTGTACCATTCACTGTCATGGACAGCGCTGTTTCGGGTTAGCTATAATGTCGTATGCTATTAAACATATAACATTATGACCCGGTAGGATCTACTGTGATGGAATGCATATAAGGCTTTAGCACTAGGAGAACTGATGTTTCCTGATCCAGACTTCTACATTTGATCTACAGAGGTTGCAGCAAAATGCTGTACACAAATGCATTTTGTCTTAGTATCATTTGCCACTGAAATGTTATTGCAGCCACACACCAAGCTACTGCAGCAATAGCAGACAGAATCACTCAGTAAATCCTAGTGAGCATGTAGGAATATTTTCACTACATAAGAAACTCTGATTGAAAGCATTGGTTGACAGTATGCCAAAGACTGTGTTTGTGTGTGGGTGGGGAGGCTGAAAGGCCTTTAGCAGAACTAAACTGAACTCTAAAGGTTACCTGATCCACACTCCTACATTCACCCCACCAAGGCTGAAAATTACTGCAGTTACATGTTTTATCTTACTGGTAACTCGCCCTTGCTGTGTGATCACTGCTTCAGACAAAAGCAAGGTCACCATTGAACAGACAAACAAACTTAGGCCAGTCACACTGAGCTCACAGAAACCCCCTTTTCATAAAAGAAGTCACAATGCAAAACACTGATGATAAGTGGAATATTCAAATCACTGGGAGGGATCAGCAGATTTAATAGTAAACTCCCATAATTAGTAGATACTGGGTTAATAATTTATTGTGTAAAGAAAAGTTCTTTATATTCCTTGTCCTGCATGACAGTTAATCTGGCAATGCTTGGCCCTGTCACTTGAAAACAAAACAATTTCCCCGATGATCTAAATACTGATCAAAAACTGACTTGGAATAACCACGTAAATAGCATTTCATTCCACCTGTCTCCTTGAACTACAGTTTTCCAATGTGTATGGCTTCATGTTATTCTTTTTTCCTAAAAAAAGCACAATGTTGTTGACAGAGAAGACTCTATTGTACATTTGTTTGCTTTAGCCCAGATTCCATGGTTACACTACATCACCTTCAACCATGCCAAACAAGAAAGCTAATAGTACAGCACATCATACTGTTTGACACACAATAAAAACCACAGTTAGTCATTAGAACAGTGGCTGGCAGACAGATTTATTATGCAGAGCTATCCTCATTGCTGCCCCAAATCATTCTACAATCTGATTACAACTAATCACACACAAATGGGACTTCAGTACCAGATCTATAGTACCTAGGCCTGGTACAAATTAAGAAAAGTATGTGATATCCTTTTAAAATCTTCAGATATTGTAATTACAGCTGATGCTTCTTTCCAATTTATTTTCCACTATAGAGTGTTTTTAAATGTATGCACATATGCAGTCTTGGATATGGGTCAAGGATTTTGATAAGAGTGTAGAGTAGACACATGCTCACTAGAGAAAAAATGTTGACTATAAAGAGCCCTACAGTCAACAAATCATGACAATAGGTTGGTAGATGGACTAGCAGTTATTACTTTACTACCCACTGGATCCACTACTGTGTAGCTTATGTGATAAAATAAATTAATAAATACCCATACAAAGTCAGCTAGATAGCTATACTATGTTGCATGGAAACACTTCCACAGGTTGGGACCTGTGGGGCTAAAACAACAAACATGCTCTCAATAATGATAAGAATACATTTTAATGCATGACTTCCTGCCTAGCAACAAAGGGAAAGGGAAGCTTTGTGGAAAGGAGAATCTAGTCCATGAGGTTAGCTTCATATCATTGTGACTTGCTCCCCTGATGTGTGGGGCATCATGTGTCCTGGGGCAAGGTTGGCAGGGGGTATCATATAAGAGGGCAGTGCTCTGCCCCTTGACATTGACTAAAAACACTATTCAGGGTGTACCTCAAAGGCAATTCTCCTGAGGAGGCTTATGGGAAGGATTTAAGGGGAGTAATAGAAAGCAGCCTGGAGCAGATGAAGTTGACCCACCCACCATGCCCATCCTGGCCCAACAAATTCTAGCTCCCCCCTGTAGCTTCTTCCATATCAGCTGTTGCTGGAGGCAAGTGTAGTACCAGGGATTAAATTGGGCAGGAGCCCATGGTAAGTCAGTTCCACCACCTCTGAAAAAAATGTATAATAGTTCCAGCACCTATATCATCTGTCTCCATTGACTACTGCAGGAGAGTTCCACTATCTAGAAATGACAGTTCCATCATACAGAAAACTTGAGGTGAGAGTTCCCCTACCCAAATATCTCCAATTTAACCACTGGTAGTTCCTGGGGAGTAGGTTACCCATGATGTCCCATCCATGTGAGATAAGACCTAGGTTACTATGGAACTGGGAAAGCGCAGAGGAGTGTAGTAAAGGATGGATTTGAAGATCAGATTCCTAGGGTAAACAGTGGGAAAAAATAGAAAGTATAAAACAACGCTCTCTTGTAGAAAATCCTCTTCTCTGGCACAGAAAGCAGTTTGTCCTGATAAGAGCCATGCCAAGCTTCCACATGTGTGGAAAGGGAAGGAGAAAATAAATTGTGTCCCACTCCGTTTCATAAAATATATCTTCCAGTACAGGATAAGGATGGTGAGGAGGAGGAGGAAACAAAGGAATTGGCTCATTCCAGACCATGGGATGACTCTGTTGTAGTTGATGGCTGTCAAGTTTATTGGTGTGTGTGTGTGCATGCATACATGTGTTTGTGCATGCATCTGTTCATTTGTACAGTAAATATGTGTGTGTGTGTGTGTGTCTGTCAGTTTGTGTGTGTCTGTGTGTGGAGGGGACTATTACTTAGTACCAGTCTACATCTGTATCCCAGTGGAGACCACATCACCAGTAATGAACTTGCTTTGCAGAGGAACTTGGGGACATGTCAATTCATCCTGGTCATTTCGCTCTGTGACAACTCACCCCAGACTATTAGCTCTGATGTCAATCAGCTGTCACATTAATTCATCCCCACACAATTTGCTTCCACTACATATTGTACTGTGCTCCAACAACAATTACAGTATGCCTTCCACTTTTACAATCCTTGAGCACATTTCCTCATCTGGTGGGTGAATTGCACCCACCTGGAATTTATTTTATTACATTTTTGCTGGGGGCAAATTGTCTGGGGACAAATTGACATGGGAGCTGATTGATGGCAGGGCTCATAGTCCAGGTCACGTCGTCGCAGAGCAAAATTACCAGGACAAATTGTCTTGTAGTCGAGGAACTTACCCAACAAAACAGAACATTTTATCCTATATTTATTTGAATTTGGAAAGGTGTTGTACTTAGAAGGTTTTGCATAAATCAGACACGAAGTAGTTGGACTCAAAATGTACAGTACAGTTCCTCTCGATTCATAAGAAGGATTTAATCTCACAGTCAGTTATGAATGTACTCTCCCTCACTTACATCTGGTCCTGCACCCATTCCAGAATGGATCAAACCTTCTGCCTTCCTCCTGGTCCACTGGTTTTCTGAAATTCAAAAGGAGGATAAATGGTCAGTAATGGTGGAGGCCACAGCAGCATGCCCTCAAGTATCAAGGATCGATTTCATTAAATTAAAAAAAGGTTAGCTAGGCTCCTCATCCATGCAGACCATAACATGAACTTGACTCACCCTGCAAAGCTGCTTATTTGCATGGTATGACATTGGGGCACAGGATGGAGGTCTCACAGTGCTGTGCACACAAAGAAGGCAGGGGAGTATTTAGAATTGCTGGGTTTTTGTGGAGCAGGGAGGACTTAAGTAATGGGGGAGGGTGAGTGGTGAGACAAATATTTTTTCTCCCAAATACCCTCAAATTATTTCATAATTGGATCTGCCCCCAAATATTTAGATACAGTGGTGTTCAGTGATAGGTTGTGCCATGTCATGACATGTCATTCAGTAGCTCCAGTTAACAACAGTTAATCCTATCAACTTGAGGCATTGTAAACAGCAGCAATTCAAGAAGTATCTTAAACATAATATCAGTATATCTTCAGTTATAACGAAACCTGCCACTGACCACCCCTGTATTCAGGGCATTTGAAAGAGATTATTCCACACTCATAAGCCATACTGGCTCTGTAATTGCATGAGAGACTTAATGGAGATAAACACATGTGTCACCATATACAGTATAAGGAGAACATGCGTTACTCCCAAGTGACAAAGTTAAGTCAGTTATAAATAGCCGACCCTCATGGACAGGGATAAATGCTTACACTGCAGTGCAAGCCATTATATGTGCTACACATTTTGCAAACACATTTTATTTAAAATTTAACATTGTTGTGTTCAGCAGTTTTAGAAGTTTAAATGCAGCACTAGGTCTTTGTAGTAGTCATTCTAGTAGTAGTAATGCTTGTATTCTTATATGAGAATAGGATAATACCTTGGAGAATAATAGCTAATTTTCAATGGTCTTTCATGAACATTTGGCCATCAAATAGATAAATCGGAATTGTAACACATAAATTGCACATGCCCCAATAATGCAAAGCAACATGGGAATCATATGCAAATGCCCATGAATGAATTTAGACTGGCTCAACTTTAAGCAGAATTGCATGGTGCCAGAAGGTCTCACAATACAATCATTTGGACTCATCAGTCTGCCATATCTGTATCTCTGCCCAAGGACTGAGAGCCAGCCACACTATAGGGGATCTTATTTGTTTGGGTCATGGGCAGCCCAAAGTTGAGAGAGAAGAGAACTACAAAAAGAACCCCAGAGCAAATGCACTAGGGCATGAGTTATCATGGAGGATATTGGCCATACAGCCAAATTTTAAAGAAAACACAAATTGCACATATCCCAATAATGCAAAGCATTATGGGAAGCATATGCAAATCCACATGAATTAATTTGGACTGGCTCAACTTTAAGTAGAATTGTATGGTGCCAGAAGGCCTCACAATACAATCAGCAAAGGCTGAGAACAGCAGACACAGACACATGTTTCATCCCCATTTGGACTCTTCAGTGTGCCATATCTATATCTCAGCCCAGGGAGAGGAAGCCAGCCACCTTATACATTACATTATTCATAAAAGAAACATCAGAACATTAGTTACAAGTATATGCCAAAATATGTCAAATACAGTACATGCAAATGAAAAACTTGATTTCCACCATCAACATGATTCAGCCCATGAAAATACATAGTGTAAAGCTGGCACATGAGTGCAGTGGTGGTGCTACTGCTTGCAAGGCAGGTGACTGGGTGTTCGAGAGTGGACACAGGGATGTTGAAGGGCCAGTCAGGTGGAGAAGGTTGGGTATCCATTGGACTGCTGACCTTCTCCAGGGAAGAATGAGATCTGGTGCACAGCATATACCAACCCCCAGCAATGGGTGGGAGTAGGTGAGCCTGGGACCAGTACTGAGGGGTATACCGGTGAAATATCGACATTTCGATATCGAAACCCATCACAGTAACAATCTCAACAGGTTTTGAGATTGCCGCTGTGATGGATCACCATTGAAATTTCCACACTCTGTCAGTGATTTTCCCCCATTTCGAACAAACTCCAACTCATAGTTTGTTATATTGTAATGGGGGCGGGCTCTAGGGGCACATCACCCCTATAAAAAAAAAAAAACTACAATGTCTGACAGGCAAAGGTTTGTCTGTCAACACTGGGGATGTTGCCAAGCCACATGTTGACATCTTTGGTGTTGATGTGGCTTGGTGGAACTGTACTGAGGCCATATTGTAGAACACAGCAGATGTCTGCATGTTAGGTGGCAAGAGCATGCCTGGCCATATGTTGAGGTCCTTGCATGCACACCTCCATCAAAGGGGAGCCACAGGAGAAACACATGCAGAAAAAAAAAACTTGAATGATGAGCAGCATGGAGTCCTGGATCCTTGAAGGAACCCAACTAACCATTGCTAGGTATTTCCCTTTGCCATTCTGAGGAAAATAAATAGAGTCAATTAAAAAAAACAAGAAGAAAATACATACTGTATGTTCAAAAGGATTTACAGTAGATTAAGGCTAAAAGGCCAAGGTGGGTCCATCCTTTTGTTAACCTGTCCTTATGCTGATATACTGTAGCAAGTACAGTATGAGGTAGGGTAACTTGTATAGTTCCAATGTTGGTTATGTCTGCAGGTTCAGAAGGTGGTAAAGCCTGATCTAGTAGAAACATGCAGAGTAGATTATTCCAAGTTACAAGACCCAAACATGCAGAGCTCTGCTGGCCAATCCTCATTTAAGATTTTTGGGGTATGTGATGTTATCAAGCATCATGAAATCTGTTTTCTCATTGATTCAAGGATGTCATTGTGACAGTGTGAAAATAACATTCTGGTTACTAGAAATACTACAGATGAGATTAGTTTACAGTATCTTCACAGTTTCCATTTCACAAGACACTTCCCTTACAGAAATAATTATATGAAATGTTTCCATGCTGCACTCATAAAACTACCCATGTAATATGTGTGCTGCAAGTATGATTTAAATGTTTTATTGGGACCAATTGCATGCATGTGGCATGCAAGTAGCAAGCAAGCAAGTGTGGAAAGCGTTCTTTCTATGTTAAATTGGAAGAGACTGCATGCATGTAGCATGCAAACAAAAAGCAAGTGCTCACTGATAACTGCACACATAAAAGTTGAGTGACTTGCTCAGGATCATACCATATACAAATGGGGATTTATGGGATTTAAACCCAGGTCTTCATGTCTTCTGATTTTCAGTTTAGCGCCTTTAACCACTATGCTATACTGCCTGCATGCATATGGCATGCTTGTACTTCAATACAAATCTGCACACTTTACATCTGCATGCATGCGGCATGCTTATAGCCACTGTTTCACTTTTTAGTTGTCTTGTCCCCTCATCATCTCAGCTGCACAGCTGAACTGTAGCACACATAACAATGGAAGCATATGTGGTTCTTCCCACCCCCAATACACACACTTACCCACAAAACTGCTTAATTACTTCTGTCTGGGCTGTACTCCCACTATTTTCTCTCCATAGTTTTGAATGCTTCCATGCAAACAGACTTTAAGGGCAAACACAAAAGTAGCAATAACTCGACACTGACCCACATGGCCAGTCCCCCTCCGATGGACACACACTATAGTGGATGCGGTCACACTAATACAGACAACTTACCAAGTATAAATATAAGTCAAGAGTTTCTTACCTGAGAACTAGGGAGCCAGAGGCAAGAGTCTTTAAGAGAGGCTGTCCATGGGTCACAGTGTTAGGGCATACCCCCTTGAAATGAATGAATATATTTTCTATTACTATTTTATACATTATGATGGTAAGTTGGAGAATACTGAATGCCACTGTTCTACTAACAAGGTCCTTGTTAGTCGAGCAGTGGCCTTCATTAATGTCCAACTCGCCATTAATAATGTATAAAATAGTAATAAAAAAATACCTCCATTCATTTCATTGGTGCACGCCCCAGCAGTCTCTCTTGACCTATGTCATAATGTGCCTGAGTGTGGGGATGTGGAGGTCAGCTTCACTGGGGAGGGCATTAGCATGACTATAGTGGGGCTCCAATAGTCTGTGCATACTATACTGCTCAACTGTCCCTGAATGCAAGGGACAGCCTTCATTTTACCCCTGAAAACTGCTCTGCTCCTCATCCATCCTTCATGGAAAACATGCTGCTCACACAGGGGTTGTCCTGTAAATTTACACTTTATGGCAGGAGCCATTTCAGATTTCAGCAGGGGGTAGCCAACAACCAATGGAGGCCAGGTGCTAGTTAGTGCCTGGGTGGCAAGCTCTAGAATGTCTGAAACATCTCTGAAAGGTCAAATTTATTACTGTGACTTACAAGTGATATGCAAATAAGGAAAAATTCAAATGTATATGATTCAGCCATTATCAGAACTGTTTAGTGAGTCTCTGAGCACAGGAGAGGTCCCAGAAAACTGGAGAAGGGCTCATGTGATCCTGCTGCACAAGACTGGTAGCAGGGAAGAGGCAGGGAACTACAGACCAGTCAGTCTTACCTCAGTAGTGGGCAAGATTATGGAGGCACTCCTTAAGGAAAGGATAGTGCAACACCTGGAATCCATAGGAGCACAGAACCCAAGACATCATGGGTTTACAAAAGGAAGGTCCTGTCAAACTAATCTCATAGATTTCCTTGACTGGGTAACCAGAGCGGTGGACCAAGGGGGAGCAGTTGATGTCGCCTACCTTGACTTCAACAAAGCTTTCAACACTGTTGCACAAAGAAGATTGATTAATAAGCTGGGTAGGCTCAGGGTGGGTCAAAAGTTGGTCAACTGGGTGGCAAACTGGTTGATGGACAGAAAACAGAGAGTGGTGGTAAACAGTATACAGCCAGAAGAGATGCAATCACAAGTGGGGTACCTCAGGGATCAGTCCTGGGGCCAGTCCTCTTCAATATCTTCATCAGTGACATTGCAGATGGACTGGAGATTAAGGTTTGTCTGTTTGCAGATGACACCAAGATTTTCAACAGAGTAGATGATCCAGATGGGGTGGACAGAATGAGAAGAGATCTGGATAAACTAGCAAATTGGTCAAAAGAGTGGTAACTGGGGTTTAACACAAAGAAGTGTAAGATCATGCACATAGGGAAGAGAAACCCTGAAGCCACCTATAGGTTGGGAGGGGAGTTGCTGGCAGTCACAAGGGAAGAAAGAGACTTGGGCATCATCATCAACAATGACCTGAAATCATCCAAGTAGACCACTAAAGCAGTAGGTAAGGTTAGGGGAATGTTGGAGTGTATTAGTAGGGGTATCACAAGTTGTAATAGGGAGATAATAATCCCTCTTTACAGGACACTGGTTAGGCCCCATCAGGAGTACTGTGTGCAGTACTAGAGGCCACACCTTCACAAGGGCATTAACCAAATTGAGGCAGTCCAGAGAAGGGCAACCAAAATGGTGCAATGACTGTATCAGAAAACATATGAGGACAGATTAATGGAGCTTAATATGTATACCCTAGAGCAAAGGAGGGAGAGAGGTGATATGATCGAAACATTCAAACACCTTAAGGGCATTAACAAGGTGAAAGAGTCTAACATGATTCAGTATAAGAAAAATAGCAGGACAAGAGGACACAGCATGAGATTAGAGGGAGGCCAATGAAGGGGTAGGAAGTTCTTTCTCACAGAAAGGGTGGTGGATGCATGGAACGGCCTACCTCAGAAAGTGGTGTATATGAATACAGTGCAGGGCTTCAAACAGGTATGGGATAGGCATAAGGAAGCAATACAGATGAGTATGAATAGATAGACCATTGACAGAGCAAAGGCCAATGGCACATTCATAAGGTAGATAAAAAAATGGGCAGACTTGATGGGCCTTGCAGTCCCTATCTGCTATCAACTTCTATGTTCTATGTTCTATGTTTCTATGTTTCATCTGTCTATACCCCAGAGCAGTGCATTGGATTTGGGCTTAAACCCACCCGGTTACTAACCAATCTTTGCCTGGCTGAAGCTCTGACCCCCCCCCCGACAAAAAAAGCTTTCTCCCGATTTCTCTCCCCAACTTCATTCCATTCAATACCCATCCCATATGGGTCATGAAGCCACCCAAAGGTGCAGAAACATGAAAAACACATCACTATTTCAGTCATTCCTCCTTCCTCAATCCCCCTTTCAAAAAATATATTTTCTTTATCACAGGTTTGGAATAATATCTTTGAGCCTAGGTGGCTCTCTTACAAAGGCTCCATGTCAAAGAACACAAACAATACATTGCAATACAAATAATACAAAGTAAGTCACAAATATGCAGATCCGTGAACGGTTCCTTGTCAATGGGTGAAACAGAGCATTAACAAGCATTTGTCAATGCTGAATGTTTGCTTGCTGGCATTAGCATTGGAAGTGCAGGAGTTAGACAGATGCAGAATAGGAATGGCAGTGAAGTATTGAACTGATGCCAACCCAACCCCCACCCTGAAGAGATGGACAGGCATCGGGGTGTGCCTTTGGGTTATTGCCCATAACGTTCACGCCATTTCATCTCCTCCTACCCTGCACACAATGACAAGTGTTGAGGTGTGTCTTGGGGTGTTTGGGCTTTACACTTACCCCATTCCATAAGAAAATATTCTGAACTGGGTGCAGTATAGGAGAATGGGGTGAACTTTGGGTCCGAACAGGCCAAGGCACACCTCGATGCCTGTCACTGGCTGCAGGGTGTGGTGGGGTGGAATGACGTGAGTATTACTGTTGACAATCCCAAGTTACATCCCTGATGCCTGTCAGTCCCTACAGGGTAGGGTGTTATGATTGGAAATCCTAACGCCCTGGGCATTTCCTGGTATTATCACTCTAAGTTTTCAACATGGGCTTTTTTTTGACCCCACCGCATGAACAGTGCCACTATCAGTTCATTAGCCAAAAGGAGATTTTACACAGCAACTGTGCCATTTGGCGCCACAGGTGCCAAAACACATTTCAAACAGGATGTGAAAAATGACAGTTGCACTGTTAATGAGAAGGTGTAAAAAAATGGTCATGTTGAAAATCTGGAGTGAAAATATAAAAAAATTGGTGGTCACAAGCGTGCATAGAAACTGCGCAACGCACACTAGTAATGTCATTATTTTGGGGATTTTTTATACCAGATTTTTCAGCATAGGCATTTTAGGACCTCCACTCATGAACAGTGGCACTGTGATTTCCTTAATTTGTCCCGAACATTGATTTTGCAAAGCGACCATGCCCATTGTGTGCCACAGGTGAGAAAAAAAGTTTCAGGCAGCATGTGAAAAATGACAGCTATGCTATTCATAAGACAGTGTGCAAAAATGACAATGTTGAAAATCTGGAGTACAAATATAAAAAAACTGGTGAAGTTACAAGCATGTGTAGATACTGCACAACGCACTCTGGTAAAGCAGTCATTATTTTAAAATTTTTCACCAAATTTGCAACATGGGCTTTTTTGGAACTCTCCTTATGAACACTGTCACTGTGATTTTCTTAATCTTTCCCAAACATTGATTTCACACAGCGACTGCGCCATTGTGTGCCAGATGTGCCAAAGAACACTTTGGGCAGGATGTGAAAATTGACAGCTGTACTGTTCATAAGGAGGTGTGGAAAAATGGCAATGTTGAAAATCTGGAGTGAAAATATAAAAGATTCTTGAAGTTACGAGCGTGCATAGGAACTGCACAATGCACTCTCATAACACAGTCATTTTTGGGAATTTTTTCACCAAATTTGCAACATAGGCTTTTTGGGAGCCCACCTCATGAACAGTGATACTGTCATTTCATTGATCAGTCCCAGAAGGTGATTCTGCACAGTGACTGCAAAATCACCTTTTGGGACCAAATAACCAAATGACAGTGACTGAGTTCATGAGGTGGGGTCCCAAGAACCCCATGTTGAAAATTTGGAGCCAAAATATACAAAAATTGCCTCAATATCTACCTAAGTTGAACCCCCACCACCATTTATGCCATTATACAGCTTACCAGCATTTCTTCAGTCCGCGGTCAGTTTTGAAGAGTGCAGACATGTTCCCGCTCCACCGAAGATCATCGCTCTGGGTTCTGGAGGTAAGTATGGGGTGAGGGGGGTGCGGGGAGGTGGGGTGAGCAGAGGGTGGGTGCAGGTTAAGGGAAGGGGCACCGCAGACAACAAGGGACTGTTTTCTTGTTTCAGATACTAAAATTAAAAAAAAATACCGGACCTCGTGGGACCATTTTCTTTATTACAGGTAAATTCTGATAAAGGTTGGGCACACTGGGGTGGGCTCCCAGTGTGCCACCTGTGTTTATCTGGAGGGGGTACTGAGACCGATGGGGATTGGGCCCCCTGTTGGCAAGGAAAACATGTCTGTGTTTGGGGGGGAAACATGATGCCGAGAGGGATTGGACACCACCCTCTGCAGACAAATTCCAAGAAGGGGGACATCGAACTGACTGGGATTGGGCTCCCCCATTGGCAAATGAACTGGGGAGGGGGCATGCTGACAGGGGGATTGAGCACCCTCGATATCGGCTTTGAGGGGTGGATGGTGACAGCCACTGCCATATATCTTGGAATTTTACACCAGGCCAAGGCATGCCCTGCAATGAGGGGTTGCTCCCCCATTGCAGCAGTGAATTTCTTTTAAGTTGGAGGCCCACTTCTCAGCTGCTGTCATAGACAGTGTGCTCATTCATTTTGGGCCACAGAGACAAGCCCCAAAAAGCAGTGGTGGCATTGGCCTCAACATTGCCACACCTCCACAACCTGCTACTCCAGCAAGCTGTCACAACATGTTTCTTGCACATGGGCACAAGCAAGCATAAAAAAAAATACATGAAGTGACACATTTGGTAGAGCCCAGAGCTCTAGGAATTGACATTTTCTAGCATATTCAGCTGAGTAGCATCAATCATATCAAAAAGAAAGTTCAGTTTCTAAGTGAAGATAGTAGGGCAATAGCAGCCGGTGGGGGGGGGGACATTGTCCATGTGGGGAAGTTGGGAAGGTGAGGCAGGGAGTAATGTGATTAAGTAGTACAGTCACAGTGGTTAGCTTCAGTTAGGAGTAAACAGAACTCTCTTTTGAAAGGGCCAATCCTTTCTAGGTCTAAGTGAAAGGAGGGGAGGTCATTTACCCATAGAGGCACATGGTATGCAAGAGAATGCTGGGCAAAAGAGGTCCATTTGAAGGGGACCTGGAGTGCACCTTTAGCAGATCTTCTGGTTATTTTAGCAATTATATTGCACTGGAACACAGTAGCCATGGAGTCAGGAGCTAGACCTAGAAGGGCATTTTTTCCAATTAGACAAGCCTGATACCTAGCCCTAAGGTGCAAGGGGAGCCACCCAGTGTTTGAGTATAGGCTGCAAAGTCCCTAAAATTAACCAGCAGGCATTGTTTTGAAGTAGCTTAACCCTTTGTAGCACCAAGTCAGTGGCAGCACTATAGATGACTATTTACTTTTACTTACCCACCATCTCGCCAGAACCTGCGGCCTGGAAAAAGCATCAGTATGATGTGAAACATTAGCAGTGTGTACTCTGAGATATGCTGTCCTTTGCCTTTTTTAGTTTTTGTAACAAAATAGTTTTTAACTAAACCCAGCACCTAGGTCTATGGTTTGTTTGGTAGCTGAGCTGCCCCTACTTTGCAGACTGTGGATATTGTTCCATGTGTGGGCACCAGCTTTGTTTTTCAGGAAGCCAGCTCCCCTGGACTTTCATTACAATACAGACACAGTCGAGTCAGGAGTGCACCTGCAGCGTAAGTGCACATGGCACTAGGTCTGAACAGCACCTATATGAACAGTGCTGTCAATAAGAGCAGCATCCATCCAGTACTGTTCAGAACAGTGACAGGAACAAATGCCGCAAGTAAAGGCAGCACCACTGGTAGCAGTTGCAAAGGACACTGATGACTGCTGTCACAACCGCATTCAGCAGGTCAGGCCCTCTGCTGCCAAAGTGCCAACCTCCGAGCACAGTATTGTGAACAGGTAACAGACAGGGTAACTCTCCTGTCTGTTTGTGGGTCTGAATCACCTTTGGACTCAAGTTCTGGGGGGATTCAAAGTGTGAACCTTATGATAGCATACCCAAATGTATAGGCTCAGATAATCTGCTCTTCAGGGGGATGCCAGATATCTGTCACCTAAGGGCACCTAACCAGGTATCCAAAATGAACCCTTAAAGCTTTATAAAAGACCAAAGGTATATTCTTACCTTTTCCCATGTTTAGTAACACCATCAAGCTTCTAAACAGTTTTGTCAGCCTTAACCCTCCATACGTCACATGCAAAAGAGAGAACTTGGAAGATCCAGGCAGTATCTTTCAAATGAAAGGTTTACTTAAAAATGGATAAAAATATGTAAAATATAAACACAGAACACTATCAAAAAGCATACACTCAAAAGAAAACAAAGAAAACTACAGACAAACTCCTACCAACATACAGTTCGACTTTTTCTATCAAATGTATTACCTCTTTACAGTGCTTAAGTTAGATCTTGTTTCTTAAGAGCCCAAAAAGAAAATGTCACTCGGTTGAAACCCAGAATACAGTTTAAAACGCTGTGTTTCCATCCCTTCTGTGATGTCATCTAGCTCCTCCTTTTAGAATATAAAAAATTGTACAAACAACGATCTTCCTGTCAGGAGATATTTTAAATACTGTGACTTCAGCAAAAACTAATTTCCCAATATGACTCCTTAATTAACATCCCCTCTTTGATCTCAAGCAGTTCCTATTCCCAGGACACATCAAAGGATTTTAATGACTTTTCACACCATGGTATTAAAATGTTTTTTCATCTATAACGTCATAAAAATTTACAGTCCCTATATACTGACTGCTGGGTCAGTTCTAATTACAGGAGACCCTTAATTAAGTCTCTGTAGTCTTTTAATTACCTCCTGGTTTCAGGTCATTTGACTGTAACTGAAACCTGGAGGGGCACTCACAGAAGCACTGACAATCACACACTGTATTTTTATATTACAAATATCACAGAACAATTATAACCAGCTGGCCAAGCGTCACAATCCTCTCTACCTAGACTGAATTTGGGGGCTCTATCCCCTGCATGGGATGAGCTTCCTAAATTAGTTCACACTTCGTATACATATGACAGGCCATAAGCGTTCTGATTGGTTGTTCCAGCCCTATGTAAGATTGTCATGTCATACCCTTGCAAGGCAAGACTCCATCTTAACAATCTACCATTAGTTTTTCCCATTTGGGTCAGCCAAACCAGGGGGTTGTGGTCATTGTGTACCTCAAATTGTTGCCCATATAAGTATGGTTCTCACTTCTTTAGAGCCCACACTATGGAAAGACACTCTTTTTCCACAGTAGAATAAGTCTGCTCCCTGGGAAGTAAATTTTTACTCAGGTACACTACTGGGTGATATTTCCTTTGATTGGATGTCTGACTCAATACTGCTCCAATACTTATGTCCGAGGCATCAGTCTGAACTATAAAGGATTCAGCTATAGTCAGAACTTGTCAATACAGGAGCACTGTACAGTGCCTCCTTCAGTCTGGTAAAGGCTTTTTCACTGGCTGGATCCCAGATAATTTTCTTAGGCATCCTTTTCTTTACCAGTTCAGATAGGGGAGCAGCCAGGGCACTGTAATTGGGTACAAATTTCCTATAGTACCCTGCTGTCCCTAGAAAACTTCTGATCTGATTCTGCATTTCTGGTCTGGGCCATGCCTTGATCACCTCTATTTTTACTTGGTTAGGATGAAGCTGTCCCCAGCCTACAACATACCCAAGGTATGCCACTTCAGCCATGGTCACCTGGCACTTCTCAGCTTTGACAGTGAGCCCGGCCCTCTGTATCTTGCCCTGCACTTCTGTAAGGTGGGACAGGTGTTCCTCCAAGCTGGCACTAAAGATGACAATGTCATCCAGGTACGCCACGGCGTACTCCTCAGCACCATTTAACACGTGGTTCACCAACTTTTGCAAAGTGGCTGGGGCATTCTTCATTCTGAAAGGCATTACTTTAAATTCAAATAAGCCTAACGGAGTGATGAAGGCCG
This sequence comes from Neoceratodus forsteri, assembly GCA_016271365.2. NCBI lineage: Eukaryota > Metazoa > Chordata > Ceratodontiformes > Ceratodontidae > Neoceratodus > Neoceratodus forsteri. Next base: position 394,786,629 of record CM057454.1, on the reverse strand, counting down.
ACATCTCCCTACCTCTGTCAGTTAACTCGACCTACCAATACCCCTTTGTCAGGTCAATAGTCATAAGGTATGTCGGCCCTCACAACTTGTCCAGGAGTTCATCCTTCTGGGGCATTGGGGTGGGCGTCTGACTTCATTACTGCATTCAGTCTACAATAGTCCACACAGAAATGAGTAGAGCCATCTGGCTTGGGCACAAGGACTATGGGTGAGGCCCAGGTGCTGTGGGATCTCTGGATTACCCCTAAATCCAGCATTTCCTCCACCTCCCCTCCTAATGTCCTTTTGCACAGCCTCTGACACCTGATATGCTGTCCACCATATGGGCGTCTGTGTCCCTGTCTCCACATCATGCTTCGCTAAGAGGGTTAGTCCAGGCTTGTCACTAAACAGAGGGGCAAAGTCTGCTAAAACTTCCCTTACTTCCTGGATCTTGTCCGGGGCAAGCTGGGAAGACAATTTAACTGCCTCCACAGAGGACTCCAACTTGCTTTCTTCTAGCAAGTCCAGAAGGGGGTCTCCTTCATCTGTCCCCTCCCCAGGACTACGTACTGAAAGCACCATGTCAGCCCTACTAGCATATGGCTTCATCATGTTGAACATGATACATCCTTTCTGTCTGTCTTCTGTCAAGTAATTCTATGATATAGTTCACACATCATTTACCTTCCTAACTATTTTGTATGGTCCTGCCCACTCATCCTGCAGCTTGTCTTTCCAGACCAGAATAAAGACCATGACTTTCTGACCCACCATGTATGAGCAAGCTCTGGCTCTGTGGTCATACCACACTTTTTGTTTCCATTGGGCAGCTGCCAGGTTGCTCTGGGCTGTCCCCATAAGCTCCTTCAGCCTTTCCCTAAACCTAAGGATGTAATCCACTATGGGAATTATGTGGGCGGTGTGCTTGCCTTCCCAGTCCTCCTGGATCAAGTCTAGGGGCCCACGTACCCGGCATCCATATAAGATCTCAAAGGGGGAGAATCCTGTTGACTCTTGGGGAACCTCCCTGTATGCAAACAACAGATGGGGAAGGTATTTCTCCCAGTCCCTCCCATGCTATTCAGTAAATGCTTGGAGCATTGACTTTAGGGTACCATTAAATCTTTCCACCAGCCCATTGGCTTGCGGGTGATAAGGTGAAATGCACCTCTGCACCACCCCACACTTCTCCCACAAACATTTCATCAGGTCCAACATGAAGGAACACCCTCAATCGGTGATAACCTCCTGCAGAAACCCAACACGGGGGAAAATCCCAAGTAAGGCATCTGCCACTTTATCTGTCCACAGTGAGGATAGGGTGACTGCTTCAGGGTGCCAGGTGGCATAATCCACCACACTCAGGAAGAACCTCTTCCCGGAGAAGCTGGGGGTATTTAAAGGCCCCACAATATCCATTCCCACCCTCTGGAATGGCTCCTCCACTATGGGCAATGGAATTAGGGCGGCTTGGGTTTTCTTACTTGCTTTCCCTATTTCTTGGCACCGGTGACAAGACCTGCAATACTCCTTCACCTGCTGGGTGAAGTTGGGCCAGTAGAACGTCTGGGCCAATTGCTGTGTAGTGCGTGCAATTCCCAGATGACCAGACAAGGGAATATCATGTGCAATCTTGAGCAACTGCTCATGATACCCCTCGGGAATGACAAGCTGTCTGCCTATCACCCCTCCCTCTGTCTTCACAGCCTGAGTATACATCAGTCCATTTTCCCAATAAACCTTATGATTACCATCACCTCCCTGTGCTCCATCATAGTCTGCCCAAGCCCTCAGCTTCTCTAGACTAAGGTCACTTTTCTGAGTAGCTGCAAACTCCTTACACATTCCCAAGGCATGGGACAGGTCTCCTTTAGTCTCTACACTAGGGTCCCTGGCACTAGCATCAGGGCACTCAGGATCACTGTCATCCCTAACCCTCTGACAATGGGTCACCCCTCCCTCTTCGGAGTAACCCTCCGTATCTGTGTGGTTTAACTGCTACTAGGGAAATATCTACCCCCTTTTTATTTGTCTCTATATCAGGAGACACAGGCTGGGGAATCAGCCACCCAGAGATTTCCACACTGGCTTCTGTGGGGTCCAGGGAACTACAATTTCCCCTTCCTGCTTGGCTATGAGTAACTACACAAACCATCCACTGTTTGAGTTTATTGCCAAGGATGACATCAACTGCTAACGTTTTGGCTACAGCCACCTGTTGCACAATTCCCCCTGTTTCGCCCCAGTCTAGGAGAACACTAGTGAGGGGCAATGTTTTATCCTCACCAGTAAAGTCTTATACTGTTACAAATTCATTGTGTATAAGCTGACCAGGCTCTACCAGATCCCCTTTTACCAATGTTAGAGATGCCCCTGTGTCTCTTAACCCTTGTGTCTGTACACCATTCACCATGACTGGGTGCATGTTTTCCCGCACGTTCGCAGGAATGCTTCCAGGGACACACAAACAATCACTTCTTTCCTAGCCCCATGCTGCGTATTGCTTGCCCTTTTGGGACACAGTCTGGCAATCTGCCCAGTTTCTTTACAGACCCCAAATTACTTTATTTTCTCAGAGAAATCTTTTCTCTGAAACCTGGGACTAACTGGTTTCGGTGGAAGCAGTGAGGGTTTTAGCTTCCCTGAAGGTGTGCTTTTCCCTTTCTGCGATGCCACACCCACCCCATTTATTCCCAGAACAGGTCTGCTCTTGGCATAGTTAAGCAGTCTCTTGCACTGTTTTGGGATTATAGTCCTCCAGACAGGTTTTCAGCTCTGCTAGGCATGCCCAAAAAAACTGTTCTAACAAAATAGCATTTTCAATTTTATCTACAGAGTTTACTTCAATTCTCTCCCACCAACATTTTAAATATCGATATTGTTTCATGGCTAGCTCCTCGTAGCTCATGTCAGGGATTGTCTTGAGCTTACAGAATTTAGCTCTGTATGCTTCTGCAGTTAAATCAAACTTTTTTAAAAGTACAGGTTTAAGTTTGCTGTAATCATTACTGTCCTCATTGTCCATTTGACCCAATGCATCCGGAGCAGGGATAGCTGGAAGCTCCAGCACCCTCTAGCAATTTTAGCCTGAATACAAACTTTTTCAAAGGAATTTAAAAAGGCATTCATATCTCCCCCTCTTTAAATTCAGCTATCAATTTGGAATTCAATTTGTAACCCAGTCCTGTAGTTCCATTTAAACCCAAGCCACTAACCTGCTCTGGTGCTGGTGGTTGGAGTTGTAGCTTCTCCAGTTCATGTCACCTCTGGCGTTCATGCTCCTCAAGGTCTGACTCATGCTTCTCATGGTCCACCTCTTGCTGTTCATGGTCTGCTCTCGATGTTCTCGCTCCCTCTTCTCCTCCTCCTTGGCTCGTTTCTTTCACTCAGCATCTCGGATCTCCAGCTCCATTCTGCACAACTCAATCTGCAGCCTGAGTGCTTCTGGCTGCAGAATGCTGGTGACCTTCCCCTGCTGCTGTGACCCTTCACTGGCACTGGCCCTGCTGTCATCTTCACCAGATCTGGACACTGAACTGGCCGCTAGCCCCTCCATGCTCAAGGTTTGGTCCTTTACAGTCACGGTCTGTGACTCGATGCTCTGGTCATCTGCTGCCATCAGGGCATCCATGAGGTTCTGCTTGGTGGCTCTCCCCTCATACATAACTCCTCTGTCCTGGCACAACTGCTTCAAGTACTCTACAGTGTGCCCGCTGTAGTTGGAAGCCATCTTCTTGCCTAACTATGGCTACTCTAACTTGCACCTTAGAAAAAAAATAAAGTAGGTAGGAACTTAACTGTAAGCCAAATGATATGGCTCTGTTTCCTTTTTAAAAATAAATCATTGCCTTATTTTGAAAGTGAGCTGTACAGTATTAAGCTGACACACTGAACGGTTAAAGCTTGTATTACCAAATTTATCCACACCTCTGCAAACCAATTTGTCACAACCACACTCAGCAGGTCAGGCCCTCTGCTGCCACAGTGCCAACCTCCGAGTGCAATATTGTGAACAAGTAACAGGATACGGTAACCCTCCTGTCTGCTTGTGGGCCGAATCACCTTTGGTCTCAAGTTCTGGGAGGATTCAAACTGTGAACCTTATGCTAGCATACCCAAATGTACAGGCTCAGATAATCTGCTCTTCGGGGGGATGCCAGATATCTTTCGCCTAAGGGCACCTAACCAGGTATCCAAAATGAACCCCTAAAACTCTATAAAAGACCTTAGTTATATTCTTACCTTTTCCCAGTTTAGTAACACCATCAAGCTTCTAAACAGTTTTATCACTCTAAACCCTCCATACGTCACATGCAAAAGAAAGAACTTGGAAGACCCAGGCAGTATCTTTCAAATGAAAGGTTTACTTAAAAATGGATACAAATATGTAGAATGTAAACACAGAACACTACTGTATATCACAAAGCATACAATCACTTAAAAGAAAACAAAGAAAACTACAGACAAACTCCTACCAACATACAGTTAGACTTTTTCTATCTAATGTATTATCTCTTTACAGTGCTTAAGTTAGATCTTGTTTCTTAAGAGCCCAAAAAGAAAATATCACTCAGTTGAAACCCAGAATACAGTTTAAAACACTGTGTTTTCACTCCTTCTATGATGTCCTCTAGCTCCTCCTTTTAGAATATAAAAAAATTATACAAACAATGATCTTCCTGTCAGGAGATATTTTAAGTACTGTGACTTCAGCAAAAACTAATTTCCCAATATGACTCCTTAATTAACATCCCCTCTTTGATCTCAAGCAGTTCCTCTTCCCAGGGCACATCAAAGGATTTTTATGACCACACCATGGTATAAAAATGTTTTTTCCTCTAAAATGTCATAAAAGTTTACAATTCCTATATCCTGTCAGCTGGGTCAGTTCTAATTACAGAAGACCCTTAATTAAGTCCCTCTATTATTTTAATTATCTCCTGGTTTCAGGTCGCTTGACTGTAACTGAAACTGGGGGAGGGGCACTCATGGAAGCATTGACAATCACACACTATATTTTTATATTACAAATATCATAGAACAATCATAACCAGCTGGCCAAGCATCACAATTATCAGTCCAAGGGATGGATTATAAAAAGGTGGTGCAAGTTGCCACTGAACTCAGCTTGTGCAACCCGCACCTGTGACAATGACCCTGCGCCCTATTCTAGTAGGGGCAGGGTCATCGCAGCTAAGTCCTACAACTTGTGACATGCGGCCAGGTATGCTGAACTGTGGGGTGTACCTGCCGAGCATGTCGAAAGCTGCAACAGCAGGGCGGCACAGTCAATCGCCCCGACTCATGCCCCGACCCCTTAGTCGCCAGCCGCAAATGCGGCAGATAGGTAGTCCTGGTAGTCTAGCGGCCCCGCTGAACTGTTCAAGTAATAAATGTACAGTCCTGAATCCCTGGTAGTCTAGCAGCACCCCTGAACTGATAAATAATAAATACAGTCCCATAGCTCTGGTAGTCTAGCAGCCCCCCCGAACTGTTCAATAATGAATGTACAGTCCCGTATCCCGGGTAGTCTAGCAGCCCCCCTGATCTGTATAATAAAGAAATAGATCCCTGTATCCCTGGTAGTCTAGTGGACCCCCTGATCTGTATAAAACTAAAATAGATCACCATTTCCCTGGTAGTGTAGCAGCCCCCCACCCTCACCCAGCAATGCCAGCCAACCCAGCACCCCCCACCCACCTCCAGCCATCGACTGGCACAGCCTGCCTCTCACCTCCACGGCCAGCCACCAACTGAGTGCAGTATTAGCGCTACTGCACAGATGCACTCAGGAATTAATTTCTGAGCGCGTCTTTGCAGTAACACTAATACTGCACTCAGTCGGTGGCTGACTGTGGAGGTGAGAGGTGGGGTGTGTCAGTCACTGGCTGGGATGGCTATGGGGTTGCTGGGTGGCTGGCATGGCTGGATGGGGGAGTAGGGGTTCACTAGACTACCAGGGATACGGGGATCTATTTCTTTATTATACAGATCAGGGGCCACTAGACTACCAGGGATAGGAGATCACTTTATGTATTATTTTACAGTTTAGGGGGCCACTAGACAACCAGAGCAGGCATTATGCCGCATATGAGGCCGGTGATTTGTGGTTCAGGGCATGGGTGGGGGATGGCAGCATAATGGCATAGCTGCAGGCGGGTCTACAGGACCACTGGGGGGGCAGCCATTGGTTACACCAGCTAAATGCTGGTAAAACCTACGTTGCCGGATCTCCTCTGGGGGTTCTTGTAGAATCCCGATGTGGGCACTTTGTGGCTGCCCTTCTAGAATGGGGCACAACTGCTGCCGTAAACCCCCTAGTGCCGTGTCACAGGGGGTTTATGTGTGTAACTGCTGTTCGGCACAAGTGGCCTGTGAGCATGTCACAGGCCAGTTTGTGGGAATAAGCGCGTAATAACAACTACTGGTAAGTTGCTGATGCATCTCTCCGCCGCAACTGCAGTTCGCCAGGTATAACCCTTCTAGAATCTGGCGATAAAGCATATTTTAGTGGGGGGCTCCACACCCTGCACTCTCTGTGACTAAAATAATCAGTGCTGAGTCAGAGTTGGATTATGGGGGAAAAACAAAAATTTGGGAAACCAGAATTAGAACACAGGTCTCTACCAACATTCTGGCCAAGCTGTTCCATGACTCAGCCCTCTCCACCAAAGGAGCAGCTGAATCAGCCTCCCCGATTCCTCATCCCTTGCCTTTTTCCCCTAGTACCATGGACAATGAAATGGGCAGTGTTACTGCACAAAGCTGTTTAACCCCTGTCATGATCCCTGATACGCTATTCAGACATTGCTCCTGTTGCTGTCTCTGATATGCTATTCAGACATCGCTCTTTTTCCTTGCACTATATTTGTAATGCTATTGTAACCGGTTACCAGTGCACACAGGCCGGGGGGGGGGCAATTATTGCACAAAAGATTAAATCAAAATTTAATGCCATTATTGCCATACCATAAGAACAACCTAGGCACAAATGTGGGGAGGGAGGGAGGCAACTGCCCCCCTCTGCCCTACCCAAAAGGCACCCGTGCTTTATGGTAGAAATTAATTCTCAGGTGCTAATATTAGTACAAGAAAATACAATGGTTTACACTGTGTTCTGAGGTACTTTATCTCCATGTTTTAGGATGTGACCTGATCACAACTGGAAGATGACCATACCCAGCTACAACATAGTCAGAAGAGATAGGGCAGGCAGGAAGGGAGGAGGAGTGGCACTTTATGTGAAAGATGGCATAAAGGGGGGTCAAGGGATGGCAGCATAGTCTGAAGCAGCAGTTCTTTGGGAGCTCCGTTCTCTATTCCCTGACCTAAGCTTAATGACAGTATTTAGAGGTGAATTTTACCTTACCGGGAAACCAGACAACAAAACAATAGTGGTCCGAAGCGGGAGATTGAGTTTTGAATGGAGGTATATATGAAAAAAGCATTGCCGAGACGATTTCCACCGTTTACTCTGGAGAAAGATAAGGCCACAAAATGGCCTAGACAGCAAGCCCCGAATTTGCCGAAAATATCAGCAGCAACGACCGCACTCACGGAGGAAAAGTTCCTCAAAATAATGCAACCGCTTCAAGTAGCAATCTCCACTATTACTGAAGACTTGAAAGATGGCATAAAGACCACAGAGATCCAGGAGAAACAAAATGGGGAGGGATACTGCTGGTTAAGCTGGAAAGGAAAATGAGGTCAGCCATCTGCACAGGGTGGTCTACAGCCCAGCAGCCCCGGAGGAAGAGAAAGATAGGGAGTTAATGCTAGCCATCCAAAGGATGGTGGAAAAGGGGAGGTGGTGCTGGTTGGAGACTTCAATATCCCAGATGCGGATTGGAGCATCCCAGCAGCAGCATCAACTAAGAGCAGATTTATCCTGGACTCCCTTCAGGATGCTTTCCTTAAGCAACTGCTCATAGAACCAACTCGGCAGAAGGCAATACTGGACCATGTGCTCACAAATGGGGTCAGTGTGATAGGGGTAAGAGTGGGGGAGCACCTGGGGAACAGTGTCCACCGATCACTGTGGTTTGAAATCATTGAAGGAGCAGAACCAAACAACACAAAAACACGTATCCTGGATTTTAGGAGGGCAGATTTGGGGAAAATGGGGACATGCTTGAAAGAGGCACTAATAGGCATGAGGAGGGAATTGGGGGTGGAGGAACAGTGGGCAATATTTAAAACAGGGATTACAAGGACAACACAATTTTGCATTAAGCAAGTTAGCAAGGGTAAAAGGAAGAGGCAGCCATTATGGTTTTCCAAGGAGGTTGCAGAGAAAGTGAAAGCCAAAAAGATCACATTCAGGCAATACAAAAAGATACTGGCAAACAGGGATAGGGAGAAGTACCAGGAGAAGCAAAGGGAGGCAGGGAGGTCAGTAAGGGAAGCCAAAGCTCAAACAGAAGAGCGCATCACAAAATAAGTGGTTAGAGGAGACAGAACCTTTTATAGGTACATAAGTGAAAAAAGAAGGGTAAAGGGAGGGATAGTGAGACTGAAGGGGTGGACGGAAAGAGCATGGAGGATGACGACAGTAAAGCTGACATACTGAACAGATATTTCTGCTCAGTCATTACTGAGGAAAAGGAGGGTAACGGGCCTGAAGGGAGTACAAGGGGTGGGAAGGGCACGGAAATGGCCATAAGTCCCTTTACACAGGAAAGGGTCCTAAAGGAATTGAAAGGAACAGGAGTCAATAAAGCAATGGGACCAGATGGGGTGTACCCCAGGGTCCTAAAGGAACTACAAGAGGTGGTGGCTGAACTTCTAGCAATCCTGTTTAGCCAACCACTGGAAACAGGGAAGGTACCCAAAGACTGGAGGATAGCAGATGTAGTCTCCTTATACAAAAGCGGGAACAAAGATGAAGCGGGGAACTACAGATCAGTCAGCCTGACCTTGGTAGTGGGGAAGATCATGGAAGCACTACTGAAGGAGAGATTGTGGAAAATCTGGTTGCCAATGGACTTCAGGACCCAAGGCAGCATGGTTTCACTGGGGGGGGGGGGTCAAGACAGATCAACCGCATTACATTTTTCGACTGGGTGACAAAGGATGTGGATCAGGGGAGGGAAGTATATGTGGCCTATCTGGACTTCAGCAAGGCCTTTGACATTGTGCCGCATAGAAGGCTGTTAAACAAACTGGGGAATATGGGAGTGGGCAGGGCAGTAGTGCTGTGAGTGGGTAATTGACTGGGTGGTAGGACACAGAGGGTGGTGGTAAATGGCTGCCACTTCACAGGGAAGAGCGACCAGTGGGATGCTGCAGGAGTCAGTGCTGGGACTGGTCCTATTCAACATCTTTATCTGTGACATTGTGCAGAACCTAGAAGGCAGAATTTCCCTGTTCATTGATGACATGAAGCTCTCTAATGGAGTGGACCCACCAGAGGGTGTAGACAGAATGAGGAGGGACCTGTAGAAGCTTGAAGAAAGGTCAAGGGTTTGGCAGTTGAAATTTAATGCAAAAATGCAAAATAATGCATTTGGGGCACAAAAATCCTGGAACAACATATCAGTTTGAAGGGTGAGGATATAGCATGCACAAAGCAGGAAAGGGACCTTGGGGTCATCATCTCTGATGACCTCAAGGTAGGGAAACAGTGTGACAAGGCAGCAGGTAAAACAAATAGGATGCTGGGATGTATAGGCAGGGGCATCACCAGCAGGAAAAGGGAGGTCATAATTCCACTATGCAAGACACTAGTGAGTTCCCATCTGGAGTACAGTCTGCAGTTCTGGATACCTTACTTACATAAGGACATAGACAGAGTGGAGAAGGTTCAGAGGAGGACAACAAAGATGGTACAGGGATTGCATCACAGGTCCTATGAGTACAGGCTGAAGGACTTTAATATGTACTCCCTGGAGGAAAGAAGGGAGAGAGGGGATATGATAGAGACAAACAAGCACCTTATTGGGAGGAACAGGGTGCAGGAAAACAATATTTTCTAGTGAAAAAGATGTTACAGGACTAGAAGGCATGGGATGACGTTGGAGGGAGGGCGATTCAGAGGAAATGTGAGGAAGAATTTCTTCACAGCAAGGGTAGTGGACAAGTGGAACACCATGCCTGAGGAAGTGGTGGGGGCTGAAACAATCCTGGGATTTAAGAATACATGAGATAGACATAAGGGAATCCTGGAGGTCAGGGGTAAGGGGCAACAGCCTTCTAGAGAAACGTAAAGCGATCTTGCAAGCTCAAATGGGCAGACTAGGTGGGCCATAGGCCCTTTTCTGCCAACTGTATCTATGTATCTATATATCATAGTGAAGGTTAGTGTCCCTCATTGTACCTCATTTTGAGTGTCCATGTCCCTCATTTCAGTGACAAAATGTGAGGTATGGTGCATGCTTCCAAGACCCTACTCAGCACAGAGTGCTGAGCATGGCCATAGCATATATGCTCCATACAGAATGACAAAGGAAAAGTAAGTGAGTCATGGAGAAACATATTTGTAGCACTAAATATGCATAAGAGGATTTGCATGGTCCAAAACAAAAAGGTCAAGCTTCACAACAGAGAGGCTCCTCTTTGCACATCTGGAATGGGGGATATTGTCTGACTATATCCTAGGCATTTAATGCAGTAAGCAAATGATACTTTACAAATTAATGGCAATTTAATAACATAGAAACATAGAATTTGTCAGCAGATAAGGACTGCTAGGCCCATCCAGTCTGCCCAAAAGCTCTACACTAGTTTGTGGCCTCTGACCCTAACTGGTCAATGGCTTTCCCCCCACCTTCCCACCTCTGTGGTACCCTTATGCCTGTCCCATGCATGTTTAAAACTCTCCATTGTGCTCACCCCCACCACCTGCTGCGGCAGTCTACTCCATGTGTCCACCACCCTCTCCATGAAGAAAAACTTCCTCACATTTCCCCTCAGCCTGCCACTTTCCAATTTCATATCATGCCCCCTCATTCTTGTACATCTCTTATATTGGAAGATGTCTCCCCCTGCACCTTGTTTATGCCCTTAAGGTACTTGAATGTTTCTATCATGTCCACCTGATCCCATCTGTCCTCCAGTGAGTACATATTGAGGTCCTTCAGTCTCTCCTCATATGTTTTCTAGTGCAAGCCCTGTACCATCTTAGTCGCTTTTTTCTGGACCGCCTCCATCCTGTCATTGTCCTTATGAATGTGCAGCCTCCAGAACTGCACAGAGTACTCTAGGTGAGGCCTCACTAGTGTTTTGTACAATGGCATCACCACCTCCTGCCTTCTGTTAGTGATACCTCTGCCTATACTCCCCAGCATGCCACTGGCCCTCCTCGCAGTCTTTGTACTCTGCTTAGACACCTTTAGATCATCAGAATGCATAACCCCCAGGTCCCTTTCTTCCTTGGTGATCATCAGCAGCTTCCCCTCACATCCTGTAGCTCTCACCAGAGTTCCCTCTTCCCAGGTGCATTATTTTGCACTTCTTGGAATTAAACCTTAGCTGCCACACCTCAGACTATTTTTCATGGTTGCTCAGGTCCCTCCTCATTCGCCCCACCCCATCCAGAGTATCCACCTTGTTGCAGATCTTGGTGTCATTTGCAAACAGGCAGACCTTGCCCTCCAGTCCTACCACAATGTCACTAATGAAGACATTAAACAGGACTGGCCCAAGGATTGATCCCTGCAGTACCCCGCTGGTCACCCCACTCTCCCCTGTTGGCTCCCATTTACATCCACCTTCTGCTTCTTGTCCATTGGCCACTTCCTAACCCAGTTTAGCACCTTGTGCCCCATGCCCAGACTACTCATTTTGTCGAGCAGCCTTTTATGTGGGATGGTGTTGAAAGCGTTACTGAAATCAAGTTAGGCGACATCTACTGCCCCCCTCCGATTAACCTCCCTTGTCACCCAGTCAAAAAAATGTATCATATTCGTCTGAAATTGCCTTACTGCTGTGAATCCATGTTGTCTCAGATCCTGGGCACCACTGGATTCCAAGTGTGCCACTATTCTTTCTTTAAGCAGTGTCTCTGTGATCTTACCCACTACTGAGGTGAGGCTGACAAAAATTGACAAAAATCAAAAGCCATTAAACAACTTTCAAAAGGATCAGAATTAATGAGTGTACCTAATATTAATGGGTAATGAATGACAAATGTATTTTAATGGATGGTTCAATAGACAAGCTCATTTTAAACTACAAAAAGACCGAAGTAATGCTATTTAATAGCACACATAATAAGTATAAATCCCACCCTCTATCAATCAGAAACAATGCAGGCAGCATCCTGGAGCAGATTCAGCACTTCAAATAGCTTGGGGTCACCTTGGAGAGCATATTATCCTATACCCACCATATAGATACTGTCGCCAAAGCAGTCAATGTTTGAATTGGGCTGCTACACAGACACAAGTGAAGTTTGACTACTGAAGCCCTCAAACTGGCAATTCACAGCTCTATCATCTTCATCATAGATTTTGGGCTAGTCATTTATGATTCTGCCACCGACATGCCCCTCTGTTTTATCTCTGTGGAGCTTAAGAAGGTCTGCAGGCTGATCACTGGATACAAAATAAAGGTAGTCAGATGTGTCTCTGAAAAAAACAGGGTACTGTCAAACCAAAGGAGGCTCGAATCCTTCAATATAGCACAAACATGTAAAAAATAAAGCACTCCAGGCAAGAAAATGCTGTAAACGAGCAAGCAGGTATGGTGCAAAATTTAATCCAAGATCTTCCCTGAGAATTTTGCACCATACCTGCTTGCTCATTTACAGCATTTTCTTGCCTGGAGTGCTTTACTTTTTACAGGCTCCTTACTGGAGCAGCACGTCTATCGCATACCTGTGACAGTTATGCTCAGGCAAATTGTTACAGTTAAAAGGTAGAATCACTTGCCAAACATGCTGCTGCAAGAAAGTTAGCCTTGGTCTCAAGCCCCTGGGGGTTCAGAAGATCCTCAGCCCATAGTGCAACCCCCATTGTGCAACACAAGAGGCTCAGACAATCAGATCTTCCAGGTCCCCAGCTGCCGTACTTCCCAAGGACAAAGATCGTTCGCCGTCAGAGCCCCACTCCGGTTTAACACTACACAGTGATGTCTCCTCCACAACTACGCTGGGCCCTTTCAAACATAAACCTCATCAACACCTTAAGTTGTAGCAAACAACAAGTGTGCCTGCTTCCATTAAATTGTACAGACCACCCTCCTACCATCAGCCTTTAGCACTTATTAAACGAACCCACTCTGCGAGCCCTTACCTACCCTATTGCTTGAAACTCCACTCTCTCTTAACCACTCTTCCCTCCCTTATTTCCACCTCTCTTCTCCCCTTCCCCCACATGCTCTCTCATCGCACTCCTACCCCTTACCAAACCACCTACCCTCTAATTTTTCTGTCCTTGACAAGGCCTCTTGGGCTGATTTACTTCAGTTGTACAGCAACTAATGTGTTTGACTAATTGTTTATAGGACTAATTCCTGGCATACATTGTATAATGCCAGTCAGTTTGGTACTTTGCCTCTGTTCTGCATTTTGCAATTCTATGTTAATTGTTCAATCTCTGTATTATGTTTGTAATATGTTAACCATGCTGACGTGGAACCTAAGTAAAAGAGCTCCTAGCTCAAAGGTGCTTAATCAAGCACTTCTCACTTTAATTCATGAAGTAGAGTTTGTCGGCTTTGCACATCTTTAGATAGGGCTAGGGAGGGAAGTTTCAATGGATGCCATGGACTACTTAAAGGCTGGGGAGTAGGAGGGGGCCACTAGTCCACTAGGGATGGACAAGAGATATTACACAAAACACTGGAGCAATGCACCTGCTGCTGACGTAAAGGAGAGGGGCAAGTTGGCAGGGGGAACTGTGCTGCAGTGGAGTTGCATCCCACAGTCTCTGGCACTGACATAATGCTTTGATGTTGTACTAGTGCTATGCCATGCTGAGACCTCTGGATATATAACAATCAGGCGGTTAGGAGTGGAAACCCATTTATGCAAACTGAAATCAGACACTCACATTTGGATCATGATTCAGTTACTGGGGAGACTACCCCCAGTAACTAAGGCAAAGTTTTGTATACAGTACATTTTGTTGGTGGCATGACAGGAAGCCTATTTGCAGTTTGTTTCTGTGTCAGCACCTACGGTGGCTGTCACCTGTAGTTCTATGGTGTACCACTGACACCACAAGATTTGAATAAATAAACATAGACATATATGTAATTTTTTCCATTCCTCCATCCATATCCAAAAACTGATGCCAAGTTGTCCTGTTGAACTAAGAGTACTGTAATCACTAAAGCTGTAGTTTAAACATAAACGCTTAGATGATATTGTGATAGCAAAACTAATTGCCTCCACAGTATCTGCTGTCTACTGAAAAGAAGATCCCCAGTGTCCTTCACTACAGTCAAACCACAGGGCTGACTGAAGAAATAACTTCATAATGCAGGTTTTCACCAATAAGAGCAGTTATGCCCACCAATTGAAGGAGTTAATACCACGGAGGTGGCAAGGGATAAACAAGAGAAACATCAATTGAAAAGAAGAAATTATTTCTATATCTTAGAGATAAATATTTTGCTATAAGATAGGCAACATTAGTTCTAGAAGGGGCTGCATGAAATCAAATATCTATACAATATTAAAATTAAAGATGCCTGGATTCTCTGTTGACATTTCCAGATCCAGTACATCTAGATTTCATGATTTAAGGATAACATAGGTAATACAGATATTATGGGCTCTACACTGGGGTGTCCTGGAGTTATATTTCTATATCAGAGCTCCCTAATATCCAGGGTATGCGCAGCTATGGGATATGCAAAAATAAAATACACTCCGTCTGTACCAGGGCCCTGACCCACCACTTCCCAACCACAATCATTTCCTACCCTCTTCCGCCACCATCCTTCTAGAGACAGATTTCAAAAGTAAAAAATATGCCAGCTTGTGGCAGCAAAACAGAATCTGACACCATCTTTGAATTCAATACTTCCTTCCCAGACTACATCCAGGCCCCAAAATTGCACAATAGTGGGCACCCATTCTGACCACCGGTCCATGATTGGGGGGATCTATTTTAGTCAGAATGTGGGTTAGCTACCTGAAGCCACCTCTTTAACCCACACAGTGCCTTTCTCGCTTGCTTAACACTATCTGCTAACTGTGTAAGTATCTAACATGAATAACCTGGAGGAAAAGCAGAGAGGTCTGTATAACTGATGATGCAAAGTAGACTGACAAATTAGCCATATTTATGCAGTCAACTAGATAAGGCATATTGCAGGTCAGGATGGGGAAAATGCCTAGCTAGCCTGGATTATGAATACCATTATCCTCCCCAAAATTGCGGATTGGGGGCCAGGAGGAGGACCTACTACTGAATGATCATATTCTGAGATGAGAGGGGTGGCTAGGCAGGAGGGATCATATTTAAATAAGCTGCTGGCTCCTGACACAATGTCAGGAGCCAGCAAATGTTTTGTTTATCTGTCTCTTAAAGGATAGGGGATGACGTGGAGGGCAGAAAATGACAGATTAGGTAGGGGTTGTCCAGACACAACCCAGATGCAAAGATACTGGGATTTATACTTGGATTTATACTTGGAGTTGTAAGACAATAGAAGGCGTAAGCCCACTGAAGTTGTCCCCACTTCTTAGTAGATGCAACTAAGGTTGCCAACTGAAATATTGTGGTCTAACCTGGCCTTAAAGGTCTTGAAACAGGGTGTAATTATTCCTGGATAAACCCTAAGCTATCTTGTAATATTTCACTGGAGCAGTTCCATCCCAGATAAGACTCAATGCTGGATAGCTGAGCTATGCAGCAGAGAGTGAATGGTGCAGTTAATGCACTCTCTGAGCAAAAGTAGTTTAAGTTATAGTACAACATTCTGTAACTATACAACTGTTCCTAATAAATCTTACAGTGTAGTCTAAAATCAACATTTTTCCTATGACAATGGTTAACTAAGAGCAAATTAGACCAGGGATCAGATTTACCAACACTTGGATATGGTGACATCAAAGAGATGCTGCTACATCAGGCAGTGCCTGCTGTGTTTTTTACCTATTTGAATGCAGATGGTGCTATTTTTCAAACTCTCTTTGATTTGTGACTTTCTGATGCTGTTTTCAGTAGCATGTGTCCAAGACTGGATGCAGCCACTATCAGGGATGGCTATGTGGGAGGCTAGGCCAGTACAAATGGTGTAGCTGACTTAATCCCTGAGTCACTGCAAACATGTATAGATGCAGGGACTTTGGTCTAGACTAGAGAACCCTATGCCCAGCCTCTAAGCAATGCATCAGGGTACAATGGGCCTGTGCAGCACCTTTTGAAAATCTACCAAGTTGCGGGGTGGGAACAGACTTGCAAACATCCATCTCCAGGAATTTGTAACATTCAGTCATGTAGGATCTTTAAAGTCCAAGGGATTTTTTAGCTCGAGGCATATTGATGTTATCCATAATAAACTCCACCCAAGACTCAGTGCCCTATTCTGCAATAAAGCTTTCCTCCTCTTCCCAGTCCATAATAAAATCTTCCTCAATTATTTTACCAGTGTTTAGCTATTCAGCTATGGTTTATGGTACTGCTCCAAAGTCTTCGCTAGCTTGGTTGGACTGTCTCATTCATTTCATCTGCCACTTCACCTCTAACTCTTCTCCCCTTACTCTCTACTACTCTCCCTACCTAAACCTTTCACTGCTCTCCCTTGAGTCCCAATAACTCTCCCATTGCCTCACTTTCCTCTTCAGGTACTGATAACCTTACATTTCTTGGCCAGCCCAGTGGCGCTGAGAGTTAAGGCTCTAGATGCCTCACATCGTACCACACTGATGACACAGGTTCAGGAATGAGCCTGGGAAGTCGGGGGTCATCAGGGGTGGGTAGGGATGAAGCATCTGTGTGCTGGCTCTCCCTTCCCGGGGAGGGATGTAGGGATAGCATCACTCCTAAGTGACTCCTGGCGATGTCCCGGAGTAGCCAGGAAGTAGGCAACACTGCCATAAGGCACCGGGGGCAGAGCTCAGCAGATGCTGGTTGTCATTGCACGACCAAGCTCCACAGGGGGAGGCACAGAACAAGAAATAATCTCTGGTGCACCTGATAGGCAATGGCAGGTCCAGTGGTCAGTCCCCACATCCAATGCCAGGCCTCCCAGCTTGACAGGGGGCACTCCCTCCACTCCCTGGTCACCCAACTAGATTGAGCACCAGAGGAGTCAGCGGTCCTGCCCTGTGGGGACTCAGAGCTGGGGGTTGGGCAGCCAGGTGGTGTGGTAGGGGAGGTGGAGTCTGGGGGCTTCAGGCGGCTGGGACTAGACTGTACCAAGTGCCCTGCCAGAGAGAGTTCAGGTCACTGGTGCAGGAGGCATAAACAAAGTAAAAAAAAAAAACCTTACATTTCTCCTACCTTTCTCCTCTCCTCTCCTCTTCTCTCTTCTCCTCTCCTCTCCTCCTCTCCTCTCCTCTCCTCTCCTTGTCAGTTCCTTCTTCATACTCACTCCAGTCTGCTGACTCTCACATCATTCACATCCCCCTGCTGCAGAACCTCCACTAATTAAACTGTATTTTTTTATCCATCTCCTTTCACTCAGGAATAACTTTCCTGCTCATCTCCCTCTCTTGTACTCCTACCTCTCTTTTAAGTACTTCTTGTGGGACCACTTTGCTCCTTACTATGTCTGTACCTAACCTCCTGCTGTTCCCCTCCAACCCTCTTTCCCTGCCTCCCCAAAATATCTGTCTTCCCTAGCTCTTGTCTCCCCCACACATTCATGAATTTCCTTTCCTTGTTGTTTTTCTGTCCTCTTTCTCTTCTTCTTCTTCTTCCCAATGTTATGGGTTCCCTTTCCCTTTTAAAGCAGCCCAGAGCTTGCCTCCCACCCCAGTTCTTTCTTTTGGTCCTTAACTGACTTCCTCTTTTGTCTCTTGACCTTTTGACTTTGCAGCATTTTGCATTTTGTAGGGGTGTGTACATCCACCAATTAAATATTTGCCAAATACTTCAGTAAGTATTCAGTTACTCAGCCATATTTGGTATTTGGGAATTCAGGTCAAATTAGTATACTTATAAACAGAAAAAGGCCGCAGTATGAATGGCAGAAAAAACCTAATGGCAATACTGTGCCCTGCATTATGATACTGTATTGTCATGTAGCATGTACTCTTTCATCCATGGATGTACACCCTGCCATTCTGTGTTAGCCTTTGAAGAGATGGGGCTAGCTTATGGTGTTGGGTGCTGAGGCATTTAATTGTCACAGTGGCAATCCACATATATGTCTGTGCCATGAACAGAGAGAGTTATGAACATCAATTGAATGCTCTCCACTTGAAGGTGGACTGAATTCATGTACTGGCTTGGCTTATATACAGTACATTGAATCATAATAGTGTGATGTATACTGTACATCATGCAGTTTTTCTTTCTACCTACTGCTGTGCAGCGGCAGTATAGCCTAGAAATTAGAGGAATGAACTTGCTACATCCAATAGACATGGGTTTGATTCCCATAACCTCCACTTTCATACTGTATGACTCTGATCAAGTCATTTAACCTCCTCAGTGCTTCCTGTGTTGCCCTTGAAAACAGGCAATTGTGCTTAGTGGGCCTTACCTGGTTACCAAAGAATTGAACAAAACAAAAACAAAAAAAAACTTTAACATTCTCCCCTCTCCCCAGGACACCAGCATGATTCAAGTAAACGAAAAACAAATATCCTTCTCCCAACCATTTTAGCCACCCAAATTTCTCTCATCCTCCACAGTCACAGAAAGTTATTTTTGTGATCAGTGCACACCTGCGCTGACCCAGTGGGAACACAGATGCTTGAAAAGATGAATGAGCTGGGCACAGACAAGAACAAACATATACTCCAAAACAGTCAGAAAACATGTTTTTTTTTTATGATTGATAGATAACTATGAGAAGGTATGCTAACTTGTGTGGGAATTATCTATAAGTAGATAATCACTACATTAGAAATGAGGTGAAGTCCTGAATGTTTTGCCAGTACTGTATTTATGTTTTTGAATAATTTGAGGGCTTGCAATAAAATCAAGTGGACAAAGATAAGCTGCCTCACTTGTTTTTTGCATTCTGGATGTCTGTTTTGAGGATCTGTGCCAGGTGTGGCATTATGTTGGAGCCTGCACTGAAGCTCATTACATATATTAATATTATTAGCATGATTCGGGTTGGAACTTAAAACAACAGGTTTATAGGACCAGAGGGCATAGCAAACAAAAACAAATTGTTTTAAAACTACTATGAGGAACATCTACTTTTCCCAAAGAGTAGTTAACCTTCGGAATTCAATACCACATGTGCTTGCAGCGAATTCCAGCACATAATCATTAAAAACATGACCTGGACATTTTTGGGAATATCATCCATGGGCTAAACACCTTCTTCTGTCCTAAACACCCAGTATGATTACTTGATGCACTGACAAAAAAATACTGTAAAACTGTGCAGTACACTCATACTTCCAGCGCAGCATGGACACCGATACTGCCAAAAAATAAGGGTAAATGAAAGATCAATGATCAAGTGAGGAGCTACATTAAACTTTCAAAAGATTTTTTTTTTTTTTGTAATATATATTAGTATGACTGGTGTAGTACATAAGGTACTGAAGAACTGTACTGTGTAATTGTATGTCTGATCCAGCTGGGACACGGACACTTGAGAAAGTGGACGGGCACAGGAAAACCCAATAATTTACCCCAAAACATTTATAAAATGTGATTTGTAAAATATATATTAGTAATATAATGTATATAATAAAATAGTGCCAAAAACTGTGTGGTGCACTCCTACATCCAACCCAGCCAGGACATGGATACTTAAAGAAGTGAGTGGACACTGTACATCCCAATAATATACACAAGAACCATCAAAAAATAAATGTGTTTTCATAAAATACATATTAATGTCATGCGTATAGTACAAAATGTACCAACTATGTGGTGAACTCTTATGTCCAACCTAGATGGAATACAGATGCTGCAGAAAGCAAGTGGGCACAGGAAAGCCTGATGATCAAGAGTGAAACTACCAAAAAAACAGTCAGAAAATTATATCACTGATCTTGATAAAGAAAAAAATCCTAAAATAAAATATAAATACATTAACAAAATGTGCAGAGCAAACTTATATCTGACACAGCTGACAGATATGCGAGACAGATAAAAGTAGGAAGTGAAAGAACACAAATCAAGGGTGTACAAGCTCAGAAAAAAAGCAATGAGCTACAGAGCTAGGCCTGAAGTTTCAAGTCCCCCTCCCTGTCTCTCAATCAGTGAAATGTTAACAGGAATATTTCTTCCAAACAAATTGGCAAACTCTTGTTTCAAAATAGTTCAGTCTGGTACTAACTGTATTGTAACACAGACTGCAGAAAAATCCAGATAAAACTACTTTTGTCAGCTTTTTAAATAAAAAAGTGAAAGTAAGAGCAGCAGCCAGCACAAGCAAGGGCATTTGCTTCTCTGTCTACTGTCTTCCATGACTGCAGTGTGTGTGACACGGTCTGCCTTAGGCAAGCTTAAATAACAGCTAGCTTATTGGCTGTCATTGGTCACATGCTTCTGCCAAATACTTCCAGTGAATACAATCAAATACAAGTATTTGGTGTTCAGCCAGATGCACGCAGTATTCTGTGTATTCGGCACTCGATTCATATTCAGTGCACACAGCTAGTATTTTTTGCTCTCTTTTATTTGATGTTTACTTGCACTGTGTATTTCTTTTGCACTGCTGTAGGTTTCCTCAGACTCCATTGAATGGAATCAGATTTATTGAACTTCCAGCTTTCCTTTGGAATTCAAATTTTTGGTATATGAGACCAAAATCAAATTTCTGAAAACAATTCCTTCTGACTCTTTAAAACCCCCTCCCTCCACCCAGTACAACTTCAAGGAGCTTGTAGTGGTCCAGGAGAAACGTCTTCCCCCCTTCTCTACCCTTGTCCCTCTCCCCTTGCCTTTAATTATGATGCCATACTGCTTGCAAAGCTGCAATCATCTTGCCTTGGAAGGATAATGCTGTGACTCAGGCAGCATTCTCTGGTTAGGCAGTGTCCAGATTCTTTTCTCTTTATGTCTCTTCAGGTATCCAGTATCCATTGTCCACCCCACTGAAAAATGTCATGTCTCCAGTAAGCCTCCAGTCCAACAAGAACTCACTCCATGATCTCACCAGTTCATAACACTGACTCCAAGGCAAGTCCTAGGCAAGATTCCCACACCATTATCCAGTCCCTTGTTTGACTCACCATTGAGCCCCTGAGCAAAATTTGATGATTCCTTTTTGCATCCCCTCATTAAAGAATAGGATCAGGTCCCCAATCCTGAAAGATTCAAGAATTGGCCCATTCTGAAGGAGTCTTTATTAATTTAGTTAATCTAGTATAGCTGCACTGTATTTCATAGTGCAGTCATTTTTCCCCCATCCTGTACCTAACCATCCCATTCCAGAAGTCCCCAGTTGTTGCCTCAGGTCGCTAACCTAAAGAAAACCATAGAAGTAGGCTCTGCCAGATGCTGTTTGAGTAAGGCATCTGGTAGAACCACTTCCCAGGATTTTCATTAGGTTGGCCACCTGAGTGAACTACTGGGAGCTTCTCAGAGAGGTTGGGTAGGTATGGTATGAGAGAAGAACAGACCATACAGAACACTACAGTGCAATTAAACTGGATTGATTTAAGGACTCCTCCAGAACTGGATAGATTCCTGCATCTTGCTTACTGCAATGGTTGATTAGGGAGTGGGGACTAAGTCCCAGTCTTACCTGGCAGGGGTGCACATTGAATCATTGGACTTGGGGGGCACAGAGGGGAGTTGAACTAGGGACTGGGTAATGGTGAGGATTCTTGCCTCAGACTTGAACTGGAGTCAGTGTCATGAACTGGTGCATACTGGAATGAGTCCTTGTTGGTCTGGAAGCTTACTGGGGAGGGACTGATTTTGGTGAACACTGACCACCAAGAAAGACTTATGGGGACAAGAAGTCAGATGCTACCTTGCTGTACCATGCCATCTGAGTCACAGAATGAGCCTCCCAGTCAAGGTGATTGAAACTTTGTGAGCAGTGTAGCCCCGTAATTTGTTTGTTTGCTTATCTATTTAGTTAGTTGTTTATTTGTTTGTTGTTGATATTAGGTAAGATACACTAAGCATGCATACACTAGGCATGCATATGCTTATTTTCAGGCATGACCTGGGAGAATTACAGAAAATGTACATCATCAACACAATAACAGAAAAAAAAGCACATTTTGGGAAACAGATTTCAGTAGGAAGGCATACATTCAATGGCATCATACTTGGGAGAGATTGTGCAAAAATCAAAAACAGAAGCAGATGCGACCATAAGAACTTACAATACACAGGGAACACTGTAAACCATAGGGGCAAATTACATCCTGATGAAATAAGTATGACAATGAATGAGAAATGATGAGTAAGTTATAACATAGAAAAAAAAAACTGGAAAAAAATAAAAATACTACAGTGATGAGTAGCAATAGATTTTACCAAAGAAGTACAAACACAGCTACAGGAGACATATGGAGCAGGTGAAAACAGATTACTTAGACCAGAACTGGCAATTCACTTGCAAAAAGTGAGCGGATGAGTGGGACAAGGGTGGAGAAACCCACCAGAGGCTTCTACCCAGTTTTTTACTTTGTGAATGGAGGTTTAAATGCATGCATGTAGAGTCAGATGCAGAATCAGGACCTCCGATTCTTACTCTGAGTCTACCTCCATGCCTTAGATGTCATCGGAATGGTATCTGAGTCAGAGTGGGACGTTCCAGATGCACAACAGAACGGTATCAGTAGATTCTGAGCAACCCTGTTTTGCACCATTGTCACCTTGGACTATGACTTTATCTGTATTTTTGGGCATTGGACTCTGTTCTTTTACCATTGTACCTATTGCATTCTGGAATTCTGCATCTTGGCTCCCATGTAACCCTTCCCTCTGGGGCACTCTTGGAAACAAGCCTTGAGTCAGTGTGCTTTTCCAGGTCACCGATTTATAGATTCATAAATTACTACACAAAGCAATTCATGTCTGGCTTATCTAATATGCACTACTGTGCACTACAAAAATGGAAAAGAAGTCTGGTACCAAACATCGCAAATACTGGTTCCTAAGATTATGGGGGTTCACACGAACATCATCGACACAAGGCTAGTTCAGCCATTAATGAAAAATAATGTTTTGGAAAAAAAATGTAATTCTACAGGTGGGGGGGGCAGCATTTTAGGAGGTAGTGCTTCTAACCACAATCTCTAAGCATGGCAGAGCATCATGTGGCTGGCAGTCTATCATGTCCAGCACTCTGTGTGGAAAATGCCAGCAAGTTAGCAGGTGAATACCCCATTTGTGTCCACTAACAGCCAACAGACACATTTGCATTGTGATTACCCCAAGGGGAAACTCTTCTTCTGGTGACTAAGATAATGCTTTGTGTACTGAGTGGTGGCAAAATGCGGAGCCTCTACACTCTAAAATTGTGCCTTCATGACTGTAACTGTGTTTCAGGCCTCTGAATTGTGCAAATGTATTTATCCTTCATGTTCTATACAGTAAGTTCCACAACTACAGCATTTTTTTTTATTTTGTGAGAGAAATTCAAGATTCAAAATAGTCTGGTATGTTGTGGATGCTAAACAATTAATTAACTGGTGAAGGATTTCATATGTATGAAGGAGGAAATATTCTCTTTTATTATTTATTTTATTCATTTCCCCAGGAAAGACATACTTTATACTTTATGCACTTATTTGTTCTGTTTTTATCTTATATTGATATGTATTTTATCTATCTATCTATCTATCTATCTATCTATCTATCTATCTATCTATCTATCTATCTATCTATCTTTCTAAACTATCTATCTTAAACTGTGTGCATTTGACACCTGAAGTATATCTTAAGCAGGACACCATTGTAAATGAGCATTTATGCTCAAAAGATATTTTCTGAGCAAAATGAAATTAAAATGAGGTGGATGTAAACAGTACAAAAAATATGGGTTTGTAGACCATCACACATGTAACTGGGTTGGTAAAAGCAATAGCACATCACATGTTTTACCGCAGGGTAACAGAAGTGGCATCTCTTGGTTTAGGGAACAGCTGCAGTTTAAACAATATAACAGCAAAGACACATTTATCTTCCCCATCTTTAAAACCCTGAGAAAGGTTTATGGGTTGTTTAGGTTTCTGTGTGGAGTTGTAATAGAATGCAGTGATTGAAAGGTGATCATGTTTGACTGCAGTTCTATAATTCTTTCCCCAGTGCTATGCTCTCAAGGCCATTGTGCTTCAGACTGCATATGTATCCAACAGGGGCAGCACCAAGGAGTTCAAGGTGCAGGCAAAGTATCATGGGTAAGGTGGCTTGGCCACCCTTGAATACCTACCGCAAGCAAGACCAGCTAGTATTCAATTCAAACAGACAAGAGTTGTAAGCTCCATTGAGCTGCTTCAGGCCAGTACTGAGGGCAGCTATCAACAGGTCTATTCAAGCAACTGCTACCTAGAATTGCAAAAGGTTAGTGTTTTCCAGCAACACCTGATCTGGCCGGTGTCTAACTCTCTGTCTCTTGTACAGTCCCCACTCTGTATTGTCACACACAAATTACTAAGTCTTTTTATTAACAGCAACAAATAGGTCTCGGATTATACTGCTTGAATATGACACGCAGGAGCAGGATCAGCTGACCCCATCTCCTGTTCTCGGCATCCAATTTCAAGAAAAGAAGTCTTTGTTCTACTAATAATATGAAGCCTTTGGGAATGATGCAGGTTTGTAACCCTGTGCACCAGCTATGTCAAAATTAGCAGCGGATGCGAGTTCACAAAGTTAGAGAACAAAGATGTATTTGAATTAAAGAAAAAACACATTTCTTAGAAGTGCACTGACTATATTTATGTAACTGCAGTTCTCTTTCACTGGAGCTTGAAGTCATGTTGGTCCTTGCACAGACAGAGATAAAGAATGTGGTGTAGTACCTTTATTGGACCAACCTGTATACTTTTGTCTACAATCTTTTGGGTCTACGTAGAAACCTTCTTTAGATAATGGTGACATATTCCTGAAAATCTGAGTATTGAAACTATACAGGTTGGTCCAATAAAAGGTTCTAGGGGAGTGCACACCATAAATATTAATGCTAGAGTACCATGACAACTAACATATGCAGTACTCTGGGCATGTGTGATTTTGTATACTCTGGGACAAGTATTAGGTACTGACACTCTTTTGCGGTATTCAAAGAAAATATTCTGCAAGATTTCAAACTTTCCTGTGCTATATGCCCATTCAGAAGTTATTTCTGGAGTTTCACAGGGGCTAGATCATGTGACTTTTTCACTCCACGAGGTAGTAAATTGGAGACAGATAGGTCTGAGCCTCATGCCATAGTCTCAGAACCAAAACTTACCAAATAGAGATACTTTTATTATACAGTTTTTTTTTACCATTTTTTTTTTGTCTCATTGCTCTTAGGATTGGCTTACTGATGTGTATTTTGTTTTGGGGAGGAATCATCTATTCCTGGATCTGGGTGTGTCAGCAACTGAGGAGGGAAGTATGTATACTTCATTCTCCCTTTGCTCACCACACAGATGTCTAGTGTGTAGGCATATTTTTGGGTGGTGAGGCATTTGTTTTAATTTTTTTATTGTGCATTTGTTTATGTAGTTTCAAGTTCAGTTCCATATGCAATTGAGGAAGGAAGTCTGCTGACTTCTCCCCTTCCACAGCACACTGTAAAACTTGTCACTGTATGATTTATTTATTTTTTGCTTATGAGGTTATTCCCTGGGTGTGCACAGCTGTATGCACGAAGTCATTGACTGTTGCAGTTCTCAATAGGTCCTGATTTTTCATCAAGTTGTACTGTATATTGTATATTGTATGCTTCATCTGGTTCAGTCTTTAATTCCATGTGAAAAAAAGAAAGGCTGGGGTTATGAGACTGGTTTCTGTGTGTATGGCAGTGTGCAGGTAGTGTTTGAAACTGATGTAGGTCTCAGGAGGACAAGCTTGACTCAGTTATGTGCAAGTGTGTGCTGTACAATTCAAGGCTTTGTTCAGGGTGTTACTGAGGCGGTAACCTGCTGAGTCTCCCCTATAGCAGCTAAGTATTTGTGTACTTGTTGCTGCTAATTTAATTTGCATGGGTTTTTGCTTGGATATTGTATTGTAAGTGTAACCCAGTCCCCCTATCTTAAGGACTTTGTTCAATATACCCAGTATTTCCCTTTCTGGGGAATAGGGCACTGGAGTGGTATGGTTCTGGTATGGACATATAAAGAGGTACACAGGAAGTATAAATGGAAAGAGCCTGTGATTTGAGGTTGTGTTCTCCACCTGTTACTGAGTTTGAACTCAGTCAAAGGTAAGCTTATTGGTGCCATTTTCATAGATCTTTCTAAGGCCTTTGATTTAGTTGATCATGATATCCTCATTGGTAAACTCCACTTGCATGGTTTCCTAACATGTACAATGATGTTGTTCAGGAACTACCTCACTGGTAGATCTCAAAAGGTCTGTACCACGGGTCTGAACAGGCACCCTAGGTGTGTATAATGGAGTCCCACAAGGGTCCATATTAGAAATTATTCTATTCTCCCTCTTTGTTAACCACCTGCTCAAGGATAGTACTGATTGTTGCATGATATTGTATGATGATCTTGTTCTTTACAGGAGTGATAAGAGCACAGGGAATTTATCCCGCTCCCTTTTCAGGGAATTTGGGGCAATCTAGAAGTGGACTTCATCTAACAGATTGCTTGTCAATGCCAAAGAAAAAACAAAGGCAATGATTTTTGGGTCCAAACCAAGGCTTGCCAAAAGTGCAGCAGGACAAACTAACTCCCTGAGCATTTT
The DNA here is from genome assembly GCA_016271365.2 of Neoceratodus forsteri. Classification (NCBI taxonomy): domain Eukaryota; kingdom Metazoa; phylum Chordata; order Ceratodontiformes; family Ceratodontidae; genus Neoceratodus; species Neoceratodus forsteri. Next base: position 394,759,747 of record CM057454.1, on the reverse strand, counting down.
AACTACAGATGGATCCCCCTTGAACAAGGAACCACCTTCAAATACCTGGTAGTCACCCTTGAGTCCTCCCTAACCTTCGTGGATCACATCGTCAAGTAATCAAACATGTGAACCAGAAACATGGTGTCTGCTACCACCTAAAGCACCTCATGACCTCTGATGTGTGTCTGGCTAGTGCTCCATTCTACCCCTTCTGGATTATTGTGCTCCTGTCCTCTCCCAGGCCTCAAATTGATAATTTTACTTTTATTTATTTAAAATTTTGTTAACCAGGAAAGTGTAATGAGCCAAGGCCCTTTTTCATACACGACCCAGGGCTAGTAATAGCCAAAGATGGTATAATTCAGGTTTGGGTACTTATAAAACAAACATATCAAATATATGAAAACACCTTGAGCATCTGCAGGTTTGTTGTACTTTCCCAGTTCTACACCCACCACTGCTCCCTTTACTCAACATTTGCTTGGTTGTTTTTTTCAGGCCTGCTGTGACTACTGTACCTGATGGGTACCCTAATCAATAAGTCTCTTCATGATCAGGATAACTCCCCTCTAACAAGACCCCTTAGTATTAAGTTTGGCACACGCATACTGAGGTCCTCCTGTCAATCTCTCCTTGACTATTTCTGGACTACAGTCAAGATGGGTCAGAAACATAAAACATAGAAATATAGACTTTGATGGCAGATAAGGACTGCTTGGCCCAACCAGTCTGCCCATTTCCCTACTTTTTGGATAAGCTGCCAATCCTAGTTAACCAACAGCCTACTTCCTCCAACCTCCCACTAGAATTACCTTAGGTCTGTCCCATGCATTCTTGAATTCCCCCACTGTTTTTGACCCCACTACATTACACTACTCTGGAAGACTGTTTCATGCATCCACACCCTCTTTATGAAAAATACTTCCTCATGTTGCCCCTGAGCCGTCCCACCTCTATCTTCAAGTTGTGTCCCCTTGTTCTTGCACATTTCTTTTTCTGAAAGAAGCTACCCTCTTGGACTTTGTTGATTCCTTTGAGGTACTTGAATGTCTCTGTCAAGCCCCCCTCCTTCTCTTTTCCTCTAGGGTATACATCTTAAGTTCCTTTAGTTTCTCTTCATATGGCTTCTGGTTCAGACTCTGCACCATTTTAGTTGCCCACCTCTGAACTGCCTCCATCCTGTCTATGTCCTTGCAGAGATAGGATCTCCAGGACTACACACAGTACTCCAGATGGGGTCTCACCAGCTGTCTGTACAGAGGGATAATAAGTTCCTGTTTTCTACTGGTGATGCCTCTCCCTATGCATCCTAGTATTCCTCAAGCCCTCCTTACTGCCTTCTCACATTGCTTGCCTTCCTTTAGGTCATCTGATATGACTGCCCTCAGGTCCCATTCCATTTTTGTTGTTGTTAGTACCCCCCCCCCCATTGTGTACTCTTCCCCTGGGTTTTTGTTTCCCAGGTGCTTTACTTTGCACTTCTTTGCACTGAATCTAAGCTGCCATACTTTTGACCATTCCTCCAACCTTGCCAAGTCCCTTCTCATCCTTTCCACTCCCCCTTGCGTATCAACCCTTTTCCATTGCTGCCCAGTGCATCTGGAATGACTTACCAGCCAAGCTTCACTTCCTAGGCACTTCCAATGTCTTCATATTGCATTTCAAAACTGCCCCCTCACTGCCATAGTTCACAAGTGCCCTTCCTACATGGGTGAGGGCAAGGCTACCCCATTCTGTAGTATTGTTTGTTCATTTCTCTCTAGCTCCATTAGCACATATTAGCTGACTGTTGTTTCTGGTTTACTTTCCCACTCTGCCTGACTGTTTAACCAACAACATGCCATTGCATTGATTATTATTTGAATGTATTTTCAGACTGTTTGTATCACCTCCACTTGTATACTGATTCTAATGTACTGATTGTTTGAATTTGTCTGACTAGAAGCATCACCTCCTGCATAATGTAAGTGTAACAACACAAAACGCACGGTCCAGACTAAATGCAAGGCATCCAATGTTCTATAGCATCCCATCCAAATAGGCGTGGATCACTTTACATAGAAACATAGACAATGGTGGCAGAAAATGACCAAGGATCCACCTAGTCTGCCCATAGTTTCTCACTGGTCCCAGGACCTATTGTCCATATGGGGTTCTATCCCTCCCTATATACATCCTTGAACCCCATAGGTTGATAGATAATGACATGTATCAATGCACTATAAAATACACAGATATTAAAAGGCAATAGAAAGCTGAAACACATCCAAGCACCCATATGTCTCTCCTCACATTGAGGATTCTACTGGGGACAGGAGTGGTCAATAACTTATGTTTATATAACAGAACAATTAGAGGTAGAGATACAGCATCAGTATATCAAGAACATTCCATTGAATATTTTTCAGTATATAAACATATTGGTAACACCAGAGATGAATAAATGACATGTTGAAGGATTCAGTGACTTATAAAGAACCACAAGGTAATGAATGGAGGTTTAGAGAATAAAGACATAAACCAAAGCTATATAAAAAGAAATTGACATGGCTATATACCTTGATTGGGATATAGCCATACCAGGATACACACTTTTTAGGAAGGCTAGGGAAGGGAGAAGGGAAGGGGGTATCTATTTATATGAAGGAGGTGATTAAAGCAACAGAGGCTTAATGGTTACAAGACAGAGCAGAGGCACTGTGGATCACCCTGGAGGTGGGAAAAAAGACAGCCATTCGCACTGGAGTGATTTACAGACCTTCCGCACAGGGAGCGGAAACAGGTGAAGTTCTTGTGGAAACCATCCACAAAATGGCAGCTAAAGGGGAACTGCTACTAATGAGTGACTTCAACCTGCCTGAGGTAGATTGGAGCACTCAGACTGTGAGTACAACAAGGGGCAGGGACTTCATGACTGCCCTGAATGGGGCAAACTTAAGGCAGCTTGTAGCAGAACTAACCCATGAGGAGGCTATACTGGATTTGGTCCTGACCAATGGAGAAAGGATCACAGATGTGGAGGTGGGCAGTCCCCTTGGTACAAGTGACAACAGGACAGTATGGTTTTAGGTAACCAAGGTGGAGGAAGTAAACCATAGAAGGATAAAGATCTTAGATTTCAGAAAGGCTAGCTTTAAGGAGATGGGTAGAAATCTCAAGAGAGCCCTAGCAGTTGAAGGTACAGGGGAAGATGTGGAAAAACAGTGGACTAGAAGACTCAAGAGAGTCATAACAGAAGTAACAAGTCAATGTGCCAAAATGCATAGCAAGATTAAAAGAAAGAAAAAGCCATTATGGTTCTTGAAGGTAGTGGCTGAGAAAGTAAGGGAAAATAAAAGAGCCTTCAGAAGATACAAGGAACACAAAATGATGAGGACTGAAAACCATATCTGGAGAAGCAGAGGAAATCTGGGAAAATAATTAGAAGGGCTAAAGCAGAGACAGAGGAAGGTATAGCCCAGGCTATTAAGAAAAGCAACAAGACATTCTTCAGATACATTAGTGAGAGGAAAAAGACCAGAAATGGCACCGTTAGGCTGAAGTAGGAACGAGGAGAAAAGGTGAAGGATGACCTAGAAAAGGCTGAAATAATGAACAAGTACTTTTTCTCAGTATACACCACAGAACGGGAGGGTGAGGACTGAGAATCATTATGAGGGTATTCAGGGAAGGGAGATAGACACCAGCCCATTCACGGTGGAAACAGTCCTAGAAGAATTTGGGGAAAATAAAAGCAGATAATGCAACGGTGCCAGATGGGATCCACCCCAGAGTACTAAAGGAACTCAGGCAAGTGCAGGTGGAACCACTGGCTGCCCTTTTCAATGCAATGCAGATGAGGGAGGTACCTGAGAACTGAAGGATGGCAGATGTGGTCCTTCTCCAAAAGAGTGGAAGCAGAGAGGAGGTAGGCAGCTAGAGGCCTGTAAGCCTGACCTCAGTAGTGGGGAAACGAATGGAGTCCTTCTATACTGTCACACACATGAGATTGCAAAATAAACTGGGGAGCCTTGGAGTAGATCCTACAGTGGTAAAGTGGGTTGGGAACTGGCTAAGAGACAGGACTCAAAGGGTGGTGGTAAATGGCATGAAATCTGAGGAGGGGGGTGACCAGTGGGGTGCCACAGGGGTCAGTGTTGGTGCCAGTCCTATTCAACTTCTTCATTAGTGACATTGCAGATCATCTGGAGGGAACAGTGTGCCTCTTCGCAGATGACACCAAGATCTACAACAGAGTGGACACACTGGAGGGGGTGGAAAAAATGATAAAGGGCCTAAACCTATTAGAGGAGTGGTCGGGTGTCTGGCAGTTGAGTTTCAGTGCTAAGAAGTGCAAGATCATGCACCTGGGTCACAGGAATCCAAGGGAGGAGTACTGGATGGGTGGGAACATTTTGGCCACCACAAGTTGGGAGAGAAACCTGGTGATTATCATAACTGATGACCTGAAGATGACCAAACAGTGTGAAAAGGCAGTGGGGAGAGTAAACAGAATGTTCGGGTGCATGGGGGGGTAGAACGAGCAGGAAGAAAAAGGTGGTGATGCCACTATACAGATCACTGGTGAGGCCTTAGCTGGAGTACTGTGTCCAGTTCTGGAGACCACATCTCTGGAAAGACATTGACAAAATAGAGGCAATACAGAGAAAGGTAATGAAGATGGTACATGGACTACACCAGAAGCACTGTGAGGAAAGACCTAAGGATGTTAATATCTATTCATTGGAGGAAAGAAGGGAGAGGGAAGATATGATAGAAACTTTCAAGTACCTTAGGGGAACAGAGGGCTCTACGATGCTGGTTCGACAATTCTTTTGTCGACTGGCATCTTGCTGACAGGATCATGTCAGCAGCAAGTTGTGGTTAACATGATTCCTGTGTCTCCTGGTCCATTTTTTTATCGGGGGCTTCGCCCTCAGAACCTCCCATGTGGGGGGCTCTGCCCCCCGATCTTTAGGATTATCAACTACAATTGGAGTTGATTTGGGGTGGGGGTGCAGGACTGGGAGACAGTGTGCCCCTGTCTCGGGTGCACCAACACAGCAACCTGTCGGCAAAGTGTCGATTTTGCCAACAGGGTTGTAGTTTGCTGTGTTGGTGTAGCCGTACGTGGGGCGTACCTAAACAGGGTACAGGTGGAAAGCATATTTCAGAGAAAACTCTGCACAACAACAAGGGGGCATGATATGAGGCTGAAGAGTGGAAGGCTCGGGGTAATGTTAGAAAGTACTTTTTCACTGAAAGGGTGGTGGAGCCGTGGAATAGCCTTCCAGCAGAAGTCGTGTGGCCGAAAACAATATGGGGGTTCAAGAGTGCATGGGAAAGACATAAGGGTACCATGGAGGTGTGCAAAGCAGGAGAGCCACAGATCCAATAGGATCTATGGCTGCAGCATTGAGTAGGGAACTGGACAGACTAGGTGGACTGTATGGTCCTTATCTGCCAACAGATTCTGTTTCTGTGTTTCTATGACATGCAATAATGGTGATAAAGGTAACTCTATTTACAACTAAAATAACACAAACTACAACAACCTAGGTGCAGCAGGTGAAGTGACCAGCCACTCACAGAAGCCACTCACAGAGGTAGTCTGAGAGCCACAGCCGTGGTTCTCTGATGAACCCAACCTGCCAGACTGCCATCTGCAGTCCAGGTCTGAAGCCACCATCCCCTCACAGAAGCTCAGGTACAAACTTGCCCTCAGGGACTGATTACCTCCAGGAAGGGAGCCGTAGCTGCCTGATTTTCCTTTTTTACATGAGGACAGTTGTCTCTGGGTTTAAATACAGTCTGTTACTGCTGTGACCCACTGGCTGCAGTCAGCCCCAGGAGCACTCCGATTGGCTCCATATAGCTCTGCACTGTTAATGCTTGAATTATATTGTATTAGATTATGATTTCTGTTAAAACTGTCTTGCTAGCATTTTGTAATTGAAGTTTGCTGATTTAACCTAAATGCCTGTAGTGTGTTTCCTCATAAGACCCAGTAGCGATCTCAGCTCAGGTCTTTGAACCCCCCCTTCACCTTTTTACTCTAGTATTGTGTTTTAAATAGCACTGTTCTTGCTTTCTCAGACTTTGTGGCACCTTACCTAACATTTTGGTCTGCAACACCCCTTCTGTTTAAGCCATTTTGCATTTCTTTTTAGCTCCACCAGCAGCCCCACCCCCCCGCCTTTCTTATTTAACTCCCCTGGTCCTTCTCTTTTCAGGTAGTCTGAGACCCACAGCCATGGTTCTCTGACGAACCTGACCTGCCAGACTGCCATCTGCAGTCCAGGTCTGAAGCCACCAGCCCCTCACAGAAGCTCAGGTATGGACTTGCTCTCAGGGACTGATTACCTCCAGGAAGAGAGCCCTATCTGCCTGAATTTTTCAGCCCACCCAACAACCCCTCCGATCCTGATTAAATACACTTAAACCTTGTCCAGGCTTTCTAACTCACTCCTACAGGCTACTACCAGACACGCCTGCCCATCACGTCTCCGACCTCTATTAAATCCCCAAGGGTATCGCCCAGTTCTCATCTACCCTGCTCTTATTACCTATCAGTAGACTTATCCCTCCAGGGCTCCCAGCTCATCTGCCATGGGACATGCGGCCACTGGACTGACAGCACTTCCTTAGCCATGGCCCGAAACTGCAAGCATGGACTCTTCCAGCAAAGAGGTACAGCAAAGCCACATTTTTTTGGGCCACCCGCCCATTCCCCCTCTAGGCTCATTATTATATAGATAGCCTTCCCCAACCCCCTCTCATTCTTTGGTCTACTCCTTTCCATCTATCTAAAACGCCTCTCACATCGACGATCTCCATAGGCTAACAGCACTGCATATTACCATTTCACATAGCATTGTAAGACCATATTGGTGCAGCCTACTTTACCACACACATTACCATCTCATACAATGGGGTTATCCACCATTGGTGCAGCATTCTTTGGCAGCATCCTCCTTCTTTTAAAGTACCAGCTACCAAGGAGACCGCACATCTTCAGTGATCATATAGGCTTAGTGCCATCTGCTATCTTGCTCAGCCCTGTGAAGTCCCCAAATACCTGCACACTCCGACTTGTCTTGTTCTGTCTGGTGATTCTCTAGGAGTCTGTAATCTGACTATGCCATCTACAGATAAAAACACTTTGCCGTAGTCATAGCTTATTATTTTTCACTATAAGGCGTCAACATGAGGGCTGATACCTGGCTCCCTCTCTTTATCTTCCTATGGCTGGTACCTTATGTAGTGTATCACATGGGCCAAAATAACTCACAGGGGGTCGGACCTTCTGTCATAGTGCTATTTGTACAGCAACTCATCTCATAGCTTTTGTTGAACCTCTGCACTCCCATACTTGCATCAGTCTGAGGCAGCTTCTGGGAGTGGGACCTGCACCTCCCTACCCATACAGGGTTTGCCCCCCAATATCCACAGTAATAATGCCACTTTTTAATAGCTGCATCCTTGGGACAGCACTGTGTAAACAGCAGGTCCCAGCACTCTCGTTCTGTCATTCCAAGCAGTCGTGGAATATTTAGAGCTTTCAAATTATCTCTGGCTGCCCTAAAGAAAATTGTGTCTCTCCTCCTGTTGTGCTCAGGCAATGTTGAACTTAACTCTGGTCCTACAGAAGCCTTGTCATCTCTGTCTGACCTTACGAGGCTTAGAGTAATGAGCTTTATGCACGTTAATGTTTGCAGTCTCTTAAAAAGGTTTACATCAATCCAGACCTGGGTCATTCATACCTAACCAGATGTGCTGGTAGTTTCGGAATCCTGACTCAGATCTTCTACCCCTGACAGGGAGGTTAATATCCCTAACTATTGGCTGTTCAGAGCCAACAGGCAGACTAGGGGTGGTGGGGTAGCCATTTATGTCAAGGACAAATATACGGTCACTACCATTGACTCCTCCTCTATCGCAAATTACTTAGAATGTCTGTCCCTTAAGGTTGAAACATCCTTCTCAATGGCTATCAGGGTTATAGGGTGTTACAGGCCTCCATCTGCTGGATCTAAGCTCCTGTCTCACCTATCGACTATTATGAACATGAGACCCTTGAAACTATTATTCTAGGGGATCTCAATTATGACTGGTTATCCAAGGCTTCCTTACTGCTCACATCCTTCTGTGACTCTCTTGGGCTCACACAACTCATTGAAGAACCTATGCATCCTAACAAGAAAAGCTCCAGGAATAGCACCCTATTAATGTGCCTGGATTGGTGGTAGTTCAGGTGGATGTTAAAGATCCCATGGCACTTATCGAAAAGAGTAGGGGAATTTCCCTGGTGTCCTGGCCAAATTTCCCTCATTCACTAAAAATACCACCAACAGCTTAATCTGGTTCAAGGTCAGTTGCCATTCATCTGTACTCCCCTCCCCCCGGGTCATGCCTGAAAATAGGCAGGATTTGTCTAGTGCACTTACCCGGTCAACAAAAGCTAAATAAATAAATAAATAAATAAATAAATAAAAATGTCTTTCTTACAAACAAGCCACAGTCCTTTTCCTATGCTGGAATATTTTTCTTGGATGTCAGCAATCACTGCTTCATCACTGGTGTAAGATCTGACTCCAATCCCCCCTCCACATCTAAGTTCTCCACCAGAAGGTCCAGATGCAACTTTGACCCAGCTTTGACCCATTTGCCTACATCGATGAGCTAAAATTGTCTGTACGCTGGCAGAACTTTTACCTAGCCAAATTGGTCAGGATGGCATATGACATTTTTCATGAAATAGTGTCTTGTGCCATAAATAATCATGATCCTTTGGTAAAAGTCCACATAAAGACCAGAACTTTCCACTGGTTCTCTGCTGAACTCAAAGCTGCATTACTATCAAGAGATAAACTCTGGAAAAAAAGCCTGCAAATCAAAAACTGCTGATGACTGGTGCCACCTTCTACCGTTCTGAACTTGACTCTGCCTCAAGATGCCCAGCTAAATTCTGGTCCACAATCAAAGAGATGTCTGGTCATACAGCTGGAAATGTACTTCCCTCAAAAATCATCTCTGACAATGTTACTGCCGACGATAGCAAGGAGATTCTCCAGGCCTTCAACAATCAGTTTGCTATGGCAGGCCTAGCATTCGAGAATTCACCAGCATCCATGTTACATTCTTAGGTTAGTGCACAGATTCCTGAACCTAGCACCACTAATGCGGTCTTCTCCTTCCTTCCTGCTTCGTTGAAAGAAGTCAAAGACCTACTTCTACAGCTGGACACCAAGAAAAGCACTGGTACTGACTCTCTCGACCCCTTCTTCTTAAAGATTGCATATCAAGTCCTAGCTGTACCAATCACACACCTATTTAACTTGTCCTTGTCCCAGGGGACTCTTACACACCTATGGAAAATTGCTCACGTCATTCCTCTGTTTAAATCAGGGGATCCCTGTGACCTAAATAATTAGACGCCAATATCTCACCTACCAATATTGTCTAAACTGCTGGAAAAAAATTGTGAATGCTCAGTTGAGAACCTACCTAGGTAACAAGAACCTTCTAAACCCTATGCAGTCTGGTTTCAGAGCCAAGCACAGTACCATTATGGCTTTGGCTAAAGTGACTGTTGACTGGCAATGAGAGCTGGAAAACAAAAAATGTGTATGTGCCGTGTTCCTAGACCTTAGCAAGGCCTTCAACACTGTCAACCACTGCCTGCTTCTTTCCAACCTAAAAGTGATATGTCTGGACCCGACCTCTCTGTGCTGGTTCAATAATTACCTTACAGATAGGCTTCAGCAGGTCAAGGCCAAAGGAGAGCTCTCGTCACTCAAACCACTAAAAAGATGCATTCCACAGGGATCCATCCTGAGGCCTCTGTTGTTTGCCATTTATGTAAACAATATTGATGTTGGTATCAAGGAGGCCAATATTCACCTTTTCACTGATGATACGGTGTTGTACCTAAGCCGCCCAACTCCGGAAGCCACCTGTGGAGATTTACAAACATAATTCAGCTTGTTGCAGAATCAGCTCCTGAATAAAGAACTCTTACTCAATGCCAGAAAAACAAAAGCTATGCTGTTCTCTCCGGCTACTCATTCGGTGAACCCTGCTATCTCTGGCTCCTTACCTCCCATAAACACTTTACTAAGAGAGAGGTTGGAATTATGTTATGTTATGAAATTGTTATGAAATTCAAGTACCTAGGGGTCTGGCTAGACCACAGACTGTCCTTCGTGGAGCATGTTGAGGATCTGCTGAAAACGTTGAAGCAGAGGCTTGGTCTCTTCTTTAGAATAAACCACCTCCTGACCAAAGATGCCAAGATGCAGTTAGTTCAATCCATGTTTCTATCCCTTATTGATTATGCCGATTTCATTTATAGTCAGTGTAACGCCTCCTTTCTTACTAAACTGGACACCTTATACCACAGAGTCTTGAGATTCATAACTGGCCTACCTATCATCACCCATCACTGCTCCTTATATGCAGCTGTGGGGTGGACCTCTCTTCAGTACAGAAGGAATAGAATGTGGCTCTCTGGATTTACAGAGCTATTACCAACAAATTACCCCAATACATTTCTGACTGTTTGCTGTTATACATGGTAGGCAACTACGCACTAAGAAGCTATTCTCTGCTTCTACTGAAGGTGCCTAGGGGCCCATGCATGCTTTGGGAGAGCGGCCATGGGCTTTGTGTTACCCTCACTCTGGAACAAACTTCAGAAATCTATGAAACTGAGTCTCCCTGTTAGTCTTACCACCTTCAAGATCTTGTATGCCAAGGCTGTTAAGGATCTATGCAGCTGTTTCCAGCATGCTTAGCATGCTAGTGTGCCTACTTCTTACCTGTCCACTACATCTCCACCTAACCTGGTCCCATGAATGTCTCCACCTATAACCCACCTTTTTTTTCTCTGCTAATCCACTTCCTTTCTTACCCTCAGACTCCTAACATATATGTCCCCAGTCTATCTACCGTAGCACCCCTCCTAGAACAGCTGCAGTCCTGTACCCCTCCACTGTATATCTACCCCTTAAGTTTGTATATGTCCTGACCAATGATAAGCCGTGCTGTTTGAAAATGTTTTAATATGCTGGCTGTTTCAGAATGTTTTAATTCCCCTTCTCATACCATTCTCCCTAACCTAGTTAACCCTATACCTGAAATACCTGTTACTGCTATGTGTATTTTTTTTTCTATTTCTGTATAATTATGTCTATTTATTATCCGTACATAAAAGTGTTATTCTTGACATTGTATAACACAGGTCCACCTTGTAAATGAGCCTGCTCAATGGTGTTCACCTGGATAAATAAAGACTTGATTGATTGATTGATTGATTGATAGAGGTGCAAGAGATTTAGTCTGTGGCATAGAACAAGCATCTTTTAATTGACTGGTTACATAGTAGAAGCAGGTGGAGAGCACAGTAGCAATGGTACAGTAATAATCCAAGAGAATGAAAGAGCTATGCTGGTGCTCCAGCTCCCAATACCACATGCAATTTCAGGAAGTCAAATCTGAAAAATAAAAAAGAAGAACACAGAGCATTAGAGAAGAAAACACTGAAGAATTAATGTAAATGTAAATGAAACAGATAGGGCATGAGTTCCAAGATGATCAGACGTAGGATCAGTTGCATGTTGTGCCTGCATCTATCTGAAGGCATTTCAGTAGCTCTGCTCCTATTTTCAGAAGGTGTGTCTCCCTTACAGAAATATAGGTGTGCTGTGTACATGCAGAATGCATGCAACATGCTTAATTGTGCAATGTTTGCATGCAGTTCGCATACACTAAGTGAACATATGTGAACCAGGTCTAAAAGGCAAATCAGGTTCGCATTCTGCAAGCTTGAAATTTGTGCAGCAGGTAAGCTGGTGTGAACATCTTCTAAAAATTACATCAGGTTTGTGTGTTGCACACTTGACATGGGTGTAGCAGTTAAGCCGATGTGAATATCATTTAAACATCACATCAGGTTCACATGGTGCATGCTTACCGTGTGTGCAGCAGGTAAGCTGGTACAAATCTCATCTAAAAAAACACATCAGTTTCTATTTCTTATACTACTGCTAGCAATTAGTCATTAAAATACATTTTTATTTACATTCCCATAAAAATTAGGTAAACTCATTAATTCTGATCCTTTTGCAAGTTGTTTAATGGCTTTTGATTTTTGTCATTAAATCGCCATTAATCTGTAAGGTATTGTTTGCTTATTGCATTAAATGCCTAGGATATAGCCAGTCAACATCCCCCATTCAAGATGTACAAAGAGATGCCTCTGTGTTGTGAAGCCTATCCTTTTTGTTTTGGACCATGCAAATCCCTTATGCATATTTAGGGCTACAAATGTGTTTCTCCATAACTATTTTATCTCACTTACTTTCCCTTTGTCATTCTCTACTGAGCATATATACTATGGCCATGCTCAGCACTCTTTGTGCTGAGTCGGGTCTTGGACACATGCCCTATACCTCACATTTTGTCACTGAAATGAGGGACATGGACACTCAAAATGAGGGACAATGAGGGACATTAACCCACATGAAGATCAGGACACATGATGAAACATGGAGATACGGTACCTCAGAACACAGTGGAAACCATTGTATTAGCACCTGTGAATTAATTTCTATCATTAAGCAGGAGGGCCATTTAGGTAGGTAGAGGGGCACAGTTGCCCCCCGCCCCATATTTGTGCCTAGGTTGTTCTTATGGTGTGGCAGTAATGGCTTTAAATTTGGATTTAATCTTTTGCACAAGTGCCCACCTGGCCTGTTCTGCAAGTACTCTCCAGACTTCACTGTGTGTGTACTGTGTCGTGCACTCTCTCCACCTATTAGCAGAAGCACAATCATATGTGATGTGGATGAGCTCCAGCCAAGAAAGAGTGCATGAGCCTTGCAAGCATGACATTGTCTTTCGAACCACAGAGTAGACGGGCTGAACACTACAGCTTGGAGGAGCCAGCGAGCACTGAACTCTAAATAGCAGTGTTGTGGCAGCATATTTTTGTTGTTCTACTCTTAGTGAGTCTCCATCTCCCCTGGTGGCTAAAGTGGCGGAGGGTGAGCTAGAAGCTAACTCAAGATTAGGCTACCTGCTTACTCTACTATGCTCACCTTACAAAAAAAACAGCACATACCCCCATGGCAGCAAGCAAGGCTTAGCAGCAGTGGTGACAGTGGTATGTGTGGCCTTCATAGGCCTTGATCAGTGCAGTGTTGCAGCAGCCACAGTAGCAACCAAGCAAGAAGGAAGAAACCCAGGTTCGGTGGCTTTGTATGGCGAGGTAACTTGGTCAAGGACCACGTTGGGGACCTGTGATGGTTGGTTCTAGCATCCAGCTTCTGGTGAAGGAGAGAGGGGAAGCGGACTAAAAACTGGGCTGGTGGCACACTATGCCAGGCTACAGGTTCTGGTCATATGGCTGGGTAAGTAAAAGTAAATACTTTTTTTTACAGGAGGATTGGGGAAGGAGGAAGGATTGAAATATTGATGTGCTTTTCACATTTCTTCACCTTTGGGTGGCTTCATGACCCATAAGGGATGGGTATTGAATGGAATGGAGTCAGGGAGAAAAATTGGAAAAAGCTCTTATTCTTTTTTTTTTTGGGGTGAACTTCAGCCGGGAAAAAGATTGATTAGTAACTGGGTGGGTTTAAGCCCAAATCTGATGCACTACTCTGGGATATATACAAATGAATCTTATACATTTGAATTTTTCCTGATTTGTAGATCATGTTTCCGTCAAAACAAATAAGTTGTACCTTTTAGAGATGCTACAGACATTCTAGAGCTGTCCTTTGCATTCACAGACAGTAAGCGGTATGGTATGCACAGACTATTGGAGCCCCACTAGTCAGAATTATGTCCCCCCCATGAAGCTGACCTCCACATCCCCACACTCAGGCACATTATGACAAAGGGCAAAGGAGACTGCAAGGGTGTGCACCATTGAAATGAATGGCATATTTTTTTATTACTATTTTATACATTATTGATGGAGAGTTGGAGATTAATGAAGACCACCACTCAACTAACAAGGGCCTTGTTAGTAGAACAGTGGCCTTCATTATTCTCCAACTCAACGTCATAACATATAAAATAGTAATAGAAAATAACTCCATTAATTTTAAGGGGGTTACACCTCAGCACTTTGACCCATGGACATCATCTCTTAAAGACTCCTGCCTCTGGCTCCCTAGTAGTCAAGTAAGAGACGTTTTACTTATATCTATACTTGGTCTTGGTGAGTTGTCTGTAGCAACATGGCCATACCAGCTACAGTGTCTGTGCATTGGGGGGGGGTGGACTGGCCGTGTGTGTGTGTGTGTGTGTGTGTGTGTGTGTGTGTGTGTGTGTGTGTGTGTGTGTGAAGTTATTGCTATGTTTGTGTTTGCATCTTAAAGTCTGTTTGTGTGTAAGCATTCAAAACTGGAGAAAAAATAGTAGGAGTACAGGTCTGACAGAAAATACAAAATCACACATGCCCCCACAATGCAAAGCATCATGGGCTGCATATGCAAATCACCACAGAATGTTATGCTGGTCCAACTTTAAGCAGAATTGCATGGTGCCGAAAGTCCTCTCACACAGTTTGCAAAGGGTGCTAACAGAAGACATAGACACGTGTTTCGTCCTACCAGGACTCATCAGTATGCCTCGTCTGTTTGACACCCCAGTGGAATGGACCAGCTACCCCTAAGGCAGTGTGCCTGGGATATATTGTGGTGAACCCATTAAAATAAAAAAACTATTTAAAAGACAAAGAACCTCTGTGTGCAAACACTGAGGCAAGGGTTACCCCAAAGGGCATTTGGCTGGGAAGCCAAGTTTCAAGAAAATACAAAATCACACATGCCCCCACAGAGCTTACGCACAGAGGTTCCAGGTCTGACAGAAGTAATTATGTAGTTTTGTGGGTAAGTTTGTGTATTGGGGGTGGAAAAAACATGTGTTTCCACTGGTATGTGTGCTAAAGTTCAATTGTGAAAATAAGATGAGGGAAAGAAGAATGAAAAGCACACACACTGGCTACAAGCAAGCTGCATGCATGCAGATGTATTCAGATACAATATGTATTGATGTATAAGCGAGCCATATGTGTGCAGACATTGTGGCTTAGTAGTTATATGCACTGAACTACAAGCCAGAAGACTTGGAGTCATGAAAACCTGAGTTTGAATCTCATCAACTCCCACTTGTGTGTGGTGTGATCTTGAACAAGCCGCTTAATTTTTACATGTGCAGTTATCAGTGACCACTTGATTTTTTGCATGCATGCCACATGCATGCAGTCTTTCACAACGTAACATAAAAATCATGGTTTCCACACTTGCTTGCTGCATGCATGCCATATGAATGCAATCAGTTTCAATTCAGCATTTAAATCATACTTGCAGCACGCATATTACTTGGGTAGTTTTATGTGTGCAGCATGAAAACATTTCATACAATTATTTCTGTAAGGGCTGTTTGCAACAATACGTCATAATTTGTGGTAAGCAAAATGATGCAAGTACAGTTTGTGTCATTCTTTGCCACAATTAGTTATTTTTTGTTGCACAATTTGGATGCTGTTACACTAGCCACTATCTTTTGTTCTAATAAAATAGGTTTGTGTATCTTTGCTACCTTCAGTTGAACTGCTTTCTGTGCTTTTGTGAGTAACGTCCACCTTTGTTGGTGTTTGTCTAGAAAAATAGCCACTTCAGGAAGAGCACCTCTGCTCTCTGAGCACACAGAAAATCTATGGACTGTCTGCATAAGTTGGTATTGCATGTACTGCCAACTTGGGTATATCTACAGATGTTACAATGGTAGCATTTAAAGATGATCTTGTTATTCCACCCAAATGTATTGCACTTGCTGTTTGTTGAAAGGGGCTATGCATCCACACATCACATAGATTTTACCCCACCAACATATCATTTGTGAGAATTTTCCGATGACCTTGGCTATTGAGTGGCTGCTTGATAGGACATGTTACGGGCTTTGAATAATCCTTTTGACCACATTAGTGTGTGCATATTTTGTAGCAAAAGTAATGTGAGGATTGTTTTTTGTTTATTTTTGTTCTTTGTTTTGAGTGTCAGATCCCTAGGGTGACCTCAACTTGTATATACTCTTTGTTTACAACAGAAGTTACATAATCCATTCTCTAAATGTATTACTAAGTTCCATGGCTTGATACTGTAACCATCATTAGAGCAGTTGTGCCTAGTTCTAATAAAGTGACCATAAGGTATGCTGTTTCAAATGTGTTTTGGATGAGCACTGTTATTATGCACTAAGGCATTACTAGAAATGGATTTTATGCGTGTCCCAGCACCAATATGCAGCTTCTCATTGATGTAGAACTTGATGTCAATGAACTCAGTTGTTTTGGCACTGATCTACAGCAGAAACCACAAGGATGAAAGCAGTACTAGTGTAGGGTGCTGCAGTATGCTGTAGAGAACAATGTGATTCACTGGCAATTAAGCTCTTATGTCATGCAGTATTTTGTGACATGTAATTCACTGCAAGGTATTGTGTTGCATCCCAGCTGGTTCCATTATATATGTAAAGCTAAGCTTCAGTTCATTGTGGTTCAACCAGCTGACACAATTGTTGGCTTCTAGGACAGCGCAAAACCACACATGGATGACATCCTCTATGAAGCAATGCATTCTGACAATCTTACTAAAGCAGGGGTTGTAGGCATTGCTAAAGATAAATCAATTCTCCCACCAACCAAGGCATAGATTAGCATAACAGGGGTAACAGTGGCTCCCATGGTTGTACCCCTGTGCTGATAGTAGACATTCCCATCAAAAGCAGCTATGTTGGATTTGCAGTTCCACTAGGGCCTGACCAGCAGCTTGAATCAGGAGTTCCCTCATGAATGGGTAACCAATGTTCCCTCCTAACCTTAAATCAAGATACAAATCTAGCGATATGCCTCCTAAAGGGAAGGGGGAACATAAAACTTCCAAATCCCAGATGGATGAAAACCAGACAACAATAGATGGCTCCTGATACAGAATTTTAACACAGGATTGGAGTCACAGTCCCTAATCAGCGTGCCACTCACCGCAGGCCTCAGGGATGACTAGAGAGGAAGACCGAATGAGTATCTTCCTAGATGTTATTCTACAAAACATTAAGCAACTTCAGAAAGAAAATAAAACTGAGTTTGAGGCTCCACCAAGATTTAACTAACTTGGACACATCTATGAAAGAAGTCAATAAACAGGTCTCGGACCTGGAGGCACAGTCTGACCTACATGCGAATGCACTACACACACTCCTAGAGTATACAGATTCACTCCATGCTAAATGTATTGATCTGGAGGCTAAATCTCAGAGAGACAATCTACAGATTTCAGGGCTCCCTGAGGGCTCTTAGGTAGGCAACATGGCACACTTCATTCAAGACCTCCTCCTTGACATTCTGGATTTGCCCCCTCCTTAGAAGTAAAGATCAAAAGGACTCATAGAACCCTCACTCCAAGACCAATTGACCCCACAGCCTGATCCTGACAGATACTGATGACATTTTCAATCTATGTCATCAAAGAGGAAGTGTTGCAGTTGGTCTGGCAGAAGGGGGAGATTAAGTATAACGGACACAGGCTACACGTGGATCAAGACTGTCTTCCTGATATCCAAAGGATGAGGTTCCTATACTACCCAGTCATGAAAGCACTAAAGAATAAACACAATTTGCTTTCAAACACCTTACCTGGCAAAGACGAGTTTTTTGGGGGGAGGATGGTCCAAAGTTATATGCCACATTGGGGGAAGTCGAAAAAGCCTTGAAGAGTCGAGGCATTTCTCTGGAGAAACGAGCAACCCCTACTCTAAAGACCGAGGACATGAACTTTTACTTTATGAGCAGACAGTTTCTAGGGGGTCTGGATGGACTGGTACACAATGTCCCCACACAAAAATCCCTTACAGACTTATGTCGCAGGCTCCAGACTGGGGATCAGGCCTGTGAGTCGATGGATCGAGGAGAGGCAGCCACATAAAAAGCACAGCTCACTCATAATGGATTTCTTATTTTTCCTTGCTAAGCCAGCCTAAATATGGCAAAGAAATTTTTTCTGAAGCTTTGGGTAAGCAATTGAACTGATTGCTATAGGACTCCAGAGGAAAATGTCTACTATTTATGTGCTAATGCCTTTCAGGGACTAGACAAACACATAATGGTTTAAATCATTCTGTCTTACTAAGACAAATATAATAGAGCAACTAGATGTTACATGGAGATGCTAGATGAAACTTTAACAGACACCTAGACTTGTTTTGGATCCCTCATTTGTTATATTATAGACCATATACTGCCAGCAATTTACAGTTGATTGTTACTGTTACAGGTACTCAATCTTTTCAAGTCTCTGAATATACTCCAAAATAGCCCTAGAACTCTCTTACAGTACATATGACTGTAAGATGTGGACTTTCTGTTTGCTCTTTTTTTTCAGAAGGAACACAAGCTTTTCATGCGAGCCTATGGACTAGTAAAGAGGACAATGGGGGGTGTTCTTTTTTCTCTTTAGCAAGCTGAAATATATTATTGTATTTTGAGTCAAACTAAATTTAGCAGGGGCCATAGACTCATCTTATGTATAGAGTTACTATACTAAATTAAGATGTCCCCATTAGGTGTAACTTATGGGGGGGGGGAGGGGAGCTGCCTCCCTCAAGATATACAGGACATTTATGTGTTTGGTTGTGCTTTCTTTTCTATTTCTTGGGTGAAAAGCCACACAGGGGAAACAGTTATCTAGTTTATAAACATGGATTTAGATACCTGTTTTGTGGGGGAAGGGAGGTAAGAGATGATGAACCTACATAGAAACAGAGGTCTGCGAGGGCGCTGGCTCTTGGCCATCTTTCTTTTAGGACAAGCAAGTGAGGCATGTTTTACAGCACAGAACTGTCCTTGTAGTGACTTTCTTTTTAGAGAACAAGGAGTACACTACAGCTCTGCAGGGTTTGATAACATCCTTAGCAGAGACAGGGAACAAGAGGAATCACTGTTTCCCTACCGTGGACGAATCACATTCCTTAAATTAGAAGTTATAGTTAGCGTTCATGTTAATGTTTAGATATTATTTGAAGTTCTTGTCATGGTTTTTGAATGTGAGTTAGTTGAATGAGGTCTCATCA
Organism: Neoceratodus forsteri; assembly: GCA_016271365.2. Lineage (NCBI taxonomy): Eukaryota > Metazoa > Chordata > Ceratodontiformes > Ceratodontidae > Neoceratodus > Neoceratodus forsteri. Next base: position 394,740,646 of record CM057454.1, on the reverse strand, counting down.
GCTTTTGGCTCTGGGTGTGTTGTTGGGAGGAATGGGGGGGGCTTTTCCCCCCCTCAATTCAGGGGCACAGTCCAAGGTGTTTAGAGACAAACTTATCTCATATGGAAGGAATCTAAAATATTGATCTTTAATGTTAACGGTCTGACTAGTCCTATCAAGCAGAAGAAAATTCTAAACTATATAAAACAAATGAAAGTAGACTTTGTTCTCCCACAAGAGACACATTTATCTGAGGGAGAACACCTGAAGTTACAGAATTTTGGTTATAAAGAGGTGTGCTCTTCATCTCATGGGAAGGGGAGGCACCATGGTATGGCTATCTTTGTGCCTAACCATGTTCCTTTTGAAGTGGTAGAGAGGATAAAAGATAAAAAGGGCAGATATGTCCTTCTAAAAGGAACCTTGAATCATCAAATGATTACGTTGGCTGCAGTATACATGCCCCCGAAATTAATCCCATGAATTATATAGGAAAATCATAGTATTAGATATGAAAAAAAGTGAAGACATGCTTGTCTTTGGAAGGGACTGGAATATGATCCTGGATCCAGTTAATGATACTACTTCTAAGATCCCCAATAAATCTTATAAAACTACAAAACTGGTTCGATTTTTGCTACAAATGCTGGTTTTGCAGGATATCTGGAAATTCTTAGAGGGGTCAACAAAAGGATATACATATTACTCAGCCATATATCACATGTACTCTAGATTAGACTATTTTTTCTAGATAGTGCTTCCCTATCATTGGCTAGAGGATATGAAATAGGTACCATTGGTCTTTCAGATCATGCTCCCCTGACCCTCACTTTGGCCCTTTCCTTGCCTAGGAAGAACACGTTATGGAGGCTAAATCTATCTCTCCTCAATGATGCAGAGATTCTGGAAAAGAGTCCTCAATTAATAGCCCAAAGCCTGCAGGATAACCATAATAGTGAGACAAGCCAAGGCATGATCTGGGACATGATAAAGGCAGTAGCTCTGGGTAAATGTATTGCAATTGCTGTTGCCATAAAAAAACAGCCTCATGAAAACCAAAAAAGCTTAGAGAAACAGCTCCAGGCCTTAGAAAGATTATACCAGGAAAAGTTTGATAGACAGAGGGAGAAAGACCTACATGCCCTTAGAAAGGAGCTAATAAAATACTGGATCCTAAAGTCAAAATGAATTTACAATTCCTCAAACAAAAATATTATGAAGGGGGGCCTAGGGCCTTAAAATTACTAGCTCTCAGACTTAGGGTGAGACATGCACGTGCACAGATAATAAATATAGTACACCCACAGACCAAGGTGAAAATCAACACCCTTACTCCGATCTCTGAGGCTTTCATGATGTACTATAAACAGTTATATACTCAACAGGAGAGACCAGAGGTAGAGAAGATGCAGAATTTTCTTAAGAGGTTGAATGTACCAAACTTACCTGACAACAAGGGTGCCCGACTTGTGGCCCCCATTACAGAAATCAAAATCAATACTGTAATCAGGGAGGGTAAAACTGGGAAGTACACTGGAAACTAAGGTCTCCCAGTGGAGTAAATTTAAAATTTAAAAAAATTTTGGAGACCACTGCCCCCATTTTGAGATCCACATATCAGCAGATTCTGGAGGGTGGCTCCACTCTGCCACCCCTCTTGGAGGCAAGCTGTGATTTTGGTGATCCCCAAGCCCAGCAAGGACCTCACTCTCTGCTTGTCAAACAAGCCCATTTCCATCCTTAATATAGATTATAAATTTTTAACAGCTATTCTAGCCTAGTGCCTTCAGCAAGTAATACCAATGATGATCCACAGAGACCAGACTGGATTTGTTAGAGAAAGACAGGCATCAGATAATATACGTTGGGCAATAAATATAATAGACCACCTAAATAAAAATAATACACCCGCTATAATAATGAGCTTAGATGCTGAAAAAGCATTTGATCAACTGAATTGGGAATTTTTGTATCAGGTCCTTGCTGGGTTAAGGCTAGCTTTGTAGACACTATGAAGTGAAGCAGCTATATCTAGATCCTCAGGCCTATATTCAGACAAATGGGATGATTTCACAGAGGTTTGGATTGGGACGGGGCACTCATCAGGGATGCCCATTATCTCCACTATTATTCGCATTATATATTGAGCCTCTTGTTCAATGGATTAGGTCAGATCCAGTATTACAGGGAGTGGAGGTGGAAAAACAGGAGCATAAAGTCGCACTTGATGGGGACGATATTTTATTATACTTAGCATCCCCATCTCCAAGCACCTCGCTGCCTAGATTAATGGATATGATCATAGAATTATCTGAGTCATCTGTATATGTGTTAAATTCCACAAAAACAAAGACAGAAACATAGAAACAGAAACATAGAGGTTGATGGCAGATAAGGACCACAAGGCCCATCTGGTCTGCCCATTTTTTCTACCTTATGAATGTGCCTAACACCTTTACACTGTCAATGACCTATCTATCCATATTCGTCTGTATTGCTCCCTTATGCCTATCCCATGCCTGTTTGAAGCCCTGCACTGTATTCATAGCCACCACTTCCTGAGGTAGGCTGTTCCAAGCATCCACCACTCTTTCTGTGAAAACGAATTTCCTCACATTCCCCCTTAATCGGCCTCCCTCTATTCTCATGCTGTGTACTCTTGTCCTGCTATTTTTCTTATATTTAAACATGTTTTATATATATATATATATATATATATAATATATATATGTTTCTTATGTTTAAACATGTTGATGACCTCAAGGTAGGGAAACAGTGTGACAAGACAGCAGGTAAAGCAAATAGGATGCTGGGATGTATAGGCAGGGGCATTACCAGCAGGAAAAGGGAGGTCATAATTCCGCTATACAAGACACTAGTGAGGCCCCACCTGGAGTACAGTGTACAGTTCTGGAGACCATACCTACGTAAGGACATAGACAGGATAGAGAAGGTTCAGAGGAGGGCAACAAAGATGGTGCATGGATTGCATCAAAAGTCCTATGAAATTTTGCAGAGATCCAGACAAAGTTCCACTTACCACACAAAGATTTTTACCGATATTTACAACTCCGACATTATGTAGATAACCTGCCGTCCTCCCTGCGAAACCCTGAGACTTACCCAATGTTAATACAATGTCAAATCTTAATGAATAGATTGGGGAGACAGGATCATTTGATTTCCTCCTACCATCAATCTCTGAACCAACGGGATGGTGTCCTTATGGAGAGAAGTCGCGCGCAATGGAATAAAGAAACAGGTTATCAACTAAATACTGCTGAATGGAAGACAGCCTGCAGCCAGGTCTCCAGGGTCAGCAGCTCACATCAATGGAGAGAGTTTGCCTGGAAGGTATTAATTAGCTATTTTAGAACCCCTCGATTACTAAACACTATGCACCAAATAACACAGCGGCCTGCTGGAGAGGGTGTGGGGAGCAAGAGGCCAGCCTGACCCATATTATATGGTACTGTCCAGCTCTCTCCAACTACATACAACAGCTTGAAACACAACTACGAGAGTTCATTAACCCAGGGATACGGCTCACTCTGTATATGTATATATTCCTCGTATTCCCTAAACCTTACCAGGGACCCAATACTAGATATCTTCTCTCTCTGCTCCTCACAATAGCCAAAAAGGCGATTACTAAACATTGGCTATCTGCTGTGGTCCCAACCATCCAGGAATGGTGGAATATCACTAGACAAGTCTATAGTTTGGAGAAGATGACTCACAATCTGAATGGCCATGGGGAACTTTTCTCTGAAAGATGGACACAATGGCAATTATATTATATGCTAAAGGACCCACTCTTTGTATTGTGAGGAACATAGCCCCAAAAATTAGTAACTATCCGGAAAGCAAGTACTACTCCTTGCCCTGTGATGCTTCTTGGTCTGGGCACCAGTCCCCCTTCCCCTCCCATTAAGTAACTGGAACTGCAGTAATAGCTAAACCAGGAATTATGAGTTGGTAACACATAACTAATTATGGGAAAAACTGAAAGGAAAATGTTTCTTTGTCCTGACAAATATCTTAATGTATGTTTTCAGGTTTATGGGGATAATAAACCGGTTGAAATAACTGTGATATTTACTGATCGGAGGTTCTGAAACTACTTCAGAGTTGTATGTATTGAATGGCCAGATGTAAAAGAATTGTGTAAAGCTGAAGATGTTGACCTGTGTGTATATAAGTTAAAATTATGAATAATAAAAAGAAGATTTAAAAAAAAAAAAGTCCTATGAAGACAGGTTGAAGGAACTGAACATGTACTCCCTGGAGGAGAGGAGGGAGAGAGGGGATATGATAGAGACATACAAGTATCTTACAGGGAGGAACAGGGTGCAGGAAAACACTATTTTAAGCGAAAAAGATGTTCCAGGACTAGAGGGCATGGGATGAAGTTGGAGGAGGACGATTCAGAGAAACATGAGAAAGATTTCTTCACAGAATGGGTGGTGGACAAGTGGAACACCCTGCCAGAGGAAGTAGTGGGGGCTGAAACAATCACGGGATTTAAGAATGCATGGGATAGACATAAAGGAATTCTGGAGGTCAGGGGTAAGGTGCAACAGACTTCTAGGAAAACAAACTGAACTTACAAGCTCAAATGGGCAGACTGGGTGGGCCATAGGCCCTTATCTGCCGACACTGTCTATGTATCTATGTATCTATGTTAGACTCTTTCACATTGGTAATGCCCTTAAGGAGTTTGAATGTTTCAATCATATCACCTCTCTCCCTCCTTTGCTCAAGGGTATACATATTGAGCTCTGTTAATCTGTCCTCATATGTCTTCTGATGCAGTCCCTGCACCATTTTGGTTGCCCTTCTCTGGACTGCCTCAGTTTGGTTAATGTCCTTGTGAAGGTGTGGCCTCCAGTACTGCATGCAGTACTCTAGAAGGGGCCTAACCAGTGTCTTGTAAAGAGGGATTATTACCTCCCTCTTATGACTTGTGATAACCCTACTAATATACCCTAACATCCCCCTAGTCTTACCTACTGCTTTAGAGGTCTGCTTGGATGATTTCAGGTCATCGGTGATGATGATGATGCCCAAGTCTCTTTCTTCCTTTGTGACTGCCAGCAACTCCCCTCCCAGCCTATAGGTGGCTTCAGGGTTTCTCTTCCCTATGTGCATGACCTTGCACTTCTTTGCATTAAATCCCAGTTGCCACTCTTCTGACCATTTTGCTAGTTTATCCAGATCTCTTCTCATTCTGCCCACCCCATCTGGATCATCTACTCTGTTGCAGATCTTGGTGTCATCTGCAAACAGACAAACCTTACCCTCTAGTCCATCTGCAATGTCACTAATGAAGATATTGAAGAGGACTGGCCCCAGGACTGATCCTTGAGGTACCCCACTTGTGACTTGCATCTCTTCTGACTGTATACCATTTACCACCACTCTCTGTTTTCTGTCCTTCAACTAGTTTGCCACCCAGTTGACCAACTTCTGACCCACCCTGAGCCTACCCAGCTTATTTATCAATCTTCTATGTCGAACAGTGTTGAAAGCTTTGCTGAAGTCAAGGTAGGCGACATCAACTGCTCCTCCTTGGTCCACCACTCTGGTTACCCAGTCAAAGAAATCTATGAGATTAGTTTGACAGGACCTTCCTTTAGTAAACCCATGCTGTCTTGGATCCTGTGCCCCTATGAATTCCAGGTGTTGCACTATCTTTTCATTAAGGAGTGCCTCCATAATCTTGCCCACTATAGAGGTAAGACTGATTGGTCGGTAGCTCCCTGCCTCCTCCCTGCTACCACTCTTGTGGAGCAGGATCACATGAGCCATTCTCCACTCTTCTGGGACCTCTCCTGTGCTCAAAGACTCACTAAACAGTTCTGCTAATGGCTCTGCTAGTTCCACCCTTAGCTCCTTAAGCACCCTGGGATGTATGCCATCAGGTCTCATTGCCTTGTCCACCCTGAGCTTAGCGAGCTGTTGTGAGACCCTTTCTTTTGTGAAGGAGTAGTGCTCACCTCCCTCCCCTGTGTCCATGGTGCTGAGCTGTGGGCCCTGCCCACCTTCTTTTCAGTAAATACTGAGCAAAAAGTATCTATTTAGGATAGATGCTTTTACAGAGATCTCCTCCTCACATGCCCCTTTTTCGCTGGCTTAGCAATACCCTGGACTTTCTCCTTTCACTAATGTATCTATAGAAAGTCTTGTCACCTTCTTTTACTGTTTGCGCTAGTGTTTCCTCAGTTTGGGACTTTGCCTGCCTTACTGCCTTCCCTGCTTCCCTTAGGGCAGTTTGGTATGCCTCCCTATTTTCATCCCGCTGTGTTCCCTTATATTTCCTGAAGGCCAGCCATTTGGCTCAGACCTTTTCTGCTACTGTATTTGAGAACCAAAGTGGTTTCCTTCTTCTTTTGTACTTCCTTTTCTGTCTAACACAATGGGATGTTGCTTCAAGTATTGCCTCCTTAATGCTTGCCCACTTTGCCTGTACCCCCTCACCTGTATTTCTTTTTGCCAGGGCTAGCTTAACTCTGTTGGCCATCTTATCAAAGTCAGCTCCTCTGAAGTCCCATATTTTTGCCTTGGAATGGGGTGATTTAGATGTAGTGGCCAAATTGAACCATACCATGTGATGGTCACTAGCCCCCAGGTGACCTTCTACCTGGAGATCTGTGATCCTTTCCCTGTTAGTCAGTACTAGATCTAGGATAGCCCTGTCTCTTGTGGGTTGTTGTACCAATTGTTTGAGGCCCTCCCCACACAGGGAATCCACCATGTGTCTAATTCTGGCAGATGTTCCTGCTGATATTGACCAATCTGTATCCGGCATGTTGAAGTCTCCCATTATCAGAACCTCCCCTTTAGCTGTCATGTTTTGTATATCTTCTAACAGTAATGTATCTATGTTCTCTCCCTGGTCTGGGGGCCTGTAGACAACCCCAGTTCTTATGGCTGTCCCATTTCCTGTTTCCAGGGTGACCAGCAGTTCTTCTGGCTCCTTATGTGTATTCTGAATTTCTGTAGCTTTGATATTTTCATTGACATACAGGGCCACTCCATCCCCCCTTTTTGCACTTCGGTCTCTTCTGAACAGTACATAGCCAGGTACTGAAGTCTCCTAAGTATGTTTACTGGTGAACCACGTCTCACTAATTGCTGCTATGTCCAGTTTAGCCTCTGACATTATTGCCTGCAGGTCTGGGATCTTATTTCCAAGGCTGTGAGCATTTGTGTACATGATTTTCCATTGGCCAGATTTCAGTGTGTTAGTTGTTGGGTGAGTTTTGACATTTCCCCTGTGCATCGTATGGGGAGACGGACCTTTTTTCTTACCTGGTGATGCAAATGATCTGCAAACATGCTGAATCCCTGTTTGACCACTAGCTGGGGGGGAGGGGCGTTCTTCCCATTCGACGTATGAGGTGCTGCACCCCTCTCCCCATTTGCTAGTTTAAATATTCTGCAAAGACGTCAAACTTCTGCCCCAATGCACTGACTCCCTCCTTAGTCAGATACAGTCCATCAAATTTAAAGAACTTTCGCTCCCAAAACTGTTGCCAGTTCCCTACAAATCTGTGTCCTTTTTCCTGGCACCAGCCTTTGTGCCACATGTTTAGCTCCCGTATCTCCCCTTCTCTGACCTTCTGTCCATCTGCCCCCCTCTCCCAGACTGGAAGGATCTCAGAGAAGGATATGTTGGATGAAATGGATGATAGTTTGTCACCCAGCCTGGTCAGGTGTTCCTTGGTCTCTACAACTGACCGGCTGGTGAGATCATTAGTCCCTATGTGTACCAGGACGTCAATGTTTTCTCCTGCTTTGTGAACAATTTTAGCAATGCGGTCAGTGTCTCTCCACACTGATGTACCTGAGAGACATCTGACCATTACCCTCTGCTGGAGATGGGTATCAACTCCCGAGATCATGGAGTCTCCTATGATCAGAAGTTTTTGGGATTTCCTTTTTGCTTTTTTTGTTTTGGTTCCTGATTTGGGTGAGTTTTGTTGTACTAGCTCCTGTGCTGCAGTGTCCTGCTCTGCAGTGTCCTCTGCCCATTTGTTTGATTTTGGAGAAAGAGGCAGATACCTGTTTGTAGTGTTTATATGGTTTTTGGAGGTAATATGTTGGAGAGCACAGAGTGATGGCGTATCCGATTTGCCCCTCCTAACCACCTGCCAACCTCCTGGACCAACTACCCTCTGCGGTTGAGGTTCTTCTGTTGGATGTTGGGGAAATGGCAGGTGGTTCTTATAATGTATTTCTTCTTGAATATGAAATTTGAGGCGCACAATCTCTTCCCATGCTGCCCGGAGCTGAGCCCTAAGCTCTCCAATGGCCCAGCATGTAGGACAGGTCCTAGATCCTGTAAAACTGTCCTTCTGAAAAGTGTTTCACAGTACCTGCAGTTAATGATATCCATTCCTGAGAAGTTGCTGGGTTTATAACCTGGTCAGAGTAATTAGATGGAAGAAAATGCAAGTAATGGTTTGATTTTGTGTTTTGTTTTCATATAACTTGTTATATCAAGTTAAATTACTAGTGCCACTGTTAATTAGCTCACCTTGTGGATGCCCCACTGATCCGCCCCTTCCTACTTTGGCACAGGAAATGTCACAACTGTGGTACCCTCTAAAAGTAGTGTAGTGTGGGGGGTTGGGGATGGGGGGGTGGCTGGGCCATTCCCCTGCCAAAAATGAAGAACCACGGATGAAAGAACAAGAAGGTAAGAGCAGAAACAATTAGTCAGCAACAAATGCAGTAACCCTGAATGCTTATCCTATTGTTAGATAAAACTGTAAAACCTGTAAAGCACCACCTGTAATAATTTCAGAGAAGATATACCCTGTAAGAAACACTTTGCTACAGAGAAAAATAAAGCAGAAGATATACCTTCCAAAAGACAATTTGAATCAGAAGATTACAGCAATAATTTATTAGCACACACCTGTAGGCACACCTTGTAATAAAGCAGAAGAAGGTATACCAGCAACAACAATTTGAATAAGAGAAAAATAAAGCAATGAAATGTTAGCAACAAACAGTAGCAATCCCTGTGAGTACAAAATAAAAATAACAACACACAGTAAATCTGCTTAGCCAAAAGAAGTCTTAATCTGTTTCCTTTGCTCTGGTAAGGCTCTCTGCTTTGTCCTTTTAAGCAATCTTTGAAGGAAAGAGTTCAGGTGAAGCTAGGTGCCTTGGCCAGCAAACCAAGTCTTCTGAAATTCAATTACAACTCACCCCACATGGTCCACCTTAAGTACAAGATGAGATGGGATCTGACTACTCTTAAATATCTGGGAATTACCCTAAGGGCTACCAACCAGCATCTATATTTGAACAGTTACAAGAAGATACTGAAGCAAATGACGGAAGATATGATACATTGGTCTTTATTACCATTACAAATGTATGCTAGAATCCAAACCGCAAAACTGAAACTCCTCCCCAGACTTTTGTATTTGTTCCAGAGTGTACCAGTACAACCATCACAACAATGGTTTAGAGATACCCAATCTAAGATTTTTAAATTCATTTGGGCTAACAAGAAGCCTAGGATTAGGAGGTCCCTTCTTATGGCAAGTAAACAGGTTGGGGTAAATAAGGCTATCCAGGTGACCTTAAAGGCCTGGGATGTGTTTCAAAAATATGATAGGGTGAAAAGAGGGATATGGAGACAGTGCTGGTTCACCAAAGCCATCGACTTTCTACCCGGCTCTATTGACCCATGGTATAAGAGACAGGTAATCCATGGATTTTATTGTCCTGCACAGATCATGAGGGGGAATTGTTTCTTGTCATTTGAGGAGTGTTCCAGACAGCTAGGTTGGACCACTAGGGATAGACTATATTATTTACAAATACAGACCTATATACAAGTAAAATTGATGCAGCCATCAAGCACATTGGATGACCCTTCGCTAAGTCCGACACTAGCAGAACTTTTTTCTGTATTGGGGTCCAAGAATGAAATCTCTAAGATGTATAAATTCCTGAACTCCCGTAGAACAGAGGCAAGTGGACCTATTAGGGTGAAATGGTAAAGGGATGTGGGTTTTCATCTATCAAAATTAGAATGGAATAAGATCTGGGGAAACTCCTCCAAGGTAACATCATTTCCATCATGGCAGAAATATCTTTGTAAGATAAAAGTAAGATTTTTTCTGACCCCTACCAGGGTTGCTAAATGGAACCTTACCATACTCACAGCTTGTTGGTGGAAGTGCAGAGAAGGGAAAGCCTCCTATTCACATATATTGTTGACCTGCCCAACTATAGTATCCTTCCAACAAGACGTTATACAGAACATAGTTAACCTATTTCAGATTACAGGTCCCCTTTCTTAATATAACTTAGTTCTGGGATTGCCTCCTAGAGAGATTAGAGGGGGATCTTCTTTATATTTGTGTCACTGCATATAATAAAACTATCACTCGGATTTGGTTGAATCCACTCCCACCTACGATAGAAGACTGGAAACAGATCATTGCAAACATAAAAAACATGGAGGCTTTAACATACCAGGTGCAGAATAGGCAGGAGAAATTTGTGGAAAAATGGACCAGATGGAGTGTAATACAGGACTCATGAGAAATGGAATTTATGTAGATTTCCTTATCATAAATACAAATTTCCATTAGACTGTAGGGATTTAGTTACAAAAGGAGATGAAAAGTAATCAGGCTTTGTAATAAGTTAATTACGATAAGAATGTCTGCGTTCCCCACCTGATGCCATCCCAGAACAAAGAGACAAGAGTATAGTTTTAGATGAAACCCCATTTAGTTCTTTTTATTTGATTGTTAATGTGTTTGTATTGAATAATTATGAACTACATTCAGGAGAAACGACACTTTTTTATTTATATCTTGTAAACAGTGTATTCTGGATGATATGAAGGGTATTGTTACATTTTTCATGATGTGTACACAAACTGAAAATAAAGTAAGTATAAAAAAAGCAGCTATGTTTTAAAATAAATTCAAGTCCCACCAGTAGAAAGTAAAATGGCTCCAGACCCCACTCACTGTGATGCTAAAGAAAGTGTTCAACGGTGTTAATACAAAAATCATGTTCAATGTTAGCGTAAAGAAACAGTCATTTATATCCTAACTGGCAACCAAAATCTTCAGAATTATTGAGGATATCCACAGTGTCTCAGGAACAGGTCAACAGAGTAACTGAAGAGCTTTAGCCTGTGGTTCAATGGGGGGAATAACTCCACCCACCAGCACTATATGAGCATGCCTCCAAACTCACTCAGCACTTAATTTGTTCAGGAATGAGTGCTGCATGGTTTCTGGTCATACTTTGGTGTCCTGCTGTTTTTCGTTCTTTGATGTTCTGTTTCTTTCCTCCGCTGTGCTCTCATTTTGCTGCCTCTCCCGTTCCTTTCCTCCCATCTGCTGTCACCAGCCACCCGCTCTGTCTTTCCTCCTGGTTTGCTGTACTCATCCTCTGCTTTCCCCCTGGACTGTTTCTCTGTGTCCACCTGCCCTGTCTCCACTCCTTTGCAGCTCCTGCCTTCCCCCAGAGTGCCTGTCTGCAACGGCCTATTCCTGTTTCCTTATCCCCTACCTCTTCCCTGCTCCTTCCCTTGCACCTTGTATTTTGTATTTGGCATTTCTTTCTTTTGGGGTGCATCGCTTACAGTCTTTGTTCCTGCCCGGCTCAATGCTTCACTCTCTCTGTTAATTCTCAGCAAGACTTCTGAGCGGTGTGCCCTTTAGGCTAGTCATCAACTCTGTTTCTCCTTCCTCTTCCTCTTCTCCTGCTCTGCAATCACTTGCCCATGGTGCTGTAGTCCCCGTTCCACCAGAGAACCTCTACTTCCACTTCTGCTGCAGTTCCCTGTGCAGACATCTACACCTGGCCTTTTATTTTAGCATACCCCTGGATTAGGCATCAACTTCATCCAGACCATGTAATTTACTCTGAATTGAATCCTGCTGTTCTTGTTCCTAAGCAGACTGCCTGGACAGACTACAGCTTTAGGTGCAGCCCCATATTTTCCCAGTATTCCCTGTCTGGGCCAGGAAGCAAATTTTACTTGTACAAGGACGTTTACTATGAGCCTGCAGCTCCTGTTCCTACATAGATGGCATTTAAAGGCACAGTCCCCTTTTTTCTGGTTTATCAGCCTCAATTCTCTCCTGCCTAGTGTATGATATGAAATAGACTGTTGGTTAACTAGGATCTGCGGTCTATCCTGTAGGTAGGGAAATGGGCAGACTAGATGAGCCAAGCGGTCCTTATCTGCCGTCAAAGTCTATGTTTCTATGTTTCTATATTTCTATGAGTTCCTTATCCTTGCATTGGTTCCTTAGCCACCATACTGAGCTGCTACCACTCCAAGGGATATTACCCCACAATCTATACTCATCCAGGCATCTCTAGCTACCCTCCATGAACCCTATTAATACTCCAGAGTGTCGCTCCTTGCTGGCTTCCCCATTCCCATACAGGGGTACGTGCACTATTGTGGATCTCCACGAGTTCCACTTTGCAGCTGCCTACCATTTTGGATGCAAGTCCCTGGCATCTAGGCTTATCCTCTTACTTCCAATTCTATGCAGATATTTTCCTCTAATACCTCATGTCCTCTGCTGGAATTCAACACTGATGGAAATCCCCAGGCTTGCTGCATTCCATCCACGTCAACAGATTCACCCTCCTGCTGTTGGCTTTGATGACTCCTAGGAGGGCATATCTTCACACCCTCCTCCTCTGCAGGAACTACTGACTCTTTGAAAAGGCCTCTTCGGCCTGACTACACCTTATAGGACTGGACTATCACTCGTCTCTTCTCAGAGCTGAAGCGATTGGGCGTTTCCCATTTGCCACCCACAAAGAAGCAAGAACTGTTTGATATGCTCCTCCTGGCCAATGTTGGACTTGACACTACTGATTCTGATGCTTTGCTGACCCAGCTTGCATCTGATGCCTACGCTGCACTTCATACTCTCCTGAATCCTCTGGCTTATTCCATCTCTGCCATCTAGAATTGCCTCATATCCTTGGAAGCCTGCCTGTCAATCCAACAGCCACCTGACCCTGCTGTAACAGACCTGTAAATATGCCTTTCAACCCTTGAGGACTGAGTGGGTGCACAGCCCTTCCTTCTCTATTCTGGATTACCTCCCTCATTGCTTACCAGTTTTCCAGTATTTTAGCAGAATTGGCTTCAGCCTCCCCATCATTCATCGCTCCAATAGTTTCAGCTTCACCTTCTGCTTAGGATCCTGCTCCTTCCAGTATAGCTGCTCCCCTTCCTGTGATTTCTGCTGTTCACCTAGTCCCAAGCTATCTGTGCAACACTGTTGAGGGCAAAGATGTTAACCTAATTTCCCTCCTGATTTCCTCCCACAACACCCTGGAAAACAGGGTCATCTCCTGCGTGGATGTCTCAGTGGTGCTTAAATCTAAAGACCCTCGACTCACAAAGAAGCTCGCCATCCCAGAATTTGTGCTGGCCTTTAGCCTATACCGGGACATTCTATGTTCTGCTTTTCCCGCCCAACGCCAGAAGCTGGACTCCTACCTGTATCTCTTGGTAGACCTGTGGGGCCAGATACGGGGCACACTCTTTTATGATTACCACTGTTCCTTTTTTGCCAAAGTGGCTGCCGCCTTAGCCCATGGAGCACCAACCAATTTGTGATAACTACAATGCATCCACCTGTGAAACTCATTCTAAGATTAACTGCCTACGACTATCTCAACAGCAGTGATTGTCAACACTTCAGTTCCTTCACTTCATTCTCCTTTTCAGCTCAGTGGCAGTGGACCTCCTTCAAGCTTGCTAATCCTGCTAATTGCAGGATACTTCCAATGGAGGGCCTATGTTGGGGTTCCTTCCTCTCCAGCTTTGCCCATGTGTGGATCTTTCTCATGATTCCCCTTTCTCCCTGTCCCCCTATAAGGTATCTGCATGGGGGTCCTGACATCCCTACTCTTGCCCATGTGTGAACCTTCCTCCTGACTTGACTCTTCTACATGCTCTCTGGTGGTGGACCTCTGTGAAGGTATCACCATCCCTGGCTTGGCCCGTGGAGGGCCTCATTTACAACTCAACTATTCTGCATAGTGGCGGAACTATGTGGGGTTCCTGCCATCCCTGGCTTGGCCTGCAGGGGGGCCTTTATTCACAACTCAACTATTCTGCATATTATCTTGTGGTGGACCCACGTGGGGGTCCCGCCATCCTTGGCTTGACTGACAGGAGGGCCTTACCTATGACTCATCCTTTTTGCATTCATACTTCTGGCAGACCCACATGGGGTTTCATCATCTCTGGCTTGGCTCACGGGGGGGGTCTCACCTACGATTCATCCTTTTTGCATTCAAATTTCTGGCAGACCCACATGGGAGGTCTCACCCTCCCTGGCTTTGCTCGCATGGATGCCTCACCTACGACTCACTCAGTCTGCATTTGAACTCATGGTGTACCTATGTGGGGGTTCCACCATCCCTGGCTTGACCCAAGGGGGGCCTCACTCATGAATCTACCCTTCAGCCCTCTATCTTGGCAAACCAACATGGAGGTCACGCCACTTTTGCTAGGCCACATGGTGCCTACTTTCCTTGCCCGAATATCACTGATGCCTTCCTCAGCAGTCCACCACAGGAATATAGCCAATTTCCAATCTGGGCCACACAGAACTTAGCAAACAATGCCACTACTCCAGGATTCCTCTATTGGCCACTTTCGTAGAGGCTACACCATTCCTGCTCCACCCTCACTCAAGCTCAAAATCTCAAACACCTCTCTCCAGGATTCTCTGCTCCATTATTTATCACTGGATAAAAACTTGTTCCGTCATCAAACTGCTTCATAACTGTCCGATTACACTGCTTGGATTACATACTCATCATGATCATCATCAAAGAAGAGTCCTAATACAAAGTCTTCAATGGTCTGGATCCTTTCTGGACTATGATTCTCCAAAGTCTGAATATATTTTAGGATTACCTCCTCTTAATATGCCCAGAGGAAGGGCAGTCCAGCAGCCATGGTTCCTCAGAGATTTCCAGCACAGGAGGGTTTTCCTCTCCTGCATGCTGCCATTCATACTCTTCAAGTTGGAAGAGGTTTTCACACTACTCATCCTGTGCCTTTGTTTTCCCTGATCCTGGCCTCCCATCCCTAGGGGTGAGAATGAGTAAAGCCACAAAGTATACATAATCGCAAGTTCACACAAGCAGGTTATTCCCTCACATTGACTTGAAGGGCTTAAACCCATGGTTCAATGGGGGGGAGATAACTCCACTCACCAGACCTATATGAGCATGCCTCTGAACTCACTCAGTGCTTAGTTCATTCAGGACATCCTCCATCCTCCCCACCTCTGTCCACTTGGTGCTCTTCTTACCCCTTCTCCAGGACTTTGTTGTTCCCAAATCTGGCCTCCCATCACTAGGGGTGAGAATGAGTAAAGTCACAAAGCATACATAATCACAAGTTCACACAAGCATGTTTTTCTGTCACACTGAATAATATTTGTAAGAAAATAATCTATGTATCTAGAAATTCTTATCTGCAACCAAGCCTCTCGCAAGACTACTGAATATCCAGGGGGACCTACTGTATAAATGATTTGTGCATTTTCAATAATAAATAAAATAGTGTGCAGAAAAAGTTTTTAGTTCTCACTAAATTTGCTTCATGAAACATATAGTAATCTGTACTGACCAATATGCCCTGTCAATAATTTAATCAAGCTGAGATTCGAAGATAGAAGTTATATTAAAGTTCCATTATTTGCAACATTGCTAATCATTCAATTGCAGTATGACTTTACAGTATTTTTAATTTTGGTAGTACCACAGTCACTCAGCCTTTATCTTCTGATTTAATTTTAATATTTTTAATGTCCTGTGCTGTAGCTCAGTAAATGCAAATGGTTGGTGATTGGAAATATGTTGATAATAATATGGTTTGGTAAAACAATCATAAAAAGCACCAATGTTCTGCTGGAGCATTTGAAGCATGATCACTGATGAATTTCAGAGTGTGCCAATTAGAGATGGGTGAAGTTGGAAAACTTTGCTCCATGGAATAATTCGCAGATTCTCATGGTTCCTCACATTTTTCTGAAGTGCAAAGTCAAAATTTGTGGCACAGATGCAACTTTGAGGAATTGTGAATTTGTGACTTTGTGGAACATGTTAAGATAAAATAGGAGTGGCATGGATCTGTGAAGTGTGTAAGTTTTCCAACAAAGTTTAGCCTCCAAGGTGAAGTTTGCACTGTGCTATGGAATATGAGGTCACATGCTGCCGAACAGCCTATAAAAAAGCTGAGTAGGTCATCTTTCAATGTCAATATCAATGTACTGTAACTTTATTTTTAAAAAGTGCTTTTCAAAGTACCAAAGTGCTTGTACAAAAATTTTACAGTAAATCATTCTCCATTTGCAACACTCCTCCTCTCCCCTCTCTCCCCTCCCCTTCTCCCTCCATATCTCCCCCTCCCTGTGACATACCACCTGCTTACCCTCACTGTGTTACCCGTGGTCCTGTCCCACACTCCCTCCCATTTACCCCTTCTCCCCCTCCTTACCACAGCACTTCTGTTGCTTAGCACTTTGTGACAATACCACAATATTGGCAGCATTTCTTCCTCCTTGTTCTCCCTCTACACTGCACACCTTTTGTGGTGTTCATCAAACCCCTCACTATTCTGCTCCCCTCCTCCAACCTTGTTGTACATCTTCTTGATTATGTTCTCCCCTGTAATTTAGGACTATGCTACTTGTACCAAATGACTGCAATATACTTGGACCTATTGTAACTACTGTTTATACACATGATGCCAATTTTCTCTAAGTTTTCTATACCCATTACATGCAGTCTCAACCAACTTTATGTGTAATTGTTGCTGTCAGTGTTTTATGATAATCAGTTATTAACTGTATCAATTTCCATTTTATTTGATCCCTAAGTTTGTTTGTACTTCTCATGTTGACACGGGACCTTTGTAAATGAACCAATGGTTCAAATGTATTTGTAATCCTAGTACTAAATAAATAAAATACAAATAAAATAAATAAATATTTAAAACAGCAATACAATATTAATGACAGCAGTTAAATTTAAAAAGCATCAGGAAATGGTAAACCAAAAAAGTATGTTTATAGCACAGACTTGAAAGACTCAGTTGTCAGGCTCTCTCTACCTGATGAGGTAGAAAGTTCCACAGGGTCAGGGCAGCAAATGAAAATACTCTGGCCCCAGAAGTCTTTAAACAGACCTTGGGAACCTCTAGCAATCCTTCATCAGTGGAACAAAGTGGGTAGAGGGGGAGGTAGGGACAAAGGAGATCTTACAAATAGCATGGTCCCTGTTCATGTAGGGCCTTATAGGTCAGCAAACCGACCTTGAAGGTGATCCTCCAATTTACTGGCAGCCAGTGCAGTCCACGGAGCAGAGGTGAGACATGGTTAGATCTAGATAAGCCAGTCAAAAACCTGGCCACTGCATTCTGCACCAGCTGCAGGTGGCAGATGTCCACCCCCGGAAGCCCTAGGTATAGAGCATTTTAGTAATTCAAGGTGGGAGGTCACAAAGGCATGGACCAATGTTGGGAGATCTTCAGGTGGAACAAGGTGTTTTATCCTGGTGATATTCCTCAGATGGTAAAATGAGGTCTTGATGATGGCTGACACCTGAAATTTAAGCACCAGCCTGCCATCCAGTATAGTGCCCAGATCCCACACCCATTCAGAGGACCTCAACTGGCTGCCCCCCAGACTAAGCCCCAAAGGTGGACCAGATGAAGACTCCTCTACCTAATGACTTGGGTCCACATCCAACACCTCAGTCTTATCAGGGTTCAGCCTCAACCAGCTGGCACTCATCTAATATTGGGTCTCAGCAAGGCATGTTGTTAAAGACTGAAATTGCTTTGCCCCATTCAGGCACAAAGGACATGTATAGCTGAGTGTCATCTGCATAGCAGGGAAAACACAGCCCATACCACCTAATAATGTCTCCCAATGGCAGCATGTACTTTGTAAACAACATGTGTGATAAAACAAAGCCCTGTGGTACTCCACAGGTCAGGGGGAGAAGGGCCAAGGAAAAAATCCCCAACACCACTCTCTGAGTCCTGCCCATGAAGAAAGAATGGAACCATCTGAGGACTGTACCAGACAGTCCACAGATCAGCTGCAGGTATTCCAATAACACCCCATGGTCCATAGTGTCAAATGCTGCAGAAAGATTGAGAAGAACCAAGACCAAATGGCTCTTCCTATCCCTCGCTAATAAGAGATCATTAAGTACCTGAACAAGTGCCGTCTCGGTACTATGCCTCTTACTGAATCCAGACTGGAGAGGATCATAGACATTGTGAGTGGCAAGATGATCCTCGAGTTGCAATGTGACTACCTTCTCAATAACCTTGTCCACAAAGGGCAGGTTAGAGACAGGTCTGTAGTTAGTGAGACAGTCCAGGTCGAGGGAAGATTTCTTCAATGGGGTGTTACGACCACCTCTTTCAAGGTTTGAGGAAACACACCTGTCTCCAATGAGCTCCAGACAATCTCTGCTAGGAATGGTCTGATGACATCCACATACTCCACAAGGAGGAGGGTGAGACCAGGATCCAAACTACAGTAAGTCGGTCACATTCCCTGGATAATCTTCACAATATCCATGACCACCAGCCGGTCAAAGTCAGACCAGGCAAACTGGGTGCTTACAACCTCCCACAACCTTCACAGTGGTCATTAGAGTGCACTGAGCAGACCTCCAACCTGATGGTGGCAGCCTTATCTGGAACAATAGAGCTAACTCCTCACACTTAAGCTATGAAAACACTCTCTAATTCTGAAGACAGGTTGGATTGAACAACCTGTTGACTCTTCGGAAGA
Source organism: Neoceratodus forsteri (assembly GCA_016271365.2). Lineage (NCBI taxonomy): Eukaryota > Metazoa > Chordata > Ceratodontiformes > Ceratodontidae > Neoceratodus > Neoceratodus forsteri. Next base: position 394,721,810 of record CM057454.1, on the reverse strand, counting down.
GCTGAGCTGGTTGGTTCCTCGCAGCTGCAATCTCCCTGGACAGGAACTCTGCCTTCTTATCGGAGATGGCCAATTAATAGTCCTTATAATGGGACATCAACCTAAGTTTATCATCCTCCAAGCTGGATTTCCACTAGCAATGCTCCAACCTTCGCCCCACTCACCTAAACTCCTTCAACATCCCGTCAAACCAAGGGGACCAAGAATGATGAGTGAGTGGGCAAACTCGGACAGGAGCTATAGAATCCAGGACCCCCAATACTGTCCTATTATAGTACAGTAGCAGGTCACCTGTGCAGTGCTGAGGAGAGAAGCTCAGATACCAGCGTGTGTGCTTCTGACTGAACCTTAAAAACCTTAAAAAAACAGTAGCTAAATGAGTATTTAGTATTCCAAATTGCTCCTAAAGCATTTGTGAGTGCCTTGTGCATGTACGTAAGTGTTTTTTTTTTGTTAAATTCCTCATTAATTATATACTTTAAAGTAGTTGTTTCAGTTTATACAGTGAAGTAATGGTTTGTGTGGCTTCTGTGGAGGAGGGTAGAAGCAATTAACAAGTCCGGGCAGAACGATCTTCAACTATTTATTTGAGTCAAACAAGTGATTGTTGTTACTTTTTGTATTTTTTTATACATTCTTGGTAAGCTTTTATTTTGGAATCTGTACAGTAATTTCTATGCTGTGTGTGTATTAATATTAAGTAAATGTTCTGTCACTGTTGGCACTGTCTTCTTGTTAAAGAAATCCTTGCACTGTGTGCATATTAAATAAGGCAAAATTGGAGGCCTGGTGAGGCACTTGGTAGCTAGGGATCAATGCCAAGAAATGCAAGGTGCTACATTTCGGTCCAAAAAAACCAGAAGGAGCTACCAGCTTAGAGGAATTTAACAAGCTAAGACGGAAGAGGAGAAGGATCCCAGGGTGACCATAACAAGAGCAATGAACAACTCAGCACAGTGTTGGAAGGCAGCTGCAAAGGCCAACAGGATACTGGGTTGCATTGCCAGAGGCATATCCTCCAGGAGGGAGGAGGTGTTCCTGCCACTATACCGGTCACTGGTTAGACCACACCTGGAGTACTGCATGCAGTTCTGGAGACCATACCTGAAGAAGGACATTAGATTACTGGAGGGGGTGCAGCACAGGGCAACAAAAATAATCCGGGGAAGGTCACTGGAGGGAGAAGGGAGGAGGGAGGGCAGCTGCAGTATAAGGGCTGCTAGCTGCACAATCGAGCAGACTTGATAGACCATAAGGCCTTTATCTGCTGGAAAATTTCATATGTTCAGAAGGGTTTTGTCACTGTGTTGGCACAGTCCCCTTGTTGAAAAAACCCCATGCTGTATGCATATTAACATTAAGTAAGGGTCCTGTTATTTTTGGCACAGTCCCCTTGTTGAAAAAATCTCTGTGCCGTGTGCGTATTAATATTAAGAAAGAGGTCTGTCACTGTTGATGCAGTCCCCTTGTTGATGAAATCCCTGCACTTTGTGTGTACTAATATTAAGAAATGGGTCTGTAACTGTTGATGCAGTCCCCTTGTTGATGAAATCCCTGTGCTGTGTGCATATTAAGTAAGAGTTCTGTCACTTTGTTAGCATAGTCCCCTTGTTAAAAATATCCCTGTGCTGTCTGCACATTACTATTAAGTAAGGGTTCTGTCACTGTTTGCACAGTCCCTTGTTGAAAAAATCCCTGCACTGTGTGCGTATTATGAAAGGGTTCTGTCACTGTGTTGGCACTGTCCCCTTGTTAAAAAAATCCCTGTGCTGTGTGCAAGTCATAATAGCAAAGAAGAATGACTGGGAAGAGAAGGTTAAAGAGCAGGGGCCAGATATTCAAGACTTTGCACTGGGGCTAAATTAGCACTGCCTGGCGGGCAAAGTTAGCCCAGAGCACAAAGCAAGCTATATTCAAAAGGAATAACCCAGGGCAAACAGCCTCTGAATATAGCAGGGGAATGAGGCCGGGCAAACTGGGCTGAGGGTGCAGGGAAAATGTAGCCCTGTAATATGATAGCTCTGAATATAGCAACCAGGAAGTGCAGACCACAACAGTAACACAGTGCACAGCTGCGTGAAGGTAGGTAGAGGCGACCTATGTGGCCAATGTGTGTTCCAGCAAATGTGTGGACCCAGTACAGCTGCAGGAAGCAGCCTATGGGACAGTACAGTGTGCAAAACAGTATAATATTCCCCAAACCATTTGTGCGGAGCTAATGCATTTGCACGGAATTAGCACAGAGCTAAGCTGTTTGCCCGGTGCTAAACTTTGTCATATTCAAAAGTGACATGCAAATGAGCCTACTTAGGTAGTCTCTGGGCAAACAGCAACATTAGCATCTCATTATGCCCTGATTTGTATGCAGTTTGCCCAGCATTACTGCAGGGTCTCACAGCTTCACCTGTAGGTCAGTCTGGAAGTACAGGGGCTGGCCATGACTTACCACAGCTCCACCTGTAGGTCAGTCAGGCAGTGCATGATGATAGCTGCAGGCTACATGTCAACAGTACAGCATAGTATAGCATATCGTAACCCAGAGGACAACACAGCATAGGCAGAGGTGGTGGTGGTGCTGCATGCAGCCATCACACTGTAGGTCATGCTACAGTGCACAGCAGACACTACAGTAGCAAGGGGGCCAGTAGTGTGATGGACATGGCAATGCCTATGTTATGTAGGGCAGTGATGACCACTGCACTGTACACAGTGACAGGCCCAACTTGCAGGTGATTACTGACAGTGGACAGTACTGTTACACTGTTGTGTGATCCACAGATGCTGCCCTGTGGCATGGGATGCTCACAGTGACATATACATGGCTGGCTTTGTGTGCTGTGGCATCTGTACAGTTGTGCGGTATGTGGGGGAGCATGTAGGATCTGACAGGCACACAGGTGGTGGAGTATTCCCACTACTGGCCCATGTGCACTGCATGATGTGTCCCAGCCTTGTGGCCACATCTGGGCTGTAGTGAGGTCTGGCCACCCATACACCCTCTCCTCAATGGCCACCATGTCCACAGTGCTGCATGTGTGTGCTGACATCTGTTTTTCACCACAGATTTATAGTCTGCAGGTCTGTGCTGTATGGCCACAGTACCATGATGTCCCCTGTGTGCTACATCACCCCTTACTGCCTGGCATGGCTGGGACCGGTGCCAGCTGTTGGCATCATGGTGGTGCCATCAGTGAGCAGCATGTGTCTTCCATGTCTAGCATTTTTAAGTGTCATATTCATATGTTAGGGTCACGCAAGTCATGCAAAAGCCACACAAACACCGCACAAAGCAACAATGTTGTGCAAAGCTGTTTGCTCATGATTAAGACCAGCTTTTTCTCGGCAGTAATTTGTATCATGCAAAGAGTCACGTGACATGTTGTTAAACACCTTAGCGTGGCGCTAGCCGAAGAATATCCCATTGCGCCTATATGCATGTCCAGTGTGCCCCTTGCATATAATTATGGTTTGCCTGGCGCTAGTACAAATTGCACAATCTATTTGGCCTTTTGAATATAGCAGACCCACGCTAATCCTGCACTAAACCCGAGCAAACAGTTTGCGCATCGTGGAAAGCTTTGACTATCTGGGCCCAGGTGCTTAGTAAGGTTGCATATGTTAAAGAATGAAGGTTTGGAGCCTTTAGATGCCTCTGCAATCATTCAGTTTGTTTTATTTGTTTCTTTACTTACTTTTCCACCATTTTATTTGTATTCTGCCAACTGCTAGTGAAAAAAAGAATCCAATGGAATCCTTGTATGATGATGCCAGAAACGCTATACTGGCAAGGCTGGCAGTATACAGTATTTCAATGGGAAACTGCAAATCTGTTTTCAGATTTTTATGGAGAAATACCACTTCCTACCATCAGAATATTATATATTAATTAGAAATATGTGATTTTTGATAAGCGTGATCTTTTGTTATAATTTAGCAGGTGACATTTTCTTCATATCCAGATTTTACTTGGAAAGAAGTAAAGTGCAAACATATAAAATGCAAAGTTTGTTGATGAAATAAGTACCAATTTCTTTTGAAAAAGATAGAAAATATATTTAGTTTCTCGTTGAAATACACTGGGTTCTTAAGTAGCTGGCAGTTTCTGAGATCACAATACCAACATTCTACTGAATTCTTTTTTGCTAGTAATATGAAAAGCAAAGATGAAAGTCCACTTGTTTCACTGCACTAACAAATATTTTATTATAAAAGTAGAAAGTAATTACTAACACATCCAAATACAATAAATAAAATAGTCAGTTTTCTATTTATTAGAAGTAAACACCTGTTCAGTTAGAGCCCATTGTATTTCAATGATAAACTCAATATATTTTTCTATCTTTTTCAAAAGAAATTCCCACTTATTTCATCAACAAACTATTCCTTTTACATGTTTGCACTATAGTGTTCCATCTATATGATTTTACATTTTTGAATACAATAATTAGCTTCTCTTTCCTTCTTTTCAAATAAAATCTGATTATGAAGAATATGTCACCTGCTAAATTATAACAAAAAATCACATGATCAAAAACCACGTATTTATAATTAATATATAATATTTTGGTGGCAGGAAGTGTTATTACTCCATAAAAATCTGAAAACAGATTTGCAGTTTCCCATTGAACTATACTGCCAGCCTTGCCAGTATATAGCTTCTGACGTCATCATACAAGGATTCCATTGGATTCTTTTTTCACTAGCAGTTGGCAGAATACAAATAAAATGATGAAAAAGTAAGTAAAGAAACAAATAAAAGCAAACTGAATGATTGCAGAGGCATCTAAAGGCCCTAAACCTTCATTCTTTAAGATATGCATCCTTACTAAGCACATGATCTTTAAGCAAAGGGAGAGGTGGTGAGGCAACAAAGAAGAGTTACAAATCTGTGGGGTCAAAGAGTGCTGCAGCTACCAAAAGAATGTGAATGGGAGCAGAGGCACAGTGTTCTAAGGAGTCCGTGACTGGTACTAGCACTAGCACAGGAGTATATTGTAGTGGTGGGGTTAGTGTAGCTAATTTTTTCTCTGCCAAATCTGTGGCAGCCATGTCAGTGGATGTGTCTAGTGACAAGGAAAGCAGCAGTGCCAGCAAACAAGGAGTAGTGGGCTGAGAGGTGGTTGTTGGTGTGCCTGTGGGAACTAGTGGTGGTGGTGGTGGTGCTTCTGACTCTGAGCCTGATAGTGTGGGGTTGTTCACCCATGCCGGTGAGCAGCCAACTACTGTGAAGTACTTTAGGATGCCTGGAATGAAAAGCACTAGAAAACAAGGTGCACAAACACACAGAGTGCACCACCATTTTCTGGGTTTTACATTCGGGGGCTTTGCCCAACCCCCCCATACACATATATAATCACCTCCACCCCAGGCAAATTGGGGTGGAGGTGGCATAGCTGACTGTGCCTGAATGTCCCAGGTGCCCTTGTTCTGTGCATCCTAAGGAAGGCACCCTAATGACAGTGCCCTAATAATTGCGCCCTTCTAATGAGATACCATGTGGGGCCAATGGATGAGGTGGGAAATTTACAAAAACAGGATAAGACTTGTCATGATGAGGATGTGGGCGTCAGTGAGCCTGTAGATGTTGAGGAGGATAGAGCTGTGAAGGCTGATTATTTTGATGTGTTGGAGTTGGATCCCTTATAGGAGCCTGGAAAAAAGTGGTATAAGAGTGATGAGGATACAGATGGTGCAGAGCATGGTGTGTGCACTACTGATTCAACCACTAAGGCCCCCACCCACCCGAGCACTGTACAGGTTCTTTAGTCATCCCAAGAAACACTAAAGCCCACCCCTTCTCCTTTGCTGTCCCAGTCTTGTCACCATGTTAAAACAAGGCCAATAAATTCCCTAGTGTGGGATTTCTATATACTAGATGCAGCTGACAAGACAGTTGCAATTTGTCAGCTGTGTCAATCTTGAGTGAGATGGGGCAAAAAGGGAAGGCCCCCTTGGCATGGTTGGGGAACATACACAATTGAAGAACAGGCACCCATTATACTAGAATCAACATAAGAAGGAAGACAGTGCAATGGGTCCCAGTCCATGATCATCATCAGGCAAGACAAGCAGAAGTGACAGGGCACTATTAGCTGGCATGATTCTAGACCTGTTGGCAAAACATGACACAGAAGCTAAGCTATCACAGAGAGAAGTTTATTCCAAAGCATGCAGAAAAACAACGTACCTGTCGGGTGTTCAGAAACCTCTGAACACAGCGATGTTGCCATATGAACTCAGTGAAAAACAGTCGTACAGACATTCTTATACTATTAATAAGAAAGTGGGTTACTAGGTAATGGACTCTTCCAAAAAGGCAGAAGAGCAAAATACAGCAATTCTATTGGTGGACAGTGATGAGCAGTTAACACCTAAGACAGATCACTTCTTGTTCTGCACGTAAACACTGATAAGAGTAAGCTAACTAAAGCTACTTTTGGGTAACAATACAGCAACTAATAAAATATGCAAATCCTTAAACAAAGAAGTGTGAATAATTGGTTAAGAGGCTGGTGTTTAAAGCAAGATATCAACTTTATAGACAGACCTGATCTATATGCTTGGGATGGTTTACACCTAAATTCTAGAGGAAACAAATTACTTGGGGAACACTTAACTACTACCATCAACAAACATTTAAACTAATTTGCAGGGGGAAGGGTTAAACTGCATCAGTGACTCTAGCACTGAACAAGAAACAAATATAGTAGAACCTAAACCTAATGGGAAGAAAAATAACTTTGGAAATTCCCTAAGAATATTGCTATTTAATGCCACAAGTCTGAAGAATAAAATAGAAGAATTACACACATTTTTAGTCTCTAAAGATATACACATTTGTGGGGTTACTGAAACATGGTTCAAGGATGGGGACTGGAATACCGACATACCATGTTATTTAAAAATATGTAAAAATAGAACTACAAAAAAAATGGGGTTGGCGTTGCCCTGTATATACAGAATTCCCTTACAGCGTATGAATTTAATCAAAATTAACTTAATAATGAGTCTATTTGAGCTAAAATAAAGACACATCAGTCCTGCCTTAATATTGTTCTCATATATCAGGCCCCTAATACAGTCCAAGAACAGAAAAATAATTTGATAACTGAAATAACTAATCTTAAAATAAAAGAAGATATGATACTTATGGGAGATTTTAACTTCCCTCATATAGACTGGAATAGAATTTCAGGTAGTAACAACATTGAAAATCAATTTATTGATGCTACAGTAATGCAGAATTTAGAACAAATTATTAACTGTCCCACTAGAGGGAACAATATCTTAGATCTAGAGTTCTCTAATAACCTTGATTCTATAGAAAACATCGAGGTCATGACTCCTCTGGCCTATAGTGATCATAACCCTATCCTTTTGGAATGCAAAGTTAAACATTACATAAATGTATAGCATTGGATTACAATAAAGCAAATTTCCAAAGGATACAAATTACCTGAATAACATAAATTGGGAAACATGAAATTAGGGCAAAATGTTTCAACAAAACATGGAAAATAATACATAACCATATTAATTTCTGTATTGAAACTTGGGTCCCCTCCAGACATCAATACACCCATTCTAGGAGAGTCTCTGTCTGGTGGACTTATAAGTTAAATAAGCTAATAAGGAGAAAGAAAAGATACTACATGGCCTACAAAAAGAATAAGACTCCAGACAATTGGCTTAAATTTAAAACATTAGCTAAAAATATTACAAATTTAATTAAGAAAGCTAAGAAAGCCACTGAACTTAATTTGGTGAACAAGATAAAGGACAGCAGCAAAAAATTTTGTAGCTATATAGGTAGCCTCAAAGGCAAACAACCATCAATAGGCCCTTTAAAAATTGGTGAGAAGTTTTTAACCGGAGAGAAAGATATGGCAACTGAATTAAATTCATACTTTATGAGTATGCACAACCCCACAACCAATACTCAATGGCATTTTGAATTAAACAGTATAAAAATAGAATTTCAAATAACTGATATTATTGAAGGTATTAATGGTCTTAAGTCTAATGGTTCTTCAGGACCTGACAGCATTACACCTAGCTTCTTAAAGAAATTAGTCTTCCAACTTGCGGAGCCATTGACAGTCCTATTTAACAGATCTATCCTGGAGGGTAAGGCACTCGAAGAATGGAAAATGGCAGAGGTGATCCCAATCTTTAAGGGGGGGTAGAAGAACAGAAGTGGAAAATTACAGTCCCATAAGTTTGACCACAGTAATTGGAAAACTTATGGAAAAATTAATATAAAAACATATTTCAACACATTTAAAATATAATGGGTTAGTTGACTCAACTCAACATGGATTTACGCCTGGAAGATTATGTTTATCAAACCTAATTCATTTTTTTGAAACAGTTAGTGCAGCTTTAGGCAAAAATGTCCTAGTCGATATCTTTTTCCTTGATTATTCAAAAGCTTTTGACAAAGTCTCTCATAAAGTCTTAATAAATCAACTTGTACACATAGGGTTAAATAACTATCTCATCAGATGGATCTTTTCATCGTTAAATAACACAATTCAGCATGTAAGCATTAAAGGTTATTCATCCACCTGGGTGTGTGTTACTAGTGGCTTTCCCCGGGGCTCTGTACTCGGTCCAGTACTTTTTAATATTTTAATATCATCCCTACTACGCTCTAATAGAGTATGGGTTTAAAAATACACTGATGACTGTAAACTGGGCTGTTTGATAAATAATCAGGAGGATGCCAGTTTCTTACAAATTGACTTGAATGCAATAGTAAACTAGGCTAAAGAGAATGAAATGTACTTCAACCTTGATATGTGTAAAGTGATGCACATGGGGAAAAAACATGTATACATATCAAATAAATGGTACCATCTTGTTAACAGTTAAAGAAGAAGAAGCTCTGGGTGTAATAGTTACAGATTATTTAAAATTTGATACCCATGCATTAGTTATGGCAAAAAAATTTCAAAAACTAATGAGATGTATACTTGGGACTATTAAGAGTAGAGAGACGGAGGTGATGGTTCTCCTGTACAATGCATTGGTAAGACCACATGTGGAGTACTGCTTCCAGTTTTGTGCTCCTACATCCAAAAGGACTCAGAAATTATATGAAAATGGCATGAAATATAAGATCTGCTAAGAATATGAGTTATGGAAACAGGCTTCTTGAGTTGAATCTTTATTCAACTAAATATAGGCAAGAAAGAGGAGACCTCTGTTTAATATGTAAAACCTTACAGGACATGTACATGTCAGAAACTCTTGGGTTCAGGGGGAATCCAGCTATTGATAGTACCAGAACCCATAAACTGAAATTGAAGGGTGAATCTAATAATACAGTTAAGCAAAGTAACTATTACACACAATGGGTGATATCCAAATGGAATAAGCTTCCAAGTTATGTTGTTGATAGCCCAAATATAAGTTCTTTTAAATTTAACTTGGACAACTTTATGAAAGACAAGACATTTTCATTCCATCAATGAGTTGGTGGCGAGATCATTAAGGGGCTACATGCCCTTTGAACTTGTAACTCACTATGAACTATGAAACTATGCTGATCAGTCCAACATGGCAAAAAAATGTAGATGACGCACAAGTACTACCAAAATAATTATGCTGGATAATGGTTCCTAAGCACATAATAACAAGTGTAAGTAAATGCAGATGTACCTTATGCTGCAATGATGTATGTAATAGCATGCATGGAGTATATGGGGTATCCAGGTCTACAGCACTAGATGAGGCAGAGGGATAGGTGGTTGAGGAGATCTCTATAGTAGAGGATGAGGACAATTCTGTAGGTTTGTCAAGTAGTGGGCAGAGCAGTACTACCACCCTGAGTCAGAAAACTATTGTTATGCCACAGCAACACAAATGAATAGGAATCCGCGTAAGGCAAATAACACACCAGCAATGCCACCATGACAAGTCCAGTTGTTTTGCACATCCACGACAGGAAAGGTACAGTTTACGCTGCATTCCATGTTTCAGTGTCAATCCAAATTCCCTTTTAATCATGCTACTGCACAGGAGCTGAATGCAGCAGCTGCAGAAATGCTAGCTCTTGAGCTGGTGCCATTCTCATATGTAGAGAATGTTGGATTTTGATGGTTCTTGGCCCATGCCTGTCCCAAATGGGATGTTCCATCAAGGACATACTTTGCCCAGCGTGCTATTCCGGAACTGTATGGTAGGGTGTCAGATATGGTAAACCATGCCCTGAAGCATTCATCATTACCATACATACATCTCAGCATGGATGTGTGGACCAGTGGCAAAACATCTGGTAGCTCATATTTGTGCATTTCAGCACACTGAACATAGGTACCTGGGGAACTGATTGACTTGGTGTGTGGGAAAAATTGCTTATGGTAGCAACATGATGGGTGTTCAGCAGCAAGCAACACTGACCATGATGAGTATACCTGGATCACACATGGGTGAGAAAATGCTGGAAGTAGTCCTCATCAAGAAAGATGAGTGGCTCCATCCCCATTTACTGAAAGTCAGATTTATTGCTAGTGTAAATGGCTCCAGTGTTCAGAAATGCATCAGTGATTAGGGATGGGGTTTGTCAGGGTACTGTGCCTGGCACGCTGTCTGAATCTCATTGTACAGCTTTTTCTCACCCATCCAGATATCAAGGATATACCGACTGTGGCCCATCGCATCTAAGTCCAATTTGCACATTCAAGGAAGGCCTATGACCATCTCCATCAGGTGCAGATACAGAACCAGCTGCCTCAGCACTGTATGAAGCTGGATGTTGTCACCAGATGGAACTCCACCCTGCGTGTGCTTTAGTGGCTATATGAACAGTATAAAGTAATATCTGAGTATCTGCTAGTACATGCAAGCCATGACAGCAGTGGGGCATCCATGTGTCACAACAGAGCACTGGTGCCAAATGGATAGGTTCATCTTGACTCAGGCAATTCAAGAATGCAACATAGACAGTGAGTGAGTGAGACACTACCTGTATTAGTCAGTCCATCCCACTTCTACGTGTGCTGAGGCAGACACTGCTGCATGTGCAGCAACAGCTAGAGGCAAGTGGTGACAGAGTAACCTGTGCCTTGATGGAACACATGCTGTACATCTTAGACTCTAATACCCAGATTAACAGCATTCTGCAGTCTGACGAGTTTAGGATTGCCACTGTGCTTAACCCGTGATATAAACATAAGCTGGCATCCATAATTCAAGGTAGGCATCAGCAGGTGCAAAGGTTGAATGAACTTCTTACACACAGGGTAAACAGGGCACAGATGCTACCACTAGCACAGAGGGCCAAGGCACATGAGGGTACCACACAGAGACTGGATGTTGCTACCATATCCTCATCACATGGTAAATGGGCAGAAAAAACATGCATCTAGAAAAAGATCAATTGTCAAATCCCATTTGGGATGTGTTAAGTCAGGTGGAAGTTGCAGATATGGAGATAAATGAGGAGGACAATTAGGCTTTATGGCTGCAAGCAGTGCAACACATGGTAGATATGTATTTGGCAGATACAAGGCACCTCACCATTTCCAATGAATCCTTGCTACACTGGAGCACCAAGGTCAATGAGTGTCCACCACTATCCTCAGTTGCTATTAAATATCTCAGCTGCCCTCCCTGGAGTGTCAGTGTGGAGAATGTTTTCAGTTCCGTGGGTGCCATTGTGTGGGACAGGTGCACCAATCTGTCACCCAAAAATGTCAGCACACTAACATTTATTTAAATGAATGAGGCATACATTCTGCTCAAAACAGTCATGTCCCTTGTCACACAACATCATGACAGTGATGATGAAGAGGAAGGTGCTCTGGGCAGAGTGGGCTCTAGAACACTGTCTTGCAATATTGATGTGGATGAAGCAGTAATATTGAGGAAATTCCCATCTGGTGACAATTCCATTCTTGAAGACTGTGAGGGCTGCTTCCTTGATGATGTAGAAGACTAAGACTAAGAAAATATGTCATGTTTTCCACCTTATCCCTAGCATGTAATGCTTACTGTACAATTCCCAAAAACGACTGTATTTTGATTAATTTTACTGTTATCCATCCACAAGTATTGTGCAGCTTTTTATTACACCAAATTGAGTAACTGACCACACCACCACTTAGAATGAACACCTGCTCCAGCCTGCAAGACAGTAGCAGTGACATCACTACCTCTACCTCAGCCTCCTCCTCCTACTATCATCCTAGACTATGGTCTGCTTAGATCCTACACAGCCAAAACAGCATTGGAAACCACTTTCATAGTGATGCAATATACAAATGCCATTGTAACACAAAGGCACCAGCTGCCTGCTCCTGCATGGTAGACACAAAACTGCCTCTTCTACCTTCTCTGTCTGTACTCCTCTTGCCTGCTTCAGCTGGGTCCTCACAAGTCTCAAACAGCATGGTCCACCAACTCCACTCAAATGAAGTAAGGGTCCTACACCCACCAGCAGGCCAGTGCAACAAGGCAGCAAGACCGCGTGCAGAGCAACACAGCAAGGCCTACTTTGTCAGCTGTGATGATAAGTCACTTGCACTGTTGTTCTCAATCCTTATGCTCCCTGCAGGTGGCTGGGGTGGCTGCAGAAGTCTTCTCATCCTCCCGGAGGCAGAAAGTCCTTCCACATTAGTCAGTGAGACATTAAAACATTTTCTTTTCTGTCCTTTGGTCTCCCTGTAGGTTTCACTGGTTCATCTTACATCAGATCACAGGCACATACACCACAGCACATCCAGCAGCAGTAATGTGACGGTAAGTATCCTTATGATTTCATTTTTGTTTTCTTTTCTCAGATTTTTTACCAGTATATGCTTTGCAATGGTGGACAAAGGGACACAAATGACTTCCTGGAATGGAATCAATGGCTATGAAAATGTATTTTTTTTTCCCTTGAAAAGTGATGATAAGTGGTGTAGTAGGATGCGGGGACTGAGTCAAGGAACATTTATACTGGTTGTGAGTCAATGGCACAGCGACCAAGTGACTCCAGCTAATGTCTCTGTTCTTCTTTGTCTTCACAGCTGATCTCTGGTGTACTAGGACATTTAGTAGACATTCTAGAGAACTGTTAATACTGGTTGTGCGACAGTGAAACAGCAACCAAGAAAGTCAAAATAATGTCTCTTTTTTCCTTATCTTCACAAGTGATATCTGGTGTGGTAGGATGTGGAGTGTAGACTCCAGAATGGGTATACAGTGCGGCCAATCCACAGTGGTTACTTATTTAAGTACATTCCCTCTAAATAATCTTTTCTTATCTTCACAGGTCTTGTCATGTACTATCAGTCATGTGATGGTGTCTCCAGATCCTGCAGTCAAGCCATCACCATATTCTCTGTTCAGACAACAGACACAGTCTGACAATTACCTGAAATTCTAGCAACAGGAACAGAAAACATTTAGTAAGACTTCAGGCACACTTTGCATTGAAAACCACCCCAAAAAAGGAAATAAATACTTTCCTTCTAATACAACGGAGTAATCCTAATGGAAAGCATCATGGGTAGAGATGTACAAAATTTGCAAATTTCATTACACAAAATATTTTGTGAAATTCGCCCTATTAGCAAAATTTTTCACAGAAGCAAAATTAAGAATTTCACCTGTGTAATGTGAAATTTTGCCTCTGGAAGGTGAAATTTTGCCTGTGGAAAACAAAATTTCACCCATGGAAGGTAAATTTTACTAAGGAAGGTGGTCGACATTTGCACCGGTGAAATATTTCCGTAATGGGCAAATTTTGCGAAATATTTTGCATAATGGATGAATCTCGCAAAATATTTTGCACAGCGAAATTGCTGATTTCATGGGAATTTCAGCGGCAAAATATAATTTCACAACATCTCAAGTCATGGGTCATGATGGCCAACACAGCCCATCATCAGAAGCATTGAAGCAGAACATAGGCCTGCAAGGAAGCAGACACGATGATTTAATAGTTCTCTATCAATACCATCCACAGAACAGCTCAAGCCACTCAAAACAACAAAGCAAAAGTACTTACCTTCACCCAAACTACAGAAAAATTATAATAAAGAAAAATACATACAGTCCCTTCCCATGCTATGCAGCAATCCAAAAGAAAAGTTTCACGGTCAAAAAGAACCTCCATCAGATTCAGAACCACTAAATCTCTATGATAAAACCCTATAAGAAAACAGCCACAAGTGAGATGTTTAAAAACAAAATGATTGAACGTTTCCCTGTCAATCCCACAGAACCCAGCCTCCCCCCCAAAAAAATTACTTACCATTGGTAGTGTCTGAGTACAACTGCAACGGGCATCATCTCTCTGTCACCTCAACAGCAGTGAACAATGGCAGCACAGCAGGTTATCCTCCCAGGATGATCTCAGAAACAGCAGCTGCAGCAGAACCACCAGCACCAAGTAACAACAGCACTTCGACTTCTTGTTTTTTTTTAACTTTTCTTTAGTATATATCATTAGAATTTCTCAACACAACACACTGACTTTTACTTCTCATGCACTTTTTTGGGCCTTAACTCCACCAGCAAGAAAGCAGTTCTTTAACTAGGCCACTACTTGACATTTATGGCTAGCAGGAGACGTCTTCAGGACTAAAATAAGAATTATGCTTCACTTCTCAGAAACATTTCTCATGTGATTCTTCTCGATTTCTCTGGGCAGTTGCACACCACTGCAACAGTAGCACCTAGCAACAGGAAAGCAGTTCTTTATTTACTTGGGCCACTACTTGATATTTGTGGCTAGAAAGAGACATCCTCAGGACTAAACCAAGAATTATGTTTCACTTCTCAGGAAAGTGTGTCATGTGATTCTTCTTGACTTCTCTGGTTAGTTGCACACCACTGCAACAGCTGCACCTAGCAGAGGGACAGCAGTGTGTGACTGGCTTGGGACAGGAGTGTGCATTTACGGATACCAGCAGAAATTTTCATGACTGGAAGACAAGCCATACTTATTGGTTGTAAGGGGTGTCTTCAACACTACTTTTTGTCTTTGGTATTTCCTATTGAACACTCTCAACTATGGTACAGCATGCAGCATGATGTAGCAGCCTGATAACTTTTTTGTGCATATTTGTTTTACTTTTTTTTCTGGTATTTTTATTTTTTAGGGGGATCACTATAAAACATAAAAAACAGTACATCTACAGATTACAGAAGGAGAAAGAGGATTGAGCAGGAAGGAAACATTCAGGGACAAAAAAACACACCATTTTTGGGGAGGCAAACAAAAGGATTAGTAAGTAAGAAAATAAATTAAAAAAGTCAAACAGGAGGATAGCAAAGATTTTGCTGGTGTTTTTTTCCTCAACTTTTTTTTTTGTTAGTATCTTTTATAGGGGGGTGAAAATAAAACAAGAATGAAATAAAACAATCCATACAGAAAAAAAAAAAGAAAATAATAATACACATTATTACTGGGGTGGGGGCCCACCATGACACTCTTCAAGGAGCTTTATTATTTTCTCCTGGTTTTCTGAGCACTGCTTGGATGTACCGCCGTGCTCCAGTGATCTCCTGGCAGATGTTATCCACTTCAGCCTACAGGATAGCCAGGTCTACCTGTGTGACTTGTGCTCCTAGTGCTGCTGGCCGTAGAGCTGCTGGGGCACCTGGAGCTGCAGGTGCAGCCAACTGGTCCACTCTCCCCCTTGCACTATGGTCACTCCTCCTGGCATGCTGATGCCGACCTGCCCCGTCAAGCTGTCCATCATCCCTTTGTTGAGGAATATCTGTAATTGCTGACTCCTGCAGCCTAGCATCTCACTTGGTATGGTGGTGCACAGTAAGGTGGGTGTGTTGCCCACCCATGCCCAAGTGGTCGTCTTTTTTCCCATGCCGCACCAGCATCCTGCACAAATTGCACTTGACCATGCTCTCATCATCTAATTGTGTGGTAAATAAAAACACACTGGAGAGCTCCTTGGAAGACACAACATGAGTGGGTCCCAGATGCTGTGGGCTTCTCTGCAGGGAGGGCAGGGGTGCTTGGGTGCTGGTACAGGCTACTGCTGCTGGTGCTCGGGTTGCTCCTGCTGCTGGCAATCTTCAGGAATCCCTCTGTTACAGGGGCACTGCTACTCCCATCCCGAGCTGCTGCTGCTGCTGTTGCTACAGTACATTGGGCAAAGGTTGTTGGGGGCCTGACTTCCACTCAAAATCGTATTTTGATTCAGCCTTACAGCTCTACCATCCTGCATATTTGGGCCACGTTGCCCACTGAGTGCACATCCCTCCATTATAAAAAAAAAAAGAGATAAACTGAAAGTCAGGAAAAAAACTGAAAACTCATAAGACAAAAGATTAAGTATAAAGGGAAACTGAAATGTTAATTAAACAAAGTACTTGGAATGAAATAAGGTATTTGAAAATAACGTGTTTTTATAAGGCTGGCTAATCAAATCACACAGTATTTTTAGCACTTTACAACTACTGCTACTACAACCACCACTGCTTCTGAGAAAGTGAAACTAACTCTACACTTCCTGCCTGATTCACCTCCTTCCTGCCTATCATGTGACCTATTGAAGCTCAAACATGTATTGCAGCCTTTTATTTTTTGGCAACTTTGCCCGGCAAAACAGAAAGCAAAGTTACCAGGTGAAGGTAGCATGGGCGAATTTCAGTGGCAGGCAGGCAACTTCACAAAATGCTCTGTGGATGCAGACTGGCCAACTTTGCCTAAAATTTGCCCACAAAATAAAACTTCACTGCATCGCTAGTGCCAGTGCAGAAGTTTGAATGGGTCTACCAACAGTTCTGTCTTTGAAGAACTGTGTTCTTGCCACTGATCTCACACATCATATTCTGATCATACTGTTTAAAGTTAATGATGTCCAAGGCTACATTACATTAAACTCTGGATCAGATAATAACTATACATGTGAACTTGCATCCTGAAATTCCATTCCAATAGTTACAGTATCCATTTCTTATATTTGTGAACACTGATATAAGTATGATGCTTAACTGTTGATCATGATTCAGTGATATTTCACGGTCAGTTTTAGTTTGCAGAACATCATCAGGCCATTCATGTAACATTATTATAGGAGTCAAAGCAGTATATAGTTAGGATTGCATAGTCTTAGATGTAATCAGTAAGTCTGTCTGATGTAATGATGCGGTGTCAGTACCATCCATACAGTAGTTAGTTCAGAAGGCATTTGTTGCTTAAAGTGTATTCTCAAATTGTTTTAAAAATATTGAAAATATCAGCAAAAAAACTCAATTTTGTCACAAGATGGTGTGGGGATAAAAGTAAGTTCCTCAAATATATGTTTGTATACTGTATTATTTTATTGCTATTATTGTTCAGATGTACTATTTGTTTTACTTGTATTTTCAGTGTTTACACTGTATTGTTAATACCAGTACTCCATGGCTCTTTTATCCACTTGGATTATTATGTCAAGCTGGCAAGGGTGGCAGTGTAGCGCAGTGGTTTAAGGCTCTGAGTTGCAAATCTGGTGACATCCAGCAGACCAGACCTTGGTTTGAATCCCACAGCTTCCGCTTGCATACTTTATGACCCTGAGCAAGTCACTTAACTTCCCTGTGCTCCCAGGTCACTCCTGTGAAAAAGCTTTCAGCTTAGTGTGCTACTCCTGGTTAAACAACTAAAAAAAACACTGTTGCTGTGTGCTCCTCTTGCTCCTGCTATTTAAGCAATTCATTTAAATAGGCTTCTTGTACGCCACAGTCTAAATGTCCTGTACCTCACTTATGCTTTACTTGCTGTACTTTGTGTATTGTCAGTTTTAAATACATTTATCTTTGCCTCCTTCACTTGGAGTTACTTTCTTTGTATCTTCTTTAGCCTTTCCTGCTTTCTTTGTGGTGATTTTTGACTCACTGACTCCTGCAACACGTAATTTATTTGAATCTGGAGCCGTAAATATATTTATTTAATGAAAACTATTAAACAGACTTTTCTTGGTCACTGTAGTTTTAGAAACATAGAAGCATAGACTTTGATGGCAGATAAGGACTGCTTGGCCCATCTAGTCTGCCCATTTCCCTACCTATTGGATAAGCTGCAGATCCTAGTTAACCAACAGCCTACTTCTTCCTACTCTCCACCAGAATTGCCTTATTTCTGTCCCATGCATTCTTGAATTCCCTCACTGTTTTTGACCCCACAACCTCCTCAGGCAGGCCGTTCCATGTGTCCTCCACTGTCTCTGTGAAAAAAATACTTCCTCACATTGCCCCTGAGCCGTCTCCCCTCTATCTTCAAATTGTGTCCCCTTGTTCTTGCACATCTCTTTTTCTGAAAGATGCTATTCTTTTGGACTTTGTTGATTCCCTTGAGGTACTTGAACGTTTCTGTCATGTCCCCCTCTCCCTCCTTTCCTCAATGGTATACATATTAAGCTCCTTTAGTCTATCTTAGTATGTCTTCTGTTGCAGACCCTGCACCATTTTAGTTGCCCTCCTCTGTACTGCCTCCATCCTGTCTATGTCTTTGTGGAGATGGGGTCTCCAGAACTGCATGCAATACTCCAGATGGGGACTCATCAACTGTCTGTACAGAGAAATAACAAGTTCTTGTTTTCTACTGGTGATGCCTCTCCCTATACATCCCAGTATATCCCCAGCCATACTTACTGCCTTCTCACATTGCTTGCTTACCTTTAGGTTATCTGATATGACTACCCCCAGGTCCCTTTAAATTTTTGTTGTTAATACCCCCCCTTCCCAATTGTGTACTCGTCCCCTGGGTTTTTGTTTCCCAGGTGCATTACTTTGCACTTCTTTGCCTTGAATCTAAGCTACCATACTTTTGACCATTCCTCCAACCTTGCCAAGTACCTTCTCATCCTTTCCTCCCTCAACCCTTGTGTATCAACCCTGTTGCAGATCTTTCTGTGGTCTGCAAAGCGGCATACTTTTCCTTCCAGTTCCTCTGCAATGTCACTTATAAAGACATTAAAAAGAACCAGACCCAGTACTGAACCCTGTGGTATCCCGCTAGTAGCCCCTCTTACTTCAGAGTGGACTCCAGTTACTATTACCCTGTGTGTCCTGTTGTCCAGCCAATTTTTTTCCCAGGCTACCACCCTGGGACCCACTCCCTGGCTGGCTAATTTGTTTATTAATCTTTTTTGTGGGACTGTGTCAAATGCCTTGCTAAAGTTTAGGTAGGCCATGTCCACAGCCCCTCCCTGGTCTACTACTTTTGTTACCCAATCAAAGAAATCTATTAGATTCATCTGACATAACCTTCACGCTGTGAATCCATGCTGTTTGTGTCCTGTGCCCCACTGGCCTCTAGGTACTCAACAATTCTTTATTTCAGAAGTGACTCCATCATTTTCCCTACCACTGAGGTCAAGCTAACAGGTCTGTAGTTTCCTGCCTCTGTTTTGCTCCCACTTTTGTGAAGGGGAATCACAACTGCCTCCTCCAGTCCTTAGGTACCGCACCATCCTCCCATGATATGTTAAAAAGGGTAGTCAGTGGTGTCACTAGTTCTCCCCTTAGTTCTTTTAGAATTCTGGGGTGAATCCCGTCAGGTATCATTGCTTTGTTCACCTTCAGTTTTAGGAGTTCTTTCAGAACCCTTTCTTCTGTGAAAGGAGTGGTATCAACCACCCTATCCAGAGTGCTTCTATTGATTGGATTAGGTACCTCCCCCTCCTATTCTTTTATGAATACTGAGCAGAAGTATTCATTCAGTATCCCTGTTTTTTCACTGTCCCTCTGTCCACCCACCATCCCCTTTATTAAGCCTCACTATCCCTCCCTTGGTCTTTCTACGCTCCCTAATGTACCTATAAAAGATTGTTTCCCCCTTCTTAACCGAGTTGGCTATCTTTTCCTCGGCTTGGGCCTTTTCTATTCTGACTGCCTTCCCTGCTTCCTTCTGCTTTAACTGGTACAGTCTCTGTCCTGCTCCTACTGTGTTTCCTTATATTTCCTGAATGCTGTCTTTTTCTCCCTAATCTTCCCCACCACCTCTTTTCGGAACCATAGTGTTTTTTCCTTTCATTTTGATTTGTTTATTTGCTTATCACAAAGGCTTGTTGCCTCTGTGATGGCAGGCTTGATGTTTCCCCCTTGTTCCTCCACCCCTCCTTCTTGCCTGTTTGCTAGTGCTTTTCAGACGCTCTCAATTTGACAAAGTCAGCCTCTTAAATTCCAGTACCCTCACTTTGTATGGTTTGACTTCACAATGTGGTTTATCATGAATCACACTGTTTGCGGTCACTTATTCCCAGATGGCTACCCACTTCTAGATCTGAGATCCTTACTCTGTCCCCATTTGAGAGTACTAGGTCTAAGATTGCTCCCTCCCGACTGGGTTCCAATACTAGCTGTTAATACTCCTTTATATAAAATTGTATTGCCAACCACCCTATGGCTCCAACTGAAGCCTCCCTGTGAGACTCTGAGTCTCAGTCTATACTGTACTGTTTGTACTGTTGCACTTTTTACACTTTATTACATTCCACAGTACATATATGAACTCTGCCTTGTGTGTGTCACTTTTTTCTTAAATAGCTATCTTATTTTTTTTTTGGCTCTTTCTTACCTATTGCCCCATTCTCCACCCTAACAATCAGGGCTATCATAGCTGCACCATTCCTTTGCCCAGGAGATTGTATCAATACCAGTGCTACATAACCCAAAACCCTTCTTTCTTGACCTGGCCATTTCCTGTGTGGGATTTCAAGGCTTGCTCATTTTTTCCAGTCTCCCAAGTTGCTGCCACTCCACTGGTCTAGCCAAATATTCTATCTGAGTCTGATGATGATTATAAATCATCATCACTAGTCAATCATCGCTGACAATCACCTTGCATTTGAGGCCATGTAACTTTGACATCCTCTTGCTCAAGATTGGAAAAAGTGACACATTTAACTTAGAAAATGTGGGTTGTAATTGATATAATTTTGTAAAACATATATTTTGAAAATGTATGTTACAGCAGAACTGAAATACACTCATACGGTTATAAGAGCTTTTCTTATATCTATATGGTGCTAAAACTGCTAGCCTTCAGTTTTGCAGTTCTCTCACCTTAAAAATGCACAAGGAGACATTCATAACCATAAGGGTGCTCCTCAGTGCTCTTATAACTACATATAACTGTACCACCCACACAAAATGGGGGTGCTATGGATTACTCCTGGTTTCTTTCTCTGTGGCTGTACATTTGGGGTGGATTAATCCTTATAGTAGAAAAGGTACAGAGACAGGATGTGGAAAGGAGTTAAGTCAGGCAGTCTTAAAGTGGAGGGGCAGATTAGGACCCTTTTTATCCTCTACTGTGGCAGCAAATTCATGCAGCTTTTCACATGCCCTTCTTATGTCAGACACAGTGGATTTACTGATGTTCATACAGTGCCGGAGCATTTGTGTCAAGTACATTTAATAATAAACATGTCTGACTTCAGTGCTCTCCTCTCACCTAAATGAATCTGCCCTGTGGATCAGTTTCTATAGCCATGATGGAAGTTGGGTGTTTTTTCTGACCAGGATAGCAACCTCACATCTGTAAGGGTGTTCCTCAAAATGGGAGGCATAAACGTCCTCCACACAACCTCTGTGGAGTTTCAGGTGTTCTGTCAGGCTCAGGTGAGTCTCTTGTAAGAATGCCTATGTGGCCTTCTTCCATTGGAGTTCCTAAAACAAATGTGCCCTTTTGACTGGGCTATTAAGACCTCTAACTTCGTAGGAAGCCACAGTCAGCCATGGGAATGGGGGTGTCTCTGGGAGAATATATCCTGGGGGGTTGTTAGTGACATGCCATAGGGGAACCAAACTTTATAAATCACTATACAACTAACAGGAAAGCAATCACAAACATCGTAAACCCCTCAATTCACCGTCATAGTTTGCTTCAGCTCACAGCCTGAAATTAATGCTTATTAATGTGTGTAGTCTTGTGAAAAAACTTGATTTAGTCAAAGTATGGCTATCACATACAAACCTGGACATACTCGTAGTTACTAAAACTTGACTAAAGAGCTCTACCGCAGACCAACAGACCACACTCCATTCCTTCATTTCCTTCAGATTGGACAGACCAACTAGGGGAAGGGGGTAGTTATTTATGTTAACTCTAAATATACTGCCTCCAAACTCTATGCAGCTTCCAGATCAAAGAAATTTGAATGTCTGGCCATAAGACTCACCCTGCCCTCATCTGAAGCAATATTATTGGCTGCTAAAGACTGCCAACAGGGGGCACCAAATTCCTAACCACCCTCAGAAACTTACTTGAAGCTAACCCGAATGAATCCATTATCACTGATGATCTGAACTTGGATTGCTTACACCAGAAGAAAATACCCTGAAAGACCTGTGCAATGAGCTGGGCATCTCACAACTTATCACAGAGTCTACCAGACCCAATGAAAAAATATTGCCAGATGTTCTATCCTAGACTTGATAATCACAAACAGACTGCACAGACTCCTATACACAGCCATGTTCCACAATGATCTAAGTGATCATAACATAGTAGTCTGCACAAGAAGCTTAGAAAAAGGCCCCCTTGCTCCAAATTCATTACTGGGCGAAGCTTCCACAAATTTAAACTAGAAAGCTTTCTAGTCAAATCTCAGGAATACAAATTAGCAACATTTCTACCTGGCTAACTCAGCAGATGAGGCTGTCTGCATTCTGAATTCAAACCTTACAATTATCGCAAATAAGCATGGCCCCCTTATCTGTTGCAGAGTAAAAAAGACATCCAACCCTTGGCTCACTGCAGAACTGAAAGCAGCCCTTACCCATCAAGATAAGCTTTGGTTTCTAGAGAGACACACTAAAGCCACTGTAGGTGGGACAGCCTTTAGAATTGTAAGGAATGCTTGTACAAAACTTTTCAGATCAGTGAAATGCAATTTTTATGTGGAAGCCTTAGAGGGCGCCAAAGACAATTCCACAAAAATATGGCAAACAAATCTCTGGAAGGCCACAGACTCCTGTCTTCAATTCCAATCAAAACCACATTGCAAGATACTGCTATCTGGGATTGTGGTACGATCTTAGAAAAACTAAATGCACACTTTGCGACAGCAGGTCTATCATTCGATTTCTCCCCCACTGCCGGGCTCCTCATCTCCTCCACAACCAAGGATGTTTCCAGTGGATCCATTGATCCAGAACTTCTTTGGTGTCTCCCCAATTTCATTCAAACAAGTTAAAGATCTACTGAAACAACTGGATATGAGAAAGAGTGCAGGAGTGGACAGAATTGAGTCTACATTCCCAAAACTAGGGTTCCAGTTAATAACCACCCCCATAACACACATATTCAATTTATCAGTCTCATCTGGAATAGTACCCACCTGTTGGAAAACAGCACACATACTGCCCTTATTTAAATCAGGTGACCCATGTGATTTAAACAACTACAGACCAATTTCCATCCTACTGGTTTTGTCAAAGCTACTAGAAAAACTAGTTAATAATCAACTAAGGGATCACCTTGAAAATACAAACCTTTTCAACCCACCACAATCAGGCTGTAGGCAAAAACACAGCATGGTTTCTGCACTAGCCTTAGTAACAAATGACTGGTTCACTGCCCTTGATAATAAACTCTCTACAGGAGCCGTCCTCTTAGATTTAAGTAAAGCCTTTGACAAGGTCGAATACAGTCTACTATTAAGCAAGCAATAACACATGACAAGGTGTGGGTTATCGCCTGATAAGAGCACACCCAGGTGCATTATAAGGCATGAGGTTTTTACGCAGAGTGCCTTTTATACCTGTTCATGGTCTTATCAAGCGATAACCCACACCTCGGAGTATGTTATTGCACTTATAAAATGTGTCTCACTGTAGAAATGTTATCCTGGAAATTAAGTTAATAATTAAAATGTCTCATATGTATAACTGTTAAAAATTAGATTACTTTAAGTAGAAAAGTATAAAAAATAGTCCCTGCATTTGTAATGCAGAACATATGTAAAATCCACCTCATCCCCACTCCCCCACCCCACACATACATTGTTTTTCTTTCACTACATACGCACATTCTTTTTATTTTATTTCTAGCTGTAATTTTTATGTTTGCTTGCACACATGTGCAAGAAACACAGTGCGATGATCCAAAATGCAGTGGCATACAGTTGAAAGGGAGAACTACGCTTCAGTGAGCAATGATAAGATATCGCCTGCTCATGCACGCACCCCTCCCACACACACACACACACAACTTTCCCCTTAAAGTATACTATTCTTCATTTCAGAAGGACAAGGACCACCACCGCAAATCTTAGTACTAGTAGTAGCAACCCCTTATCACCAGGCTGTGAAGCCCCCACCCCCGACCAAGTATAAGTAGCACCCTGAGAGGAAAAAAGTATAACTGGTACAGGATATGCTCTAAGTAGAAGGCGGTCTCCTCCATCTCGGTACCTCCAGTTGGTGATAGTGTTGCCATGGTAACAGTGTGTCACTCTATTCCAAATTTCCAATTAGTACTTGTACAAGAACCAACACCGTCCGGCCATGAGTGAGTCATGCAACTACACTGTCCACCCCACACGTGCAACCCGCACCATGCATCCACTGCACTGGAACCTGCCGACTGCTGTCTCCATGGACATGGCATTGGTCATGTGGAATGCCGTTCTTGGCCGTCAAGGATATGGCGGAGACCTAGTCATATGGAAGCACAAATAGAAAGAACTGAATATGGGAGAATGGGGGGGAGGGGGGAAAGGAGAGAGAGAAATTAAATTCAGAATTAATAAAATGGCTCTTTGTTAGTTACAGTAAAATATCATGCCTGCAGCTGGAATTTTTTTTCCAAAGTCCAGCTCCCTTTTTGGCAAATGGCGGTAATCTGCCAGTGATGAACTGTTCGAGTGCCGACTTTCTCTGAAGATTGACAGTTTGACCTGACATTGGAGAACAGCTGATCCACTGTGTAAGCTGTACCACTGACCAGCACATGAAGCCCATGTCAGATTACTGTAACTGATGTCATTAAGACTCTGACTTCACAGCACTTGTCATCCGTCATTTTTGTACACCGCTCCCAGCCTGAGCAAGAGAACTGCTCTAACAAGAGCTGTCCAGAACACCATATCTCATAAAAGTACATGAAGAATAGAAGGTATAGGCTACATTTTTATTATCAGCATCTGAAAACCGATACTGTTACACACCTCATTTGAGTTGCAACCTGTGCTTTAAAGAGCAGGTTGGTAGTCAAATCCGATATGTCACAGATCCATTTTTGAGTTGTTAATAATAAAAGATTATCCTGTGCCTATGTCCTGTTTCTGTTTTTTTTATGTGCTGCCTTGACCTGGGGTTACTGTCCAGGAAGGTTTCATATGTAAGCTAGGATCAGGGATAAACAAACCAAAGAGAAGTGCCATGAAGCCTGAGTCTTAGTGACGTCGTTGCCCCCCATATTCGCTGCTCTGTTCAGCCCCCTGCTGCCATTTCTTTGCTTTCCGCTCCCAGCCCCCTCTCAACAGAGTGCTCTAACTTCATCATACTGATTTATATTGCAGTCTCCACTTTAAGAAAAAAATATCTTATCTTGCACCACTCTGTCTTTAAATACCGTAAGTGGATTCACACAGTTGCAGACTCAAGGTGGTATATAGCAGTTCCCTATTGGCGACTATTCCATATGTGAAAAGCTGAAGCTCCCATCCTTACAGAAGTTGCCACTGGGTTTACTTCTTTACTTCTAAAGTGACTGCAGCAATGCTTCCACAATATTCTGGATTTTACTTTTCATAGAGGGTGTCCTGACCAGTATTAATTGAGACTGGCAGGAATGAATAACACCACGCAGGTAGCTAAGGCTATCATGGGAGGACACCACTGAAAATGAGATACCTCATCTTACCTGCTGTATGTAGGGTACATACATAGTGTAAACATTAAAAAAAAAGACCCAGTGCAACAGCAATACCAGTGGGGATCACTGTGGATTGAGAAATGCTTTTTTGTCAAGTGGGGTAGTCTGACAGGGACCTGCTGTTTGTGTGCCGTGTTTCTGTCAAGATTGACAGTTGCAGCCGAAATGAGAGAACAGCAGATCCATGGACTAAGATGGGAACATGCACACTGCCTAAAAGATTCCAGGTTAGCACAACAGCACCAAAGCCCAGTGTATGAAGCCCGAGTCAGATTACTGTAACTGACATCACTGAGACTCGGGCTTCACGGTGCTTCTCTTCATTTTTTTCCCCTGCTCCCAGCCTGCAAGGGAAACCCTCCAGCACAGCAACTCCCCAACTCATGACAGCACATTTATTTCCCCTACTTCCAGCCTGCCTAAGAAAGAAACCCTCCTGGTCAGCAACTCCCCAAGTCAAGACAACACATAAAAAAACAGAAACAGGACACAGGGTTCAGGCTAATTGTTTGGATGTGTAACACACCGGAGTTGACTACCAACCTGCTCTGTGGACTTTTTGTGCTTTTTCTATATTGTTGCTAAGGATGCCTGGATGCCCTGTCAGTCCTTATGTCTCTGGTGTGTGTTTTGATTGGTGCCGGATGCGTGTGGGAAGTTGGAGAGTTTTATAAACATGGTGGCTCCCTTTCTCGCTTAGCAAGAGAACCACTGTGGTGTTTGTTTTTGTCTACTGTTATTTTCAAAATTCAGTAACTTATTTGGTTGACCCTGTTTTTGGAGTGAATGGTTGCATATGGGAGCTGGGGGTTCGATGTGTGAGATGGAGATCACAGCAGTAGGATCAGAAAGGAACAGGACATGTTGGCATTTAAGAGGATGCACTTGACAGAGAAGGCAAATAAGTTATTTTTTATTATGTCTGCTTGCACACATGTGGAACAAACATAGTGCGATGAACCAAAATGCAGTGCCGTACAGTTGAAAGGGAGAGCTACACTTCAGTGAGCAGTGATAAGATATCTAACAAAACGCGCTACACACATGCACACACACACACACACACACACACACACAAAAACTTTCCCTTAGTATACTAGTCTTCATTTCAGAAGGACAAGGACCACCACTGCAAATCCTAGTACTAGTAGTGGCAACCCCTTATCACCAGGCTGTGAAGCCCCTGACCAAGTATAAGTAGCACCCCAAGAGGAAAAAAGTATAACTGTTACAGGATACGCTCTAAGTAGAAGGCGGTCTTCTCCTTCTCGGTACCTCCAGTTGGTGCTAGTATTGCTATGGCAACAGTGTGTTGCTCTGTTCCTAATTCCCGGTTAATAGTTGTACAAGAACCAATGCCACCCGGCTGCGAGTGAGTCACGCAACTGCATGGTCCACCCCACACGCATGCGACCCGCACCATGCATCCACTGCACTGGAACCTGCCAACTGCTGTCTTCATGGACATGGCGTTGGTCGTGTGGAATGCTGTTCTTGGCCGTCAAGGATATGGCAGAGTCCTAGTCATATGGAAGCATAGAACGTACTTAGGCTGAACTAATAGTTCTATATACGGAAGTGAATACACAGGATAATAGAATTCAGAGACTATATGCACAGGATTCTCTCTGTTCCTCTCTGTTCTACCATTTTGTGCAGTTTTGCTGGCATGTGGTGCTTTGCCATTAAGTTTCTAATTAGTCACAGGAGCTAGAATTTAGAGAGTTATGCACAGGACTCCCTTCTCTATTTTAATCATGCGGTTTTGCTGGTGTGCAATGTTTTGTCATTAAGCTTTTAATTATTTTGCTTCACATTGTAGTGAGAAACAGTTATTGTGATCTACTGGGAACTGAACCAAGGCCTCAGAATACCATTTTGGTACTCTAACCAGTGAGCTACAGTCTGACATTGTTGAAACTGCAGTTCCCAAACACACTTTCTCTGCTATTGCATGTCTTGGGGTCAGATTTATTTTTCACTAAAATTTCTTATTTAAATTGCTTAGCAGTGGCTAATATTGCACCCAAAAAAAAACATCTAATTACTGTATTTTGTTAAAATCCAAACAGTGGAGTAGAGGCATAAGGAAAACCGTTTTTTTTTTTTTCCCCTATCCTTGGGGTCAAGAGGGGACATCATTAAAGAACCCCTGATATCACAGAAATATAGACAAGGTTGACATAAAAAGATCATTGATCCATCCAGTCTGCCCTGTTTCACCCTACTGTACACTGTGACCTAGTGTCCAAACAGGGTTTTCACCCTCCTGTACACCCTTACACCACTCGTTCCCTGCCTTACTGCTATCCCCCAGAAACTATTAAGCCCTTCACTGGCTTGGGTACAGTTATGCAAAATGAGATTTCACCATCATCAGACAAGATCTCATTGGTTTTTAAACTGTTAGTAGAGAACAGTAGCAGTTGAAGGTAGGGGATCCTGTGGTGAGGGGGACTTTGGGGGCTCCCCCCTAGAACTAACGGATCTGCTGTGGTGGGGTGCACAGCCCCCAGTATGTTCAGTCAACTCCATGACATCATCTGAGAGCTCAGAACAGGTTAGCCAAGGATGGTGAGTTTTTTTTGGGGGGGAGGGGTATCAGTGTAATAATGGGGGTTAGTGTACTTAAGTTACTTTACCTTACGGCGGTAGAAATGCTTAACATTTGAGATGATACCCATGTTCATGGGTGGGATTATTGAAGTAGTGTTTGGTGGAAGAAAA
Organism: Neoceratodus forsteri; assembly: GCA_016271365.2. Lineage (NCBI taxonomy): Eukaryota > Metazoa > Chordata > Ceratodontiformes > Ceratodontidae > Neoceratodus > Neoceratodus forsteri. The sequence goes on along the minus strand of CM057454.1, from coordinate 394,693,258 downwards.
ATTTACTTAACATGGGACAGGCTGATGTTGCAATGTGCTCTATAGTCATCTAGCAGCATGGCAATTTTTATGTTTACTTGCACGCATGTGCAAGAAATATAGTGCGATGATCCAAAATGCAGTGCCATACAGTTGAAAGGGAGAGCTACGCTTCAGTGGGCAGTGATAACATATCATGTGGCTCATGCCGCCCCACACACACACACACACGCTATACTGCATGCCCAGTGCATCACCCCCACACACCCCTGTATAGCTGATGGGGCCTAGTCACCTGTCATCCTAATCACCTGTCAGCTGTGCTTCCCCTCCCCAACAGAGTTCCAGATGCCACTCTGGGAGCCCACCCCAGCATGGCAACAGATCATATGGCCGACGGGGGTGCCTAATCCCCCATCGGCTATACTGTTCCCCCCCAAGAGACTACAGGGTGCCATGCTGGGAGCCCACCCCAACGTGGCAACAGATCGTATGGCCGATGAGGATGCCCAGTCCCCTGTCGGCTCCAAGCTCCCCCACCCAAACAGCCTTCCAGCTGCCATGCTGGGAGCCCACCCCAGTGTGGCACAAGTCCCGCATCATCTAAGTTTAAAAAGAAACCTGAAAGAAATAAACTTTCCTCCTGACTGTCCAGACCCAATCACCCCCCACCCATGCCCACCCTTCTGAACCCTGCCTCCCACACCCCTCCTCACCCCATACTTACCTCCGGAGCTCGGCGCGACGATCTTCAGTGCATCGGGAATACGCCTGCACTCTTCAAAGCTCGACCGCGAACTGAGGAAATGCTGGTAAGCTGTACAATGTAATAAATAGGATTTTTTCAACTTTAGTGCATATAGAGGGAATTTGGTGGAATTTTTTCACCAAATTTTCAACATGGGTTTTTGGACTCCACTCATGAATTCTGTCACTGTCATGGATTAATTGGCCCCCTAAAGGTGATTTCAAGCAGTCACTGTGCGGAACCACCTTTTGGGGCAGATTTATGAAATGACAGTGTCACAGTTCATGAGGTAGGCCCCAAAAAATCCTTTGTTGAAAATTTGGTGAAAAAATTCCCAAAAATGACTGTTTTATGAGCATGCGTTGTGCTGTTCCTACACACGCTCGTAAATTCGTGAATTTTTAATATATTCACTCCATATTTTCAACATTACAAAAAATATAAAACAACAAGAGGGGATAGGGATAAGGAAATGTACCATCTTGCATCTAGAAAAGTCACTCAGATGGTGAGGGGGGCAAAGTCCAGTAAAGAGCAGCAGCTGGCACAGGGGATACATGGAGGGAAAAAGGGTTCTTCCGGTACATTGGAGAGCAGAAAAACTAAGGGCCATCTCAGCAGATTGAGATCAGAAGAAGGGTGGGTGGAAGAGGCGAGGGACCAGGCAGAGGTATTTAACGAGTACTTTGCCTCTGTGTTCACTAGGGAGGGGGATGGAATATCTACAAAGCAAGGCACGATGGGGATAGAAGCGGCAGTAAGTGGGATCAGGGGAGCAACAGAAATGGAGCAAGAGGGAGGGAGAGGTACCCCTGGGGTGTCACATCAGGATAAGGATAAAAAGGCCAGTAAGGTGGAGGGGATGGATGATGCTATCTCCACTAAAAGGGTGTGGTTAGCCCTCAAGGCCCTAAAGAAAGACAAATCTCCTGGGCTGGATGGCATTCATCCGAGAGTACTATGGGAAGTGGCGGACATACTGGCTGCACCCCTGGCGGAGCTCTTCAACAGGTCACTTGAGACAGGTAGGGTACCTAGGGATTGGCGAGAGGCACATGTGGTGCCAATCCATAAAGGGGGGTCGAGAGAAGTACCAGGTAACTATAGACCCATCAGTTTGACCTCGGTGGTGGGAAAATTAATAGAGAGTATACTAAAGGAACCATTGGGGTGTACTTGAGGAGGTGGGAGGTCTGGATAGTTGGCAACATGGGTTTGTGCCAGGTAGATAATGTCAAACCAATCTTGTGGAGTTCTACGAATGGGTAACATCAGAACTGGACAGAGAAAAGCCTGTGGATGTATTATTCTCGGACTTCAGCAAGGCGTTGACTCTGTCCCCCACAATGGTCTGGTGGAGAACCGATGGGGTTGGGAGTAGGCCCTTTGATGGTCAGGATGGATTGAAAATCAGCTTGGTGCACCAGAGAGTAGTGGTCTGTGGGGGGCCTCGAACCCTAGAGAGGTTGGTAGTGGGTACTGCAGGGCTCGGGTCCTGGGTCCGATCCTGTTTAATGCATACATATTGGACATCAGGGAGGGTATAGGGTGTGAAATGAGTCTCTTCGCTGATGACTTCAAGATGGAAGCAATAGTTGAGGGAGAACAGGGGAGGTTGGCCCTGCAAGGGGACCTGGATACCCTAGAAAGCTGGGCTCACACATGGAAATTAAATTTCAATATCACCAAGTACAAGGTGTTACAGCTTGGACGGGGAAACCCTAAACACAGGTACACCCTGGGAGGGGAGGCGCTGGAGGCCTCAATAGGGGAAAAAGACATAGGGGTCATGGTGGATGCATGTATGAATAACTCTGAGCAGTGCAGGAGAGTGGCTAGCAAGGCAAACAGGATGTTGGGATGCATCGTAAGGGGGATCACCTCTAGGAGGAAGGAAGTGATACAGCCGCTGTACAATGGACAGGTTAGACCACACCTTGAGTACTGTGTACAGTACTGGAGACCACACTTGAAGAGGGACATACAGCTCCTGGAGATGGTACAGACGAGGGCATCTAAGATGATACGAGGGCTAGGGGATTTGATGTATGAGGACAGACTTGAGGAGCTCTGCCTGTTTTCATTGGAGGAGAGGGAGAGACAGGAGGACATGATTGAGGTCTTCAGGCACCTCAAGGAATAAATAGGGTAAACATGGAGGGATCTTTAGACTAAAGCAGGAGGTATCACCAGAGGGCATGGTTTGAAGTTGGAAGGTGGAAGGTGAGGGAGGAAGAGGAGGAGGTTTTTCACTGAGAGGGTGGTGGACCCTTGGAATGCACTGCCTGGTGAGCTGGTTCAGAGATCCACAGTGGAGGGCTTCAAGAGGTGGGACAGACACAGAAAGTGGATGTATCAGATAATGTCCTGTCCCAGGGGGTGGGGATGGAGGATAGGAGTTTCTGGAACACAAGGGGGGGAGGGCCTTGGCACCCAACTAGGGATCTGAGGTTCAAGCAGACTCAATAGACCAGAAGGCCTAATCTGCTGGCAAATAATATGTTAGTATGTTAGTACTGCCATTTTACCATACCTCCTTATGAGCAGTATAGCTGTCACTTCTCACATCTGACCCAAAATGTGTTTCCACGCATGTAGTGCACAATGGCACTGTCAGTGAGCGAAATCAATGTTTGGGACAGATAAAGAAAATCACTGTGACACTGTTCATGAGTAGAGGTGTTAAAATGGCTATGTTAAAAATTTGGTGAAATACGTCCATAAAATGACTGTGTTACGAGCGACCATTGCTCAGTTTCCGCGCACCCTCGTAACTTCATGGACTTCTAATATTTTCAGTCCCGATTTTCACCACTTGCATTTTTCCACACTTCCTTATGAACAGTACAGCTGTCATTTTTCACACCATGGCTGAAATGTGTTTTTGCACTTTCAGCACAGAAATGCGTGGTCGCTGTGGGAAATCACTGTTCGGGACAGATTAAGAAAATCACAGTAACACTGTTTATGAGCGGAGGTTACAAAATCCCTATGTTGACAATCTGTTGTAAAAATTCCCCAAACTAACTGCATTACGGGGTGCATTGCGCATTTTCTACGCACGCCCATGACTTCACCAGTTTTTTAATATTTTCACTACAGAATTTCAACACTGCTATTTTTTGCACCTCCCCATGAACAGTACAGCTGTCATTTTTCACATCCTGTTCGAAATGTGTTTTCGCACCTGTGGTGCCAAATGGCGTAGTCGCTGTGTGAAATCAGTTTTCTGCTAACGAACTGATATTGCCACTGTTCATAAGGTGGGGGTCACAAAAAAAACATGTTGAAAATTTGGAGGGAAAATATCAACGAACGCCTGAGGTGTTAGGGTTTCTGACCATAACACCCCAGCCTGTAGAGATTGAGAAGCTTCAGGGGTGTGACTTGGGATTCTCGCCTGTAATTGTCATACCATTCCACACCCTGCAGCCAGTGAGAGGCATCGAGGTGTGTCTTGGACTCTTCGGCCCCAAAGTTCACCCCACTCTCCTATACAGGACCCATCTCACCTTTTTCTGATGGAATGGGGTGAAAGAGCAAGGCCAAAGACCTCAAGGCACACCGTGACACTTGTCCGATGTCTGCAGGGTAGGGTGTGGTGAAATGGTGTGGCCGTTATGACTGATGACTCAAAGGCACACCCCAATGCCTGTCAGTCTCTGCAGGGTGGTGGTGGGGTTGGCTTCAGTTCAATACTTTACTACGATTCCTATTATGCAGCTCTCTAACTCCTACACTACCAATGCCAATGCCAGCAAGCAAACATTCGGCATTGACAAATGCTTGATTAATTTGTTTCCAACATTTGATTGATTGTGACTGGCAGTAGCCAGGGAGTGGGCGGTATGACTTGTAGTGAGGGTACCCACCACACCACACACACACACACACACATATTTTATTGTTTCTTTTTTCCTTCTGAGGATTTCTTTTCTTTTTTAGCAGACAATGAAATTACAGGGTGCTTTATGTGTGTTTATGTTCTTGCTGCCAGATCGGGATTGGGAGCGAGTGTGTCACTTACAGGCTGCCGTAGATAGCGGTCCGGTTTGGACCTCATTTTCCTTAAGAGATGGGATGGAGTTATTGTGCTTAACTTAAATAATGTTTTATCTGTGCAGTAATTACATGAATAAATAAGGGAAATAGAGTAGGTGTGGCTGCAAGATTGATTGAGTCACCAGTAGAGGTAAACCGTTTCTTTCCAGCACGCAGGATGCTCAGTGGTTCGCAGGTGGCTTATTATGAGCGTTTTTTTTTTCTTAACCTTGGGAAGCAGAGGTGAGCCTTTGTCTCTAATTTTAGGATTATAAAGCAGGTGGGGTTAAACTGTATGTGACTTATTCAGAGGCTTTTCTGTTTAGGTTACAGGTGTGTGAGCAGTCTGGAGCTTCACGGTGTGTGCCCGACCAGCCAGTAGTACCTGAGGTTGGTGATGAAGTCTGTCATGTGGCATTTTCTTATATTTCTGGATGACTTTAGTCAATTTTTTTTAGACCATCCATTTACAGAGAGACGGACAGTGTCGTTCAATGCCAGTTGTGTCAGCAGTGTGGTGTTTACTGCTCGTCCTGCATCATGTGTGCCTGTCTGTGCCCGCGCCTGTAAAAATAGTTTTACGTTTTAACAGGTTATTGATATTTCCCTGTTGTGAGGTCTCCCAGGGAAGAAAAGTGCTTGCTGGCATAGATATGGGCTGATAGGGACACGGTTCAAAAGTCCTTTCAGCCAATCAGGTTAAGGTATTTTCTTTACCCATTTTATAATCAAACTTAAAGAACATGTCTTGAATAGTCTCCAGTAAGCTGGTTCTCTAGCTGCCTTACTGGCAGACTACAATGTATCAAAGCTGATGGGCTCCTATCCTCCCCACTTCTGCTTGCAAGAGGGTTCCCCCAAGGCTCCAACCTGGGTCATTATTATTCACTAATTACATTAATTCACTAAGCAACAACATTTGAAATTCTAAACTCCACTTCTTCACAGATGATACTGTGCTGTGTACATCTAAATCCTCTTTATCTGATGCTAGCACTAAGTTGCAGACTGATTTCAACCAACTACAAAGCAACCTCCTCAATTCCAAACTACTGCTAAACTCCAAGAACACTAAAGTAATACACTTTCCCCCATCACAACTATCAACCCTCCTACAGGCCACACCGGCAACCATTACAACCCTCCTAGGAGATTCACGTGAGACTGTCGAAAAATTGAAGTATCCTGGAATCTGGTTAGACAATAAGCTGTCATTTGCTGTGCACATTGAATCCCTCACCAAAAAACTAAAAATAAGACTGGGATTTTTCTATAGGAATAATCCCTTTTCCCCACAGACATCAGGAAAAGGCTAGTACAAACCACTTTCCTCCACAACAGTATCACAGCATCCAGCCTACACAGACTAGTCATCCTGTATCACTGTGCCTTATATTTTATAACCAATGCACCTTTTAGAATGAATCACTGAGCCCTTTACTCAGCAGCAGTCATCATTTGCCACAAGAAGACTGCATCACACTAGCACCTGAGCCCTCAAAGTCCTACTGAACAAACTCCCACCATACATTACTTCCTTTTATCACCAATCGCGCAGCCACTATGCCCTCAGGAAAAATTACTACATCCTTCTAGACGTCCCCAAATCCTGCACTCTCTATGGTAGAGCAGCAATCAGTCACACCATCCTGATTGCTTGGAATAAAACACAGGCCTCACTCAAGTTCTCTGGACTAGTCTCCCTAAACTTTTTTAAATCCTTGTTCAAAAAGGCACTTATGGAAACTTGCCATTGCAGCAATACCTAGTGCTACTGTCTCTCTGGACTGGTCTCCCTAAACTTCTAAAATTCTTGTTCAATAAGACACTTACGGAAACTTGTCATTGCCACAATAGCTAGCACTCCTAGCTACAGCAAAGTTAGTACAATATTAAATTGTCTCCAAATATTAGGAAAGGCAGATCAGAGGGGTATGCAAACAGTGACCTCATTTACCTGGGCACTAGTAATTTTTACTTGTTATAAAAAGTTATACAAAAACAAACAAAACACAGAATCAAACTTTTGCTTTCATTTTCTTGCTTCTAATTACGCTGACCAGGTTATAAACCCAGCAACTTATCTGGAATGGATATCATTAACTGCAGGTACTGCGGAACACTTTTCAGAAGGGCAGTTTTACAGGATTTAGGACACTGTCCTACATGCTGGCCCATTGGAGATCTAAGGGCTTATCTCCAGGCAGCATGGGCAGATATTGTGTGCATCAAATTGCATATTCAAGAGGAAATATATTTTAAGAACCTCCCACCATTTCCCCAACATCTAACAGAAGCACGTCAACTGCAGAGGGTAGTTGTTCCGGGAGGCTGGCAGGTGGTTAGGAGGGGCAACTCGGGTGCCCCATCACTCGGTGCTCTCCAACATATCACCTCCACAAACCATATAAAAACTACAAACAGGTATCTGCCTCTATCTCTGAAATCAAAAAAAGGGGCAGAGGATACTGCAGAGCAGGACACTGCAGCACAGGAACTAGCACAACAAAACTCACCTAAAATAGGAACCGAATCAAAAAAAGCAAAGAGGAAATCCAAAAAGATTTTGATCATAGGAGAGTCCATGATTCAGGGAGTTGATACATATCTCCAGTCAGGGGTAATGGTCAGATGTCTCCCAGGTACATCAGCATGGAAAGGCACTGACTGCTTTGCTAAAATTGTTCAGGAAGCAGGAGAAAACATTGACATCCTAGTACACATAGGGACTAACGATCTCGCCAGCTGGTCAGTTGTGGAGACCAAGGAACACCTGACCAGGCTGGGTGACAAACTACCATCCATTTCATCCGGCATCTCATTCTCTGAGATCCTGCTAGTCTGGGAGGGGGGGCAGATGGACGGAAGGTCAGAGAAGGGGCGATAGGGGAGCTAAACATGTGGCTCAAGGGCTGGTGCCAGGAAAAAGGACACAAATTTGTAAGGAAATGGCAATAGTTTTGGGAGTAAAAGTTCTTTAAATTTGATGGACTGTATCTGACTAAGGAGGGAGTCAGTGCATTGGGCAGAAATTTGATGTCTTTGCAGAATATTTAAGCTAGCAAATGGGGAGATAGGTGCAGCACCCTGTATGCCGAAATGGAAGAACAACCTTCCCCCTTCAGCTAGTGGTCAAACAGAAGTTCAGCATGTTTGTAGTTCATTTGCATCACCAGGTAAGGAAAGAGGTCTGGCTCCCCATACAATGAAAAGGGGAAACACCAGACCTTGCACAACAACTAACACACCGAAATCTGGCCAATGGAAACTCATGTACACAAATGCTCACAGTCTGGAAAACAAGATCCCTGACCTGCAGGCAATAATGACAGAGGCTAAACTGACATAGTAGCCATTAGCGAGACATGGTTTACCAGTAACCACATAGAAACATAGAATTTGACGGCAGATAAGGACCGCTTGGCCCACCTAGTCTGCCCATTTTCCTACCTAACAGATAAGCTGCAGATCCTAGTTAACCAACAGCTTAATTCCTCCTACCCCCCACTAGGACTGCCCTATGCCTGTCCCATGCATTCTTGAAGTCCCCACTGTTCTTGACCCCACGACCTCTTCAGGGAGGCTGTTCCATGCATCCACAACACTCTCAGTGAAAAAATACTTCCTCACATTACCTCTGAGCCGTCCCTTCTATCTTCAAATTGTGCCCCCTTGTTCTTGCACATCTCTTTTTCTGGAAGATGCTACCCTCTTGGACTTTGTTAATTCCCTTGAGGTACTTGAAAGTTTCTATCATGTCCCCTCTCTCCCTTCTTTCCTCAAGGGTATACATATTAAGCTCCTTTAGTCTTTCTTCATCTGTCTTCTGGTGCAGACCCTGCACCATTTTGGTTGCCCTCCTCTGGACAGCCTCCACTCTGTCTATGTCTTTGTGGAGATGGGGTCTCCAGAACTGCACACAGTACTCCAGATGGGGTCTCACCAATTGTCTGTACAGAGGGATAACAACTTCCTGTTTTCTACTATTGATGCCTCTTCCTATACATCCCAGTATCCCCCAGCCTTCCTTACTGCCTTCTCACATTGCTTGCCCACCTTTAGGTCATCTGATATAATTACCCCCCGGTCCCTTTCTATTTTTACTGTTGTCAGCATCTCACCCCCCATTTTGTATGCTTCTCCAGGGTTTTTGTTCCCCATGTGCATTACCTTGCACTTCTTTGCATTGAATCTGAGCTGCCATACATTTGACCTTCACATTTGACATACATTTGACATTTCACACTTGGGAGACTTCAGTACCTGGCTATGTATTGTTCAGAAGAGACCGAGGTGCAAAAGGGGGGATGGAGTGGCCCTTCATGTCAATGTAAATATCAAAGCCACAGAAATTCAGAATACACATAAGGAGCCAGAAGAACTGTGAGTCACCCTGGAAACAGGACATGGGACAGCCATACAAACTGGGGTTGTGTACAGGCCTCCAGACAAGGGGGAAGACATAGATGCATTACTGTTAGAAGATATACAAAACATGACAGCTAAAAGGGAAGTTCTGATAATGGGAGACTTCAACATGCCAGATACAGAATGGACAATACCAGCAGGAACATCTGCCAGAACTAGACACATGGTGGATTCCCTGCAGGGGGAGATACTCAAACAACTGGTACAACAACCCACAAGAGACAGGGCTATCCTAGATCTAGTACTGACTAACATGGAAAGCATCACAGATCTCCAGGTGGAAGGTCACCTGGGGGCCAGTGACCATCACATGGTATGGTTCAGTTTGGCCACTAGAACTAAATCAACCCATTCCAAGGTAAAAATATGGAACTTCAGAGGAGTTGACTTTTATAAGATGGCCAACAGAGTTAAGCTAGCCCTGACAAGAAGAAATACAGGTGAGGGGGTACAGGCAAAGTGGGCAAGCATTAAAGATGCAATACTTGAAGCAACATCCCATTGTATTAGAGAGAAAAGGAAGTGCAAACGAAGAAGGAAAACACATTGGTTCTCAAAAACAGTAGCAGAAAAAGTCAGAGCCAAAAGGCTGACCTTCAGGAAATATAAGGGAACACAGCAGGATGAAGATAGGGAGGCATACCAAACTTTCCTGAGGGAAGCAGGGAAGGCAATAAGGAGGGCAAAGGCCCTAACTGAGAAAACACTAGCTTGAACAGTAAAAGAAGGTGACAAGACTGTCTATAGATACATTAGTGAAAGGAGAAAGTCCAGAGGAGGTATTGCTAAGATCAAAGGGGATAAGGGAGCATGGGAGGAGGAGGAGGAGGACCATGTAAAAGCATCTCTCCTAAATAGATACTTCTGCTCAGTATTTATTGAAGAGAAAATAGGACAGGGTTCACAGCTCAGCACCATGGACATGGGGGGAGGGAGGTATGCACTAGTTCCTTCACAAAAGAATGGTTCTTACAAAAGCTCAATAAGCTCAGGGTGGACAAGGCATTGGAACTGATGGCATACATCCCAGGGTACTAAAGGAGCTAAGGGTGGAACTAATAGAGCCATTATCAGAACTGTTCAGTGAGTCTCTAAGCACAGGAGAGGTCCCAGAAGACTGGGGAAGGTTCATGTGATCCCGCTCCACAAGAGTGGTAGCAGGGAGGAGGCAGGGAACTACAGACCAGTCAGTCTTACCTCAGTAGTGGGCAAGATTATGAAGACACTCCTTAAGGAAAGGATAGTGCAACACCTGGAATCCATAGGAGCACAGAAACTAATAGAGCCATTATCAGAACTGTTTAGTGAGTCTCTAAGCACAGGAGAGGTCCCAGAAGACTGGAGAGGAGTTCATGTGATCCAGCTCAACAAGAGTGGTAGCAGGGAGGAGGCGGGGAACTACAGACCAGTCAGTCTTACCTCAGTAGTGGGCAAAATTATGGAGACACTCCTTAAATAAAGGACAGTGCAACACCTGGAATCCATAGGAGCACAGGATCCAAGACAGCATGGGCTTACAAAAGGAAGGTCCTGTCAAACTAATCTCATAGATTTCTTTGACTGGGTAACCAGAGTGGTGGACCAAGGGGGAGTGGTTGATGTTGCCTACCTTGACTTCAGCAAAGCTTTCGATACTGTTCCACATAGAAGATTGATTAATAAGCTGGGTAGGCTCGGGGTGGGTCAGAAGTTGGTCAACTGGGTGGCAAACTGGTTGACAGGTGGAAAACAGAGAGTGGTGGGTAAATGGTACTCAGTCAGAAGAGATGCAAGTCACAAGTGGGGTACCTCAGGCATCAGTCCTGGGGCCAGTCCTCTTCAATATCTTAATCAGTAACATTGCAGATGGACTGGAGGGTAAGGTTTGTCTGTTTGCAGATGACACCAAGATCTGCAACAGAGTAGATGATCCAGATGGGGTGGGCAGAATGAGAAGAGATCTGGATAAACTAGCAAAATGGTCGGAAGAGTGGCAACTGGAGTTTAATGCAAAGAAATGCAAGATCATGCACATAGGGAAGAGAAACCCTGAAGCCACCTATAGGTTGGGAGGGGAGTTGCAGGCAGTCACAAATGAAGAAAGAGACTTGGGTGCCATCATCACTGATGACCTGAAATCATCCAAGCAGACCACTAAAGCAGTAGGTAAGGCTAGAAGGATGTTGGGGTGTATTAGTAGGGGTATCACAAGTCAGAAATGGGAGGTAATGATCCCTCTTTACAAGACACTGGTTAGGCCCCTTCTGGAGTACTGCATACAGTACTGGAGGCCACACCTTCACAAGGACATTAACCAAATTGAGGCAGTCCAGAGAAAGGCAATCAAAATGGTGCAGGGACTGCATCAGAAAACATATGAGGACAGATTAACGGAGCTCAATATGTATACCCTATAGCAAAGGAAGGAGAGAGGTGATATGATCAAAACATTCAAACACCTTAGGGGCATTAACAAGGTGAAACAGTTTAACATGTTTCAATATAAGAAAAATAGCATGACAAAAGAACACAGCATGAGATTAGAGGGAGGCCAATTAAGGGGTAATGTGAGGAAGTTCTTTTTCACAGAAAGGGTGGTAGATGCATGGAATGGCCTACCTCAGGAAGTGGAGGATATGAATACAATGCAGGGCTTCAGACAGGCATGGGATAGGCATAAGGGAGCAATACAGATGAGTATGAATAGATAGGCCATTGACAGAGCAAAAGCCGATGGCACATTCATAAGACTGAAAAATAAATGGGCAGACTGGATGGGCCTTGCGGTCCTTATCTGCCATCAACTTATATGTTTCTATGTTTCTAACTATCCCCTCTTCCTTCCCCAGTATTTGTTTGATTATCAAAATGTATAGCTGTAGTTTGCATTGCTCGTCTAATACAAATGTGTGACTGCTTCCTCAAAATCACCTGTATTGTATGCCATTGTTTTATTGTCCCTGTATGTATCCATATTGTATACCAATTATCATATCTGTATTGTATGCCAGTATTGTGTATTGTACACTGTTATATAACGTTGCCCTAACAGGACCTCCTTGTAAGTGAGTGTTCTCAATGGAGTTTTCCTGCCAATAAACTTGAACTTGAAACCATTTTAAAACTTCAAGAACACTAAAGTCTGCTTCAAGGTAACTATATTCACCCCCTGCACTGATGTCTGTCTCACCTTGGGGTATGGAGAGGAGCCCTTTTGAAGTTGCCCCTTAGCTCAGGTTCTTGTCCCCATAGGGATTGGAACCAAGTGGGTATAAGCTTGCTAGGTTGAGACTGTGCTACTGCAGGTAAAAGTGTGGGAGCTGCATCACCCCAGTTACAAACCAAGGAGAATTCACTTATGATCCCCATCTGTGATCCACACTCCTGAAAGGAAGTGTTGTATTCTCGCTATTCTAACATCTTAGGTGGTGCTAAGTAGCCTGAGTCTATAGGAGGCCATCCCCAGGAAAAAACCCTAGAACAAGGGGAGGAAGGGGTCCCCAGCTCCTGAAGAATCTGGGATCCCCCCAGAAAAGTCTTCAAACTCTATTAAATATACAGCTATGATGACTCATGTCAGCCAGACCCCAGACCCACAGGCCAGGCTACCCCAGTGACCAACTCTGCCCCTCATATCGCAGCCATTTTTCTACATTAAAGGTCAGCCTATGTAGTTTCCACATGGTCCAAATAGGAGTGTTCATAATCCTTATCTTGCTCCACTCCAGGCCATCTGGTCCTATGAATCTCCTCCTCCTCCTCAACAGCAGTCACAACTAGATCATAATACCTTTTGCTCTCAGGCTAGAGAGGATAACATCTCAGGATATAGGCTATCGACTATCTACAAGTTATTGTATGTTATACTTTGAGAACCTTCCACCAGGATATCAGCCAACTGGCTGCCCTAGTAATCACCTAGACTCACTACTGCTCCTGTGTCACTGAGCTCCCGTATTCTGAGCCCAATGTACTGCATGTCCCGATTCTCAAAACTCAGTGCAAGCTGCGCCAAAGGTGGCTTGTGGCAATTGCAAGTGCACCACGGACCCTGCCCATGATTCTCTATCAGGCAGGGTCCTGGTGGCAAAGTCCTGTGGACTGCAGCAACCATAGCAGTACACCAAACAGAGTGTGCACCTAGACAGGTTGTCTCAAGCCGTGGGTGGCCATGTGGCAATGTCCTGGAGATGTCCCTGGTAGTCTAGCACCCCCACAAGCCCGAATCACCTGTTATATTTATTAATGAATCCCTGGTAGTCTAGTGCTCCACCAACACCCAATTGCACATTGAATTTAGTAAAGAATCCCTAGTTGTCTAGTGCCCCTTCCCCCAACCTTGATTGCCTATTATATTTATTTAAAAAACCCTGGTAGTATAGTGCCCCCCATGCCCTGATCTCCTGTTATAAAAATTAAAATACCCATGGTGGTCTAGTGGACCACTTCAGCTAATTCCCCGTTAAGTGTAACTGCCAAATACCTGGTGGTCTACTGGACCCGCTCCCCTCATACCATGACCGTGCTGGCAACTGGCACAGCCCACCACTGCCACTCATGGTCAGCCACCAACTGAGCTCTGAATGAGTGTATACTGTGTATAGTACATGCTCAGTGATCAACCTGATATCAATCACTGAGCGCGTAGTATATACAGGACATGCTCTTTCAGAGCTCAGTCGATGACTGGCTGTGGTGGTAAGTGGTGGGCTGTGCCAGCTGCAGCTCAGTTATGGGATGGGGGAGTGGAGTGGTAGGGCACTGTGGGGTGGGGGTCCACTAGACTACCATGTATTTGGCAATTACACTTAACAGGGATCAGGGCTGGAGCAGTCCACAAGACCACCAGGGGTATTTTAATTTTTTATAATGGGTGATCGGGGATTGTGGGAGCCACTAGACAACCAGTTTAGTTTTTGAATAAATATTACAGGTGATCAGGGTGGAGGGGCACTAGACTACCAGGAATTCTTATAAAATATAAAGGGTGATCAGGGTTTGGGCAGGGGGCCATGGCACATTGCCACAAAGTGCTCAACTCACCCAGAGAGTGGATTTCTAAGTACCCTTAGACCAGCCCTGTCTGAGCTAGCGGTGCTTAGAAATTTCCCCTGTGGGTGAGTTTTGTGAATCTGGATTGACAAGCTTTGGTAGCCTGTGTCTGCCACAAGCCCCTAATGCCTTGCTGCAGCCCATTTCATGGTGCACAGTCAGCACAAGCCCCTTTTAGTGCAGGCAGCCTGCCGGCAATGCAGCCTACCTTTGAGAATTGTGCCTGGCACATCTTTTGGCACGGGGGTACTTTGTGCCATTCCTTGTGCCGCAAAACCTTTACTCTGCACTGGGAGCATTGAGAGTCAGGTCCTATATCTATGTGACACTGCCTATTCTCAGTGCAAGCAGTATCTTGCACTGACTTTGCATCTCTCCTAAGAGGTTGACTACTGACTGTGGCTAGGGAGTGATGAGGTCAAAAATGGCTCCCATCTGGCCCACATGTCAGCATGCCTTCTAATTTCTCTCCTTATATTGGCTACCATATTTACCACCAATCCCACAGAAGTCTGCCTGCCAAGACAAGGGAAACCCCAGCTTCAGGCCCTGATCTACCATGCCAGCACTACTGAAAAACCAAGGTGCCCCCCCAACCAGACTGCTGTACCTACCGCTCCCAATCAGATCGTGTTATCAGATGCAAAAGAGAGGAATCCAGCCCTACAACAGTTTAATCAAGTTATAACACTGAGTCAGAAAAGTCACAGTTAGTCCCTCATCTTGGCATGACTCATGTTTCTGACTCTTTTAGGTCTCTGTGTCGGTGCTGGCCTTTGAGACCATCCCTGCAGCCACCTCCTGCAGGTATTCTACATCAGGGGAAAATGCTGATTTGTAGGAAGAAATGTCTCAGGACGCAATTGACATCTAGAGTCTCCATTTAGTAGTAGTGGTAGTAGATTTTATTTCTGTATGGTGCCCTTCCCTAGAAATTCAGGACACCAGTACAATAAAACAGAAATAGCAGCAAATATCAGTAAATAAACACAATCCCAATTAAAACAATGAGAATAAATAAAATCACAGTACACCATAATAACATTTTTGGCAACCATCTAAACTGTACTGCATAACATATCACTTATTTATACTGTAGTGAACCAGTTAGGGACTCTCACTCACCATAGACCTATGCAAGAGGTCTGTTTTAAGCCCTCTTTTAAAAGTCACCACTGAGGAGACCTCCCTCAGGGCCCTCGGAAGCGAATTCCATAGAACTGGACTTGCAGTCTCAAGGGACTGGTCCCACAAGGTTTTGAGCCTAACCCTGGGAATAACTAGGAGGCTTTCCTCAGTGGAGCATAGGGGGTGCACAGGTGTGCAAGGGTGCAGGAGATCACAAAGGTAACACGGGCCCAGTCTGTGTAGGGCCTTATAAGTTAGTAACCCAACTTTATAGGAGATATTCCACATGAAGAGCTGTCAGTGCAGTTCATGCTGTGCCGGGGAGATGTGACTCAACCTTGAAAGGTCAGTCAACAACCTAGGAGCTGCATTCTGTACCAACTGCAAGTGCTGCAACATATCTCCACTGACCCTGAGGTAACTATTGTTATAGTTTTCAATCACAAGGTCACAAAAGCATGCACCAGTGTGGGCAAGTCCTCAGGAGATAAGAATCAAACTTAGCTGATGTTCCTATGATGATAAAAGCCATTCCAGAGTACTGCCAACACCTAAGCCTCATATATCAGCCTCTCATCCAGAATGATTCCCAGATTCTTTACCTTTGCAGTAGCCAAAACCCTAAAGGTGCTGAGCTGAAGTCCCATTTCTCTCAGCAGCTGCCACTCCCCATCTGACCCAGCTTAATAACCAGAACTTCAGTTTTATCCAGGTTGAGTCTTAGCCAGCTTGATGATATCCTGTCCTGAATCTCAGTCAAGCACTTATTTAGCACATCCACTATGCCACATGTCTCAGGTGCAAAAGACAAAAAGAGCTGAGTATCACCTGCATAGCAATGCAACCCAACTCCATTCCATCTAATGATCCTACCCAGAGGCAGCATGTATGCCACAAACAATATGGGCATGAGGACTGATCCCTACACCTAAATACAAGTCCATTTACAGCAAGGAAAAACTTCCCCTAACTACCCTTTACATCTTGCCTGTGAGGTAGGATTGAAACCAACGGATGACTTTGCTGACGAGTCCTATATACTTCCTGAGCTGATCCAACAAAAGCCCATGGTCCACAGTGTCAAATGCCAAGGAGAGATCGAGAAGGATAAGAAATGACCACGATTCTCTGTCCCTCACCCTAAGCAGATCATTATGCACCTTGACCAACAGTCTCTGTGATGTGCTTTGATCTATAATCACACTGGAGAGCCTCATAGATGTCAAAGGTTGTGAGGTGTGCCACAAGTTGCAATGTAACCACCTTCTCAATAACCTTGCCTAAACAAGGCAGATGAAAGACAGGTTAGTAATTTGCCAAGATGTCTGGGTCAAGTGATGGCTTTTCAAGAGGGGCTTCACCAATGCATTTTTCAGTTCAAATGGGAAAATCTCCTGTGACAAGGAACACGGGATAATCTCAGCAGTCATGGGCCCAGCTGAGCAACACAGCTCACTAGTAGTCACGTAGGGCCTGGATCCAGTTCACAATATGTTGGTCGCAGCTCTGCGATCAGTTCCCCAACCCTGTCCATTGTCACTGTCATAAACTTGCCCTGGGACCACTGACTGCCAATGCGTCTCACTGGCTCAACACTGTTGGGCTGTAACAGCCTCCTTGGGGAGACACCAGCCCAAATATAGGATACTCTGCTTGAAAAAAAAATTAGCAAACTCCTGACACTTGGTAAATGAAACAACTTTCACATACTCCAAACAGGACGGAAGGAGAAGCCTGTCCACCATCTGAAAAAGCTGAGCTAGTTGGTTCCTTCCGACCGCACTCTCCCTGGACAGGAACTCTGCCTTCTCACTGGAGATTGCTCTTTGATATTCACCGTAGTGAACATTCAAAGACAGTTTGTGCTCCTATGTTCCCAAGCATAGTTTTTTTTTTTTCTGTCACTTGGGTCCCAAGTCTCTCTGCTTGTACCAAGATTGTTACCTCACTTCTCAAGCCACTTCTTGAGCCATTTCTCAAGCCATTGGGAGATTAAGGAACTTCATCAAGCTTGATGAAGATAGTAGCAAGGTAGTTTATTTTCATCCATCAGCTCAGGGAAACATTTTGTACCTGCCTCAGTGATGACTTTATGTTATGCTGGATATAAATAGGATTTAATCCCTTTTTTGAGGAGTTTTTGCAATGGTCATTACTTTTTTCCTTCAGCTAATGGTCTGTGGACTGTAATCATTTTCAAAAAATAGGTGGGTATCCCTAACTGTAATGTCCTTTTTGGCTCATGCAGTCTGAAGAACTTCTTTTACCCTGAAGTCTAGAGATGCCAATATCATGGACCTCAGTCTTGTTTTGGGATCTCAGGGGAGGCACCAGAGTCGGTAGGCTCAGATCACATTTAAGGTGTTGTCTGTGGATATGTTCAGTAACTCCTTTAGGAATATCTCAGTGAAGGTTAGCATATCTCCCTGCTCTGTCCCCCCTCTGATGCCACATGTAACTGAATATTGTTCTATCGGTTACATTTTCAAGTTCCTCTATCAGATTTTCAAGACTGAGTTCTCTTTTCTGCAGTTCATAGGTTTATAGACATGTACGATTCAGAAGCCACTGGCCATTATGACTCGACACAATCAACCCAAGAAGGTGAACTTGCTATACCTCATATGCCTATCTCAGGCTATTTTAAATGCTTCATGTGTTTAACTTAGCACTACTTCCATTGGTAGTCTAATCCAGACATTAACCACCCTTTGACTTATCCAGTTTACCCAACTATTAGTTCTATAATTTTCACCCTTCAGTTGCAGTGGATGAAATCTACTGCCCCTTAAATTATCTTTGTTTGTGAGTCCCACACACTCCCTCAGGTTGCCATTATTAAATGCCCTGTAAGTCAGGCATATGTCACCCCTTATTGTCCTATACTGCAAGAAGTAGTCTCAATTTGCTTAATCTTTTGGTGTATGACATCCCCTTTGTCTGGATGATCCTTTTTGTGGCCCTTCTCTGTATCCACTCCAACATTTTCCATTTTCCTTGTTTGTTTAATGGTGCCCAGAAACTGCACACAGTACTCCAGGTGAAGCCTGACAAGTGATGTGTACAGGGGAAGCACCACTCTTCTATCTCTACTATTGGTATTTTCAAAAATGCAGCCCAGCATTTTGTTACTCACACTTACTGCTTTTTTACAATGTTCAGTTGGGGAGACGTTATTGGTATTGATGACCTCCAGGTCTTGTTCTAAGTCTGTTACCATTACATCTTTTCCATAGGGTGTATATCTGGCACACCTGTTTTCTCTACCTATGTGCATTATCTTGCATTTCTCTAGGTTTAGAATTAGGCTGTTCTGCTCAACTCATGCACCTGTTTTGTCTATGTCTTGTTGAAAAGCTGTAATGGAGTATAGATTGCTGATAACTGCTCCTAATTTGATGTTGTCAGCAGACTTACAACACCAATGCAGTTTGAATAGGTGAAATGTATACACTAAATAGTGTAGGACTGAGGGTGGACCCCTGGGGCACCCCACCAGTGATTTCTAATCATGGAGAAAAGTGACCGGCCACACCCACTCTCTGCCTCCTCCCCTCCAACCATGATGATGCCCATTTTACCAGTTTTATGTGTAGGTATAAGTCCTACAGCATCTTAATCAGTGGTCCATGGGACATAGTATCAAAAGTTTTTGAAAAGTCATATAAAAAATATCCACCGGTAACCACATGTACATAGCACTGCTTACTGGGTTGAAAAAGTGAAGTATATGAGTCAAACATGATCTTCTCTCTCTGAAGCCATGCTTTGTAAAGTCCATTGATCCAGACACTATCAGGAGTTTATTAATCATGTCTTTCACTATTCCTTCTAACATTTTACTGATAGAGATAATACTATTAGGTCTGTAGTTTTTACAGTCACCTTTTGGTCCATTCTTATGAATGGGTATGATGTTAGCATCTTTCCACTTTGTAGGTACTCCACCCTCATCTAGTGAAGTATTGAATATGGCCATCTGTGGTCTAGCCAATTCATCAGCTAGTTCTTTTCCAAGGTAGAAGTGCACCCTGTGAGACTTGTTTCAATGGCACCGCTCATTTTTCTAGGATATTCAGGTTGCACCAATCTTCTGACACTTTACTCTCTAGGAGTTGCAAAGTTATTTTTATTTGATTCAGAACTTTGCAAAGACTCTTAGAGGTAACTATTCTGAGGTCAGGGATCAGGTCACGGCCCACATCACTGCCTCTTTCTGTTGCTTTGACCATTTTGCAGTGTCCCCATCAAATTTTCTTTTAGCCTGTTCCCTGCTGCCATGATAAAGGCGGTAGTCTTCCTTTTTTGTCTCAGATTGACCCTTTATGAAGGCAGATTCTCATAGAGTGTGGATCACTAAATGAGAGCTTCCTGATTAAGCACCCACAATCACAGATACACAAAAGACTGTTGTTCAAAAATGTGAAAAAATTCTGTTAATTTAAGTTTAAAAGTGCAAAATACATACTGCCTCAGGAGGTATTATGATGTCTGCTGCAGAACAGAATTACTGACATTTCACATAGCCACTGCCATGCATCCTCAGAGTACTATGGTTGGTACAGCCTTTTTCCTTAAATCTTCTAACCTGTTGGCTGCATTTTGTTACAAACTCTTCATGTTCAGTACAATTCCTATATGTACGGATTAGCTGACCCTTAGGTATGTTAAAGCAAATATGTGGTGCATGACAACTATTATATCTTAAAAGACTTTTTCTATCCGTTGGTTTCTGGTAAAGGGTTCTACAATTGTCTCCCTGTTTATTTCTATAGATTCCCAGATCCAAAAATGTGATCACATTAGAAGGTTAGAAGATTTAAGGGAAGAGGCTATACCAACCATAGTATAGCCACATCTGTAGAATTAGTTGACACAATGGATAGAGAGCAAGTTTTAAAATATAAGGAAAGAACACAACAAAAAACAATGAGTGCCCCATTTGTTATCACTTATTCCAGTGAAGTTGATGCAGTAAAACATATTATTTGTAAAAACTGGTCGTTACTGGAATTAGAACCAAAATTACAAAATGTGGTTAGAGAAGGTCCCCAGGTAGTATTTAGACATAATAAAACCATTAAAGATATGGTGGTTAACAGTATGTTACCAGTACAGAAACCCATACCCACTATATTTCTCCCTATTCCCACAGGAACATTTAGATGTGGCCAATGCAAATACTGTAATTACATTAACCCATGTAAAACTTTCATCAATCCTAGTACCCAGAAAGAAATGCATATTAAACAGCTTATTAACTGTTATAGTAGAGGAGTCATTTATAAACTGACTTGTACTTGTAGTGCCTTATATGTAGGTAGAACTATAAGGAAATTTTAAACTAGGATAGGAGAACACATCAGAGCAATACATAAGAAAGATATCAATTATGTTATTGTACAACATACAGTGACACATCCTGAGAATGCAGAGGAAGTCACATTTAGTGGAACTGAACAAATAAAACTGGGCCCTAGAAGGGGAGATTTTGAAAAAAATAGTGGGCAGGAGGGAAAGTTACTGGATTTATGAACTGGGGGCCAGAACAGAGATGGGACTTAATGAGAATATAGATTTGGCAGCCTTTCTGAAGAAATATAAGTGTTAAGTGAAAACATAAAATGATAGGTATATGCAATATTTAAAACATTCTAAAATTAGAATAAGGGTTTAGTACAAATGCAATTACCACCACTGATCATGAAGAATGTACCTTGATATTTCTCAAAGAGTGGATAGATATATAAAAACCTCCTAAAGAGAGAAAAACATGCTATAGATGTATGAAATATATACATACATATCAAAATAAGATGTATTAAGAAATGATAATTGAGTTACCAATTTTCAAAATGTAATGAATATTTAACCTCTTTGAGAAATAATCCATGTTTTTGGTTTACATATGATATTGTGACTAATTTTGTGAGTATAAAAACATAATAAATATGCAAAGGTTTTTTTTAAAAATAAGATTTAATTATAGAGCACTATGTGTTTATCTTAAATTGGATACCACTTAAGGCTGGTTATGAATTAATTGGCTATAAGGTCACATGATTATGTAGTATATAAGTAACCAAATGAATGTGGTCATACTACTCTGAGGATGCATAGCTATTATGACTATCACATGCATTCTTGTACTACACCACTGTTTTTGTCCCCACTACCTCTGTTGGAAGACTGTTTCAGGAATCCACCACTCTTTCTATGAAGAAGTACTCCCTCACATCTCTCCTGAATCAACCCTCCTCCAGACTCATATCATGCCCTCTTGTCCTTGAGCACTTTTTTCTGAAAAATACCTCCCTCCTGTACCTAATTAATCCCCATGAGGTAGTTGCCCTCCTCTGGACTACTTCCACTCTGTCCATTTCCTTTCTGAGATGTGGTATGCAGAACTGGACCCAGTACCCTAGGTTGGGTCTTACCAGTGATCTTTACAAAGCCAAAACCACCTCCCCTTTTCTGCTGGTGGTACCCCTCCCTATGCACCACAGCATCCCACTTGACCTCCCAACTATCTTGTCATACTGCCTGTCTGCCTTTAGTTCATGTGATATGATCACCCCCAAGTGTCTTTCTTGCTTGATGATTTTCAGTACCACCCCCATCCCCTAGTTTTGTACTCTACCCTAGGGTTTCTGTGCCCCAAGTGAATTTTGCAATTTTTTGCATTGAAACCGTGCTGCCATACCCTTGGCCATGCTTTGAGTTTTCTAAGGTCACTGTTCATCTTTTTCATCCCTTCCCCTGGGGTGTCCACCCTACTGCAGAGTTTGGTGTAATCCACAAAAAGGCAGATCTTCCCTTCAAGCTCCTCTTCATGTCATTTATAAAGACATTAAAGAGGACAGAACCCAGCACTGATCCCTGAACCACCCTGCTGGTCACCATCCCTTTATCTGAGTGGACTCTGTTTACCATCACCCACTGCCACCTATCCCTTAACCAGTTTCTTGCCCATTTTACAACCTTTGGACCCACACCTAAGCTACCTAGCATGCTTACTAGTCTCCTATGTCAAATGATGTCAAACAACTTACTGAAATCTAAGTTAGCTATGTTCACTGCTCTACCTTGATTTAGCTCCATGGTCACCAAGTCATAGAACTCTGTCAGCTTTGTTTAGCATGCCCTCCCCCCATGAATACATGTTGTCTATGGTCTTGTAATACTGTACATGGGATTCAAAATATTCCTTCATCTCCTGGATGCCTTCCTTATTGCCCACCCTTCCACATATTTTGGTGCCATGGGAGGGATATCCTGCCATGTATGCCTCCCCTGATGTCATAAATGAACAAGTTTAGAAACACGGGGCACAGGACAGCCCCCTGCAACATGCCACTCATCCCCTCCTTACTCCTGACCTAACCCCTTTAATGATCACCCTCTGAGTCCTGTTCCTAAGCCAGTTTGATCACCCACCTAGTCACTGTTTCATCTATACCTACATTCTCCATTTCTTCATAACTGATTGTGAGGCACTGAGTCAAAAGCCTTACTGAAGTACAAGATATCAAGGGCCCTTCCCTTGTCAAGTTTCTGTGATATGTACTGAAGAATCCAATGAGGATTATGTGACAAGCTCTTCCTCTTATCAACACATTGCCTGGGGTCCTGGGACCCTTGTGCCTCCAGGAATTCCACCAGTTTCTCTTTCACTATAGACTCCAGTAGTTTATCAAGGATGCATGTAAGGCTTACAGGACTAAGTTTCCCTGGGACCACTGTATGTTCTTATGGAGGGGAATATTTCCTGTCACCCTACAGTCCTCTAGGACCTGCCCCATATACAGGGAACAGATGAACAGGTCTGACAGTGGCTCTGCCAGAACTCACACCACTTCTTTTAGCAAGAGGAGGTGCAGTTCCTGTAGAAAGGTGACTTCTCCACTTTTAGCACTAGTAGACCCTTCAGATCCTTTACCTCTAAACTGGTTGCCTTCATCCATAGCAGTTCTTGCTCTGCCTTTATGCTGCAGTCCAGATGCCATTGTAAAAATAGAGAAAATGTATTCTTTCAGGATTTCAGCTTTCTGGTTGTCCAATTCAACCCTGGAATACTCCTTTTCAGCCTTTCTATTCCATTTTTACCCTTTGTCTCTCCCTTATGTAGCTGAGAAACTCCTTATCATTTGTCTTCACCTCTTAGTTAACTTTGTTACCGTCTTTTTTAAAATTCCACTTTTATATTACCAACTAAGTTTGCCAGTACCTGACCGGGCTCATCCTAAGATCTTCTTCTATCTTTCTGAAGTTGGCCTTCCAGAAGTCCAGCTCATTACACTAGTGGTCTGCCTCTGCAGTCTTGTTCTTAGATGAAACCACACTTTGTAGTATTCACTTATTCCAAGCAGGCTTTCCACCAAGTGTTCCCCTACACAATATCCATTAGTCAGCACTACCAATTCCAATATACTTCTTTCCCTAGTGTGTTCTTGCACATGCTGGATCAGACTCAGAAAACAGTCATGCAGGGTGTTCACCATTACCTCGCTCCTGGCAGTCCATGCCACCAGGATACTCCAGTCTACAACAGGGAAGTTAAAGTACCCCACCAGCACCAGTTCCCTCCTTTGGTTGCCTTCCTGATTTTTGCCTCTAATTATTCATCTTTGTTGTCCATCTGGGTGGAAGATCTATAGACCACCTCCTCCTACATCACTTTCCCTTACACTGGGGCCAGTTAAATCCAGATCCTTTCAGTCTGCCTTCCATTTCCCTATCCTTTGTACTCCAGATGAAGTCCCTGACATATGAAACAACCTTTCCTCCCTTAACTTTTCCACTACCCTCCTGAAAGGAGTATAGCCAAGGACTTAAAGTCCCATTTGTTATTTAATGTAGCTCAAGTTTCTTTAATTGCCACAATGTCCATATTATCCCACCTCGTTAAAGCATGGAGAATGCCCATCTTGTTAGCAAGACTCCTGGAGTTCAGTCTAGCTATACTCCAACACTCTTTCCTGGTGCATTCTGGTCCCATTACTAATGCCCCTGTGCCTGCTGCCCCCTCCCATCTGTTCCCCATCTCCTATCTTTGTTCTGAGCCTTATACTGTGCCATCCCCATATACCTGCCCTCCCCTTTTCCTAAGGGAGTAATTGCCAAATCACCCAGTTGAAAACTAGCCCCTAGGTTCTCCATGCCCCTAGTCCTACTGTCTACCAGGTGAAAGGGCAACCAGTGAATGACTTAATTTTTTGTCCAAAATCTCTAGTCCTGTCCCTGTTGAGATGCAGACTATTTGCCTAATAATAATAATAAAAATAATAATAACAGTAATAATAATAGTATTAATAATAATAATGGAGACTTGGAACTAAAATCAAGAACAAAGGACTATTATACAATGGCAAGAAAGAATGCTGGTCTCTGATTGGTCAGTCTGGAACTGGACCATGTTGTCAATCCAGCACAATATCATGGGTCTAGTCTCAGCACTACGAGCATCCTGACTGATTGCACTGGATTTGTTGGACCTTTACCATTTGTTGGACCTTCAGCATTTGTTCTCATCTTCTCTTAAGAAACAAAAATATTTTTCCACATCAACTAAAACATCTTTAAAATTATTTTTTTCTTATTCTGTATAAGAATGAGCTATTGTATAATAGCAATAATGCCCTCCAGGGTGTGTGTGTCATGGTGGGATAACATCACGCCTGAGGTATTGGACACACTCCGCCTGTGGCCTCGTGCCCAACCAACTGAACTATGATGTTATCCCAGCACGACACTCACCTTGGAGGACATTATTGCTTAATTAACAATAACAATGTACTAGAATTCATGTTATGTTAAAAAGTCTTTCACTGCTCTAACATCTTTTTTTCAGTTCACAAAATCCTCATCTAGAAATCTTGAAATAGAGATGAGGTGTGAGAGGTCATCAGGTCTGAATAATTTTTGCACAACTGTGTTTTTTCTGGGTTTGGTAGATACTCACTATATGAACTGTACTTGAAGGACTTGTGGAGCTTGGAACAGTTGCAGTTCTTGTGGCACTTTAAGAAAAGAAAAAAGAATCAAAATGTTACTACGCTTATTTAATAAAAATAACCTTCTGCAATAAAATTACTGTTATTACATAAAATCTGAAAATGAAAGTCTTCAGAGGGGTATAAATATTAGATAAAAAGGCAATATAATATATACTGTTTCAATAGTAATGCAGATAACTTAATTAGTGTCTCCTTATTTATGCTACTTATTGTACCTCCATCTAATCTGTCCACGTCTGAGATTTATACAACCGAATATAAAATACTTTCCCCTGATGATCCCACACAATGTACTCGAAGGCCTTCTCCAAGTTAAGTGGGACCACCACTGGATTATGTCCATGGTTCTGCTTGCCCCAGGCCAACATATGTGTCAGAGTCTTTAAATTGTATGAGGCATTGTGGCCCCCCACAAATCAATTCTGATCCAAAGAGACCAACCAGGGCAGCATCATGATCTAGTAGCCAGAAGCCTAGCACACATTTCTAAATGTGTGATAAGAAGCAATGTAGGGCAATAAGAATTGACATTATCCTAGAGTTTTCCAGGCTTCGGTGTCAAAGCTATATTGGCCACCATAAATGAGTGGGAAATTTCTCCTCCACCTGAGCCTCCAGTAGAGTGTCCATCAAAGTCAGGACCAGCCTCTTGACAAGTTTTATATGTAAATCAATGGCAATGCCATCTGATCCTGGGCATTCTTGGAAGTTAATAAATGAACAGAGAAACAAAACCACTTCAAGGGGTCAGTGTATGTGGAATATATCAAGAAACAAGTAGCAAACAAATATCCGCACCACACAGCACTGGACCAATACGCAGCATTTATTAGAAAAAGATTATAAAAACGCCAAACACCACAAACAGCACCTGGTTCACTGAACCTCTACCGGTTTCGCAACATATGAGTCATCAGGAGGCTAACTTTGCATCCAATGAAAGACTCTTAAATACACAGAACCCACATTAAATTTAAAGTGACAGTATTAACTTAATATTGGAAGCAATGATATGAATCCACCATAAGCATACACCATAAAAATCACTTAGCAAATATAACAAACCTAACTATGCAAGTTTAATATAAAATTATAATTACTATATGGAATTATAATACTTTTAAATATATCAAAAAAATACTTTTTAACAGAAGGTCTTTAAGTAAACTGATTTCAAACCACTCAATCATAACATAAGGTAACATAACAAAAAAAGGCAAATGGATAATTAACATAAAACCTGATAATGATTCATTTATCATCACATAGGCAAGGAAAGAGCATCCAAATTCCAAAATGTAAGTATATCCATTACATAGACCAGTATTCCATCAGGTAACATAAAACAACCCTAAAAAGAAAAAAACAATAAGTTAGAAAAAACATGAGAACACTTCATTATTTTCCCAAATCAGTAGCATTATGTTGCATCTATTGTTTATGTGTACATGGCATGAGTTCTATGCGGTCATTCAGACCTGGTGGCTCCAAAGCCCCCAGAGTAAAAATCCAAAAAGATTCCCTCTGTAGCAATTTTTCATTCAGATTGCCACACCTTGGGCCCATTTTAACCTTTTCAATTACACAGAATTGAAAATTGTGTGGTCCATTAATATTGCCTTTGGTTTGTACATGGCTAGCCAAAGCGTTTCTCACATCCCCCTCTCTTATGCATCTCAGATGTTCACCTATACGTATTTTCATAGGTCTCATAGTTTTGCCAACATAAAAAGCCCTACAATCACATGTTGCCAAATACACTATCTGTTCACTACTGCAATTAAAAAATGACTTCATCTTGAACAATTTGTCATTATTGCATGTAGTGAAAGTATCCGTACACTTAATATATGGGCAAAATGTACAATTCCCACATCTAAAATTGCCCATAGGAGGGGAGGTAGACATGTACTGACACCTTCCACATTCTCAGCATTGTACCCTGGAAGCTGTGGACCAACTTATCTTTTAAGTTTGGGCCCCTGCGATACACCATTGTCGGTTTTGATTGTGTTATTTTAAAAAGGGCAGGTTCACTTTCCAATATATCCCAGTTACTATTAACTATTTGCTGTATCATACTGGCATATGTGGTATAATTAGTTACAAAATTGCCCTAAGTGAATCATTCACATGTTTATTATTAACAAATAAACTCACCCTGGGAGTCTCCAGGGTTTCCAGGTATGCCTGCTCCACCAATGTGGAATTATAACCACGTGCAATGAATCTTGCATTCATATCCACGCCATTGACTGCAAAATCAACATCTTCTGAGCAATTTCTATGTGCTCTCATCATCTGGGCCTTGGGTATATTATCGACCATATGGATTGGATGACAACTAGAGGCATGCAAAAGTGAATTTGTATCTGTAGTTTTCCTAAACAGATTTGTTCTAAATGTCCCACCCGTATTCATGGTTATTTTCAGATCCAAAAAAGAAACTGAATTTAAATCACTTTGCACTGAAAATTTAAGATTTGGGTTATTATTTTCTAGATAACTAACAAATGCATTCAATTCTGCCAAAGTGCCCTTCCACACCATAAATATGTCATCAATAAAACAATGCCAAATTTTAATCCTATAGTAAAAAGGATTGGCATCAGCATCATAGACTATTACTTTTTCCCAAAGGCCCAAATAGAGGTTGGCATAATTAGGAGCAAAAGTTGCCCCCATAGCCGTCCCTTTAAGTTGTAAATATATTTCATCCTGAAACAAAAAACAATTCTTACTCAGAATATGTTCAGCACAAGTCAATAGAAATTGCCTTTTTTGCTCACTGATAGCACCATGTAGTCCCAACCAATAATCCAGTGCCTCTAAGCCCCCTACATGTGGTATATTTGTGTAGAGGGAATTAATGTCCATGGACACCAGGAACCACCCTGGTCCAGCCTGCATATTGTCCAGAACTTCCAACATTTGAGTAGTATCTCTAATAAATTAGGATAATTTTGAAACATAACCTTGTATATATGCATCCACAAATTGAGAGAGTGGTTCAGTCAAGCTACCATTCCCGGATACAATAGGTCTACCAGGTGGCGCACAGAGATCGTTATGTATTTTAGGGAGAATATACAGGCAAGCTCGTATAGGGTGATTCACAGTTAGAAAACCCCATTCCACCTTAGAAATTATCCCTAACAGCAGTGCTTCATGAAGGAATATCTCTATTTCGCCTTTAAATGTTTTTGTAGGATCAGTTACCAACTTAACACAAAATTCTTTATCTTTTAACTGTCTCTGTACCTCACCAATATAATGATCTATAGACATAATAACTATGGAGCCACCTTTATCTGCTGGTTTAATAGTGATCGACTTTTTTTGCCCCAAACTTTTTTCAAGCAACAGCTTCATCAAAACTAATATTCACATATCCTATTTTTTTAGTATTTGTAAACATCTGCTTAAATGATCTTTCACAAGCACGTTCAAAAACTCTTACAGTTTCATTATAAGGTGGTACATAGTTAGAAACAGGATGAAAGGAGGTTACCTCCCCGCGTATATTGTCTTCCAATGTTGGTATTCCCTGGTTACCCTCTGTAACAATCCCACAACAGGTGTTGTTCTTATAATAATGGACTTTTAAATTTAAGTTCCTAGTGAATTGATGAAGGTCCACATAAGTTCCAAAAGGATTAGAATCCTGAGTGGGAATAAATGATAAGCCTTTTTTGCAAGACAGATAATTCACTAGTTGTTAATTCGTAGTCCGAGATGTTAAACACAATATTTTCTGGGATGCTATTCAGTTGTTGCGTCTTTCCCGTATTCTGCTGCTTATGTTTCCTTCCACCTCTTCTGGTGCATTTCTGCAGCACCCTCGACCTGTCCCGCCCCTCCGGTTCCTCGATCCTCTCATATGCTGAAATGTATTCTCTGGTAGCTGGAAGTGAACAGACCTGTTCATATGTTCTATTCCCCTCTGTTCTTCCTTTAAAAAACCTCTTCACCATCAGAGCCACTGTTATTCATCGTATATGTAGGGGAATTATTTCTATTCTCCAAAATGAATCTACAATGTTGAATATTGGTGTTTGTATTAAATTTACTTCTAGCACCCTTATTAGAAAATTTAGATATAGTTTGCCTTTTTTTCCAATCAAACACTGGACCCAGCATATAATCCTGTCTGTCACATTCGAATTTCTGTAATTTAATCCTTTTTATTTTGTCATCTTACCTTTTAACATTCTCCTTCAGACTATTTGCCTAATAATAATAATAATAACAACAATAATAACAGTAATAATAATAATAATGGAGACTGGGAACTAAAATCAGGAAGAAAGGACTATTATACAATGGCAAGAAAGAATGCTGGTCTCTGATTGGTCAATCTGGGACTGGACCCATGATGTCATCCAAGCACAACCTCACGGGTCTTGTCTCAGCATTATGAGCCTCCTGACTGACTGCACTGGATTTGTTGGACCTTTACCATTTGTTGGACCTTTAGCATTTGTTCTGATCTTCTCTTAAGAAACAAAAATATTTTTCCACGTCAACTAAAACATCTTTAAATTGATTTTTTTCTTATTCTGTATAAGAATGAGCTATAGTATAATAGCAATAATGCCCTCCAGGGTGTGTGTGTGTGTTATGGAGGGATAACATCACACCTCAGGTATTGGACACACTTGGCCTGCAGCCTCGTGCCCAACCAACTGAAGTGTGACGTTAACCCAGCACGACACTCACTTTGGAGGACATCATTGCTTAATTAACAATAACAACGTACTAGAATTCATTTTATGTTAAAAAGTCTTTCACTGCTCTAACACCTCTTTTTCAGTTCACAAAATCCCCATCTAGAAATCTTGAAATAGAGATGAGGTGTGAGAGGTCATCAGGTCTGAATATTTTTTGTACAACTGTCTTTTTTCTGGGTTTGGTAGATACTCACTATATACACTGTACTTGAAGCACTTGTGGAGCTTGGAACAGTTGCAGTTCCTGTGGCACTTTAGGAAAAGAAAAAAGAATCAACATGTTACTACGCTTATTTAATAAAAATAACCTTCTGCAATAGAATTACTGTTATTACATAAAATCTGAAACGAAAGTCTTCAGAGGGGTATAAATATTAAGTAAAAAGGCAATCTAATATCTACTGTTTCAATAGTAATGCAGATAACTTAATTAGTGTCTTCTTATTTGTGCAACTTATTGTACCTCCATTTAATCTGTCCACGTCTGAGATTTATACAACCGAATATAAAATACTTTCACCTGATGATCCCACACAATGTACTCGAAGGCCTTCTCCATGTTAAGTGGGACCACCACTGGATTATATCCATGGTTCTGCTTGCCCAAGGCCAACATGTGTGTCAGAGTCTTTAAATTGTATGAGGCATTGTGGCCCCCCACAAATCAATTCTGATCCATCGAGACCAACCAGGGCAGCATCATGATCTAGTAGCCGGAAGCCTAGCATACATTTTTAAATGTGTGATAAGAAGCAACTTAGGGCAATAAGAATTGACATTAACCTTGATTTTTCCAGGCTTTGGTGTCAAAGCTATATTGGGCACCATGAATGTATGGGAAATTTCTCCTCCACCTGTGCCTCCACTAGGGTGTCCATCAAAGTCAGGACCAGCCTCTTGACAAGTGTTATATGTAAACCAATGGCAATGCCATCAGATCCTGGGCATTCTTGGAAGTTAATAAGCCCAGAGTTGAGCAGATCTCCAGAGAAGTGATAGTGCCATCAAGCAGGGCTCTATTATTCTTATCCAAAAGTGGAAGCACTATTTCTGGGGCACTGCTAAGTTACTTGGTGTATTCCCAGCAATATTGCCCTCTCCACTGGAATACAGCATTTCAAAGCAGGAAACAAACACAGCATTTATTGCTTTTGAACAGAGTTTTTCACCTGCAGCAGTAGTCATATAACTAATACTTTTATTGATGTCCTCATTTTTATGTTTGCTTGTGCGCATGTGCAAGAAACATTATGTGGCAGCTTAGGAGAGAAGCAGGTTGTGGAGGTGCGGCAGTGTGGTGGTTTATACCCGCACAACATTTGTGGGCTTGGTGGTGTGACCCAGTGCAGACCCAGTGTCCTGAGGACATTGGCTCTGCAGAAGTTCCACCAACTTTAAATAATTTGGCCCCTGCAATGAGGGGCTGCCTCATCATTGCAGCGTCAGCAATTCCGCTGCAAAGAGGGAGCGAACTGTCTTTGCAGGGTAGTACCTTGCCTGATGTGACATTTCTGTGAACATGGCAGTGGCTAAGCTGCCACCTTACAGTCCCATGTAAGCCAACAGGGGTGCCCATTCCGCCTGTCAGCATGCAAACAACCCAATTCATTTGCTGATGGGGAAGCCTACTCCCTGTCGGCATAACACCCCCCATTTGTTGTGTTCTGAGGGGGTACCCACTGCCCCTCAGCATCATGCCCCAACCCAAACAGTCTTTATTTGTCAATGGGGGCCAATACCCATTGGCATAAGTCCCCCCTCCCCAAAATGCAGGCAGCACACTGGGAGCCCACCCCAGAGTGCACAAATGAGGCCTGAAAAAAAAAACTTGCAGTGACATCCTTTTTATTATTTTTGTCCCTGAAATAAAGAAAACAGTCCCTCACAGTTTGCCATGCCCCCTCCCACAACCCGCACCCACCCTCTGCACAACCCACACCCCACCCCATACTTACCTCCAGAGCCCGGCACAACTATCTTTGGTGGACCGGGAACACATCTGCACTCCTCAAAGTGGACTGCAAACTGAAGAAATGCCGGTAAGCTGTATGATGGCATAAATAGGGTTTTTTCAACTTATGTGGCTATCTCAGCCATGTTTTGGTCTTTTGCCACCAAATTTTCAACATGGGGTTGTTGGGTCCCTTCCTCATGAATACAGTCACTGGCATGAGTTTATTTGGTCCTGAAAGGTGCTTTCATGGTCAGTGCATTGAATCACATTTCAGGACTGAGTAACAAAATGACAGTGCCACTGTTCATGAGGTGGGCTATCAAAAAGCCTTTGTTGCAAATTTGGTGAAAAAAAATCCAAAAAATGACTGTTTTCGAGCATGCGTTATGCAGTTTCCAAGCTCCCTCATAACTTCACGAATGTGTAGTATTTTCACTCCAGATTTTCAACATTGCCTTTTTTTCAGACCTCCTTATGAACAGTACAGCTGTCATTTTTTACATCCTGGCAGAAATGTGTTTTCACACTTCCGGCACATAATAGCACGGTCACTGTGGGAAATAAGTGTTTGGGACAGATTAAGAAAATCACAGTGACTCTGTTCATGAGCAGAGGTCCTAAAATGCCTGTGTTGAAAATTTGGTGACAAACATCCATGAAATGACTCTGTTACAAGAATACGTTGTGCAGTTTCCATGCACCCTCATAATTTTGAGCATTTGTAATATTTTCACTCCAGATTTTCAACATTGGCATTTTTTCACACCTTCTTATGAACAGTACAGCTGTCATTTTTCTTATCCTGCCTGAAACATGCATTTACACATCTGGTGCAGAATAGCATGATCGCTGTGGGATATTGCTGTTCGGGGCAGATTAAGAAAATCATAGTCATGAGCAGAGATCACAAAATGTCTATGTCAAAAATTTGGTGAAATAATTCCACTAAATGACTGTGTTATGCTCATGCATTGCGCAGTTTCCACGTACGCTCAGAAGTTTGAGCATTTTTAATATTTTCACCACAGATTTACAACACAGCCAACTCTTCACACCTCCCTATGAGTGGTACAACTGTCATTCTTCACATCCTGCTCGATCTGTGTTTTCATACATTTGGCACAGAATGGCACGGTCACTGTAGGAACTCAAAGTTCAGGACACATTAACAAAATCACAGTGCCACTGTTCATGAGAAGAGGTCCCAAATGCTTTCATGTGGTGTGGGTCACAAAAAGGCAATGCTGAAAATGTGTAGTGCAAATACCAACAAACGCCCAGGGCATTAGTGTTTCTAACCATAACGTCCCACCCTGCACAGACTAACAGGCATCAGGGGTGTGCCTTTGGATTTCCAACTGTAATGCTCATGCCATTCCACCCCCAGCCCCCCCCCACCTTGCAGCCAATGACAGGCATTGAGGTGTGCCTTGGACTCTTCAGCCCCAGAGTTCACCCCATTCTCCTATACTGCACCTGCTTCAGCATATGTCCTTCTGAAATGGGGTGACTGTAAAGCCAACACTCCAAGGCACACCTCAACACTTGTCGGTGTCTGCAGGATAGGTGAGGTGAAATGGCATGAACATTATGGATGATGACCCAACACATACCCCAATTCCTTTCCCTCTCTGCAGGGTGGAGGTGAGGTTGGCGTGAGTTCAATACTTCACTGCCATTCCTATTCTGCATCTGTCTAACTCTTGCATTCCCAATGCTAATACCAGCAAGCAAACATTTGGCATTAACAAATGCTTGTTTTAATTGCATTGCTAATAGATGCCTATACTTACTACTATTTTCATAGAACTGGGATTTGTGATCGGCAAATGCATTTTCCACCTGCTGTGAATTTAATGTGTTATATTGCACACAAACATTGCACATTTGCAAATAAAAGTCAGGATTGTTGATCTGCTTATGTTCCTTTTCCAGGTCTTTTAACTCACTTCAAGATTCCTCAATTGAAATAACAGGTCCTTCTTCAGTTTTGTCCATAAATACAGTAGCTTTGACCTTGATGTATGCCTTTAATGAATCCCATAGAGTTCCAGCCAATCCAATTGAGCCTTTATTAAAGCTTAAGTACATTTTTATTTCAGTACGTAACTGGTCCATAAATTGTGAATTATTTAGCAAAATGGGGTTCAGATTCCAGGACCACATTGGGCATTTTCTAAGCCTGCAGCAAAGCTCAATTTAATTGGAGCATTGTCCCCATATTGGGGTAGTGTTTATACTTCAGTACAGGAGAGTGGTTGAAAAGGCACTTGAGGAGGCCATTTTCAGAATGGCAGGTAAGGGGGAGGTGCTGCTATTCAGTGACTTCAGACTACCAGATGTAGATTGGAGCCTTGTAACTGCAGCTTTGGCAAGGGACAGGGCCATCCTTGATTTCCTACAAGAGACTTTTCTTCAAGCAGCTAGTCAAAGAACCCAGTAGGAAAAGGGCAATGCTGGACCTGGTGCTCACTAACTGGAGCAGCAATGCACGTGTCACAGTGGGACACCCCCAGGGTACCAGTGACTGCCATAATGTGTGGTTTAACATAAAGACAAGAACAGAAAAGCAAAATATGAGGGTGAGGGTCCTGGATTTTAGGAGTGCAGATTTTAAAGACATAGGAGACTGCCGAAGAAACTCCCTTGATAGGGCAATTGCCCGAGAGAGGTAGAGGCACAGTGAGGAATAATAAGGAAGGGTATAATTAACATAACCAACCTCTGTATGAAGAAAAAGAGTAAAAGCAGAAGGAAAAGGAGATTGCTATAGTTCTCTAAGGAAGTGGCAAAAGTGATGAAGGGAAAAAGGATGGCATTCAGGAGATATAAGGAAACATAGAGGGAAGAGGATAGGGAGGAACCCAAGTAAAGCACGGAAGCAGGAAAGGCAGTGTGGGTGAAAAGGCAAAGACAGTGGAAGCCTCACCCTTTGCTGACTACATTTCAGGTAGGCACCTTGCACATCTGCTACCATGCTGCTCCCATTTATTTTTTAATTTATTTAGTTTTTCTTGACCGGAAGGAGGACTAGACAATGTTTTACCTATTTTCAGCCTCGTCCCAGGGGAGGGGAATACAAATGGGTGCCAACTGAAATTGAACAAGCTGTTTTTAAGCTCTTGGTGGTATTTTTAGTGAATGGGGGGAAGCACACTTGGGAGACTTCAGTACCCGGCTATGTACTGTTCAGAAGAGACCGAGGTGAAAAAAGTGTGTGGGGGGGGGAGTGGCCCTTTATGTTAATAAAAACATTAAAGCTATAGAAATTCAGAATACACAAAAGGAGCCAGAAGAACTGTGTATCACCCTAGAAACAGAAAATGGAAAATCCTTATGAACTGGGGTTGTCTACCTGCTTCCAGACCAGGGGAAGGACGTAGACACATTACTGTTAGAAGATATACAAAATAAGACAGCTAAAGAGGAGGTTCTGATAATGGGGGACTTCAACATGTAGGATACAGATTGGTCAATACCAGCAGGAACATCTGCCAGAACTAGACACACAGTGGATTCCTGCAGGGGAGGGTCTCAAACAATTGGTACAACAACCACAAGAAATAGAGCTACCCTGGCTCTATTACTGACTAATGGGGAAAGGATCACAGATCTCCAGGTTGAAGGTCACCTGGGGCCAGAGACCATCACATGGTATGGTTCAGGTTGACCACTAGAACTAAATCATCCCATTCCAAGGCAAAATATGGGACTTCAGAGGAGCTGACTTTGATAAGATGGCCAACAGAGTTAAGCTAGCCCTGGCACAAATAAATACAGGTGAGGGGGTACAGGTAAATGGGCAGCATTAAGGATGCAATACTTGAAGCAACATCCCATTGTGTTGGAGAGAAAATCAAGAACAAAAGAAGGAGGAAACCACTTTGGTTCTCAAAAACAGTAGCAGAAAAGGTCAGAGCCAAAAGGTTGGCCTTCAGGAAATATAAGGGAATGCAGTGAGACAAAGATAGAGCATACCAAACTTCCCTAAGGGAAGCAGGGAAGGCAGTAAGGCAAGCAAAGTCCCAAACCTAGGAAACACTAACACGAACAGTAAAAGAAGGGGACAAGACTTTCTATAGCTACACTAGTGAAAGAAGAAAGTCCAGAGGGGGTATTGCTAAGATAAGTGGGGATAAGGGGGAGTGTGTGGAGGAGGACCAAGGAAAGCATCTATCCTAAATAGATACTTCTGCTCAGTACTTACTGAGGAGAAGGTAGGGCAGGGCCACAGCTCAGCACCATGGACACGGGGAGGGAGGTGTACAAGTCCCTTCACAAAAGAAAGGGTCCTACAAGAGCTTGATAGGCTCAGGATGGACAAGGCAATGGGACCTGATGGCATACATCCCAGAGTACTAAACAGCTAAGGGTGGAACTAGCAGATCCATTATCAGAACTGTTTAGTGAGTCTGTGAGCACAGCAAATGTTCCAGAAGACTGGAGAAGGGCTCATGTGATCCTGCTCCACAAGAGTAGCAGCATGAAGGAGGCAGAGAACTACAGACCAGTCAGTCTTACCTCAGTAGTGGGCAAGATTATGGAGGCACTCCTTAAGGAAAGGATAGTGGAACACCTGGAATCCATAGGAGCACAGGATCCTAGACAGCATGGGTTTACAACAGAAAGGTCCTGTCAGACTAATCTCATAGGTTTCTTTGACTGGGTAAGCAGAGTGGGGCACCAAGGGGAAGCAGTTGATGTCACCTACCTTGACTTCACTAAAGCTTTCGATACTGTTCCACATTGAAGATTGATTAATAAACTGGGTAGGCACGGGGTGGGTCAGACATTGGTCAACTGGTTGGCAGGCAGAAAACAGAGAGTGGTGGTAAATGGTATACAGTCAGAAGAGATGCAAGTCACAAGTGGGGTACCTCAGGGATCAGTTCTGGGGCCAGTCCTCTTCAATATCTTCATCAGTGACATTGCAGATGGACTGGCGGGTAAGGTTTGTCTCTTTGCAGATGATGCCAAAATCTGAAACAGAGTAGATGATCTAGAAGGGGTGGGCAGAATGAGAAGAGATCTGGAAACACTGGCAAAATGGTCTGAAGAGTGGCAACTGGGGTTTAAAGCAAAGAAGTGCAAGATCATGCACATAGGGAAGAAAAAAACTGATGCTACCTATAGGTTAGGCAGAGAGTTGCTGGCAATCACAAGGGAAGAAAGAGATTTGAACACCATCATCATCATCACTGATGACCTGGAATCATCCAAGCAGACCACTAAAGCAGTAAGTAAGGCTACAGGGATATTGGGGTGTATTAGTAGGTGTATCACAAGTCATAAGAGGGAGGTAATAATCCCTCTTTACAGGACACTGATTAGGCCCCATCTGGAGTATTACATGCAGTACTGGATGCCACACCTGCACAAGGACGACATTAACAAAATGGAGGCAGTCCAGAGAAGGGCATCCAAAATGGTGCAGGGACTGCATCAGAAAACATATGAGGACAGATTAACAAAGCTCAATATGTATACCCTAGAGCAAAGGAGGGAGAGAGGTGATTTGATCGAAACATTCAAACATCTTAAGGGCATTAACAAGATGAAAGAGTCTAAAATGTTTCAATATAAGAAAAATAGCAGGACAAGACACAGAGTGAGATTAGAGGGAGGCTGATTAAGGGGTAATGTGAGGAAGTTCTTTTTCACAGAAAGGGTGGTGAATGCATGGAACAGTCTACCTCAGGAAGTGGTAGATATCAATACAGTGCAAGGCTTCAAATAGGCATGGGATAGGCATAAGGATGCAATACAGATGAGTATGAATAAATAGGCCATTCACAGAGTAAAGACCTATGGCACATTCATAAGGTAGAAAAAATGGGAAGACTGGATGGGCCTTGCGGTCCCTATCTGCCACCAACTTCTATGTTTCTATTTAAATTTGACCAGGACACTGTGGAATTTCCCCTACTCTGCAGTAGGGGAATCTCTGTCCAAGATGGCC
Organism: Neoceratodus forsteri; assembly: GCA_016271365.2. NCBI lineage: Eukaryota > Metazoa > Chordata > Ceratodontiformes > Ceratodontidae > Neoceratodus > Neoceratodus forsteri. The sequence continues at coordinate 394,655,244 of CM057454.1, read as the reverse complement.
GACATGTATTCCAAGGAGAAGGACACGGAAGAGATTCTTCTCCTGGCTGGTGGCGACTCAACTGATAATATGGATTTGGATGCTGCTATTGCTATGAATGTAACTCAAGAACAGAGAAATGCTGATGTAGACCACTCCACAGGTGCCTTGCAAGTGAGTGGTTCTGAAAATCTTATGGGCATATCTTCTCTTCACAGCAATGAGGGTCACTCCCCACAGCAGACAGCAGCTGGTGAGGCTGCAGCAGCAGACGGAAATGCTCAGCTGGATTTGGTAGACAGTGCCACATTGATGGATGCTCCTGGTGCGAGCAGCAGCTCACTATCTCCAAGATCCATTGACTTGATGCTAAATGTTACCAGGCAGTCACCAGCCTGAGGCACATCCCAAGAAACTAAAGATCTTGAAGCGCCTCTAGATTTTGACACTTGGAATCTGGACACTGCTCACACAAACACAGGCTGGAAACAGAACAACAAGAGTAAATGGTTACCTGATTCTCAGTGGGAAACATTTTCTGCATCTAAGCCATTCTGCAGGATAACTCTATGAACCACACCCTCTGCAGTGTTTCTGCTATAACAGGGGTGAGAGGAACTGCTTTGCAATGTACTGATAACGTTTGTTTAAATGACTTGGACAGTGATGTACATAACATACAGGCGTTACCCTCTGTTTTCAATCCTGTTAATATGCTTGAATTAAATGATGCTATACATGAGACATCTAATGTTGTCTGCACAAATGCCATGAATGCCAGGTCCAAGGAAAGGCAGTGGTATCGATATAGAACAGGAACAACCTCACTGTTCTGCAAATGTTCCTGCTTCATCTTCCCAGGACCCTATATTTCAACCTGAGGGTATGAGATCCCGAGGCAAGAAAAATCATTTGATGATGACCTCTTCCCTTCCTGAGACTAATCCAGATCTTCCAGATCTGGCCCTATGTTTTGGAACTGTTCCAGAACAAACTGACACAAGCACCCAGGAGAAACGCTGTTTGTCTCCAATATAGAGGTGGTCTTCCAGAACACCTGATAGGGTTTTTATGGCTTGGAAACTTTGATAGAATCTATGTTGTTTCAACCTGCTGAAATTTATGCATTAATAAATATTTCTGGGGAAGATGTGTTCAATATAAACTTTCAACAGCATTCAAGTTTGGACAAATTTTGACAAAGTACACTATATTACGGTCAACACCTGTGTGGGTAAACTTTATTGCCATTCCATTGATAAAGCCTTTAATAAAACCATCACCATAATGTTCTGGAATGAAGGGGTGAACATTAATGACATTCTGTTCTGGCTGCAAAAAAATGTTCTGGCTTGGAAGGCCAGAGGCCATTATTGACTCAGAGGGATGGTTGGGGGGGTGGCACGTCAGGGTGAAGCTCTTTCAAACAAATGCTGTGATTCATCACATCTCTAATAGCTTATTTCTTGGTCATGATAGGGGGGTAGGCTTTTATGCAGGCCAGCCTAAGGCTTTCTATAAATGCAGCTGCCCAACCCACTTAAGCAGCTCTTGTGATAGGCTAAAATGTGCTTTGTGTGTGGAGTCTGGGCATGTGAGTATGGCTTGTTCCGAATCTACAATTGTAATTTATGTGAGGAGATGGGCCATGCCTGTCACCAGTGTCCATGGGCAGGTGAGAACAGATCAGATGGAATGAACCAGGAAAACCTGATTCATACAGCACAAGATCAATCTGCACTACAGCACTCCACTGAGCAGGAGGCTGGTTCTACTAGACGCCACCTATCCTCCAAGGGAAACCCCAGAAGAGCCTCAAAGCTCTGTTAGTCAGCACCTGCACAACCCCCTGGGGTTCTTGATCCCTCTCCTGCCCAAACTGAGCAACTATCTGATCCACTTCCTGAGTGAAACCAGCATAGGATGCCCCTTCCCCCCTCAGATTTCCAATTTCCAAAACCTAGATGAGTGACAAGGGCCTCTATTAAGAACATCGAGAATCCCCCCATCTCTACAGAACTCCTTTCAAATCTTGAACAATAGCAGAGAGGGTGATTCTGACCTAGAATCTGATAGATTGTCATGATCTGAACAGGTCTCTGAAATGGAAGAACAAACATTTGTTTCCACTGTCACAAAAAGAAAAAAGGGGGGAAAAAAGGAACACTCCTGATTAAGGTGGAAGTCCTACCTAAGTATTTTTGTTCACTCTTCCCTATGAAATACATGACAACCCTATGTATATCTTCAACCAATGTATGTAGCATACAAAACTACTAAAAAAGGCTGACTGCACTGCATTACTTTCAACACATGCCATATGATACCATCTTCTCCGCAGACTAGACTTAACTCTGCTTTTTATACTGAACAAGCTAGGAAAGCCTGGATGTAGGGACCTTCCTTTGGTCCTTTGTCTTGACACAGAAGATTGCCTCAGAATTTTATTTAAATGGCCCCATTTCTCCCTACAGAGACTGACTAACATAGTCCCAGGATGAGCCCTGTTATTGGATTGTTCCTTTCAACATTTCCCGCCGCATTATTAATACATATGCACCTCAGACCAAAGCAGCTAGGGTTGATCTGTTTGAAAGCATCAGACTATTTTTATACATGGCCAGACACATTGTTTGGGGTGGAGATATGAATTGTGAACTAGATGTGAAATCTAGGGAAACCTTGCAAAAGAAAGTGTACTGTGATTCCCATTCTTTACTGTCCATAATTAAAATGGCTAATCATTCAGATACATATAGAATAATACATAAGGATCCTGGATACACATATTACAGAAATAAATTCTCTACCAGAATTGATTATTTTTTTGCTCTAGACTCCTAATTCCTCAGGAGGCCTCATTAATTTCCCGTGAATTTTCTGACCACTTAATTCTTACTTGTTCACTAATTTAAGGGAATATTCCACCCCATTTCTCTTCATCCTTGGAGAGATGGAGAATACATATTTCTCTTCTAGAACAGGAACAAATTTGCCAAGAACTCAGTTATTTATTTGCACTTTGACAATCAATTAAGTGTTTATATGACAATATTTGGTGTTGGTGGTTTGATACCAGAAATGACATCAAGAATCTACTGACTCATTTAGGGCAGGTTAAGTCCAACACTGATTATATGTTATACTTGGAACATAGAAATAGACCGGTAAGTATATCTCTGCACCACATAATTCTAGGCCTGATTTTCAGGCTCAGATCACCAATTAGAAGCTGAGATGAGATACAGTACAGAATCTTAACCTAGCTCGGAACCATATGCAGCCTGCAAACAGAGACTAGATTCTACTCTAATAACAGAGTTGCAAGATGAGAATGGCATTGTGAAAGTTAGAGATATTGATATCCTTTTAGTGCTTTAGAAACACTTAGTACAGATCTTTTCCACTAAACATTGTATTAAATCTTCTGTACAGTCCTTTCTCCAGAACCTCCCTCCACCCTTAATGGAGGATCAAAAATGATGACTAAATGAACCTATCTCAAAACAAGAAATTGAGGTAGCAATTGGCCCCCTAAAGGTCACTGCCTCCCCAGGGCTGGATGGTATTTCCAGTGCTTTTTATAAAAACATTTTAACTGATCTCCTGGGCTCCCTACATCAATTGTATAATGAGATGTTCAGTGATGCTTCTGGAACTGATCATTTCGGGGAAGCTATTCTAATTTTTCTCTATAAAAAAGGGGATAAAAAATTAATACATAACTGGAGACCCATCAGTCTACTAAATGTAGATTATAAAATATTATCAGAAATTGTATGTAATGGGCTACAAGTGAGTAGTCATTTGATACACCCTGCTCAGACACGTTCAACCCCAGAAAGGAATATATCTGATCATCTTGCACTCTTAAAAGATGCTTTTGAATCTGGCAACCAAAATAAATTACAAAGGTATGTCCTTTCCATTGTTCAAGCCAAAGCATTTGACCAAGTCTCTCATTCGTATGTTTTCCAGGTATTAATATCCTATGGCATTCCTAACAATATGATCAAATGGATACAATTATTATATACAGGTGCCAAATTGAGACCATCTGTTAATGGGATTCTTAGAGAATTAGTATAAATTAATATTGGTATTAGATAGGGTTATTGTGTAAGTCCACTATTGTACACCTTCACTTTAGACCCTTTAATATGTAATATCATTAAAAATTAGAAAATAATAGGACTTTCACCTTTACCAGAATTAGAACTCAAAATGCTGCAGCTTACAGTGACGATTTGTGCATCATTTTATCATCACATGATGTGGGTCAGGATTTGCAGGATGAGTTTTCTCATTATGCTGAAATATCTGGAGCTGTTATAAATACAGAGAAAAGTAAGGCTCTGAAGATAGGTTTACACTCTGATGTTGATAACTTGTACAATATTATGGGTATTCTCTTGTAGACTTCACCATCTCCATCTTAGGTATACATGTTGGAGAAGGAAATCTACAATATTTAAATTGGGAACAGAAGATTAAAATTTGTGGAGCCAAAGTTCAAATCTGGAAAAATTGGAAATTTTCCAAAACAAAGAGAGAATTTTGACCATAAAAAAGTTTTTAATCCCTATTTTTTCCTACCTTAATTTCATTTACCTACCTCCAATTTGTTTTGAAACACGACTATTTAGTTGGTTCTTTCAAATGCTTTGGGGAAGCAGACTGAACCCCATCAAAAGGGACAATACGTATCGTCCATATAAATCTCGTGGTCCAAGTATGATCAACCCTCTGTTTTTTTTTCATTCCTTCTTCTGTATATCTACCTTAAAACTAGGTTGAGCCCTTGGCAGAAATGGTCATATTCCTTACTATGGAATTTCTTCTCCAAATGGGAGGAGCTACCTCTGAAAATCTTAACTGCTTCCACAGTCCCTCAATATGCAGATGCAGCTTTGTGAAAAATGATACAGCGGAAAATAAACAAACATTCATTACTAACATTTTCTAGAAAACAACTATATTCCCATATTGTTACTACTCAAGGGTGGCACAGGTTGAAGTCCCTAAATATATCCCATCCAAGGTCCCAGTGGTTTTAAAAGTCTTAAATGACAGTAGAATCGCAGCACAAGTTTGGATATTCTTTGGCTAAGTTGCCATAGTAGATTAGAGTCTGGGAACCTGAAGTACACATCTATTGAGGAAAGATTTTATCCCAGGGTGGAGTGCAACCAAATAGAAGAAACACAATTACATTTTTTTCTTGAGTGCCCATACACCCAATCTCTTTTATCTTTCCTCACTACCAGATGGCAGTAGCCTTATTTAAAGCAATAGATTTATCAGAACTTTTTTTTAGGGATTACTCTGGGTATCTCAGGTTATATCACACTAGCACTCTGAATGTGATATTTGCAAGTATTAAATTCTGTCTCTGGCAAGTATGGTGTTAGTTTTTACGCAGCAACTATATACATTTCCAAACATTTTTGCTCAATCAATTGAGGAAATGTCAAACATATTAAGGTATCAGATTATAGGAGATTATCTAAAGTCAGAGCAGATGCTATGTGGTGTAGAATTTTATGGCTGAATTAATTCTGATGTGTTTCAACTGACCAGAATTAAGGCTTACATAAAAATGCTCTTTGACAAAAGGAGATGGAGTTTGTAATTCAGAATAAGATGATATCAATGCTTTATTTGTTATTGTATACTAAATTTTTCATTTATTCTTTAAGCTTTATCTAATTGTTATACACCTACATGTATGAGGTAGCAAATCAGAGGGTACCCTTTCTTTTAGGATTTTGGAGGGCAGATTTTTCTTATTTTTATTTGATTATTGAAATGTGATACTTACTGTGAAAGGAACAGTAGATTTTCTTTTGTTACTTTCTTTTTGCTAACAGCTGATGTTTTGTTTATGTCCTCCTTATTGTTTTTTTTCTGTATACACATTGTATGACTGTTTTGATTTCTCTTGTAAATAAATTTCCCCTACTCTTTTTGAGAAGTGGCATGGAATCTTTAACATCCATCTGAACTACCACCAGAACAGGCAGATGGGACCTTGGTTTAGCACTGCAGCTGAAAGACAGCACCTCAGTAGTGCAGCACCCCTCTCATGTTTCACTACACTGCCAGCATTAGAATTTAACTCAAATGCCTGGAGTGTGGAAGGGAAGGATCACTGAGGCACATTAGTTTCAGCAACCTTGAAGGAACCTTAAAAACTCTTATCCCCCGGCTACTGGAGGTCTGAATCCAAGCACGGAGGAAGACGACTACTGAAGACTACAGGAAGTTCCTGTCCCAGAATAGGAAGGGTGAGAGTTGTAAAGGCACATAGGCAGTAGGAAAGTAAGTGTAAAAATACATAGAGGGAGGAGACAATAAGCATACAAAGCAACAGGAGAGGGGGCACAAAATAAGTCAAGATGGAAGTGGTGCAGTGCAATGGCTATGGAGCTGCAGTGTTCCAGGAGACATTCTGGAGGCTGCGATTCTGCCCTGTTTGCAGGCACCTCTCTGGTCTGAGAGAGGAGATTGCCTGTCTTCAGGCTGACCTGGCTAGGATTCGTGAAACCTCTTCCCCCACCCAGGGACCACCAGGGCCATCACCATTACCTCAGAGGTTGCCAAGAAAGAGGAACAGTTGGACCAAGGTGGGCTCAGGGAGGGAGAGGGTGGTGGAACATAGGTGCATCCCTCCAGTTGTAGCTCTCTACAATTCATATGCTGTTCTGGCAAAAAAGTGGTTCCTCTATGGAGGCACCTGCAGTGGAGACCAAGGAGGATGCTGGGAACCTCCATAAAGAAGACCCACAGGAGGGTGGCATGAGACCCCACAGGGGAAGAAAACAACTCCTGGTGGGGGATTCAATCATTAGTGGGGTAGATGTGGGGGAGGAAGGGGATAGGGAGGTAAGGTGCCTGCCTGGCGCCATGGCTTGGAGGGACAGGAAGCAAATCCTCAGGATCGCGGCAGCAGCTGCATGAGGGAAGGAGCTGGATATCATTGTCCTCCTAGGGACAAATGACCTGGCTGTAAATGGGATCAGAGTGGTGCAAGAGGAGTTTGTGGAGTTGTGGAGGGGCCTTAGACAAGTAGCATGTACGGTAACCTTCTCAGAGGTGCTGTCTGTCTATGGCAAGGATGATGCTAGGGTATTCCACATCATGGGATTCAATGAATGGTTGAAAAACTGGTGTGGTGCTCAGGTTTTGGCTTCATTGGGGACTGGGAGCCACTGGAGGGATGCAGACTTATACTGGTGTGATGGTCTGCATCTGTCCGGGGGATCCAGGATCCTAGGTGACAGGTTTAAATGCTTCATTGGCAAGTATTTAAACTAGCCAAGGGGGAGACACTGAAAAGGAGTAGGGAAATCTCAGCCTCCCCCCACAAAGCGCAGTAGTTAGAGAGGTAAACACCAAGGCAGAGAAGTCAGTAGGGAGCAGGACAGGGATAAATGCAGAAAAAGGTGTTAAGGACAGGGATGGGGCTAAAAGGGGTAAGGCCATAAAAAATTAATGGAAGGTGATGAGTACCAATACCCATAGTCTGTGCAACAAGCTCCCTGAACTAGTGGCCTTAATGGAAGAGGGATGCCTGGATATTGTGGCAGTCACTGAAACATGGTACACAGAGAACCATGAGTGGGAAGTCAACATACCAGGATACACAGTCTACAGGAGGGACAGGGTGGGTAAAAGAGGAGGAGAGTAGCTCTCTATATAAGGGAAGGATTAAAGCAATAGAACTAAAGAGCAAACATGAAGTTGATGAGTCACTATGGGTCACCCTGGAGACAGGAAATGGAACCACAATCCGCATGGGAGTTGTGTACAGACCCCCATCTCAGGGGGAGGAAATGGACAAGGAAATGATAGAAGGCATCCTTAAAATGGCAGAAAAAGGGAGATATTGTTGATGGGGACTCGAATATGACAGATGTTAACTGGAGTACCTTGCTGCAGGCACATCCAAGAGCAGGGTCATTCTTGATGCCCTACAGGGGCATGCCTCAGACAGCTAGTGTTGAATCCACTCAGGAGGGAGGGAGGGAGCAATCTTAGACCTGGTACTCTCAATGGGGAAGGAGAAAGGATCTCAGATTTAGAAGTGAATAGCCATCTGGGAACAAGTGACCACCAAACAGTGTGGTTCACAATAAACACAGCCACAGAGTCAATTACACAAAACAAGAGTATTGGACTTTAGGAAGGCTGACTTTGGGAAAATCAGAGAGTGCCTTAGAAAAGCACTAGCAAATGGGCAAGAGGGAGGGGTGGAGGAACAATGGGAATTAATCAAAACAGCCATTGCAGAGGCAACAAACCTTTGTGCGAAGCAAATCAATAAAACAAAATGAAGGAAAACACCACTATGGTTCTCAAAAGAGGTGGCAGGGATGGTTAAGGAGAAAAGGATAGCATTCAGGAAATATAAGGAAACACCAAGAAGCAGGACAGAGAACTTTATCAGATAAAGCAGAAGGAGGCAGGGAAGGCAATCAGAATAGCAAAGGCACAAACTGAGGAAAAGATAGCCAACTCTGTTAAGAAGGGGGATAAAACTTTTATAGGTACATTAGGGAGTGAAGAAAGACCAAGGGAGGGATACAGAGACTTAATAAAGGGAGAGGAATGTGGGCAGAGGGTGACAGTGAAAAAGCAGGGATGCTGAACAAATATTTCTGCTCAGTATTCACAACAGATGAGGAGGGAGGTGCCTAAACCAAACAAGGGGAAACTCTGAATAGGGGGTCATACCAGTCCATTCACTGAAGAAAGGGTTTTGAAAGAACTCTTGAAACTGAGGGTGGACAAAGCAATGGGGCCTGATGGGATTCACCCAAGAATACTAAAAGAACTAAGGGTAGAACTAGTAACACCACTGACTACTCTCTTTAACAAATCATGGGAGGATGGAGGGTACCTGAGGACTGGAGGAGGGCAATATGATTCCACTTCACAAAGTGGGAGCAGGGCAGAGGCACGAAAACTACAGAACAGTTAGTTTGACTTCAGTGGTAGGGAAAATGATGGAATCACTTCTGAAGAAAAGAATTGTTGAGTACCTAGAGGCCAGTGGGGCACAGGACCCAAGGCAGCATGGTTTCACAGCAGGAAGGTCATGTCAGATGAACCTAATAGATTCCTTTGACTGGGTGACCAAAGTAGTAGACCAAGAAGGGGCTGTGGATATGGCCTACCTAGATTTTAGCAAGGCATTCGACACAGTCTCACACAAAAGATTAATATACAAGTTAACCAGCCTTGGAGTGGGTCCCAAGGTGGTAGCCTGGATAAAAAACTGGCTGGACAACAGGACACAAAAGGTAATAGTAAACGGAGTCCACAGTGAAGAAAGGAGGGTAACTAGCGGGGTACCACAGGGTTTGGTACTGGGACCAGTCCTCTTTAATATCTTTATAAGTGACATTGGAGAACACCTGGAAGGAAAGGTATGCCTTTTTGCAGATGACACAAAGATCTGCAACAGGGTTGATACACAAGGTGGGGTGGAAAGAATGAAAAGGGATTTAGCAAGGCTGGAGGAATGGTCAAATACGTGGCAGCTCAGATTCAATGCAAAGAAGTGCAAGGTAATGCATCTGGGAAACAAAAACCCAGGGTAAGAGTACACAATGGGGGGTGAGTTAATAACAACAACAAAAATCGAAAGAGACCTAGGAGTAATTATATCAGATGACTTAAAAGTGGGCAAGCAATGTGAGAAGGCAGTAAGGAGGGCTGGGGGGATACTGGGATGCATAGAGAGAGGCATCAACAGTAGAAAACAGGAAGTTGTTATCCCTCTCTACAAATAGTTAGTGAGACCCCATCTGAGTACTATGTGCACTCCGGAGACCCCATCTCCGCAAGTCATAAACAGAGTGGAGGCTCTTCAGAGGAGGGCAACCAAAATGGTGCAAGGTCTGCACCAGAAGACATACGAGGAGAGACTAAAGCAGCTTAATATGTATACCCTTGAGGAAAAGAGGGAGGGGACAAGATAGAAACTTTCAAGTATCTCAAGGAATTAACAAGGTACAAGAGGGTAGTATCTTTCAGAAGAAGAGATGTGCAAGAACAAGGGGGCATAATTTGAAGATAGAGGGGGGATGGCTTAGAAGTAATGTTAGAAAGTATTTTTTCACAGAGAGAGTTGTGGATACATGGAACAGCCTTTCTGAGGAGGTTGTGGAGTCAGGAACAGTGGAAGAATTCAAGAATGCATGGGACAGGCATAAGGCAATTCTAGTGGGGGGGCAGGAGGAAGTAAGCTGTTGATTAACTAGAATCTGCAGCTTATCCGTCAGGTAGGGAAATGGGCAGACTGGGTGGGCCAAGCAGTCCTTATCTGCTGTCAAATTCTATGTTTCTATGTGGATAGAACCCACAGCCATCTGATCTTCTGGCCTTAGAGGTGAGTGTGCAACCAGCTGAGCCACTGGCACTGCACTGTCCCTGACTCAAAGAATTTGTCTGACTTGTATCAGGTTGAAAAATCATGTGTGCTTTCATATCACGGTATTGCTAAGACCTACTGTGACAATTAACTTCCTGTGACCTCATTGATGTTGTTTTTAATTAATTCCTTGCAACAATGGAATACCATGTCAATCTCATTTAAACTTCATTGTGTACTGTATCTCATTGTTATCATACTATATATTGTCTTGTTTATAATTTAATGTGAAATTCCCCAGGTCATGTCAGAAAATAGGCGTTTAATTTTCTAGTGTACTTACCTGGTTAACAATAAATAGATAGATAAATAAATAAATAAAGGATCACCAGAGGGGTAGCTAAAGGGAATAAGACTTTCTTCAGATACATAAGTGAGAAGAGGAAAGTACATGGAGGATAGTGAGGATCAGAAGGGCAGAAGAGGACTATACAGAAGAAGACCTAGAAAACACTAACATCTTACACAAGTACTTCTACTCAGTCTTCACAGAGGGGTGAGAGGTGACAGACCACCAGGAGTAGCAGGATCAAGGAGAGGTAGACTCAAGTCCATTTTCAGAGGAAAAGTCTAGAACAGACTTGCATCAATGAAAGTGGGCAATGCTATGGGATCAGAGGGATACACCCAAGGTTACTGAAAAACTCAGACTAGCTGCCCCACTGATAGCCCTGTTCAACAGATTACTAGAAACAGGCAATTCCAGAGGAGTGGAGAAGGGCTAACATGGTCCTTCTACATAAGAGCAGCAGCAGCAGGAGAAGGCAATCAACTATAGGCCAGTCAGTCTTACTGACGCATGGGGAAATTAATAGAAATCCTACTTACCGTGAGACTGGTACAGTGTCTTGAATCCAATGGGATGCAATAACACAGACAGCATGGATCCACAGGGAGAAGGTTATGCCAAATGAATCTGATAGATTTCTTTGACTAGGTGACTAGGGAAATGGATCAAGGGAAGGCAGTGAACTTGATCTATCTGGACTTTAGCAAGACCTTCAACACTGTGTTGCACAGGAAATTGATAAAAGAAATTGAACAGCTGAAGGGTTGGATCCAAAGTGGTGAACTGGGTTAGAAACTGGTTGATGGATAGGAGACAGAAGGTGGTGATAAACGGCACTCACTATAATGGTGAGTGAGTGACCATCAGTGTACAAAGGAACTCAGTACTGGGATATGTCCTCTTCAATGTCTTCATAGAGGACATTGCAGAAGAACTGGGAAAATCTACAACAAGGTGGACACTCAGGAGGGGTTGCAAAGAATTGCAAAGCTCTAGGGAAACTTGTTAAATGCATGACAGTTGGGGTTCAATACCCAAATTTTCAAAATCCTGCTCCTAGGACATAGCAACACAAGAGCTAAGTAAAGGATTGGGGTATTGATAGTCATTAAAGGTGACAAGAAATTATTTTTACACATTTAACTGCCATTCCATTTTCTTTTTCCAGCCAGTTCAGTTTTCTGATATGCTTTGACTATTTATTTTTTGATAAATAAATAATCTAGCTTTGATGTTTCCTTGGTTCCACATAGTGTTTTTGCATCTACTGCTCGGTCTTTTCATATTTCTAAGACATTGCAAGACATCAGTAACCCTCTTCCATGCTATTCATCTGAATGGTGTGGAATGGTGCTACTGATGTCATATAATGTCAGGCAGTATAAAAGGAGAGAACAGTAACTGCTGAGGAAAAAGAGACTCAGAATAGATACAAAGGCAAAAAAACAGGTTATTAATTTAGGAAAAAAGGTCCTAACATATCTTAATATTGGATAGACACTGAAAGGAAACAGTAAGAAAGGTCTATGAATATATTACTTTATGCTGATGACGCTGTCATTTTCTTCAGTGACAAGTGCCTGGAGAAACTGTGTCAAAGGCTTCAGTCTGACTTTACTGCCATCCAGGAATGGTTCGCCTCCAACTTCCTCATAATGAACACCAGGAAAACTAAATGTATGATCTTTGCCACCTGTAACAAGACCTCTACCTCCCTGGTATTAACCATTGCGTCTTCTTCTGCCCCCGAGCACGTGAAAGCCTTTATGTACTGTGGGGTTACACTTGACACTGCATTAACTTTTACTGCACATGTTGACCTTTTACTTAGGGCTGTCAACCTCAGGCTAGGACTGCTCTACTGGCATAGAAACAACTTCCTACCAGAGATTAAGAAACATCTGGTACATTCACTAAAAATAATTCCAACAGCTTAATCTGGTTCAAAGTCAGTAGGCATTCATCTGTATCCCCCTCCCCCCAGTCATGTCTGAAAATAGGTAGCATTTGTCTAGTGTACTTACCTGGTCAACAAAAACTAACTAAATAAATAAATAAAATTGCTTCATTACCAGCATAATTGATTATGAGATTGTGGTCTATGGCTCTATAAGAGACAGTGTGCTATCCAGAGTCAGGAGTCTCCTTAACAGAGCCTGCCACTTTGCGCTTGGCCTAAAACATGACACCCACATTGGTGTGCTATTAGAGATGTGGCTAATCTCTCCCGTTAAACAGAAATTTCATCAGTGAAACATTTTGCAGAATTTGTGCATTCCAAGAAAATATTCCATGGGTGCTAAATTGTGATATTCCTTACTTCTGGAAATGGAGTGAATTTCACCTATGAGAAGTGAAATGTTGCAATTTTGTGGGTGAAATTTTGCACTCTGTGGCCAAATGTTCACAGTCCATAGGTGAAATACTACATTTCGCACCCGCAAAAAATTTCACGAAATGCACAAATTTTGTGAAATGTTTCACAGAACAAAATTTTCCAATTTTGCCCATCTCTATGTAAGCAATAAGGCATGAACAGGTGTGTGTAAAACATATTTTACAGCATGGCCGGGGCGTAGTAAGACATGAGACCGAAGGCTGAGTTACTTCAGCTGCTGGCCATGCTGTAAATTATGTTTTACACACATCTCATAGTGCCTTATTGCACTTATAAAATTGTCTTCTTCTTCTTTTTTTACTTTTTACTGTTTGGAAAAGAATGTCTATATGTAGACACAATAGATTTACTTGTATGCATTTGTGATAAAATAGTCCTTCTGCCTACTGCCAAATGATGGAATTGATGATGTCATTGTATTATTGCCTACTTTCTTCTTCCTGTTTTTTTGTCTCTGTTTTTCTCCACATTTAAGACATGGAATTTTTATCATGGAATGCTTACCATGGAATACATGGATTCAAAATGCTGCTCAGCTCCACAGGCAGAATGTTTCTCTCTTAACACACTGTAGACACAGACAACAATGGCCTTTGTTACAGTCAGAGACTCAATTATATCACTGTTAGGGCAGGAAGAAGAACATTCCCTGATGAGCAGTTAAAGACAAAGGGGATTTTTCACATTCAGCAAAGAAACAGTTGTAGTGAAAACTATAAACAATACTTATTGTTTCTAATGTGCTTATGTATGTAAGGAGAGTGTGATAATCAGTGAACAACATTAAATTATTTGTTTTATTTTTTAGTTAAGGTAGTTTTATTTTACAGCCCAGTTGAAGTTTTCTTTACAGTATAAAGTTAGCAGCCATGTTTGAGGTGGAAGATCAGTTCTGGCTGTAGGGGGCTAACTGAAATGCCTGTGTTCCAAATGCCAATTGATCTAGGTTCCAGACTCTTCACTGCTGAGAAGACTTTTTTTAACCATGCGTAAATCATATTTTACACATAAGTAAGAGCCAATCAGATTACTGGGTTTTACCCTGTCATTTTATAAGTGCTATATAGCCACCTGAACTGGTTAAACCTAGACTCAAGGATGCACTATCACACCCTGGTCACTGGCAAAGATGCTCTATAAGGATTGCTGTCCCCTGGTCTAAAGACCATGTTCAACTTTGTTGACCAAAAATACTCTACTAGCAGTGTGGTGTGACACACTCTGCTGCTCCCATGATGAAAAACCTCCCTTGGCCAAGCTTGCTTCTCACACTGTTTTGCTAAGCTTTGGAATGACCTGCATCTTTCACTAAAAACTAATTGCACTTTAAATCTGTTTAAATCCCAGCTTTTCTCCTTACTCACACTACCTGGATCTTGCAACTGCTACCGCTGACTATCTTGTCTAAACACTATGGACATGATTTTCAAAAGCCATGAGAATGTCACAAGCCCCTGGTGTGATGAATATACGTCACAGGGCTTGCAGCATTCTCTCAGTGCTGATTGAGATTTTCAGTCCTGTGTCAATGATGCAAGTTAGACCAGCTCTCCCTGGTCTAACTCGCGCCATTTGGGGAACGTTTTACTGGGCTTGGGACAAATATTTGCACAAACTGCATAAAGTGTGGAAACTGCTGCAAATGTGCCCAATGTACTAAAAGAGGGAGCAATACTGTATGTCAAAGGAGTTTGACACAGTTCCACCAAGCAATTGGTTGACACAGAGCTTAACAAAAGCCTTGCATTAATCTTTGAAAATCTGGCCTATATGTACAAGCATGTGGCACTTTACTTGCTGTGTTATGCTATCATGATACCCATGCACAGGGCTACTGGAAAATTGTACCCGCAATTTTTTTGAGGAATCCACTATTTTCATCATTCTCTGCAAAACTGACATGTTCCACAATTTCTTGCAATTTTTGAGTTTTACATGAATTGTGTAAAAAGTATTACAATTTTAATAAAATACACTTAAATATATTGATACTTTTGCATGCAGACTTGAGTTTGGCCAAATAATGCAGTGCAAGGTAGGGCAACAGTTTTATATGACACTATCTTCTTTTGAATCCTTGTCTTGTTTGGTTTCAAAATCCACTGGTCAAGCATAAGTACAAACACTTATCAGTTTGTTTTGTGTTGAAGCAGTCTATCAGAAAACTTTCTGTTGCCACAGAGACTGAAACAAAGATGGGAGAAAAAGTACAAATTATCCCATTCACCTAAATGGGGTACTAACTACAATATGAAGTCTTTTTGCAAGTGGTAGGACAGGTTTTTCCTTGTGAGCACACTGTAATTCAGACTAGTTTTGATTCAGTAGCTGAGGATTTTTGGATGGCCCTGCTGATTTTAAACTTGAATAAGCTAGTTGCTAAGAGTGATCCTGTTCTTAGCAATCTACCACCTAGATGCTCACATGCAAAGAATACAATAAAAACCTGACTAAAGTCTAAAAACAAGCCTATAAAACTGATGAAATGTATCTGAACATTTATCTTTAACTAAACAAAAGCATTGCAGCCAGAGTGAAATAAAGGTAAATTATAGGGTATCCTGAATACTGTATGATGCATCAAAAATATATTGGTATTTTTTTATATTTTTTGGTAAATGGGTAAGGCCCACAAGGCACAAGTGCTTGTTTTCAGGGGCATCCCAGGAGCACTGATGAGCTTAAGTGGCTTACTTAGAGTCACACGTATGCAAGTGGAGTTGTGGAAAGCAAATCTAGGACTGCTAGATGTCCTCTGCTCATTCACAGTTTGTTACTTTAACTTCTATTCTATTCTGAAAGTCCCAATGACCCCTAGATTTAATGCTTAAATATGCTGTTTCAAAATAATGTACAGTGCCTACAGTGCAAATAACAATTATACAATGGCAAGAACATTTCCTGGACTCTGATTGGTCAATGTGTGACTGAGACAGTTACACAATAACATCACTGTATTGATTTTTCGATGATTGTTATGAGCTTTTTTTTTCAGGAACAAAGATACACTGCCTCACTAAAAATCTTCTAAAAACATTTTTATTTTTGTTTTCTATAACATCGAGCCATTGTATATTGCAATAAGGCACTCCAAGGTGTGGTTGTTGTGTAATAATGTCACTGGTGGTGGAAGCACTTGGCTTCACCTCGTGCTCAACCCTCCCCAGGAGTGACGTTATTACATGATAACACACACCTTGTGGTGCCTTATTCTAAGCATTAAGCACTTTAACATTTTCCTAAAATTCAGTTATTCACCACTCTATCTGCTTATTTTTCTTTGTACCAAAGTGGGTGAATAGGTGGCAGAGCACTGTAAAGAGCTGTTGATTAGGCTTTATTATTTTATATCCAGAAACAGAAAAATATATTTCTTCTGGATTTACTTAATATTGATTTGCTGTGTCACTTTATTGAATCTATGTAGCACTGTATAAAGCAGATGTTTTTAAATTTCGGAAGATAGGCAACACTTACAATAGCTTATCAGTTTAGTATTCACTTTAGGAACATACACTTTTCTGTATGTTTTAAACATATCAAGTGGTAGTGTATTCATTTAGTAGTTTATACTGACTAATACATGATGCAGAAAACATTAAAAGATTTATGGTGAAGCACTCAGGTCTATAGTAGAACTCCATAAGTTTTGCAAAAGCTTTGCAATTTTGGGTAACTTTTCCATAGTTTTCCAGTGGCTCTGCCCATGTATTGATTAGTTTCTGTGGTAGTACCAGTTGTATAAAAGTTGCTTACATGTGCCTAAAAGTGCTTACTGTAGTTCTACTGTAATCTTACTGTATTGTATTGTATACGTGCAAATCCCTGTATTTGTCTTCTGTTGTATCTGACTCTAAATCCTTTGAAAATAGGCCCTGCCTGAAGGGTTTTATAGAAAATAAATAAAACAAATAAAATAAGACATCTAGATGTATAAAATACTGTTTCATATTACCTTCAAACAGGAAAGGGACCTTGGGGTTATCATATCTTTTTCTTAATTAAATATACTTTCTTGAATAGGTATCCTGTGAACAAGGTGACTACAAGTCAGTGCCTACAAAAAATGGTGAATCAATTATGGTGCCTTTGTTCAAGGCTGCCTGGTGGGATAGCAACTGGATATCTGGATGGGCAAGGTAGGGCAATGGGAAGCTATGCACATATGTGCATGCACATGTGTGGGGGTGGAGACAAAGGGGAGGGAAGGTATGTGGGAGGGGGTGTGGCAGGCAGCTGCTGAGCTGGTCCGCTAGTGTGGTGCTGGGGGATGGTGGTCAGTTGGGAGGGCAGGGTGCAGGGTGTGAGTCTGGCACAGCGCGGTGCACTTTTTTTTTGCTGGTAAGCGTCTTTTTACTTTTTAAGTATTTCACTCCCCTGGAGTTGAGAATCCATTAGTAGGGAGGTGTGGGGGGCACAGCCCCCCACATTTAAAAAAATCCTCTGGATCTTGGACGTCCTCTTGCTGTTCACCACAAGTGTGCGTCACTGAAATTAATTTTCGGTGATGTATACTCGCCCTAATGGTGATTGCTATACCACCATCACCGTTATGACATGGAACCATTGAATAACATGAAACGAAAGCAATAAACTATAAACTGTACATTATCTACATCCACAAAGATTAACATAGAATATGTCATGACATTTTTTCCAATACAAAGATAAAAAATAAATAAAATATTAACAATAATCCATCTTCCTTCCCTCCTCTTCTCTCCTCCCTCCCTCCCCATTTAAACATAATCCCACCCTCCCACCCCTGAAGCAAACTTAACCCTCTATTAAGGAGTATAACAGAATGATATAAAGTTCAGTTATAAGGTGCTCAGTATACCGTGACATTGGCGACTGCAACTGGACAACCAGCGAAAGGGTGACTTAGTTGTGATGCATGTCAGAATGGCAACCAGGGAGCTACAGCAAACGGATGGGGTGGGTTGGCAACCTGAGTGACAAGAAGCCACTACAGGTACATGAGTTGGGGGAGTGGGAGTGAGTATGGTTGGAGATGGGTGGGAGAGGATTTGAGGGGTGGCACTTTGGTAGGCTGCTGAGCTGGCACCATGGTGTAGTGGGTCAGCTCACAGTTGTTCTGTGTAGGGTGCTGGGTTCAAGTCCAGATGCAGGTTCATTTTTGTTGAACCTGGCCCAAATTATTTTTTAATTTTGCCTCCCTCCCAACATGCTCCCCCCTGGAGTTGAGAATCCTTAAGTAGGGGCGTCCAGGGTGCAAAGCCTCTTGTGGTGGGGTTTGGAAGGCTCAGCCCCTGCATAAATGCAAAAACATACAAGTCCCCGGTATCATTTTGTTGTGTGTTGGGAATCAGAGCACTGAAATTGATTTTCGGTGCTCTGACTTTGCTGTTATGGTGCTCACGCTTTGGTGGTTGCCTTTATCACATAGAACCGAGGTTCTCAGAATACCACTTACAATTAAACCAACAATGTTCCCTGTGATGGCTCCAGATGGTTCAATAAGGCATGCAGTAATTCCCATCTATCCTGAAATAGGTCTAGCTGATGACATGATGATACACAGAAGCAATTTGTTCTTTTATTGGTAAGGCTTGATGAATTCCTCGATACCATTCATGATATGTTAGTGTTGCCTCATCCTACCAGTTTCAAGCAATAATTAAAATAGCAGTAATAGAAATCAGAGCTATGTGAGCTTTCCGTAACCTAATTAGCTTCTGCAAGAAATAGGCCCACAAGGCAGCGTTCTTGAGTGAAATATGTTCCAATCCCAGGAAGGATTTGATGACATTCTTATTGACTCCCAGAAAGGAATTTTTCACAATCCCATAAGACATGTTTAAGATGGCCATCAGCTTTGCCACTTCTGGTACATAGGGGAGAAGCGAGCCTACCCATCCGTGCAGTTGTGAGGGTGTATAATACAAATTAGGTAATACTTTAAATTGTAGGAGACGGTAACGGTCTTGTTTGATATATTTATATAAGGAGCACCAGATATGCCTCCTGACCCATGGGTCATCAGAAATAGACAAAGCTTGTCACCAGTAGCAGCATATTCCAGAGACGCTTGGATCTACATTCTAAAAGAAATTGTAAAATTTAGATATTGAGTGAGGTGGAAGAGCAATAGAAGACAATCCTGAATTTCAGAATTCTGATGAACAAGTAAATGACACCTACAAAGGTGGGTCATAACAGCATACTTCATCTGAATTTATTTAAACTCAAAAGAGGAGGAAGCAAGAAGTGATTTTAGTGACAGGGAAAGGAGAAAGCTACCATTCAATAACAAGAAATCACAAGTAATATCTCTAAATTGGGACAGAAATTCAAAGGTATAGGGCCATGACCAATCTTAATATTCAGATTGGCTAATACAGGTTGGTTAGCTAATGTTGACCAATCATGGCCCCAATAACTACACAAACAGCTTAAGGCTTAAGGCTTGGTATAATTTATGTATTGATTCAAAACAGCTTTAGCACTGAAGTTGTGGCTGAAGCAAGTCAGAGAACTGATTTTAAGCAATGTGGTTTGTGGGCTTTTAAAGTCAGTGGGTGTTTTACTTTATTTCTAGTTTACAACAGCTGTGGATAAAAGTCGGGGGTCTGATTCACTGGAGCTAGTAACTGTGGTTTCACACACCACCACCTGGAAAATTACATTTAATAAAATCAATTAACTGACTGCTTCATGGTAGTTTAGCTGATTAAGCAGCACATATAAGACAATGATTTAGGAACAGCTACAATAGATTAGCCGACTCCTGTATCACTCCATGTATCACTCCTGTGTTACTGAAAGAAAACTGCAGCAGACTGCACCAGAGAAAATTACTTTAATATTATATACTGTATTTAATACTTTTAATGCTGTTTTAAACTTTTAATGAGATTTCCTATCCTTTAAATAAAGTGTATTACAATCAAATCAAAGTTGTCCACCACCACTGTGCTAAGGTAAAAGTGGTCTCGTGGGGGTCATGCATGGTCCTGTGGCCGTCGGGGGTGCTAGAAGGACACACTTGTGGCCCTCTGGTTGTCTAAGGTTTCCCATCACTTAAGCCTTAAGTGCTTTCAGGACCATATTAAGGGTGGGGTCTTTAGGGCAGGGGGCAGAGTTGATGGTTTAACATATAATAAACTATTTAAACGTATTCCAACTCAATGACACAACTCCTTCTCAATGATTAACCACAAGGGGATATAGCTATTTTCTTCCCTTAGAAGGTCTGGGTGACCCCATAGGAAAGGTTTACTGGCATGTAGGGCACAATAATAAAGAAAGAAGTTGAGGAGACAGACACTCCCTCTGGTCCCTTGGAAGTATCAGTTTGAAATACACCCAGCACACTGCTCCTCTCTTCCATAAGAAAACATTGAGGAGTTGTTGCAATTTAGAAAAACAGGACTTAGGAAGGTGTAAGCAAAGCATATGGAGGTGGTATAATATACAGGGCAAGATATTCATCTTAATTGTGCTAATTGTACCCCACAGGGAAAGAGAAAGGGCCACCCAGTGCTGTAAATCGGACATAAAATTGTGCAAAAGATGGGTAAAGTTTACTTTGAATAAAGAAGAGGGATTACGAGTGAGACGGATGCCCAAATACAACAAATTTTGAGATTCCCAAGCTAAACCAAAATCCCAAACCTTCTGTTTATTAACATAATTATTAAGGGTAAGCACTTTAGCTTTTCTAAGTTCAATTTATAACCTGAAAGAAAAACAAAACCTCTTATCTCATCTAGGGCCACTGGAAATGAAGTGGAAGGATCCTCAAGGTGGAAAAGTAAATAATCAGCAATAAGCTGATAATTTATAATTACGT
Source organism: Neoceratodus forsteri (assembly GCA_016271365.2). Taxonomy (NCBI): domain Eukaryota; kingdom Metazoa; phylum Chordata; order Ceratodontiformes; family Ceratodontidae; genus Neoceratodus; species Neoceratodus forsteri. Next base: position 394,634,324 of record CM057454.1, on the reverse strand, counting down.
CACCTACAAAGATCCTACACACTTGTTGGTTAAGCAGAAGGTGTTGGATAAGAGGATCCAGGTATAAGTTGAACAAGAAGGGGAAGAGGGCAGCCCTGCCTAGTTCCCCATTGCAGGTAAAAGGAGAATAAAACACCCATTGAACAAGATTTGGGCTGAGGAATCACTATATAATATCTGTATCCACTTTTGGAACTCTTGGGGAAGACAAACCTCCAAAACATTAAGCAGGAATGACCAAGAGACCTGATCAAAGGCCTTTCCGCATCCAGGAAACCAGAACAGAAGGAATGTTGTTTTCCCTGAATGCGAACAGTAAATAGTGAACCCTATGCAGGTGATCACTAGACAATCTTCCTGCCAGAAACAACACCTGTGCTGGACTAATCAATCCATCCCAGACTAATCGAAGTCTATTAGCTAAGACTTTGGCTAAAATTTCAAGTTCCAAGTTAAAAAGGTAGATAATTTGGTATCTACTCGGGAACAGCTTATTTGTACCTGGTTCTTTAATTAGCATAATCCAGGCCTGCATCAGAGTCATGTCAGTAATACTGGAGGAGAACAGATAATTAAATAGATGCACTAAAAAGGGAACAAGATTAACAGCATATGGTTTATAAAAATTATCTGTGAAGCGATCCGGACCAGGTGCTTTGTCAAGAGGGAGTTGCTATATGGCTTGAGTAGCCTCTGATAGTGAAATAAACCCCTTTAGTGTCTCCTGTTGTTGTGGGGACAATTGGGGAAGGGGGAATCAGTCAAGTATTCATGTGACAATTTATCAAAGTCACCTGGAAGAGGGTAAGCTTTATATAAAGAGCTATAAAATTGTGTAAAGATCTCAGCTATCTCACGGGCGTAAATAACCAAGGTATCATCCACACTAGTACAGATACTAGGTATGGTCCTACCTATCTCTAGCTGCCACAATTGAAGTGCTAGTAATTTACCAGCCCACTATCCACTTTCCAAATATTTCACTTTAGTACAAAAATCTGCTGGAGCAATTGAGTTAGTTCTGCACTACGGGCCTTGTGACATTTAAAGGCTTAGCAAATGCATTCACCTCTAAATGCACATTTAGATGCACTCTATAAAACATCTGGCTGAGGGATTGCATTATCATTAATACTAAAGAAGGAATAAATATATCTTTTTAAGATAGAATAAGCTGAGGGGTCATTTAGCAACTGTGAATTGAGACACCAGACTGTATTATTTTCCTCCATCTCACAGAGTGAGTGATTCATTGTAACACGATTATGATCTGGAATTACCATTGGTTAAACTTCACAATGGGAAACACTGCAAAGAGATTCACTGCTAATTAAAAAGTAATCTAGATGGGAAAAGGATCTATGCAGTGAGGAATAAAAAGTGTGTTGATGATCTGTGGGATGCAGGACATGCCATAAATCTACTAGTACAATGGATTCTATCAGGTATCTCAGTCCTCGCTGCCCTGGGGATAACCCCTTCCAGACATTCTGAGAATGATCCAAGTCTGACTGGAATACCAGATTCCAATCCCACCTAGAAAGATGGAAAAATGGGACAGAGTAGCTAGGAGAGCCAATAGCTCCACAAAAGAGGAGTCCATGTTAGGGCCATAATAGACCCCAACACTACTTTGATTAGGCCCAATCTTCCATGCAAGATAATATATCTGCCCTCAGGGTCCCATATCTCCTGGTACTATTAAAAAGAGAATCACTGGGCTATTAAAATTGCCACCCCTCCTCCTTTTGTACCACTGCCCGCTCCATAAGCTTGGCCCACCCATAATTTTCTGAGCCGATTAATATCTTCTCTTTGCAAATGTGTTTCCTGCAAAAACGCAAACCTCATTCAATGCTTTTTGAGATATTGGAGCACCATATATCACTTCTGACTATCCTGAGCTACTTTGATGTTCCAAGTAGCAAAAAGATATAAGCTACCCATTCCTACTGTTAGATATAAAAGACATACAAGTATTTATTGTAAATATAGTATGCCCCAGGCCCACCCTACTAATACAAAAATAAAGAACAAACTGATAGAAGTACACATCTTAAACAGTGCATTTGAAGAAGAAAACCCAACCCCCCATACCTAATATCCCAAGAATCTTATAAGAAAATCCAACAATAAAACAACCCTGAAAAAAGTATTACAACCCCCAGTCCAAATGACTCGACCTACTAACATCGCGATGTTAATCTATCTCTGCAAAGAGAGACCATCCAGATCCTTCCCAAATGACAGCAATTAGCTTAAACAGAATTAGCACTATTTGACTAAAACTGTAACATGCACTAAGGATCCTAATCTATTATACAAAAATCACAAATAACAGTAAATGTTGCCTTGGTACTTGTCCCACAAATATATAAGGATTGACATTTTATAAGTGCTCTGTTAAACTTACTCATATAGCACAAGAGAAAACTCAAATAACCCTCTTTTTGTTGAGGAGCATCAGGCAATAATAGTCACTTCTGGCCGGATATCAGAGGAGCCAGTTATAGAAAGGAGAAGGACTCATTGTAATTCTACAAACTTAAAAACAAAAAGGCAGATTTTAAAGTCTAGTTAAATAATCAGTCAGCAGACATCCTTTAGAGTCCATAGCACAGAAAAAATCTTCTTGCCAGCAACCATAATTACAATCTCTTTGAAATAAGGCATTCAAAAGCTATTTAAAAATCAAATAGCCACTGTAAATGTGTGAATCAGGTAAGTTATCTTTATGAATAATAATATCAAATAAAAGCTCCATAGGCACTCCTAACAGATAGCCTGGACATCTTGAACTGTTAAAAGCTGACCTCATACAACAGAATTGGGATAGCGTCTACTTCACCAGTACTGTAGATATAGCTCTTGATCAATTCATCCAACTTTTTAATGGTGTGTGTGATCAGCATGCACCAATCAAGAAGCATAAAGTCAAAGGTCATAGAATCCCCTGGTGTTCCATGGACCTCCTAGAACAAATGAAAATGAGGCTCACCAACGTAAGCCCGTGCCTCAGAGTAACGGGTGGACATTCAAAGAGGTACAAAAAAGCATGAAACAATTTAGCATGTATCTTATGTTGCTGTACGCTTACAGTTTTACAGCAAATGGAACCTCCATGTGTAATTTATATCTCCACTTGAAGCAGTCTACATAGTGCCATCCTATTCAATCAAGTGTAGGAGGGTCTGTTCATAAAAAGGGATTGCCAAAGTGTGACATGAGGGTCAAATTTTCAAATTATTTCTAGATTACATTTGTGATGCATTTCAAGATATTATGACCCAAGTATGAAAAAGGAAACATATTGGGAGATAAAAGCTTCACAGGTTCCTGAGACAAAAGAACTGTATTGTGGTGAGTGCAACAAGTGACACCACACACCGTGGTGAATGTAACACCTGATACAGAACATTTGTTTTAGTAGTAAAAACATTAATAAACATGTAATGAGTTATATTAAAACATGAGAAACAAATATTTGTAAGAATTCTACTACATTAATTGCAAATCTGATGTTTTGCACCGTGTACCGTGGTGAATGTAACAAGTGACACCACACTTATGTTTCACTTACTAAAACTGTACTAAACATGCCTAACAACTAACATACTATTGCTACTGACTGACATACTGCTATAAAACATGAAACAATTTGACAATTACATTACTGGCAAGTGCGATGCTTAACACCACATACCATGGTGAATGTAATGAGTGACACCACACATTTGTTTCAGTTTTACAAAGTTTAGTGAACATGTCTATTGGCTAACATGCTACTAATAATAACTGACACAGTGCTACAAAACCTGGAGAAATCTGATAATAATAACAGTAGTGACAGGTGTGTGATACCACATACCACGGTGAATGTAACAAGTGACCCTACACATTTGTTTCAGTAGAAAAAAGTTTACTGAACATGTCTAATGGCTAATATGCTACTACTAATGACTGATATCATGCTACAAAGCCTGGAGAAATTTGACAAAATTAATGTTACTGATGGGTGTGATGTGTGACTCCACATACCATGGTGAATGTAACAAGTGACACCACACTTATGTTTGACTTAATAAACTGTACTAAACTTGCCTAACAACTAACATACTATTATTACTGACTGACATACTGCTATAAAACATGAAAAAAAATCAACAATTACATTACTGGCAAGTGTGATGCCTAACACCATATAACGTGGTGAATGTAACAAGTGACACCACACATTTGTTTCAGTTTTAAAAAGTTTACTGAATGTGCTCTCATGGCTAGCACACCACTACTAATAACTGACATAGTGTTACAAAACCTGGAGGAATTTAACAATAACAACAGTACTGGCAGGTGTGATGGTTGACACCACAAAGAAAATCTATTTTAACTTCCACCCCATGTACACTGAATAATCCCTATGACAATTTATGCCCAGCATTTTCCTAGACATGCAGTCACTGAAATATGCTCTCTGAAAATTTGCCTAACAATCAGTGAATGATGGTAACCAAAATCTGCCTGTGGTGAATGTAACTGCAACCCTCATTGTTCTATTCATGTAAGGTAGCCCTACAAATGGAGGAGCCACATGCAAACAATGGGGCTTAAAACTACAACTCAGCTCCTCCCTCTATAGTTGTTCCTGGTTCTGATGGGCAGGTTATGACTTTGCAACTGTCACAGACTGACGGGTAAACATTGAGCCTGATGTGACTCCAAGCAGAGTGAAGGTCAAAGGTTGCTGTCCTTCTGTGGAAAGATAGATCAAGCAGTAACACAGTCAATTATCACAAGGAGGCAAACTAGGAGAGAAGCCAGAAAATCTTTTAAAGTGCTAATAGCACAATTACAGATTTGGGGGCCATGTGGGTGAATGTAACATGCTGTGACACCAACTGTTACATTCATCACACTAAATACAAAGCTGCATAAATTAAAAATGGAGCATTACAATGGGCTAAAGAGTATAGATAATAAAAAACACAACTCCAGATTAGTAAGCAGACTTACTCTAATAATGAAAAACAGTAAATAAAGCTTGCAAAAACAATTAGTAAAACATGTGTTTTTGCATGTCACACTTTTTCAGGTAAAAAAAGTAGCAAAATGGAATGGGACACCCCATCAAAAAAATATGGATACCCTAGAATTCTATAGTTATGTTATTTATCTGCACATATAGCCAGCTTTCAGATTTAGTCAAAATATATGTCTGACAGTTCTTGATTTTAAAAAATGTGGTATGCACTGTATGGGGGCATTGGTAACCATTTTTCATGAACAGATCCAGGAGTCAACCTCCACCACACATACACTGCAGTCCTCTGCTGCTGAACTTTGAAATATCACTTGAAAACCTTCAATGACAAGCCAGCCCAGTGGTGCTGAGGTTTAATGTGTTGGATGCCACACCTCGCACCACGCCGTCAACCCATGTTTGGGAACAAGCATGGGCCATCAGGGGTCGGCAGGGGAGGGAGAGGATTGAGCATCCAGAGGACAGCTCTTTTCTCCCAGGGAGGGAGGACTGGCACTCCTGCTGAATGTCTACCCCCTGGTGGAGGCTAGAGGATAGCATGGGTCAGAGGGGCCAGATGAGGAGAGGGTGCTGTGGGACATCTGTTGACATGTGCATGCCTCTACGTGTGCACATCCTATGTGTGTGCCCCAGCAATGGGGAAGGGAGAAAACAGGAAAACACCTCCGGCTGTGGATGATGACCAACCTCCACAGGCTCCTGCACCTGGCTGCACCGGTAAGTCCCGTGATACCAGGGTGACCGGGCTGGGGGTCAGTTAGAAGGGCAGCCAGGTGGCAGAAGGGAGGATAAAGTATACATATAAAGAGAAAGAAAACCTTCAATGACATTTATCCTAACTCAAGTCTCCTAATCCTAGTCAACTTCATATCTCCAAGTTCCAAACAAATTTCTGTATGGACTGTACTCTGCTCTGTGAGACTATGTTCTGATTCTTCAGTATTTAGCTAAAGCCCTATGTCTTGAATCATTGCATCATAATAATTACTCAACAATGAACAGATCATGTGCATCCTGGTTCTGCCGAATTCAGGACCATCAGATCCTAAGATTTCTGAACCAGCATCTGCTTCTCAACAGTGCTGCTGGCATCTATATGATCAACCAGGCATGCCATAATACTCCAGCCATAATACTTCAATCTGCTTCTAAATCAACCAACAGCATCTTCTACATAGACTAGGTTTACTAGGTTTTGATTAGACATAAGAATGTATGTGCCCATCAAGAATGTTTCCACAACTGTGTGGGCATATTAATTTGTACCAGTTAACCAGTTTAGATGTTTTGAGCTGAGTTTTAAAAGATGCAAATTCCCTGACCTCAACCATTTCCTGTGGTAATTTATTCCACTCCTTGATGACCCGTATCACAAAACAGTGGTCTCTTTTACTGGTGGTAGCCTTTGGGACTACAAGTTGAAAAGAGTGGCTCCTTGTATATACTCTTCTTTCTGCATATTGAAAACCACACTGTAATGTTCAATCTGGGTTTTGCAGAATCTTGTAAAGCTGTGAAAGATCACCCCTTAACCTCCTGTTTTCTAGACTAACCAATCTAGTTTTAACCAATCTACAGTATGCTGATATGAAAGATGTCTTATGTTAGGTATAATTTTGGTAAACCTATGTTGAATTTGTACTAATAAATTAATGTGTTTAAGATATGGGCTACAGAAGGGAAAGCAGATGTCAAGATGAGACCTAATATATGTCCGATATAATGGGATTATACACTGTTCACTTTTGTTGATGAAGGATCGTTTGATATTATTTAATAACAAATTTAAGATTGGGTAATTTTTTTACAATGATCAGAGGCTGTTACGTCATTATTTATAATTACTCCGAGGTCCCTTTCTTTTACTGAAGTTTTTATGGGAGTATCATAGCTTGGGTTATTCCTTCCTGAGTGAATACCTGCGCATTTATCAGTTTTTAGTATCATTTTGTTGCATTTGTCCATTGTTCAGTATTTTTTAAGCTCTTCAGTCAAGGTTATATGTTTCTCAAATGTATCAATCTTCCCTCCTATCTTTGTATCATCAACAAACTTGGTTATAACATTGTTGATGTTTTGATTATAATCATGAATGAATAAATTGCACTGGGTTGATCCCAGGATCGACCCCTGAGGAACTCCACTACTCATTGACCCAGATGTAGAAAGTTGACCTCCAATTCTGACCTTTTGGGTTCTTTTTAAGAGACAGTTTTGTACCCATCTTACTAAGGAAGAGCTCAGACCGAGGTTTTTAAGTTTATCTATAAGATCCAGATGAGGTAGCTTGTCAAATGCTTTTCTGAAGTTGAGCAATATGACATCAACAGGTATTTTATTGCCGAAGCTAGCTCCCACCAGATTATAAAAGGTGATTAGATTAGTAGTGCAAGAACATACTGCAGTGAATCGTTCATCGAGCATTGAAAAGAATACCACAATGACCAAACCAATTCACATGATTCAAGTTGTTGCTCCAAATCCATCAAAATCCATGCCTGCTCCAGATACTAAGACTCGTAACAGATGGACTCCTTCAAGCATACCAATTGCTTTAAAACTCAAAACCTATCTATTTCTATTTCCTGTTAGTATGCTCAAAGGACAGGCAGTTCATTAGCATGGGTACTCAGAGGTTTCCTCCACAGGGATTTTTCCTCTCCTGTGCACTACTGTTCACACTCTATGTGAGGTAAATCTTTTTGGGCCTCCTATTCCCTATCGTTGTTGCCTCCCATACCAAGGGTGGGAATAGAGAAAGGTTGAAGTTAGGTTCACACAAACAGTCACCAGCCTGTTGGGACAGTGGTCTGGGCTTCTGCCTATGACTCTGACATCCTGGGTTCTGAAACGGACCTGAGAGTTGAAGGGCTGGCCAGGTGGGGAGAAGGATCGAGTGTCCCAGGGACTGCTCTCCTTTTATGAGGGAAGGGGGTCTAGTGTCTGGTGCAAGACTGACCTCAGGATGAGGCTGGGGGGAAGCAGCTACCAGCACTTGTATTGTTGGAGGCAGAATAGACTTTGGCATCTGCACCCTTGATGTCATTGCATGTCCTACTTCCTGGGGTCAAAAGGCAAAAATGGTAGGCCAAGCAGCATGCCGCCTCCCTTGCACTGCAGGTCCCGCACCTCCACCATGGCACCACATGGTTCACAAGGTTCACAAAGATTGGAAGGAGTGAAACGACATGGGCTCATTATTGCTCCTATCAAGAAACCTAATAGTAGGATAAAGTGCCACCTTCTCTAAAAAAGTTATCCAATCTTTTTTAAATTTGCTTCTGAATTACCATAGATTACTGTAATCGGCAAACAATTCCAGGAATTTACGACTCTTATAGAGAAGAAGTACTTTCTGTTACTTGTATTGAACCTGGTAGGCATAAGTTGCAGAGGTTGGCCTCTGGTGTTAATATGTCTATGCTTTATGACCATATTAGCTGATCTAGTAAGTAGGAATCATGAACAATGTTATGCATTTTTATCAAATTACCCCTTAGTCTTCTGTGTTCTAATGTAAATACATTTAATGCCTTCAGTCTATCCTGGTAGGACATATTCTGTAATCTGTCGTATGTTTTGTTGCTCTCCTCTGCACACATTCCAGTTTGTGAATGTCTGAAGCCCATTATGGGCGCCAGACCTGGCTACCAAATTCTAGTATTGGTCATACTAAGCCCGATATAAGGGTATAATAACCTTTGCCTTCCTACTAGAAATGCTTCTTCTGATAGCTTCCATGGCCTTATTAGCTTTAGTTACTGCAGCATGGCACTTGTCCCTAGGGATAAGGGAATTATGAATTAAGATCCCAAGATCTTTTACATTGAAAGTCCAAAAACGCAGTGACCAGCACCACTCAGAACAGTGCTCATGAAAGAAGCAGCCAGCCTCGAGTTTTGCAGAACAAATCAAAAAGCCATGGTACTCGAGACCGCCTCAATAGACTAAAGGTCCACAACTGAAGCTAACGATAAACATTTTTATAAATAAGGAAAGTCTGGCAGCATTTCAGTGTTCTTTTCCTAGCCAGAGTGGCAGGCTAGCTGGTCTCGAGTGCCACAGCATTTTGGTTTGTTCTCTTTACATTGAACTCTCTTCCGTATTGTACCACACAATGTATAGTATGTGGGTTAGTTTGTTTGCCTAAGTATATGACACTGCATTTAGAGGTATTAAAATGCATATCCGACTCATAGGCCCCTGTAAAGATTTTATCAAGATCTTCCTGCATTTTCTGAATTTCACTTAATGTGTTGCAATGGCCTCCCAGTTTCATATAATCTGCATACTTTATAGTTAGATTAGAGATATTGCAACTCAAATCAGATATGAAAATATTAAATAGGACCAGTTCCAACATGGAACCCTGGGGCACCTCACTAGTCACTCTTCCATTTGCCGAAAAATATCCACGTATTGATGCTTTCTGCAACCTTTCTGTCAGCCAGTTATTTATTAATCGAATTAATAATGGGTCTATGTTTTTACTCTACATTTTTTTTATGATAGCGCAGTAGGGTATAGTATCAAAAGCTTTAGTAAAATCGAGCAGCACAACATCTGTACACCTGTTATCAAAATAACAACTAATATGTTCATAAAAACACAAAAGATTGGTTTTGCAAGATCTACCTGCTGTAAACCCATGTTGTTCTTTGCCCTGCTTTTCAATGCTTTTTGAGTGATCTACCAAGTCATCTTTAATGATACAATAGATTCTAGTAATTTGCCCACAACCGACGTGAGACTAATAGGGCTATAGTTTGATACATCTTGTCGGGATCCATTTTTGTGAATGGGAATCACATCTGCACACTTTCAATCTGTTGGTATATTCCCACTGCTCATGGATTTTTCAAAGAGTAGTTTAAGGGGGGAAGGAAATAGTGCTTTTCATTATCTGAAGCATCCCTGCAGAGATACCATCTGGGCCAGGGGTGGCATTTGTTTTAATTATCTTATTTTATCTCTGATGCATTCCTCTGAGACATTAAACTCTCTAGTGCCAATATTTATAACCATAGAAGATTTTGAATGATCTTCATTAAACACAGAGCAGAAGTGCCTGTTAAAAGGTTCTGCCATTTCCCTGGGATCTGAAATAACTTGGTTATTTATTATAATACTGGAAAGCACAGGAGTTGACTTTGGTAATGAGTTGATATATCTGTAGAACAACTTTGCATTCAGTTTGTTTGTGCCACTTGCAAATTCTAATTCTTTGAGGCGTTGGCTTTTCTGATTTCTTTTTACACCTTTTGTAAACTCTAAATTTATGCCAGAGCAAGTCTGATTTTACTTTCAGGTATCATTATAATTTCTTCTTACTATTTATTAATTTAATTATTTTCTTGTTCAGCCATTTGGGTCTTAGACCATTGTAACAGTATTTTTTAACCTTCCTAATATGGGTGTCACATGGTTTTAAGATTTCTTTATAATAAGCCAGGTTTCATTAGCTGTTTTATGTTTTAGTTTCAGTCCAGTCCCTTGACTTTATTTTTGAGTTGATTACATCAATATTTGTTTATTATAATCATAGATCCTGATATAATCTTGTGTCTTTGCATGATTGTATACAATATCAAAGAAAATAGTGGGGTGGTCACTGTTGCCATGGGGAAGGATGTTTCACATTTAGATATGTCTATTGATTCAGTGGCCAAGATGAGATCAAGAATGTTATTGCCTCTAGGGGTGGGTTTTGATGTTCTGTATTAAATCTAATTCATTACATAGTAACAGGAAGTCTTGACTGAGTTTATTCTGTACAGTTTGTGTGCTCAATTCAAGTCTATGTAATCAAAATCACCCATTAGTTCTTCATCTCCCAGATAACTTGTGTCTTCGATTTCTTTAAAATACTGTATATTCATTTGCTTCAGGTACTAAATTAGGTGATCTGTAAATTACACCCATAATAATATCATCCTTGCCATTGTTGTTTCCCAATATTTTGATCCAGATAGATTCACAGCAGCTGTTAGGGTCCCTTATCTTGTCAGTGATGACTATTGCATTAATACTATGTTTTAAAACAGAGCAGCACCACTTCCCTGCATATTTCTTCTGTCCTTGTGAAATAAGGAAAACCCTTAAGTATTCTTGCCCCATTATGTTAATCTTTTCACCATGTCTCAGTTACACAAATAAGTTTGACATTATTTTCCACAGTTATCAATGCCTGTAGTTTGTCAAACTTTATTGTTTAGATTTCTCACATTACACATGAGTCATCTTGGGTTTTGACTGGGCATATTACATTTTGCCTACTTTTGGGTTCTCTATGAGTGCTGAGAGTGTGGCCTTCATCCATTTCATCTATCCACATTAGCTTAAAGGATAAAGCTGAGCTTTTAGGTGTTTCCCCAGTATGTGAGCTCCTGTATGAATATCGGTGTTTGACAGGAGGGTGAGCCTCCCTCCCGGAGGCCCCACCTGTGGGGATAAGCCAGGGTGTAACCCCAGGATGGAAGCATCCTGGGGCTATATACTGGCATCCAAAGGGTGATCAGGCCCTTCCTGTGGTCCCGCTCTGGGGGGCAAGCCAGAGTGAATCTCCAGCTTGGGTAAGTCTGTGGGGGGAGGGTGTCAGGGCTGGGCTAATAGTTGCCAGTCTGAGAGAAAGTATAGCATTTTTTTTAAAGTTCACACTAGCACTATCTCAATACACTCTCCACCCAACACTGAATGGGAGGACTTTGCCTGTGATTCAGTCTGGGAGGACTATGACTTCTCTAACACATCACATAGAAGCCAGCCTCTACAGGCAAAGGCCATTCAGATTGTTTTCTAAAGCTCTACATCATCCCCACCCCACCCCATCCTCCTCTGGCACTCTTTCTCCCCTTGGTGCTGGGCCTTGGACTGCTGAGTTGTTATATCTTGATGCAGCTTTTTCCACACCAGGACTATTACACATAAATTGCATGTTGATGACTGATACAAGTCTGTGAAGCCACAGTTTAGTAACAGCGGAATATGCCAGATGTTACTGTAACTGGAGCACCTTTGCTGCAGCCACATCCAAGAGCAGGGCCATTTTTGATGCCCTACAGGGGGCATGCCTCAGACAGCTAGTTTTGGAACCCACTCGGGAGGGAAAAATCTTAGACCTGGTACTCTTAAATGGGGATGGAGATAGGATCTCTGATCTTGAAGTGGGTAGCCATCTGGGAACAAGCAACCACCAAATAGTGTGGTTCACAATAAACTTAGCTTTAGAGTCAAGCCACACAAAAGTGAAGGTATAGGACTTCAGGAGGGCTGATTTTGTCAAAATGGGAGAGTGCCTCAGAAAAGCACCAGCAAACAGGCAAGAAGGTGAGGTGGAGTAACAATGGGGAAACATCAAAACTGCCATCACAGAGGCAACAAGCCTTTGTGTGAAGCACATAAACAAATAAAAATGAAAGAAAAAACACTATAGTTCTCAAAAGAAGTGGGGAAAGGTAAGGAGAAAAAGACAGTATTCAAAAAGTTTAAGGAAACACAGAAGGAGCAGGACAGAGAACTATACCAGTTAAAGTAAAAGGAAGCGGGGAAGGCAGTCAGAATAGCAAAGGCCCAAACTGAGGAAAAGATAGGCAACTCGGTTAAGAAGGGGGATAAAACCTTTTATAGGTACATTAGGGAGCAAAGAAAGACGAAGGCAGGGATACTGAGGCTGAATAAAGAGGAAGGTGGTTGGGCAGAGAGCAACAGTGAAAAAGCAGGGACACTGAACGAATATTTCTGCTCAGTATTCACAATGGAAAAGTAGGGGGAGATACCTAATCCAGTCAATAGAAGCACTCTGAATGGGGTGATATTAGTCCTTTCACAGAAGAAAGGGTTCTGAAAGAACTCTTAAAACTGAAGGTGGATAAAGCAATGGGGCCTGATGGAATTCACCCCAGAATTCTAAAAGAACTAAGTGAAGAACTAGTAACACCACTGACTACCCTTTTCAGTAAATCATGGGAGGATGGTGTGGTACCTGAGGACTGTAGAAGGGTGGATGTGATTCCCCTTCACAAAAGTGGGAGCAAGACAGAGGCAAGAAATTACAGACCTGTCAGTTTGACTTCAGTGGTAGGGAAAATGATGGAATCACTTCTGAAGGAAAGAATTGTTGAGTACCTAGAGGCCAGTGGGGCAGAGGACCCAAGGCAGCATGGATTCACAGCAGGAAGGTCATGTCAAACAAATCTAATTGATTTATTTGACTGGGTGACCAGTAGTAGACCAGGAAGGGGCTGTGGACATGGCCTACCTAGACTTTAGCAAGGCATTTGACACAGTCCTGCATAAATATTAATAAAACAATTAGCCAGCCTGGGAGTGGGTCCCAGGGTGGTAGCCTGGGTAAAACACTGGCTGGACAACAGGACACAGCGGGTAATAGTAAATGGAGTCCACAGTGAAGAAAGGAGGGTTACTAGTGGGGTACCGCAGGGTTCAGTACTGGGGCTGGTCCTTTTTAATGTCTTTATAAGTGACATTTCAGAGGGACTGGAAAGGAAAGTATGTCTCTTTGCAGATGACACAAAGATCTGCAACAGGGTTGATATGCAAGGTGGGGTGGAAAGGATGAAAAGAGACTTGGCAAGGTTGGAGGAATGGTCAAATGTATGGCAGCTTAGATTCAATGCAAAGAAGTGCAAAGTAATGCACCTGGGAAACAATAACCAGGGCAAGAGTACACAATGGGGGATGAGATACTGACAACAACAAAATGGAAAGGGACTTGGAGTAGTCATATCAGATGACCTTAAGGTGAGCAAGCAATGTGAGAAGTCGGTAAGGAGGGCTGGGGGGATACTGGGATGCATAGGGAGAGGCATCACCAGTAGAAAACTGGAAGTTGTTGGCCCTCTGTACAGAGGGTTGGTAAGACCACATCTGGAGTACTGTGTACAGTTCTGGAGACCCCATCTCCGCAAAGACATAGACAGGGTGAAGGCTGTCCAAAGGAGGGCAACTCAAATGGTGCAGGGTCTGCACCAGAAGTCATATGAAGAAAGACTAAAGGAGCTTAAAATGTATAGCTTGAGGAAAGGAGGAAGGGGGACATGATAGAAACTTTCAAATACCTCAAGGGTATCAACAAAGTCCAAGAGGGTAGCATCTGTCAGAAAAGAGATGTGCAAGAAAGGCAAGGCTAATTTGAAGATGGGGGATGGCTCAGAAGTAATGTGAGGAAGTATTTCTTCACAGAGAAGTTTGTAGAACATGGAACAGTCTTTCTGAGGAGGCCATAGAGTCAAAAACAGTGGGGAATTCAAGAATTCATGGGACAGACATAAGGCAATTCTAGTTGGGGTTAGGAGGAAGTAGGCTGTTGGTTAACTCAAGATCTGCAGCTTATCCATTAGGTAGGGAACTGGGCAGACTAGGTGGGCCAAGCGGTCCTTATCTGCTGTCAAATTCTATGTTTCTATGTTTCTGTGTTTCTATGTTTCTGTGTTTGCACAGGTGGACATAGGCATGGGACTGCAGGTTAAGGAGACTTGAATGCCAGCAAAAAAAAAAAAGAAAGGCAATAAATGCAAAGTGCATGTTTGTGCTATGCTGGTCATGGCTAGCATGATGTTCTTCCAACCAGAATGTGACTAGATAAGAAGAAACAACAAAGCAAAGTGGACTGCACATGTAAATGACGGACGCATGAATGTTTGTAGAAACATGGGTGGTGAATGCAGCAGCTTAACAGTGGAAAAAAATGACATTCAGCATTAAAGTCGACAGTTTATGTGCTGCTGTTGCTGCTTTCAATAGAAAGAAAATTGTAAAACAGAGCCACATGCAAATAAATTTTTATTTTATTTTATTAAACTCTAGGATTACAAATACCTTTGAGCAAGAACTGCTCATTTACAAAGGTTCCACGTCAGAAGATGGAGGGTAACATACCTACAAAGGTAGACAATGATTTACAGTCAGTTAGTACCTGTTTATGGTTACAGTCATAAGTGTAGGGAGAATGCAGAGGGCAGCTTAAATGAGGTCTCAGAGTAAAAGAAAACTATTCAGGAGGGACAGTTGGGTGAGCAGGGTAGGAAGGGGAGGAAAGAGGTGGGCAGGCTGAGGGGCCTCTGTTGGAGTGATGGGTGGGTAGAAGCAGCGTAGGCAGAGTAGAGATAAAGGTGCAGGTGTCTGGGAGGTGCAGTAGTGGAGGAAGGGGGTGTGAAAGATGGAGAAGGGCAGGAGTGGTGTAGTGGGGGCATGAGAGGTGGGGAGGGCCTGGGTGGGGCAGGAATAGCAGGTGCCATGTGCAGGTGGATAGCTGTTAATGGTGATAGGTAGCAGGTCTGAAGTGGCCAGGTGGGTGGGAGCCAGTCCCTTTGGGAGAAGCAGTCACATTGTGTCGTTGGACGTGAGGTAGAGTCATAGATTCCTTTGAAGGGTCCAAGCAAAGCAGAAAAAAGTGCTTCTTTGTTGAGGGTGTTGTTCCACCGAGGAGCCCTGTGCATAAATGCCCGCAGGCCCATTGTTGTCCTCACCTGGGAACCTTGAAGGTTTGATTTTGGGTACTACAAGTATGCTGGGTACTGTTATGGGTAGTGAGGAGCTTTTCAACACCTGGGGGCATGAGCCCGAGGAGTACCTTTTTAGTTAACAGGCAGGTCTGGTATTGTATTCGACTCTGTAGGGGAAGCCAGTCAGCCTGGGCGTACAGGTCACAGGTGTGTGTTAGGTGGGCAGTATCTGTTAGAAGCCTGCAGGCTTTGTTTAGCGACACTGAGATCCTGCGTAGGGCAGTTGTAGAGGCAGACCCATAGATGGCAAGACCGTAGTCAATGATGGAAGTGACAGAGCTGTAGATTGCCAATCTAAGGGCATCTGTAGTCATACAGTGCTTGTGCTTGTGGAGCATACCAGTACGCATGTTGCCGGCCTTTGCTACATTGTCAATGTGCTGAGCATAGGAGAGGGTACTGTCCAGAGTGATACCAAGGTACCTGAGCTCAGAGACATATTTGAGTGAAGTCCCCGAGTGGTTCTTGATGGAAAGGGGCAGAGATGTGAACTTGCTCCATGCATGACAGAATTGCACAAATAGTTATGTCAGGAGATGATGGCACAGAATGTTTTGACAGCACAAGTCAAGAAAGAATGTTAGGTGTGGGCAGTACTAAATGAAACCAATAAAAGTTTAAAAAAATGAAAAAATGATAACACAAACTGAAAATAAATGTTACACATGTTTTATTAACCATTATGAAGTATGAAAAGTGAGGCACACTGCCACAAATGCTTTCTTGTCTCTTTCAGTCTGCAAATAATACATTCATTCTGCAGTTCAGTGAGTCACTGAGCTGTGCAATTAATGTATTGATTGTGGATATTGAATTATACTGCAGAAAGAAATTAGACAGAACTGATCACTGAACTGCAGAATATTACACATATTGAAATCCATTAAACTGCAGAATAAAATTCCTCAGAACTGTCATTCCAGCAGGTCAAGGGCCAGATTTTCAAAGGCAGACACAAGATGCAATAATGGCAACTTCGCAACCACCCTGTGTTAGGGACCTTGCCAATTCAGTATCGGATAGGGTCCCTGAGCCTCAGTCCCTATGACTTGCAGCATCAGTGGTAACACAGCAAACAGATGGCGAACCACCAAGTATGCCACAAGCTGCGGGGCAGTCAGGAGGCATGGATGGTAGTGGTTCACTGCCCCACCCCAACCCCAATCAGTATGTAATTCGATAATTTTATATTGACATAATCTAATGCCCCCCATCCATAATTTGCACGTAATTTGTTAATATTATAGAAAAGGAAAAATGTCCTGCTGGTCTGGTGGCCCCACCCCAGCAGGTGGTGCCCACCCCCCATCCCCTCAAACTGACCCGATCCGGTGACCAGCACAGCCCTCCACACACCACCATGGCCAGCTGCCAAAATGAACTGTCAGTGCCTTCTGTATACAGTACACAGTAGGTGCTCTGACAGTTCGATTCGATGGGCTGGCCATAGTGGTGTGAGGAGGTCTGTATCTGTCATCGGATCAGGGTAGCTCTTGGGGTGACAGGAGTCACACTCACGGGGGTGGAGGCCACCAGACCAGCAGGGAGTTTTTTTCTTTCTATAACATTAACGAATTACAGGCCAGTCGGTGCCGGGGACTTCAGATCACCAGGGTTGTTATTTTATTATACCACACGGACTCAACGGGCTGGGGGTGGGGACCACTGGATCACCTGGGTTGTGTTTTGATTTTATACATAGTACACTGGGGAGGGTGACACAGTGGCGCACAGTGGCCAACCCTCTCAGGTGTCCAAGTACCCTTATGCCTGCTTTTGGCTGATCTAAGGGCACTTAGAACATTGTCCTCCTCTGGGAGGGTTCTCTGAATACACTTTAAGGGAATATGGCAGCCTGCATATGCCACAAGCCCTCTAAGCGCCATGCGCAGCCCCTGTTGTGGAGCAGGCTGGCACAAACCCCTTTTGCCACAAGCTTTATTAATGGGCTTTTTTTTATTTATTATTTATGTAATAGTCAAGTAATTAACATCATGCAATGTATTTTTGCTGAGGACTCGTAGTCATAGAAAAGTTCGATCTGAACCCTATTATTAGCCAGGCTTACTATATCACTTATCACATATAGTCTATTGGTAATAAGACTCTCATATCTATGAGTGCTCAGGATGTTGTGGTACAGCAGCCAAATCGTCGGATCATAGTGCAGCCATTGGGACTGAGGAAATGGGGAGACTCACCAGAGGTTGGGGGGTCAGGGTGGGTGGGCAATTTGGGTGATACATTAGTACTTTCACTATATTGGTGTTTCTTTGTTGAATGAATCGTTAATCTTATTAATTATGTTAAAAACACCAATTATGCAAAACTTATTTATGATTTGGTAACAATGTTTTTTTTTTGTGTGTTTATGGGTTTATTGTATAGCATGGTTTTATGCACAAAGTTAGAATTAAGGGGGGGGGGTAGGCTGGGAAGTGTATTTTCAATGTTGACAGGTTCTTTTATTGATTTATGTGGTTACCCATCTAGATCATATCAAATTTACTTGTGGCTCACACTGGTCATATTTATTCTTCATAGGCTGGTTAATTTGACTGAATTAATGGGAGGCCTCATGATTACATGTATAGAAACATGAAAATTTCAGTTACTATATTCTTTGAAAACTATTTATCACTCATCTAATAAAGTGTACCAGCTGGAATGTGAAAGGACTGTAGGAGCGCCTTAAAACTAAGAAACTTTTCAATTATCTTGATAAAATTGGTACCAACTGTGCCCTCCTATAAGAGACCCATTTAATGCAGGCTGAGTTCCAGTTTCTAGCCAATAAATGGGGACATGACATTAATGCCCCCATTAAATTCTAAGGGTGTCTCAATATTTTTCAAAAAAATCATTGAATGTTAAAATTCAAAAACAAATTATAGATGTTAATGGATGATATATTACGTGTCCGATCCATGTTCTCGATAATTCATATACCATATACAATCTAGATGGCCCAAGTGAAAATTCCCCATCTTTCTTTAGACATATCTTTTAGAATTGTCAAACATGCTGCCCCTATATTATTGGGGCGACTTTAATAAAGTCCTTGACCCAATATTGGACTGGTCTGGGACTTGCCCTGATCATATTATTTCTGCTGCCACAGAGATCAAACAATTAATGAATGACCTTAATTGTACAGAATTCTGGTGAGCCAAAAATTTAGAATTTCTGCAATACTTCTACTTTTCCTCAGTTCATCAAACCTATTCCTGTATTGATTTTTTCCTTGTCTGAATCCTTTGCTTACCAAGTTAGTGAAACTAAACACCATAATATTATTATATTGGATCATGCACCTATCCAAATTTCACTAAAGTATAGAAATAAGCCCATAACCTCATCATTTAAGATAGACCCATGTTATTAAAGGATCAGAAAATATGTGATCTATTAATAACAGGTATCAATTAATAAAGTCCTTAAAAGAAAGTAAAAGAAGGTGACAAGACTTTCTATGATACATTAGTGAAAGTGGAAAGTTCAGAGGAGATATTGCTAAGATAAAAGGGATAAGGGGGCATGTGAGGAGGAGGAGGACCATGTAAAAGCATCTATCCTAAATAGATACTTCTGCTCGGTATTTACTGAAGAGAAGGTAGGGCAGGGCCCATAGCTTAGCACCATGGACACAAAAGGGAGGAGGTGTGAACTAGTCCCTTCACAAAAGAAAGGGTCCTACAAGAGCTTGATAAGCTCAGGTGGAGAAGGCAATGGGACCTGATGGCATACATCCTAGGGTACTAAAGGAGCTAAGGGTGGAACTAACAGAGCCATTATCAGAACTGTTTGGTGAGTCTCGGAGCACAGGAGAGGTCCCAGAAGACTGGAAAAGGGCTCATGTGACCTTGCTCCACAAGAGTGGTAGCAGGGAAGAGGCAGGGAACTACAGACCAGTCAGACTTACCTCAGTAGTGGGCAAGATTATGGAGGAACTCCTTAAGGAAAGGATAGTGCAACACCTGGAATCCATAGGAGCATAGGATCCAAGACAGCATGGGTTTACAACAGGAAGGTCCTGTCAAACTAATCTCATAGATTTCTTTGGCTGGGTAACCAGAGTAGTGGACCAAGGGGGAGCAGTTGATGTCGCCTACCTTGACTTCAGCAAAGCTTTCGATACTGTTCACATAGAAGATTGATTAATAAGCTGGGTAGGTTCGGTGGGTCAGAAGTTGGTCAACTGGGTGGCAAACTGGTTGACAGACAGAAAACAGAGAGTGGTGGTAAACAGTATACAGTCAGAAGAGATGCAAGTCACAAGTGGGGTACCTCAGGGATCAGTCCTGGGGCCAGTCCTCTTCAATATCTTCATCAGTGACATTGCAGATGGACTTGAGGGTAAGGTTTGTCTGTTTGCAGATGACACCAAGATCTGCAACAGAGTAGATGATCTGGATGGGGTGGGCAGAATGAGAAGAGATCTGGATAAACTGGCAAAATGGTTGGAAGAGTGGCAACTGGGGTTTAACACAAAGAAGTACAAGATCCTGCACATAGGGAAGAGAAACCCTGAAGCAACCTATAGGCTGGGAGGGGAGTCGCTGGCAGTCACAAGGGAAGAAAGAGACTTGGGCATCACCATCACCGATGACCTGAAATCATCC
Organism: Neoceratodus forsteri; assembly: GCA_016271365.2. NCBI lineage: Eukaryota > Metazoa > Chordata > Ceratodontiformes > Ceratodontidae > Neoceratodus > Neoceratodus forsteri. The sequence goes on along the minus strand of CM057454.1, from coordinate 394,614,138 downwards.
AAGCAGACTACTAAAGTGGTAGGTAAGGCTAGAGGGATGTTGGGGTGTATTAGTAGGGGTATCACAAGTCGTAAGAGGGAGGTAATAATTCCTCTTTACAAGACACTGGTTAGGCCACATCTGGAGTACTGCGTGCAGTACTGAAGGCCACACCTTCACAAGGACATTAACCAAATTGAGGCAATCCAGAGAAGGGCAACCAAAATAGTGCAGGGACTGCAACAGAAAACATATGAGGACAGATTAATGGAGCTCAATATGCATACCCTAGAGTAAAGGAGGGAGAGAGGTGATATGAGCAAAACATTCAAACACCTGAAGAGCATTAACAAGGTGAAAGAGTCTAACATGTTTCAATATAAGAAAAATAGCAGGACTAGAGGACACAGCATGAGATTAGAGGGAGGCCATTTAAGGGGTAATGTGCCGAAGTTGCTTTTTACAGAAAGGGTGGTGGATGTATGGAACAGTCTACCTCAGGAAGTGGTAGATATGAATGCAGTGCAGGGCTTCAGACAGGCATGGGATAGGCATACGGGAGCAATACAGATGAGTATGAGTAGCTAGGTCATTGACAGAGCAAAGGCCGATGGCACATTCATAAGGTTGAAAAAGAAATGGGCAGACTGGATGAGCCTTGCGGTCCTTATCTGCCGTCAACTTCTATGTTTCAGTTCTTGTTTTTTACATAACACTACTAATGATACCAATTTTGGCTTTATTTGGGAATCATTTAAGCATTTTTATGGGGAATTATTACCTTCTGTACTATAAATCACAATAAAAAGGAACAAAAAAGATCTCTGAGTTACAAATAATTTTTAATCAGGCTGAATCAATCCACATGCAGATGAATGACCCTTCCACACTACAGAACTTGTTTATCTTAAAAGAATACCATAACAGTTTAATTACAGAGGAAGCTGAGAGGCAACTTTTGTATACCAAAAGTCATTATTATGTCATGGGGGATAAATCAGATATACTGATGGCCTGGTGATTGAAATCATGCCAACTAAACAATCTCATTATTAGTATTCAAGATTAGTTTTGTCAAACGGTCACGTCCCCTCAGGAAATTGACCATACTTTCTATCAATATTACTAAAGCTTTACACATCAGAACAACTGAATTAATTCGATGCTGCTCAACAGTTTATTAAGAATATTAACTTTCCCTCCATTACTTCAACCAGTTCCCAAAAAATGGAACAAAGCGATCTCCATCGATGAGATTATTACAGCCATCAATAACTTACCATTGGGCAAGGCTCCCAGTCTGGATGGCCTATCCATCGATTTTATAAAATGTTCTCCTCTGTACTTGCAACCCTTTTAAAAAGTATATTTGACTCTATGTTTCAAAATAGTATCCTCACACCTTCATTTAAAGAAGCAAGTATTCTATTATTTCTTAAAAAAAATAAAAATCCTTTATCACTTTCTTCTTACAGCCCTATCTCTTTCATTACTACTGATGCAAAAATTCTTGCCAAGATCCTGGTCACCAGATTGGAAAAAATACTACCCATGATAATCCATCCCGACCAGAAATAGCTTTATTAAAGGCCGCTCTTTAAACTCAAACATCAGTCGTACGCTAAACATCTTGAATTATTGTAAAAATTATGACATCAATTCTACTGCTCAATGTGGAGAAAGCATTTGATCACCTTGAATGGCCATATATTAAAACAATCATCCATAATTTTGGATTTGGGCCCAAGTTTATTAAATGGGTGGATATCTTATATTCCAATCTGGTGGCCAGGGTCAAAACCAATCAGGACATTTCTCCACTCATCAGTCTTCAGCATGGCACCAGACAAGGTTCATAGGTTCATAGGTAGCCTACAAACTCAGTAGGCAGTGGTGCCTTTTATGAGCTTGCCACCACTTATTGGTGGAAGAAATATTTATGGTTACCCATATATAAATCTAATCTATTTTTAAAAATGCTTAATGAATTACTTCCTGCCCTCTGTCACCACTTATTTGCCATGGCAATTGAACCCACTGCACCATCACTATGAGAACCTCTCAACAAATTTCAGGGCCCAAAATTAATGGGTAGAACACAGGATCAGCCATTATGCTGATGATACACTCATCTATGTTAAAACCTTAATAATAGTTTTCCACATGTACTTGATACTCTCACTCACTATGGCTCCTCATCAGGCTACAAGGTGAATTGGTCAAAAACAGAGGTCCTTGAACCCAAAATGCACTCTGATCCCTTTATTCCACCTCCTTATTTAACCATACAGATAGTATCAAAAAATCACATATCATGGTATTATAATGGATAATGAACTTAACAAACGACAGTCATTAAATCTGGATACTTTAATACAAGAAACAAAAAGCGCATGATCACCATGAAACTCTTCTTACTCTTATAGGTAGAACTAATGCAATCAAAATGATTATACTTCCTAACTTAATTTTCTTATTTCTAAATACTTCCATTATTTAAAGGTTGATTTTTCATGTCCTGGATGTCATTATTAAGACATTTCTGTGGCAGGAAACAACTGAGCATAAAATCAATAAACTTTGTGCTTTCTTGACTGAAGGGGTTTAGCACTTCCATGTTAAAATCTTATTATTTTGCCGTCAACATTGCAGCCACTTATAAAGGATTCATAGAGGATCTCTCAGACCCTCAGTTGTCATAGAATCTTTTAGATCCCCTTACACTAATACAAAACATAGTTTATATGTAGGTCATATGGAAATAAGCTTAAAAATATCACCTTCTGCACAAAAACCATGCTTAACATCTGGCATAGAGTTATGAACAAATCTAGAACCCATGACTACTTCTCCACACTCCCCAATTTACTTAAACTCCCATTTTATTCCTTCTATTTCTGATCCTACCTTTAAGAGGTGGTAATTTAAAGCCTTGAAAGAAGTTGGACATCTCTTTAACTCAGACCAAATTATCGATTTTGAAATACAAAAATTAAAATATGATCTTTCAATTCTCAATATTATGGGTTTTACAACTCAGAGTTTTATATTTAAAATCAACATAAACAAACTAATTTAACTTTAAATCAAGCAGAACAAATTCTGTCTTCTCCTTCTCAGATTAAGGTTATATCTCAATAATATAAAATCATACTCTCCAGTGATATCCTAACTGGCATACCTTAAAACCCTTTGAGAACTGAATATGTGTGAACGTAGTAGATTCTGGACGATATATCGCCACAGTCTTCTAAGGGTTTTAAGACAAAATGGAAGATAAACTAATCAATCGATTCCTAAAATGCTATGGAAAGAATAATTAATATTAAGTCATGGGGCATACAATCAGCTAAAATGCAACACATCCAATTTAATGTATTATTAAACTCCTTACTGTTTACACAAAATTAACTCCTCAACTACTTCCCAATGCCCTAGATGTAGCGATGCCAATGCCACACTTGAACACATGTTAATTTTATGTCCATCTCTAAACTCATGGTGGCAATCAATTCTTTCTCTTCTATCACGGGCCATAGGCAAAACACTTTATAAAAATATCCTGTGGATGCTACTTTGTTATGGGGGACCAATCTATAACATGCCACATACCGCTCGCTGCTGGTAAATACAGGTATAATCATCGCATTTAAACATATTTTAATCAAATAGAAAGTTAGAGCTCCATTATGTACCACCTGGTTAAATTTCATGATATCTGCACATCACATAGAATGTGTTCATTATCATATTCTCAAACATATGACAAAATGTAATCAAATCTGGACTCCATTTCCCAACAAATTAAAATCCATGGTAATCCAGTAACACTCAATCCATCTAGGGTAAGGCAGGGTTAACCTTATTGAATGTGAATTACTTTTTAACCCATCTATTTGGTCCCCTATTCACATTCCCTCAAAGCTTTGAACCCTTTTGAATAAGTTTCCTTTTCTGCTCAATTAATACATATAGCTAAAATCTGTGACAACAGGAGTTACACCTTTCAGTTAACTGATTCCGTAGAATATAAAGCTTTTGATAAATGTCACATATTAGATGTATCAAGCTTTACTTGAATAATACATATGGAATCAAATATAACAACTGATTTAGTCTTTTATTATGTAATAACATTGTGATTTGTAATAAAAAAAAGAAACCAAAAAAAAAGGTGGACAGAACTTCACTGATTGGTTATTTCGCCTACATAAGGAACACTAGCTTAAGGTGGGAGGGTGGGTAGGCAGGGGTAAGTAGTTCCATGTGAAGTGCAGTGCCACACCAAGCACTGATGAAAATGGAGCAGAGATGTTGGTCTTCTGCTGGAGGTTGTACCTCAACAGTCTGTGAGCTCTGGTGAGCTTGGGTGTCTGGTTGGGGCGATTCTTTTATTTTCCCAATTGTTTAACCAGGTGAGACACACTAAGCTGAAAGCTTGTTTACAGGTGCAACCTGGGAGCAAGGAAGTTAAGTGACTTGCTCAGGGTCACACAGTATACCAGTGGGGCTGTGGATTCAAACCCAGGTCTCCAGATTTGCAGCTCAGAGCCTAAACCACTATGCTATACTGCCTCCCTAAGCTCTGGTGAGCTCCAATGTCTGGTTTGGGTGATTCTGCTGGTGGGGAGGGTGGAGTGCTGCCCTTATGTCCCTTCTTCTGGTTCCTGCTACAGAGGAATGGAAAACAACAGTAAGCAAATATAGCAGGAGCAGTCCTTCACTAGAGGGTGGGGGGATTGGAAGAGAGAGAGGAGGAGAGGGTAAAATGGCCGCTGAGGTCTGCTCATTAACCCCTGGAAACCCCGTGCTAGACTTGGCTAGGAAGGCCTATTGGTTCACACTAAACAGTCTACAGATTTAATTCTATGTTAAGAGCACATACATTTGCATTAAAACAGCAATACTTTAAGTCATCCAGTTTCTAGAGAAGCAGTCTTTAAGCAGAAAACACTGGTTACAGAATGACACAATTTCAATCAGTGCATGTTCACCAAGATTAATTCTAAACTGCTGGGGATGGAGGAGAGATATTGGTCTGCTGCTGGAGGTAGTACTTGAGCAGCTTGTGAGCTCCGGTGAGCTCCAGTGTCCAGTTGGGGCAATTCCACTGGTGGGGGATGGTGGGGAAGCGTTGTCCCTCATGACGCTTCAGATGGTTCCTTCTGAACAGCTTGTGAGCTCCAGTGAGCTTCGGTGTCCAGTTGGGGCAATTCCTCTGGTGGTGGAGGGTGGGAAGCACTGTCCTCATGGCCCTTCTGACAGTTCCTTCTGCAGAGGAGAAAACAACAGTAAGTAAATATAGCAGGAGGGTTCTTCACTGGGAGGAATTAAAAGTGAGAGCAGATGGGGAGGAGGGAGGGTAAAATGGCTTCGAGGTTGCTCAGTAACCCTGAAACCCCATGCTAGACTTGGCTAGGCAAGCTTATCCATTCACAAACAGTCTGCAGATTGAGTGCTACGTTAAGAGCATATACATTTTCATTAAAACAGCTATACTTTAAGTCATCTGGTTTCTAGAGAAGCAGTCTTTTAGCAGAAAACACTGGTTACAGAGTGACACAGTTTCAATTAGTACATGTTCACCAAGATTAATTCAACACTGCTGATGATGGAGCAGAGATGTTGGTCTGCTGCTGGAGGTAGTACCTGAGCAGCTTGTGCGCTCCATTGAGCTCCGGTGTCCAGTCAGGGAATTCCTGTTGAGAGAAGGTGGGAAGTGCTGTCCCTCGACCTTCTGCTGGTTTCTTCTGCAGAGGATGGAAACAAAACTAAGTAAATATAGCAGGAGGGGTCTTTCACTGGAGGGGGGTGAGACTGCAAATGAGAGAGTATGGAGGGAGGAGCGGAGTGTAAAATGGCTGCCGAGGTCTGCTCAGTAACCCGTGGAAACCCCACACTACACTTGGCTAGGCAGGCCTATGAATTCACACTTAACAGTCTGTAGATTGAGTTCTACATTAAGAGCACATACATTTGCATTAAAACAGCTATACTTCAAGTCATCCGGTTTCTAGAGAAGCAGTCTTTAAGTAGTAAACACTGTTACAGAATGACACAATTTCAATCAGTTCATTTTGACTGAAATTAATTCAGCACTGTTGAAGATGGAGCGGACATGTTGTTCTGCTGCTGAGGTAGCACCTGAGCAGATTGTGCTCTGGTGAGCTCCTGTGTCCAGTTGGGGTGATTCCAATGGTGGGAGGGGGGAAGCGCTGTCCTCACAGCGCTTCTGCAGATTCCTTCTGTGGAAAAATAGAAAACAACAGTAAGTAAATATAGCAGGAGGGGTCCTTCACGGGGGGGGATTGGAAGTGGGGGGGAGGAGAGGGTAAAATGACCACTGAGGTCTGCTCAGTAACCCCTGAAACCCCGTGCTAGACTTGGCTAGGCAGGCCTATTGATTCATGCTAATCACAGGTCTGTTGATTCCCTAGCCCTTAATGGGTAGACCCTACTCAGGCTTGACAGACTGGGGAAAGGGGGTGGAGATTGTTTCATCTATGTTAGAGAGAGCATACAATGTCAAGCCCTCCCCCACATAGATACCAGGAACACTGTGCAAGCCCTAGCCATCAGACTGCTATTAGGTGCTCACAGCAAATCCCTAACATTTGCCTCAGTCTATATTCCCCCCCGAGATCAATCTACTGGCTTTTGCAAGATCATTGACTACGTCAAAGACTTGAGACAAAACTAGGAGGTGGTAGTCCTAGGTGACACAGAATGCTGCTCAGTATAAAGATGCCCTGGTGTGTATCAAATTCACTCAAACGGTTGAATCCCCCACTAGGGTTAACTACAGCACTGGCTTCAGTACACTGCTCAACTGGATCTTAATGAACCACCCTGAGCGGATCTCTGACTCCACAGTCCTCACTGATTCATTCAGTGATCACTACCTCGTCATATGGGCCAACAAAGCTTCTAAGCCCTCCCCCAAAACCATAACAAGTTGTATCCTTAAGCGAGGATAACTAAACTCGCTCAAAGCCTACCTATAACAAATTGACTGGTCCACCCATGACTCCATAACAGATATAGACCAAGCACTGGAATGCTTCATTACTAAATTAATTCAAGCTTGGTATCTTTAGCTAATAAGTAAATGCAAAATAAAGGGCACTCACAAGTCATGGATCACTTCCACTCTGCTAAATCTCATGCCCACCAGAGATCACCTTTGGCTAGAGCCAAGGCCACTGGCAAACAAGCAGACATCCAAAAACAGAAATCTGCCAGAAACGTCTGCAATTGTGAGGTAAGACTCGTCAAAATAAATTACTTCAAGGACTGACTTATGGGGCGATGGTAGAAGGTTTTGGGATAACCTGGAAGATCAAATTGGCAAAACCAACCAAAACTCACCATCAATGTTATTATCAAACAGGGAAATCACACAGGACCACAGAACCATAATAGACATATTAAATGATGCTTTCTCTGATCTCAGTAGCGTCCTGCCGCCGGACTTTTTTTTTTACACAAAACAGCGTACTCCTATAGGTGCTATGACCCCAATAATGGTTCCCCAACTGGACCCCCCCTTCTACTTCAAGGTACTCTCCAGGGCTGAAGCAAAAAAATACCTCACTCAGGCACTAGTTACATCTAGACACAGCAATGATATGCTGGACCTAAAACTAATTGCCCTTACCCTGGATGAAGTGCTACTACCACTAACAAAACTATTGAACCTATCCCTCAGTCTGGGTCAATTCCCCCAGAGATGGAAAGCTGCAGTAGTCACCCCAGTTCACAAAAGTGGTGACAGATCCCTCCACACCAATTATGGCCCGATATCAATCTTACCCCCCCCAGGTCTTAGAACGAATAGTTTCTGACCAACTGGTTGACTGTTTGGAAAGCATAAACTCCAATGCCCCCAACAGCACAGATTCCAGAAGGAACACAGCACTACTACTGCCTTACTTGAGTATACGGCTCCCGTCATGGGGCCCATGAGACAGTAGCCAGCTACATTGACCCCACTAAAGCCTTTGATACTGTTAATCACAACACACTCCTAAATAAACTCCAATCCATTGGCCTCTCAACTGAAGCTGTGAGTTAGATTAAAAACTACCTTAATAATTGGACTCAAAAGGTATAAATTGAGGACACCCTTTCCAACAGGCAAAAAGTTCTCATGGGGGTCCCTCAAGGGTCGATCCTAGGCCCCTTACTGTTCAGCCTTTTTCTTAATCATCTTCCATCTGTCTGCACAGAACAAATATTACTATATGCTGATGACACTGTCATTTTTATGGCTGTGGGCAGAGTCTACAGCCATATTGCTATCTGTAGCTGAAAAATGAAGTATCATGGAACACATGTTTTAGACTTTTCAATGTATCCTTAGATGCCAACTGAAATAAAATACTCCCTTCTTTCTGTTAAAAATGTTGGAGACATAACTCCAAGCTGCTTATCAGATGCCATTAGGAAACTGAAACAGCTTGTTAAAAATTTGTTAAATATTGATTGCCTATGAAACTGGAGATTTGTTTACCCCCTTCGGAATGCAACAACTTGCACATTTAAATACTTAGCATTTAAACAACATCTTGCTACTAGTTTCACTTGGGAATGTATTGTCTTTCAAGAAAGATTCATACCTCATAAATGCCATCCCTTTCCCAGCAAATCTATAATTTACACAGTTTTTTTTTTTTGAAATTTAAGTTTATTGTTTTCAAAAGTAATACAACCAGAACCATGACGATTAAGAAACAGACCAATAAACCTAAATCAGACCAACACCCCCCTCCCCACTATAAATATAGTAAATAACAGGCATACTTGAAAGTAAAACAGCATAACATATCTATCTATCAGTCAAAAATGCCGAGAGTAGATACCCTCACCCCTCCCTCCCCTCCCCAGGGTGCACCGCTAAAGCATAAATTACAGCTTCTAAAGTCTGGATATCCACACTTACTAAACAACTTATTTAATAACCTGACCAATAGTCCTAGTTATAATAAAGGAGACATATCTAAATCACATTAAAACCTTATATTAAGGTAACATCAATTATGCTACATAGTATGAGGGTCCAGGGATCAGGCCACAAGCCTTATCATTAAGGTAGGTAAAAGACTGGAGCTTGCCCCATCTTTTATAAAATAAGTCCATACGGTTCTTATAACTGGCAATCAAATTTCGGACTGGAGATACAACATCAACTCCTTTAACCAATCCGTAAAGGATAGAACTAATTGGTCTTTCCAGTGTCTTAAAACCAGCTTTTTGACTGCCATAGATATCAGGGCCATATGGTACCTACGCCCACACTATCTATCAGAGAAAAATCACCGAGTACACAAATTCCTGGAGAAAAACCTGCTCAGACCCAGAAGGGATCTAGATTATCCGAATCAAAGACCACAAGCTGGGCAACTTTAGCACACTCCCAGAAAACATGAATCAAGGTGCCTTCACCTTGCGAGCATCGGAAGCACAGTGGAGCAGAAATCAGCTTACGTTGAAAGAGCTTGACCGGAGTGTAGTATAAGTTAATAATATTATATTGCACTAAACGAAACCTATCCTGGTGTGATATCTATGCAGATTAGGCCAAAAGTTCTCCACAATGGTACTTCATCAGGTAGAAGATATGTCCAGATCGAGGGACCACCAACCTCCCCCAAGTTAAAAGTCAAAAGGTAGGAGTAAATCTGTGAAATGGAATGGGCTGGGATGCCAGCATAATAATGTTGGAGAGAAAGGGTGTACCACGGACGGTTTAAACACCGCTCCAAACTTACTACTCACCAGGTGCGAAGCTGAAACACCTTGAAAGTCTCTGCTTGGGATATCGAATCTGGCTAAGATATCACTTGATGCGAAAAGAGAAGCTTGGCTAAACAAATGTTCAACCCGAATCTTTAAGTTGTGGTGCCAATTTGATCCTACCCACGAATCTCCTAAAGTAATATTGGGATTGAGAATAATCGGCTGTCCTAAATCTGTATGATTAGAGATCCGGAAAAACCTAAGACATTGGGCCCACACCTAAGAGAAACTGCCACTGTGTTATCAGAAATCAATTGTGAGAGTATTTCGGAGTAAGATAAGGTAAAGTGGTTATGTCAAATTTAAAGCTCGGAAAGGAAAGGCCGATTCTAATTGAAGCCATATTGGGGAAGAGTTCTCAGGATTCGCAGAGAACCACCTTCCCAATTTGGACAAGTGGGCTGCCCAATAATATAGCTGAAAATTCGGAAGTCTTAAGCCTCCTCTTTCTTTAGGAAGCGATAGGGAGCCATAAGAGCAACGTACCCCTTTCCCTTTCCAAATAAAAGTGGAAAACAGACTATGGAGCTGTTGGAAAAAGGAAAGAGGAAGCCAGAGGTTGGTAAGGTTCAGTGGGTAAAAAATCCGGGGAAGAACATTCATCTTAATGATGCTAATTCTACCCATCAAGGAAATAGGAAGGGATGCCCAGCGCTGCAAATCTTGACTAATCGAGTCTCTGATCTTGATTAAATTTAGTTTCTTGAGCAAAAACGGGTCAGTGAAGAAGTAGATCCCCAGATACTTAAGTGAACTGGAAGTCCATCTCATTCCAAAGGGAAGAAACCCACTCTTAAAAGTATAATTATTTAAGGGAAAGATCTCACACTTGATGTATTTAACTTATAGCCAGAAAAGGAGCTAAACTGCCTAATAATATCCAGAGCTGCTTCTAAAGATGCTACGGGTCAGACAGGTGTAACAGAACATCATCCCATACATGAAAGAACTAGCTCCCTACCTAAGAGCCTGACCCCTCACCCGAGGGAAGACTTAAGTTTTATCAGTAGAGGTTCCAAGTATAAGTTAAACAATAAAGGAGAAAGGGGGCAACCTTGTCTAGTGCCGGCAAGAAGACTGAAAGAGGGGGATAAAACCCCATTGCAGTAGATTTTTGCAGAGGGGCACTTATAAAGTACCTGTATCAGGTTCAGAAAGGGGGTCGGGAAGCCCATTTCTTCCTTGACGGTCCATAAAAAGGACCAATCGACCCGATCAAATGCTTTCTCAGCATCTAAAGAAACTAATACAATTGGGTCTGAGACGGACCGGGCATGTTGCGAGATATGCGATAAGGTCCTCAGATGATCAGCCGCTGATCTCCCTGGAACAAAACCTGCCTGTTCAGGGCTCAAAAGCTCCGTCCAAATCTTTTTAATCCTCTCAGCAAGTATTTTGGCTAGTATCTTAATATCATAGTTCTGAAGAGAAATAGGACGGTAGCTAGCTGGATCAGAAGGTTCTTTATCCACTTTAGGAATTAACACTATAGTGGCCTCGAACAAAGCCGGGTCAAGTTCCAATGTGACCTGGAAATAGTTATATAATTTAAGCAAGATAGGAGTTAAGTCTTTAGAGAAGACTTTGTAAAAATTCGCTGGGAATCCATCTGGGCCCGGTGCTTTGTCCGGGGCCAGGGAAGCAATAGTGCTCTGGATCTCCTCAGCTGAGATAGGAGCCAATAAACTCGCCTGTTGGGATTCCAGTATACTCGGAAGATCAATTCCTCTTATATCATTTCTGACATCTGCTATCGAATGGGATGTTGGAGGGGGACTATAAAGACTGGAATAGTATTCCCTAAAGACCCGAGCAATCTCTCTGGGCGAAGAGACAATAGTTCCGGATGAAGAGACCAGAGAAGGAATAATCCTCGAACCTTCAAGCGCACGGAGACGCAGAGCCAATAATTTCCCAGATTTCTCACCGAGATCAATATACTTAGCCTGGGTTTTCACCAGATAATACTCTATCTTTTCTTTCAGGAGGTCCGAGTATTCATTCTTATCTGAAAGGAGCTCCTTAAGATCCGAAACCGAAGAAGTTAATGAATACCTACCTTCCAACTCCCTAATCCTACCCACCAACTCTAACAACCTAGCCAGTCATGCCTTCTTCCTAAGGGAAGCCATCTTAATAAAGTCACCCCTAAGATAGCTCTTTAACGCTCCCCATATCATATCCACTCTAGGGGTAGAGTCCATATTGTCTGCCAAAAAAAGGGATATTCTAGAACTGATCTCCGAAACACAATGTCGGTCCTTTAATAGTTGAGTATTTAATCTCCACTTGGAGTCTCGAGAATAGTCAGGACTTAGAGAGAGGTGCAACCAAACCAGAGCATGATCTGACACAATGATCGGTTCTATACCAGATAAAGATACACTGGAGAAAAGAGAGACTAACTAATATCATGTCAAGTCTTGATTTAGAGCCGTTGACTGGGATTGAAAGGAAAAGGCCCGACAAGAAGGATTAGCAATACGCCACGGATCACCTAGACCTAACAATGAGACTATTTCACAGAGGGCTTTTTGTGCCGAGGAGGGTGTACGCCTATCCTGGGGCTCTCTGTCCAACCACGAGGGGAAAGGTACATTCCAGTCCCCTCCTAACACATATTGAGTTGGCAAAAAAACGGCCAATTTATCTGTCAACATCATGAAAAATTCAGGATTACCTCCCACCGGTCCATACACTGAACCCAGAACTACACTCTCTCCGTTTAAGCTACCCTTAACTAGAATGAATCTCCCTTCCGGGTCTGAGCAAACCAGGTCCTTGGTAAATAAGACGTGCCTTTTAACTAGAATCGCCACCCCTTTACTAAAATGAGAATTCCCAGCAAGATAAACTTGAGAAAACCCAGACCGAGAGAGCAAATTGGCCTCATCCCGGCCTAAATGTGTTTCCTGCAAAAAAAGGATGTCCGTGCAGAGCAGGGAACAGTGATTGAAAACCTGCAAACATTTAACCCGATCCCTGAGCCCTCTCACATTCCAGGACACTATTTTAACTATACTCATAGCCATTTTAAAATTATTTCGCAGTAATTGGATATCCAGATAGAATACTTCCAACAGATTAAAACAGGGCGCACCTCCCATATAATAAGTCCGAGACCCCGTTGTATGACTCCCTCCCACCGTCCCCTTACAAAAGCCCCAGACCCCATCGGAAGTTACATGGAACATCAATTTGTAACCCCCACCCCACCCCAATCCATACTCTAAAACTAAATAACAAACAAGCAAGGTCCCCCCAAGCAAGACAACAGAACCTGTCTCTATGACCAAGGTCAGAAAAATCCCCCAAAACACCCCACAACATAAACCCAGCAAGAACTATGTACAAATGGGGGTCCGTATAGTCGCGGTCCCAAATACAACCTTTTATTTTGGGCTACGAACCCCCCAAATCCCCATGCGAATCTCCAATCCCCCAGAGCCAAAAACCAGCAACCATATACTATCAAAACCCAAGACTCCCTCAGTGAAATTATAACCCCGCAACTACCCACCAAAATTGTTACAGATCAGCCCAGGCGAGATTAGCAACCCCCACCCGCACAGCTCACTGATCCCACATCCAGCTCAGATTAGCCAAATCCCCCAGGCCCCCAAGTCCCCCCCCACATACCAATAGACAGAAAGGCTGAAGTACACCAAAGAGAGAAAGTAAGGGGAAAGAAAGACAGAGACATAAAAAGGAGAAGCCCCAAATATAGAAAGCCCTTAGGCCTCATCGACCCAGGTGGTCCCACCATATTTCCACTCCCTTGAAATGAATGAGCCACCTACCCATATCAGCTTCAGTCGAGAATCGGGAGGACAGTCCCAACCCACATCACTCCAACAAGAGGCAAAGGGGAGGCTCACCGAAGATTCACTATAGTGGTTGCCATTTCTGAGGGACCCTAATTGCCGCCGGACCTTAAATGTTCCGCCCTCCAGGAAGTTCCCTCCTGGAAACTACCACCGGAAAAAACATTCCGCCACTGGCACATAAGCTTCAAAAAAAAAAAAAAAAAAAGACGGGACCAATGGCGCAGATCTAGGCCCAAACCCAAACCGCCCACCGCATCCCCGTCCCAGCAGCCAGACCACCAGAAAGACCCAAGAGGAAGAGCCAGGACAACCAGACCAGACAGAGAAAACACCACCATGAGACACAGCACAAAGTGCGGACAAGGAGGGTGGCAAGCGTGAGACAGAAGGTCAGGGAGTCGCCACAACAGTCACCAGGGATATACACAGACACCATCTATAGGAACATTTAACATCTCAAACAAACATTAACAGCATCTAAAAAGTCCAACATATTTTCTTCAGCCGGATCCCTTAAACAGATCAGGCAGTCTGCTAGTAAGGTCCTTGTAAGCTGCTTCTGGGGTGTTAAAACTCGTAGCTGAGCCTCCAACAGTTACTTTCAGGGTGGCAGGATATATCATCTTAAACGGGATTGCTGCTGCGATGAGTTTTTGGACGATTTGGTGGTATGCTGCTCTTTTTTCCCGAATCTCTTTGGGAAGGTCCTGGGCAATCCGGATCCTCGAAACACCCCACAGGATTTCTTTAAGCTCCGAGCCTTCAGGAACACATGCTGCCTTTCCAGGTAGCTTAAAATTTAATAATGATCGGACGGGGGAACCAGCTGCAGGTCGAGGCGCAGCGAACGGTGGGCCCTTTCGAGAAGGTAGGCATTTATAGGAGATGGGCCTACTATTTTAACAAGAACCTCTGCAGGAAAGCCATAAGGTCCGGGCCTTCTTCTAACTCGGAGGCCAATTATTACTAGGTTATTTGTTGATTTGCCCCTCTAGGTCTTCAGTTTTGAGTTGGAGCCTCTTCACCTGCTGCCTTAATTCTGTTATCTCTGTTTCAGCTCTAGATCTCCATTTTTCAACAGAGGCGACCTTACCTCCACATCTGAAACTTTTTGTAACATCAGAGGTCGCTACATGCGAGATTTGAGCTCTCCTGTTAATTCCACAAGAAGTCCTTCACAGGGCCAAGCTCCTGGAGGAATTTATCCTCCATAAAGGCGTAGGCTATACTGCTTTCTCACCTCCGTGGTCCGGCCTAACTGGGGCCTGATTCCTCTGCTTTTGCGGCCTTCTCAGGAGATGCTGGAGGGGTATGCTTGGTGAGGGCCTGTTTCAAATCCACCTCCATCACGACCCAGCTAGGGCTTAAGATTCCAACACAAGGCACCTTATCGATGGCCGGAGTGTTAAGAGACTTGCTATTTAAGTAATTTTCTCAAAAAAACCCGGTCAAAATGCACTTTAAATTGCAGATTAGGCGGCCAGAGGGGAGCTCAGGATCTCAGCTGCTGCTCAGATGGATGCCATCACGTGACCTCTATAATTTACACAGTTGTTTTAGCCTCTAAAGACACTATCTGATAAACACTGCCTCAGACATATGCCAGGTCTTCAGTGAACTACCCAGACTAAATATGTAGCAATCAGCAGGCATTTTCTACTATGCCTTTTGGGGAAAAAATATATTGAGCTACAGCAAACACACACACATGCACGCAGACACGCACACACACACACATCACACCATCCTCATGGCCACAATACTGCCGGGTGGCCTGGGTTCAAGTCCCAGCTGAGGCACGTATTCTTTCTCACCTGTTTGTATGTGTTCCATAAAATATGCACACCACACTCTTGTGTGATTGTTACAAGTAAATATTTGTGTTGCCATTGGGTTGTGCATTTGAGAAAGAGTAATGTGCTCTGGGATGGCCCAGGTTCCAGTTATCTCAGTGGCGCAGCTGGTTAGCGCAATCAGAATGGTATTCCGGGCGGCCAGGGTTCAAGTCCCAGCTGAGGCACATATTCTTTCTCACCTGTGTTTGTATGTGTTCCATAAAATATGCACACCACACTCCTGTGTGATTATTACAATAAAGAAACTGTTTATGTCAGTGAACACAGTGAAGTTCAGTTTAGAGAAAATT
The DNA here is from genome assembly GCA_016271365.2 of Neoceratodus forsteri. Taxonomy (NCBI): domain Eukaryota; kingdom Metazoa; phylum Chordata; order Ceratodontiformes; family Ceratodontidae; genus Neoceratodus; species Neoceratodus forsteri. The sequence continues at coordinate 394,598,388 of CM057454.1, read as the reverse complement.
TCCTTTAAATATTTCTTATTCTGCAGTTTGTATCCTGGATAGCGCAGGGGAGATGCTACATCTCACTGTCATAGGGATCTTCATTTACACATTTTTGCACTGTATTTACTCAGGCTGTCCCAGATTAGATGTAATATCTTGTTTTCAGTGGGGTCATGATTTTACCATTTTGAGAATGTATTTCTTCATGGTAGCCCAGTCCAGGGCCCCCATATTCAAAGGAGATGTGCGGTGCATCCCAGAGGAAAAGGGAGATGTGCCACGCAACTCCAATAATGTGCCGCAGCATGATATTCAGACATGCAGGATGCACCTGCCACAAGGGAATGGGCCAGGGTACACACAAATAGTATACCGAACAAGTTGAGGGTGCAGTCCCATGCATATGCCGCGCTGTGGCATACTCAATGGGAATGCACCCCTCACAGTCCAGAGCAGCGCGGCCCACAGTTAGGACTTTAATAGCTGGTCTAACCCAGCCAGTCACCCACAGGCGGACTGGGGTAGTGAACCCAGGTGCACAGCAGTCTGGCAGGCCTGGTGGACTAAAGGTACCCCCTCCCATCCCCGATTGATCCAACTCCATCCCCAAAGAGCTCCATAGTGTAGGGCCCCCCGGACCCAATCGCACCAGAGAAAACTAAGGTCCATATCCATAGCATAGAGGACCCACACCCACCACCTTAGTAGGTAGACACCCCCGTTCCCTGCATATCCGACCTGTTGTGGAGACTGGTACTTCCCTGCACACCCTGCCACGGCCAGCCACTGACTGCACTGGACCCAGCCCGGGGTCCTGCACTTTGGAATGACCTAAGTGGCTGTACCGTGCATTGGGGTAGTATGCAAGCTGCCGACCCACCAGTGTATGCAGCCACGTGTATGTCCCTGGCAAACCATAAGAGGGAGTTGACATATCTCCAATGCATGCCTTGTCGATGCTGTATTTCCTGCTGTCATACACCACTGCAGGCCCACACTCTCCCCTCCCCTGTGTAACATGCCACCCTCCAGACTGCTGAGGTATCCTGGGTGCCATGGATTGCGGTATCCTGCAATGCCATTTGAAGTGTACACTCCAGGCTATGGATAGTACATTCGCAGTTCCCCGATTGTACAAATGAATGAGAGGTTGGCTGTAACATGCCTGTTCCAGGACCTGTGTGAGTGGGTACAGAATCGGCTGTCAGCCGCACTGAGCAGTGCAATGGCACTGGGACGATGGATCTGCATGCGAGCACCTGAGGTGTATGGCCACTGTGCATTGTCGCCCGCACACAGCTCGTGCCTATGTATAACAAATTCCAGCATCCTACTGCCAGTGCTCCGTCACCCGAAAATAAAATGCCATTTCTTCTGTGAACTGTCCAGGCTAAATATATAGCAATCAGCAGGCATATTCTAGCAAAATACATTGTAAAAATGTGTAAAAGGAAGACCACATTGAAACTGCCTCTCAGCAGATCTGCATTGTGCAAATCAATTAGAAATAATGGGTAAAAGAATCCCAAAAGCTCTCCACAGCCATATCGGCTCTGATCAGTTTGTTTCTAAAAGTCATTATCCGTGTCACCTAGAATCACACCTCCAAATTGACTTTTTCGCTGCTGAGGACTGGTTCTTCAAAAACTAGCTACTTATATAGTTACATAGTTATGTAGTAGTTCTCGCCAGAAAAGGACCCATTGGTCCATCCAGTCTGCCCTGGTTGCAGAGTTGCTCAACTTCTATATCCTAGATCTTGCTAGATCTGGGTCCTTGCTTCTTCCTGGTTTCAGTCCCCCTAACCCTGTGTCTATTCCAAGCATGCTTGAAGGCCTCCATGGTGCCTGAACCCACCACCTCCTCAGGTAGCATGTTCCACGGCTCAACAACCCTTTCTGTGAAGAAGTACTTCCTGACATTGCCTCTGAGTCTCCACCCTTCCAGCCTCACATCGTCGCCCCTAGTCCTGGTGCCCTTCCTTTTTTGTAGGTATCTGCCCTCCCTCCCTTCCTTTATTTATCCCCCTGGTATATTTGAATGCCTTTATCATGTCTCTTCTCTCCCATCTTACCTCTAATGAGTACATGTTGAAATCCCTTAACCTGTCTTCACAGTTTTTGTGATGCATTCCCTTGACCATTTTTGTAGCTCTTCTCTGCATTGCCTCCATCTGATCAATGTCCTTTCTGATATGGGGCCTCAAGAACTGGACACAGTATTCAAGGTGAGGCCCTCACCAGAGATCTATAAAGGGCCAATATTACCTCACCCTTCCTACTTGTTTTTCCTCTCCCTATGCAACAAAGCATCCTGTTCGCATTTCTCACTGCCATTCTGCACTGTTTTGCCTCCTTGAGGTTATCAGTTATGATGACTCCCAGGTCCCTTTCCTGACTAGTTGTTGCTATCTCTTCTCCCCCTAGTTGGTAAGTTGCCCACGAGTTGTTACGTCCCATATGCATGACTTTACATTTTTTAGTATTAAATCCCAGCTGCCATACCCTAGACCATTCTTCCAGCTTGCTCAAGTCTCTTATAATTCTATCTACTCCTTCCTGTGTGTTGACCCTGTTACAGATTTTTGTGTCATCTGTGAACAAGCATACTGTCCCTTCCAGCCCTTCTGCTATGTCCCCTATAAAAATATTGAAAAGCAGTGGCCCCAGTACTGATCCCTGTGGCATCCCACTTGCCATTAACCCTTCCCCTGATCTTACCCCATTCATTACCACCTGCTGTCTCCTGTTGCTTAACCTGTTTTGCAACCCCCTTACCACCTTCATCCCCACCCCTAGACTGTTCAGCTTGTTTAATAATCTCCTGTGTGGGACTGTGTCAAAGACCTTCCTGAAGTCAAGGTGGGCCACATCCACTGCTCCCCCCGATCCACTACTCTTGTCACTCAGTCAAAGAACTCTACTAGGTTGGTTTGGCATGATCTCCATTCCATGAAGCCATGCTGTATTGGATCCTTCAACTTGTTAATAGTCAGATTCCCCACCATTCATTCTATTGTTAATGTGTCCAGGACCTTACCCACCACTGATGTCAGGCTTGCAGGTCTGTAGTTCACCACCTTCTCTCTGTTCTGATTCCTGTGGGTCAGCACCGTGTCTGCTTTCCTCCAGTCCTCTAGCACCACCCCTGTCTCCACTGACTGGCTGAACAGGGCTGCCAGGGGTGCAGCCAGTTCCCTACTTAGTTCCTTTAGTATCCTTGAATGAATCCCATCAGGACCCATAGCCTTGTCCACCTTTAATTTCTCCAGTTCCTCGAGTACCCTCTCCTCTGAAAAGGGGCTTGTGTCTAACCCCCCACTCCCGGTCTGACCTTTCTCCTTAACCTGTGGACCAATTCCATCTCCCTGTTTAGTGAATACTGAAAAAAGTACTTGTTCAAAGTGTCTGCCTTCTTCTGGTCCTCTTCTACACTCTCTCCCCCTCCCTCTTAACTCTCACGATCCCTGTCTTTGTTTTTCTTTTTTCACTGACATATCGGTAAAACGTTTTATCTCCCTGCCTCACAGTCCTTGCTATGCTCTCCTCTGTGAGTATTTTAGCCTCTCTAACTTCTTTTATAGCTTCTCTTCTCTTGTTCCTATATTCTTCCCTATCCTGTTCCCCGTGTTGTCTTGTACTTCCTGAAGGCCAGTCTTTTCACCTTAACAGCTTCCTATACCTTCTGGGAGAACCAGAGTGGTTTCCTCTTCCTTTTGTTTTGTTTTTTTATACCTGCTTTACACATAGGCTCACAGCTTCCTCTAAGATTTTCTTTATTTTCTTCCACCGTTCCTCTACACCTTCCCTTCCTGGATCTGTGACAGTGCTCTGCTAACCCCCTCTCCCATTCTCCCATTGTCTGCTCTCCTAAAATACAAGACTTTGGTCTTGGTGTGAAATGCTTCCTGCCCTGTTCTTATCTTGAAGCATACTGTATTATGGTCACTCGTTCCCAGGTGATCTCCCACTGTGACTGAAATAAGAGTGTCCCTGTTTGTTAGCACCAGGTCCAGTATGGCACCTCTCCCTTGTAGGTTCCTTTACAAGCTGTATTAGATGTGCTTCCTGTAGGTCTTCTAAGAGTTTCTGTTTCTGCTAGATGATGCCACTGGGATGCTCCAATCCACATCTGGCATAATGAAATCCCCCATCAAAATTACCTCCACCCTGTTGGCCATTTCCCTTAATGCCATCATCATTTTGGTAAAACGTATGCTTCACAGATCCATGGTACTGGCAGTACCCTGCTTAACCTTACCACTGATATATTCTCTGCTCTTGATAAGGGACTACTCACCAGCTCAATCTTTATTGATCTCACCAAAGAATTCGAACTGGTAAATCACCAACTACTCCTGGCCAAACTGACACAGATCAGTCTGGATTCTCTAGTAGTACAATGGTTTAGTGATTATCTCCTGGACAGGTCCCAATTAGTTAAATGGCAGGGTACTATATCTGACAAGACTGAAATAAGAGATGGTGTCCCTCAGGAATCTATCCTAGGACCACTGCTATTCTCCCTATTTATTAATAATCTGCCAACTTTCTGCAAAGGCCCAGAGGTCATCCCCTATGCAGATGACATTGGTATCTATAGATCAATGGAGGATCCTGACGAACTCAGCAGAATGCTGTCCAAAGACCTAAAATTCCTAGAAGAATGGCAGTCCACAAATAAACTTCTACTGAACTGCAAAAAAACCAAAGGGATGCTGTTCGGACCCAAAAACATTGCATCTAATAGATCAGATACACTAAACCTCTCTCTATCGTCCTGGGAAAAGGTGATGGTAGTGGATTCGCTAACATACCTAGGTCGCACCATAGAACAGGAACTCAACTTCAAGGCCCACATAGACCAACTATCTAAAACACTGAACCAAAGGATAGGTCTCCTATACCGACTCAACCCCTCCCTTACCCTGAGGTCACCAGCCAAGATTGCCCTTGGTACCCTGCTACCCAAACTACTGTATGGCTCCCCTGTGCTCCTCTCTGTTAAAAGCACTGAGATAAGTAAACTTAGGACACTATACAACAGGATCGGCAAATTTGATGTAGGGGCACCCCAAAGAGAACACCATTGTCAGATCCTGCAAGCCCTAAAATGGCCCACCCTGGAAGGTAGATTGCACTATCCATCTTTATGCCTAGCCTATAAACTCAAATTGACCACTGCTCCACCTAGTCTGGCAGAGTTACTTCAACCTAAAATAAATAGCAGGACTTTAAGGTCATCAAACAGACAGCTTCTCAAGGTTCCCCGGACGCAGTCCTCTCAAGGGTCCAGGGCCTTCTCATCCCTCATTCCTCCCTTATGGAACACGCTTCCACCTAAACTCCAAGAATGTGAATCACTCAGGGGGCTTCAAAAAGGGACTTCAAACACACTTGCTGGAATTAAACCAATGCACTTGTACTCGTTGAATTTCACCCCAGATTCCTGTTGCTTGCACGATCTCTGAGTATGATTGTTCACCTCACCGAATGTGTATGACAAGAATTGATAATAGTCCCCTTTATATAATCTGTCTGTCTCCTTTCATGAACTATAATTTAACTGTATGTTGTTGAATCTAATGTAAAAGTTATATCCTGTTGTACTATTGTGTAATTAACCCTGGGTTGCCCCTGAAAAAGGGACTATTACTGGTCTCAGCGGGCCTACCCGGTTACCAAAATTTAAATAAATAAAAAATAAATACATTTCCTTATCCACTTTCTCTGTTTGCGCTGGTGGTCTGTAGATAACCCCTGCTTGTATTATAGCCCCTCCTTTTGCCTCCAGTGCTACCCACAACATTTCCTCCTCCCTTCCTTCCTTTGTATAGTATCTCCATGGCTTTGATGGTATCTTTCAGGTACAGTGCTACCCCTCCCCCCTTTTTGCCCACTGTGTCCCTCCTGTATATCGCATACCCTGGAATCTATACTTCTCAATCAATGCTTTTATTGAACCAGGTCCTAGTTATTGCCACCATATCCAGATTTTCCTCTGTCATGATGACTTCCAGCTGTGTGATTTTATTGCTCAGGCTCCTGGCATTTATGGACATGGCCTTCCCGGTGTTTCTGCCTGCTGTTCTGTTTTTGTGTTTCTTTTATCCCAAATTTGCTACTCTGTTTCTGTTTCCCCTGTGCCATCCTTATTCAGTCCTTCCTGTCTATGGTTATTGTTTGATTGTACCCCCTCCTTTACCTGTATATGTCTGCTTGTCTCTAGGGGTGTACAGCTATTTTTACTACCTACCAGTCTGCCTTTCCCACTTTGGCTAGTTTAAATGCTTCGCAAAGTAGCATTTAAACCTTTCATTGAAGGTCTCAGTACCTCTCCAGGATGGATGTAGGCAATCAGCCTTGAATAAGCCCACATCCCTCCAGGTGGGTACCCAGTCCCCAATGAATTCAAATCCCTCTTTGCCACACCATTTCTTCAACCATGCATTGAAGTTCCTAGTGTGGATGCTCCTACACTCTCCCATGTCCTTTACAGGTAGTACCTCCGAGAAGGTGACAGATGTAGCTACCTGCTTCAGACCCATCCCCAGTTTCCTGAACACCTCCTGCATTAGCTCTGGTTCTTCCTTGGCTAGGTCATTAATTCCTAGATGAACTATGACGTCCAGCTAACCCTCTCTTCCCGGCGATCCCCAGGATCCTCCTTCTGTCCCTCCTTGCCGCAGCACCTGGCGGGCACCTCACCTCCCTATCCTTCTCTTCCCATGTACATATCCTCATACCCCTCATGATTGAGTCTCCAACCAGGATTCACTTCCTCCTCCTCCTCCTCTGGGGTCCTCTGCTCCCCCCCTGGTTCATCACCATCCAGGTTGACCTCCACATCCATCCCTTCCACTACTCCAGGTGCCTCTTTCTGGCAGTCCCTGGTTGTCAATGTGGCAAAGAAATTTTGTAGTGGTCTTGGAATGTGCCTGTGCACAACAACCCTTACCCTCCCTGGGCCCACTGTTGTCTAAATGCCCCTTTTTTGGCATCCTTTGAGGCAATGGAGTTGGACTGAGTGGTCTCTGGATGGGATTGAAGGTACTCCTGACCCAGGTTATCTCAGCCTGGAGTCTGGCTACCTCTTCCTTCAGTCCAGAGAGGTGAACACAGATAGGGCAACACCCTCAGTGTTCAGAAGGTTTGCCTGAATATGGCTGCCCCGCATCCACTGCATTGCACCACTCTCCATGTTCTACTGTAGTTTTTTTGGTTTCTCTTGTTTTTATTGAACTTGTCCTCCTAGCTGTACTTTGTAGTTCTAGTAACCCTTAGTCTTTTTTTCCTTTCCAGTTAACTTTTTCTTGCTCTCTATTATTGTTCTTTCTGTGCCTGTAGGTGTACCTTATTCTTCTTAGATCTCTTCACTTTTGAATTCTTAGGTTAAAGAACCATCTTCTCTAAGTCTCTTCCTTACACTACTGTTTATTTATTTTGTTTTTGTTCTCTGGTCCCCCTCTGCCTTCCTCCTGTGTTGTAGGACCACCATTTCCCTCCTGTAGCTATAAAATGGGATGAGCATGGGGTGGGTGGGGTTTAAGGGAGGGAGAGAGGTCTACTTCACTGCCAGTGGCAAGCTACAGGAAAACAATCAACAAGCTTTTCAGGTTAGTGTGCATCTCTGCTAGCTCTCTCTAGCAATCCACCAAAAAGAAAACTGAAGGTAAAAAGGTAAAAACTGTTAGCGATCCCCCAGTGCCCCTTTCTAATCCTACTGCCACTCCTCCACGCCAGGGACATCTCCGCTTATCCTGCAGCCCCTAGATTACAGACGAAAGTGCTTGAGCTAGTGATTACAGCTCCGCTACGAGTGTCTGAGCCTTCTCCACTACCCCAATGCTCCTGACTGATTAGGTTCTCTTGAATGAATTTAAAAAAAAACAAAGGTCATGGTATTCATGAACCTCCACAATAAACACAAGGATTATCAAATGAAAATTCTAAATAGCATGCAACCCCCCCCTTGAACAAGTGTATTCATTTAAATACCTTGTTGTAATCTTTGATAGCTCCCTATCCTTCAAGCAGCATGTCAACCATATTGTTATGGCTGTCAACTCCAGAACTGGCCTCCTATACAGGCACCACCATAGCTTAACCCCTGAGGTGATGCCACTTGCCATTCAAAGTTCCATCCTTTCTATCATAGACTATTTGCTGATGGTGTATGTGGCAGCCTCCAACTCTACCCTCAAATGAATCAGAGTGGCGCTAAATAAATCCTGCAGACTGGTCCTAGGTGCTCACAGACTTACCCACACCTGCGAGCTGTATGAGCAAGCCATACAGGCAGAGTATACTACCAAGTTTGTCTCCTTGGGAAAAAACATGCCTTGGCTTAACCCCATCTGCTATCCAAAACCTTCTAAACACAGCGATCAGTCACCACCGGATGAGAAGCATGTCCAGACAATCGCTGCAAGTATCTTTCTTTAGAACTTCACAAGCACAGAAGCCCTTTGCCTACTGAGCTCCATGTTGGGTTAATGAACTCCCCACTGACATAACCAATGAGCACAAGCTGGGGCCATTTAAGAGAAAACTCCATCAGCACCTTACTTCTCTAAGCAGTTGTGACTGCTAACCCTACCTTTACCCAGCCTGTCTCATCTTTGTTACTGCACTACTCACCCACAGCCATGCTCCCTCTCCACCCCTCACCTGCCTGATCTACCTAACCTCCTTCTCCCCAGCCCCCCACTTTCCTGTTTCTACTCCTACATTGCACTTATTCTACTCTTGCCCCCTCGTCCCCTACACCACCCTCCCATTGTGACTCCAGACAAAGCTAAATATTCTGGCTGCTTCAATGTGCATCTATTAAATATGTATCATCCTATATGTAAATTATACCCTGTAACACTGCACTTTTATTGCTGTTCATTGTTATTGTTTCCATTGTTCCATTTTTCCCTCTACTGTGTATTGTTGTTTGACTTGACGTGGAACCTTTGTAAATGAGCTTCCAGCTCAAAGGTGTAATTCCAATGAGTAAATAAATAAATAAACAGTCTGCAGATTGAGTTCTACATTAAGAGCACATACATTTGCATTAAAACAGCTGTACTTTAAGTCATCCAGGTATCTAGAGAAGCAGACTTAAAGCAGAAAACACTGGTTACAGAGCAACAAAATTTCAATCAGTACATGTTGGCCAAAATTAATTCAACACTGCTGAAGATGGAGCAGAGATATTGGTCTGCTGCTGGAGGTAGTACCTGAAAAGCTTGTGACCTCCGGTGAGCTCCGGTGTCTATTTGGGGCGATTCAGCTGGTGGGGGAGGGTGGAAAAATTGCCCCTCATGACCCTTCTGCTGGTTCCTTCTGAGCAGCTTGTGAGCTCCAGTGAGCTCTGGTGTCTGACTGGGGCAATTCTGCTGGTGGGGGAGGGTAGGAAACGCTGCCCCCCATGACCCTTCTGTCGGTTCCTTCTACAGAGGAATGGAAAACAACAGTAAGTAAATATAGCAGGAGAGGTTCTTCACTGGGGGAGGTGGGATTGCAAGTGAGAGCGGAGAGAGAAGGAGGAGGAGGCAAAGGTAAAATGGTCATCGAGGTCTGCTCATTGACCCTTGGAAACCCCATGCTAGACTTGGCTAGGCAGGTCTATTGGTTCACACTAAACATTCTGCAGATTGAGTTCTACGTTAAGAGCACATACATTTGCATTAAAACAGCTATACTTGAAGTCATCCAGTTTCTAGAGAAGCAATCTTTAAGCAGAAAACACTGGTTACAGAGCAACACAATTTCAGTCAGTACATGTTGGCTGAGATTAATTCAACACTACTGAAGATGTAGCAGAGATGCTGGTCTGCTGCTGGACGTAGTACCTGAGCAGTTTGTAAGGTCCGATGAGCTACAGTGTCCAGTTGGGGTGATTCCTCTGTTGGGGAAGGGTTGAAGCACTGTCCCTCATGACCCTTCTGCCAGTTCCTTCTGAGCAGCTTGTGAGCTCCAGTGAGCTCTGGTGTCCAGTTAGAATGATTCCACTGGTGGTGAGGGGTGGGAAGCACTGTCCCTTAGGACCCTTCTGTCGGTTCCTTCTATGGAGGAATGGAAAACAACAGTAAGTAAAAATAGCAGGAGAGATTCTTCACTGGGAGGGTGTGGGACTGGAAGTGAGAGAGGAGAGGGAGGGTAAAATGGCTGCTGAGGTCTGCTCAGCAACCCCTGGAAACCCCATGCTAGATGTAGCTAGGCAGGCCTATTGATTCACACTAAACTGTCTGCAGGTTGAGTTCTACATTAAGAGCACATACATTTGCATTAAAACAACTGTACTTTAAGTCATCCAGTTTCTAGAGAAGCAGTCTTTAAGCCGAAAACACTAGTTATAGAGCAACACAATTTCAATTAGTATATGTTGGCCTAGATTAATTCAACACTTCTGAAGATGGAGCAGAGATGTCAGTCTGCTGCTGGAGGTAGTACCTGAGCAGCTTGTGAGCTCTGGTGAGCTCCAGTGTCTGGTTGGGGTGATTCCTCTGGTGGGGGAGGATGGGAAGCGCTGTCCCTCACGACATGTCTGCCAGTTTCTTCTGCAGAGGAATGGAAAACAACAGCAAGTAAATATAGCAGGAGGGGTTCTTCATGGGGGTTGAGATTGAAAGTGAGAGAGGAGGGGGAAGGAGGGGATGGTAAAATGGCCACCGAGGTCTGCTCAGGAACCCCTGGAAACCCCGTGCTCGACTTGGCTAGGCAAGCCTATTAATTCACACTAAACAGTCTGTAGATTGAGTTCTATGTTAAGAGCACATATTTTTGCATTAATACAGCTGTAGTTTAAGTCATCTGTTTTCTGGAGAAGCAGTCTTTAAGCAGAAAACATGTTTCAGAGTGACTCAGTTTCAATCAGTACATGTTGGCTGAAATGAATTCAATACTGCTAAAGATGGAGCTCCCTGTGGGCAGGGAGAGGGATAGTGGCTTGTTTACTATACAGTACACCAAGTTTGGGGTGAATCTTGTGGTTGATTGCATCAATGTGACCCAAGAAATCAAGGTACCAGTCCAGCCAGACACCAAGGTACTTAAAGGGGGAGACATCAGAAGCACAATACCATCAAGGGTGTGCAACAAGTTAGGGGAGAGAGTTTGGCAAGTCTCTGCCTGGAGCTAAAATCATGGCGACAGTATTCTTGGCATTGAGGGATAGAGGGTTTGAATGGAACCAGTGTTGAACACTGTCAAAATTCTGTTGGAGATGGACAACAAGGTCAGCAACAGAGGAGGTAGAAATGAACAGCACAGTGTCATCTGTATATATGTGGATGGAGGCAGAGGAACAGGTGGGGGGTCATTTAGGAATATGGAGAAGAGTACGGGCCCAGGACAGATCCATGGGAGATGCTTGAGCAGATAGGGAGTGGAGAGGAAAGGATGTCTCCAATCTGAACAGCTTGTGACCTGTCCACAAGGTAGGAGTGGAATCAGGTGACTGAGGAGACAGAGAGTCCTGCTGCCTTAAACTTGTCCAGAAGGGGGGTTTGACACCGTGTCAAAGGCTTTGGTCATATTGACATACTGTAGATAGTGGAAGTAATTTTGCCCTGGTCCATACCAGACTGGACGGAGTCAGTGAGCTGGAGGATGGAGGTAGATGTGGAGTGGGACTTCCTAAAACCAGACAGGAAAGGAATGAAAAAGGAGGAGAAGTCAAGGAACAGAGTGAGTTGTTAGAAGGCAAGATGTTCCTGGAGCTTAGTCACTGTGGGGGAGGAAGGAAATGGAACAATAGTTTCCAAAGTATCACCCCCCCTCCTTTTGGGAGGGGAATGACAGTAGCCCGTTTCCCAACCTTGAGTGAAAGAGACAGAGGAGAATGAGAGGTTAAGGAGGAGGGAAAGCTATTGCTGGGACAGAGAGTACAGAAACTTGGGGTTGAGGCCATCTGGACTCCTACCCTTGGGTTAAGATTATGAACTAGAAGGGCCTTAATAGAGGGTGAGGGAGTGGTATAAAAGAAGGAGAAGGAGTGTAAGGGAAGACAGGAAGGGGACAGGGGAGATGGGGAGGAGAGCTAGGGAGCAGGTGGTGAAGAAGGAGTTGAAAGAGGCATCAATGGCAGTAGGGTCAGTGATGTGGGAGTTGCCAATCTTGAGGATGGGGGGGGGTACTGTGTTGGGAGAGAAAAAGGAATGTATAACTTTAAAAAACTTGGAGAGGTGATTTAGGTTGTTTTTGACCATGAATGTGAAGTAATCAAATTTTGCAAATCTAGTGGTTTTGGTGCACGTATTGTAAAGGGACTGATAATTTAAGAGGGCAGCAGGGGAACTGATGGTCTTATAGGACCACCAGGTCAGATCACAACCTCAAAGGCAGACCGGCAGCTCTGCAGAAACTCAGAGAAGGTGATAACCAAAGACCCCAGTTTTCCTTAGTGAGGCGTGGTGGTCCCAGGCAGCAATAAATTTGTTATAGAAGGAGTCAAGTACTGAGTTGATATCAGTGGCTATAGAGATATAGAACCAGTCAGCAGACACAGGTTTGCATGGGGGGGAAGATAAATCCAGTGACTTGAAGGGCTGCAGGAGGATGATTTTATGGGGGCTTTGAGATGATGGATATTCTGTGCACAGTAGATCATATGATGGTCACTGAGTGCATCAGAGAGCATATCTGCACTCACAGTATAGTGAGCGTGAGAGGACAGTGCCCAGTCCAGTCCAGTGTAGTTCATGGATTTATAATTAAGACAGGTGGTGTCCAAAATAAGCTGGGCTAGCTGGAGGAATTTTACATTCTGACAAAGTTTGTGCACACAGGGGGAGAGTCAATTAGTATTAAAATCCCCAAATATCAGTAACTCACCAGATGAAGCGTGGGAGCAGACAGAAGCAGGGGATCTGCCAGGGCATCAGTACACTCTAGCAATGGAAGCAGTTCATAGGCCTCATAGACAGAGAAGGAAGAAACTAATACACAGGCACAAATTAGATACTGGAGGAGATATAGACTGCAGCATCTCTGCCTCTCTTGGGGTGATCTGCCTAGCTAAGGAGTAACCAGGTATGGACGATAAAGAGTCTTGGACCATGTGGGAGAGCCAAGACTCTGAGATAACAAAAACATATGACTAGAGGTTGAACATGAGAGGCTGCAACAGATCCAGCTTTGGGAAGAGGCTATTGATGTTAAGGTGGGCAATCCACAGTCCTTTGGAAAACTACAATGGTAAGGTGGAGGGGAGGAGCAGGATTAATCTTGATGTCACCTGCTGCTAGAAGTAGCAAGAATACAATAAGCTTAATGGATCCATGGAGTTGTCTAAAAAGTGCATGGTGCCAGAGTGAAGTGAGGCTGAGCTGGTGGTGAAAGAAGGAGTTAAAACAAATTGATAAACTTCAACAAAGTTACTGGAATTATGGGGTTAAGAGGAAGAGAGAGGTAAGGGGTGGTCAAAAGCCAGGCAAGGGTAAGGAAGGGTTCAGGAAGAGGACTGGCAGGAGTGGGGGGAGAGGGAGGGGGAGAAGCTTTAGTTGGTATCTAATGAATGGAAGGAAGGGGGAGTGGGAGGGGGAGAAAGACGGAGGAGGTTAGCTGGTTCCAGTGGGTGGGGATGTTGCCTTCTTAATACACCTTCCCATTCTCATTCCTCTGTATAGCCTGACATAGCAGCTGCCCCCTGTTCTTTGCTCTTCAGAGAGTGCATTCCCTGCTTACATCATGAGGTGATTTGTTAAACAGTCTTTATCCGAAGGTACCCAGAAAACATCATCCTTAACTTTCCTTCAGCCAGCTGTGAGTAAGGATACCTCCACCAAACATTTGGCATGCGTTTTCAGGTGGGGGAGCAGCAACAGATGGACTGCATTGCATCTTGGGCTGAGACAATGGCCTGTTTGTGCCATTCCCAGCACACTAGCTCCCCTGTGTCTACCAGCTGCAGTCCCCTCTCTACCGGAGTTCCGGGTGACTTGGTATTGCTGTGTTTGCTGTGTTTCTTGCTAGGCTAGCAGGTGTGGCTCAGCATCTGTCTCTGTCACAGGTTGGACTTTCTGTGGAGTCGAATGAACATCATCCTGGAAGAGGAGGCTGTCAGTTTTATTGTAGCTGTAATAAGATCTGCTTCTAATTGTAGTGCAGCTTGGCTGGTAGGGGTCAGCCTTTTTTGTTCTAGGTTGATTATAGCAGCACTCTGCTCCACACACTGACTGAACGAGCTGTGAGGATGTATTAAGGTTAGAAGAACTCAGACCTGTGTTTATTATGGAATCCAGGCACTCCATTGTTTCTGATATTCCTGAACTGTCTGCAATAGTTGAGAAACACTGTTGACAGGCTGTTTGACATTCCAAGCCTTTGATGTTACTGCATCACTTCACTGACTGGGGATCAGCTGGGCTGGCTTGGCAGGGAGGTCTGAAATGCCATAAAAGCACCACATACTTTTTACTTTGCTTGCACAAGAAACATTTTGCTACAGAGAATGGCATTTCAGAGGTGTGTCACTAACTAGCCCAATGCAGATCAAGCTGCATTGGGCTCACCCTTGAGAGACCAATGATCATGCAATCTAAGTATGACAGTGGTTCACAGTTTATGGGCAGACACTTTGTGTACTTGAAATAAATGAAGTGCTCTAATGAGAGAGCACTTCGTCCATTTCATTTGCATAATGCCGTTCCCCCCTCCATCACTCCGTGTTCCTTGCTGTCTTTCTCCTGTCCCCTCCTGCCCCTCCCACACACACACACACACACCTTTTGTCCCAGGATGGTCGTGCTCTGTTGCCCCCCCGACTCCATTCCATTTGCTGTTGGCTGCTAGACCAAGAGAGAAACCCCCACCACTTCACTTGTAACTGATGCCTAAACACTTTTTTTTATAATGGTGCACAGGCAGACAGATATGCCATAATAGTTTTAAATCTGCAGTTTATTTTACTTGTATTGTAGGTCTGTTGCTGGTCATGCAGCACAGAAGTTTTTTTGTCTTTCTCTCTCTGTCTTGTCCTTCGTTCCCGATCCCATCACCCTACTCCCATCACAGCAGAGAGACAGACAGACAGAGATGGGGGGGATAGGGCATTGACAGCGACTCCTTGCTTGCTGCAGGTCTCTGAGTGCCACAGAGAAAGTGAGAGAGAGAGACAGAAAGGCCGTGCCCTAGGCCACCATTCTGTTTCTTCCGACACTTGAGCTGCAATTCCCGGGTAATTGTAAGGTATTTCAGGTTGGACATTGCAGTACAGGTCATGGCCGGGGTTGTGGGTCCACAGTGGGCATTGTAGCAGTGTGTGTGACCTGTGTAATGAGTGGGAGTAGTCACAGAGAGTGCCCCCCCAGCACTGTGAGAAAGCACATGCGGTGGTGACAGAAACAGCAAGACAGCAGATTGGTGGGTGACTGGTGCAGTTGCTGGCAAAGAGCGCGAGTGACTGAGAGACAGAAAGAGAGACAGCACGCAATATGGCACTGCACAGGAACAGGAAAAAAAAGTCAAATCTCAGTGTCTCCTCGGCTCTCGGTATCTCTCTTTCTCACACTGTCTCACCATGTTACAGCTTGCCAATCTGCAGTGATGATGAAGTGCTTTATACAAGCAAGCAACGTTCAGCATTGACAAATGCTTGTTTATCTCGTAACAGTTGAGCAGATAGCTTTTCTTTTTGTTGCTGATACTTGGCCTCTTCTTCTACTAATAAAGATAGCAGATTTTTTGTGTGTTTTTTTTTTCCCTCCAAGGCAATTTTGAGTTTGTATTCATCCTCCATAAACTTCTGTTTCAAGAAGTCTTCTCTCTCTGCCAACATATCAGGACTGGGAGCTCATGAAATTACCATTTCAATTACTTCCATTGGCAACATTTTTATTTCTTCCTCCAAAATGACCTCATGGTTCAAACGAGCAGAGAAGTAGGCCAGCTCCCCTGCTTCTGCAACTTCTATCTGCTCTCCATCAGGTTCGGCCATCTTGGCAAAACAGCTACACAGCCAGAGGTTCCCCCTACTGGAAGACTAGGGAATTCCATCAATGTTCTGCCAGCATTCCCCTTGCCATAAAACTGGTTCCTGCAATTGTCCAAGGCTGTGCGGGTGTTCATGTGTGAAATGGCTGCCATTGCACATTTACAGTCACTTCATTACCAGTCTCATTCCTTGTAAAGCACTTTGGGATACAATGTGTATGAAAATACTCCTTCAGATCAGAAAGGTGGTTAGGCTAGTGAGAGGAAATTACAGCATCAGCTTTTGGCCTAATGCAAGGCAACTGAGAAAGAAAAATACTGCACGGATTTTATAAGGCTTCCGAACAAACCACAGAAGGGCACAGCCAGAGGCACAACATAGTTTGGCACTCTAAAGAAGTTTACACCTGAAGGTCATTTTAACATCCCAAAATGAGAGCAGTAATGTATGAAGATAGAAGCAAAACAAAGAATACTTCAGACATGGAACACAGGAATCCCCAACGGCTGATGTTGCTCATGGCATTAAGCCAGTTTCCTGTATTATGAAAGAATTTTTAGAAGATATAATTGGTTCTCTACTAAAGGAGAAGCACACCCCTTTTGTAGTTTAGGATGTCATTATCATTTAAGTACTGATATAGTTGGATGTGAGCAACTCTTGCTGAGACACTACATCAAGCTCAAGTTCAAGTTTATTGCAGGAAAACTCCATTGAGCAAGCTCATTCACAAGGAGGTCCTGTGACATAAACACTTAAAGTACAAACACAGATAGGTAATAACAGTATATACATGAAATGCATGTTACATGATACAGGCTGGATATACATACAAGGGTACCACATAGGGTGACCGCAGGTGGTAAACATTGATATGAGACAGGGAAGTGACTTACAGGTTGCATACTGATAAATGAAACATGATGACTGGTGTGTGCAATACATATACAGTATTTTTGCAGCTAGAACAAACAACAGTCTACAACTGATATGGGGGGAGGAATGATTTGATAGAGTAGCAGTGGAGCATAAGCAAAGATAAAGCTAGGAGTAGAAGGGGAAGGGAAAGCAGTTAATATGACAAATCAATTATACCTTACCAGTGGATAAATGTGGCACACATGGGGAAGGAAGAGACTTAATGACAGTTACAGGTGTCTTTTATTTTGGCTGAACTTAGTGATTTCCAAAGGAAGTCCGCGTCCTTGGTATGTCAAGCATAATAAAGTCAGATTTTCTTAACGAGTATGCACTATGTGAGATACTAATAAGGAAGAGAGATAGCTTGGCAATTTCTGCAGAAGCAGTTTAAGAGTCCATAGCCCAGCATGGAGCAGGCGTCTAGTAGTAAGGGATGTCCAACCAACAGCTGCATATAAGTCACAGTGGTGCGAACGGTAAGGGGAGTTGGTAATGAACCGTAATGCATGGTGATAAAGGATGTCCAGTTTACTTAGATTTGCAAGAGTGGTGGAGGAATAGATTACATCGCCATAGTTGAGTAGGGGGAGAAAAGTGGCCTGTACAAGCTTGTTTCAAGTTTCAAGGGGGAAAAGGGGCCTATTTCTGTAGAAGAAACCTAACCTTGCTTTTAACCTTCTAGAGACATCTTCGACGTGGTCACTGAAAGATAATTTATTGTCGATCCAGATACCTAGATATTTAAATTTGGTTACAACTTCCAGAGGCTCGTTTAGCGTGGTGACAATGAAGTCTTGGGCAAGGGTATTGGGGGGGCCTGTGACAGCACTGCAGGAGAATATCATCGCTTTAGTCTTCTTAGCATTGAGCAGAAGCTTTGCCTTTATTAGATTATGCTCATGTTGTGCTAAGTCCGCTTGAAGCACTCCCTTGACTTCAGATAACGATAAAGCCAGTATACAACACAGTATCATCTGCAAAAGTGCAGATTGACTTAGATATGTTAGCAACCAAGTCATTAATGTACAGAGAAAACAAGATAGGGCCTAAGATGGATCCTTGGGGAACTCCTCTTGCAATTGGCAAGGCAGCAGAAGAAAAGCCTTCCGCCTTTACTTTTTGGAATCTTCCAGTTAGGTAGCTAGAGAACCACTGGGTGGTATGGTATGTGGCACCCAACTTTGCAAGGCAATTGACTAATAGTTTGTGATCAACAGTATCAAAAGCTTTGCTGAGGGCCAAAAAGACTCCACCAGTTACCTTCTTAGCATCTATAGCAGAGATCCAATCATTGGTTACTTTTGCTAGTGCAGTGATTGTGCTATGATTAGCCCAGAAGCCAGATTGAGCTGGGTTAATGAGAGAGAAGGTTTCCAAGTGAGATTTTAACTGAATATGGATCAGTTTTTGAGAACTTTAGAAAGGATAGGCAATATGGAGATAGGCCTATAGTTGTTTACATCGCATGGGTCACCAGATTTAAATAGAGGGAGGATATGTGCTGATTTCCAGCAGGACGGCACACTAGCAGATGTAATGGAAAGATTGAAGATGTGGAGAATTGGGGCAGTGAGATGGGCGTAGCTGACCTTAGGAAAAAGGGTTCCAAGCCATCGTCCCCGCGCTTTTTTGGTGACATAAGAAGAGAATCTTCTACTTTTTAAGTTATCTCACGCAGTGGAAAGGGGCTGGGTGCAGGACTAGATGTGGCGGAGGGGTATGCTGGCTCACCGCAGCACCAGCATAAGGTGATGAGTCAAAGCTAATCCAGCTGTGGCAAAGTGGAAGTTAAGTTCCTCCAGGATTAGGGACTTGTTTTCCACAATCTTGCCACTTGCAACTATCTTTGTTGCGACAGAGGGGGCCATGGGCCGTCCTTCTATAGCTTTCATAGCTACATGTGCTGTCTAGTATGACGACTGACTGGTAGTTGCCTAGTTGGTATAAAGAACTTGATTTAAATCTTGGAATAATTCAGGCTACTTTCCATTAAGCAGGTACCATACTATATTAGAGTTGAGTGATAGGCTTCAAATGATCAGTTGTGGTAAAAACTGGGACAGCAACTGCCAACTGATACTTAGCAAGACCATCTACATTAATTAATTAATTACTTAATTAATTAGTTTACTGTTTGATCAGTTGGACACTTAACCTAGAAAAGTGTCCATTAAGACTTGCACCAGCTGCAGCTTGCTAGAGGTGTATGTCTGGGACCACTCGTCAACTTGAGATCCTGTGTCAAGATATTTCCCTTTGCTAGGGAAGAGCCCACCTCTACAAAGAAGTTATTGAAGATGCGGCCTACAGCATCTGTTTGCTTTTGGTGATAGTGCTGCCTTTATGGGTATTTAGGGTGATAGAGGAGATGACACCGGGTATAGCAAGTCATTTATACACCTCAAAAACATTTGAGGCTCCCCTCTGTCTGTTTCAAGGTAGCTCATAAGTAAGTAGTTTGCCTGTTCCCCAGTTGTCCACGTTTGTCCATGGACATCCATGGTCATCCCTGTTTTGTCACTGATCTTTGTCCATGGTAACTCCACTTGATGTTTGTCCATGATCGTCCATCATTAATAAACATGCACAAAGGCCTGGACAGCCACACAATCAAGAGAAACTGAATGGGAAAACTAAATCCATTTTCAGTGTGTTTAATGAAGGAAAAAAGATGCTGATAAAGTATAATGTTTTTATTAGCTATGATCATCCACAGCATGGATGCGATGAGCTATGCCTCAGCACAAACTTTAAAATAACACGGCCCAAGGTAAGCTGAACACAAATGGAGAAATGATCATTTGTGAGAGCTCAATACTTTAATGGCACAGACAGCATTAAAACGGGCTTGTATTTATATTACATATTTCAGAAAAATGGACAAAATATGTTTTAAGAGGGACCGTCCAGAAAACAGCAAAAAAAGTGCAGGCAGGTACAGTCTTGAAGATTGTTTACAGGGTTAGAGGCATTTTGGTCACTGTGTACGCAATAAGACATGACAGGGTGTGCACTAGACAGTAGACACTTCTAATGCACAGCCAGGGGTATAGTAAGGCACAAGACTGGCCATGCATTAGAAGTATCTAATGCACATCCCTGGAGTGTCTTATTGTGCTTATGAAATGGGAATCTGTATTGTGCTGGGGTTAAATATTTAAATTTATAGTAAAAAAATTGTAAAAAAATAAAATCCTTTATTTATTTTAATGTTAAATAGTTGCTCCACCTGAATTTGACTTCCCAGTTTTTTTTTTTTAATTGAGGTTTTTAAGCTATCTGTGGCCACAATAGGCAGCTACTACGTCCCCCCTGCTCTCATCCCATTTATACTGCATGCTGACAAGGACATTTGGCAATACAAAAAGGCTGAAAAAATAGTTACATACTAACACAGAGCAGCTTTCGAGACAGGCAAAGGAGTGTGAGATTAAACTCATGCAGGTCTCTCTTTACTGGTAGCGTGAAGTGTTTTCGGTGGGTCTGTATTCAGCTTGGTATCACAAAGAAACAAGTGCTTTTTTAAAACACAAAATGTTGTTTAAAAATGTACACTGTGTTTACAGAGAGGGCAGCGAGTGAACGGTTGCCAGATGAATGGGCAGGTGGAGGGTATGGGTTGTGCAGCAGGGAAACTGATGGAAAAAAGGAAACAGGAATGAGATCAAGAAGAAGTCAGGAATAAACAGGCAGGTGATGGAGTGGTAGTGGCGGGGGGGGGGAGGGAGATGTGACTGAGACTACCCAGTGTTCAGAATTGTTATTCCACTGCTTGGTCTGCATTTTGGCTAGTGCCTTTTTTTGTAGTTATCAGCTGTAAGTCATCCCCTCCTCTTGTCTGCATGCACATGCAAGTAATGGTGAGCGTGTCATGAACAGAAGGATTTAGGGAGTCTGTGGGATCTTTGTGTTTTTATTTAGTACCCTTTAGAAAAAAGGACATAAATGGCGGTAGAAACTTTTTGTGTGACTGTTGTAAAAGGCAAGGATTTGGAGACATTAGGCAGCGTGACATGCAACTGGCAGAACAGACTAAGGGAGACTGAAATACACAGAGCAGCAGTGCAATGTGTTCTAAATCCATTTTTGTTCCAGTTTAACAGCTGGCATGCATTTAGAGCTTACATTTACTATTATTACTTGCTTAGTGTGCTCACTGGTCTACTTTTGTGGTTGAGAATTCCTATTAAGGTTTCCATGCTTAGGGAGACAATAAAAATGGCGGCATTTTAAAAAGAAATGTTCTAATGGCACATTGATTTTTTCATTGTACTGCATCCAGATTGGACGTTCTTGTTTTTTTCCTGCGCATTAGACAGATCTAATGCACAGGTAACAGCCAATCAGTACCCAGAATTTACTCTAGCCATTTTATAAGTAAAATTATGAACTGAGGATCGTAAATAGAGGAATCTGATTGGCTGAAAGCTCTTTGAAGCAATGATGATATCGGGCTACATCATCACGGCTTCAAAGAAATTCTGGCACCACCAGTCTCCTTGCTTTCTACTGTCTGAGACCTGTGTTTTCAAAATGTACTCCTACACCATCCAAAAACTCATACATAAAACATTTTAAAACCTGTTTGTTTTATATTTTTTTATTTATAAAACTTCAAACTTGGTTCATAATAGCAATAAGTCACTCCAGGGAGTGGCATATCATGGGATATTGTCACTTCTCAGGTCATTGGATGCACTTGGCCTGCGGCCTCATGCCCAACCACCCAAGGTGTGATGATATCCCATGATATACCACCCCCTTTCATGCCTTATTGCTTAATTATGCACTCTGGTGAAGAAGCAGAAACATAGAAACAGAATTTGATGGCAGATAAGGACCACTTGGCCCACCCAGTCTGCCCATTTTCCCTACTTACTGTAACATTGTAGACCCTACTTGATCTCCGGCTTAGCCCTCCATTCTCTAATGACTAAGGTTCTCTTATGTCTATCCCATGCATTCTTGAATCCTGCTATAGTTTTTGACCCCTACCACCTCCACTGAAAGGCAGTTCCAGGCATCCAGCACTCATTCTGTGAAGAAGTACATCCTTACATTTCCCCTGAGTATACACCCTTCCAGCTTCATAGCATGTCCCCTTGTTCTTGAGCATCTTTTTTTCTGAAAAGTGCTTCCCACTTGTACCTTGTTTACACCTGTAAATAGTTTTTGAAAGTCTATATCATATATCCCCTTTCCCTCCTTTCCTCCAGGGTGTACATGATGAGGTCCTTTAGTCTCTCCTTATAGGGTCTCTAGTGCAGATCCTTGCACCATTTTAGTCACTCTCCTCTGCACCACCTCTACTTTGTCTATGTCCTTCCAGATATGTGGTCTCTAGAACTGGACACAGTACTCTAGGTGAGGTCAACCTCCACTTACATTCTCACAACCTCTACTTGTATACTTTGTGACTCTGAGCAAGTCACTTAACCTCTCCACTTCTCTTGGGTCACCACTGAAAACAGGCACCTGTGTCTAGTGGACCTTACCTGGTTTCCAAAGAATAAAATAAATGAATAAATAAATAAAATAAATGTATACAGCGGTATCCCCACCTTCCTCTTTCTGCTGGTGATACCCCTCCTATGCACCCTTAGCATCCCACTGGCTTTCTACAGCCTTGTCTCACTGTTTGACCACCTTTAGGTCATAAGCTATGATTACCCCCAGGTCTGTTTCCTATTTGGTGGTCATCATTACCATTCACACCATCTTGTACTCCATGCCAGTTTCTGTGCCCTAAGTGCATGATTTTGTACTCCTTCACGTTGAAACTTAGTTGTCACACTCTTGACCACTCCTCAAACTTTCTTAGATCCCTATTCATTCCTCCCTGGAGTGTCTACCTTTTTACAGATTTTAGTGTCATCTGCAAAATGGCATTCTTTCCCTTCTGGCCTCATTGCAATGTCACTAATAAAGACAATAAAGAGTACCGGTCCCAGTACTTATCCTTGTGGCACCTCTCTGGGCATTCTCCCTTCCTTGGAGTGAACTCCATTTACCACCACCCACTAGCACCTATCCCCCAACCAATTCCTTACCAAGTTTACCACTTTTGGACTCACTCACAGGCCGCCCAGTTTGTTTACTAGTCTCCAGTGTGGAACCATGTCAAACGCTTTACTGAAATCTACGTAGGCCATGTGGTTAGCTATGCCACTGCCAGTCAGATGTACAGCTATATGGTATTATGTTATGTTATATTTTGTGTACATTTAAACTTCCACAAGGAAAATGGATGACAGAGTCACATAGAGAGAAAGAGACAGAGAGAGAGAGAGAGAGAGACTGGATTTTTAAAATGTTTGACCTTCCTCTGACCTGAAGGAAAAGCTTGCTGTGCAGGAAGCCAAATTACTTCAAGGGCGGCTCAACAAGGATATGCCAAAACCCATTTGCTTGTAATAAACCCTGCACTTCAAGTGAGAGACTTTTGGTTACAGTATATTACATCTTATGACGAGAAGGGACAGGAATATCCTTTCTGGTAGACCTATGTGAATTCTCTTTTTTCCCATCATAAATCTTTTATTAGTTTTAAAAATTATCCATCAAAAGACATACATGTTAATAATTTCTGAACCTGAAGTCACTTATTATAAATACAGCAGTTTAAAAATAATGACATAAATTATTTAAGCATTTAAAGTCATGCACCTATTAATATAGATTTAAAAGACATTCATAGTCAAGCATGTCTTGGATCTATTGATTAGATAAGCCTTTAAAGCAGAATTCTGTCAATGCTCATGGAGCTACGTTAAGGAAAGGTCCCCATATTCTATAGAACAAATCCAGTTTATCATTGATGCTATAGCTAATGTGCTCATTGTTGGCTAGAAGCGCCATGTTTCCAAACCATTCGCCTATGTGGGGGACCTTAGGAGATTTCCAGTTCCCTAGTAATATTCTTTTAATTGTAAGAGAAGCCAGACAAAGCCTAATAAATTCCTGTGAATCTAAGCCACAGTGCTCTGGGAAAATGCCTAATAAATAGAGTTCAGGGGACAATGGAATGGGGGACTTTAAAATGTTTTTGACAATCTTGTGAATTTCCCATCAGAGTCCTCTAATATCTGGACAATACCAAAGGACATAAGCAATGCCAGCCCCAGGCTTACTACAGCGCCAACAATTAGAATTTATTGCTAAATCCATATTGAATAGCTTGAGTGGTGAATAGTAAAAGCCATGCAATATTTTGAACTGAATTAACCTACTGTACCTTGTAACTCTTTATAACTCAGACATGCTTGTTTCCAGGCGTCTTCCCAATCCTGTAAACTGATAGAGATACCAAGTTCTTCCTCCCAGAGTTCTTTTGCTTTTAAGGTAGGGGCTGTAGAGAAGGTAGAGGAAATGAGAACTTTGTACAGGATGCCCACATTTTTCCTGAGAGTCCTAAGCCTAAAGATCTGAGCCCATTCTACATTTTTTTCCCCAACAGTAGTCATGTGTTGGAATTAGTCTATTGAGTATTGAGTAAGTCTCTTAACTGAAGATACTGATAGAACTGTGATTTATGAATCTTAAATGTATCTTGTATCTCAGTGAAAGAGAGTATCACACCAGTATTTGGGTCTATAAATATCACTCAATCTAAAAATGCCCGCTTTCCTCCAAATACTATTAAAAACAGTTTTCCCGCCAAAGGCCAAAAGAGAGTTGCACCATAGAGGCATAACATCCAGAAGAGCATTATCAGGATTAATAATAGCATTAACTTTTTTGAGAACCTGAACAGAAAATGTTAGACATGGGTTGTCACTCCATAAAGCTGGTTTCTTAAGAAATAGAAAGTCCACCAGTGTATTTGGGGTTAATAGAGATTTTTCTATCTGTAGCCATAAGGGCTCATCATCAGCAGTAGATGAATCTCTGGACAAGTGAAGCAGGGTCTGCTTCAGAGCAAAAGCAAGGTAATACCTTTCCCACCAAGGTAGGGCAAAACCCTCATCTCCTTAGGGGCTCTTAGTTTATTGATTCCCAGCCATGGGGGGGGAGTCTATTCCATAAGAATTCTCTAATGAGTTTCTCAAATTTCCTGAAAATACTCCTGTTTAACAACATAGGGATGGTTTGAAAGAAGTAGAAGAGTTTAGGGGCCATGATAATTTCGACTGCATTTATTTTTCCTCATAGAGAGAGAGAGATTCAGTTTTGACCATCTTGCCAAATCAACACTAACCTCTTTCATAAAGGGAATATAGTTTTGTTCAGCAATTGAATTGAGTTTGATAGATATATTGATGCCCAAGTATAAGATGGATTTCTTAATCCATTTAGTGTCCAGTATCTCCTCGAGTTTGATTTTGTTTAGAGGAGAGCGACAACTGGTTAGTACTTGCATTTTATCCCAGTTTACTACTAGCCCTGATAGTTGTTCAAATGCATCCAAGAGGTCATGAAGTGCCTTACAAGATTCAGCAGGTCTTTTCACAGTCACAAGCAGATTGTCAGCAAAGGCAAGAGATTTATGTTCATCGCTACCCATACTAATAACCCCAAATGTATGACTCCTTATTTATGGCACAAATTAAGGGCTCAAAGGCCAAAATAAATAGATATGGTGAAAGAGGGCACCCTTGTCTAGAGCCACAGTGTAGACTGAATGGGCTAGATAGAGTTCCATTCATGATTAGTTGTGTCTGAGGAGATTTATAAATCATGTAAATCCAAGTAAGGAATTTTGGGCCAAAGCCAAACTCTTTTGGAGTCTGGAACAAATATTTCCATTGCAAGGAATCAAAAGCTTTAAAAATGTCCAAAGAAAGTACTGTGTAAGGTTCTTTTTTTATTTGACACCTGTGTGAATTCTCTTATAGGTGTCAATTGTTTTACCAGTAAGACAGTGAGATATCAAAGCAGACAGAAAATTGGATTGTGGGGAAAGTGCAAGAGTGACCTCTACTGACCTAAAAGAAAAGGCCACTTTGTAAGACCAGACAGAGGCTGGCAGTCTGGACCCAGACTATTTAAGCAGCTCTGAAACAGAGCAAATTCTCATTGTGATTGGTTGGCATCCCATGGCACTCCAGACATTACCTCATGGGTTACAGCCCACCTGATAGGCTAATGATGCACATGACCCAGATCAGATTTCCAGTATATCCAGGTCCCAGGAACCCTGCTCTCCAGTTGTAATTTGTGCATCTGAATAGGCAAGAAGCATCCAGAGAACCCTGTCTGCTCTTTAAAATTCTAAGGTAGGAACTGTATTTTCTTTTATCAAAAGCCTTCTATGTTGTTGCAATTGAATTAGACCAATTATTATTTATATTGTCTGGGGGCCCTTGCTGCCCCATATTCCTAATTTGTTCAAACCAGGAGCATTTTCTGCACCAAGAAATTTATATTTTAATAGCGCATTGCTCTGGTCGTTGAAGTGCTGTTTGTTGATTCATATTAGCGTTTTATTCTCTCTTTTGGCGCTCCAGTATGTTTCCTCGAGCCATCAGGCTGGGACCCTCGCTATCTGGGCCACACGCCCTGGATCCTGGCCTCTCAGGCAGCGTGCTCTCTGTTCCAGAGTCCACGCGGCCCTGAGGGCTTATCCTGCAGGCCCTCGCCTAAAATTCCCCCACCGTGAGTCACCTCTCCTCCCCGCGACTCTGAGGCTCTTCTGAGGCCCCTCTTCTCTTCAGAGGGATCGGCGCATGAGGCCCTGTCTCCCAGCACCGCTGGGGCTCGCTCCCGGGTCACTAGTTCCCTGCCCAGGCCCACGCCTGGCCTTCCAACCTGCAGTCGCCTCTTCTCCCGTGACTCGGGTTCCCCCTACCCTCCTCCCTCCTCTGAGGCCTTCCTCCCTCCTCCCAGCCCACGGGCAAGTCCACGACCCTCTGGCATTCCTCCGACCTGGGCATGCCCCTGGCTGCCTCGGCGTCTACGCCACTCTCAGCGCCTCAATCGGGCGCAGATCTCAGGCCTCTTGAGGCCTCCTCTGCAGGTGCAGCTGTCCCTCGGCCTATCGGCCTAGCGGATGCGTGCCTCAAATCCTCTCCTTCCTTTTTGACCTTCAGGCCGACGGACTCAGCCTCCCGGGATCTCGGAGGCCTGATGACGCTCGCGCCTTGCCCCTCCCCCGGAGCCGCTCAGAGGGGCAGGCGCCGTGGCGTTGGCCTTCCGTTTGCAAGATAGGCCTTCTCGGAGGCCAACCACGCCGTGTGGCGCTGCTCAGACCACAGTCACAGGGCAACACCCTGCTCCTTGGGAGAGCTCCCCCCTCGTGTCTCGGCCTCTCTCTCTCTACTTGCCCTTGACATAGGGTGAGCTGGGGGCCCAAATCTTTGCCAAGTAATTAGT
The DNA here is from genome assembly GCA_016271365.2 of Neoceratodus forsteri. Lineage (NCBI taxonomy): Eukaryota > Metazoa > Chordata > Ceratodontiformes > Ceratodontidae > Neoceratodus > Neoceratodus forsteri. The sequence goes on along the minus strand of CM057454.1, from coordinate 394,571,250 downwards.
CTAGATGCTCCAAAATTGGAGGAGCAGATTCGAGGGTCCAGGCCTCAGCTGGCCTCCTGACCCCAGTGGGCCACTTTTTAGAGGTGGTTCCTAGTGCAGGGGCCCCACGCCACACCGCAGGAGTTCTGGGATTGATTCCACAGTGCCCACTTTTCATCTTGGGTGACCCTGAGCAGCCTTAGGTGCTCTCAAAGTAAAAAAAAAAAAAAAACCTGGAGACCTCCTCAGTCCACTCGGGTCCCTCCCATAGTGACCCCAGTAGGACACCGCAGAGTCCATGCTAGGGTACCTCCCATAGCGACCCTGGCAGGCTCTAGCAGAACTATCCCCATCCTAGGTGGCCGCGGTCCCCTCCACAGCGGACCCAGGCCTACCCAGAGTAGCAATCATCTGAGAGGGATAGTCAGGTAAGGATGCCAGAAAAGGAGTCTCCACCCTCCCCTCCATGGTCTGTCTAAGGGCCTCACACAGCATCCTACTACACAGCATGACTCCGGCCCCAACCCCCCCATTTTCCCTTATTCTCCGCCTACGGGCGTGTTTCACGGGGGCTTAGGGGACAGCTTTCCGGAGTCCCGTTCCTCACTCAGACCTTTCTCTTTATCTTTCAGATGGTTAAAGCAAAGAAATGTACCGCGTGCAGTGCCTCCCTCCTCCCTCAAACCCCAGGCCCTCTCTGTGCGGCCTGCCTCTTGGACGATGAGCTGTCTTCGATGGAGAGAACCCCCACCACGGCACCTTCCCTCCCAGGCCCCAGCACTTTAGCCTGGGTGGATCTGGGCTCCCTGTTGATACAGAACCAACAAGCGTCGGTCGCCATGATGGAGAGTCAGCAGAACTTCATGCTGAAGATCATGGAGAAGCTGGAATCGCTTACCCAAAACAGATCTCGGCCGCCCAGCACAGAGCTCACCCACCAGAGAGACCTTCCAGAGGATCCACCAGCCCCAGAGGACCCTCTTCCCAGTATTCCCCTTGATGGCAATCTGGAAGATAGGGACAAAGAGGATGAATTCGACGAGGAAGAGGAGGAGGAGCATGGCTTGGAGTCCGACATGGAGGACATCGACCAGCAGACAGCTCCGTCTCTCACGTCAAAACTGTGTGCATTCAAAACAATCCCCGGCCTTATGAAGGTCATCAAGGCCACCATGGGCCTGTCTACAGAGGAACAGGAAGGGGAGAAGATGGAATCGAAGCTGGACCCAATGATCCAGCTAAGGACCACCACCCCGGAGACCTTCCCAGTCTGCCCGGCCATTGAGGAACTGATTCACATGGAATGGCAATCCACAGACCGGCAGAATGCCAAACCAAAGAACTTACACAAGATGTACCGGTTCAAGGCGACAAATCAGGCGCCTGGTGCAGAGCACCCTCCATCAATCCACAAGTGGCGGCCTTGGTAAGAAGATGGTGCTGCCATGTGGCACCATAGCCCTCAAGGACCCCACAGACAAAAGATAGGGACATGTTAAAGAGGACCTTTGAAATTGAGGGCACCATGGCCAAGGCGATGACGGCGGCGATTTATACCTCTCGCGCCCAGATCCGCTGGCTGGAGGAACTTCAGGAACAGGCGAGTCCAAAGCCCAGGGAGGCTGAACTTTTAGACTGCACCCTCAACGCAGCCAAATACCTGGCAGACATGGCAGTGGACTCCCTACGCCTCCAGGCCAGGGTGGCCACAATCCTAAATCGGGCCCACAGAGCTCTATGGCTCAAGCTCTGGGATGCTGATTCAGAATCCAAGACTCTTCTGCAGAACTTGCCTCTTAAGGGGACTCATGTATTCGGGGAGGGTCTCCAGAATTACCTAAAACAGAAGGAAGAGGGTAGGGACCTCCTAAGAAACCGGTCAAGACCCACACACCTACCTTCCGCTAGACGGAGGTTTCGTCCTGGGGCCAAGACCCAAACTCGTAGGGACTCCTACCCCCAGAACCACTCCTTTCGGGGTAGAGCATCCCCATCCTACCCATGCACACCCACTTTCAGCAGCTACAAGTCTTCCCCTTTCCGACCCCGGGGACAAAAGTCCGGAGGTCGAGGAAGAGGATTCAGGGGAAAACAGTGACTCCGTCTCACCGAGCCCCCCTCACCAAAGCTCGTACCCCCCTGTTGGCCAATGGCTAGCCCTGTTCGCTCACCACTGGGTGTCCACCATGTCGGACAGGTGGGTCTGGGACGTGGTCTCGAGGGGGTACACCATAGAATTGTACCATCCTTCGGTTCCCCATCGCTTCATCTCATCCCCGGTCTCCAGACGAAGAGCCTCACCCCACCAGGTACAGGGGATTCTGGCAGATCTCATCCAGAACAGGGCCATTCAACCCATCCCAGTCCAGGAGCAGGGGGAGGGCATGTACTCCATCTTCTTCCTGGTTCCCAAGAAGTCGGGGGAGCTGAGGCCCATCCTGGACCTCAAACGCCTGAACCGATACGTGATCCCACGCCAGTTCAAAATGGAGACCGTCCGATCCACCCTTCAGGGCATCAGGGTAGGTGACTTCCTGACATCCATCGATCTCAAGGACGCCTACCTACACATCCCCATCGTCAAGAGCCACAGAAGATTCCTCCATTTTCACATCCTGGGACACCACTTTCAATACCGGGCGCTCCCGTTTGGCCTGTCCTCGGCCCCCAGAGTCTTCACCAAGGTCTCCATCACCCTGGTAGCCAGACTCAGGGAACAGGGGCTAGACATGAGTGCCGTCACTGGGCGACTGACTGGCTCATACGTGCTCGATCTGGGGGGCAGGCGTGCTCACACCGAGCTCACACGGCACAAGTAATTTGAGGACCACGGCTGGTGGTGAACAGAGAGAAGAGCCATCTCCGCCTGACCCAACAGATCGAGCACCTCGGAGCCATCATCAACTCAGCAGAGGGTTGGGCGACGCCGGCTCCGGCACGGATCCGCAGCCTCCGCAGCCTGGCCGGACAGTTAAGGTCACACCCCCACACCATGGTGGAGAAGGTGGTGAGACTCCTGGGATGCATGGCCTCCTGCATCGACCTCATCCCCTGGGCCAGGTGGCACATGCGTCCACTCCAGAACTACATTCTGGTGCGGCAGACACCAACGAGTGGAACCTGCGCTGCATGGTCCAGTTACCCACATGATAAGATCCTCCCTGGAGTGGTGGGTCACCCAGGAGAAATCTGATAGAGGGTATCCCCTGGAGGCACCACCCGATCCCCATCGAGGCGGACGCGAGTCTATCTGGCTGGGGGCATGTCTGGGGGACGAATCAGCACAGGGTCCCTGGTCCCCGGCGGAGTCACAGCTTTCAATCAATGTCCTGGAAATGAGAGCGGTGTTCCACGTCCTGAGGGCATTCTGACACATCATCCAGGGAAAGTCGGTTCTGATCAAGTCCGACAATCGCGTGACAGTGGCTTACATCGCAAAGCAGGGAGGTACCAGGAGCAGGACCATGTCACGAGAAACTGCAAGGGTGATGAACTGGGCACAAATGCACCTATCATGCCTGGAGGCAGTACACCTGGCTGGAAAACTGAACGTAAGGGCGGATTGGCTCAGCCGACAGCAGATCCACCCCGGAGAATGGCGCCTGCACCCGGACCTGTTCCAGGTAATCCAGGAGGCATGGGGTCCAGTGTCCATGGACCTCATGGCATCAAGAGACAATGCCCAGGTGGACCAATATTTCTCCCGGTTCAGAGACGCGCACTCCCAAGGCACGGACGCCCTGTCCCAGGTATGGTCTCGGGACTATGCGTATGTGTTCCCCCCAATCCCCCTCATCCCACAGGTTCTGGAGAAAATCCGAAAATCCTGGAACTCCATCATCTTGGTGGCCTTGTACTGGCCCCGCAGAGCTTGGTTCGTGGCAATCACAGAGATGTCCCTAGCCAGCCTCCGGATCCCATCCCGTCCAGACATGCTGATGCAGGGTCCGGTGCTGCACCCGTCCCCTCGAACCCTAAAGCTCATGGCCTGGCTCCTGAGAGGGAACGACTAACCGCTACCGGGTATCACGAGTCGGTCATAGGCACGCTCCTCCGATCTCGTCGAGCCTCCACTACATCCACCTACGAGAGGCAATGGGCCATCTTCACACAGTGGTGCCGCTGATGAGGCTCGGTACCTGAACAGGCCAACCTCCCCACTATCTTGCTGTTCCTACAGCAGGGGGTGGACAAGGGACTGGCACCTTCTTCTCTAAGGGTGCAACTAGTGGCCATCGGAGTGGCCAGAGGCCTAGTCGAAGGGCACCCACCTGGGGCCCATCCAGATGCCATCCACTTCTTGAGGGCGGTAGACCTCATGCAACCTAGGACCAGGCCCAACGTCGCACCGTGGGACCTACCACTGGTATTGGACTCCCTAAGAACGGCACCGTACGAACCACTCGCCGACTCAGACCTTTTCTGGGAAGGACTGAAGACTGCCTTCCTGGTAGCCATCTATTCAGCCAGAAGGATAGGGGAGCTCAGCGCCCTGTCTTGCGCTCCACCCTACACCATCTTCACCCCCGAAGGGGTACGGCTCCGGACGGTACCGGCCTTCCAGCCGAAGATTCCGACGAGGTTCCACAGAGAACAACCCATAGACCTACCCACTCTGCCTCGCGCAGCCCCTCTGGCTGAGTGCAGTGCTCCTGACTCACTAGACGTGGGGTCGGCCCTCTCTATCTACCTGACCAGAACTCAGGCCATCCGTAAGACGGAGAGACTCTTCATCGTCGTGAAAGGCCAAAGACAGGGGCTCACAGCATCCAAAACCACCATCGCAGGGTGGATCAGAAGGGTCGTCCTCCACGCTTACACAGCGAAGTGATTGACACCACCCCAGGGAATCAGGGCTCATTCCACCAGAGCGGTATCCACCTCCTGGGCGGAGATAGCATCGGTGTCATCCAAGGACATCTGCAGGGCGGCTATCTGGAGCTCCCTACATACCTTCACCAGGCATTACAGGCTGGAACAACTCCAGGACTTCAGGCCAGCCTTCGCCTCCCACGTCCTAGCAGCGGCTCCATCGCCCAGACCCTCCGATTCATCCGAATCCCACCCAGAGGTTTAACTGCTTCTTATCTCCCATGAGGTAATGTCTGGAGTGCCATGGGATGCCAACCAACCACAATGGGTGTTTACTCACCTGGTAAAGGTGATTGTGTTGGTTGGCATCCATGGCACTCCAAAGGCCCACCCTCGGGAATGATCGGAGTGTCCAACCAGTAAGATCAGGAGGTCCTTACACCAGTCCATCAGAATTCAATCCCGCTGTTAAAAATCAGTTGAACCATGGTTCGAGGTAGTGTGTACATAATAGGGGAATAAACTCAGGCCTCTGGCCTTGTTATTGTCATCATGTCGTAGCAGACCTCATCCTTGCTAGTCTCTACTGTGTGTATTGTTTCTGGTACTAACATCCTTCCTTTCAGCTATGGAAAATTCAAACTGGAGAGCAGGGGTTCCTGGGACCTGGATATACTGGAAATCTGATCTGGGTCATGTGCATCATTAGCCTATCAGGTGGGCTGTAGCCCATGAGGTAATGTCTGGAGTGCCATGGATGCCAACCAACACAATCACCTTTACCAGGTGAGTAAACACCCATTTCCTGGAGCATTTCATTCTGGACACTCTCATGACAAGACCAACTGCCAGCAGACACTGAAGGCCAGTGGCTACAAGAGAAGGAAAGGATTCTTCAGACTTTTATTTATTCTGCTGAACTTTCAAGTCACTAAGAACATTAAGGTGGAACTTTAGAGAACAGTTGTATTGCATTTTTCGTGTATATTTTCCACTTTTATTTGTGTTATTCAGTGACCATATTGATAAAACCTTTTAGTTGTAAATGTATGATAATTATTTAGTAAAGACATTTGTTTTGTTTAAGAAATCTGCCTGAGCAAGAAGTCTATATTGTGTGTGCTGTTGTGGGATGTTTCAGTAATAATCTGTGACTAAATTGTTATTGCTAAGGGATGCCATCATAAAATGCTATTAAATTGAACAAGGGTCTGAAAGGAAAAGTCTGGATAAAGATAGAGGGAATACTGAAGTCTCAAGGAAGGGTCTGTGGGGATTTGAGAAAGATTATTGCATGCCTTGTGGGAGAAGGCAAAATCAGCGTTACAACACTACCCAGAAGGTTGTAATGCCTGGATCTTCCCCCTTTTGTGTAACAACCAAGAAGTGTTCATATTTGGCTACAAGACTCAAGACTAGTATTGTATCCTGATCCACAGTAAAGAGGGGACCCTTGGACTTCATGGAGAATGTTCCAGTTGTGAACTCAGCGAGAACTATAGAAGGACACAAGGTGGGTATCCCTGGTTCCTCCCCATCATGGACTGCACTTAGTGGTGGGTACTGTGAGCTCAGTGGACCTGACACTCAGGAGTGGGTTTGTGACAGATCTGGTGCACAGTACTTGGATCCATGAGATCTGGTAGCAGTAAGATTCAAAAGATATTAGTGGCACAGGCATAACAGTTGGATTTGAGGAGAGTGAATCAGATTGATACACTGAAAACAATCCACACAAAATCATGGCAGAGATTTGTAAAAAAATAATTTGGTTATAGTATAAAGTTCCCTACCTGGTTTTGTCTTTTTTTGTGGTGTAAGTGTAGCAGTAGTTAGAGAAGAAGAAGATGGCTTCCAATGACTGTGAATACACTGCAGACTACCCAAGGCAGTTGTGTCAGGAAAGATGGGTCCAGTACAAAGGCAAACTAAAAAGCACCTCATTGAGGCTCTCATGGCAGCCGATGAGCAAGCAGTTGCCCCAATCCTTGAGTCCCAGCAGGTGGTTGAAAGGGACCAGACCTTGGGTGTTGGGGTGCCAGGGTCCATCGCAGAGTCCAGTCCCCGGGAGGAAGGCAGCGAGACCAGAGGGAATCACCACAGAGCTGGGGCTAGAAGGGATCAGGCTGCAGCTGGATTTGAGGAGATTGGAGCTGGAATTCAAACAGAGAAAGTTTGAAGCACAGCAGCAGAGGGAGTTTGAACAGAAGAGGTTTGAACTGGAGATGCAGGAAAAAGAAAGATTGCATCAGAGAGAGGCTGAGAGAGGAAAAAGAGTGCCAGATGGAATTTGAACTGGAGAAATCCAGACTGTAATGACAAGTGCCAAAGGAGGTAAGTGGCAGGGATAGACCCGAAACTCCAGGGCTGGAGTATAAATAAAGTTCAAAATTAATAATGGAAATATTAAATAATAATAAATAAAGTTCCAAATGGATAGTGGAATTTAAAGAGGGGGAGGATATGGATGCATTTTTGAATTAGTCTAAAAAGATCTTTATCCAGGCCAGGGTACTCAGGAAGTCCTGGAGCTTCCAGCTATTCCTGCTGCTTATGGGTAAAAGGCCTGAGGCATTAGGCCAACTGGATAATGATGATAGCCAAGACTATGAGAAACTTAAAGCTGCTTTACCTAAAAAGTATGAACTGACTCCTGAGGCTTGCAGAGTAAATTCTGTAAACTCTGAAAAAGCCCTGACATGAACTTTGAAGAACTAGCTACAAAGCAATGGCAGTTTTTAAAGCGTTGGTGGGAGGGAGTGGAAGCAAACTCTGTGGGGAAAATTGAGGAGTTTGTACTTTTAGAGTAGTTCTTTTTGGGCTTGCCTAGTGGAGTTGAAAACCTAGCTAGAAGACCGAGATCCAAAAACAGCACAGTAAGCTGCTGAGCTCTTGGATCGCTATGCCAGAAGCAGGCCTGCTCTGAAAGGAAGTGGAGCAGGTGTGGCAGGGCTGAAAGGGAAACGTGTGCCTTCAGGGCAGCTAAAACCCTCACAGCCTCTGCAGAAGGGGGGAAGCCCCAGGTTACAAAAAAGGGATTTCTTGGATAAAAGAAATGATGACTGTTGGTTTTGTAAACAGCCAGATCATATTGCTAGACATTTTCCTAAAAAGGCACAGAGTGGACAAAGTGGTGCTCAAATAGAGTTGGGTGCACTGTGTATCCCTGAAAGCATGTCTGCAAACATGAAGGAACACATACAGCTGGTTACTGTAAATGGGGTGCAGACCCATGGGATAAGGGACATGGAGACATCTCTTACCTTAGTAAAAGAGGATTTGTTTGGACCTGAACAGCTTATACCTAATCAGTTTGTAACAGTAAGGGGATTCACTGGGGAGGAGAAACTCTGCGACTTGCTAGTGTTCTCTTGGACTGGGGCAAGACAGGAGAGATGGTACATAATGGTGCAGTGGCAGACAACCTCGCCCTTGATGTGATTATGGGGAACAAATTCCAGGGGGAATGGTGTCTGCAGTTATCCACAGTCAGATGGCTAAGGCTGATTGTAGTTCCCTGAACCCCATAGAAGCCCCTGTGGAAAAAAAACGGGAGACTGGTTCCCCAGTCTGTGTCTCCTGAAATGGAGAGTAGTGAAAGGGAGGTAGGACTTCCCCAGGTAGCCAATCAAAAGATAACTACCGAAGGCTACTCCAAGGAAGGAGGGGTAACAAATGGTCAAAAGGATAGGGATGGCAGTGATACTGAATGCCCTGATGCTAGAGCTATGGACCCCAGCTTAGGAACTGAAGAGGACATGTCCCATAGCTTGGAAATGTGAGTTTGCAGCTGCTCAGAGAACTGACCCTAGTTTGGACAGCCTGAGGGCTTGTGCAGAATCTGATGGGACACAGGAGGTGACATAAGACATAGGGTATTTTGGGACAATGTACTGTTATATTCACAAGAGGTAAGGACAGAGGTAGGGATGATGGGCAAGCAACTAGTTGTTCTCCAGGGGTACCATGAGCAGTTGCTCAAGATCACTCATGATGTCCCCATGTCTGGACATCTGGGTATCTCATGCACCACACAGCATTTGGACCAGAATTTCTATTGGCCCAACTTCACCCAGCAGGTGAAGGAATATTACAGGTCATGTCATTGGTGCCAACAGATAGGGAAGGGAAATAGTAAAACCAAAGCTGCCCTAATTCACTTGCCCAGTGTGGAGAAGCCATTCCAGATGGTAGGAATGGATATTGTGGGACCTTTGAGTACCCCAAGCTCCCCCAGGAAAAAGTTTATCCTGACAGTGGTAGATTACACCACCCGATACCCAGAGACGGTCTCCCTCTCCTCAGTTAGGATAGACAAAGTAGCAGATGCCTTGCTAAGGATTTTCTCCCATGTCGGGTTTCTACAGCAGGTTACCACTTATCAAGTTGGAACCTTCATGTCAGTCCTGATGAAGTGTTTGTGGGAAAAGTGTGGGGTGGTACAGAGATGCACAACACCTTATCTCTCTTTAACTGTTCAGGGAGGCATTTTATTTGTCCATTCTTCTTGCTTCTGGGAGAGGTAGGAGTGTGAGTTTGAATCTGTCCAGGAGGCATTTTGCCTGCAATTTTTTGCTTTATCTCCAAGATTTTTTTTGTGAGTTTGAATCTTTCTTTAACTGTCCAGGAGGCATTTTGTCTGGTGGAGGATTAGCTCAAATCTTTCATTAACAGTTTAACTGGTGCTGCCTGCTGGGGGAGGGAATTCTTTGTCCAGAAACAGAGGAGCAGTCATGTAGGAGTTGCTAGTTTGAATCTTTCTTTAACTGTTCAGGGAGGCATTTTGTCTGTTCATTCTGCTGGCATGTCGCAAGACATTATGCTGCATAGCAAAATTGCGCTGCCAATACAGCACGATATTGCCACGCGGCATAATTCTTTTTTCTGTGGGGGACTCTGCCCCCACACCCCTTGGACCCCCCACTAAAGATTGTCAACTCCGGGGGGGGGTTCAACTCAGGGAGCACACAAATTGTGAAAAAAAATGTCTGGGACCAGGAATCAAACCCAGTCCCAGACACAGCGCTGGTTCCTGTTGCTGTGGCTCAGTCCAGTGAGCCATGGGGCTGCTTGGCAGAACTCACTCCCAGCAAGTCTTATCCTCTGACTGGGAGTGTGAATGATGCAATACTGCATACAGCAATATACGTTATATTGTACCATTCGCTATCCTGGAAGTGCTCTTTTGGATTAGCTATAATGTCGTATGCTATTAAGCATATGACATTATGACCTGGTAGGCATTCTGCTTGCTGCCGGAAGAGGTAGGGGTGTGAGTTTATATCTGTCTGGGAGGCATTTTGTCTGAGATTTTTTGGCCTCTAACCCACCCCCACCTCCACACATTATTAAATGCTTAGTTGGGAGGAGCATATAGGCTCTGCCCAAGGGTGGGCTGATAGCTAAAGAGCAAATAAAATCAAAAGGAGGAGGAACTGCTGATTATATCATATAAGTGGACATTTATACATTTAAATTGCATGATCTTGTCAGTTTCATTCTGTTAGGAATAGGATAAGTTTGACAGAGGCACAGAGCAGAAAGGGGCAAGGGCTGCAAAAAATATCAGGGTCATAAACAAAGAAACTGTAAAAGGGAGAAAGACTGTGAAAAAAAGACTAATCTAGAGTTGAAGCATACTTAGGAGTATGCAGGATTGCCTAGAAGTGATGCAGTGCAGTTCGAGTGCAGAGCAGTGGTGTTCAGAAGAACTTTCTGGGAACTGCAGAGTTGCCAATTTGTAGGCACCTCTCTGGGCTGAGGGAAGAGGTTGCCAGGCTTTAAGCATAGTTGGCAGGAGTACTGGGGACCTTTGCCCCACTCAGGGACCACCATACCACCAGCCACTGCAAAAGAGGGTACTCATTCAGAGGCCTGGAAGGACTATGGTGGGCTCAGGGAGGCAGAGGAATGTGGAGCTCAAGCACGCCCCCCTCCACCCAGTACAATTAAAGAACAAATATGATGTTCTCAAGGAGAGGGAGAGGGAGAGCCCAGAAAGGGAACCCAAGATTGTGACTAGGGGTAAAGGACACACCCACCTGGAGGGAGCACATGGATGGGGCCAGAGAATCCCAGGGGAGAAGGAAGCTTCTCCTAGTGGGGGACTCAATAGTTCAGGGCATGGAGATAGGATCAGGCATCAGGAGGGAGAGGGAGGTTATGTGTCTCCCAGGAGGCACAGCTCTGAGGGAGGGGGAGCGGATCCTAATTAAGGTAAAAATGGGTCCAGCTGTGGGGATGGACATGGAGGTTGCAGTATGGGAGGGATGAAAGGAGGGATTCAGGGTGAAGGGTAGGGATGGCATTCAGGATGAGGGAGCTCCAGGTAGGAAGGGGGACAAGTCAGGTACAAAGAGTGTTAGGGAAAGGGGCAGGACTGGGGAGGTGGCTAGGGGTGTACAGATAGGGATGTAAATGTGAAGGGCAGGGTGGACTTTCAGGGCAGGCACAAGGAAAGAGAGTTTGGGGGAGGGATGAGAAATGAGTGGGGGGAACGTGCTAGAGCTGGATGATTCCATACTAAAAGGGATCAGATAGAGGAGTAAAGGGGAAAGACATAGTCACATATGGGTAGAGTCTGTACCTGGGTTGATGGCAGATAAAGTAGGACACGCTATTCTCAAATGTGCAAAGAGGAGAAGGCACAAACCACATGTGGTGGTGCATGTGGATACAAATGACTTGGCAGAGGAAATGGTAGAAGTGGTTTGGGAGAAGTTCATGGAACTGGGTAAGTTGAGCGAGTAGTTAAGGAGCTCAGTGGCCTTCTCTGAGGTACTCCCAGTTCCCAGGGTAAGTAAGGCAAGGGAGGGTAAGATAGACAAATTCAACAGTTGGCTGGGAAATTGGTGTCAATCCAAGGGGTACAGGTTAGGGGGAGGCTGGGGCAGGGTCTGGGACAATAGGGATCTGTACGCAGGGGGCAGATTACATTTGAGCAGGGAGGGGAAGGGTGTGCTAAAACAGAGGTTAGAAGAATACATAGAAACAAAGGTTAATTTAAACTAGGTGGGGAGGTGGTGAGTGAGTTGCTGAAGGGAAGGATCTCCGGAGAGGGGAGACAAACAAGCCTACCTCCCATACAAACTGGGTTGAAAGCAGGGAGGGATCAAAGGCAGGGCTGAGAAGGGTGTGGAATTGGTTAAGAAGTGTAAGGGAACATCTTGGAGGGTTGTCTCCATGAATGCAAGAGGTCTGGGGAACAAAGCCATAGAACTACAGGCTCTGCTTGCAGAAGAGATGGTGGACATAGCTGCCATCACAGAAACATGGGCCAACAAATACCAGGACTGGGACCTGATGATCTCAGGGTATAGGATTTACAGGAAGGATAGGGGAAAAGGGAAAGGGGTAAGGGTAGTGATGTACATAAGGGAAGGGATAAAGTGTGCAAGGGAGGAGGGTAGGGCAGAGGCCTTGTGGTTGTAATTCCAGGACACAAGGAATCAGATTCTCAGGATAGGGGTGGTATACAGGCCACTGACTCAAGGGGAAGACCTGGCCAGGGAGCTGGCAGAGCAAATTAGGAAGGTGTGCAGGGAGAGGTAACACAGTGATCGTGGGGGACTTCAATCTACCAGGAGTGGATTGGGATACCGCAGCCACCTCGAGTGCCACAGAGCAAATACTCCTGGATGCCATCCAGGACTGTTTCCTGGCACAGTTGGTCACTGAACCAACTAGGTTAGGGAATACACGGGATCTAGTTCTGACCAATGGGGAGGCTGTAAGGGATATGGGAGGGAGGACCCACTGGTTGGGACTGACCACCACTCAGTGTGGCTCACACTTAATATGAGCAGAGAAGCAGTGGGTACAGGGGTCAGGGTGGTGGACTTCAGACAGGCTGGCTTTGGTAGGATGGGTGAAATCTTAAGGGTGCATCTGGAAGGAATATAGCAACACTGGGATGTGAATCAAAAATGGGAAAAAATCAAATTGGGGATATTGGAGGCTACTGAGACATGTGCCAGATTGCAGAGTAAAAAGGGAAGGGCTAAAAAAGGAGCTGATTAAGTAGAGGGGACTTAGAAATGGTGAGGACTAAAAAAGCAGTGTTCAAGAAACACACAAAATCCGGGAAGAGGGAGGATAGGGAGGGGAATGTGAAGAGATCCAAGGAAGTTACCAGGGGAGTCAGAGCAGCTAAGGCCTCCGGGGAATTGAGGCTGGTGCAGGGGATCTGGGATGGGGAAAAGGACTTCTTCAGATACATATGGGAGAGAAGGAGCTGCAAGAACCAGATAGTGAGAATCAGGAAGGATGAGGGTGGGTGGGCAGAGAAAGGGGTGGATGAGGCAGAAACACTGAATGAGTTCTTCTGTTCTGTAGTCATGAGGGAGAAAGGAGAGCAGCTACTGCAGGGGTGGACAGGGTGGGTGGGGGAAGAGGGGGTAATGGACAGGGTGATCACTGAGGGTAGGGTATTGGAGGGGTTAAGGGCTCTGAAGGTGGATAAAGCACCAGGACTGGACAGCATACACCCCAGGGTGTTGAAGGAAATGACTGAGATCCTGGCTAGACCACTGGTGGAACTATTCAATACCTCCCTGGACACAGGGAGCCTGATTTCAAAAGGCATTATACCTTGTGCAAGGCAATTTATGCCAAACCTGATGGCACAAATTGCACCTTGCGCCAGGCATTATGCAAGTCATGATTCCAAGTCGCAGCTTGCACCATGCCATATGTGGTTTGCTCCAAAGTGGTCTATGCCACCCACTACACCCACAACCTGCAACACCATGGCACAAGGGTGGGTTATGGCAGCAACTACACCCTATTCCAAAAGGGCGGCTGCCATAACCCACCTACGTTATTCCAGGAGCCGCTATGGTGCAGTGGAGTTAGACAGCAGGGAGATGGTCTGAGGAGCCTCCATCCATGCCAATCGATGGATATTCACTCCACAGCACCACAGCATGCATATTGCCCAACTCCCCATACCCCCAACACAGACATGCCCCCCACCCCAGAATGTCAGGGACCCCTGGGTTCTGTTCCACAAAGTGCCTCCGAAACACCAGTGCCACCTGGCGAGCCCCCAATACCCCCTAGTGCATGTGGCAGTGTTTCAGTGTGGGGAGGCTCCGGGGGGGGGCAGTTCTCTGCAGGCTGAAACTTATGGCACCCAAGTCCATTGTGCCATTCCTGTAGCACTAGTCTGTGGTTGCTGCAAGTTGCAGGACATAGGTACCAGGGACCCTGCCTGTCTTGGAATATGATGCAGAGTCCCCATCATAACGCTGCATGACGCAACTCGCATATGCCCATGAGTTGCACCAAGCATTTTGGAATTGGGCTCTGGGTGCGTACCACGTGACTGGAGGATGACCAGTGTGGTACCCATCCATAAAAGCGGACCGATGGACGAGCCAGGTAATTACAGGCCAGTAAGCTTAACTTCCATTGTGGGGATGTTGATGGAGACAATACTTAAGGAAAGGCTAGTGACCTTTATGGAAGACAATTTGCTCCAGGGCAGTCACCGTGGGCTTCTCTCTGGAAAATCCTGCCAGATGAACCTAGTTGAGTATTACGACTGGGTCATGAGGGAATTGGACAAGGGTCATGCGGTGGATGTTATATACTTGGACTTCAGTAAGGCCTTCAATTCAGTGCCACATGGGAGGGTGTGAGGGAACTTGAGATACTTTGGGGTGGGGACAAAGATGGTTAAATGGACTGAGAATTGGCTGCAGGGGAGACAGTAGAAGCAGTGGTTGGGGGGAGACTCTCATCTCCAAGGGTTGTTATGAGTGGGGTGCCACAGTGACCCAAGGGTGGATCCAGGAGTCCTACAGATGGGGGAGCTCAAGTCAGAGAAAAAAATAAAAATAATACGCCTGGGGTCTGGTGGGCTGCCTAGGCCCCCAGAAATTTTTTAACATTTTGGTGCATTCTGGTGCATTTTGGAGGGTGTTTCTAATGCAATTTCTACTCATTTCCTCCCTCCCCATGCTTTGTAGGTTGCACCCTAGCACCATCCCCAGAGTCCCCACAGTCCACATGACAGTATGTTGCCCAAAATACCCTCCCACCCCCAAAAACACAAAATACTAAAATACTGCAGCTGGGCAGCAGCACATCCGAAACACATAAAAATGAGAAAAGTTGAAAGAGACTTGGTGATAAAGACAAATTGCAGACAAATTAAATGACAATCCAAGTAAACAAGTTCACAAATGTCACTCACTCAAGCACATTATGACATTACCATAAAGCCAACCCATCCCAGTTTGTCCTTCAGTACAGATTAACTTATCCCCCCAACCTTATATCAGTAAAAAAATAAATACAATAACTATAGAAATATGGGAACAAAGTCACTTTGCTATCTAGTTTCTGAAAATATAATTTCAAGTCTGCTTGCTATTTTTGCAAAACGTATTTTATTCTATAGAAAAATGTATTCAGAAGAAAATACATTTTTAAATAAATAAAATATGTTTTATTGTTTTAAAATGTCCTTTACTGGGGTAACCCCATGGTATGAGGCATCTTATTTTTATGATAGGCCCAAGAAGTCAGTAAGCAGACAGAAAAACAGTTTTTAAACAAATATAAAAATGCATTTTTTTTTATTAGCAACAGTACTTTTTGGGGTATATCACAACTTGCACACACCCCCAATTCAACACATAGAACTACATAAACTAAATATTTGATTATATCACTTTTTTTTCCAGTTTTGTAACTGCCTGTGTCAATGATCCAAACAAGGTCTTATGACTTCTGTTGTCAATTTTGCTCTCCAAGCATGCAGAAACTCCCGCACATGACATAACATACAGCAGAACACCTTTTAAGTCCCCATGTCTATTAATTCCCTCTGTGCTCATTTACACTGTACAACCACGACTGAACAGACCACCGAGATTAGACATACAGTACATGCTGAAGTGTTTACCTCAGTTCAAAGGTCTCATGTACCAGTTTCTGCCTCTCCTGGTTCATGCTGTCGCTGAGACCAGACCTGCCCCTGCAGGGGTGTAGCCAGAAATTGCTGTTTTGTACACACAGTCTCCAAAAGTTACAACCCTCCCCATTAAAAAATGTACACATTCTCTCCAAATGGTACCCCCTTCCAAACAAGTCAGATTGTTGCCAGATGATGCCTCTAATCTGTAAAGAGGTTATACATGTATCTGTCTCCTAAACAACTGAAGTTTAAACAGAGTCATTCCTCAGTGGCCTAAACTATCCCAAATACTACAGATTAGAATGAAAATGTTAACAGAAAGGCATACGGTTTGTGACAGGCACTCATCAAAACTGTACTCAAATGTGTACAGTGAGTATGCCTGCCTACACTCTGGTGCCCCAGCATTAGTTTTGTACCATTCCTAGCATGCTACAGGAGGGCACTACTCTCCAACTCCCTCTCCTGCAAATCTGCACCAAAATCAATTTGCCATATAGGACAAAACTAGCAGTGACTTTAAACAATTTTAATGTCTTGAATTTAAGCTCCCCATACTAGAAATTAATAACACTAGTACTACATTTATTACACACCCAGTTTGATGGAAAACTATTGTCCTGTCCCATCCCAGCAGCTGCCCCCCACCCACCATAGTTTCTGACTGTGAAAGACTTTTGTTTTTAAAGCAAGAAGTACCTGATTAAATGAAGACTTGATCAATTTTCAGCAGGCTGAAGTCTATGCGACCCCAGTTGAATACTGTCTCCGGTAACCTGGCTGCCAAACTCTCTCTCTAGACAGCACACACTGACCCCATGACTCCTAATGAGCAGAGCTCTCTGCAACAGCTTGCTTCAGCTACCAGAAGATGACCTGAACCTCACTCCAACTCCTGGTGCTGATCTACCAAGGCCACACTGACCCCGCGTTACAGGACTACTGCCGCCTGAAACCTCAGGCTTTGCTCTTCACTTGTGGGCTCCACTCTCTCTCTCTCTCTGTTTTCTCAGTAGTACACTCGCTCATCTCTTGCTCCAACATTAATCTTCTGAGTTAATAAATTACAGCTCACTCTTGTTTCAGCAGCCCAGTCATTTAAAGAAGGTGCCCCTTGCCAGCCACATCCACTACTGGACGCAACAGCAAATCAGGAGCAGTGAGCACCAGTCAACCTGGTTGAGATCTGTATTGTTAAGGTCCACTCTGCTTTGCAGTAGCTGTACCACCACACACAAACCCCGCACCGCGCATGAACAAAGGAGCTGCACCAAGCCTGCAAAAGTAGAGAATGAATGCTCAGGCTCACCAAGGCAAGACCAACTGCTGCCACAGTGCTGGGACCGGACCACATGGTGCAGGATGAACGTTAGTAAGAAACTCGTGCTGGAGACTGGCTTTTCGGGGTGGGATCAACTATGTAATGTGGGTGGGGGTGGTTGTTTACTGCACTACCAGGACACTAGAGGACAGAGCCAGCCTTAACCATTCTGGGCCCCTGTGCAGCCCCCTGCCGGGCCCCACTACTCCATTCCCTGTGGGCCCCCCACATCCAACATTTACACCTCACTAACGCTCCCCTCCTGATTTAGTAAAGCAGTACCAGGTCTACTAGTTTAAACAGCATCTTTTAATTAGTGCCATTGACTGCACTGAATTATTTGACTTCACCACTGGAAATGAATCTGACTGAGCCTGGAGCAAGAACTTAAGTAAGTACAGTACCACTACCATATTAATTTCTTTAAGGACAGGGACATTATCACTGGACACTCACACCTCCGATACTCTGATCTGCAAACAGGTTAAACAACTTAACTTTTCTGGAGGTATGAGTGAGAGGGAATAGAGAGGATTATCATGGGACACCAGTAAGGTTGCCACCTGGCAGTTTTTTACCTGGTGATCAGGTTTTCAGGGTCCCTGTCAGGAAATCCAGTTTTGCTCTGTGCTGGTCAGGTTTTTGAGCCATTTTGAGTGCCTCACATATATATATATATATATATATATATATATATATATATATACTTAACTTAATCTTTTCCACTGCAGCAAAGCTGCCCCCACCTTTTGTAACAGTAACAGAGCCAGTTGTCTTCCACTTTAATTTGCTGGTAAACTTTTTCATTTCTAACAACATTTAGGCATTTTTAAATTGTTTTGATTATTTTCTTCTCAAGAAAAAAGCATGGGCCCCCAAGGTGAAGGGGCACAGTTTGCACCTAGCTAAGGCCAGCTCTGCTGGAGGACAGATGAGACCTGTGTGGCTCAGTCAGCTTTCATGATTAAGAATGCAGCAGTGTGTTACTAATACAGGAGCTTCATGATGGGGGAGCTATAGCACCCTTAGCCCCCCCTCTAAATCCACCTATGGTTGACCAGTACTGGGGCCAGTGCTGTTTGGACTATTCATAACGGATAACTCATATGGCATCATGAATAAGATCCATTTATTCACTGACAATACCAAATTGTGGGTGGTGGTGGATGATATAGCAGGTTGGCAGATGCTGCAGGATGACTTGACCAAACTGGTGGAGTGGTTGGAAGTGTGTCAGTTGGGGTTCAATGCAAAAAAGTGCAAAGTCCTGCTGTTTAGTGCACAGAACCCAGGGAGGGGTTACCAGCTGGGAGAGTTGCAGCTAGGTTCCACCGAAGAGGAGAAGGATCTAGGGGTGATTGTAATGGGGAAGGTGAACAATACAGAGCAGTGCAGGAGGATGGCATTGAAAGCCAACAGGATTCAAAGTTGTATCATGAGAGAGATCTCCCCCCCAGGAGCAGGGAGGTGATCCTGCTTCTCTACAGGGCACTGGTCCGTCCGCACCTGGAGTATTGTGTGCAGTTCTGGTGCCCATATCAGAAGAAGGATGTGAAATTACTGGAAGGGGTACAATGCAGGGCAACAAGGATGATCCAGGGGTTGGAGGACAGACCATATGAGGAGAGGTTAAGAGAGTTAAACATGTACTTCATGGAGGAGAGACGAGATTGGGGGATTGTGATTGAGACCTTTAAGTACCGAAAAGGGATAAACAAGATAGGCACTGAAGGGATACTCAGGCTGAGGAGGAGGAGGAGGGACATGAGAGGGCACAGCCTTAGATTGGAAGGGGGGAAGATTTAGGATGGAAATGAGGAAATACTTTTTCATGGAGACGGTCATGACAAAATGGAATGCTCTACCAGTGAAGGTGGTAGCCTGTAAGACAGTGGGTAGTTTCAAAAGTAGATGGGACAAGGTGAGATGGGGTAATTTTGAAGTGGAGGGGTGGAGCAGCTGCAAGGTGTGGGTGCTAGCTGCACACTCGAGCAGACATGATACACCAGGTGGCCTATTTCTGCTGGCAAATTCGCATGTTTGTATGTACCCTCAAGCCAATGGGCATGTGGAAAGGTTTAATGATACCCTAAAATTGATGCTCAAAGTGTTTGCTTAACATCATGGGAGGGACTGGGAGAAATACCTTCCTCACCTGTTGTTTGCATACAGGGAGGTGCTCCAAGAGTCGACAGGGTTCTTCCCCTTCAGACTCTTACATGGACGTAGGGTGAGTGGGTCCCTAGACTTGATCTGTGAAGACTGGGAAGGCAAGCACACCACCCAGGGAACTCCCACAGTGGAGTACATCCTTAGGTTTAGGGAGAAGCTGAAGGAGCTTATGGGGGTGGCCCAAAGCAATATGTCAACTGCCTAGCAGAAACATAGTCTGGGACAATCAGGGAGCCAGAGCTCACACATACAGCATGGGTTAGGAAGTAATGGTCCTAATCCCAGTCCAGAAGGACAAGCTGCAGGCCAAGTGGGTGGGACCCTACAAGGTAGTTCAACAGGTTAATGGCATAAACTATATTTTAGAACTGCCTGACAGAAGACATACCCATAAGATGTACCATGTCAATATGATGAAGCCATATGCAAAAGGGATGACATGGTATTTGCAGTGTGTAGTCCTGGGGAGGGGATGGATGAAGAAGACCCCCTACTGGACTTGTTGGAGGAAAGCAAGTGGGAATCCTTTGTGGAGACAATCTAACTGTCACCCCAGTTGACCATGGTACAGTCCCAGGAAGTGAGGGAGGTTTTAGAGGACTTTGCCCCTTTGTTTACTGCCAAGTCTTGATGACCCTCCATAGGGACACACAATGTAGACATGGGGAAACAAGTGCCCGTATGGCAGACAGCCTACCAGGTGTCTGAGGCTGTCTTAAAGGACATTAGGAGGGAGGTGGAGGAAATGCTGGATTTAGGGGTAATCCAGAAATTCCACAATCCCTGGGCCTCACCCGTAGTCCTTGTTCCCAAGCAGGATGGCTCTACTCGCTTTTGTGTGGACTATCGTGGACTCAACACAGTCATGAAATCTGACACCCACCCAATGCCATGGATGGATGAAATACTAGACAAGTTGGGAGGGATGACATACCTTACCATAACTGACTTGACAAAAGGGTGTTGGCAGGTGGAGTTAACTGCCAGAACTAAAGAGCCTTCAGCCTTCATCACTCCAATAGGATTGTTCGAGTTCCAGGTAATGCCTTTTGGAATGAAGAACACCCCTGCCACCTTCCAAAGGTTGGTCAACCAGGTGTTACATGGTACTAAAGAGTAAACAGTGGCTTATCGGGATGATATTGCCATCTTCAGTACCAGCTGGAAGGAAGACATGTCCCACCTGAAGGAAGTGTAGGGCAGGATACAGAGGGCAGTGCTCACTGACAAGGCTTAAAATTGCCAGGTGGCTATGGTGGAAGTGGCATACCTAGGCCATGTAGTGGGGCAGGGGCAGTTTCACCCTAATAAAGTGGAGATTATGGCAATAGAGGCATGGCCTACAGCTGAAACCCAGAAGCGGGTTAAGAGCTTCCTAGGGACTACATAGTACTATTGAAAGTTTGTTCCAAATTACGGTATCCTGGCAGCCCCCCATCTGGTCTGCTAAAGAATCGAAAGCCCAAAAAGGTAGACTGGGAGCCAGCCTGTGAATGAGCCTTCATGTGGCTAAAGGAGGCACTGTGCAGTGCCCCTGTGTTAGCCAGTCCAGATTACAATAAGCAGTTTGTTGTACAGATAGCTGCCTCAGATGTGGGGATTGGAGCAGTCCTCAGCCAGACCTCTAATAAGGGAAAAGATCACCCAATAGTGTACCTTAACAAAAGTTACTTCCCCAGGAGCAGGCATATTGCACAGTGGAAAAGGAACGCCTTGTGCAGGTATGGCCCCCAAAAAATTAGAGATGTACTTCTACAGGAGACACTTTGAGGTACAGACTGACCATAACCCCCTGGTGTGGCTAAATCAAATGGGAAAAACAAATGGTCATCTCTTAAGATGGAGTATAGCCCTACAGGCCTATGACATGACAATTATGCACAGGGCAGGATCAGCCAATGAACAGAGATGATCTATCTCACCAGTTAGAACAGTAACAGAATTTGGAAAAACCTTACAATGCGGTAGGGGGCATATTCCCACATATTCAGTATAGGAGGGAGGGATGTAGTGAGCTATGCCACTGCCAGTCAGATGTACAGATATATGGTGTTATATTCTGTTATATTTTATGCATGTTAAAACTGCCACAAAGAAAATGAATCACAGGGTCACAGAGAGAGAGAGAGAGAGAGAGAGAGAGAGAAGAGAGAGAGAGAGAGAGACTGGATATTTAAAATGTTTGACCTTCCTCTGACCTGAAGGGGAAGCTTGCTGAGTAGGAAGCAAAATTTCTTTAAGGGCTGATCAACATTTGTTTAGTTGAAGAAACCTGCCTGAGTGAGATTTCTATATTGTGTGTGTATGATTGTGGAATGTTTTAGTAATAATCTATGACTAACCTGTTATTGCTAAGGGATGCCATCATAAGCTACCAAATCGAACAAGGGTCTGAAAAGGGAAGTCTGGGTAAAGATAGGGCGAATACCAAAGACTCAAAGAAGGATATGTGGGTATTTGAACCAGGTTATTGCATGCCTTGTGGGAGAAGGCAGAATCAGGGTTACAACGCTACCCAGATGTTGTAATGCCTGTATCATCCCTCTTTTGTGTAACAACCAAGAAGGGTTCATATTTGGCTGCAAGACTCAAGACTAGTATTGTACCCTGATCCAGGGTAAAGAAGGGACCCTGAGACGTCATGATGAGTGTCCAGTTGTGAACTCAGTGAGCACTATAGAAGGACATGAAGAGGGTATCCTCTGTCCCCCCATCACTGATTATACCTAGGGGTGGGCACTGTGAGCTCAGTGGACCTGACCCTCAGGAGTGGGTTTATGACAGGCCACATCCACATTCTGCCCTGATCAACTTCCCTGGTTACAAAGTCAAAGAAATCTATCAGATTTGTTTGATATGACCTCCCCCAGTTAATCCATGCTGCCTTTGATCCTGTAAGCAGCTACTTTCAAGATATTCCACCATCCTTTCCTTCAGCCAGTGATTCCATTAATTTCCCCACCACTGAAGTCAAGCTGACTAGTCTGTAATTGACAGCTTCCTCCCTGCTACCACTTTTGTGAAGTGGGACTACATCTGCTCTCCTCCAGTCCTCTGGGACCACTCCCATCTCCAGCAAGTGGTTGAACAGGATTTTAAGAGGTGCAGCTAGTACCTCTCTGAGTTCTTATTGGTGGAAAAATGCACAATGTGGGGGAGTGGGGTTTACCGATATTCATTGAGCAAGAAAGGGGTCCGGGAGTGATTATAATAAATGACCTAAAGGTGACCAAGCAGTGCAAGAAGGTAGCCATTCAAGCCAGCAAAATGCTTGGGTGCATAGGGAGTGGCATAACTAGCAGAAAGAGAGAGAGGTGGTAATGCCACTCTATAGGTCACTGGTGAGCCCCCACCTGGAATACTGTGTCCAGTTCTGGAGACCACATCTCAGGAAGGACATAGACAGGCTGGAAGCAGTCCAGAGAAGGGCTACAAAACTGGTGCAGGGGCTGCACCAGAAGCCATTTGAGGAGAAACTGAGGGACCTCGATATGTACTTGTTACAGATGCAAAGGGAAAGGGGGGACATGACTGAGACCTTTAAGTACCTTAAAGGTATAAATAGGGTTCAGGAGGAGGACATATTTAAGAAAAGGGTGGTCTCACAAAACAAGGGGTCACAAGATGAAGTTGGAAGGTGGGACAATCAGGGGGAATGTGAAGAAATATTTCTTCACTGAATGAGTGATAGCCACATGGAGCAGCCTCCCTAGGGATGTTGTTTGTGTGTAAACAATAAGGGAATTCAAAAATGCTTTGGATAGACACATGGAAATGCTAACAGTAGGGAAAAAAGGGTAGACAGGGGATGAGGGGGAATAGGATAATTGGGAAGACAAGATGGGCCAGGCAGTCCTCATCTGTCTACATAATCTATTTATCTATGTATAAGTATTATTTACAGTACCACATTATCTGAAGGGTGTCTTTATTGTGCTGAACAAGCACAATAAGGCAATACTTCAGCTTATGTGGTACCCTAAATACCAATGAAGTAAGAGGGAAGTGCTAGATTGCAGTACCTTAACATGCTAACCTGTTCTGTGGTAAACAGGAAGATTAGAATGGCTACCACTGTATGCACACTATTCTCATTCTGATCACATTCTTTAAAGGGGTGACTAGGAGGGTGGACATGGACAGGATAGTAGACATAGTCTATATGGATTCAGCAAGGCCTTTGAGACTGTGGTGCATGATGAGCTTCTGGTCAAAGTAATTTTTTTTCTATTCTTTGCTAATCAAGTAAGGCCAACTAGGCACGAGTTCCTGTTTTCAAGAGTGACCCGAGAGCCCTGGGTAGGTTAAGTGACATCCCCAGAGTCATGCGGTATGCAAGTGGGGGTTGTAGGAGTCAAACTCTGGTCTGCTGGATGTACCAAGCTCATTCACAGCTTGTCACTCTAACCTCTAATCTATACAGCCTACCTGATTAGTGTGGCATACATTAGGCATAGGCAAGGTGGACTGATAACTGGCTTGGGGGGTGGGAAGCTGAGGGTTAGGGTTGATGTGCTCTGCTCTAAGTGGCAAGGAGTTCTCAACAGCATCACTTAGGGTATCATAACAAAAACTGTAACAAAAAGCAAAGAGAACCATGCACACACCAGCCTCAGTATTTTATAATGAAGACTCCGGTGTAGAGGTGATACATAATGGTGTTAGCCTGGTGTTCTTGAATTCATGTGGCTGTTTCAAGCACTTCGTTAAATTCATTTAAATTACTGAGCCTGGTGAGTGTGCAGTTTTCTTTGCATTTTTTTGCTTTAGTCTTACTGAGTGTGGTCTGAACTGTGGCAACTTTGGGGGGTGGGCTGTGCTCGTCTGCCTGCCTTTCCTGAAACTCAGGGAATTGTGCTGGCCATTGCTTTTCAAAATTTTTGTCAATAATCTGTAAGTTTGAGGCTCCAGCAATCTGCTTAAGTTTGGTGACAACACTATGCTAGCCTGGGTGGTGAACTCCCTTGAGGAAAGAGACAAACGTCATGAGGACCTGAACAATTCCGATCAATCTCTTGAAATCTTGGGTTCAGTGAAGCCAAATGCAAGGTGCAACACTTAAGAGAAAAACCAGAGGTATGACCTACACACTGGGTTGAATGCTTATTGCTGAAAGGGAAAAGGAAAAATACATGAATACATAACAGGAAAGGGGCTAAAGCATGGCAACAATGCACGACTGCTGTAAGAATGCTGGAAGAATGCATTGGTGCATCAAATATGGGGTTCACTACAATGCAGGGGAAGTAATCTTATATCTTTGCAAGGCCCTGGTCAGGACTAGCCTAGAGTACTGTGAGCAGTTTTGGACCCCTCAATACAAAAAGGATATCTGGGCAGTAGAGTAGGTGCATTACAGGGCCACCAGTAGGATGCATGATATGGAGAATAAAACCTATGAGGAGAGACTGGAGACCCTGAACATTTTCTCTGTTGAAAAAAAAAGGTTGTGGTGATACAGTCTCAGTCTTCCCCATACTAAAGATTACTGACAGGGTCAAACAGATGAAGATGTTTAATCTGGTATGCTCCAGAAAGATGTGTATATGCACACTGAAGCTCAAAGTTAGTAAAACCAAGGAGAAGGTTTAATATACTTCTTCTCCCAGAGTGTGGTGAACTTATGGAACAGCCTACCAGAGGAGACTGTGGACATAAATACCAGTTGATGGATCTAGATTTATTTGACCTTCAATAACTTATTTATTTATTTATTTGTATTTTGGTAACCGGGTAAGCCCACTGAGACCAGAGGTCCCTTTTTCAGGGGTGACCCGGAATAAGTTACAGGGAGAGACAAACAAATGCATTCTTTACAGAGGAGGACTCATACTAGCATTCCATACAGTAGTTACAGTAATTGACACCAATATTAGCAAGGGACGACCCAGCTATAACACCAGTATTAGCAAGGGATATCCCAGCTATGTTACAGAGTAAGACACATAATAGTATTCGTTACAGGGCAAAGACACATATTAGCATTCATTACAGAGCAAAGACACATAACAGCAATCTTAACTGTAATTACAATAATTACTCAGAGTATACAGTAGCATCCAGCTATTGGGGTAGTAAGCTTTGTTAGCAGTATATGATGTCAGATTTCACATTCCATTTAGTTTGTAATGTGAGACAGACAGGAAGACATCAATATTAGATACATCCAGGAGGAAGGAGGGGTCAAGGCAGTGCGAGCATAAGGAGAGTGGACTTGGGAGCTAACGGTTACAGCCACAAAGGCTGAGGTTGAGGAGATATACTTTAAGCATGGCCTTGAAATGGCTAATGGTGGATGCGCCAGTCAAGCTGGCTGGTAAGGAGTTCCAAAGGTGGGAGGCAGCAAACTTGGAAGAGCGTTTGCCTTGGTTTGAGCGACACCGAGGGATGTCCAGTAGGTGATTTACAGATGATCGTAGGGATCTGCATTGTGTTTTGGTAGAGAGAAGTCCATTTAGGTGAGGCAGGGGACCTGTGGAAGTGAACTTGAATGCAAGGCAGGCGACTGGGTAGGCTAGTTTGTGCAGGAGAGATGGCCAGTTCAGTTCCTTAAGTGCCTCATAGTGATGCCTCCTTGGGGAGGAGTTTGAGGCGAAACGGGCCACCCTGTTATAAAGGACAGAAAGTTTGTTGAATTCTGTCTCTCTGAGTGACTGCAGTAGAGGAGCCCCATACAGAATGGAAGGGAGAAGATTGCAGCTTGCAATTGCTCGCCGCGCGACGCAAGATAGTGAGTTCCCCAGACGATAGAGGAGATCAAGCTTTTGATTGATGCTCCTGGTTATCGCGGCAATATGAGGTCTGTATGTCATCTCTTGATCAAGATGGATCCCAAGGTACTTGAAACTGGATGGGACCTCCACAAGTTTCCCTTGGTTAGTGTTGATCTGGAGCAGCTGACTTCTGTCAGGGCCCAGACGTCTGGAGCCAAACAGGACGGCTTTTGTTTTTTCTCCATTTATCTTCAGGGAGTTTGTGGAGAACCAGGACTCCAGTGTTGAGAGAATATCCTGCAGTTTTGTGTTGATTACACTAGGTCAGTGGTTCTCAAATGGTGAGGCCAGCCTCCCTGGGGAAGCCCCAACCTATTCCAGGGGAGGCTCAAGCAAGTCTGAAAAAGTACCGTATTTAAATTTTGGGTTTTATATATTTTGTGTGAAGAGATGAAGCAAACTGAAAGAGGATAATAGTAGGTGAATTTTATGTATTTATTTACTAATAAGTGACAAGGGAAGGTGAATGAGCCAAGGCTCATTTCAGGTGTACCCGGGGAAGGGTAGAGAGTGACTACATTTGAAAAGGTAACTGCAAAACAATTTAGAAATATACAATGAGCAATAGTGCAAATAAATATACTCAATGAATCAATAATGAGTGGTGGTAGTTGATCAATTTGTAGACGGATGGTAGAATAACCCAAATAGAAGGGTTGAGCATAGAAGTGCTAAGAGCAGTAGCAGGAAGGAACAAAGTAATCCCCGAGATGTTGCTTAGGAGCAGAGAAGGAGGGGCAGAGGTAAGGTATGTAGGAAAGTTATTTCATATAGAGAGGAAACAGAGGAAGTAGTCTGACCCATGAAGGTAATACAACAAGGGGTAACAATGGTTCAAGAATGAAAATAGCAGAGCAAGTAGGCTGGCCTGTTTGGAGGGGGGGATTACAATAAGCTAAATAATTGTTTATTTTATTTGTTATTCTGATAACACCCTTGAACACAGGAGCTCTTTTTCAAAAGTTCCAAGTCAGTATAAGACAAAGAACTGAATGTGAGCCAAGTACTCAAAGGGGTTTTAATTTATTCATGGTGTTGTACGCAAAGTACAGTACGTTATTTTTCTTTGGGGAGGTCCAAGATTATTTCCATTTTTGGGGAAGGCTCAAAATCTTTTCCACGGATTTGGGGAGGCTCACTGTGACAAAGTCTGAGGACTATTGCACTAGGTTGAGGCTCACTGTAGTAGATAACCATGTCATCCGCATACAGAATGAGTTTGCTGAGGGAACAGTTACTCTCAATATCATGGAGGAAGAATGAGAAGAGTAAGGGGCACAGGATTGAGCCCTGGGGCACCCCCACAGTGACTGGCCTAAGTCCTGACTGTGTACCCTTCCAGCGGACTTTTTGGAAACGTTCGCCAAGATAGCTCTCGAACCATGAGAGAGAGTGGTCATCTAGGCCTAGGATCTGTAGTTTAGCTAGCAGGAGATTATGATTGACAAGGTCGAAGACCCTTGATAGATCAATGAAGAGAGCACCCATTGGGGATCCATGTTCCATGGAGGCAAGGATGTCAGCTGTGAGCCAGATAAGAGCAGTGTCTGTACCGTGGTTCTTCCTAAAACCATGCTGCACAGCTGCCATAAGTAGGTGCTGCTCCAGATAGTCCTGCATCTGTTTGTATACTAGCCTTTCCTGGATTTTACCAAGAGGACTGAGCAGGCAGATAGGTCTGTAGTTTCCCGGCTTGTCACGGGGCCCACTTTTGTAGACAGGGACAATGGTCATGACCTTCCACATTGTTGGGACTATTCCTTCCCGAAGAGACCTATTAATGAGGAGGGTGACAGGATGGGAGATCCCAGGGGCAGCATCCCTCAGTAGGTGGGGTTCAATCCGATCATGGCCTAGAGAGACAGTAGGATTAATTTTTCACAGAAGAGGTAGCACCTCAGACTGAGTAACCAGCTTTAGGTGAAACTGAGGTCTGGGTTGGTCCCACACCCCTCCCTCGGAAGGGTTCGGCCTGAGGAGAGCTGGGAAGGGGGTCCCGATTGGGACAGAGAAGGAGGCACAGAAGGTGTCAGCAACCTTGGATGGTTCATTAGTCAATGAATCACCTACTAGGATAAAGTCAGTTTGCTTACCTGCGTATCCCTTGAGGAGCATGTTTCTATGTCCCCAGAATTTTTTTGGATCACGTAGGTGCCTAGTTTGGAGGTCCTGTAAGTACTGAGCTTTGGCCTGTTTAGAGAATTTTTTACATAGATTTCTCAGCTCCCTATACTTGTCCCAGTCTGCAGTGTCCAGAGGACTTGTAGGTGCCCCATGCTTTGTCCCGGAGAAGCATCTTTTGTTTGAGGATAGGGTTTAGCCATTTATGGCATTTGCCCTGCACTCTAAGCTTTTTTATTGGGGCATGCCTATTTGAGACAAGACAGGAAGGCCTGTATGAAATATTCAAGGGCCTCGTCCAGAGAGGGAAGCGAGGCAATAGGGGCCCAGTCCATTTTTCTCAGGTCAGAGCAGAAGTCGGCCACCTCGAACCTGCTGTAATTTCTTGCTTCAATGACCTTAGCAGAGATTTTTGGAGGCTTATTGGACCAGATGCAGAATATCGGCAAGTGATCACTCAGGGAGTCAGCCATAATCCCAGCCGACAAAATATGGCCCAGGCAGGAGACGAGGATCCAGTCAATGAGAGAGTGGTATCCAGTCTTGGGGTTATGCCTTGTGGGGAGATCAATGACCTGAGTAAATGGAGAGACTAGTAGAGGATTTTTTGTAGCGGAGGAGAGAAAGGCTGGCCAGTGGAAATTGAAATCCCCTAGGACCATGGTCTCCCCCTGGGGAAGTCCTCTAGGTTATCTGTGAAAGATTCCAGAGAGGAGGCCGCATTTTGAGGCGGGAGGTAAATTCCCCCTATGGTAAGGGGTTTGGTATTACCGAGGAGTATTTTGACAAATAGAGTTTCCACTGGAGAATCAGTGAGAGAGGGGAAATTCAGCTCAGAAGCTGCTATATTTACTGGTTAGTGCCAATTAACAACTGCTGGCACAACCTCCCAAACTCTATAATTCACATGTGTGACTTATGGAGTTCTGTAAACCAAGGTTCCAAAAATAGCCGCGAGTGCACCTGAGCACCTGTGCAAGAAACTGTCCTTGTGCTGGCTGTTTGCTTGAGCTGCTCACAGAAAACTGCCAGCATGAAAGACAGCCTTTTAACACAAAAACCAAAAACTACAACCAGGTGCACTCTTTAAGTAAAAGTCTGACAGAAACTTATTTTTAAATTGCAACCTCTTCTGTTCCATGCCTCTGAATACGGACAGATGTGAGACAGGTCTGCTCTTTCAGTCTCTCTCTCATTCCCCCTCATTGTGGCAGTCATGATTGGCAGCATTGCAGAGTGAGAGAGAAAGAGTCTTGGTCGTTTGGTATCCCTCGTTGCCGAGATCTCTTGGAGAAATGTGAGTTACTCTATGTGTGGATCCCCCTCATACCAGTAAACATAAAAAATAAAACATGGTGAAGTGTGTACAAACTTGGATTTTATGCACACCCTTGGTGTGTGAT
The DNA here is from genome assembly GCA_016271365.2 of Neoceratodus forsteri. Lineage (NCBI taxonomy): Eukaryota > Metazoa > Chordata > Ceratodontiformes > Ceratodontidae > Neoceratodus > Neoceratodus forsteri. Next base: position 394,541,745 of record CM057454.1, on the reverse strand, counting down.
GCCCATATAAACCCATTGGGCTTTGCCCTTGGGGTTTATGGGGCATTGCACACCGACGGTGTGCTTAAAAACCTCATTAACCACACTTATCCATGCATTATTCTGTATATGTATGTTAATGTACTATCATGTTGTTGTAAATTATAGCTACCTATGTCCCTTATCTTTGTTTTCATTAAATAACATAGAAACATAGAAACATAGACTTTGACGGCAGATAAGGACCGCTAGGCCCATCTAGTCTGCCCATTTCCCTACCTACAGGATAGGCCGCAGATCCTAGTTAACCAACAGCCTTTATCTTCCTGCCCCCCACAAGAATTGCCTTATGTCTGTCCCATGCATTCTTGAATTCTCCCACAGTTTTAGACTCCACAACTTTATGAAGGCTGTTCCATGCATCCACTACCCTCTCTGTGAAATAATACTCTCACATTGCCCTGAACCGCCTCTTTCTGAAAGATGCTACCCTCTTGGACTTTGTTGATTCCCTTTGAGGTACTTGAAAGTTTCTATCATGTCCCCCTCTCCTTCTTTCCTCAAGGGTATACATATTAAGCTCCTTTAGTCTCTCCTCATATGGCTTCTCTTGCAGACCCTGCACCATTTTAGTTGCCCTCCTCTGGACTGCCTCTATCCTGTCTATGTCCTTGCGGAGATGGGGTCTCCAGAACTGGACACAGTATTCCAGATGGGGTCTCACCAACTGTCTGTACAGAGGGATAACAACTTCCTGTTTTCTGCTGCTGATGCCTCTCCCTATACATCCCAGTATACCCCCGGCCCTCCCTACTGCCTTCTCACATTGCTTGCTTGCTAACCTTAAGGTCATCTGATATGATTACCCCCAGGTCCCTTTCCTGTTTTGTTGTTGTTACTACCTCCCCACCCATTGTGTATTCTTCCCCTGGGTTCTTGTTTCCCAGGTGCATTATTTTGCACTTTTTTGCATTGAATCCTAGCTGCCATATGTCTGACCATTCCTCCAACCTTGCCAAGTCCCTTTTCATCCTTTCCATACCTCCTGTGTATCAACCCTGTTGCAGATCTTTGTGTCATCTGCAAAAGGCATACTTTTTCTCTGTCCCTCTGCAATGTCACTGATGAAGACATTAAAAGGACTGGACCCAATACTGAACCCTGCGGTACCCACTAGTAACCGCCTTTCTTCAGAGTGGACTCCATTTACAATTACCTTCTGTGTCCTGTTGTCCAGCCAATGTTTATTTAGGCTACCACCCTGGGACCCACTCCCAGGCTGGTTAATTTGACTATCAATCTTTTGTGTGGGACTGTGTCAAATGCCTTGCTAAAGTCTAGGTAGGCCATGTCCACAGCCCCTCCCTGGTCTACTACTTTGGTCACCCAGTCAAAGAAATCTATTAGATTCATCTGACATGACCTTCCCGCTGTGAACCCATGCTGCCTTGGATCCTGTGCTCCACTGACCTCTAGGTACTCAACTATTCTTTCCTTCAGAAGTGACTCCATCACTTTCCCTACCACAGAGGTCAGACTGACAGGTCTGTAGTTTCCTGCCTCTGTCTTGGTCCCACTTTTGTGAAGGGGAATCACATCCGCCTTCCTCCAGTCCTTGGGTACTACACCATCCTCCCATGATTTATTAAAAAGAGTAGCCAGTGGTTTCACTAGTTCCTTCCTTAATTCTTTTAGAATTCTGGGGTGAATTCCATCAGGACCCATTGCTTTGTCCACCTTCAGTTTTAGGAGTTCTTGCAGAACCCTTTCTTCTGTGAAAGGACTGGGATCGACCCCCCTATCAAGAGTGCTTCTGTTAATTGGTTTAGGCAATAAAAGACAGTTGCACCACAAAGTTAAAACTGAAGCTGTATTCCTAAAATCTATTGTACTCAATAGACCAATATGTTCTCTGAATATTCTGGATACACCATAGTCACCCATGGTTTGCCTATGATTGTAAGAATACTGGATACCAAACACATTTGCATGTGATAATTTAATTGCCCATCAAATGCAGAATTTAATTCTCAAATTTAATTAATGGCAATAGCACCAATTGTTATGGTTTATTAAGGGAAAATAAGGTTTACATATGGAAATGATTTGAAAATACAAAATTAGGTTGTAAACTCATAACATTGTTAAGGAGTTTCATTTCCTAGTGCTATAGATGAAAACTATGTTAGTTAATGGAGACCAGAGTTAAGAAAAACTTGGTGGCCTACTTAAAGGACAGCAAATTGCTGGATAGTAAACATCATGGGTTTGTGGCAGGGAGGTCTTACCACACCAACCTGATACTGTTTTTCATTGAGTCACCAAGTTAATCGACAGAGGACTGTGGTAGATTTGCTCTGCTTCAACATCAGCAGGCTTTTGATTCAGTACCACACAGGAGTTTGCTTTAGAAGTTGGAGGACTTGGGAGTAGAGATGAGTTTAGCTTGGTGGGTAAGAAGTTTGCTTGGACAGGCAACAGATGGTGGAGGTGAATGGCACTAAATCAGAAGACAAGGAGGTTACAAGTAAAGTGTCACAGGGATCATTCATGGTCTCTCCCTTGACCATTTGCAATCAGTGATGTATGGAGAAACACAATTAAATTCATAGGCAAACTGCAGACTATGTATACTTCCTGAGCTAATAATGTAGAACAATGGAGTATTTATGATCATAAGAACTGGGAATCTGGAAATTGTGTTTCTGACCTTGTTCATAGTGATTGTGAAGCTAGCTATGCTGTGCTACAGTTTCTTAGCTTTCACAAGTAACCAGTCTGTGAGGCTCTTTTGAAACAGCAAATTGTTGTTTATGCTGGGGAGGGACAGACTTTTACCTCTAAACTGTCTGAGAGTGGCTAACATTGACATTTATTATCATGATAATAATTGATAGTGCTTACTCAAGAAACAACCTGGAATACAACAAATGACCAAGGAGATCTGCACAGCTAGATAAGACACTGGTATGGAGAACAAGCTAAATCAAGACCTGATAACTGAGCAGATGAAGAGGATTTTTTTTTTTTTGCATTTTACATTTAGGTAATGGAAACTGAGTTAAAATGACATTGTATAATCAGCTATATTGTATCTGATGAGACATATCAGTGAAGAAAATGATCTACCCTTTTCAGGAACTCAAAAATGCTGTGGTTATGTCTGAATGTGGGTTGCTGGCAATAAACTCCTTGAAAATTGAACCAAATGAAATGAACTTGAAAAGTAACACAACATCAGTTATACAACCACTGTATACTGCATAAAGAGACATAAAATCTATAGACAGCAATTCTTGTTTCTTAAAACATCTGTTATTCAGAATTCATTTGTGACATGTTTTAAGTCATCTAATGGGTTATAGACATGTAAACACTGGCAGCGTTCTGTTTGTCCTCAACGGTTCTCTGAATTTTGTCTAATGGACATGCTTTCAGGAGATAGCTGGCCTTTTTACCATTGTCAGTGATTCAATTTGGCACCTAGAGGCAAGCTTTTCCAATGAACCAAAGATTAATCAGGTGTGTCTATTTACTAATGTATCAGAATGCATTAGAAACATAAGTTTATAGGGACAGAACATCAATTCAAATATAAATGAACTGCATTTACATTGAATATCTATTGACTCGTGTAAGAAAATGAATTAGAAAATGTAATCTACTTGTAAACCACTAAAATGAATGAAAACAGAATTTCCAACCCCATCTTAAAACTTATTTTTATTGACTTTACTGCAAGCCTGAAGGGATGATATAATTAGAGGGTGTAATGCAAACAACACATAAAGCTATAAATCACTTAACTTGGTGAGTTGGTCTTACGAAGGCTAAGGGGTTTGTTGGAGCTATCCAGCTCTTGAATTAAAGCAAATCACATGATTTTCCTGACATACTATACAGCCAGATATGATATCACTTATCTACTCAAGTAATTTTTATGTCCCATTTAGCAATGATTCAGAGGTTCGGCATTAAAAGCCTGTGAAAAATTATCCCTTTGCTGTACATTTGTCCCTGTTTTGATTTCACAAAATGTCAAACAATAAGTTGCTAACAATTTAGAGACATGATGAAGCAATGTGGTCTAGTAGTTATATAGTAAAAGACCCTTTGTATAGAAAATCCTGGTTCAATTCCTTGTCTAAATGCTTCAGTTTTGAAACTGGGTAAAAGCATAAAAGCATAAAACCCCAGTAAGGTGTTACAACTGAGCCGAGCAACCTGAATAAATAAATGTTAAAGAATGTCCATGGTGCTGCCCACCAATTAGCATAATTCAACATTCCAGGTTTTAGCTGAGCATCAATGGCAACTCCTATTTCGCAATGACATTTCCCTCAATACAATGTATTGCAATATTAGTAATTTCTTTGACAATTCTACATAATCATACATTAGTGTTTCAGCATCATTTTGTCTCTGTCTAATGTTGTCATGTACTCTGCTCTTCACTTACTGTATACTTTATATAACTGCACTTGATTTACTGCTAATCCCAAATCACAATAGAGAGTGTTTCCTACTATTATGTCAGAGATGATATTGTTATACAATTTAAAAAAAAGCAACAAGTAAACTTAACCTAACAAATCACTGCATGCAAGGATGTACTAGATTAACAAAGAAGGGTATTCTTCTAAGAATAATTTATTTAATGTAGACAATCAAGAGAATAGATAATCGGGGAGAAACTCATACCTGATTCTTTTGAAATTTCAATTCTAGGATGAGGGACCAGATTTTCAAATGTTGGGTTTTGCCATAAACCCTGGCTGCATTAAAGATATGGCACATTGGAGTTGCAGCAGAACAATGGGATTTTCCATCCTGTGCATCATTTAGACACCTGCTACAGGGCACTTTTCTATGGTCTAGTGTGCAACAGTGCTGGGGCCTCTCACAAGCAGCTTGCAGCCAATCTTTGTTGCAAGTGGCCATAAGGAGGTCCAGGTGTCACAACTGCATTCAGATAAGAAAATTGGGCACAGCTGCAGCATTTAGATTTGGAGCAGCTATAGTGACACAAGGAGGTGATGCAAGGAATGATGCTGGCACTGTGTCATCCTTTGAAAATCCATTCCAATATCTCTGTTTTATGGTGCTACTCCATCATGACATGAGGTACCTTCACAAAAATTCGATGAAGCTCCAACCTTGATCTCAAATGACTGGGTTGTTTTCATTTTTATTACCAAATAGAATAAACTACCAGACACCAGGACAGGTGAGGTGCTTTTACAACTATTTCAGGAGCTGCTTGTGTCCTGTTGTATAGTAATGTGTTTTTTATTTATTAATTTATTTGGTATCCAGGTAAGAACATTGGGCCACATGACCCTTTTACAAGCACAAGATGAAGTTGCAGTATAGTAATGTATACAGACAGTTCAATAAAACAAAGTAATGATGCTAACAAATAAATAAATACTAAACTACATAATAAAATACAAATGAAGTTCAAAATAACAGCACACTTTGCAAAAAATCAATACAATGATGCATACAAATGTAATAATTAATCAGAAAAAAATCATAAATAGAAATGATACTCCATATACACAGCTGGTTTACAGGGCAAATAATTGAACAAGAGGATTTGTGTCAATGAGTTCTATACAATATGAATTTAGTAATGTAATTTCATGAGGTTTTTATGAAAAAAAATTACATCCAGTTATACTACAGTATGTTGATGTTTTAATTAAGCAATAATGCACACCAGGATGTGATATATCATGTGATATCATCACACCGCGGGTGCACTGCATCCACGTGCCTTATGTACCCGAGAAGTGATGATATCCTATGATATATCACACCCTGGAGTGTATTATTGCTATCATGAACTGGCTTGAAAGTTTTTTCAGTTAAAAAAAAAAAAAATTAAAGCTTTTTTAAAAATGCATGTTTTGGGATGTTGGAGGAGCATCTTTTAACAAAATAGTTCCTGGAGGGCTCTAGACAGCAGGTTGTGCCATTGTAAGTGATCTGGGTAATCTGTCACACTCTGCCAGCACCATTGCATTTGACCTGGTTCCGATGCCTGTTCGGGGATGGGGTGAAGACTTCCTGTTCATTTTTGGTAATTGGCAGGTTGGAGCTTTTCAGCACCATGACTTTTTTTTTTATGTAAAAGTTGCACCCTGTGGAATGCTGTGAGTGAACATCTCAATTCTCTACACCACTGGGACAATGCAGGTACAAAGGTAAGGCAGTATGTGATTCATGAGGCAGTTCATGGCCATTGAGGTTGGGAATGTTTCAGCTGCAGTAGGCATTTTTTTCTGTTGCTGTTGGTTTGACTCAGGTGGTGGGACTGGAGTGTGGCACCAGCAGGCAGGATGATGTCGCAGTATTTGACAGGTGCAACCTTGTTGGAAGCACTGTGGTGCGTGCTATTGGCAGCTGAAGCCGGGGTCTGTCAAACAGCAGGAAGGACGTAACAGCTGAAACTACTTGTACTGTGGCTTTTCTTTACCTTTTCACTTGCCGGTGTTATAAAGGAGGCAGTATAGCGCAGTGGTCTAAGGCTCTGAGCTGCAAATTTGGTGACATCCAGCAGACTAGACCTGGGTTTGAATCCCACAGCTTCCACTTGCATACTGTGTGACCCTGAGTAAGTCACTTAACCTCCTTGTGCTCCCAGGTCGCTCCTGTAAAAAAGCTTTCAGCATAGTGTGCTATACCTGGTTAAACAACTAAATAAAAAAAAAAAAATAAAGTATCAACAGTGCCAGCAAATTTGAAGTGGCTGCTGGTGACAGGGAACTGCAGAAAAACATGTTGGAAGTGGAGGTCAGGCAGTTGTAGAGGGCAACAGTGTTAAAATAAAATAAATTGAGTTGACTGGTCAGCCTGTTGTTTCCCACGAGCAGATGGAAGTGCTGCTTATGCTGCCCTTTTTAAGATGAGTGAGTAGATCAGTCCAGAGGATTGGTATGCCGCCAAAGCTGTGGAGGAAGGATTTCTATTTAGCAAGCAGATCTGCTGGCTTGCACCCTTTCTTAGTCATGATTATGTTGTTCAATATAGTCATGGATAAGAAGAGGTCTGAGCCAATCAGCTTACAAGATTTATAATAGTCAGTTCATAATGCTTCTTATAGCATGTGGAAGAATTCCAATTTTTTGACAAACCATATGGTGTAGCCCTTTGTCCAGTGCTGGTCCTGAACTGCAGTATGAACAGCAAAGTTACATCATCAGATCTTGGCATTACTTTTACATCTTTAGTGTACACAATATCATCCATAATGCCCCAGCTCCTTTACAGACAAAAAATCAAGCACTGTAAACATCCTTCTCCTCAATAGTCATACAATTAATGTTATTATACAAGCAGCAATGATGTTCCAATGTTTTGACTGTAAGAGCAAATGTACAAATTGACTTGTATAATATTTTCATTTTGGAGATATTTTAGTTGATGCATTGCCCCAGAAAATGCTTCCATAATCCATGACTGTCATGAGACAACTTTGGGCTATAACTTTTCTTGTTGAAACAATCAGGAAGTCCTTCAGCCTATACAATAACTCTAATCTTTTATGTATTTGTGTTTGATTAATTTTGCATGGGTTTTGCATGTTTAACATGAATCCAGTGTTATCCCATATACTTGAAATAGCTCACACTTTAATGTTTCCTTATCCTGAAGTGGGATCTTAAAATTTTGTAAATTACTGTTAATTTTTCCTGCTAGTACCAAAATCATTGCTGTAGTTTTGTTTGAGTATTAATCTGCTGCATTGAAACCAATCAGCAACTGCAAACTTATTCAACTCTATCTCAGATTTACATTCACAGAATTAACTTCATTATCAGCGAAACACAGTAGATACCTACGCCATCTGCTTACAAAATTATCTTAGCATTGTCAGAGATAAAAGTTTCGATGTTTATAAATAATGAGAATAACAAAGGTTCAAGTATGGACCCCTTTTGAACTGCAAATGAAATAGCATTAGCTCTGGACTTTACACAGTGTACCTTTCCAATCTGCTGAGGTCCTAACAGTAGCTAGCAAATCAACTTAGTGTAGATACATCTAAGTCTGGCTGCTTCAGGCTTGTCCTGAAGGTGTAGTCCATTAAACTGAAGGCACTGGTCAAATCCAGAAAGTCCACAACAGTAAGCAAACCATGCTGCATATTTATGTGCAGGTCATACACACCAAAGGCAGCATACATTCATGGGTGGGCGTATGTCAGACAAATCTGATTGATTTCTTTGACTAGGTGACCAAGGAAATAGAAGAGGAAGGGCAGTATACATTGTCTTGCTAGACATTAGCAAAGTCTCAACACTGTGTAACACAAGAGACTGACAAAGAAATTTAACTGCTTTGGGGTGGGATCCAAAGTGGTGAACTGGGTAGGGAACTGGTTAATGGATAGGAAACAGAGGGTGATAGTAAATGGCACTTACTCTAATGTGGGATGCTGAGATGTACAAGGAGAGATATCTCCAGCAGGACGGGAGGTGTGGTGTTGTTACTGTATAAGGACATAGACTAGATGGAGGCATTCCTAAGGAGGGCAACTAAAGTGGTGCAGGGATTGCATCAAAAGTCCAACGAAAACAGATGAGGGATCTCAGTGTGTACACCCTGTAAGACAGGAGACTGAGAGAGGACACGATAGAGACATACAAGTAACTCATGGGGGTGAAAAGGGTGTAGGAGGGGAGTCTCTTTCAAATGAGAAGAAGAACCAAGAACAGAGGCCATGTGATGAAGCTGGGGGGGGTTAAGAGGGATTTCTTGAAGTATTACTGCACGAAAAGAGTGGTGGATGCCTGAAAAAAACTGATAGCTGATGAGGTAGAGGCATAAATAGTAGGTGGCTTCAAGCATTCATAGGCTGCACATATGGGAATATTAATAAATAGGGAGAAGAGGAAAGGTCTCCGGAGACCAGTTAGAGTCTGTGGAGACAGAATAGGCAGGGACCATCTGGGCAGACTGGGTGGGTCAAGAAGTCTTTTTCTGTCAACAAATAATTTTAAGGCTGTTATAGCACTGAAATCCCTCCTGAGGCCATACTGAACAGTATTCAAAATGTGATTTTCTGACAAGTAGGTGACCAACGCATGTACAAATTTTTTTCTTGCAGTTTGCCCTGGAGGGACAGAAGCGAGACTGGTCTTGTATTGGTTAGTACTGTAAGCTGCAATTAAAATAAAAAAAAAAAGTTTTGTACTATGATTATAGCATGCTGAATCTCATTTTGTTTGACTACTACAGTGTGGAAAACAGACTGATAA